>CP141126.1:2696666-4045000 GCA_035236585.1 Warburgia ugandensis
AGAATATGGATCTGTGGGACTCATTCAACTGGGACTATGGAAACTGAGAGAAATTTTCAGTTTTTATGACAAAAGAGATTTTTTAGATTATTTGTGAATCATATTGAAGAAGGAATATTTTTCTTAGTGAGTTCTATGAAAATTGTCCAAAAAAAAAAAAAGGCATAAACATTGCCACGTTCAGCTTCTTTTATGGGTTTTCTTCATGAGATTTTACATACATATATGACAGTGTAATCGATAGTAAATTTTATACCAAATAAGGAGTGATCTGAACAATTGTTAACAAGACAGGCAACAAATTCTAGAAGCCAAATGTGAATCGAAACACTAGAGAAAACATACAAGGAAAAAAAATGGAAATGTTAAACCTTGTGAAAAGCATTTCCATTCAGTTGTGCCAATGCCTTCTAGTGAACTACTTCAAGAATCTCTCATTTAGGTGACCAAAGACCGATAACTACTATCTAAACCATTTATTTCTTAGAACATATACAGATAGCTGATACCCCAAATAATCTTCTCATTGCTTGATCTTAGACCTCTACTTGGTTATAATCAAAGTTAAAATTTTTGAATAATTGAAATGTTTTTGAAAAAGTCCCAACCTTTTCATTTCTAATTTTTCCTAAACAATTCAAACATATTTCTAAGTCTAGACAAATTTATCAAATTAAACACGAATTTATGAAATCAAACTCAAACTTGACAATATTTTACTTTGCCGACTTATTCTCATTGAATGCACTTGTCTTTTTACTTCACATGCACACGCACCAAATTGAACAATAAGAGGAATCCTAAAGGTATACACCATAAAACATGAGTTACTGGATTACCCCAATTTTAATATCTCATAAACAAAGAAAATTATAAAAAAGTGTCTAGTATGTTTCCTGTGATCAAAAGTACTTAATTTCTTATGATCCTTGGATTACATCAATTTGCATGGTTTCTTGCTACTAGATACAAAAAGATAACCAATCAGATGATTAATTGGATAATCCAGAAGTGGCGCTCATTCATGCAAAAGTAGAATGCTTCTCCAAGCGTACCTTATAAGGTGTGCCCATTTAGCTTTCCTCAACCCATAGAAGCACATTCTTTTCCACAAAATGTGAGAAAGTGAAGCTGTTTCCTATGTTATTCTCTCTTTGCACTTTTCCATGCTGTAGGATAGTTAGACTTCTTTCTCTTGGCTTTTTCCTTTTTCACCTTCCGTCTCCACGTGAAAAACAATGCCGTGGCTTAAGTCGAGAGAGAAAGATCTCTTTATGCGACCATGGGACTAATATCCATGTAACTTCAAGGAAAGAACATACAGACTCTTCTTTTGAATAGGTCAGATGCTTTAGGCCGTGTTTACAAAAAAGGGACTGCTGGTGCAGCCGGCGACAATACTCCAAAGTCTCCAACACCGATGTAACTCCCTCACTTTTGTATGTGGCCTCACTTATTATTGATTTACGCTGTTCATTTAAATCTTCTAACTTTTTTTCTTTCTTTTTTAATGTATACGCACCCATGAGAAGTTTCAACTCGTAACTTTTATGATTGAGACATTCTTGTAACACACAGTCTGACTCTTCTAGCTTTGGATATCTCATGGCCCAAAATTTGTGTAAAAAAAAATCAGCGTCTAACAAATTGTATTTTAATTTGTCGCTGGTGCTTATGGAAAGCTTCTAACCGTGTCTAACAAGATGAAATCACCATTTCTTGGATATTGGAGGTGTGCCTTCGACGTGACTATACACAGTTAGATAAAATTTGGATAGTGAAATGAAAGGCGTGGATCAATGTTTTGGAGGCCCACCCAACCATTTGCATGATAGGCTCTACCTTACCCGATCATCTTATTTCAGATATCTTATAACCAAAATTCACAATGCTTGGATGACTGTGCCTGCTGTATGTTATCAGATGCTAAAAGTGTCCAATCGTCATGAGTTTTGGCCTATAATGCATCTGAATTTGGAAAAATCAGATAACGGTTCGGATCAATGAGAGTTGCAGACATCATCTAGAAGCGGTCCATTCATCTTTCTGACAAAACCGTGACTTTTGGTAATGTGTGAACGCTAGGATGAATATATGGCACCATGCTGATGAGACAATTGGATCTTCCTGCCACTTTCGTCTGCATCATAAAGTGACGGCTATCAAATGGAGGAAGTTCCCTGCCATTTGGCCGCAGTGCCCTGAACAAATGCCATAAACTAGTCCGCGTCGAAGTTACTTCGAGAGTGATTCCCATCCACTCAGAATATGCAGGATTAGCCCAGACTCAAGTTCGAAGTTGATAAAGACACCAACTCACCCGGAAAAGCAAGCTAACATCTATTGGGGTGAAGTATATTAGCATTGTGAGGGACATTGTATGTAGCAGAGTGGCCTCGGTGCAACCATCTAGACCTTCAGCCTATGTAATATTATGGTATATTACTATTATAAAAATAAATAAATAAACAAGAAGAGGAATGCCAGTACTTGTTGAGCACGTCTTAAATCTGATAAATTTATGGGCCCACCTTACACATTTCTTCCTTTCCTTAAAATTGAATGCAATTCTTACCAAAAAAAGGAATTTTTTTACTGCAGTTTTCTTCCGGAAGTATAAATGTAAGGATGGTTAAGATGTGTCATGCTTCAAGCTTTTGTTTATCGTCTGTCACATGACTGCCTCTAAATGAAGAGTTGCAATATGTATGCGTTGATGCAAAGTGTTTATCCTTATTATTAGGGATTTCTCTCAGTTTCCATAGTCCCTAATAATGTTCCCCTCATGCAAACAAGTTAGACCATCTGTATTAAAGAGAAAGGTGGCATTAGATATATACTAAATTAAAATGTTTTTAGTCTCCAAGTAACCTTACATTTATAGTTTGATAAAAATAAATATAAGGATATTTTAGTTAATATATAAATACATAGCAAAATATTTGGGGTCCCTAATTTTTTCATCACTAACAATAGCCCAACCATAATATGAATTCAGGTCACAAATTTTGATCCTGTCCCTGAGCCTAATGCCAAATTTACTAACCCTTATGGGTCAATCGGATCCCTTGTAGCCCAACCCATTGCCATTCACAGACTATCTTTGAAAGAAATATAGAACCCATGTCTACAACCGGTCAGGAGTTGTTTATGGTTCATCCACTTTCATACTAAGAACTAGCAATAGCCATTAGCGATCATAAGCAAACACAAAAGATTGAGCACATCCGTGCACTAAAGTGACGTAGCTTGGGTCTCTGCTCATTGAACAGCAAGGCCATTAGCAGTCTGGTTCCTCTCCCAAAAGATGTGCCCTATCGTCCATCTTCCGATCATTCTCAGCATATGGAAGCACGAGGGGATGAACCGGTCGTAATTCCTTGTATCTGGGCCAGGCACATGCTCAGGACTTGGAGGATTTACTTAAATGCAGCAGATATATGACCCAGTACGTTCACGGAATTGCTGGCGAGCTTTCTTCTGGCATCCAATGCAGCAGAAGTCCTTTTCTCCTTATCAAATAAGGCTATGGTAAGCAACGAGAGGTGCCGGATTCAGCAAAAGATGGAGCAGTACGAGTAGCAGCACCCTGGTCTCCTACACCATTGATATCCAGCACGGCTTCCAGAAGCCACAACCGATAGCAAGGTTGGCCTCAAGGTGAAATCCGTAATAGTATGTCTTTCACTCATTACATCTGAAAGAGCTTAATGATGATGATGATAAGTCGTTTTTCTAGTAAATTGTTTCATATTGCTCCATGAAAAGAGTAAATATTTCCCACAAAAGACAGTGGAAAGGCAAATTCTGCTGAAGTACTTCTCAAGAAAAATTCTGATCCATGAACCAAACAGGCCTTTAGTGTCATTAAATCACGCAAATCACCACAATCCTGATTTCAACCCACCCGCACATGCAGAGTGATGAAACCTCTTGCATTTGTGAACTTTTACTTCGACCCACCCACACATGCACAGAGGAGAAAACTTTATGTATTTGATAACTTTTACCTCTCTCCAGCAAACATGCCACTCAAGGAAGGACTATACAAATTCTATCTTTAATGAATAACTAGGATAATCTAAACAAAGTCATAATCGGTTTCAACCCATGAATGCAATGAAGGCACATAAGACCTTCCAAAATCAAGAGGTCCCTAGCCAACTTATAGTAGTTAATACAGACCTAAATTGTAAGTCTATGAGGAAGTCATCCAAACTACGGATGTAGCCAGGAATGCAGATCAACAGGTGTATCATTTCTTCCATTTTTAATTTCTTTGGTACATTTGAATGTTTTTCCTACGTCAGGATCCCCCTTCCCGGCAAAGATGCTTTCAGTGGGGAACAAACTGTCCTTTTCCAATGACTATGTTATTTCTAACATGGAGGTTTACAGTGTATTTTCAACATTAGAGCATACATGTAAGCAGGATTTAGTTATTCGCCCACATGTTTACCACTCATCTTCAAGGCTAACACGGTGAAAACACAGGACCGTGCAGACAAGAATGAAGAAGGACGTAAACTCAATAAACATGGCTCCAGTTTCAATCAGATGTGCATGCCTCAGGATTGCGGGAATGGCAATGCTCCCCACTGCTGAAGCACCAGTCAGGAACTTTGCTGCATCTATCCAGCTGGAAAGAAGAAGAGTTGTTAGTAGAAATATGGAACAAATACAAGTATTTTATGTGAACATCTATTGATGGTGCTTAGTTAATGCAAAACTTTCAGCCAATTTGCAACCACTGCATCACTATAGAAGAAAGCCTACAAGGATTATCAAAATACCAAATAGCACAGGCAGTCCAAAAATTACAGAGAAGAATAAAACCCATGCTAGCTTCATATCAGTTTCCCATGCTTCCATAAGGCTGTGAGCTGTGATAAGCTTGGCTATTTTGGGATGTTGTTGAGCCAGCAAAGGGTTAATGGTAGACAAAGTGGGCCCTTCAAGAGCTTTAAATTTTTTCACCAATTTTTCCTCCAATCTTATTATATATTTCAAAATAATCTAACTAATGGGATTTCAGGGTATAAGCTTCCAAAATAGGAATTGAATGATTCCACCATTCCATTCATCATTTTTTATCTACATAACCTAAAGCTTAGTGAGCATCTAGTATAAACGAGAGGAGGATGTATAGCTAATATAGGATCTTGTGGAATAGGATTTGATAATTCAAGAGGTTCAATACAAATGAAGAAATTTCAAACAAAAGGATGGAAACTCGCTAATACAAAAGGATAAAACCAAAAGCAATGCAATGCATACAATAACTCATTTGTTTATTGATCCAAACCACCAATTCAAGTGGGGCCTGCTTTTTAAAAAAAATAAACACTATTCAACTACACCCACTATATTTATAAATAATTTAGAACTTTTAGTATTAAAAGGTGTCTCCTCCTTAGTATCTATATAATGACTAATGAAAAAGAATATATATATATATATTGATTTAGTTATTTAGAAAAAGTTTTATTTTATAAGTATTGTTGTTTATCGAACATGTATAATAAAAATAAGAAAGATTAGAGAAAATTAAAAGAGAACTCAATGATATAAATAAGATTATAATATAAAATTAATGTGAATTTGAAGAAGATAAATAGGAAAGGTGAGAGAGAGAGAGAGAGAGAGAGAGAGAGAGAGAGAGAGGACTACAAATAAGCACGCTTGGGCAAAAGTAGTATTAATATCAACAGAAAATCCTCAATCAGCGTGCTAAAGTAGTACTAGAATCTTTAGAAAGTCGTCGTGTTGCACCTTAGTGTTGGTTACATAAAAAGTAGGCAAGACATTATTGCATGGCATGTTATCTGCAACCCAATCCGCCGTTTCCATAATGGAAGTTCTCTCCCATTCAACCCTTCTCTATTTAGATGTTGAATTAAGCAATCGAAAACATTTTTAATAGCTAATTACGGGTCAGGGAGAAGAAGACCATGGCTATCAGTTTATTCCCAGCAGAAGCGGAAGAAGAGCAGAGCAAGGGTAAATGGGCGGGTCTTTACTTTCAATATCTTGTGTCCCAGACATCATTCCGCGTTCCAAAGTGTACATGTCCTATAACCGAATGTACATTTTGCAAATGCCAAACCCATCTAATCTGCATTTTTTTCTGGATTAGTCCTTGTTCAAGGTTGGAGAAATCAAATGATGGGTTTACTCAACCAAAGGTGGGTTCCATCATGTGAAAATCGGGCATTGTATGGATAACATTCCGTTCCAACATCTGCATATTAGCATTCTGCATCAGATACTTCAACAACATCAATTCCTTAAAATAAACTTGTAAAAGCAAAAGCAGTCATAAATGAGTCAGATTTTATCACAATTTAGGCCCATTGACCCCTTTAACAACCACTTCGCCCTGTGACAATGCACACACAGGCACACACATTCTCTCTCTATTTCTCTCTCTCGCTCTTTTGATTCTACAACAGTGTCGAGGGGCTATATGGTACAAACAACTTTTTCTTGACGGGACTAATAGCTCAGAAGATAAAGACTATTCACATGTTGGTCATTGCCTTGGATGATTCATCGTCCGAAAACCTCATTCATTATGTCATCTTAGAATATCTTGCTTTTAGTTGTAAAATGAAGAGTATTACTTTTTACTGTTTATTTTTACAACTCAAAAGAAAAGTAGCGAGTATAATCCAAGAGATGAGATTTCCATATCATAAACTAAGTCATGACTAACACTATGCATAGTCTTGATCTTTTCGAAGGTCGGGCAAAATGTAGAAAAATCTGTCCGTATGATCCCGTCGTGGTCTCTAGATTATCCTAGAATTTTCCCCCCTCTGGACTCTATATTATTGTAGAATCACTCTCTCTCTCTCGCCCTCTCATGGCTGACATTATGAATACTCTTTGAGTAAAAAAAGCAGCAGTTTTGATGTACGAAGCTCTTGCATATGTCGAGTCTGAGGATTAATAGTGTACAACTTACATTTTGCAAAAGCTGTTTCTACAAACTCATAACAGGAAGAAAAATACGCCCTTATCATATAAAATCCCCCGTGGGAGAAGATTACGACGGTACGCCTTCAAGTCATACCGTCAACAGGTCAAGAGTAATCGATTCCTCTCCCACATGCAGATGCTGTAGAATTCAATTCTCTGCTTCTTCCACAGTTCCATCTAAACGCGTAATTCTACGTAAACATCTGAAAGACCCGAAGCTCACATCTACGTCCACTTCTAAAGATCCACACGGGCAAGACCTGATCCAACACATCTAAGTCCAATTCTGAAGGCAATCTTATGTATTTGCTTCTCAGATATGTCTACTTCTTTGGGTCCTACTTGTCGAAAGCTAAGTACAAGGTGGATTATGGTTGAAGCAGGACAAAGAATTCGGTAAGATTCCAAAGAAAGTGGAGGGTCCAGATCTTGAAGCCTATAAACACGTCTTCCTTCATTAGTTTCTCGTGTATTTTGGTGTAACGCGGTGCTACATCAAATGCGCGTGCTAATGACACGGCTTCTGTTATTCGAGAGGCCAAACTTAGGCTATTGATTGGCTAATCTATCGATAAGATTCATATGTTCCTTTTCTCTTTTTCCTTTTCTTTTCTTTCTTTTTTCTGTAGGGTTAATGCATATTTCATTTCTTGCCTTAGAGTAAAATTTGGTATGACCATCTCACTTATTGAGATTAACTAGAAGGGGAGCCTTGGCACAACGATTGAGTTGTTGTTATGTAATTTGGAGGTCATAAGTTAGAGGTGTGAAAACAGCGTTTTGAAAAAATGCAAGGTAAGACTTTATACTATAGACCTTTTGTAATCTGCCCCATCTTTGAACCCTGCATATGCATATGGGGGTTCCATGTGTCTTGCTGTCTTCTTTTTTTTCTTTTCTTTTTTCAGTTAATTGAGTGGCTCATTTTTTATTTTATTTTCTAGTCGGATAATGCAGGTGCAGGGATTTTGTTTCTTTTGTCTTAGTTAAAGTAAAATTTGAGATGGTCATCCCAGTTAATCAGACTGCATGACGAGCTCGTCAGGTTTAACCCAAATGATAAACCTCTGATTAGTCTCTATGAAAAGTATGTCTAATCTCGATGGCAGGTGTTGTTTATTGCAACACCACAACATGGACTTGAATTCCAAGTAAAACCATATAAGTCTAATATGTTGAATGTCACTTGTAAGTAAATTCTGAAGTTGCATCCCATGAGAAAAGGAAAATTGTGAATCCACCGTTGAATTCAACTCTATGTTGACTAACGGCGGTAAGTAACAACTAATAATCTTATAATAGGAATAACAATAATAAATCAGCATAATTCTCAAACTAACGAGTCAACTCAGCTAGGTTATTAGACTTGGTAGCAAATTGAGTCAATCGATAATGTAACTCGCTGCGTAACAGGAAAAAAATGTTAAGTTGTGAAGGTCACAAGTTTGAAATTACTGAAGATGCGCGTAGGAGCTAATGTGTCCATCATTTGAAAAGAAAAAAAGAAAAAGACTGATTCACTAACTGTGTAACTTGGAGCTGACTCGCCTCACTTTTGACTCAAGTTGAGTTTTAGAAATTTAAAACTATCCCTAATATCATAATTAGCTACTGCAAGTAACCGCGCAAGCTCTCTCGCCACCTTTACCATGTATAATCCGTCATTTATGGTGATCAGGATGGGCCATGCACTAAAGTAGCGGTTATGTCATTTTATCGTCAGCATTTTTGCTAAAGTTCTCAATGTATCAGCTGCCCGCAAAGAGTCTTTGATCAACACATAACTGCCCACAAATGAAAAACGGCAGCCCCGGTGCACGAAGTTCTCCAGTATGCAGGGTTGGGGGAAGGGCAAGACCACGAGAGTTAATAATATTCAGCCTTATCTTGTATTTTGTAAGAGGCTGTTTCCACGCTTTGAACCTGTGACCTTAAGGTCATATAACGACAACTGCCCGCAAATGGTGGAATCATTTTTCTTGCAACATATGCTATCTTAACCCCTGTTTTAACTATGTTAGGCTTAACACAAGTGAGTTTAACTGCGCTATAGATGTGTCGCAATAAAAAAACATCACCTCCAAGGGAGGGTGAAGTAATGCGTCTCGGAATTCATTCGCCTTTTGTAATGCCATTGCAAGTCACTGTAAAGCTCAGTTAGGCGTGATTTCGACCCTTATCAGTTTTCTACCAAGATTTCTCTTATATAAAACACAATCTCATCCTCGTAATTATGCATCAGATGTCATGTTCATGTCCACGTTATTGACACTTTAATCCACGGTACTTCAGGATTCCCCATTGACAATAGGTGCTCATTTGGTTGATAGGAAATGGATGGAAATTAATTTCTACGGGAAAGGGAATTGTATGACGAAAGTGTTCTACGTCTTCAAATTGAATCACAGCAAAAGCTCAAAATTTTCATTCCATTAAAGTTTTTTAGGTCTTCTGGGCAAATTCAACTTCAAGCTGTAAAACACTTTCTACAAAGAATTCCTTCTGTTTAAATTCAATTTCCATCCATTTTCTTACCTTCTCTCCCTCGCTCTCTTAATTACACGATGTAACCAGTGTCATCACAGTTGCATCATAGATATCCTTAAAAGTGAGTGGTCGTCTTATTTTTTTAATATTTTTTCATCATTTGAACTATTTATCCTATTCCTCTCGTCTTAGATGGCTTATGTATACAATACCATATACGTTACATATCTCTAAGTTCTTTATTTTGGATTTGTTGAAGCCAGCAAAATAGACGATATGCTTCTTTTGGGGACTTTTTGTGTTTCAACATCTTTTTTTCTTGCCTTAAGAGCTAAAAAGCAAAGAACTTAGAAATATATAACAAATAAAAATTTTCATATTTAGCCATCTAGAATGGGCAAATCAAACGACCCCAAAAAATTTGAAAATGTGAACCGCCCAACCTCACTTTTAAGGACGCTTATGATGCAACCGTGCATGATGAGATCTCTCCTTCACACGTGCAATTGTGCGTCAAACTTGCCAGAGAATTGAAACTCAAAAACATGTTATGAATCCAAGGCTTGGTTGCATATGGCATCTTTGTTTGGAATAAACTTGTGCGTCATAGGTTCGAGTTGCCACATTTCCCTTTGACCAACTGATTAGATCTAGGATGTTGTGTGAGTGAGAGTGCGTTGGTGATAATTTTTCGCTTAAGAAAAACAAAAACAAAAACAAGAAGAAGCTATGTTCATCCAACGCCCGAGATTTTAGAATTTTATAAAGATATGTAAGTGCATAAGATCACAAAATTTTGGGCATTAGTACCATAATTACAAATTTTGCATTGGGAATAAATTGTCCAGGTAAAAAATCATAAAAATTTTGAAAAACATTTGCAAAAAATCAGAAACAAGTCGGAAAATAGAATTACAAGGATATGGATTTAATCTTATATTTTGCATTTTTAACTAGATCTACAAATAGTGCTTGAAAATTAGATCATTTATTCTTTAAATTCTGGTTTAATTTCATGAATCCATGTCTAACTTGTTGAATCCCCATAAAATTGAAAATATCTAAAAACTTTTGAATTATTCGAAATAGATTCAGGAGATTAAATAGCCAGTCCTTTTAAAAGAAAAAAAAAGTCATTTATACGGAGCTTTTTAAATGTGGGCCTCACTTATACATTTCGCTGCCTGACTTAACTCATACTTTGTGATTAATCTACTCCACCATATTATTTTCCCTAAATGAAGCGTTCATATGTGGCATCTGCACGTGTGAACGGAAAAAATGGGTTTACTATAATTTCCCTAAATAACGTATTCTTATATGACTTCACACCGTAAATCCAAAAATGGGTTTACACTTAGTCGCGTTAATTAAAGTATGGATAATCTGGCCCCTCCAAATAGTTAATATTCTTTTAGCATTTTCACTGTAAATTTCTTAACCATCGATTTCACCACAGATCACTACGGTTAAACGACGCCTGATCTCAGAAAAGGAGGTGAAGATGAACGGTGGGATCACTGATGTTTATCCGCACTTGCTTTTACTTCGTCAACTGATTTAAACGTGGAAAGACCATACAAGAGCTAAGTAGGGACGCACGAATTAAGTAAGAACGCGTGCTCTGATTAGGTGGTAATGTAAAGAGACGGTGATGGTGCATGCAAAGAGAAAGATTTTCTGAATGCTACCGTAGAGCGCGACTGCGTGATAAATTGCATGTCTCACCCATAAAGACACACCTATGCATAAACTCGAACCCTAGAAGGCTTCAATACTATGGCACTCTACTTTTACATTGGTAAGCCGATCTTTAATTGGGTAATCTGACCTGTTCATCTAATCTCTCATGTTTTATATCTTTCAATCCTAGCATATGAAAAGATTTAGTTTTGATATCTGAAAATGAACGATTAGAAACATTGTTCAAACAACATTTAAAATTCAATATTGGACAAATGTGCAATGGCCTTCTCCAATGGTGTAGACACCAAAATTTGCACTGCAAGATGACCTTTGAAGGCCCACACCTGCATGCGAGCTGCACACGAGGTAGAACAACCCCTCTACCAAAAACTAAGCTTGCCAACTATCAAAATCAAAGACTTTTCTACCCTGGTGGGAAGAGAGTGCTGAGATTGACCCATCTTCATGTAGTCCTTAAATCATTCTGGCGTTATTAGATTCCACATCTTTCTCTCTCCACGGCCGTTGAATTTTCTTTGCAACTACATGTTGATCCTTAGAAATAGACCTTAGAAAGAACAAAGTTATGACAGAGAAACAAGAAATACAAGGACAGGAGAAGGGGAGAGGAAACAAGGAGCTAGAAATGACCCATCTCTTGCCTGGTTTCCGTTTCTACCCATTAGAGGAAGAGCTGGTGGAGTTCTACCTGCGTAACAAGCTAGACAGGAGGAGAGACGATTTAGACCGTGTTATTCCAGTAGTAGACATTTATAATAATCTCGATCCATGGCAGCTCCCAAGTTAGAATCTCTTCCTCAATTTCTCTCGCTATTTGTCTGTCTTTGGCCTAAATAGCTTCTGAAAAATAGATGTTTGGACGTCTTAAAACGAGTAACATTAAGTTCATCTGTTTAACTAGTACTATTATGATTTCGGGTCTCTCTCTCTCTCTCTCTTCTTCTTCTTCCTCTTCTTCTCGCCTCCTCCATGGTACTCTCTACTTGACTCTCTCTCTCTCTCCCTTCTTCTTCTTGCTTCCTCCATGTAGGCTCTACCTGCCTCTGGTTTTTCTTTTGTTTGCTTTCTTTTCTTCTTCCATTCTCTTGACTTGTCTTTCATTCTTCTTGTTTTTTTTTGCTTTTTTTTGGGGGGATCCCCCTAATTAGTTCTTTTAGTGGCCCTAATTCTCATAGTACTCCTCAACGATACATCTTATGTTCTTCTTCTTCCCCGCTAAAAGTGTTTTTGGCTCCACTAACCCTAAGAGCACGCGATTGCTACATCGCTCTTATCTGCTTTTTCTAGAGACATCTCGCTTACAAATATTGGTGATAAGGAAACTCTGATCTTCATGCTTTGATTTATTTGTTTTGCTAATTTATGCATTTACTTCTTGGGTCCCTTCTTAATTACCTCTTTTATCACACGTTTCATGATCGCATCAGAGGGAAATGAAAAGGAATTTAGCATTTGAATTACGAGAAGTTATATCAAACACCATGGAATTGAGTTTCCAATTACATTGCAGATTTGGCTGGGGAACTATGCGCTGGAGAGAGTTAGCAATGGATTTTCTTCAGTCCCAGGCAAGAAAGAGAAACTCATGGAGGAAGACCAAATCGAATCACGCCTTCTGGGTATTGGAAGGCCACAGGCTCTCCTAGCTATGTGTTTTCATCTACGGGTAACCGAATGATTGGCGTCAAGAAAACCATGGTTTTCTATCAAGGAAGAGCACCTACTGGAACCAAAACTAAATGGAAGGTGAACGAGTACAAAGCCATTGAAGAAGTACCCACACCGGGTGCACCTCCAAGGGTATGGTGCAATTCTAGTGCAGACATTTTCTCAAAATTGATCATCTTTTTATGTTTGGTAACTAACATTGCAAACCCTTGATCTTGTGTTTTCTTTTAACATACGTTTTAAGCCCTAAAAGATGGTTTATTTAGCTGAATATTTTCATCTTTCAACTTATGTCTATAAATCTCAAAATCAATTTTGAAAAATAAAATAAAATAAATATTTTAACCAACTGCTTGATGCTTCCGGTTAGAACTTAAAACCCAACTTGCAAAACCTATGTTACAAACAAAAACAGCAGCTAGAATTTAAAGAACTGGAATCAAATCCACACAACAACAACAATAATAATTAGAGAGAAGACGACTCTTATGGTGTAAAAACCATTTCTGTCATGCAATTAAGGGCCCGATCTATTGGATTATGCCGGATTATTCCATGTATATTCGGTAGTGTGATGGTTGGATCAGTCAATTTATTTGCATCAGCGAAGATTGGATGGTTAAGATGTGTCATGCTTCAAGCTTTTGCTTATCGTCTATCACATGACTGCCTCTAAATGAAGAGGTGCAATAAAGTATGCTTTGATGCAATGTGTTTATCCTTATTATTAGGGATTTCTTGCCTGCATTGCTACATAATGGCAGTCTTTTCTCTTCTTTTGTTCCATTTTGGTTGTGCAGTTGCGTCAGGAATTCAGCTTGTGTCGAGTATATGTGAATTCGGGTTGCTTGAGATCGTTTGATCGTCATCCATCAGCAGCATCGATGAGTAGGAGCCCTGGAGAGAACACTAGAATGCCACCAATAATAGGATCAGCAGGTAGTAGCTTAGGAGCATCATATCAAGAAAATTCTTCAATGCTGGATAGAACAGGTTCTCCTGAGAGCTCCTCTTCAGGTGATCAAGTTCATAACACTCAAGAAACTGTTAGCGACTGGAATATGATCGAGAATATGGATCTGTGGGACTCATTCAACTGGGACTATTGATACTGAGAGAAATTTTCAGCTTTTATGACAAAAGAGATTTTTTAGATTATTTGTGAATCGTATTGAAGAAGGAAAAAAGGCATAAACATTGCCACATTCAGCTTCTTTTATGGGTTTTCGTCATGACAAATTACATACATATATGACAGTGTAATCGATAGTGAATTTTATACTAAATAAGGAGTGATCTGAACAATTGTTAACAAGACAGGCAACAAATTCTAGAATCGAAATGTGAATCGAAACGCTAGAGAAAACAGGCAAGGAAAAAAATGGAAATGTTAAACCTTGTGAGAAGCATTTCCCTTCAGTTGTGCCAATGCCTTCTAGTGAACTATTTCAAGAGTCTCTCACTTAGGTGACCAAAGATCGATAACTACTATCTAAACCATTTATTTCTTAGAGCATATATAGATAGCTGATACCCCAAATAATCTTCTCATTGCTTGATCTTAGACCTCTACTTGGTCATAGTCAAAGTTAAAAATTTTGAATAATTGAAATGTTTTTGAAAAAGTCCTGACCTTTTCATTTCCTAATTTTTCCTAAACAATTCAAACATATTTCTAAGTCTAGACAAATTTATCAAATTACACACGAATGAATTTATGAAATCAAACTCAAACTTGAAGAATAACTCACCAAATTCTCAAATACTATCTATAAACTAAGTCAAACATACAAATCAAAATATTAAATTTATATCCATGTAATTTTATTTTATTTTTGACAATATTTTACTTTGCGGACTTATTCTCGTTGAATGCACTTGTCTTTATACTTCACATGCACACGCACCAAATCGAACAATAAGAGGAATCCTATAGGTACACACCTTAAAACATGAGTTACTGAAATGACTAGGATTTTGGATAAAGAGTGCCCACCTTTGGGTGATCCAGTTCCTCAGATTACCCCAATTTTAATATCTCATAAACAAAGAAAATTATAAAAAGTGTCTAGTATGTTTCCTGTGATGAAAAGTACTTCATTTCTTATGATCCTAGGATCACATCAATTTGCATGGTTTCTTGCTACAAGATACAAAAAGATAAGCAATCAGATGATTAATCGGATCATCAAAAGTGGCGCTCATTCATGCAAAAGTAGAATGCTTCTCCAAACGTACCTTATAAGGTGCGCCCATTTAGCTTTCCTCAAACCATAGAAGCACATTCTTTTCCACAAAAACTGAGAAAGTGAAGCTGTTTCCTATGTTATTCTCTCTTTGCACTTTTGCATGCTGTAGGATAGTTGCCTTCTTTCTCTTGGCTTTTTCTTTTTTCACCTTCCGTCTCCACGTGAAAAACAATGCCCGACTCTGCTGTTCTGTAATATATATTATCGCAAGAATAGCTGCCATGGGGACCTTCAAAATGGTTCAGCTGTGAGAATAGCAACCAAACTTGTTCTCCTTGTGAAGCACAGGTAGCACAGCTCCGCACATGTCAATCTCAATTGCCTTGGGTAACAAGACATGGCCGTGGCTTCAGTCGAGAGAGAAAGACCTCTTTATGCGACCATGGGACTAATATCCATATAACTTCAAGGAAAGAACATACAGACTCTTCTTTTGAATAGGTCAGATGCTTTAGGCCGTGTTTACAAAAAAGGTACTGCTGGTGCAGCCAGCCACAATACTCCAAGTCTCCAGCACCGATGTAACTCCCTCACTTTTGTATGTGGCCTCACTTATTATTGGCTTACGCTGTTCATTTAAATCTTCTAACCTTTTCTTCTGTTTTTTTCAATTTTTTTTTTTTAGTGTATACGCACCCATGAGAAGTTTCAACTCGTAACTTTTATGATTGAGACATTCTTGTATCACTGTAACACACATATTCTGACTCTTCTAACTTCGGATATCTCACGGCCCAAAATGTGTGCCAAAAGAAAATAAATCAGCGTCTAACAAGTTGTGTTTTAGTTTGTCACTGGTGCTTATGGTGAGCTTCTAACCGTGTCTAACAAGATTAAATCACCGTTTCTTGGATATTGGAGGTGTGCCTTCGACGTGACTATACACAGTTAGATAAAACTTGGATAGTGAAATGAAAGGCGTGGATCAATGTTTCGCAGGCCCACCCAACCATTTGCATGACAGGCTCTACCTTACCCGATCATCTTATTTCAGATATCTTATAACCAAAAAATCACAATGCTTACATGACCGTGCCTGCTGTATGTTATCGGATGCTAAAAGTGTCCAATCGTCATGAGTTTTTGCCTATAATGCATCTGAATTCAGGAAAATCAGATGAACGTTTCGGATCAATGAGAGTTTCAGACATCATCTAGAAGCGGCCCACTCATCTTTATGACAAAACCATGACTTTTGGTAATGTGTGAACGCTAGGATGAATATATGGCACAATGCTGATGAGACAATTGGATCTTCCTGCCACTTTCGTCTGCATCATAAAGTGACGGCTATCAAATCGAGGAAGTTCCCTGCTATTTGGCCCCGGTGGGCCCTTAAACTAGGTTCAAAGGATTCAATTTATACAACTTAATTATTTTCCAACATAGTTTCTCAAATGTGTAAGGGATCTCAACAACTCATTCTTAGGGATTTAACTAAGCCAGACTCAATCTTTTATCTTTATTAATTTGCATTATCAAACTAAGGCCAATACTTTACTCTCCAATTTATCAATGCCTTCGTAAAAACAAAAATCTAAAAAATCATATCTCTCTATCTTAACTAAATATCTTTTTTTCTTGATGATTTGAAAAACATAATCAAATCCTTATTTTTGTTCACAAAGAAATCTCTCTTTTTTGGTTTATAGTTCCTTTAGATGTCAATTGTTATGATGATCTAGAAAACACAATTATTACTTCTCTCTTATGTCTACTTTCTTCAAATCTCTAGTAATGTGATAATCTAGAAAACATAATCTGATCTCTCTTTTTTGTAATATATCTCCACGAGAGAAGTACCTTCATATCTCAAAATTATGGTGATATGAAAAATACAATCAGATCTTAGATCACCTCAGAAACAAGATTATAAATCAAGAATTTAGAGTTTTAATATATATATATATATAAGTAAATAGTATAAGCATATCATGATTGGGTAAACTTGTATAACAATAAAAACTTCACAAGATTAATAACTCTAGAACTAGAGTGCTAGAAAGCTTAAATTCTAGAATTAAAGAATTTCACAAGTGGAAGAACTCTTGAAGAGTGATGCCAAAATAGCCAAAACGCCCTTATATATATCCCGGTTTTAAAATATGATATCAAGGGGCAAACTCTTAAGTATCTATTGTCAAGACTTGGCTGGATAAACCACTGAAGTTTAGGCCAGGACAGGGCCGGATAAAGAAGGGGCCCGACATGCCCCTTAGCATCCCTTACTTTTGGCGCTGGACAATGAGAACATCCTGTTGTTATGCTAGAATAGAGACGTAGGGCTGGACCACATGGTAAGTTGCCGTCTAGCACCCCACTTTCACATGATGAGCCCAGTCTTTGGTTGATCTAACCCGTTCGTTTGGACTTCTAAATTTGGATGTGTAAGAGTTCAAAACTGTGCAGTTTGGATGACTGGCATCTGAACAAATGTACTTCTGATAGCAGGAAATGGGCGGAGTTGGAAAGAACAAAGGAAACAGCTTCAATGACTGACTGACTCTCACTCTCTTTCCTAACAAAATTGTTATCCCTAAACTTAAGTTGTACGGGTCATCTAAGGTCGGGTCTCTAATTGATTCAAATACTCTAAAAAATTTAACATTTGAAAATAAAAAATTATTTGATAACAATTATCGAGTAATTTTATCTTTCAATACTAATAATGTTCACCTCATGCAAACAAGTTAGAACATCTGTATTGAAGAGAAAGGTGGCATTAGATCTATACTAAATTAAAATGTTTTTAGTCTCCAAGTGCCCTTACATTTATAGTTTGATAAAAATAAATATAAGGATATTTTAGTTAATATATAAATACATAGCAAAATATTTGGGGTCCCTAATTTTTTCATCACTAACAATAGCCCAACCCTAATATGAATTCAGGTCACAAATTTTGATCCTATCCCTGACCCTAATGCCAAATTTACTAACCCTTATGGGTCAATTTGGGTAGGATCCCCTGTAGCCCAACCCTTTGCCATTCACAGACCATCTTTAAAAGAAATATAGAACCTATGTCTACAACTGGTCAGGAGTTGGTTATGATTCATCCACTTTCATACTAGGAACTAGCAAAAGCTATCAAGGGCTCTAGCACTCGCTTCCTCTGAGTGAATAGCCATTAGCGATCATAAGCAAACACAAAAGATTGGGCACATCCGTGCACTAAAGTGACGTAGCTTGGGTCTCTGCTCATTGAACAGCAAGGCCATTAGCAGTCTGGTTCCTCTCCCAAAACATGTGCCCTATCGTCCATCTTCCGATCATTCTCAGCATATGGAAGCACGAGGGGATGAACCTGTCGTAATTCCTTGTATCTGGGCCAGGCACATGCTCAGGACTTGGACAGAGGAGAAAACTATATGTATTTGATAACTTTTACCTCTCTCCAGCAAACATGCCACTCAAGGACGGACTACACAAATTCTATCTTTAATGAATAACTAGGATAATCTAAACAAAGTCATAATCGGTTTCAACCCATGAATGCAATGAAGGCACATAAGACCTTCCAAAATCAAGAGGTCCCTAGCCAACTTATAGTAGTTAATACAAACCTAAATTGTAAGTCTATGAGGAAGTCATCCAAACTACGGATGTAGCCAGGAATGCAGATAAACAGGTGTATCATTTCTCCCATTTTTAATTTCTTTGGTACATTTGAATGTTTTTCCTACGTCAGGATCCCCCTTCCCAGCAAAGATGCTTTCAGTGGGGAACAAACTGTCCTTTTCCAATGACTATGTTATTTCTAACATGGAGGTTTACAGTGTATTTTCAATATTAGAGCATACATGTAAGCAGGATTTAGTTATTCGCCCACATGTTTACCACTCATCTTCAAGGCTAACACGGTGAAAACACAGGACCGTGCAGACAAGAATGAAGAAGGACGTAAACTCAATAAACATGGCTCCAGTTTCAATCAGATGTGCATGCCTCAGGATTGCAGGAATGGCAATGCTCCCTACTGCTGAAGCACCAGTCAGGAACTTTGCTGCATCTATCCAGCTGGAAAGAAGAAGAGTTGTTAGTAGAAAGATGGAACAAACACTAGTATTTAATGTGAACATCTATTGATGGTGCTTAGTTAATGCAAAAGTTTCAGCCAATTTACAACCACTGCATCACTATAGAAGAAAGCCTACAAGGATTATTATCAAAACACCAAATAGTACAGGCAGTCCAAAAATTACAGAGAAGAATAAAACCCATGCTAGCTTCATATCAGTTTCCCATGCTTCCATAAGGCTGTGAGCTGTGATACGCTTGGCTATTTTGGGATGTTGTTGACAGGTTATTATTGTCAGTTCATTTAGGAATTCTCAAAGATTGCGCTACCTTTGACGACCTTGACTAAGAAAGACACTTAGTTCGTTTGGACCGATGCCTACAAGAAGAGCTTTTAGGAGCTTAAGAGGAGGCTTACTATCGCCCCGGTGTTGACATTACCATTAGGTGTAGGTGGTTGTGTAGTTTATTTTGATGCCTTGGGTAAAGGATTAGGAGCAATGTTGATGTAGCATGGAAAGGTAATTGCCTATGCATTGAGACAACTTAAGACACATGAGGTGAATTACCCGACACATGATCTAAAGTTTGCAGTAGTGGTATTTGCAACAAAAGTCCCGGAGACATAATCTATATGGCTAGAAGTTTGAGGTATTCATTAACCATAAGAGCCTCAAGTACTTCTTTACTCAGAGTGATTTGAACATGAGGTAGCGTAGATGGATGAAATATTTCAAGGACTTTGATTTCACCATACAATACTACCCAGGGAAGGCTAACATCATCACAAATGACTTGAGTAGGAAGTTTAGAGCAACGATTGCCAATCTCTCGACTCGGTTTAAGTTTCTCGACAGGATATTAAAGGCACAAAGCAAAGATAAGGAGACACAGGATCTAGCAAACATGACATATTTTATGAGAGGACCAGATGGAGGAGTTAGATTCAAGGGTAGGTTGGTGGTACCGACAAATGATGATTTAAAGCGTGAGTTACTTCAGGAGGCACACCAGTCTTAGTATACGATCCATCCTGAAGGTACAAAGATGTATCAGGACCTTAGGAGACATTTTTTGTGGAATGGTATTTCCCAGTTCAAATCTCCGGCAAAGAGGGTTTGAAGAAAACGTTCCAGGCTCCACAGTGGCTGTTCAGGTACGTTCTCCTCCTCATCCTATTCCTCCTTCCTTTCCCTTTTGTTTTCCCCCAGACTCCTGCCAAATCTAACGTTTCCCGACCGGAGAACGCCTTGGGAAGAAGGGTTTGTTCCAGAACCCTCAAAGCGACAACCAGGGCTCCGGCAGGCAGCTGAAACCCCGGACAAGGGCGCCATTTCAGGCTGCCCGGGTTGGTCCTCCTTTCCCTCTCCTTCCCAGCCCAAATCCTTGCCTGATCTGGGTATTTTTCCGACTAAAAATCACTGGTCTTCCGTGAAGAAAACCAGACGGGTGAAAACCCGTTAAGAGAAAGCGCCTCCTAGGGGTGCACAGGCGTCCCAGGGGCACACGGGCATCCTAGGGGCACATGAGCATCCCAAGGGTACACGGCATGATCCAGGGGCACCTAGCTTGATGCGCACCCGTGCCAAGCTCCTTGGGGGCTGTCATCGTGCACGCGTCACGTGCAAATAGTTTTCTTGGCTCAACCAAGACGCATGGGACATCCTGGGAGCCGAGGCACACCATAGTTGCTCCTAAGACGCGTCCGCACAATGCTATCTGGAGTGCACACCCTGGTGCACCATTCGGACGTATGCACGTGAGCCAACCTGGTTGCGGTGCAACCAGGGCGCACACGTATCCTAGCGCCCGTGGCGCGCGCATTCTAGCACCGTGGCGTGCAGGACCCTAGGCACTACATTAGGGTCGTCCGTTGAGGTGCGACCTTTAAAATCCAATTTCGGAGCCTATATAACTCTGATTGACAAGCCAAAAGGACTGTTGCGTCCGTAATTTTGACACAGACCCAATTATACAATAAAATGTAGGACATTCTTAGATAAATAGCAACTTAAAAATATAATAGAGTAACCCCTAGAAACCAACAAATCATATAACCTTTACCCTATGACCATAGAAATAATGTTTAGATCTTATGTTTGAACTACATTCAGGACTTTACCAAGGTATTCTCAGGCTCGAATTGAAGACAGGCACGGGCTAAGTGATAACACACGAGGTAGGTAGTTTGATGTTGCTATGTTTTTATGCATTTCGAACTATATTTGATTTGTAGGTAGTCTGATCCTACTCTGTTTTCAAAATGCATCCCAAACTCTCAGTAAGTTACTTGTTTTTATTATTGTATGGAGTATGTGTTTTACACCACGTATGTGGGACCTGCTTTCATGATCTTGCATTGAATTAAGAATGCTGTTGGGAACTAATGTTTTATATGAGTTACGGATTCATGACATTGACTAAGGTACTAGCATGAGTAGATTTTATGCAATACTCGCATACTTTGAAAACAAATGCATAAATTGCATGATTTATGTTGATTTGAGATTTGGACTATGTATGTTTTTGGGCTATTAAGCCTAGTGGGCACTATGCTGAGGGGTACGGGTTTGGCCTCCCGGCCTCTACCACCAAGAAGGTGGATGGTATCATTGCTAAAAATGTCATTGTCCCTTCCCTGACTGCTATGGTAAATAGGGACGACCACTGGAGGTGTCATGGCACCCTTTCGGGGACAGCCATGTCACCGTAGAGGCTATGGTATGTAGGTCTCTAGATACTGGAGCCACACGATTTTGGCATGGTGCTGAATCGTGAGCATAGTGACCCTATGATTTTGGTTTTACCGCTATACATATAGCATGGATATGGTAATATACAAGTACTCGTGACTGGCTAGTTTTGCATAATTCACTAAAATGTCCCCATGCACCATATTCATGGCACTATCCTCATTTGGTTGGAGTTAATTATCCTTTAAGATTTTCATACCTATGATAACCACCCGATATATTTTCCGCGATTTATGCTATGTAAGCATATATTTCAGCTTGCTAATGTATGAGTTACATAGTTTATGCATAGGTGCCTATGATTAACAAAAAGTAGAAATAAATGTTTCTATAATCATGTTTAGCAAAACCATGCTTGTTTGTCGTGTTTTCAAATAGTAGTATCAAGTTACCTACTGAGTATGATAAATACTCAACCTGTTGAGTCCTTAATTTTGCCAAAAATAACCTTATATTACTATTTTATTAGATCATTTGATAAGGTAATTTTGTGATTTTAAATCAATTTTAGCTATAATTAATCATCCAATCGTTAATTTGAAAAGTTAATGATCGGATGATTATTATAGCTAATTATCCACATAAAATAATTCTAATTTTATATTTTGTTTTTGCAGGTAAGCCAGAATACATTGGACGGTTCAGATTTGCTTAATGGGTCCCATGCCACGACTTTGGGCAAAGCTGACCAATGATGCATATGACATCATCGCATGGTAGGCAACATCACATGGGCATGCTGCAAGATATGATGGGCAAGGCATGGGCAAAGTATGGGCAAGCTGCACGTTTTACAAAAAATAATATATTCAGGCTAGCTTTGCTTCCTTCAAGGGGAGGAGCAAGTACCTCAGCCCGGACACACTTTCTCTCTGGTGCTCTCCTCTTCTCCCTGGGCTTCTGCCCCTTCATGGACAAAGATGGAAGGATTGTTTCTCTCCGTCTCTTCATCCGTTCCCCACTCTCCACCTCTCTCGTACTCTCTTTCTCTCCCGCATCATCTCCCTTCTTCTATTCTCCTCTCCTCTCATCTTCTCTCTAACGTCTCTCTCTCTCTCTCTCTCTCTCTCTCTCTCTCTCTCTCTCTCTCTCTCTCTCTCTCTCTCTCTCTCTCTCTCTCTCTCTCTCTCTCCCCATGTTTCATCGACTACACCTCTCTTTCCCACTTTTCTCTTCAACCCAGTCTACCCCCTACCATTCTTCCCACTGGCCGGCCATAGGTGAGTGACACACCACAGGCCAGGCGTCATCTCACTTGCCCAGAACCTCCTCTGCAACCGCATCAACCCCCTTCTCTCTCTCTCTCTCTCTCTCTCTCTCTCTCTCTCTCTCTCTCTCTCTCTCTCTCTCTCTCTCTCTCTCTCTCTCTCTCTCTCTCTCTCTCTCTCTCTCTCTCTCTCTCTCTCTCTCTCTCTCTCTCTCTCTCTCTCTCTCTCTCTCGTACTGTTTCTCTTCTCCCTCTGTTCACGTTTTCCTCCTCCCTTGATCTCTATCTCTCACACTCATCCCTCTTTTATTGTTGCATACCCCATCTCTCTTGTTCTCCGTGCTCACATCGCACAAATCCCCTTTCCACCTTTTTAGATCTCCTTTGCTTCACTGGCTATGCCTGAACACAGTTTCTCCTCTCCCTTGCTCACCATTTGATTTAGGAGAGAAAACCCAACTCAGGTTTTCTCCCAACCCATCTTCTCCCGCTTTCCCACTTCTCTCTTCCCTCTTCTTCCTCCTTCTCTCCCTTTCCTTCTTCTTTTCTTCTCCCCATTTTTGATTCGATACTGTTCATCGAGTTACTATTCATGAACAGTAACTCCGAGTACTGTTCATGAATAGTACTTTCCTCGTTTTTCTCCCAGCACGTTTTTCTGTTTTCGTTAAAAAAATCAAAACCCTAAAAATTACATTTTTGCCCCTGGCAGATCTTAGTAATACCAACTGAGTCCCCAGTTTAATTCCAACTGAGTCCCTGATTTAATTCCAACTGTGTCCCTGTGCTATTCTGGTTTTACCTTATCTTCATTCTGACTATTCAGGGACAGTGCAATCCAGGGACAGTGCAATCTAAGGACAAGCTTATCTAGGATGACTTTTAGTTTTATTTTCTGTTTTCTTTTGAATAAATAATTGTATGCACTTCAGCAGTTAAATAAATCTGAAATTTTCTGTTATTGTTAGTTTATTTCTATTATTTGTATTTTTATTAATTGAAATTTGTGTAAACTCCACATTTAAGTCGAGTCCCCGTGAAAATCAACTCGGACTTGCACTAGCTAGACTACAACAGCCGTGCACTTGCAGAAAACACTCAACACAACCCAGTCCATTATTTTTCAGATCAAACAAAAGACAAGTAGAAGAAGCATCAAGAGGCGTTAGAATCAAAGTCAAGTAGGCAAAGGTAAGGCTCAATGTTAAGTGTTCAATTTTGGTCAAAATATCCCTAATTTAGTATTTGATTGGAGCATCTAGACCATTAATTTTAAGATTTTAAATCAAATATTTCATTTTAGCTTTAATTGGTCATCCAACCGTTGAATTGTAAAATTTAGTGGTTAAATGACTATTAAAGCTAATGTACGGTTTAGATTTCGCTAATTGAGTCTTGTGCATTGCAGATCAGTCAACTCAGGCATGGACGCTCCAAATTGAATCATGGAAAGAGACTGAAGACTTTGAAGACTTGCAGAGTTCTAGCAAAACTAAGAAAGCTAGTGGACCCCACCTATCTCCTCTTCCTTCTCTTTCTCCTCTCTTCTCTCTTTTTCTCTTATCCCTCTCCTTTCTTTTCTCTCTCTCTTCTATCTCTTTTTCTCCTTCTCTTTCACACGTCTCTCCCTATCTCTCTTTTAAAAGACCCTTCTTTCTTCTCCAAAGGGGGACGTTTTTTTCTTCTTTGGGAGGCTGGGCTCTCTCTCTCTCTCTCTCTCTCTCTCTCTCTCTCTCTCTCTCTCTCTCTCTCTCTCTCTCTCTCTCTCTCTCTCTCTCTCTCTCTCTCTCTCTCTCTCACCCGTCACACCTCCGTTCAAGGCCTTTCACTTTGCCCCACCTTCCCTGTTTCTCCACAGTACAAACCCAGGTCCTCGTCTGCCATCGTTGCCACTACCAAACGACGCCCCAGTCGATTTTCTTTTCCATTCTCAGTTTCCAACAGGAAACTGAGTTTCAACCTTCACCTTCACCATTTCTCTCCTTTCCCTTTGTCTTCCTTCTCTCTAATACCACCGTCTTTCTTCTCTCTTAGTCTCCATCTCCCTTGTTAGCATTCACCGCTTATCTGCATCCATTGCACGCACCAGAACCCGTCGTATGCTCCATTGCACAGACCCAGGCAGGTAGGGCAGACCAGGCGTCTGTTTCACTCTGCGTGCGACGCCCCATCTGCTTCAGTTTTTCCACCAGACGTCTACCCAAATAGACATCATCTTCCCCTGCTTCCACCGCACTTGCCCAAGCTGAGGAAGCCACGCTCCTGGCGTCTGCACTCTAGCCCGGCTGAAGTAGCCCAGTTTCCCCTTTGTCCACCAGGCTCATCTTCAACATGCCTGGGTTCTCTTCGACCCAGTCTGGTCCAGCCAAGCACCTGCCTTATCCCCATCACCGGTTTTTCCCTGCATCATCACCGGCCCAAGCCTAAACCCAACACCCTGCTCTCATCCCTCACTGCCCAGTCCAGTACTAGGCGTCATCTCCTTCATCGAGCAGAGCAAAGCCCACTTCTTTTTCTCCTCCCCACATCACCCGCATCTCCCTCCTCTGTTTGTTATGACCGCACCTCCCATCTCTGCTCACAACCCCTCTATCATACCGTCATCTCCATTCCACACGGGCCTAGCTTCTTTGCCTCTTCCCTTCTCGATCACCCAGCTCCTTCCCATCTCTGTCGCACATTCGTCCCAGGCTTCCCTGCTTGTCACGATCAGGAAGCCCAGGTCACCACGATCCACGCTCCACCACAGGCCCTGGGAGAGAAAACCCAACTCGGGTTTTTCTCCCAATCTTTTCCTTTCTCTTCTTCTTCTTCTTCTCCTTCCTCTTTTCCTCCCTTCTTCTCCCTTCTTCCCCTCTACGGTTTTCTTCTCCATCGTTTTTTTCCTGGTTTTTAGTTAAAAACCAGAAACCCTCAGAATTACAAATCTGCACCTGCAGATCTCAGAAATTACAAATCTGCACCTGCAGATCTCAGAAATTACAATTCTGTCCTATTTCAGAAATACCAATTGGGTCCCCTGTTTAATTACAACTGTATCCCTATACTATTCTGGTTTTAACTTATCTTCATTCTGACTATTCAGGGACAGTGCAATCCAGGACAGACTATTCAAGGACAGACTAATCCAGAGACAGTGCAATCCAAGGACAAGCTTATCCAAGACGCATTTTATTTTTATTTTCTGTTTTCCTTGGAATAAATATTTGTGAACATTGGAACAATTGAATAAATCTGGATTTTATTTTTTGTTAGTTTTTATTCTTTTAGTTGAATTTTATTTAAAACTCCATAATTTTAAATCAAGTCCTCGTGGGATCGACCCGTATTTGCATAGCTATACTACAATAGCCCGTGCACTTGCGGTTAAATAATCAACAAGTTTTTGGCGCCGTTGCCGGGGATTTGAAATGGAGTTTTTATAAAATTTAATTAAAAATCCAAAAAAATCAAAAATAAAAAAAAATAGAAAAAATCCAGAAAAATACAAAAAAAATTAAGAATTGCATTTTAGGCATTCTTAGGTGCATCTTTAGGAATTTTTTAGTGCATAATCACTTTATTTTCTGAATTTGGTACTAATTGTTATTTTTCTTTTTCAGGAAATTGGAGTGGAGCATCATCAATTGATAGATTTTTCTTGCTTTCCTAGATTAGAAATTTTATTTTTGAGTGAATCTTGTAGTGAGGCCCCTTGTAATTTGCATTTTCAATTTCAATTTTTAAAGGGTTGTAATAATACAGGGCAAGTGTGGGACACGGTGGCCCACACTTGATCTTCATCAGAAACCTCACTGTAAGTCTTCTCACTCATTTATTTTCTAGATTAGGGTTTGCATTTAGAATAATTTGCATTGTTTGGTACTTAATTGCATATAGAAAGCATATGTTATAATTGTTGCATCTTAGGGTTTTGCATTAGTTTATTGCTTTCAAATGCATTTTAGGACACGTCTAACGCTTTAAGGTGGATTATATGTTAATTGAATTGCCATGGTGTGTGAAATTTAATTAGTAAGGGCACCCTACCCCACAAGATCAAGAGTGGATTTCATCACCACTCCTTGGCCCACCTAGGATAATCATCTCAAGCGCGCAACCTCTCCTTTCACATTAATTTAAAATCAATCAGAAGAGACCTATAGGGTTATCACATGCTCGTAGGACCCTCTTAATAGGACACGAATTACTGTTACTCTGGTTGCTTTTGATCACTGTGGTTATTGGGGGTTATCTAATAGAGCCTCGCTCTTCCCCTACCTCCTGTCGACGTTTGTTGAGGTCTAAACGCCTCCTTACACGAGGGTTGTATTAACCGCTTTGGTTAGAACCTAACTGGTAAGCAGTAGTCAACTCCTAAAGAGAGTAGGAGCGTTAGAGTAGGCTAATTAAAAGCGTTGTCCCCATAGAAAATCAAGAAAATCAAAATATCTATGCTTGCTAGCCTTAGGGGATTGCTTGATTGTGTCCTGTTTTGTGCATCATTTTAGGCATTTAGGTTGCATCATTTAGGATAAAAAAAAAAAAAATCAAAAATCTTTCATTGTATGCCCTTTTGGATACGCGACGAAACCGATAGGTTAGTCTCGTACGACCAAAAAGACAGACCAACAATGGCTGATCAACGATCAAGGGGTAACTCACCCCATGGTAGAATTAGAGGTGATCAAGCTCCACTCATCATGAATGAGGACCCACCACCTCTAATTGATGATGAATATCAACCTCCACCAAGGAGGAATAATCATCAACAAAGAAATTGGAGAAGGAATGAAAATAGGGAATGGGACCAACAGAGTGACCATGGAGAAAATGATGTTTATCAGAATCCTCATGGACGAACCTTAAGAGACTACCTTCAACCTACACGCACCAGTACACCCTCTTGTGTCATTCTTCCTCAAAATGCTGGTGCGTTAGAATTAAAAACGGGAGTAATTCAATTACTTCCCAAATTTCATGGGCTAGATAGTGAGAGTCCTTATTTGCACCTTAAAGAATTTGATGAGGTATGTAGTACCCAAAGAACCCAAAATATAGGTCTAGACACTGTCAGGCTTAAGCTATTTCCTTTCTCTTTAAAGGAAAAAGCAAAAATGTGGTTTAATGCATTGCCACCAAGTTCCATAAGGACTTGGAATGAAATGACTAGGGAATTCTTGAAAAAGTTTTTCCCTACACATAAAACAAATACACTCCGTCGTAAGATAATGAACTTTACCCAAAAAGATAAAGAATCATTCTACCAATGCTGGGAAAGGTTCAAAGATCTGTTGCTTACTTGCCCACATCATGGCTATGAACCATGGCGCATTATCAGCTTCTTTTATGAAGGACTTAATTCTGACATGCGCCAGTTTGTAGAGATGATGTGCAATGGTAACTTTTTGAATAAACAACCAGATGAGGCGGAGGAGTATTTGGAATGGCTAGCTGAAAGTGCACAGACCTGGGCTGACTCAGAAAGAGTAGAACATTCAGATAGACCTAAGCCCACTACCACATCTATTAGGGGAGGCATGTATGCCATGACTGAAAAAAATGAAATCAGTGCCAAAGTAGCAACCCTAGCTAGAAAAGTAGAAGCCATGGAAATGGGAATGAAAACCTTAACTAATGATGAACAAGTGTGTAGCATTTGTGAAAGTACATCACATCTTACTCAGGAATGTCCTACCATCTCTGCATTTCAAGATGTACTTCATGATCAGGCTAATGCACTTAATAATTATAAAAGACCTTTCTCCCCATATTCTGAGACATATAATCCCAACTGGAGAAACCATCCAAATTTCAATTGGAGAAATGGACTTAATGCAAATGTCTCACAACCAGGCCCATACCAGAGTCATCAACAACCAAACCAAGGACTACTTGCTCCACCACCATACCAAACTCATCAACCTCATTCTCCTGGACTTTACTTGCCCCCACCTAAAAGGCATGTAGAGGATAATCAAGTTAATCAAAATCAGGAAAGGAAAATTTCTCAATTAGAAAAGTCTGTGAATGAACTAAAAAACATGATGAGTCAAATGATGCAAAATATGGAAAAAGGAAAATTCCCATCTCAACCTCAAGCAAACTCTAAGGGAGTGCATGCGGTTAGCATTAATGCATCTGATGAAACATCTAGCTCTACCATGGAACAAACTAAAGCTGTTACTATTCTTAGGAGTGGTAAAATAATTGAGAAAGATGAGCCTAAAAAGATTGAAAAGGTAGAAAAACCTAAAGAAAAATCTAAAGAAAAGGACCATGTTTTACCTGTTGAGCCATGTCCAGTCCCTGCTCCATTCCCTCAAAGGTTGCGCCAAGCCCCAAAGTCTGCATCTAATGATGAGATTTTAGAGATTTTCAAACAAGTCAAGATCAACATACCGATCTTAGACGCTATAAAACAAATCCCATCATATGCCAAATTCTTAAAAGACTTATGCACCATCAAGAGAAAATTAAATGTCCAAAAGAAGGCATTTTTGACTGAACAGGTTAGTTATATTCTTCAACATCATACACCACCAAAGTACAAGGATCCTGGTTGCCCCACTCTTACTTGCATTATTGGCAACTACAAAATTAACCATTTCAGGCTGCCCGGGTTGGTCCTCCTTTCCCTCTCCTTCCCACCCTAGATCCTCGCTGGATTTGGGTATTTTTTTGACCAGAATCACCGGTCTTCCGTGAAGAAAACCAGACGGGTGAAAACCCGTAAAGAGAAAGCGCCTCCCAGGGGCGTACGGGCGTCCTAGGGGCACACAAGCATCCCAAGGGTGCACGACACAGTCCAGGGGTGCCTGGCTTGATGCGCATCCCTGCTAAGCTCCCTGAGGGCTGTCCTTGCGCACGCGTCGCGTGTGAATAGTTTTCTTGGCTCGACTAGGACGCATGGGACATCCTGGGAGCCGAGGCACACCATAGCTGTGCCTAAGACTTGTCTGCGCAACGCCATCCAGAGCGCACACCCTGGTGCACCATTCGAACGTATGCACGTGAGCCAACCTGGTTGCGGTGTGACCGAGGCGCACACATATCCTAGAGCCCGTGGCGCGCAGGACTCTAGACACTACATTAGGGTCGTCCGTTGAGGCGCAACCTTTAAAATTCAATTTCGGAGCCTATATAGCTCCGATTGAAAAGCCAAAAGGATCGTTGCGTCCGTAATTTTGACATGGACCCAATTATACAATAAAATGTAGGACATTCTTAGAGAAATAGAAACTTAAAAATATCATAGAATAACCCTTAGAAACCAACAAATCATATAATCTTTACCCTATGACCCTAGAAATAATGTTTAGAACTTAAATTTGAACGACATTCAGGACTTTACCAAGGTATTCTTGGGCTCGAATTGAAGACAGGCACGAGCTAAGTGACAACACATGAGGTAGGTAGTCTGATGCTGCTATGTTTTTATGCATTTAGAACTATATTTGATTTGTAGGTAGTCTGATCCTACTCTGTTTTCAAAATCCATCCCAAACTCTCAGTAAGTTACTTGTTTTTATTATTGTATGGAGTATGTGTTTGACACCACATATGCGGGACCTGCTTTCATGATCTTGCATTGAATTAAGAATGCTATTGGGAACTAATGTTTTATACGAATTACGGATTCATGACATTGACTAAGGTACTAGCATGAGTAGATTTTACGCAATACTCGCATACTTTGAAAACAAATGCATGACATTGACTAAGGTACTAGCATGAGTAGATTTTACACAATACTCACATACTTTGAAAACAAATGCATAAATTGCATGATTTATGTTGATTTGAGATTTGGACTATGTATGTTTTTGGGCTATTAAGCCTAGTGGGCACTATGCTGAGAGGTACGGGTTTGGCCTCCTGGCCTCTACCACCAAAAAGGTGGATGGTATCATTGCCAAAAACGGCATTGTCCCTTCCGTGTTTGCTGTGATAAATAGGGACGACCACTGGAGGTGTCATGGCACCCTTTTGGGGATAGCCATAGTCACCGTGGAGGCTATGGTAGGTAGGTCTCTAGATACCGAAGCCACATGATTTCGGCATAGTGCTGAATCGTGATCATAGTGACCCTATGATTTTGGTTTTAACGCTATACATATAGCATGGAGATGGTAATATACGAGTACTCGTGACTGGCCAGTTTTGCATAATTCACTAAAATGTCCCCATGCACCATATTCACGGCACCATCCTCATTTGGTTGGAGTTAATTGTACTTTAAGATTTTCATACCTATGATAACCGCCCGATATATTTGCCGCAATTTATGCTATGTAAGCATATATTTCAGCTTGCTAATGTATGAGTTACAAAGTTTATGCATAGGTGCCTATGATTAACAAAAAGTAGAAATAAATGTTTCTATAATCATGTTTAGCAAAACCATGCTTGTTTGCCATGTTTTCAAATAGTAGTATCAGGTTACCTATTGAGTATGATAAATACTCAACCCAATCCATTATTTTTCAGATCAAACAAAAGACAAATAGAAGAAGCATAAGGAGGCGTTAGAATCAAAGTCAAGTAGGCAAAGGTAAGACTCAATTAGTGATTCTTTTGGTACCTGTTGAAATCTTGATTATAAGTATTTATGTATAGCTGTGGCTATGACTAACAACCCTGGGAGTAGTACTTGTTTTGATTTGGTCTCTAAATTGCCATGACACTATGCATTGCGCGTTCATTTTGACACTCAAGCTCTTTATACAATGTTTTTGAAAAAGAAGAAAATTGTTCCTGCATTCTTTTGCACAAAATGTTTTAAAAATAGAGATCGATCTCGCTGTGATTTTATTAAAATTGCATTATAAAAACCTGAGTCGTCACAATATTACCATGGAAGGATTGTTAGTAGACAGGACATGATATGGGTCATTGGGGGTAGATTGACCAGGTTCGCTCATTTCCTTCCTATTAGGCAGAATCAGACGGTGGACAGTCTAGCGACTATGTTAAGGAGATCGTAAGTCTACATGAAATTCCCTTGACGATTATATCTAATCGAGACACTCGATTTACCTCGAAGTACTGGAAGAGCATATAAGAGGCTCTAGGATCGAGGTTGAAATTTAGCATATCATTCCACCCTCAAATAGATGGTTAGACCGAGAGGACCATCCAGATGATTGAAGATATGCTACGGGCTTATGTTATGGATTGGAAGGGTAACTGGGAGGACCATTTACCACTAGTAGAGTTTGCCTATAATCGCATCTATCATGCAGGTATTAGCATGGCTCCATACTAGGCACTTTGTGGAAGGCCTTGCCAATCACCCTTATGTTGGAGTGATGTAGGAGAGAGACACATAGTGAAGTCTAAGTTGGTGGAAGAGTGTGCAGAGAAAGTTTGACTTATTTGAAAGAGATTGTTGACAGCTCACAGCTGCCAAAAGAGTTATGCTGACAAAAGGCAGAAAGACCTAGAGTTCTCTGAAGGTGAGCATGTATTCTTAAAGGTTTCCCCTATGAAAGGAGTGATGAGGCTCGGGAATAAAGGGAAACTTAGCCCCAGGTACATTAGACCTTTTGAGATTTTATGCAGAGTTTGGTTAGTAGCATACCAGCTAATCTTACCACCATAGTTGGCAAATGTACATGACGTCTTCCATGTATCTATGCTGAGGAAGTATGTGGCAGACCCATCACATGTGCAGAAGTAGATTCCAGGAGAGTTACAGCCTGATATGACATTTGAGGAGAGACCTATGCGTATATTAGATTGGAAAGTCAAGGAGTTGAGGACTAAAACTATACCATTAGTCAAGGTCTTTTGGCAACATCATGCAATGTAGGAGGCCACATAGGAGATAGAAGATAAGATGAGGAGGATCCAACCAAAGTTATTTATATAGAGGTATGTACCGAAATTTCAAGGATGAAATTTTTATAATGAGGGAAGGATGTAATAACATCAATTTTTAACCCTAAATTAGTAACAAAATAAAATAATTAAAAAATTTATGCATAGAATTTGATTTTGAAACTGCTAAATTTAGAAAGTACACGTCGATAGGAATTGAACAGTATAAAGAACGTTGAAAACGAAGTTCTTAGAGAGGGTCATTTTGATAACGACACCCCTTTCCATTACCATTCCAACTCCAATGGAGGAAAGCGGTGATCTACCTTTCCTTGTGATGAAATTGGATCTACAACTACATAACGAATTCCCCTTCCATTCTCACACCAAACATACAAAGAAAACCCCCTCTTTTTCACTTTGCATGCTACTAAAATGAACGAAACTTTGCACGCACTAGAGGACCTTGATCTCCACTCATCGGTTCTAATCAAGTAAGCCACAGACTCCAGCTTGTTTTTCATATCATTTTTCAACTTTTCCCTCTCAAATCTGGGCTGGATTTGAGCTGAACAACCATTGGATGGCCTAAGAAGTCAAAATCGAAGAGCATGGTTAGACCCACATTAAGGACACCTCAGATGGTAGATCTGAGCTGTTCATTATGATCTTTGGACCCAAAAACCCTAAGAACGGCAAAAACAAATAAAAAATTAGGGTATCTGGGGCTCCGATCAAGCCAAAAGAAATCAGATGGCTCGGTCTCATCGTCCTAGATGGACAATGTGCCCAGGATGCCGACCGGGACAGGTTGGAGCAAACGACGCATGCAAGCGCTGTCCCAGACGGCCCAAACGCACCGCGCTTCCTAGCATCTGAGTGCTCTGTGACATCATTTTACACCAATGTAAACGTCTTTCCATCGGTGTAAACGATGTAAAATTATTTTCTTAATCTGGAATGATTTTTCTGAGATTCTAGAGGCTACAAAACCCAATCTTCGATCAGAAAGGTCTGTTGGAGCCATCTCAACAATGCGAACATAATTTTAGTATTAGAATCTTAATCTAATCACATTTAGTTTGGTCAAATTCATAAAATAGTACCAAATCACTTAGATACGACTGATCAAAGGATGATTAAGCCTCAAGACTTGAACAACTAGATAATATATGATACTAACTGAGGGTCCTAAGGATTAGATTAGGTTTATTTACTTTAGTAATTGATCCAGACCATTGATCTGACCCATATCTTGGAAATTTGTTGATCTAAGGATTATTTGATTGTCAAATCAAGGTGTAAACTTTAGATACGCATAAAAAATGAGTAGATGAACATGATAAAGGACTGATTAATAACAAGTGACGTTGGGATTAAGGACCAAATCATAAATAGAGATCTTAAAGAATGATCCAACAGTTGGATCGCCATAGATTCAATTAAGATGAAATAAATAATACAAAATTGTATTGTGATACTGGCAGGTACATCAAAGCGTGCGAACGAAGAGGATTACACGCTTGATTTGGGTTATCTCTCATTGAGGTAGGTGACGACATTTAATGTTATGTTTTGATTTATAAAACTTTGCATTATCATAACATTCATGGTTGATTGTGATTGATTGTTATTCATTTAATTATTCTGAGATTTTGTGAGATTCAATATTTTATGTTATGATCATTATTAGATTTTGATAATATATTGAATGGGTTTTCATGATTGATTGTTTTAGGAGATTGATATCGCGTATCTTATGTATGATTAGTAATTATCTTCCCTTATTGCATTATTAAGATTGATTGGTTTTCATAACATTAATGTTGGAGGCTTGATGGCTAATCCTTTGAGAGGCTAACCTCGGGATGAGGAGTGTGCCTTGGGGATTATGAGCCACGAGTGCTCTTGGTTTTATGAGATACACGATTTTCTTGTTTTGTGATTTATGATGGGTGCTCTCACCTGGTGGATGTCATGCTAGGAGGGAGAGAGTCGGCCACTCACCCTCCAAAATCGTGATGTGATTTATGATGTGATGACACCTGCCCACAGATGGCTTTCGGTAGTAGGAGTTTGGTAACATGAATAGTCCATACTACTAGTCTGAGCCTTTCCATGGGGACGGACGTTAAGTCTCTTATTATGGTGTCAATAGGGAGCGATGGTGGTTGAGACCCTGGAGGGGTTGCCACTACGGCATGACGATCCATATTCTTGTTCTGTAGGCTTGCATGATGAGCATTGAGATGTTATTGTATGCTTGGGTGTGATGACACTTAGAAGATTAATATGAGTGTTCATGATATGTTATACGAGTGTATGGGACACTTGTGGGACCCACGTACCTTAGAATGCCCTATTTGTTATTGTATGCTCATTGATATTGGATCATATCATGTTTACATTTACGAGATTATCATGTTTTATATCCATGAGGCTCATGTTTGATCACATATGATGTTTTAAGACTATATTGGCATCACTTATAATACTTATATTTTTATGGATAATTGACCTACACATTATATCAACATTGTTATTCGATTTTGTTTTCCTTGTTATTATATTAAATGTCTAGGTACCTACATAAGTAATAGCTTGCTGAGACATTGCTTTGTTTTGCAATGCCTCAAATACTGAGCATGACAGCAAGAAAGGAAAGGCTGTTGAGGGATACTGATAGCAGTGGTGACCACTTTGATTGCCTGACAGATAGCTTGACGTGAGTGATTAGATAGACTACAATTTGAACCTATTTTATGGACTGTATATCTTCATTAGATGGATTTGATTATGATATTGTATATATTATGGACATGACTTTAAATATTGTGAAATATTATCATGGATAGACCATAGGCCACATTATTATGTTTTTTGGATATTATTGTTTTAAAAATAAAGGCGACGTTGGATTTTATATTAGTTTTGTCTTAAATTTATTGCTGCGTACTTATATTTATCTTTTAATCATGCTCGTGATGCTTTTGGAAAAAGGAGATAATGCCCAGAGATTTTTCAGTAAATATTTTAATAAAATAATTAATAGAATCTTTTGATTTTGGGATCCTGACTATAATTATTATTACTATAAAAAAATTTGATAAAAACCCAGGGTGTCACAATAGATTTCTTTAATAGTTTCAAGAAGAAGGAAAACATGAACTCACAAGTTTCGGAGGTGGTGTATCTTCTATTGATTCAATGAATCAAATCACTGTACGAACATGCCTAAGCTTATGCATCCGAACCACAAGACGAATGTATTCTGGAGATTGGTTGATTGGTTGTTGGCCATATAGAATCTCTCTTTACTAAAGCAATATACAGAAAAAACAAATGCTTAAGAAAAGAGATGAATGAGTGTAGCTTTGAGCCCTTCGAACCCTTTTTTTTTTTTGTGTGCTCACAAGCATTTTATTTCTTTATTTTATAATCTAGTGTTTGTTGGAAGATTGAATAAATAGGAAGCATAGTTTTCTCTTCTCAATTTCATTATGTTCCTGGCAGAATTCTGGGAACGTTCTCCAGTGTGAAAAATGGCAAGGAATCGTACTTAAAACATTTTTTGTCATAATTCTGGTTCGTTTCATCTGTTCCTATTCATTTTGGCCCGTTTCAATCATTCTGGTCCAAAACTTTGGTAAATTCTGTTCTTTTATTTTTATTTTTAAAATATAAATTTTTTTGAAGCAATGATCAAAATTTTGTTTCGGAATTGACAGAATTTTGGCTAGCCAAAAGTATGAAAAGGCCTATAAAATGAAATTGACAACTATGATAAGTAGGCAACATTGTGCCTAAATTCTCTCTTTATATCTCATCGTTATCCTCTCCGTTCTTCTTCTTTTTTAATTTGTATAGAAACTTACGCACACCCCATGGACCACTTTTCCTTCTCTCTTTCCATGCCTTCTTAGTCACTCTCATCTTTAGTAATTAATATCAAACGCCACTACCATTAGATCGCTTTGTTTCCCTTTCCTTCTCTCTTTCAGAACCTGCTCATCACTCTCATATTTAGTAATTAATCTCAAATAGTTTTTTAATTACTTTTGTAGTCTTCTATTTTATTGGTAGACAAAGTGGACCCTTCAAGAGCTTTTTCACCAATTTTTCCTCCAATCTTATTACATACTTCAAAATAATCTAACTAATGAGATTTCGGGGTATAAGCTTCTAAAATAGGAATTGAATGATTCCACAATCCCATTCATCGTTTTTTATCTACATAACCTAAAGCCTAGTGAGTATCTAGTATAAACGAGAGAAGGATGTATAGCTGATATAGGATCTTGTGGAATAGGATTTGATATTTCAAGAGGTTCAATAGGATTTGATACTTCAAGAGGTTTAAAATTTATAGATATTAAAGGGAAAAATATTTTACAACTTCTTAATCTTGAAATCATATTGTTATAGATAAATTAAATTAAATATCACATCATAGATAAGAATCATACTATGGTAGACAAATTTGAAGCATAGATGAGATATTGAAGAAGAAAAAAATTTGCAAAAAAGAAAAGGCTATAATAATTGGTCTTTTTGGAAGACGGGTTTCAAATGAAAATATGTTCACTAAGATGAGTTTTATTGAAAAAGATAAATTTCTTTAAAGTTTGATACCGCTTCATGAAAAAGACACAATTCCTTTTTAAAAATAAAGTAATGAAGAATTCTCTTAGATTAATCTTAAATAAAGTAATTACTCTCTCTCTCTCTCTCTCTCTCTCTCTCTCTCTCTCTCTCTCTCTCTTAATTGTATGATGCAACCTATCTCATCATGATTGCATCATAAGCGTCCTTAAAAATGGATGGTAGGTCCGCTTTTTCAAGTTTTTTTGCTTAATCCAATCTATTCATCTAATTCGCATCATAGATAGAATAAGTATATGTGAAATATCTTTTCTATTGCATATCTCTAAGTTCTTTACTTTCGGACATGTGAAAGTAAAAGATAAATAGGTGGCATAACACAAAAGACTTAAAAATTGTCTAATTTTTTGCTTCAAAACATCCAACAACTAGTAACTTAAAGATGTGAGATAGACATGACTTTTCATACCTATGATATCTTTAAGATCACACAACAACAATTCTAACTTCATATAATTACTTCTCTTTCTTTAGTTGAGTTTTCATAGATAATATATAACCTAGGAGTGCCTAGAACCCATAACCTAAGCACAAGCAGCTAAGCTCCAACACCAGTGTAACTCCCTCACTTTTGTATGTCACCTCACTTGTTATTGACTCACACTCTTAATCTAATTCTTCTAACTCTCTTTTTTTTTAATGATGGATATGCATCCTTGAGGAGTTTCAAACTTGTGACTTTTATGATTGAGACACTCTTGTACCACTGTAACACGCAAACTCTAACTCTTCTAACTTTGAATATCTCATGGCCCAAAATTCGTATCAAAAGAAAATTAGCATCTGACAAATTGTGTTTTAGTTTGTTGAATGTATGTGATGCTTATCGAGAGCTTCTAACCATGTCTAACAAGATGAAATCACCATTTCTTGGATATTGGAGGTGCGCTCTTGAGGTAACTTTGGCACGATTAGATAAAATTTGGGTAGTCAAATGAAAGGCGTGGATCAATGTTGTGGAGGCCTACCGTGCAAATTAAAGTGGAGGAGTTACACACGGTGCCCCGCCATTTGCACAATAGGCTATGCCTCGCCCCATCATCTTATAACCAAAAATCAACTCCGCCAATGCCGGTCCCAAGGCCGGATAAAAGGAGGAGGGTCTTGCGTCAGGTGCCAGCCGGCAAGGGAGAAGTTGAAGATGATTCTATTATTTCTTTCTTACAAATGAATATGCATTTGTATATTAGTTTGTGAGGAAGAAATGAAAATTAGCTCCAGCTTCTTAAAAGATGGCAACCCTTGTGTCAGGTAGCCAGCCGGCAAGGGGGAAGTTGAAGATGATTCTATTATTTCTTACTTACAAATAAATATGCATTTGTATATTAGTTTGTAAGGAAGAAATGAAAATCATCTTCAACTTTTTAAAATATGGCCACCCTTGCGTCAGGTAGCCAGCCGGCAAGGGTGAAGCTAAAGATGATTTTAATGAAAATCATCTTCAGCTTTTTAAAAACTATGACATTCGCTCAAGCTAGGGCATTCCCCATAAGCGATGCGCTACATCAGATCCCGGATGCGGTGAAAAATAGGCAAGGGTTGCTAGGGTGTTCTCCCAGAAGTGACACGCGCTACATCGGATCCCGGGTGTAGTGAAAAATGGGCAAGGGTTGCTAGAGCGTTCACTCGGAAGCGACGCGCTACATCAGAACCCAGGTGCAGTGAAAAGTGGACATGGGTTCATACCATGGAGGTCAAGAAAGGCGATAGTAAATAGGGTATCTCCAAAACATAAGATTCGCATCACTACATGGAATATAGGGACACTGACAGGTAAGAGTTTGGAGTTAGTAGACACGATGAAACGTAGGAGAGTCAACATCGCTTGTATCCAAGAAACCAAGTGGAAAGGGGCTAAAGCTAGAGAAATAGATGGGCATAAATTATGGTACGTAGGAAAGGAAAATAATAGAAATGACGTAGGAAGAATAGTGGATAAGGAATTAAAGGATAAAGTTGTGGATATTTATAGGAACAGACTTAAATGGCCATGTAGGAAAAGATAAGGAAGGATATGATAGCATACACGGAGGGTATGGTATAGGTGAACGAAACGAGATGGGGGAGAATATCCTCGATTTTACTTTGTCATATAACCTATCCATTGCAAATACACTCTTTAAGAAGAGGGATGAATACTTAATAACCTTTAAAAGTGGACTTCATAAAAGCCAAATTGACTTTTTTCTACATAGGAATAATGAACGATCTATATGTAAGGATTGTAAGGTGATACCCGGTGAGAGTTTAACCTCACAACATAGGTTAATGGTTATGGATATTCATATCAAAAGATGGAGTAAAACAACTGAACTTAATACACATCCAAAAACTAAATGGTAGAACTTAAAAGGAGAGAAAATAACCTCATTCAAAAATAAGTTGATGGTAGAAGGAAATTGGAACTATGAAACAGAAGTACATACCATGTGGACTAATATGGGTAAGTTCATTAAGAAAGTGGCAAAAGATGTCTTAGGAGTATCTAAAGGTAAAAGGCTATTAACAAAGGAAACATGGTGGTGGAATGAAACAGTGCAAAAAGCTATTAAAGAAAAATGAATGCGTTTTAAAGCATAACAGAAGATTAGAAATAATGAAAACTATGAACAATATAAGAATGCTAAAAACGTTGCTAAGAGAATAATAAGTGAGGATAAACTGAAAGCATATGATGAGCTATATAATAGACTAGGAACAAGAAAAGGTGAGAAAGATGTGTTTAAACTTGCAAAAGTAAGAGAACAGAAGGGTAAGGACTTAGAGCATGTTAGGTGTATTAGAAGCGATAATCAAAGGGTATTAGTCAAAGATGATGAGATCAAACAAAGGTGAAAAATATACTTTCAAAAATTGTTAAATGACAATGGCCCTGAGGATATAGGGATTGAAAATACTATAAATCTAAATAACACTGGACATTATAGATATGAACGTAGGATTAGAATACTTGAAGTAAAAGAGGCCTTGAGAAAGATGAAATCAGGAAAGGCCATGGGGCCTAATGGTATACCAATAGAGGTTTGGAAGCATATGGGAGATATTGGGGTAGTTTGGTTGACCAAGTTGTTTAACAAGATCATAAAATCAAAGAAAATGCCTGATAAGTGGAGAAAAAGCTCTATTGTACCAATCTATAAGAATAAAGGAGACATTCATAGCTGCACTAATTATCGAGGGATCAAACTTATGAGCCACACCATGAAACTTTTTGAAAGAGTGATGGAGAAGAGGCTACGACATGAAACAAGTGTATTGGAAAATTAGTTTGGTTTCATGCTTGGGAGGTCTACCATGGAAGCTATTTTCTTACTAAGACAATTAGTAGAGAAATATAGGGAGAGGAGAAAAGACCTGCACATGGTCTTTATTGACTTAGAGAAAGCTTATGATAGAGTCCGTAGAGAGTTAATATGGAGGGTGTTGGGTGGTAAAGGGGTTTTTCAGGGGTATATAGACATAATTAAAGATATGTATGAGGGAGCAGTAACAAATGTTAAGACCACTAGTGGCGTGACTGGTGATTTTCCTGTGACTGTCGGATTGCACCAAGGATCGGCATTGAGTTCATACCTTTTCACATGAGTTATGGATGAGGAGATTCCCTGGTGCATGCTATTTGCAGACGATATAATCCTACTTGATGAGACAAGGGAGGGTGTAAACATAAAGATAGAGTTATGGAGAGAAGCATTAGAATCGGAAGGATTTAAAATTAGGCGAACTAGGACAGAATATATGGAATGTAATTTTAGCAAGGAGAGTAGGAGTGGAACACCAGTCAAGATTGATAACCAAGAGGTCCCCTGAGAGACCACTTTCGATACTTAGGATCAGTGATCCATGAGAGTGGAGAGATTGAGAGGGAGGTTACCCAGAGAATCCAAGCGGGTTGGAACAAATGAAGATGTGCATCGGGTGTTTTATGTGATCGGCGGGTGCCACTCAAACTAAAGGAAAAATTCTATAAGATGGCTATAAGGCTGGCCATGCTCTATAGATCAGAGTGTTGGGCAGTTAAGGAACATCATGCTCATAGGATGAGTGTCGCAGAAATGAGGATGTTGAGATGGATGAGTGGTAAGACAAGAAAAGATAGAATTAGAAATGAAAATATTAGAGGAAATTTAGGGATAACAGCAATAGGTAACAAGATGAGGGAGATTAGACTTAGATGGTTTGGACATGTTCAAAGGAGACAAACAACGGCACCAGTTAGAATGAGTGAGGCAATATAAGTTGAAGGTTCTAAAAGGGCAAGGGAAAGGCCCAAAAGAACTTGGATAAAAGTGGTGAGGAAAGACTTAAAAACTTTAGGACTAAATGAAACCATGTTATTTAATAAAGTGAAATGGAGGAATAAGATTCATGTGGCTAACCCCTAATTGGGATAAGGTCTTGACGATGATGATGATGATGATGATGATGATGATGATTATAACCAAAAATCACAATGCTTGAATGGTTGTGCTCGCTGTGTTCAAAAGTATGGTATCAGATGCAAAAAGTGTCCAATCGTCATGACTTTCTGCCTGTAAAGCATCTGAATTCGAGAAAATCAGATGAACGGTTCGGATCAATGAAAGTAGCAGACATCATCTAGAAGCGGCCCATTCATCTTCGTGACAAAACCATTACTTTGGTAATGTGTGAACGCTCGTATGAATATATGGTACAATGCTGATCTTCCTGCCACTTTCGTCTGCATCATAAGGTGACGCCTATCAAACCCAGGAAGTTCCCTGCTATTTGGACCAAATGCCATGAACAAGGAAGTATAACAATCCACCGAACTTGGTACTAGCTGGTTATCTCAAAATGCCATAAACTAGTCTGGATCGAAGTTACTTAGTGATTCCTGTCCAGTTAGAATATGCAGGATTGGCCCAGACTCAAGTTCCTAGTTGATAAAGACACCAACCGACCCGGAAAAGCAAGCCAAAATTTAATGGGGTGAAGTGTATCAGTATTGTGAGGGTCATTGGAAGCAGCAGAGTGGCCTTGCTGCAAACATCTAGAGATTCAGCCTATGTAACATTATGCTATATCACTGTTATAAAAATAAATAAATAAGAGGTATATCAGTACTTGCTTGAGCACGTCTTAAACCTGATATATTTACGGGCACCCTTTACACATTCCTTCCTTTCCTTAAAATTGAATGCTGGTGCAAAAGGAGAAGTCTGAAGTTCTGCATGGTATGTGTCCTAATAAGTACATACAGTATGTAATGTACAATTTGAATAACTCTAGCCTCTGAAAAAATGCACTTTCGTTTACAGAAAACAGGCGGAGTTGAAAAGAACAAAGGAAACATCTAAAGAAACCTCAAAGGGACAAACAACACCAAAGCCGTTATCAATTGGTCAATCTAATGCGACGATCATCCAACAGAAACCCTTCCCTGAGCGAAGATGGTCTGCCTCAAAATTGGCAGACCGATCTTGGGACATGTTGGAAAGAGCGGTGACATCTACAGGGTAAGCCTTCTTATCTCATGAATAAAATCCTACACTTCAAAGACCTGCCAAATCTGCAAAGAGCAGCCATACTGGAAGGAGCGGTCTACCTGTCTGTAGAGTAAGCATATGTCCGAAATAGTAACTTATAAAATCCCATGTACGACCACTTGTCTGTAGAGTAAGCATATGTCCGAAATAGTAGCTTAAAAAATCCTATGTACACAAGCAAATATAGGTGCTTTGGCAAGAATTAGAAGGTTACTAAAAGACACATACAAGAGAACAAAAGTAGTATTAATATCAACAGAAAATCCTAAATCAGCGTGCTAAAGTAGTACTAGAATCTTTAGAAAGTCGCCGTATTGCACCTTAGTCTTGGTTACATAAAAAGGAGGCAAGACATTATTGCATGGCATGTTATCTGCAGCCCAATCCGCTGTTTCCATAATGGAAGTTCTCTCCCATTCAACGCTTCTCTATTTAGATATTGATTTAAGCAATCATAAACATTTTTAATAGCTAATTACGGGTCTGGGAGAAGAAGACCATGGCTATCAGTTTATTCCCAGCAGAAGCGGAAGAAGAGCAGAGCAAGGGTAAATGGGCGGGTCTTTACTTTCAATATCTTGTGTCCCAAACATCATTCAGAGTTCCAAAGTGTACATGTCCTACAACCGAATGCACATTTTGCAAATGCCAAACCCATCTAATCTGGACTTTTTTCTGGATTAGTCCTTGTTCAAGGTTGGAGAAATCAAATGATGGGTTTACTCAACCAAAGGTGGGTTCCATCATGTGAAAATCGGGCATTGTATGGATAACATTCCGTTCCAACATCTGTATATTAGCATTCTGCATCAGATACTGCAACAACATCAATTCCTTAAAATAAACTTGTAAAAGCAAAAGCAGTCATAAATGAGTCAGATTTTATGACAATTTAGGCCCATTGATCCCTTTAACAACCACTTCGCCCCGTGACAATGCACACACAGGCACACACATTCTCTCTCTATTTCTCTCTCTCGCTCTTTTGATTCTACAACAGTGTCGAGGGTCTATATGGTACAAACAACTTTTTCGCTGCCTGACTTAACTCATACTTTGTGATTAATCTACTCCACCATATTATTTTCCCTAAATGAAGCGTTCATATATGGCATCTGCACGTGTGAACGGAAAAAATGGGTTTACTATAATTTCCCTAAATAAAGTATTCTTATATGACTTCACACCGTAAATCCAAAAATGGGTTTACACTTAGTCGCGTTAATTAAAGTATGGATAATCTGGCCCCTCCAAATAGTTAATATTCTTTTAGCATTTTCACTGTAAATTTCTTAACCATCGATTTCAACACAGATCACTACGGTTAAACGACGCCTGATCTGAGAAAAGGAGGTGAAGATGAACGGTGGGATCACTGATGTTTATCCGCACTTGCTTTTACTTCGTCAACTGATTTAAACGTGGAAAGACCATACAAGAGCTAAGTAGGGACGCACGAATTAAGTAAGAACGCGTGCTCCGATTAGGTGGTAATGAAAAGAGACGGTGATGGTGCATGCAAACAGAAAGATTTTCTGAATGTTACCGTAGAGCGCGACTGCCTGATAAATTGCATGTCTCACCCATAAAGACACACCTATGCATAAACTCGAACCCTAGAAGGCTTCAATACAATGGCACTCTACTTTTACATTGGTAAGCCGATCTTTAATTGGGTAATCTGACCTCTTCATCTAATCTCTCATGTTTTATATCTTTCAATCCTAGCATATGAAAAGATTTAGTTTTGATATCTGAAAATGAACGATTAGGAACATTGTTCAAACAACATTTAAAATTCAATGTTGGACAAATGTGCGTAGGCCTTCTCCAATGGTGTAGACACCATAATTTGCACTGCAAGATGACCTTTGAAGGCCCATACCTGCATGCGAGCTGCACACGAGCTAGAACAACCCCTCTACTAAAAACTACGCTTGCCAACTATCAAAATCAAAGAAATTAGATGATAGGCCTACTTTTTGTTGATCAAATATGTTCATCGAATCAATAGGACTTTGGGGTTGTTACAATCTTCCCTTCTTAGAGAAATTTCGTCCTCGAAATTTTTTACAATCATTACCTTCTTCCCTCCTTAGAGAATTTCATCTTAGAAATTCTCTTCATGATATCTTTCCAACAACTCTAATAGTATTCTCATCTCATTGTAAATTGAAAGTCATATAATTACTTCAATAAAATGTCAGTCCTCAAAATATGAATGATTTTAAACTTAAACTAGATATTCTGTCACTTAATAGAGCAACTTTTCTATCTACAATAAGCAATAGAATCACTTTTGATGCGTACTCTGATAACAGCCTTTACTTGATAATCCATCAAAATCATAATTTTTTGACTGAACTTTTCTTTCATTTCAACTTCCAAATTCCTTTAATTATAATGATTCTTAGAACACAAAATTTTTATCTCCAACTCAACCTATCTATTTCCTTATCCATATAAATCTGTACACTAACTTCAAACATTGAATATATAATTCTCACTTAAAGATAATCTCTTTTCCATATGCTTAACCAATTCTAACCTTATGAAACTACCTATCTTCAAAATTCCAAGTATCATATTTCTGACAAAATTTTGACAGAGTCTCCTTTGTTTTTTTAACTTACGCATTTAACGCATGCGATTGCGATACACCTGATAAACAATTTAATCATAATACTACATCTATGAAACTCTGTCTCACCCATTCCATCATTCACAAAAGTAAAATTAATCATTCATCCACAATTTATATACATCTCAGAGACTCTGTCTCCTTACATTCTCCACATTACCATAATAGAACAAATCCTAATGCTGTGAGAATTACTTACCCATTTCCACAACTTCATGAATAATATCCAAGTTCTTCAATAGTATTGTACCAATTCATTCTAAAATCATCAATCGATAAATATTTAATTACAATTATCATCATCATCATCAACCATATATAATTGAAGATTTTCATATTATCCACAATCTTCTATCAAAATCCATCATAAATTTGCATTGATTTAGAAATATGAAATTTTACAATCCCAACTACAACTCAAAAATCTAATCACTACAATGAATCTTACTCTGATTCTATCATCATAATTTTTCCCACATAATTTTCCATCATCTCAATATATATTCCAACAATTGACTCTTTCATAAACAATCATGTAATATAGAATATCAATTCATATCATAACATTTCAATCATAATAATGAATAGAATTTTCACAATCATTCATCTGTTTCCACATATCAATCCAAACTATAGAGATAGTCATTTAAATTAAGACATAACTGACGTATTCATATTCTATTTTTGCTAGAATCCTATATACAACCTTACATTCAGATAATCATAAACATTCATCTTTAGCTTAAATATAGATACAAACATACAAGTAACCATACAAGAGACAATACATATGATTCAAATTATAATAACTAAACTTACACCCTTTGGTACATTCATATTCAAAAATAGAAATAAGCCTTTTAGTGTTTCTCAAATGCATATATGAAACCACTACCATCTAATGAACCACTGAAATCACACTAGCTGTGCAAGTACAATCAAATACTTAAATAATGCTAACATAGTATCATTTCACTTTACATAATGATACTAAAAGATTTCCATCATTGTATACAATACAATTGTTTAGTATGTTCTCCTCTGACATACTATTAAAATGAATTTCCTCACTTCATTTATCAAATAAGGTTTATCTCTCTTAACCTCAAATATATAAACAATCTTTATCATTAGAGTTCAAATTCATAAGGTCGATCAATGGCTAGTGGAATAACTGAAAGTCCATCATATCAAATACTGATGGAATGTCTTAATTTCAACACAACTCACATATTAGTTCTGATCTCTCACAACATATATAGTTCAAGAATCTTTCTCGAAATAAGGTACAAATACAATTCACTTGTTTCCTTAAAGTATACTACCCATCATAAGTAGTATCTATTTCTCATACATCAAGACTATTATCTTTTATATATCCCACATATCCATTACAACTCATTCATAATAATCATAATTACATGTATTCATTCATCATTCATTCTCTTTACAACTTTTCACCAATGCATTCATATTTAGCATAATCATACCTCATCATAAGCATTATTAAGACCTTATCCCACTTAGGGATTGTCCATAACATATTTCTCATAATTATACATAACAAAAGAATACACAATTCCTTATTTTAGTGTAGTATTAATGTGAATCACTTGTTTCTTGAAAAGATTTGAGATAAAAAAGAAAAAAAAAATCTCAATTTTAGAGGTTATTTCATACTATACTATTGTAGTACATTTCTTGTATGCTTTCCAAGCAGTATTGTATCATCAGATACATTTGCTTCGTTATTTCTAACATACCATTTTTCGTTTCAAAGTATATGGTAGTTCTAGCTTCCATTTCAATGGAAGTCTACAATTCTTCTAAGTTTTCTCCTCTTGAACTTATCATTCCTCAATTGTTCATATGTTTCCTCTTTAATTTACTATTCTTTAATCATCTCTAGTTCAAACTTTTTTATACAAACCAAAACCACATTCAATACATGCTATATAAGCTTTTCTAGCCCATCATTTGCCTCTTTTCAAACTTCCTCCTCTTGCACTTGGTATACATGAACAATACATGCCAATGTTGGGTATTCTGTCCTCGAACACTGATACTAGGCATAACTTCTATTTAATCTGAATTGGTGTATTTTGCACTACTATAAGTTATGGTATTTGGGTGCCTTATAGATAAAAAGGATCTTCTATCACATTCACTTAACTATTTCTGCTACTAGGTTCCCATGTTGGCTATTCTCGATAGTGGGTAATTTCTCAAATCATCTTCCTAGTTGTCATACTAAGGACATCTTCTCATGGTTTACCATTCCATGGTACTGTAATTATGCTAACTCATTCTTTCTAATACTTAACTAGTTCCCTCACAATACTACATCAACCCACTAGATCCTAACCTATACTTGAATTATAATCTTTTTATTGGACATAAAGGGTTGCAAGTGACTGGATGAACTGCTCTGATACCAACTGTGACACCCCGGGTTTTTCATGAAAATTTTTCACGGTTATTTCAAAAGATGGGTTGCCTCTAAATTTTAAAATACAAAAATAGCAGAAGGTTTTTCTTTGAAATTTGCTTTTCCAAAAACTTGTATGTCACCTTCATGCTCACACTATACATACATATATATATATATATAGTTTTTTAAAAGATAGAAATTTATTTCTGAAAACAGGACCCATCCAGTGGTTCACTTGTATAACCCCTATAACATTATATTAAATGTCCAATGTCACAATTCAAATGACTAACTACACAATACAAAAGCTTTAAATAAAATGTATACCTGTGCGCAAAAGTATAGTTGCTGGATTCCTTTTGTTGTGTACATCTTCTCCTGTCTTTCTGTATTTAAGATATTGTAAACATAAAACATTTACAATATCTCAGCAAGCTATGCTTGGTAGGGGAGTTTAAGAAGCATGTTAAATCTTAAGATACATTAATTATTCAATAGTAATTTGAATATTCATTTTTATAGCAATTAGGTTAAATTGAATTTACAATATGTTTCATATCTCAATTACCCATTTATAAGCCAAATATCTACATGTTTTCATCATTATTAATAATTTCATTGATAAATTAAATATCTTTACTTATTATTTATCATCAAATAAATACTTCAATTCCATGAACCATACTCTGCATACAATTCTACCCATTCACTAACCCATATGAAAATATATATGAAACTACTCCCTCAATCATATTAATATAACAATAATACACATATATGAAAATTGTTAAAGACATACAAGATTATGAATATAATCAACGTCACCTAATTTGCATTCCTAAATTATGCTGGGTTTCAGAATCATACCCTTCATCATGCGAGGTTCATAATTATCCAACCACTACTAGTATATCAATATAATCCTCATGCTCTCACCATACGAGGTCCACAATCCTTCTGCCATTGTTGGGAAAACAATATAAGGCATATCATCATGCCATATCATATAAGGCGTCTCATAATGCCATCATATACACATGTCCCGTGGGCAGAATGCACAACGTATATAATATTGTCCTCTTTGGGTCCCTCACAACTGCCTAACCAACGTTTCTTGGGCACTCCAGTGTCTTTTGGCAACCCTCAAGGATATGCACCATAGTGCATCAAATATAAGGACTACTATGCATGCAGTCAGAATCCGTACAGCGCGCCCAGATAACTGCTCAATAATCCACCTATACCATCCTTGATGGAAATCACAATATCCATGTCCGCATGGGGAGGACCATGGATGTCACAGTGGTGGCCTTCCCATGATTGCCCCACCTAACTTTTTGCAACACATAGTGCATGGTATCCATAACATAATAAATTTTGGAGAGCGGGTGGCCAAACCGTCATAACTATCCTAGCATAGCATCCCCAAGCCTATGCCTATCTAAAACAAAACTCTTAGGCCTCCATGCCCAGATGTAAAATAATCATAGTAGCAGGCAATTTGCCTGTTTATATATTTCATAACAAGAATAACATCCTCACTTATTTGATGATAACCCACCAAGGATGTATCGTATAACCTAGACTCATACATCATCAATATTGACATGGTACTCATGTACCATAAATATAATTTCATAATTTACATACATGATGTGCAAAGCATAAGTATCAATTATAACATGCAATTCTTTTAATTAACATTATTTTAATTTAAAGCATATCAAATATCAATCATATAGTTAGAAATAAGATCATGTTAAAAATGGTTGTGCTGTGGAGGTGAAGGATTGATGATGACAAGCATCTGGAAATGCCGCCATGCTTAAAAATGGTTGTGCTGGTGACTGAAAAATCTAAGGGGAAAAGATGACAAAGGTGTGGAAATAGCATTTTGCAAAAATGCAAGCTAAGACCGTATACTATAGACCTTTTGTAATTCTCCTCATCTTTGATCCTTGCGTATGTGGGGTTTCATGTATCTTGCTGACTTGTTTCTTATTTTATTTTCTGGTGGGATAATGCAGGTGCAGGGATTTTGTTTCTTTTGTCTTAGTTAAAGCAAAATTTGATATGGCCATCCTAGTTAATCAGACTGCATGGACTTGAATTCCAAGTAAAACCATACAAGTCTAATATGTTGAATGTCACTTGTAAGGAAATTCTGAAGTTGCATCCCATGAGAAAAGGAAAATTGTGAATCCACCATTGAATTCAACTCTATGTTGACTAACGGCGGTAAGTAACAACTAATAATCTTATAATAGGAATAACAATAATAAATAAGCATAATTCTCAAAATAACGAGTCAACTCAGATAACTCAGCTAGGTTATTAGACTAGGTAGCAAATTGAGTCAATCGATAATTTAACTCGCTGCGTAACAGAAAAAAAATGTTAAGTTGTGCTGGGATTTAAACATCTTAATAAGACAACAAACGACAGCAGCTTAGTGTATTTGCACGCACATATGAAGAACTTTAAAGGCATAAGAGTGAATCCTAATAGTGAAGGTCACAAGTTTGACTCAAGTCGAGTTTTAGAAATTTAAAATTATCCCTAATATCATTCTATCTTAGCCCGTCATTATTAGCTAATGCAAGTAACCGTGCAAGCTCTCTCGCCGCCTTTACCATGTATAATCCATCATTTGTGGTGATCAGGATGGGCCACCAGCAATTTAGTCAATTGCCCGCGAATAGAAACTTAGAAACAGAAAATGGAAAATGATCAAACTTCTAGCATTACCATGCACTAACGTAGCTGTTATGTCATTTTATTGTCAGCATTTTGCTAAAGTTCTCAATGTATCAGCCGCCCGCAAGGAGTCTTTGATCAACATATGACTGCCCGCAAATGAAAAAGGTGAGTCCCCGTGCATGAAGCTCCCCAGTATGTGGGGTCTGAAGAAGGGGAAGACTATAAAGGTCAATAATATTCAGCCTTATCTTACATTTTACAAGAGACTGTTTCAACGCCTTGAACCTATGACTTCAAAGTCATACAACGACAACTGCCAGGTGGAATCATTTTTCTTGCAACAGATGCCATCTTAACCCGAGCTTTAACAATGTTAGGCTTAACACAGGTTTAACTGAGGTACAGCGTTATGTGTCACAAGAAAAAAATCACCTCCAAGGGAGGGTGACGTAATGCGTCATGGAATTCATTCGCCTTTTGTAATGCCATTGCAAGTCACTGTAAAGCTCAGTTAGTCGTGATTTCGATCCTCGCAATTATGCATCAGATGTCATGTTCATGTCCACGTTATTGACACTTTAATCCACGGTACTTCAAGATTACCCATTGACAATAGGAGCTCGTTTGGTTGATAGAAAATGGAGGAAAATTAATTTCTACGGGAAAGGGAATTTTATGCGGAAAGTGTTCTGCCTCTTCAAATTGAATTACAGCAAACGCTCAAAATTTTCATTCCATTAAAGTTTTTTAGGTTTTCTGGGCAAATTCAACTTCAAGCTGTAAAACACTTTCTACAAAGAATTCCTTCTTCTGTTCAAATTCAATTTCCATCCATTTTCTGTTGACAAACACACTTCATTTTCCCTAAATGAAGCGTTCATATATGGCGTCTGCACGCGTGAACGGAAAAAATGGGTTTACTATAATTTCCCTAAATAAAGTATTCTTATATGACTTCACACTGTAAATCCAAAAATGGGTTTACACTTAGTCGCGCTAATTGAAGTATGGATAATCTGGCCCCTCCAAATAGTTAATATTCTTTTAGCATTTTCACTGTAAATTTCTTGACCATCAATTTCACCACAGATCACTGCGGTTAAACGACACCTGATCTGAGAAAAGGAGGTGAAGATGAACGGTGGGATCACTGATGTTTATCCGCGCTTGCTTTTACCGCGTCAACTGATTTAAACGTGGAAAGACCATACAAGAGCTAAGTAGGGACGCACGAATTCAGTAAGAACGCGTGCTCTGATTAGGTGGTAATGAAAAGAGACGGTGATGGTGAATGCAAACAGAAAGATTTTCTTAATGCTACCGCAGGGCGCGACTGCATGATAAATTGCATTTCTCACCCATAAAGACACACCTATGCATAAACTCGAACCCTAGAAGGCTTCAATACTATGGCACTCTACTTTTACATTGGTAAGCCGATCTTTAATTGGGTAATCTGACCTGTTCATCTAATCTCTCATGTTTTATATCTTTCAATCCTAGCATATGAAAAGATTTAGTTTTGATATCTGAAAATGAACGATTAAAAACATTTTTCAAACAACATTTAAAATTCAATATTGGACAAATGTGCATAGGCCTTCTCCAATAGTGTAGTCACCAAAATTTGCACCGCAAGATGACCTTTGAAAGCCCATACCTGCATGCGAGCTGCACACGAGCTAGAACAACCCTTCTACTAAAACCTACTTTTTGTTGATCAAATATGTTCGTCGAATCAATAGGACTTCGGATCACTTATAGCCCAATAATTATGGCGATTGCATGATTCTAACACGTAGACTATTATCAATGCAAAATTCCTGACCGTTTATTTTTTGTGATCAAAATTAGAATTTTTTATATATATTAAAATCATCCAATCCACATCATTTTTGGAATAGTAGATGCTCAAAGTCAGATAGATCAGAGAAAGGTGTCAGATCAACAAATAATGGGCCCATTGTGAAAAAACGGGGAGTCATGCGGAAACTTACCAAGCGGTCGCGCCCTAGCGTAGCATTCCACAGATAAATACCTATAACATCTGTCTGTAGGAAACAAAGACTTTTCTACCCTGGTGGGAAGAGAGTGCTGAGATTGACCCATCTTCATGTAGTCCTTAAATCATTCTGGCGTTATTAGACATCTTTCTTTCTCTCCACGGCCGTGGAATTTTCTTTGCAACTACATGTTGGTCCTTCACACGGCTCTACCTCTGAATTTACATATAAATAGGCCATAGAAAGAACCAAGTTATGACAGAGAAACAAGAAATACAAGGACAGGAGAAGGGGAGGGGAAACAAGGAGCTAGAAATGAGTAATCTCTTGCCTGGTTTTCGTTTCTACCCAACAGAGGAAGAGTTGGTGGAGTTCTACCTGCGTAACAAGCTAGATAGGAGGAGAGATGATTTAGACCGTGTTATTCCAGTAGTAGACATTTATAATAATCTCGATCCATGGCAGCTCCCAAGTTAGAATCTCTTCCTCAATTTCTCTCGCTATTTGTCTGTCTTTGGCCTAAATAGCTTCTGAAAAATAGATGTTTGGACGTCTTAAAACGAGTAACATTAAGTTCATCTGTTTAACTAGTACTATTATGATTTCGGCTCTCTCTCTCTCTCTCTCTCTCTCTCTCTTCTTCTTCTTCTTCTTCTTCTTCTTCTTCTCGCCTCCTCCATGGTACTCTCTACTTGACTCTCTCTCTCTCTCCCTTCTTCTTCTTGCTTCCTCCATGTAGGCTTGGTTTTTCTATTGTTTGCTTTCTTTTCTTCTTCCATTCTCTTGACTTGTCTTTCTTTCTTCTTGTTTTTTTTTGCTTTTTTTGGGGGGGATCCCCCTAATTAGTTCTTTTAGTGGCCCTAATTCTCATAGTACTCCTCAACGATACATCTTATGTTCTTCTTCTTCCCCGCTAAAAGTGTTTTTGGCTCCACTAACCCTAAGAGCACGCGATTGCTACATCGCTCTTATCTGCTTTTTCTAGAGACATCTCGCTTACAAATATTGGTGATAAGGAAACTCTGATCTTCATGCTTTGATTTATTTGTTTTGCTAATTTCTGTATTACTTCTTGGGTCCCTTCTTAATTATTTATCACACGTTTCATGATCGCATCAGAGGGAAATGAAAAGGAATTTAGCATTTGAATTACGAGAAGTTATATCAAACACCATGGAATTGAGTTTCCAATTACATTGCAGATTTGGCTGGGGAACTATGCGCTGGAGAGAGTGAGCAATGGATTTTCTTCAGTCCCAGACAAGAAAGAGAAACTCATGGAGGAAGACCAAATCGAATCACACCTTCTGGGTATTGGAAGGCCACAGGCTCTCCTAGCTATGTTTTTTCATCTACGGGTAACCGAATGATTGGCGTCAAGAAAACCATGGTTTTCTATCAAGGAAGAGCACCGACTGGAACCAAAACTAAATGGAAGGTGAACGAGTACAAAGCCATTGAAGAAGTACCCACACCGGGTGCACCTCCAAGGGTATGGTGCAATTCTAGTGCAGACATTTTCTCAAAATTGATCATCTTTTTATGTTTGGTAACTAACATTGCAAACCCTTCATCTTGTGTTTTCTTTTAACATACGTTTTAAGCCCTAAAAGATGGTTTATTTAGCTGAATATTTTCATCTTTCAACTTATGTCTATAAATCTCAAAATCAATTTTGAAAAATAAAATAAAATAAATATTTTAACCAACTGCTTGATGCTTCTGGTTAGAACTTAAAACCCGACTTGCAAAACCTATGTTACAAACAAAAACAGCAACTAGAATTTAAAGAACTGGAATCAAATCCACACAACAACAACAATAATAATTAGAGGGAAGACGACTCTTATGGTGTAAAAACCATTTCTGTCATGCAATTAAGGGCTCGATCTATTGGATTATGCTAGATTATTCCATGTATATTCGGTAGTGTGATGGTTGGATCAGTCAATTTATTTGCATCAGCGAAGATCAGATGGTTAAGATGTGTCATGCTTCAAGCTTTTGCTTATCGTCTATCACATGATTGCCTCTAAATGAAGAGGTGCAATAAAGTATGCTTTGATGCAATGTGTTTATCCTTATTATTAGGGATTTCTTTCCTGCATTGCTACATAATGGCAGTCTTTTCTCTTCTTTTTTTCCATTTTGGTTGTGCAGTTGCGTCAGGAATTCAGCTTGTGTCGTGTATATGTGAATTCGGGTTGCTTGAGATCGTTTGATCGTCGTCCATCAGCAGCATCAACCAGTAGGAGCCCTGGAGAGAACACTGGAATGCCACCAATAATGGGATCAGCAGGTAGTAGCTTAGGAGCATCATATCAGGAAAATTCTTCAATACTGGGTAGAACAGGTTCTCCTGAGAGCTCCTCTTCGGGTGATCAAGTTCATAACACTCAAGAAACTGTTAGCGACTGGAATATGATCGAGAATATGGATCTGTGGGACTCATTCAACTGGGACTATGGATACTGAGAGAAATTTTCAGCTTTTATGACAAAAGAGATTTTTTAGATTATTTGTGAATCGTATTGAAGAAGGAAAAAAGGCATAAACATTGCCACATTCAGCTTCTTTTATGGCCTTTCGTCATGACAAATTACATACATATATGATAGTGTAATCGATAGTAAATTTTATACCAAATAAGGAGTGATTTGAACAATTGTTAACAAGACAGGCAACAAATTCTAGAATCGAAACGCTAGAGAAAACATGCAAGGAAAAAAATGGAATTGTTAAACCTTGTGAGAAGCATTTCCCTTCAGTTGTGCCAATGCCTTCTAGTGAACTATTTCAAGAGTCTCTCACTTAGGTGACCAAAGATCGATAACTACTATCTAAACCATTTATTTCTTAGAGCATATATAGATAGCTGATACCCCAAATAATCTTCTCATTGCTTGATCTTAGACCTATACTTGGTTATAGTCAAAGTTAAAAATTTTGAATGATTGAAATGTTTTTGAAAAAGTCCTGACCTTTTCATTTCTTAATTTTTCCTAAACAATTCAAACATATTTCTAAGTCTAGACAAATTTATCAAATTACACACGAACGAATTTATGAAATCAAACTCAAACTTGAAGAATAACTCACCAAATTCTCAAATACTATCTATAAACTAAGTCAAACATACAAATCAAAATATTAAATTTATATCCTTGTAATTTTTTATTTTTTTTTTTCCAAATGTTTTGTCAAGTTTGACAATATTTTACTTTGCGGACTTATTCTCGTTGAATGCACTTGTCTTTATACTTCACATGCCCACGCGCCAAATCGAACAATAAGAGGAATCCTATAGGTATACACCTTAAAACATGAGTTACTGAAATGACTAGGATTTTGGAAAATGAGTGCCCACCTTTGGGTGATCCAGTTCCTCAGATTACCCCAATTTTAATATCTCATAAACAAAGAAAATTATAAAAAGTGTCTAGTATGTTTCTTGTGATCAAAAGTACTTAATTTCTTATGATGCTAGGATCACATCGATTTGCATGGTTTCTTGCTACAAGATACAAAAAGATAAGCAATCAGATGATTAATTGAATCATTCAAAAGTGGCGCTCATTCATGCAAAAGTAGAATGCTTCTCCAAATGTACCTTATAAGGTGCGCCCATTTAGCTTTCCTCAAACCATAGAAGCACATTCTTTTCCACAAAAACTGAGAAAGTGAAGCTGTTTCCTATGTTATTCTCTCTTTGCACTTTTGCATGCTGTAGGATAGTTGCCTTCTTTCTCTTGGCTTTTTCTTTTTTCACCTTCCGTCTCCAAAAACAATGCCCGACTCTGCTGTTCTGTAATATATATTATCGCAAGAATAGCTACCATGGGGACCTTCAAAATGGTTCAGCTGTGAGAATAGCAACCAAACTTGTTCTCCTTGTGAAGCACAGGTAGCACAGCTCCGCACATGTCAATCTCAATTGCCTTGGGTAACAAGACATGGCCGTGGCTTCAGTCGAGAGAGAAAGACCTCTTTATGCGACCATGGGACTAATATCCATATAACTTCAAGGAAAGAACATACAGACTCTTCTTTTGAATAGGTCAGATGCTTTAGGCCGTGTTTACAAAAAAGGTACTGCTGGTGCAGCCGGCCACAATACTCCAAGTCTCCAGCACCGATGTAACTCCCTCACTTTTGTATGTGGCCTCACTTATTATTGGCTTACGCTGTTCATTTAAATCTTCTAACCTTTTCTTCTGTTTTTTCAAAATTTTTTTTTTTAGTGTATACGCACCCATGAGAAGTTTCAACTCGTAACTTTTATGATTGAGACATTCTTGTATCACTGTAACACACATATTCTGACTCTTCTAACTTCGGATATCTCACGGCCCAAAATGTGTGCCAAAAGAAAATAAATCAGCGTCTAACAAGTTGTGTTTTAGTTTGTCACTGGTGCTTATGGTGAGCTTCTAACCGTGTCTAACAAGATTAAATCACCGTTTCTTGGATATTGGAGGTGTGCCTTCGACGTGACTATACACAGTTAGATAAAACTTGGATAGTGAAATGAAAGGCGTGGATCAATGTTTCGCAGGCCCACCCAACCATTTGCATGACAGGCTCTACCTTACCCGATCATCTTATTTCAGATATCTTATAACCAAAAAATCACAATGCTTGGATGACCGTGGCTGCTGTACGTTATCGGATGCTAAAAGTGTCCAATCGTCATGAGTTTTTGCCTATAATGCATCTGAATTCGGGAAAATCAGATGACCGGTTCGGATCAATGAGAGTTTCAGACATGAAGCGGCCCATTCATCTTTATGACAAAACCATGACTTTTGGTAATGTGTGAACGCTAGGATGAATATATGGCACAATGCTGATGAGACAATTGGATCTTCCTGCCACTTTCGTCTGCATCATAAAGTGACGGCTATCAAATGGAGGAAGTTCCCTGCTATTTAGCCCCTGTGGGCCCTTAAACTAGGTTCAAAGGATTCAATTTATACAACTTAATTATTTTCCAACATAGTCTCTCAAATGTGTAAGGGATCTCAACAACTCATTCTCAGGGATTTAACCAAGCCAGACTCAATCTTTTATCTTTATTAATTTGCATTATCAAACTAAGGCCAATACTTTACTCTCCAATTTATCAATGCCTTTGTAAAAACAAAAATCTAAAAAATCATATCTCTCTATCTTAATTAAATATCTCTTTTTCTTGATGATTTGAAAAACATAATCAAATCCTTATTTTTGTTCACAAAGAAATCTCTCTTTTTTGGTTTATAGTTCCTTTAGATGTCAATTGTTATGATGATCTAGAAAACACAATTATTACTTCTCTCTTATGTCTACTTTCTTCAAATCTCTAGTAATGTGATAATCTAGAAAACATAATCTGATCTCTCTTTTTTGTAATATATCTCCACGAGAGAAGTACCTTCATATCTCAAAATTATGGTGATATGAAAAGTACAATCAGATCTTAGATCACCTCAGAAACAAGATTATAAATCAAGAATTTAGAGTTTTAATATATATATATATATATATATATAAGTAAATAGTATAAGCATACCATGATTGGGTAAACTTGTATAACAATAAAAACTTCACAAGATTAATAACTCTAGAACTAGAGTGCTAGAAAGCTTAAAGTCTAGAATTAAAGAATTTCACAGGTGGAAGAACTCTTGAAGAGTGATGCCAAAATAGCCAAAACACCCTTATATATATATATATATATATATATATATATATATATATATATATATATATATATATATATATCCCGGTTTTAAAATATGATATCGAGGGGCAAACTCTTAAGTATCTATTGTCAAGACTTGGCTGGATAAACCACTGAAGTTTAGGCCAGGACAGGGCCGGATAAAGAAGGGCCCGGACATGCCCCTTAGCATCCCTTACTTTTGGTGCTGGACAATGAGAACATCCTGTTGTTATGCTAGAGTAGAGACGTAGGGCTGGACCACATGGTAAGTTGCCGTCTAGCACCCCATTTTCACATGATGAGCCCAGTCTTTGGTTGATCAAACCCGTTCATTTGGACTTCCAAATTTGGATGTGTAAGAGTTCAAAACTGTGCAGTTTGGATGACTGGCATCTGAACAAATGTACTTCTGATCACAGGAAACGGGCGGAGTTGGAAAGAACAAAGGAAACAGCTTCAATGACTGACTGACTCTCACTCTCTTTCCTAACAGCTATGCTTCGGGTGTCACAAGTACCACAATGAACACGATCAGCTCCAATAAGCTAAAAAGGACCGACCCCGATCAAATGACTATAGACTCTTAGTCATGAACCCTCCTCATCTAGGATTCCACCAGCAAAAGATGAAGTGCGTATTTTGATTGAACTTTGAACTTGCAGACGAGATATTTGATTAGCGTGTGAACGTAGCACCTTAAAGTTGGGCCGCCATGCTAGGTTTCAAATCCATTATCTACATTTCAACGACGATACCATCACACTAAGAAAACAACCAATACATGCACAATGAAACTTCATTGACAAGTTTCCTCAAGATTACGGCGTCTCCACGATGGTTTTAATTGGTAAAAGAAGGGGCCACATGAACCAGAAAAACTACCCAATACATGCAGCTACAAGAGAGACGTTCACATGTAGTTATAACATCCTTGTGGCTCACTGTGGCGACCCGGGTTTTCTAAAGTATTTTTTTCAAATAAAATTTCAAAATTTAACTCTCCTGCAGGATTTTTTTTTTCAAAACATTTGAAATATATATAATGCATATTTATTTTTCTCAATTCCCCCTTCAACCCGGCGTCACAGTAAAACCTTCACATATAATAGCGGAATATAAATATACCATTACAGGATCTCCTTGGTCACAGCCCAAACAATGAGTAATTAAGGTTCAGATTAAATATATCAATGTTGCCTGTCTTATTACATTCATCCTCGTGTGTTCATTATTTCAAAATGAAAGATAACAAATAAAATGTCTAACTAACTACTTATCCATACTTCTCTTCTTAATTCTCCTTAGTTACTTTAGTCAAGTCGACTGCCTAATCCTCTCGTGCTTCACCTGAAATATTTTGTAGGGGTGAGTACGACGACTCAATAGGAAAATGCCTAAACCAGCCGTGTGAAAACCACGACAAAAGTGTTGGCATACCTTCAATAGTGCAACCAATTAAATGTTCAATCATAAGTGTAATATGAATATTATACAACATTCATGCCTTTATAAAAATTTAGTGTTTCTAATAAATTCTAATAATCCTTCAAATATCATACATACACGCTCATTAGGACTTATCAAACAATGATGTATTATAATCTGTTATATCACAGTGTGGTAGCATCCTACCACAAACCCATCTGGCAATGGTCAGATATCCTCGAGGATGACCGACATGTCAATCCATGTTTGATAACTATATGGTATACTATGCACGTAGAGGACTCACATCCAACTACGTTCGGCCGTGGATACCACACGAGCTACACCAGTCCTCATGGGGGCACTGGATCACAAGAGAGCAGTCTCCCCATGATACAATACTCTCTACAATAGGCCTCTTAGGGCAGGTATCAATCTTTCAGAAGTCAGTGGCCAACTGATCTTCCTAGCATAGCAACCAGAGAGGTCTTAGAATTTTCCCCAGGCTAGGCTCAACTCTCACAAGTCGCCTAATTTTAGGCTAGGCACAACTCTTTTGAGTCGCTTATTTTTCATTAAGTCCTTCCACATTTCTTAATACCTCTCATGAAAGTATTCATAACTTTTCAATTCGCAAGCCATAGGCATAAATCATCTACTAGCTTATTCTTGTGAAGTATTGGAATATCTATTGCTCAATACTTTCAAACTCGTACATTATACCCTACCAGGTATCAGGAAGAAAACAATTGTTTTGTTTCAAATATCACGATTATCATTTGGTAATTATTTAAGTTGTAAATAGTACTTACATAAATAAATTATTGGTGGATCACCCTTCTAAAATCACATAATCTAAAATGATGGTAAGTAGTAAACTTATTATCCAAATAGCTAGTGCGACCCTTCATGGGCCGGTTGCCGAGCACCATGCCGAAGTGTTGGGCGCCCTGCTTATTTTTCCATGCATCATCTGCTAAGCACATGATCCAAGCACCATCTATAATATGCGTGAATGTTGATGGTTTAGATGCCACACTAGGCGCTAGATGCTAGCCACCTCATCTTTAGTGTTATATTTCCACTCAAGTCAACAACTATAAGAGTCATACAAACGTATCCACATTCTAAGTGGAATTCATGTGACCCACATTAAGTTTCATACATGCATACAGATTAAAAGTCATGCAGGACATAAAATACTAAATGATAGATAGATAACTATATTATATAATCCATGTGTCTAAGATGCTTCCCATGCAAAACTATCTTATGCAGTAGGTGTTGTACGCCTCAACCAATTGTATATTATATTTTATGTTGTTCAAGCAAAGACAACAAAGTAGCGTTATGATGGTCAAGATGCAAGATAAAACATGCCAATACCATGCAATCATAGAAACAAGTTATGCGCATGCATGAAACATAAAAGCCGTATCACCCATCAATAGTTCATGTAGAAATAAGAGAGGAATGTATTAGATTATTATTATTATTATTATTATTATTATTATTATTATTTATTTATTTATTTGCCCATTATGTTTGCGTGCTTATTCCAAAGAAGACCATGTATATTAAAACGAGATTTCCTATCTAAACATAGAAAAATCAGCTCATTAAGTCATGCATAGGTCCATAGTAAAACCGTAGTTCATACATGCTTTGCTCCGAGTAAAATAAAATCCACATGCTTATGTTTTCAACACAACAAAATCAAAACGTAAGATGCTCAGAATATCATCAGTCTAATGTTCAAATCGAACCGTGTGAAAATCTCAATCAACCACATGTTATTCACATGCCCAGTCATGCACCTATCTCAACGAGTTCGATTATACCAAAAGGAAAATATGGGATCAATATGTAGCGACAAATCATCATAAAAAGAACCAACTGATTTAGACTGTTTCCTATTCCCCTACCTCGTAGATGCGATCGTTCTTCTACAGCCTTCTTATCCAAAAGCAAATTGGTTCGTAATTCTTGGCGTAGCTTGTTCCCCTCTCCTTCTTCTCTCTCTCTTTCTTTTTTTCTCTCCCTTTCACTCTTTCTCTTCCTCTTTCTTTGTGTTTCACCTATCCTCTCTTCTTCTCCCCTTCTTATCCTAATTCCATTTGACTTTCCTTCTTTCCTATCTATCCAATCTACTTTGTTAAGTATCCTATCTTTTCCTAATTCTCTATATTTATTTTTATCTTCTTATCAATTTTATCCCATATCTGATTCTAATTAGATGCTTATCTTCATCCTTTCCCAACTAACCATAATTGTCTAGGTTCATTGCACCACTTCCTGGCTTTTGGGTAGGGAATTTCTCCAAAAGGGTTATCTTTGGAGACTTGAACTCTAGTTCTAGAGTTTCCCCCATTCATTCCATAGCCATTAGGGCATTTAACTATTTTGTTGTCAATTCCAAACAAGAAATACATATATTATAAAATGTACGTTATTACACTCACACCTAGCGATGGCAACAAGCCCAGACAACCAGAATTTTGGCTGACTCTGACTTTAACCTTGACCCTTATACTGTTACATGACCCTGACCGTAACTAACTTCAGGTTACAGTTTTTCGACCTTAACACCTGTCTTAGTTACAAAATTGTTATCCCTAAACTTAAGTTGTACGGGTCATCTGAGGTCGGGTCTCTAATTGATTCAAATACTCTAAAAAAATTTAACATTTGAAAATAAAAAATTATTTGATAACAATTATCGAGTAATTTTATCTTTCAATACTAATAATGTTCACCTCATGCAAACAAGTTAGAACATCTGTATTGAAGAGAAAGGTGGCATTAGATCTATACTAAATTAAAATGTTTTTAGTCTCCAAGTGCCCTTACATTTATAGTTTGATAAAAATAAATATAAGGATATTTTAGTTAATATATAAATACATAGCAAAATATTTGGGGTCCCTAATTTTTTCATCACTAACAATAGCCCAACCCTAATATGAATTCAGGTCACAAATTTTGATCCTATCCCTGACCCTAATGCCAAATTTACTAACCCTTATGGGTCAATTTGGGTCGGATCCCCTGTAGCCCAACCCTTTGCCATTCATAGACCATCTTTGAAAGAAATATAGAACCTATGTCTACAACTGGTCAGGAGTTGGTTATGATTCATCCACTTTCATACTAAGAACTAGCAAAAGCTATCAAGGGCTCTAGCACCCGCTTCCTCTGAGTGAATAGCCATTAGCGATCATAAGCAAACACAAAAGATTGGGCACATCCGTGCACTAAAGTGACGTAGCTTGGGTCTCTGCTCATTGAACAGCAAGGCCATTAGTAGTCTGGTTCCTCTCCCAAAACATGTGCCCTATCGTCCATCTTCCGATCATTCTCAGCATATGGAAGGACGAAGGGATGAACCTGTCGTAATTCCTTGTGTCTGGGCCAGGCACATGCTCAGGACTTGGACAGAGGAGAAAACTTTATGTATTTGATAACTTTTACCTCTCTCCAGCAAACATGCCACTCAAGGACGGACTACACAAATTCTATCTTTAATGAATAACTAGGATAATCTAAACAAAGTCATAATCGGTTTCAACCCATGAATGCAATGAAGGCACATAAGACCTTCCAAAATCAAGAGGTCCCTAGCCAACTTATAGTAGTTAATACAAACCTAAATTGCAAGTCTATGAGGAAGTCATCCAAACTACGGATGTAGCCAGGAATGCAGATCAACAGGTGTATCATTTCTCCCATTTTTAATTTCTTTGGTACATTTGAATGTTTTTCCTACGTCAGGAACCCCCTTCCCAGCAAAGATGCTTTCAGTGGGGAACAAACTGTCCTTTTCCAATGACAATGTTATTTCTACCATGGAGGTTTACAGTGTATTTTCAATATTAGAGCATACATGAAAGCAGGATTTAGTTATTCGCCCACATGTTTACCACTCATCTTCAAGGCTAACACGGTGAAAACACAGGACCGTGCAGAGAAGAATGAAGAAGGACGTAAACTCAATAAACATGGCTCCAGTTTCAATCAGATGTGCATGCCTCAGGATTGCAGGAATGGCAATGCTCCCCACTGCTGAAGCACCAGTCAGGAACTTTGCTGCATCTATCCAGCTGGAAAGAAGAAGAGTTGTTAGTAGAAATATGGAACAAATACTAGTATTTTATGTGAACATCTATTGATGGTGCTTAGTTAATGCAAAACTTTCAGCCAATTTACAACCACTGCATCACTATAGAAGAAAGCCTACAAGGATTATCAAAACACCAAATAGCACGGGCAGTCCAAAAATTAGAGAGAAGAATAAAACCCATGCTAGCTTCATATCAGTTTCCCATGCTTCCATAAGGCTGTGAGCTGTGATACGCTTGGCTACTTTGGGATGTTGTTGAGCCAGCAAAGGTTTAATGGTATCAGCTATGTTTTGTAGTCATCAAACCATACATATGCACAAATTTGCCAAACCTACTTTGTATTTCTTTTTTATTCAACAATCACTCCTGCTTGTTTAGAAAAGAAGAAAAAAGGGCCAGTGGCAAAGAAATATAACCCACTAAAATAGAGTGACTTTGCTCGACTGTTCAAGTAAACTGCAGTTCAGTGCAGAAGCTCCTAGGTATATCCAGTGAAGAAAATCAAATACTTTCTGGCACAGCAAAAGAAAATTAAGGTAACAGAAATCAGACAAGACATTATAGAATGTCAGGAGGATGATTTTCATCAGTTTGTACCGGTACTTCTAACTCTGGTACTCAACCATAGGAGAATTTCAGGTGCATAAAGAAGTTATAAGCTGGAGAGATGGATTTGATGTAATCTCTACGGAATTCATCACTTATTGAGAAGCTAATGGAATGTCTGAAACAATATGAGTCCAATAAAAAAGTTAAGACATAATCTCGCATTATTTTCAAGGGACTACTCAGAATTTCTTTATGCACAGTGCGTAGGTAAGAATCAAGAAATGACCAGATTGGCCTGATTTTAAGAGAAGAGTGGAAATAGTTAGATAACAGTTCAATGTTTGTAGCAGAGAACAAAACCAAAAGATGGAAGAAAATCAGAATATCCACAGTTAACTCATCTGAGAAAAATTAGACTCACATTCAAGTCCAATCCAAGTTTACTGACATGGCAAGAAAAGAAAACAATGAACTCACCCGCCTCCATCCCTGCAGGTTAAAAACTGAGTGTTCCCACTTCCAAAGAACAAACAGGGCATGGGAACCAGTACATACATTAGAGCTGTCCAAGCAATAGAGATCATGTCAACCTTCATAAGCGACAGAATTTTCCATAAGTTGTAAACCTCATATGACCAGACTTTACAACCATAACTTACCTGACAACATAGGCCACCAGTTATTGTACAGAGCACAAGCCTGCCAAAAACAAATTGTTATAATAAACCTACAAACAGTTAAAATAATCATTTCTTTAAACTTTTTTTGGCTGCACTTTAAGTAAGCTGCACCAAAATGGATCTAAGTAGGGACGCACGAATTAAGTAAGAACGCGTGCTCTGATTAGGTGGTAGTGAAAAGAGATGGTGATGGTACATGCAAACAGAAAGATTTTCTGAATGCTACGGTAGAGCGGGACTACATGATAAATTGCCATGTCTCGCCCACAGAGACACACCTATACACAACCTCGAACCCTAATCATCTAAGTGAGAGATATAGAAGTTCTTTATGGCTTTACACAAGAAGGCTTCGATGTTATGGCACTCTACTTTTACATTGGTGAGCCGATTTTTAATTAGGTGATCTGACCTGTTCATCTAATCTCTCATGTTTTATATCTTTCAATCCTAGCATACGAAAAGATTTAGTTTTGATATCTGAAAATAAACAATTGGAAAGATTGTACAAACAACATTTTAGTGGCCCAATTCTCATAGTACTGCGCAACGATACATCCTAAGTTCTTCTTCTACCACCTAATCGTGTTTTTGGCTGCACTAACCCTAAGAGCACGCGATTGCTACATCCCTCTTATCTGCTTTTACTAGAGACATCTAATTTACAAATATTGGTGATAAGGAAACTCTGATCTTCATGCTTTGATTTATTTGTTTTGCGGATTTCTGTATTTACTTCTTGGGTCCCTTCTTAATTACCTCTTTTATCACACGTTTCATGATTGCATCAGAGAGAAAAATGAAAAGGAAATTAGCATTTGAATTACGAGAAGTTATATCAAACACCATGGAATTGAGTTTCCAATTACATTGCAGATTTGGCTGGGGAACTATGCGCTGCAGAGAGTGAGCAATGGATTTTCTTCAGTCCCAGACAAGAAAGAGAAACTCATGGAGGAAGACCAAATCGAATCACGCCTTCTGGGTATTGGAAGGCCACAGGCTCTCCTAGCTATGTTTTTTCAGTTACGGGTAACCGAATGATTGGCGTCAAGAAAACCATGGTTTTCTATCAAGGAAGAGCACCTACTGGAACCAAAACTAAATGGAAGGTGAACGAGTACAAAGCCATTGAAGAAGTACCCACACCGGGTGCACCTCCAAGGGTATGGTGCAATTCTAGTGCAGACATTTTCTCAAAATTGATCATCTTTTTATGTTTGGTAACTAGCATTGCAAACCCCTGATCTTGTGTTTTCTTTTAACATACGTTTTAAGCCCTAAAAGATGGTTTATTTAGCTGAATATTTTCATTTTTCAACTTATGTCTATAAATCTCAAAATCAATTTTGAAAAAAAAAAAACATATATTTTAACCAACTGCTTGATGCTTCTGGTTAAAACTTAAAACCCGACTTGCAAGACCTATGTTACCAACAAAAACAGCAAGTAGAATTTAAAGAACTGGAATCAAATCCACACAACAACAACAATAATAATTAGAGGGAACATGACTCTTATGGTGTAAAAACCATTTGTGTCATGCAATTAAGGGCCCGATCTATTGGATTATACCGGATTATTCCATGTATATTCGGTAGTGTGATGGTTGGATCAGTTAATTTATTTGCATCAGCGAAGATCGGATGGTTAAGATGTGTCATGCTTCAAGCTTCTGCTTATCGTCTATCACATGAGTGCCTCTAAATGAAGAGGTGCAATAAAGTATGCTTTGATGCAATGTGTTTATCCTTATTATTAGGGATTTCGTTCCTGCATTGCTGCATAATGGCAGTCTTTTCTCTTCTTTTTTTTCCATTTGGTTGTGCAGTTGCGTCAGGAATTCAGCTTGTGTATATGTGAATTCGGGTTGCTTGAGATCGTTTGATCGTCGTCCATCAGCAGCATCGACAAGTAGGGGCCCTAGAGAGAACACTGGAATGCCACCAATAATGGGATCAGCAAGTAGTAGTTTAGGAGCATCATATCAGGAAAATTCTTCAATGCCGGGTAGAACAGGTTCTCCTGAGAGCTCCTCTTCAGGTGATCAAGTTCATAACACTCAAGAAACTGTTAGCGACTGGAATATGATTGAGTATATGGATCTGTGGGACTCATTCAACTGGGACTATGGGAACTGAGAGAAATTTTCAGTTTTTATGAAAAAAGAGATTTTTTAGATTATTTGTGAATCGTATTGAAGAAGGAATATTTTTCTTAGTGAGTTCTATGAAAATTGTCCCATAAAAAAGGCATAAACATTGCCACATTCAGCTTCTTTTATGGGTTTTCTTCATGAGTAATTACATACATATATGACAGTGTAATCGATAGTAAATTTTATACCAAATAAGGAGTGATCTGAACAATTGTTAACAAGACAGGCAACAAATTCTAGAAGCCAAATGTGAATCGAAACGCAAGAGAAAACATACAAGGAAAAAAAATGGAAATGTTAAACCTTGTGAGAAGCATTTTCCTTCAGTTGCACCAATGCCTTCTAGTGAACTACTGCAAGAGTCTCTCGCTTAGGTGACCAAAGACCGATAACTACTATCTAAACCATTTATTTCTTAGAACATATATAGATAGCTCATACCCCAAATAATCTTCTCGTTGCTTAATCTTAGACCTCTACTTGGTTATAATCAAAGTTAAAAATTTTGAATAATTGTAATGTTTTTGAAAAAGTCCTGACCTTTTCATTTCCTAATTTTTCCTTAACAATTCAAACATATTTATAAGTCTAGACAAATTTATCAAATTAAACACAAATTTATGAAGTCAAACTCAAACTTGAAGAATAACTCACCAAATTCTCAAATACTATCTATAAACTAAGTCAAACATGCAAATCAAAATATTAAATTTTGTATCCTTGTAATTTTATTTTATTTTTATTTGTCCCAAATGTTTTGTCAAGTTTGACAATATTTTACTTTGCCGACTTATTCTCAAACCCAAACATTGCAACTAGAATTACAATTGAATGCACTTGTCTTTATACTTCACATGCACAGGCACCAAATCGAACAATAAGAGGAATCCTAAAGGTATACACCTTAAAACATGAGTCACTAAAATTACTAGGATTTTGGATAAATAGTGCCCACATTAAGAACACCTTAGATAGTATATCTAAGCCGTTCATTGTGATCTTTGGACTCAAAAACCATAAAAACGGCGAAAACAGATAAAAAATCGGAGCATATAGGGCTCCAATTAAGCTAAAAGAAATTGGACGGCTCGGGCTCATCGTTCCCATTAGACGATGCACCCAGGACGTCGACCTGGATGCGCTGGAGTAAACAGTGCACTCGGGGGAACTATCCCGGATGGCCCGAATGCCCCATGCGTCCTAGCATCCGAGCACTCCGTGAAGTCATTTTACACGTATGTAAATGTCTTTCTGTCTATGAAAACTCTCGTTCACTGGTGCAAACCAATGTAAAATCATTTTTTTAATCTGATTTTTTATTTATAATGATTTTTCTGAGATTCTGGAGGCTACAAAAAGCCGATCTCTGATCAGAAAGGTCTGTTAGAACCATCTCGATTATGCAAACATAATTTTAGCATTAAAATTTTGATCTAATCATATATAGTCAAGTTAAATTCATAAAATAGTACAAAATCACTTATATATGACCGATCAAATGGTAATCATGCCCTAAGACTTGAACACTTAGATAATATATAGTACTAATTGAGGGTCCTAACGATTAGATTATATTTATTTACTCTAGTAATTGATCCAAACCATTGACCTAACCTAGATCTTGAAAATTTGTTGATCTAAAGATGATATGACCGTCAGATCAAGGTGTAAATTTTAGATACACATAAAAAATGAGCAGATGAACATGAGATAGGGTTGATTAATAACAAGTGACGTTGGGATTAAGGATCAAATCATAAATAGAGATCTTAGAGAACGATCCAACAATTGGATCGCTATAGATTCAATTGAGATGAAATAAATAACACAAAATTATACCGTGATTCTAACAGGTACATCAGAGCCTACGAGCTAAGAGGATTACACGCTTGATTTGGGTTATCTCTCATTAAGATAGGTGACGACATTTAATATTATGTTTTGATTTCTAAAACTTTGCATTATCATAACATTCATGGTTGATTGTGATTTATTGTCATTCATTTAATTATTCTGAGATTTTATGAGATTCAACATTTTATGTTATAATCAAGATTAAATTTCGATAGTATGTTGAATGAGTTTTTATGATTGATTGTCTTATGAGATTGATATCGCGTACCTTATGTATGATTAGTAATTATCTTTTCTTATTGCATCATTGAGATTGATTGGTTTTCACAATATTGATGTTGGAGACTTGGTGACTAGTCCTTTAAGAGGCTAACCTCAGGATGAGGGGTGTGCCTTGGATATTGTGAGCTACAAGTCTCCTAGTTTTACAAGATATGCAATTTTGGTGTTTTGTGATTTATGACGGGTGCTCTCACCTGGTGGATGTCATGCTAGGAGAGAGAGGGTCAGCCACCCGCCCTCCGAAATTATGATGTGATTTATGATGTGATAGACAGCTACCCACAGATGATTTTCGGTAGAGATTTGGTAACATGGATAGTCCATACTACCAGTCCGGGCCTTTCTATGGGAGCGAACGTTAAGTCTCTCGTTATGGTGTCGTGACCCTAGAGGGGTTGCCACTGCGGCATGATGATCTATACTCTTTTCTGTATGCTTGCATGATGAGCATGGAGATGCTATTGTATGCTTCGGTGTGACGATATTCAGAGGATTAATATGAGTACTCATAATCTGTTATATGAGTGTATAAGATACTAGTGGGACCCACGTACCTTGGGATGCCCTGTTTGTTATTATATGCTCATTAATATTGGATCATATCATGTTTACATTCACGAGATTATCATGTTTTATATCCATGAGGCACACTTTTTATCGCATATGATGTTTTAAGATTATATTAACATTGCTTATAATATTTATATTTTCATGGATAATTGACCTACACATTAAATATCTATATACCTACACAAGTAATAGCGTGATAAGGCATTACTTTGTTTTGTAAAGCCTCAGATATCAAGTGCGACGGCATGAAGGAAAAGGCCATTGAGGGACAGTGATAGCTGTGGTGACCACTTTAATTAGCTAATAGATAGCTCGACGTGAGTGATTGATGGACTATAATTTGAACCTATTTTATAGATTGTATATCTTCATTAGATGGATTTGATTATGACATTATATATAATATGGACATGTCTTTAAGTATGGTAGAATATTATGATGGATAGACCCTAAGCCACATTATTATGTTTTTGAATATTATTGTTTTAAAAATAAAGGCGCCATTGATTTTGACGTTGGATTTGACATTAGTATTGTCTTAAATTTATTGCTGCATACTTATATTTATTTTTTAATCATGGTCATGATGTTTTTGGAAAAAAGAGATAATACCTAGAGGTTTTTCAGTAAATGTTCTAATAAAAGAATTAATAGAATCTTTTGATTTTGGGATCCCGACTATAATTATTATTACTATAAAAAAAAAATAAAGAAATTATAAAAACTCGGGGTGTCATGCACCAGGACTGCTGCTTTTGTTGAATGTATCTGATGCTTATCGAGAGCTTCTAACCGTGTCTAGCAAGATGAAATAACCATTTCTTGGATATTGGAGGTGTGCTCTTGACGTGACTTTTGCACAGTTAGATAAAACTTGGGTAGTCAAATGAAAGGCGTGGATCAATGTTGTGGAGGCCTACCATACAAATTAAAGTGGAGGAATTACACACGGTGCTCCGCCATTTGCACGATAGGCTCTGCCTCACCCCATCATCTTATTTCAGATATCTTATAACCAAAAATCACAATGCTTGAATGGCTGTGCTCGCTGTGTTCAAAAGTATGGTATCAAATGCAAAAAGTGTCCAATCGTCATGACTTTCTGCCTGTAATGCATCTGAATTCGAGAAAATCAGATGAACGGTTGGGATCAATGAAAGTAGCAGACATCATCTAGAAGCGGCCCATTCATCTTTATGACAAAACCATTACTTTGGTAATGTGTGAACGCTCGTATGAATATATGGTACAATGCTGATCTTCCTGCCACTTTCGTCTGCATCATAAGGTGACGCCTATCAAACCCAGGAAGTTCCCTGCTATTTGGACCAAATGCCATGAACAAGGAAGTATAACAATCCACCGAACTTGGTACTAGCTGGTTATCTCAAAATGCCATAAACTAGTCTGGATCGAAGTTACTTAGTGATTCCTGTCCAGTTAGAATATGCAGGATTGGCCCAGACTCAAGTTCCTAGTTGATAAAGACACCAACCGACCCGGAAAAGCAAGCCAAAATTTAATGGGGTGAAGTGTATCAGTATTGTGAGGGTCATTGGAAGCAGCAGAGTGGCCTTGCTGCAAATATCTAGAGATTCAGCCTATGTAACATTATGCTATATTACTGTTATAAAAATAAATAAATAAATAAATAAGAGGTATATCAGTACTTGCTTGAGCACGTCTTAAACCTGATATTTACGGGTTCCCTTTACACATTCCTTCCTTTCCTTAAAATTGAATGCTGGTGCAAAAGGAGAAGTCTGAAGTTCTGCATGGTATGTGTCCTAATAAGTACATACATACATACAGAGTATGTAATGTGCAATTTGAATAACTCTAGCCTCTGGAAAAATGTACTTTCGATTACAGAAAACAGGCGGAGTTGAAAAGAACAAAGAAAACATCTAAAGAAACCTTAAAGGGACAAACAACACCACAGCCGTCATCAATTGGTCAATCTAATGCGACGATCACCCAATGGAAACCCTTTCCTGAGCGAAGATGGTCTGCCTCAAAATTGGCAGATCGATCTTGTGACATGTTGGAAAGAGCGGTTACATCTACAGAGGAAGCCTTTTAATCTCATGAATAAAATCCTAAACTCTTCAAAGACCTGCCAAATCTGCAAAGAGCAGCCATGCTGGAAGGAGCGGTCGACCTGTCTGTAGAGTAAGCATATGTCCAAAATAGTAGCTTAGAAAATCCTATGTACACAAGCAAATATAGGTGCTTTGGCAAGAATTAGAAGGTTACTAAAAGACACATACAAGAGAACAAAAGTAGTATTAATATCAACAGAAAATCCTAAATCAGCGTGCTAAAGTAGTACTAGAATCTTTAGAAAGTCGCCGTATTGCACCTTAGTCTTGGTTACATAAAAAGTAGGCAAGACATTATTGCATGGCATGTTATCTGCAGCCCAATCCGCTGTTTCCATAATGGAAGTTCTCTCCCATTCAACGCTTCTCTATTTAGATATTGATTTAAGCAATCATAAACATTTTTAATAGCTAATTACGGGTCTGGGAGAAGAAGACCATGGCTATCAGTTTATTCCCAGCAGAAGCGGAAGAAGAGCAGAGCAAGGGTAAATGGGCGGGTCTTTACTTTCAATATCTTGTGTCCCAAACATCATTCAGAGTTCCAAAGTGTACATGTCCTATAACCGAATGCACATTTTGCAAATGCCAAACCCATCTAATCTGGACTTTTTTCTGGATTAGTCCTTGTTCAAGGTTGGAGAAATCAAATGATGGGTTTGCTCAACCAAAGGTGGGTTCCATCATGTGAAAATCGGGCATTGTATGGATAACATTCCGTTCCAACATCTGCATATTAGCATTCTGCATCAGATACTGCAACAACATCAATTCCTTAAAATAAACTTGTAAAAGCAAAAGCAGTCATAAATGAGTCAGATTTAGGCCCATTGATCCCTTTAACAACCACTTCGCCCTGTGACAATGCACACACATTCTCTCTCTATTCCTCTCTCTCTCTTTTGATTCTACGACAGTGTCGAGGGGCTATATGGTACAAACAACTTTTTATTGACGGGACTAATAGTTTAGAGGATAAAGACAATTCACAACCTCATCCATTATGTCATCTTAAAATATCTTGCTTTTAGTTGTAAAATGAAGAGTATTACTTTTTACTATTTATTTTTACAACTCAAAAGAAAAGTAGCTAGTATAATCTAATACACGAGATTTTCATATGATAAATTAGGTCATGGCTAACACTATGCATAGTCTTTATCTTTTCGAAGGTGGGGCAAAATGTAGAAAAATCTATCCGTATGATCCGTAGAATTTTCCACCCTCTCTGGTCTTTAGACTATTGTAGAATCACTCACTCTCTCTCTCTCTCTCGTCATGGCTGACATTATGAATACTCTTTGAGTAAGTCCCGTGAAGCTCTTGCATATGCCTAGTATGAGGAAGGGCGGACCACAAAGTCAATAGTATAAAACTTTAACTTACATTTTGCATTTCTACAAACTCATGACATGGAAAAAAATACTCCCTTATCATATAAAATCCCCGTGGGAGAATATTACGACGGTACGCCTTCAAGTTATACAGTCAACAGCTCAAGAGTAATGGATTCCTCTCCCAGATGCAGATGCTGTCGAAATCAATTCCCCGCTTCTTCCACAGTTCCATCTAAACGCGAAATTCTACGTAAACATCTGAAAGACCCGAAGCACACATCTGCGTCCACTTCTAAAGATCCAAAAGGGCAAGACCTGATCCAACACATCTAAGTCCAATTCTGAAGGCGATCTTAGTGTTATTTGCTTCTCAGATATGTCTACTTCTGTGGGTCCTACTTGTCGAAAGCTAAGTACAAGGGGGATCATGGTTGAGGCAGGACAAAGAATTCGGTAAGACTCCAAAGAAAGTGGAGGCCCAGATCTTGAAGTCTGTAAACACGCCTTCCTTCGTTACTTTCTCGTGTATTTTGGTGTAACGCGGTGCTGCATCAAATGCGCGTGCTAATGACACGACTTCTGTTATTCGAGAGACCAAACTTAGGCTATTGACCCCCTTTAACTTCATTATGTCCATGTACTGTTAGGAAGTCTCCATCTTCTAAATTGTTTCTTGATTGGCCAATCTATCGATAAGATTCATATCTTCCTTTCCTCTTTTTCTTTTTCTTTTCTTTTTTTTTTTCTGTGGGGTTAATGCATATCTCATTTCTTGCCTTAGAGTAAAATCTGATATGACCATCCCACTTAATGAGATTAACTAGAACGGGAGCCTTGGCACAATGGTTGAGTTGTTGTCATGTAATTTGGAGGTCATAGGTTAGAGGTGTGGAAATAGCATTTTGCAAAAATGCAAGGTAAGACTATATGCTATAGACCTTTTGTAATTCGCCTCATCTTTGATCCTTGAGTATGTGGGGTTTCATGTATCTTGCTGACTCGTTTTTTATTTTATTTTCTGGTGGGATAATGCAGGTGTAGGGATTTTGTTTCTTTTGTCTTAGTTAAAGTAAAATTTGATATGGCCATCCTAGTTAATCAGACTGCGTGACGAGCTCGTCAGGTTCAACCCAAATGATAAACCTCTGATTAGTCTCCATGAAAAGTATGTCTAATCTTGATGGCAGGTGTTGTTTATTGCAACACCACAACATGGACTTGAATTCCAAGTAAAACCATACAAGTCTAATATGTTGAATGTCACTTGTAAGTAAATTCTGAAGTTGCATCCCATGAGAAAAGGAAAATTGTGAATCCACCATTGAATTCAACTCTATGTTGACTAACGGCGGTAAGTAACAACTAATAATCCTATAATAGGAATAACAATAATAAATAAGCATAATTCTCAAAATAACTAGTCAACTCAGATAACTCAGCTAGGTTATTGGACTTGGTAGCAAATTGAGTCAATCGATAATTTAACTCGCTGCATAACAGAAAAAAAATGTTAAGTTGTGCTGGGATTTAAACATCTTAATAAGACAACAAACGACAGCAGCTTAATGTATTTGCACGCACATATGAAGAACTTTAAAGGCACAAGAGTGATCCTAATCGTGAAGGTCACAAGTTTGAAATTATACAAGGTGCACGTATGAGCTAATGTGTCCATCATTTCGAAAGAAAAAGGAAAAAGACTGATTCACTAACTGTGTAACTTTGAGCTGACTCGCCTCACTTTTGACTCAAGTCGAGTTTTAGAAATTTAAAACTATCCCTAATACCATTCTATCTTAGCCCGTCATTATTAGCTAATGCAAGTAACCGTGCAAGGTCTCTCGCCGCCTTTACCATGTATAATCCATCATTTGTGGTGATCAGGATAGGCCACCTGCAATTTAGTCAATTGCCCGCGAATAGAAACTTAGAAACAGAAAATGGAAAATGATCAAACTTCTAGCATTACCATGCATTAACGTAGCTGTTATGTCATTTTATCGTCAGCATTTTGCTAAAGTTCTCAATGTATCAGCCGCCCACAAGGAGTCTTTGATCAACACATGACTGCCCGCAAATGAAAAAGGTAAGCCCCAGTGCACGAAGCTCCCCATTATGTGGGGTCTAAAGAAGGGGAAGACTACAAAGGTCAATAATATTCAGCCTTATCTTGCATTTTACAAGAGGCTGTTTCTATGCCTTGAACCCAATAATATTTGATATACGCATAATTAAAAGAAGAAAATGCATTTATACACCTTTTAACAACTTAATTTATCACTAATTGAGATTTATTTTGTATTTTGTAGGATTAGGGTTAAACAGAGAGATTTAGACATTTTTGGCTATTTGAGACCCCAAAGTGAAGCTAGTCTATAGTTTAGGTGAAACCAAGGGCCCACAACTAAACAACCAATACTAAAAATGTTTAGATTATAGTAGGGGCATCCATATCACTTTGAGAGTAGTTAGAAACCTTATGCATATGATAAACTTTATCTATGTAAGATAGGCTATTATTATCAAAATCGAAGGTGACAAAATATTACATGCATGCATTGCAATCACTTCTTCACTCTCTAACCATCCCAAGAACATAAAGCAACCCATTTTTCTCCCTTGAATATAGCTTGCAAAAAAGATGGAAAAAAAAGAAAGAGGAATGCAAAAATGTTTTCCACTTTAGTGAAAAAATAGAAAATTTATAGTCAACAACTCATCAAGTTTTTTAGGAATTAATGGCCAAGATTATCACTCACTTAGTGCTCTCTTAAGAGCTCCTAATTTTGATGTTTTCATGTGGGAGAGAATCCGGTTGAGTGAGGATTTGTAGATGAAGCTAGGGAGAGAAAAGGGAAGAGAGAAAAGAGGGGATGAATCTAGACAGTTTTGAGAGAGTCTAAAGAGGTATTCAAAGGAAATCTTCTGAGGTGGACCAATAGGAGAGTGATAGATGAGGATTTCATCTAAATAAGAAAGAAGAGAGAGGTCTAAAAGAGAAACAGAAAATGTGGATGTTTTCTACAAGGAGGAAAAGTGGACTCCCATACTCATTCAATCTCTTTAAGGACTGCAACTGTGGCGACCCGGGTTTTTCAAAAGGATTTTTGAAATTAAATTTCAAAATTTAACTCTCCTGCATGATTTTTTTTTTTCTTCAAAACATTTGAAATATATATAATACATATGTATTTTTCTCAATTCCACCTTCAACCCGATGTCACAGTAAAACCTTCACTTATAATAGCAAAATAAAATATATCATTGCAGGATCTCTCTGGTCACAGCCCAAATAATAAGTAATTTAATTTTAAATCAAGGTTCAGAGTGAATATATATCAAAGTCGCCTATCTTATTACATTCATCCTCAAGTATTCATTATTTCAAAATGAAAGATAACAAATAACATATCTAACTAACTACTTATCCATACTTCTCTTCTTAGTCTCCTTATTTAATTTGGTCTAGTCGACTGTTTAGTCCTCTCGTGCTTCACCTGAAATGTTTTGTAGGGGTGAGTACAACAACTCAATAAAAACAAGCTTAAACCAGCCGTTTAAAAAAAAACGCAACAAGAGTATTAGCATAAATTAAATGGTGAAAACAATTACATGCTCAATCCTAATTATGATACAAATATCATGAACAATTATACTTTTGTAGAAATCTAATGTTTCTAACAATTTTCCATATCTCCTTTAATTCTCATACATATAAGCCCATTAGGACTTTTATCAAAGAATGACTTATCATAATTGGTTATATCACTGAGTGGTAGCGTCCTAACACAAACCCATCTGGGCAATGGTCAATATCATCGAAGATGACCAACATGTCAATCCATGTCCAATAACTGTATGGTATATTATGCACGTAGAGGACACACATCCAACTACGTTTGGCCGTGGATACTACATGGGCTACACCAGTCCTTATGGGGGCACTGGATCACAAGAGAGCAGTCTCCCCATGATACAATACTCTCTACAATAGGCCTCTTAAGGCAGGTATCAACTTTCAGAAGTCAGTGGCCAACTGATCTTCCTAGCATAGCAACCAGAGGGGTCTTAGAATTTTCCCCATGCTAGGCTCAACTCTTATGAGTCGCCTAATTTTAGGCTAGGCACAACTCTTTTGAGTCGCCTAATTTTCATTAAGTCCTTCCACATTTCTTAATACATCGTAATAAGCATTCACAAGCTTTTCTATTTATAAGCCATATTTCAATTGGCACAAATTATCAGCTATCTTATTCTAGCTTAACACGAACGCTTATACATTTGTAGCTTGGCATTTTCAAATCTTATGTTTACACCATACTACGGAGCATGCTGAAAGTAATTACTTTATTTCAAGTATTTATTAATTAACAAATATCTCGATCACAAATCACGCTTAAAAAAAAAAACTATGCATGTATTCATATGTACAATGACAAGACATATCCATGCACAGAAAACATTTGATCGTTTGAATAGGATAACATGAATCGATCTAAACCACAAAAGTATTATGTCACGCAACCACTGTGACCTTGAACATATGATATTCTAGAGGGCCTAATCTTATGCACACTCTTCTAACAAGACCATGTGACAATGCAACCTTCCATATGATGAAACGTCTTCATCATATGTATGTTTATCATGCAACCATACTTTATCATACACATGTCACAATCCTTTACCAACTTCATCATGCAAGCACATTCATATCAGGAGCGTAACACCTTATGCAATAATTCAATCAAGCCATTGAGAATCGCGCAATCTATTCTCTTTTATATCAACAATAACCATGCAAGTTTTCAACGTCACTTGTTTTGGAAACATTTATTGATTATCGTCTCTCATTGGTTCTTGATATTTGTAAATTACATTAGAAGGGCCCAATGAGTTACTACTATCTATTAAGCCTTAACATTTTCATTGGCATAGATTACCACACGTCGGTTTTAAAAATATGGCTTATGGGTATGGCCCTAACACATGAACTAATTAGCATGGAATATACATATACCTTTAGCATAAATTTTGTGTATCTCTCTCTCTACTTAAAAGTGTATATGTCTATTTCTCACGGATAGAATGCATAGCTCCATCTCTCTTAGGTTTCCATGTTCCCATGCGTAAACATCATTCTTTATGCTGTCAAGCCTTGATCGCCTCAACACTCAAGAGTTTACAAGAAAGTGTAGTTTATCAGGGGTATTGTAACGTGCACATTCCACTTGGCAATTCAAGGATATCCACTTGGCCTCTATGGGTTCTATAGCATGTGCAAGACATATGACTATTATGGGTTTACATCTAAGCAATTAGAAGTTAAAAACCTTGTATGAGTGAACTACTCAAGGAAAATTTAATCAATCAACAAATATACATATCTCATACGAATATGCAATCATAAGAATGCCCATATAAAAATCAATCAAATCAAGACTTATAATCATGTGCATGACACATCTACTATTCAGAATAACGACACAAATCTTGGGGCGTCAAAACCTAGGTGTAGATCTTAGCCAAACTAGTAATGAAATCACAGCAAAAACTTCATGCATCTTGGTAAATTCTTAAAAGAATGGGATGGCTAGATCTACTTATAATATGTGGTAGCATTTGGGCCTCCTTGGAAACCCAATTTGATGCGCATACAAATGGTTTTTCCTCATGCACGTGCTTTCTGATGAGATAAGATTAAACAAAACTAATTATAAATCATATTCAATCCTAGACGCTATGCGCCACATTCAACATTGCAAAATACTATGCCTTTCAAATATACTCTATGAAAAACCTAACTAGTTTAGGAATGATCCTGATTCCCCTACCTCTTAAAAGCAAAAATACTCTTCTACCCTCTTCTTTTCCAAGAAGCGTGATATGGCTGATCCTTGGTGCAGCCTCCTCCTCCTCCTCCTCCTTCTTCTTCCCTCTCTCTCTTTCTTTCCCTCTTTCTCTTTCTCTTTTCTCTTATGTTTTCACTCCTCCTCCTTCTTCTCGCCTTCTTATCCTAATTTCATTTGACTTCTTCTTTCTTATCATCTCTTTTCCTGGCTTTGGGTAGGGAATTTCTCCAAAAAGTTATCTTTGGAGACTTGAACTCTAGTTCTAGAGTTTTTCCTATTCATTCTATAGCCATTAGGGCATTTAGCTTTTTGTTGTCAATTCCATGCAAGAAATATATATATATATATATATATATATATATTATAAAAATGCAAGTTATTACAGCAACTATTTTACTTTGGGAAGGAAAAAGAAACAAAATTTGGGACATTATTCTCTCTTTGGGAGGCTATGGAGGAAGGCTAAAATGTGTCCTCTTAGAGTGTGAAAGAGTGGAGCAAGGGTTGAACTCTTTCTTTTGGATTCTCTATCTCTCTATTACTCTCTCTCTCATTCATTTGGGATAGGAAGGTTTCTCCAAGAGGTCGTGCCTTGTTTTGGGTTGGCTATTTTCCTTGAAAAGTTTACAGTCATCGGAGAAGTTGGACTCACCGGTAACAACGGTGATTTAGATCAGGGATCTAGCCGTTCAATCTAATCCTGACGACTCGAGAAATAAAACCCCTTTAGTTCTAGTACCATCGGAGGAGAAACGATGCCGGATCTGAGGGAGAAAAATGGATACATGGATTATTGTCGAAAAAGTCAACAAATCCATCTTCTCCAGCAACGATGAGAGGTCGTGGAGCATCTGTAGAGGTTAGTTTTCCCACAATTCTCTGTTTTTATTGTTCAATTTGCATACATAGTATAAAATTAGGATTTTGTTCGCTATAGGTTAGAAAAATTCAACCCTAGTGGCCGGATCAAACCTAAACTATGTCCCTAATCAGGGGACACGGCCATTGGTGATCCTGATCACCTTATCTGAGCTCCAACCTTTCATCTGGAACTCAGACAGGGATGATCCGAGCCATGGATTAACCTGTGAAGGGGATCCACATATGAATCTCATCCCTGCTTGAAGAACAGAAGATGTTAGAGCCATTGATCACCCTATCTAAGGTTCTAATCGTTTGTTTAGAGCTCGAACAGTAGTGATCTGACCCCTAAATCTTGATCCATTGAGAATTTAATGGTTAATCTCATTCGTGATTGTGGACAAAGATTGACAGCAGTTAGATCACCTATCTAAGATCAGATAGGGATGATCTGAACTCTAGATTGATTTTTAAGAGAAATACAGTTATCAATCTTGCCCATGTTATTGAACAGAGATTGATTGGGACTTATATAAACCATTTGAGATCAGATGGTGAAGATTTAACCATAGAATTGTGTAACAGCCCAAGGGCCCACACCCTGCAACGATATTGTCCGTGCCGGAGTGCCCATACACCCCACACAGTTTTGTTCTTCCCCAGTTGCCCAGGGAAAAGGCCTCGTTGCAAGGGAAGTCCTCATCACTCTTATCAAGAGCCCAGTAACTTTTCCCCTAGCGATGTGGGACTAACCCTCAATCTTTCACCTTGCCTAGAAGCCTGCCAGCCCTCTTGGCCCGCCCTCATCAGCTAAGGCTTCACAACCTCTCCCCCTTAGAGGACACGCGGACGCGTGTCTTACCACACGCGAGCGCCCACATGCGGCTAGCCACCCACACCGGGTCGGGGTCTGACTCTGATACCATTTGTAACAGCCCAAGGGCCCACACCCTGCAACGATATTGTCCTCATCACTCTTATCAAGAGCCCAGTAACTTTTCCCCTAGCGATGTGGGACTAACCCTCAATCTTTCACCTTGCCTAGAAGCCTGCCAGCCCTCTTGGCCCGCCCTCATCGGCCAAGGCTTTACAACCTCTCCCCCTTATGGGACACGCGTCCCCGCGTGTCTTACCACACATGAGCGCCCACATGCGGCTAGCCACCCACACCGGGTCGGGGTCTGGCTTTGATACCACTTGTAACAGCCCAAGGGCCCACACCCTGCAACGATATTGTCCGTGCCGGAGTGCCCATACACCCCACACAGTTTTGTTCTTCCCCAGTTGCCCAGGGAAAAGGCCTCGTTGCAAGGGAAGTCCTCATCACTCTTATCAAGAGCCCAGTAACTTTTCCCCTAGCGATGTGGGACTAACCCTCAATCTTTCACCTTGCCTAGAAGCCTGCCAGCCCTCTTGGCCCGCCCTCATCAGCTAAGGCTTTACAATTCCATTGTTAAATCATAAAAATTGTAAATTCGGCGATTTTGAATGAACTAAGATTTAATATAACTTAGGTCAAGCCCACGTAATCTAGAAACAATGCAAACTTCATGGATTCAAACTATAGGATCATATGAAATAGATAGATCCACCCATTTCCATTTGATGTCAGCCATAGGGTCAACTATAAAATTCTGATTTGATAATTTAATTTGATGAAAATTTAACCTAGACAATTAACTAGGAAATCATACTCAAAATTCCATTATTAAAAACCCCAATGAATAGAGAAAAAATCAGAATAAGACCACTCTAGACCTTAGATTTCTATTAGAGAGGTTGAACAATAGATCAGGAAATGATCTAATATTGTTCTCTATGATTGATTCATGATTAGCCAAATTAGGTTGGATTGGTATGTGAAAAATAGATGAGATTCTTAAATCTATAAGTAATCAGACAATTGACAGACTAAACTAGGTTAGGCGATGAATTATTAGATGATTCAACCTTAACAACAACAAAAGCATAGGTTGAATGCTATAAGTGATAAGTAACATGGACAAAGTTAGACAGATTAATCGGATGAAACTGAACAAGATGATAATCCATTGATGAATGACTCAAATTTCTAGCCTAGGATTAATGAGGGATCTAAAATCTAAGGATTTTCATGATCCTGAGTTGATCTAGACTATTACAATAATGAAATGAATGAGACCTTAAGTTATGTCTGTGTGAATGGTATGGAAATGAGGATTGATCCTAAAAATCTCAAAATCAGGCATCGTGTAAGGTGAGGTGCAGTCAATTCTATTGCTGAGGACAACTACAAAGGCTTTGGGAAAAGGGACAATCTTCACAAGAGGTAGGTAATCTGACACTACTAAGTTTTCAAATGAATTTCAAGTTGAGACTATCATTGGTGTGATTTTCGAGATTAGAATGTAATTATGTGAGAATGGTTGTGTTTACAATGTTAGCATGCATGATTCTATTATAAACTGGTGCTGGTATGCTTTAAAAACAATTGTGCATAAACTATTTTGCAACTAATGTGAAAACTAATCCTCATGACCTATATTACCAATTGAAATACCCTTTTGCAGCTATATCTCATGTTTCATTGTTAATTTGGGATTGAAAATGACAACTTCATATATGCATTTATTTCATAGTTTGAGACTGATTTCAGAAATGGAATGATTTGGAATATGCTAAATATGGCAGATGTTTGTATTGAAATATCTATATAAAATTTATATTTGTTTGGGCTAATAGGCCTAGTGGATGCTATGCTAAGAGATTGTACGAGCTAGCCTCCTGACCTCTAACCACTAAAGGTGGTAGGTATCCATACCCAAAGTGACATTGTTTTTCTCGACTGTTGTAATAGGAACAACCATTAGAGGTGGTCACGGCACCTTTTCGAGACATATCCGTAGTCGCCGTAGAGGCTGGGGTGGCTATTCTTTAAATACCGGAGAGACAGAATTCAGTGATCTAGTTGTGAGCATAATAGTTTATGCGATTTGTATTTTGTGACCCCACATAGGGGTGAGATTGTGCTCTTTAGATAAGCACTCATGACCAAATTGGCTAATATATGGCCAAGTGCCTATCTGCATAATGTTTGCAGAAGAAATGAGGATTGTTGATATGAGATTTGATCGGTTACTACTTTAAGCATTTGAATTTATTATGTTATGGGTGTATTTGACAATTCTTTGGTTTGGATATAGATACATATAGATATGTAAACATGTATCTAAATGTGGATGACGCATTGCCTGATGCAGCTTAGGTAGGATTGCTGTATATTTTCTATTATGCGAAAAACTTGTTTTTAAACTAACATGTACGCTCTATGCTGTGATTTTGAGTTTTGTGGTGCTTAGATTTCCTACTAAGTATGTTTGAATAATCAACCTACTATTTTTCTTACAGATCCTTGCAAGCAACATAATTTATTCTTTAAATTATAGTTTAATTTCATAAATCCATGTCTAACTTGTTGAATCCGCATAAAATTAAAAATATCTAAACACTTTTGAATTATTCGAAATAGATTTGGGAGATTAAATAGCGAGTCTTTTAAAAAAAAAAAAATCATTTATACGGAGTTTTTTAAATGTGGGCCTCACTTATACATTTCGCTGCCGGACTCAACTCATACTTTGCCATTAATCTATTCCATATTATTTTCCCTAAATGAAGCGTTCATATATGGCGTCTGCACGTGTGAACGGAAAAAATGGGTTTACTATAATTTCCCTAAATAAAGTATTCTTATATGACTTCACACTGTAAATCCAGAAATGGGTTTACACTTAGTCGCGCTAATTAAAGTATGGGTAATCTGGCCCCTCCAAATAGTTAATATTCTTTTAGCATTTTCACTGTAAATTTCTTAACCATCGATTGCACCACAGATCACTGTGGTTAAACGACGCCTGATCTGAGAAAAGGAGGAAAAGATGAACGGTGGGATCACTGATGTTTATCCGCACTTGCTTTTAACGCGTCAACTGATTTCAACGTGGAAAGACCATACAAGAGCTAAGTAGGGACGCACTAATTAAGTAAGAACGCGTGCTCTGATTAGGTGGTAGTGAAAAGAGACGGTGATGGTGCATGCAAACAGAAAGATATTCTGAATGCTGCCGTAGAGCACGACTACATGATGAATTGTCATGTCTCACCCACAGAGACACTTATGCACAACTTCGAACCCTAGTCATCTAAGTGAGAGATATGAAAACTCTTTATGGCTTTACACAAGAAGGCTTCGATGCTATGGCACTCTACTTTTACATTGGTGAGCCAATCTTTAATTAGGTGATCTAACCTGTTCATGGGTATCTTTCAATCCAAAATGATATATAGTAATGATTCAAAAGATTTAGTTTTGATATCTGAAAATGAATAATTAGAACATTGTACAAACAACATTTAAAATTTAATATTGGACAAATGTGCATAGGCCTTTTCCAACGGTGTAGACACCAAAATTTGCACTGCAAGATGACTTTTGAAGGCCCACACCTGCATGCGAGCTGCACACGAGCTAGAACAACCCCTCCCCTGCTGAAGTTGTAGGTTCGAGGCTCAAATGAGTTGTAGTTAGTACTAAAAACTACGCTTGCCAACTATCAAAATCAAAGAAATTAGATGATCGGCCTACTTTTTGTTGATCAAATATGTTCGTCGAATTAACAGGACTTACGGATCACTTATAGCCCAATAATTATGACGATTGGATGATTTTAACACGTAGACTATTATCAATGCAAAATTCCTAACCGTTCATTTTTTGTGATCAAAATTTAAAAAAATTTCATATATTAGAATCATCCAATCCATATCATTTTTGAAACAGTAGATGCTCAAAGTGAGATAGGTCAGCGAAACGCGTCAGATCAACAAATAATGGGCTCATTGTGAAAAAACGAGGAGTCATACGGAAACTTACCAAGCGGTCGCGCCCTAGCGTAGCATTCCATAGCTAAATTACCTATATCATCTGTATGTAACAAACAAAGACTTTTCTACACTGGTGGAAAGAAAGTGCTGAGATTGACCCATCTTCATGTAGTCCTTAAATCATTCTGGCGTTATTAGATTCCACATCTTTCTTTCTCTCCACGGCCGTGGAATTTTCTTTGCGACTACATGTTGGTCCTTCACACGGTTCTACCTCTGAATTTACATATAAATCGGCCTTAGAAAGAACAAAATTATGACAGAGAAACAAGAAATACAAGGACAGGAGAAGGGGAGAGGAGACAAGGAGCTAGAAATGAGCCATCTCTTGCCTGGTTTTCGTTTCTACCCAACAGAGGAAGAGCTGGTGGAGTTCTACCTGCGTAACAAGCTAGATAGGAGGAGAGATGATTTAGACCGTGTTATTCCAGTAGTAGACATTTATAATAATCTCGATCCATGGCAGCTCCCAAGTTAGAATCTCTTCCTCAATTTCTCTCGCTATCTGTCTACATTTGTCTGTCTTTGGCTTAAATAGCTTCTGAAAAACACATGTTTGGACGTCTTAAAACGCTTAACATTAAGTTCATCTGTTTAACGAGTACTACTATGATTTCGGCTCTCTCTCTCTCTCTCTCTCTCTCTCTCTCTCTCTCTCTCTCTCTCTCTCTCTCTCTCTCTCTCTCTCCCTTCTTCTTCTTGCTTCCTCCATGTAGGCTCTACCTGACTCTGGTTTTTCTTTTGTTTGCTTTCTTTTCTTCTTCCATTCTCTTGACTAGTCTTTCATTCTACTTCTTTTTCTTTCTATGGGTAGTTTTTTTTTTCTGGAATCACCCGTAATCATGATTGGAAAAGTACAAATTACAACTATGTATACTCTTTTAAGAAGAATGATACATGTTAAGTTCGTCCTTTTCCCCCTAATTAGTTCTTTTAGTGGTCCTAACTCTCTTGGTACTCCTCAACGATGCTCTTATGTTCTTCTTCTTCCCCCCTAATTGTGTTTTTGGCTGTAACCCTAAGAGCACGCGATTGCTACATCGCTCTCATCTGCTTTTACTAGAGACATCTAGTTTACAAATATTGGTGATAAGGAAACTCAGATCTTCATGCTTTGATTTATTTGTTTTGCTAATTTCCATATTTACTTCTTGCGTCCCTTCTTAATTACCTCTTTTATCACACGTTTCATGATTGCATCAGAGAGAAAAATGAAAAGGAAATTAGCATTTGAATTACGAGAAGTTATATCAAACACCATGGAATTGAGTTTCCAATTACATTGCAGATTTGGCTGGGGAACTATGCACTGGAGAAAGTGAGCAATGGATTTTCTTCAGTCCCAGGCAAGAAAGAGAAACTCATGGAGGAAGACCAAATCGAATCACGCCTTCTGGGTATTGGAAGGCCACTGGCTCTCCTAGCTATGTTTTTTCATCTACGGGTAACCGAATGATTGGCATCAAGAAAACCATGGTTTTCTATCAAGGAAGAGCACCTACTGGAACCAAAACAAAATGGAAGGTGAACGAGTACAAAGCCATTGAAGAAGTACCCACACCGGGTGCACCTCCAAGGGTATGGTGCAATTCTAGTGCAGACATTTTCTCAAAATTGATCTTCTTTTTATGTTTGGTAACTAACATTGCAAATCCTTGATCTTGTGTTTTCTTTTAACATACGTTTTAAGCCCTAAAGATGGTTTATTTAGCTGAATATTTTCATCTTTTAACTTATGTCTATAAATCTCAAAATCAATTTTGAAAAAATATATAATATTTTAACCAACTGCTTGATGCTTCTGGTTAAAACTTAAAATCCGACTTGCAAAACCTATGTTACAAACAAAAACGGCAACTAGAATTTAAGGAACTGGAATCAAATCCACACAACAACAACAATAATAATTAGAGGGAAGATGACTCTTATGGTGTAAAAACCATTTGTGTCATGCAATTAAGGGCCCGATCTATTGAATTATGCTGGATTATTCCATGTATATTCAGTAGTGTGATGGTTGGATCAGTCAATTTATTTGCATCAGCGAAGATCGGATGGTTAAGATGTGTCATGCTTCAAGCTTTTGTTTATCGTCTATCACATGACTGCCTCTAAATGAAGAGGTGCAATATGTAGGCTTTATGCAATGTGTTTATCCATATTATTAGGGATTTCTTTCCTGCATTGCTGCATAATGACAGTCTTTTATTTTCTTTTTTTCCATTTTGGTTGTGCAGTTGCGTCAGGAATTCAGCTTGTGTCGAGTATATGTGAATTCGGGTTGCTTGAGATCGTTTGATCGTCGTCCATCAGCAGCATCGACAAGTAGGGGCCCTGGAGAGAACACTGGAATGCCACCAATAATGGGATCAGCAGGTAGTAGCTTAGGAGCATCATATCAGGAAAATTCTTCAATGCCGGGTAGAGCAGATTCTCCTGAGAGCTCCTCTTCAGGTGATCAAGTTCATAACACTCAAGAAACTGTTAGCGACTGGAATATGATCGAGAATATGGATATGTGGGACTCATTCAACTTGGACTATGGAAACTGAGAGTATTTTTCAGTTTTTATGAAAAAAGAGATTTTTTAGATTATTTGTGAATCGTATTGAAGAAGGAATATTTTTCTTAGTGAGTTCTATGAAAATTGTCCAAAAAAAAAAAAGAAGGCATAAACATTGCCACGTTCCGCTTCTTTTATGGGTTTTCTTCATGAGATTTTACATACATATATGACAGTGTAATCGATAGTAAATTTTATACCAAATAAGGAGTGATCTGAACAATTGTTAACAAGACAGGCAACAAATTCTAGAAGCCAAATGTGAATCAAAACGCTAGAGAAAACATACAAGGAAAAAAAATGGAAATGTTAAACCTTGTGAAAAGCATTTCCCTTCAGTTGTGCCAATGCCTTCTAGTGAACTACTTCAAGAATCTCTCACTTAGGTGACCAAAGACCGATAACTACTATCTAAACCATTTATTTCTTAGAACATATATAGATAGCTGATACCCCAAATAATCTTCTCATTGCTTGATCTTAGACCTCTACTTGGTTATAATCAAAGTTAAAATTTTTGAATAATTGAAATGTTTTTGAAAAAGTCCTGACCTTTTCATTCCTAATTTTTCCTAAACAATTCAAATATATTTCTAAGTCTAGACAAATTTATCAAATCAAACACGAATTTATGAAATCAAACTCAAACTTGATGAATAACTCACCAAATTCTCAAATACTATCTATAAACTAAGTCAAACATGCAAATCAAAATATTAAATTTATATCCTTGTAATTTTATTTTATTTTCCAAATGTTTTGTCAAGTTTGACAATATTTTACTTTGCCGACTTATTCTCATTGAATGCATTTGTCTTTTTACTTCACATGCACACGCACCAAATCGAGCAATAAGAGGAATCCTAAAGGTATACACCATAAAACATGAGTTACTGGATTACCCCAATTTTAATATCTCATAAACAAAGAAAATTATAAAAAGTGTCTAGTATGTTTCCTGTGATCAAAAGTACTTAATTTCTTACGATCCTTGGATCACATCAATTTACATGGTTTCTTGCTACTACATACAAAAAGATAACCAATCAGATGATTAATTGGATCATCCAAAAGTGGCGCTCCTTCATGCAAAAGTAGAATGCCTCTCCAAACGTACCTTATAAGGTGCGCCCATTTAGCTTTCCTAAAACCATAGAAGCACATTCTTTTCCACAAAATGTGAGAAAGTGAAGCTGTTTCCTATGTTTTTCTCTCTTTGCACTTTTTCATGCTGTAGGATAGTTGACTTCTTTCTCTTGGCTTTTTCCTTTTTCACCTTCCGTCTCCACGAGAAAAACAATGCCAGACTCTGCTGTTCTGTAATATATATTACCGCAAGAATAGCTGGCATGAGAACTTTCAAATGGTACGGCTGTGAGAATAGCAGCCAAACTTGTTCTCCTTGTGAAGCACAGGTAGCAAAGCACCGCACATGTCAATCTCAATTGCCTTGGGTAACAAGACATGGCCGTGGCTTAAGTCAAGAGAGAAAGACCTCTTTATGCGACCATGGGACTAATATCCATATAACTTCAAGGAAAGAACATACAGACTCTTCTTTTGAATAGGTCAGATGCTTTAGGCCGTGTTTACAAAAAAGGGACTGCTGGTGCAGCCGGCGACAATACTTCAAATCTCCAACACCGATGTAACTCTCTCACTTTTGTATGTGGCCTCATTTATTATTGATTTACGCTGTTCATTTAAATCTTCTAACTTTTTTTCTTTCTTTTTTAATGTATACGCACCCATGAGAAGTTTCAACTCGTAACTTTTATGATTGAGACATTCTTGTATCACTGTAACACACAGTCTGACTCTTCTAGCTTTGGATATCTCATGGCCCAAAATTTGTGTAAAAAAAAATCAGCGTCTAACAAATTGTATTTTAATTTGTCGCTGGTGCTTATGGAGAGCTTCTAACCGTGTCTAACAAGATGAAATCACCATTTCTTGGATATTGGAGGTGTGCCTTCGACGTGACTTTGCACAGTTAGATAAAATTTGGATAGTGAAATGAAAGGCGTGGATCAATGTTTTGGAGGCCCACCCAACCATTTTCATGGTAGGCTCTACCTTACCCGATCATCTTATTTCAGATATCTTATAACCAAAAATCACAATGCTTGGATGACTGTGCCTGCTGTATGTTATCAGATGCTAAAAGTGTCCAATCGTCATGAGTTTTGGCCTATAATGCATCTGAATTCGGGAAAATCAGATGAGCGGTTCGGATCAATGAGAGTTGCAGACATCATCTAGAAGCGGTCCATTCATCTTTCTGACAAAACCATGACTTTTGGTAATGTGTGAACGCTAGGATGAATATATGGCACCATGCTGATGAGACAATTGGATGTTCCTGCCACTTTCCTCTGCATCATAAAGTGACGGCTATCAAATGGAGGAAGTTCCCTGCCATTTGGCCCCAGTGCCCTGAACAAATGCCATAAACTAGTCCGCGTCGAAGTTACTTCGAGAGTGATTCCCATCCACTCAGAATATGCAGGATTAGCCCAGACTCAAGTTCGAAGTTGATAAAGACACCAACTCACCCGGAAAAGCAAGCTAACATCTATTGGGGTGAAGTATATTAGCATTGTGAGGGACATTGTATGTAGCAGAGTGGCCTCGGTGCAACCATCTAGACCTTCAGCCTATGTAATATTATGGTATATTACTATTATAAAAATAAATAAATAAACAAGAAGAGGAATGCCAGTACTTGTTAAGCACGTCTTAAATCTGATAAATTTATGGGCCCACCTTACACATTTCTTCCTTTCCTTAAAATTGAATGCAATTCTTACCAAAAAAGGAATTTTTTTACTGCAGTTTTCTTCCGGAAGTATAAATGTAAGGATGGTTAAGATGTGTCATGCTTCAAGCTTTTGTTTATCGTCTGTCACATGACTGCCTCTAAATGAAGAGGTGCAATATGTATGCGTTGATGCAAAGTGTTTATCCTTATTATTAGGGATTTCTCTCAGTTTCCATAGTCCCTAATAATGTTCCCCTCATGCAAACAAGTTAGACCATCTGTATTAAAGAGAAAGGTGGCATTAGATATATACTAAATTAAAATGTTTTTAGTCTCCAAGTACCCTTACATTTATAGTTTGATAAAAATAAATATAAGGATATTTTAGTTAATATATAAATACATGGCAAAATATTTGGGGTCCCTAATTTTTTCATCACTAACAATAGCCCAAGCATAATATGAATTCAGGTCACAAATTTTGATCCCATCCCTGACCCTAATGCCAAATTTACTAACCCTTATGGGTCAATCGGATCCCCTGTAGCCCAACCCATTGCCATTCACAGACTATCTTTGAAAGAAATATAGAACCCATGTCTACAACCGGTCAGGAGTTGGCTATGGTTCATCCACTTTCATACTAAGAACTAGCAATAGCCATTAGCGATCATAAGCAAACACAAAAGATTGGGCACATCCGTGCACTAAAGTGACGTAGCTTGGGTCTCTGCTCATTGAACAGCAAGGCCATTAGCAGTCTGGTTCCTCTCCCAAAACATGTGCCCTATCGTCCATCTTCCGATCATTCTCAGCATATGGAAGCACGAGGGGATGAACCGGTCGTAATTCCTTGTATCTGGGCCAGGCACATGCTCAGGACTTGGAGGATTTACTTAAATGCAGCAGATATATGACCCAGTACGTTCACGGAATTGCTGGCGAGCTTTCTTCTGGCATCCAATGCAGCAGAAGTCCTTTTCTCCTTATCAAATAAGGCTATGGTAAGCAACGAGAGGTGCCGGATTCAGCAAAAGATGGAGCAGTAGCAGCACCCTGGTCTCCTACACCATTGATATCCAGCACGGCTTCCAGAAGCCACAACTGATAGCAAGGTTGGCCTCAAGGTGAAATCCGTAATAGTATGTCTTTCACTCATTACATCTGAAAGAGCTTAATGATGATGATGATAAGTCGTTTTTCCAGTAAATTGTTTCATATTGCTCCATGAAAAGAGTAAATATTTCCCACAAAAGACAGTGGAAAGGCAAATTCTGCTGAAGTACTTCTCAAGAAAAATTCTGATCCATGAACCAAACAGGCCTTTAGTGTCATTAAATCACGCAAATCACCACAATCCTGATTTCAACCCACCCGCACATGCAGAGTGAAGAAACGTCATGCATTTGAGAACTTTTACTTCGACACACCCACACATGCACAGAGGAGAAAACTTTATGTATTTGATAACTTTTACCTCTCTCCAGCAAACATGCCAGTCAAGGACGGACTATACAAATTCTATCTTTAATGAATAACTAGGATAATCTAAACAAAGTCATAATCGGTTTCAACCCATGAATGCAATGAAGGCACATAAGACCTCCCAAAATCAAGAGGTCCCTAGCCAACTTATAGTAGTTAATACAGACCTAAATTGCAAGTCTATGAGGAAGTCATCCAAACTACGGATGTAGCCAGGAATGCAGATCAACAGGTCTATCATTTCTCCCATTTTTAATTTCTTTGGTACATTTGAATGTTTTTCCTACGTCAGGATCCCCCTTCCCAGCAAAGATGCTTTCAGTGGGGAACAAACTGTCCTTTTCCAATGACTATGTTATTTCTAACATGGAGGTTTACAGTGTATTTTCAATATTAGAGCATACATGTAAGCAGGATTTAGTTATTCGCCCACATGTTTACCACTCATCTTCAAGGCTAACACGGTGAAAACACAGGACCGTGCAGACAAGAATGAAGAAGGACGTAAACTCAATAAACATGGCTCCAGTTTCAATCAGATGTGCATGCCTCAGGATTGCAGGAATGGCAATGCTCCCCACTGCTGAAGCACCAGTCAGGAACTTTGCTGCATCTATCCAGCTGGAAATAAGAAGAGTTGTTAGTAGAAATATGGAACAAATACTAGTATTTTATGTGAACATCTATTGATGGTGCTTAGTTAATGCAAAACTTTCAGCCAATTTGCAACCACTGCATCACGATAGAAGAAAGCCTACAAGGATTATCAAAACACCAAATAGCACAGGCAGTCCAAAAATTACAGAGAAGAATAAAACCCATGCTAGCTTCATATCAGTTTCCCATGCTTCCATGAGGCTGTGAGCTGTGATACGCTTGGCTATTTTGGGATGTTGTTGAGCCAGCAAAGGTTTAATGGTATCAGCTATGTTTTGTTTTTTATAGAAACTTACGCACACCCCATGGACCTTTTTTCCTTCTCTCTTTCCATACCTTCTCAGCCACTCTCATCTTTAGTAATTAATATCAAGCGCCACTGCCACTAGACAGCTTTGTTTTCCTTTTCCTTCTCTCTTTCGGAACCTACTCATCACTCTCATATTTAGTAATTAATCTCAAATAGTTTTTTAATTACTTTTGTAATCTTCTATTTTATTGGTAGACAAAGTGGGCCCTTCAAGAGCTTTAAATTTTTTCACCAATTTTTCCTCCAATCTTATTATATACTTCAAAATAATCTAACTAATGAGATTTCAGGGTATAAGCTTCTAAAATAGGAATTGAATGATTCCACAATTCCATGATTCCATTCATCATTTTTTATCTACATAACCTAAAGCCTAGTGAGTATCTAGTATAAATGAGAGGAGGATGTATAGCTAATATAGGATCTTGTGGAATAGGATTTGATACTTCAAGAGGTTCAATACAAATGAAGAAATTTCAAACAAAAGGATGTATAACTCATTTGTTTATTGATCCAAACCACCAATTCAAGTGGGGCCTGCTTTTTTAAAAAATAAACACTATTCAACTACACCCGCTATATTTATAAATAATTTAGAATTTTTAGTATTAAAAGGTGTCTCCTCCTTAGTATCTATATAATGACTAATGAAAAAGAATACATATATATATATATATTGATTTAGTTATTTAGAAAAAGTTTTATTTTATAAGTATTGTTGTTTATCGAACGTGTATAATAAAAATAAGAAAGATTAGAGCAAATTAGAAGAGAACTCAATGATATAAATAAGATTATAATATAAAATTAATGTGAATTTGAAGAAGATAAATAGGAAAGGTGAGAGAGAGAGAGAGAGAGAGAGAGAGAGAGAGAGAGAGAGAGAGAGAGAGAGAGAGAGCGGGGGGACTACAAATAAGCACGCTTGGGCAAAAGTTGTATTAATATCAACAGAAAATCCTAAATCAGCGTGCTAAAGTAGTACTAGAATCTTTAGAAAGTCGTCGTGTTGCACCTTAGTGTTGGTTACATAAAAAGTAGGCAAGACATTATTGCATGGCATGTGATCTGCAGCCCAATCCGCTGTTTCCATAATGGAAGTTCTCTCCCATTCAACCCTTCTCTATTTAGATGTTGAATTAAGCAATCGTAAATATTTTTAATAGCTAATTACGGGTGAGGGAGAAGAAGACCATGGCTATCAGTTTATTCCCAGCAGAAGCCGAAGAAGAGCAGAGCAAGGGTAAATGGGCGGGTCTTTACTTTCAATATCTTGTATCCCAAACATCATTCAGCGTTCCAAAGTGTACGTGTCCTATAACCGAATGTACATTTTGCAAATGCCAAACCCATCTAATCTGGACTTTTTTCTGGATTAGTCCTTGTTCAAGGTTGGAGAAAAAGAAAGATGGGTTTACTCAACCAAAGGTGGGTTCCATCATGTGAAAATCGGGCACTGTATGGATAACATTCCGTTCCAACATCTGTATATTAGCATTCTGCATCAGATACTGCAACAACATCAATTCCTTAAAATAAACTTGTAAAAGCAAAAGCAGTCATAAATGAGTCAGATTTTATCACAATTTAGGCCCATTGATCCCTTTAACAACCACTTCGCCCTGTAACAATGCACATACAGACACACACATTCTCTCTCTCTCTCTCTCTCTCTCTCTCTCTCTCTCTCTCTCTCTCTCTCTCTCTCTCTCTCTCTTAATTATACGACGGTATTGAGGGGCTATATGGTACAAACAACTTTTTCTTGACGGGACTAATAGTTTAGAAGATAAAGACTATTCACATGTTGGTCATTGCCTTGGATGATTCATGTTCCGAAAACCTCATTCATTATGTCATCTTAGAATATCTTGCTTTTACTTGTAAAATGAAGAGTATTACTTTTTACTGTTTATTTTTACAACTCAAAAGAAAAGTAGCGAATATAATCCAAGAGATGAGATTTCCATATCATAAACTAAGTCATGACTAACACTATGCATAGTCTTGATCTTTTCGAAGGTGGGGCAAAATGTAGAAAAATCTGTCCGTATGATCCCGTCGTGGTCTCTAGATTATCCTAGAATTTCCCCCCCTCTGGACTCTATACTATTGTAGAATCACTCTCTCTCTCTCTCTCATGGCTGACATTATGAATACTCTTTGAGTAACAAAAGGGGCAGTTCTGGTGCATGAAGCTCTTGCATATGTTGAGTCTGAGGAAAAGACAGACCATGAGGATTAATAGTGTACAACTTACATTTCGCAAAAGCTGTTTCTACAAACTCATAACATGAAGAAAAATACGCCCTTATCATATAAAATCCCCCGTAGGAGAAGATTACGACGGTACGCCTTCAAGTCATACAGTCAACAGGTCAAGAGTAATCGATTCCTGTCCCACATGCAGATGCTGTAGAATTCAATTCTCTGCTTCTTCCACAGTTCCATCTAAACGCGTAATTCTACGTAAACATCTGAAAGACCCGAAGCTCACATCTACGTCCACTTCTAAAGACCCACACGGGCAAGACCTGATCCAACACATGTAAGTCCAATTCTGAAGGCGATCTTAGTGTTATTTGCTTCTCAGATATGTCTACTTCTGTGGGTCCTACTTGTCGAAAGCTAAGTACAAGGTGGATTATGGTTGAAGCAGGACAAAGAATTCGGTAAGATTCCAAAGAAAGTGGAGGGTCCAGATCTTGAAGTCTATAAACACGTCTTCCTTCATTAGTTTCTGGTGTATTTTGGTGTAACGCGGTGCTACATCAAATGCGCGTGCTAATGACACGGCTTCTGTTATTCGAGAGACCAAACTTAGGCTATTGACCCCCTTTAACATCATTGTGTCCATGTACTGTTAGGAGTCTCCATCTTCTAATTTGTTTCTTGATTGGCCAATCTATGTATAAGATTCATATCTTCCTTTACTCTTTTTCTTTTTCTTTTTCTTTTTCATTTCTTTCTTTTTTCTGTGGGGTTAATGCATATTTCATTTCTTGCCTTAGAGTAAAATTTGATATGACCATCCCACTTAATGAGATTAACTAGAAGGGGAGCCTTGGCACAATGGTTGAGTTGTTGTCATGTAATTTGGAGGACATAGGTGTGGAAATAGCATTTTGCAAAAATGCAAGCTAAGACCGTATACTATAGACCTTTTGTAATTCTCCTCATCTTTGATCCTTGCGTATGTGGGGTTTCATGTATCTTGCTGACTTGTTTTTTATTTTATTTTCTGGTGGGATAATGCAGGTGCAGGGATTTTGTTTCTTTTGTCTTAGTTAAAGCAAAATTTGATATGGCCATCCTAGTTAATCAGACTGCGTGACGAGCTCGTCAGGTTTAACCCAAATGATAAACCTCTAATTAGACTCTATGAAAAGTATGTCTAATCTTGATGGCAGGTGTTGTTTATTGCAACACCACAACATGGTCTTGAATTCCAAGTAAAACCATACAAGTCTAATATGTTGAATGTCACTTGTAAGGAAATTCTGAAGTTGCATCCCATGAGAAAAGGAAAATTGTGAATCCACCATTGAATTCAACTCTATGTTGACTAACGGCGGTAAGTAACAACTAATAATCTTATAATAGGAATAACAATAATAAATAAGCATAATTCTCAAAATAACGAGTCAACTCAGATTAACTCAGCTAGGTTATTAGACTTGGTAGCAAATTGAGTCAATCGATAATTTAACTTGCTGCGTAACAGAAAAAAAATGTTAAGTTGTGCTGGGATTTAAACATCTTAATAAGACAACAAACGACAGCAGCTTGGTGTATTTGCACGCACATAGGAAGAACTTTAAAGGCAATTTAGTCAATTGCCCGCGAATAGAAACTTAGAAACAGAAAATGGAAAATGATCAAACTTCTAGCATTACCATGCACTAACGTAGCTGTTATGTCATTTTATTGTCAGCATTTTGCTGAAGTTCTCAATGTATCAGCCGCCCGCAAGGAGTCTTTGATCAACATATGACTGCCCGCAAATGAAAAAGATGAGTCCCCGTGCACGAAGCTCCCCAGTATGTGGGGTCTGAAGAAGGGGAAGACTATAAAGGTCAATAATATTCAGCCTTATCTTGCATTTTACAAGAGACTGTTTCAACGCCTTGAACCTATGACCTCAAAGTCACACAACGACAACTGCCAGCAAATGGTGGAATCATTTTTCTTGCAACAGATGCCATCTTAACCGGAGCTTTAATAATGTTAGGCTTAACACAGGTTTAACTGAGGTACAGCGTTATGTGTCGGAAGAAAAAAATCACCTCCAAGGGAGGGTGAAGTAATGCGTCATGGAATTCATTCGCCTTTTGTAATGCCATTGCAAGTCATTGTAAAGCTCAGTTAGTCGTGATTTCGATCCTCGTAATTATGCATCAGATGTCATGTTCATGTCCACGTTATTGAAACTTTAATCCACGGTACTTCAAGATTACCCATTGACAATAGGAGCTCGTTTGGTTGATAGAAAATGGAGGAAAATTAATTTCTACGGGAAAGGGAATTTTATGCGGAAAGTGTTCTGCCTCTTCAAATTGAATTACAGCAAAAGCTCAAAATTTTCATTCCATTAAAGTTTTTTAGGTCTTCTGGGCAAATTCAACTTCAAGCTGTAAAACACTTTCTACAAAGAATTCCTTCTTCTGTTCAAATTCAATTTCCATCCATTTTCTGTTGACAAACACACTTCATTTTCCCTAAATGAAGCGTTCATATATGGCGTCTGCACGCGTGAACGGAAAAAATGGGTTTACTATAATTTCCCTAAATAAAGTATTCTTATATGACTTCACACTGTAAATCCAAAAATGGGTTTACACTTAGTCGCGCTAATTGAAGTATGGATAATCTGGCCCCTCCAAATAGTTAATATTCTTTTAGCATTTTCACTGTAAATTTCTTAACCCTCAATTTCACCACAGATCACAGCGGTTAAACGACACCTGATCTGAGAAAAGGAGGTGAAGATGAACGGTGGGATCACTGATGTTTATCCGCGCTTGCTTTTACCGCGTCAACTGATTTAAACGTGGAAAGACCATACAAGAGCTAAGTAGGGACGCACGAATTAAGTAAGAACGCGTGCTCTGATTAGGTGGTAATGAAAAGAGACGGTGATGGTGAATGCAAACAGAAAGATTTCTTAATGCTACCGCAGAGCGCGACTGCGTGATAAATTGCATTTCTCACCCATAAAGACACACCTATGCATAAACTCGAACCCTAGAAGACTTCAATACGATGGCACTCTACTTTTACATTGGTAAGCCGATCTCTAATTGGGTGATCTGACCTCTTCATCTAATCTCTCATGTTTTATATCTTTCAATCCTAGCATATGAAAAGATTTAGTTTTGATATCTGAAAATGAACGATTAAAAACATTTTTCAAACAACATTTAAAATTCAATATTGGACAAATGTGCATAGGCCTTCTCCAATGGTGTAGTCACCAAAATTTGCACTGCAAGATGACCTTTGAAGGCCCATACCTACATGCGAGCTGCACACGAGCTAGAACAACCCTTCTACTAAAAACTACTTTTTGTTGATCAAATATGTTCGTCGAATCAATAGGACTTCGGATCACTTATAGCCCAATAATTATGGCGATTGCAGGATTCTAACACGTAGACTATTATCAATGCAAAATTCCTGACCGTTTATTTTTTGTGATCAAAATTAGAATTTTTTTCATATATTAAAATCATCCAATCCACATCATTTTTGGAATAGTAGATGCTCAAAGTCAGATAGATCAGAGAAATGTGTCAGATCAACAAATAATGGGCCCATTGTGAAAAAACGGGGAGTCATGCGGAAACTTACCAAGCGGTCGCGCCCTAGCGTAGCATTCCACAGATAAATACCTATAACATCTGTCTGTAGGAAACAAAGACTTTTCTACCCTGGTGGGAAGAGAGTGCTGAGATTGACCCATCTTCATGTAGTCCTTAAATCATTCTGGCGTTATTAGATTCCACATCTTTCTTTCTCTCCACGGCCGTTGAATTTTCTTTGCAACTACATGTTGATCCTTAGAAATAGACCTTAGAAAGAACAAAGTTATGAGACCTTAGAAAGAACAAAGTTATGACAGAGAAACAAGAAATACAAGGACAGGAGAAGGGGAGAGGAAACAAGGAGCTAGAAATGAGCCATCTCTTGCCTGGTTTTCGTTTCTACCCATTAGAGGAAGAGCTGGTGGAGTTCTACCTGCGTAACAAGCTAGATAGGAGGAGAGATGATTTAGACCGTGTTATTCCAGTAGTAGACATTTATAATAATCTCGATCCATGGCAGCTCCCAAGTTAGAATCTCTTCCTCAATTTCTCTCGCTATTTGTCTGTCTTTGGCCTAAATAGCTTCTGAAAAATAGATGTTTGGACGTCTTAAAACGAGTAACATTAAGTTCATCTGTTTAACTAGTACTATTATGATTTCGGGTCTCTCTCTCTCTCTCTCTCTCTCTCTTCTTCTTCTTCTTCTTCCTCTTCTTCTCGCCTCCTCCATGGTACTCTCTACTTGACTCTCTCTCTCTCCCTTCTTCTTCTTGCTTCCTCCATGTAGGCTCTACCTGGCTCTGGTTTTTCTTTTGTTTGCTTTCTTTTCTTCTTCCATTCTCTTGACTTGTCTTTCATTCTTCTTGCTTTTTTTGGGGGGGATCCCCCTAATTAGTTCTTTTAGTGGCCGTAATTCTCATGTACTCCTCAACGATACATCTTATGTTCTTCTTCTTCCCCGCTAAAAGTGTTTTTGGCTCCACTAACCCTAAGAGCACGCGATTGCTACATCGCTCTTATCTGCTTTTTCTAGAGACATCTCGCTTACAAATATTGGTGATAAGGAAACTCTGATCTTCATGCTTTGATTTATTTGTTTTGCTAATTTATGTATTTACTTCTTGGGTCCCTTCTTAATTACCTCTTTTATCACACGTTTCATGATCGCATCAGAGGGAAATGAAAAGGAATTTAGCATTTGAATTACGAGAAGTTATATCAAACACCATGGAATTGAGTTTCCAATTACATTGCAGATTTGGCTGGGGAACTATGCGCTGGAGAGAGTGAGCAATGGATTTTCTTCAGTCCCAGGCAAGAAAGAGAAACTCATGGAGGAAGACCAAATCGAATCACGCCTTCTGGGTATTGGAAGGCCACAGGCTCTCCTAGCTATGTGTTTTCATCTACGGGTAACCGAATGATTGGCATCAAGAAAACCATGGTTTTCTATCAAGGAAGAGCACCTACTGGAACCAAAACTAAATGGAAGGTGAACGAGTACAAAGCCATTGAAGAAGTACCCACACCGGGTGCACCTCCAAGGGTATGGTGCAATTCTAGTGCAGACATTTTGTCAAAATTGATCATCTTTTTATGTTTGGTAACTAACATTGCAAACCCTTGATCTTGTGTTTTCTTTTAACATACGTTTTAAGCCCTAAAAGATGGTTTATTTAGCTGAATATTTTCATCTTTGAACTTATGTCTATAAATCTCAAAATCAATTTTGAAAAATAAAATAAAATAAATATCTTAACCAACTGCTTGGTGCTTCTGGTTAGAACTTAAAACCCGACTTGCAAAACCTATGTTACAAACAAAAACAGCAACTAGAATTTAAAGAATTGGAATCAAATCCACACAACAACAACAATAATAATTAGAGGGAAGACGACTCTTATGGTGTAAAAACCATTTCTGTCATGCAATTAAGGGCTCGATCTATTGGATTATGCCGGATTATTCCATGTATATTCGGTAGTGTGATGGTTGGATCAGTCAATTTATTTGCATCAGCGAAGATTGGATGGTTAAGATGTGTCATGCTTCAAGCTTTTGTTTATCGTCTATCACATGACTGCCTCTAAATGAAGAGGTGCAATAAAGTATGCTTTGATGCAATGTGTTTATCCTTATTATTAGGGATTTCTTGCCTGCATTGCTACATAATGGCAGTCTTTTCTCTTCTTTTGTTCCATTTTGGTTGTGCAGTTGCGTCAGGAATTCAGCTTGTGTCGAGTATATGTGAATTCGGGTTGCTTGAGATCGTTTGATCGTCGTCCATCAGCAGCATCGACGAGTAGGAGCCCTGGAGAGAACACTGGAATGCCACCAATAATAGGATCAGCAGGTAGTAGCTTAGGAGAATCATATCAAGAAAATTCTTCAATGCTGGGTAGAACAGGTTCTCCTGAGAGCTCCTCTTCAGGTGATCAAGTTCATAACACTCAAGAAACTGTTAGCGACTGGAATATGATCGAGAATATGGATCTGTGGGACTCATTCAGCTGGGACTATTGATACTGAGAGAAATTTTCAGCTTTTATAACAAAAGAGATTTTTTAGATTATTTGTGAATCGTATTGAAGAAGGAAAAAAGGCATAATCATTGCCACATTCAGCTTCTTTTATGGGTTTTCGTCATGACAAATTACATACATATATGACAGTGTAATCGATAGTGAATTTTATACTAAATAAGGAGTGATCTGAACAATTGTTAACAAGACAGGCAACAAATTCTAGAATCGAAATGTGAATCGAAACGCTAGAGAAAACAGGCAAGGAAAAAAATGGAAATGTTAAACCTTGTGAGAAGCATTTCCCTTCAGTTGTGCCAATGCCTTCTAGTGAACTATTTCAAGAGTCTCTCACTTAGGTGACCAAAGATCGATAACTACTATCTAAACCATTTATTTCTTAGAGCATATATAGATAGCTGATACCCCAAATAATCTTCTCATTGCTTGATCTTAGACCTCTACTTGGTCATAGTCAAAGTTAAAAATTTTGAATAATTGAAATGTTTTTGAAAAAGTCCTGACCTTTTCATTTCCTAATTTTTCCTAAACAATTCAAACATATTTCTAAGTCTAGACAAATTTATCAAATTACACACGAATGAATTTATGAAATCAAACTCAAACTTGAAGAATAACTCACCAAATTCTCAAATACTATCTATAAACTAAGTCAAACATACAAATCAAAATATTAAATTTATATCCTTGTAATTTTATTTTATTTTTGACAATATTTTACTTTTATGGACTTATTCTTGTTGAATGCACTTGTCTTTATACTTCACATGCACACGCACCAAATCGAACAATAAGAGGAATCCTATAGGTACACACCTTAAAACATGAGTTACTGAAATGACTAGGATTTTGGATAAAGAGTGCCCACCTTTGGGTGATCCAGTTCCTCAGATTACCCCAATTTTAATATCTCATAAACAAAGAAAATTATAAAAAGTGTCTAGTATGTTTCCTATGATGAAAAGTACTTCATTTCTTATGATCCTAGGATCACATCAATTTGCATGGTTTCTTGCTACAAGATACAAAAAGATAAGCAATCAGATGATTAATCGGATCATTCAAAAGTGGCGCTCATTCATGCAAAAGTAGAATGCTTCTCCAAACATACCTTATAAGGTGCGCCCATTTAGCTTTCCTCAAACCATAGAAGCACATTCTTTTCCACAAAAACTGAGAAAGTGAAGCTGTTTCCTATGTTATTCTCTCTTTGCACTTTTGCATGCTGTAGGATAGTTGCCTTCTTTCTCTTGGCTTTTTCTTTTTTCACCTTCCGTCTCCACGTGAAAAACAATGCCCGACTCTGCTGTTCTGTAATATATATTATCGCAAGAATAGCTGCCATGGGGACCTTCAAAATGGTTCAGCTGTGAGAATAGCAACCAAACTTGTTCTCCTTGTGAAGCACAGGTAGCACAGCTCCGCACATGTCAATCTCAATTGCCTTGGGTAACAAGACATGGCCGTGGCTTCAGTCGAGAGAGAAAGACCTCTTTATGCGACCATGGGACTAATATCCATATAACTTCAAGGAAAGAACATACAGACTCTTCTTTTGAATAGGTCAGATGCTTTAGGCCGTGTTTACAAAAAAGGTACTGCTGGTGCAGCCGGCCACAATACTCCAAGTCTCCAGCACCGATGTAACTCCCTCACTTTTGTATGTGGCCTCACTTATTATTGGCTTATGCTGTTCATTTAAATCTTCTAACCTTTTCTTCTGTTTTTTTCAATTTTTTTTTTTTAGTGTATACGCACCCATGAGAAGTTTCAACTCGTAACTTTTATGATTGAGACATTCTTGTATCACTGTAACACACATATTCTGACTCTTCTAACTTCGGATATCTCACGGCCCAAAATGTGTGCCAAAAGAAAATAAATCAGCGTCTAACAAGTTGTGTTTTAGTTTGTCACTGGTGCTTATGGTGAGCTTCTAACCGTGTCTAACAAGATTAAATCACCGTTTCTTGGATATTGGAGGTGTGCCTTCGACGTGACTATACACAGTTAGATAAAACTTGGATAGTGAAATGAAAGGCGTGGATCAATATTTCGCAGGCCCACCCAACCATTTGCATGACAGGCTCTACCTTACCCGATCATCTTATTTCAGATATCTTATAACCAAAAAATCACAATGCTTGGATGACCGTGCCTGCTGTATGTTATCGGATGCTAAAAGTGTCCAATCGTCATGAGTTTTTGCCTATAATGCATCTGAATTCGGGAAAATCAGATGAACGTTTCGGATCAATGAGAGTTTCAGACATCATCTAGAAGCGGCCCATTCATCTTTATGACAAAACCATGACTTTTGGTAATGTGTGAACGCTAGGATGAATATATGGCACAATGCTGATGAGACAATTGGATCTTCCTGCCACTTTCGTCTGCATCATAAAGTGACGGCTATCAAATCGAGGAAGTTCCCTGCTATTTGGCCCCCGTGGGCCCTTAAACTAGGTTCAAAGGATTCAATTTATACAACTTAATTATTTTCCAACATAGTTTCTCAAATGTGTAAGGGATCTCAACAACTCATTCTTAGGGATTTAATCAAGCCACACTCAATCTTTTATCTTTATTAATTTGCATTATCAAACTAAGGCCAATACTTTACTCTCCAATTTATCAATGCCTTCGTAAAAACAAAAATATAAAAAATCATATCTCTCTATCTTAATTAAATATTTTTTTTTCTTGATGATTTGAAAAACATAATCAAATCCTTATTTTTGCTCACAAAGAAATCTCTCTTTTTTGGTTTATAGTTCCTTTAGATGTCAATTGTTATGATGATCTAGAAAACACAATTATTACTTCTCTCTTATGTCTACTTTCTTCAAATCTCTAGTAATGTGATAATCTAGAAAACATAATCTGATCTCTCTTTTTTGTAATATATCTCCACGAGAGAAGTACCTTCATATCTCAAAATTATGGTGATATGAAAAATACAATCAGATCTTAGATCACCTCAGAAACAAGATTATAAATCAAGAATTTAGAGTTTTATAATATATATATATATATATATATATGTAAATAGTATAAGCATATCATGATTGGGTAAACTCGTATAACAATAAAAACTTCACAAGATTAATAACTCTAGAACTAGAGTGCTAGAAAGCTTAAATTCTAGAATTAAAGAATTTCACAAGTGGAAGAACTCTTGAAGAGTGATTCCAAAATAGCCAAAACGCCCTTATATATCCCGGTTTTAAAATATGATATCGAGGGGCAAACTCTTAAGTATCTATTGTCAAGACTTGGCTGGATAAACCACTGAAGTTTAGGCCAGGACAGGGCCGGATAAAGAAGGGGCCCGACATGCCCCTTAGCATCCCTTACTTTTGGCGCTGGACAATGAGAACATCCTGTTGTTATGCTAGAATAGAGACGTAGGGCTGGACCGCATGGTAAGTTGCCGTCTAGCACCCCACTTTCACATGATGAGCCCAGTCTTTGGTTGATCTAACCCGTTCGTTTGGACTTCTAAATTTGGATGTGTAAGAGTTCAAAACTGTGCAGTTTGGATGACTGGCATCTGAACAAATGTACTTTTGATAGCAGGAAACGGGCGGAGTTGGAAAGAACAAAGGAAACAGCTTCAATGACTGACTGACTCTCACTCTCTTTCCTAACAAAATTGTTATCCCTAAACTTAAGTTGTACGGGTCATCTAAGGTCGGGTCTCTAATTGATTCAAATACTCTAAAAAAATTTAACATTTGAAAATAAAAAATTATTTGATAACAATTATCGAGTAATTTTATCTTTCAATACTAATAATGTTCACCTCATGCAAACAAGTTAGAACATCTGTATTGAAGAGAAAGGTGGCATTAGATCTATACTAAATTAAAATGTTTTTAGTCTCCAAGTGCCCTTACATTTATAGTTTGATAAAAATAAATATAAGGATATTTTAGTTAATATATAAATACATAGCAAAATATTTGGGGTCCCTAATTTTTTCATCACTAACAATAGCCCAACCCTAATATGAATTCAGGTCACAAATTTTGATCCTATCCCTGACCCTAATGCCAAATTTACTAACCCTTATGGGTCAATTTGGGTCGGATCCCCTGTAGCCCAACCCTTTGCCATTCACAGACCATCTTTGAAAGAAATATAGAACCTGTCTACAACTGGTCAGGAGTTGGTTATGATTCATCCACTTTCATACTAAGAACTAGCAAAAGCTATCAAGGGCTCTAGCACCCGCTTCCTCTGAGTGAATAGCCATTAGAGATCATAAGCAAACACAAAAGATTGGGCACATCCGTGCACTAAAGTGACGTAGCTTGGGTCTCTGCTCATTGAACAGCAAGGCCATTAGCAGTCTGGTTCCTCTCCCAAAACATGTGCCCTATCGTCCATCTTCCGATCATTCTCAGCATATGGAAGCACGAGGGGATGAACCTGTCGTAATTCCTTGTATCTGGGCCAGGCACATGCTCAGGACTTGGATAGAGGAGAAAACTTTATGTATTTGATAACTTTTACCTCTCTCCAGCAAACATGCCACTCAAGGACGGACTACACAAATTCTATCTTTAATGAATAACTAGGATAATCTAAACAAAGTCATAATCGGTTTCAACCCATGAATGCAATGAAGGCACATAAGACCTTCCAAAATCAAGAGGTCCCTAGCCAACTTACAGTAGTTAATACAAACCTAAATTGCAAGTCTATGAGGAAGTCATCCAAACTACGGATGTAGCCAGGAATGCAGATAAACAGGTGTATCATTTCTCCCATTTTTAATTTCTTTGGTACATTTGAATGTTTTTCCTACGTCAGGATCCCCCTTCCCAGCAAAGATGCTTTCAGTGGGGAACAAACTGTCCTTTTCCAATGACAATGTTATTTCTACCATGGAGGTTTACAGTGTATTTTCAATATTAGAACATACATTAAAGCAGGATTTAGTTATTCGCCCACATGTTTACCACTCATCTTCAAGGCTAACACGGTGAAAACACAGGACCGTGCAGAGAAGAATGAAGAAGGACGTAAACTCAATAAACATGGCTCCAGTTTCAATCAGATATGCATGCCTCAGGATTGCAGGAATGGCAATGCTCCCTACTGCTGAAGCACCAGTCAGGAACTTTGCTGCATCTATCCAGCTGGAAAGAACAAGAGTTGTTAGTAGAAATATGGAACAAACACTAGTATTTAATGTGAACATCTATTGATGGTGCTTAGTTAATGCAAAACTTTCAGCCAATTTACAACCACTGCATCACTATAGAAGAAAGCCTACAAGGATTATCAAAACACCAAATAGCACAGGCAGTCCAAAAATTAGAGAGAAGAATAAAACCCATGCTAGCTTCATATCAGTTTCCCATGCTTCCATAAGGCTGTGAGCTGTGATACGCTTGGCTATTTTGGGATGTTGTTGAGCCAGCAAAGGGTTAAATGGTATCAGCTATGTTTTGTAGTCATCAAACCATACATATGCACAAATTTGCCAAACCTACTTTGTATTTCTTTTTTATTCAACAATCACTCCTGCTTGTTTAGAAAAGAAGAAAAAAGGGCTAGTGGCAAAGAAATATAACCCACTAAAATAGAGTGACTTTGCTCGACTGTTCAAGTAAACCGCAGTTCAATGCAGAAGCTCCTAGGTATATCCAGTGAAGAAAATCAAATACTTTCTGGCACAGCAAAAGAAAATTAAGGTAACAGAAATCAGACAAGAAATTATACAATGTCAGGAGGATGATTTTCATCAGTTTGCACCGGTACTTTTAACTCTGGTACTCAACCATAGGAGAATTTCAGGTGCATAAAGAAGTTATAAGCTGGAGAGATGGATTTGATGTAATCTCTACGGAATTCATCACTTATTGAGAAGCTAACGGAATGTCTGAAACAATATGAGTCCAATAAAAAAGTTAAGACATAATCTCGCATTATTTTTAAGGGACTACTCAGAATTTCTTTATGCACAGTGCGTAGGTAAGAATCAAGAAATGACCAGATTGGCCTGATTTTAAGAGAAGAGTGGAAATAGTTAGATAACAGTTCAATGTTTGTAGCAGAGAACAAAACCAAAAGATGGAAGAAAATCAGAATATCCACAGTTAACTCATCTGAGAAAAATTAGACTCACATTCAAGTCCAATCCAAGTTTACTGACATGGCAAGAAAAGAAAACAATGAACCCAATCCTGCCTCCATCCCTGCTGGTTAAAAACTGAGTGTTCCCACCTCCAAAGAACAAACAGGGCATGGGAACCAGTACATACATTAGAGCTGTCCAAGCAATAGAGATTATGTCAACCTTCATAAGCGACAGAATTTTCCACAAGTTGTAAACCTCATATGACCAGACTTTACAACCATAACTTACCTGACAACATAGGCCACCAGTTATTGTACGGAGCACAAGCCTGCCAAAAACAAATGGTTATAATAAACCTACAAACAGTTAAAATAATCATTTCTTTAAACTTTTTTTGGCTGCACTTTAAGTAAGCTGCACCAAAATGGATCTAAGTAGGGACGCACGAATTATGTAAGAACGCGTGCTCCGATTAGGTGGTAGTGAAAAGAGATGGTGATGGTACATGCAAACAGAAAGATTTTCTGAATGCTACGGTAGAGCGCGACTACATGATAAATTGCCATGTCTCGTCCACAGAGACACACTTATACACAACCTCAAACCCTAATCATCTAAGTGAGAGATATAGAAGTTCTTTATGGCTTTACACAAGAAGGCTTTGATGTTATGGCACTCTACTTTTACATTGGTGAGCTGATTTTTAATTAGGTGATCTGACCTGTTCATCTAATCTCTCATGTTTTATATCTATCAATCCTAGCATACGAAAAGATTTAGTTTTGATATCTGAAAATAAACAATTAGAAACATTGTACAAACAACATTTTAGTGGCCTAATGCCTTAGTTTTGATATCTGATTATGTGTTAGTGGTGTATTATGATAGATAGTGTGGAGACTGAGTCTCCCTTAAGAAATTTATAATTGCTATATTGTTTATCAGGTAAACCGCATAGCATGTGTTAAATGCTTAAGTCCGAAAAATAGGGGAGACTTTGCTAAAATTTCCGCAGAACTCAATAGTTAAAGGAGAAAAATATTTTATCAGTAAACTGTAACTTGCACAAGACAAGAGCACTTAGCTCACTCAACACTTCCGATGTGATATAAATTATGAAAAAAAAAAGAAGCAAGGCCACATAGGCCTAGCTCAGCCAATCACTAGGCTTGATTAAGTCTAATCACGGCTCCCGAGGATTGGGGTCGCGATAGATCTCCACGGGGAGCACCAGCCCTTTTTGTGACGATGGGTCACTGAGACTATGCATTGACTATCAGTTGTTGAATAGCGTCATTATAAAGAACTGATACCCTTTGCCACTCATAGATGATTTATTTAATCGCTCTAATTAGCACGAGTATTCTCCAAGATAGACCTAAGATCAGGATACCATTAGTTGAGGGTTAGAGAAGAGGACATCTTGAAGACTGCTTTTAAGAGTCACTGTGGTCACTATGAGTCTTTAGTGATGCCATTTGGATTGACCAACGGACTAGTAGTGTTCATGGACTTAATGAACTATGTTTTCCGAGCTTACTTATATAAGTTTATGATTGTCTTTGTCGATGACATCTTAGTTTACTTGCCTAGTCAGGAGGCACACAAGGAGCATCTTCACACAGTATTGGATACACTTTGTCGACATTGGTTGTATGTCAAGCTCAGTAAATGTGATTTTTGGTTAAATTAGGTGCAGTTTTTGGGCCACGTGGTATCTAAAGATGGAGTGGTCGTTGACCCAACCAAAGTTGAGGTAGTGCTACATTGGGAGAGGCCCAAGACGGTGATAGAGATACACAGTTTTCTCAGTTTGGCAGGTTATTATTGTCAGTTCATTTAGGAATTCTCAAAGATTGCGCTACCTTTGACTACCTTGACCAAGAAAGACACTCAGTTCGTTTGGACTGATGCCTACAAGAAGAGCTTTTAGGAGCTTAAGAGGAGGCTTACTATCGCCCCGATGTTGACATTACCATCAGGTGTAGGTGGTTGTGTAGTTTATTTTGATGCCTTGGGTAAAGGATTAGGGGCAATGTTGATGTAGCATGGAAAGGTAATTGCCTATGCATTGAGACAACTTAAGACACATGAGGTGAATTACCCGACACATGATCTAAAGTTAGCAGCAGTGGTATTTGCAACAAAAGTCTGGAGACATGATCTATATGGCTAGAAGTTTGAGGTATTCATTAACCATAAGATCCTCAAGTACTTCTTTACTCAGAGTGATTTGAACACGAGGTAGCGTAAATGGATGAAATATTTCAAAGACTTCGATTTCACCATACAATACTACCCAGGGAAGGCTAACATCATCACAAATGACTTGAGTAGGAAGTTTAGAGCAATGATTGCCAATCTCTCGACTCGGTTTAAGTTTCTCGACAGGATATTAAAGGCACAAGGCAAAGATAAGGAGACACAGGATCTAGCAAACATGACATATTTTATGAGAGGACTAGATGGAGGAGTTAGATTCAAGGGTAGGTTGGTGGTACCGACAAATGATGATTTAAAGCGTGAGTTACTTCAGGAGGCACACCAGTCTTAGTATACGATCCATCCTGAAGGTACAAAGATGTATCAGGACCTTAGGAGACATTTTTTGTGGAATGGTATTTCCCGGTTCAAATCTCCGGCAAAGAGGGTTTGAAGAAAACGTTCCAGGCTCCACAGTGGCTGTTCAGGTACATTCTCCTCATCATCCTATTCCTCCTTCCTTTCCCTTTTGTTTTCCCCCAGAGCCCTGCCAAATCTAACGTTTCCCGACCGGAGAATGCCTTGGGAAGAAGGGTTTGTTCCAGAACCCTCAAAGCGACAACCAGGGCTCCGGTAGGCAGCTGAAACCCCGGACAAGGGCGCCATTTCAGGCTGCCCGGGTTGGTCCTCCTTTCCCTCTCCTTCCCAGCCCAGATCCTTGCCTGATCTGGGTATTTTTAGGACTAAAAATCACTGGTCTTCCGTGAAGAAAACCAGACGGGTGAAAACCCGTTAAGAGAAAGCGCCTCCCAGGGGTGCACAGGCGTCCTAGGGGCACACGGGCATCCTAGGGGCACATGAGCATCCCAAGGGTACACGGCATGATCCAGGGGCGCCTAGCTTGATGCGCACCCGTGCCAAGCTCCTTGGGGGCTGTCATCGTGCACGCGTCACGTGCAAATAGTTTTCTTGGCTCAACCAAGACGCATGGGACATCCTGGGAGCCGAGGCACACCATAGTTGCTCCTAAGACGCGTCCGCGCAATGCTGTCTAGAGTGCACACCCTAGTGCACCATTCGGACGTATGCACGTGAGCCAACCTGGTTGCGGTGCAACCAGGGCGCACACGTATCCTAGCGCCCGTGGCGCGCGCATTCTAGCACCGTGGCGTGCAGGACCCTAGGCACTACATTAGGGTAGTCCGTTGAGGCGCGACCTTTAAAATCCAATTTCGGAGCCTATATAACTCTGATTGACAAGCCAAAAGGACCGTTGCGTCCGTAATTTTGACACAGACCCAATTATACAATAAAATGTAGGACATTCTTAGATAAATAGCAACTTAAAAATATCATAGAGTAACCCCTAGAAACCAACAAATCATATAACCTTTACCCTATGACCATAGAAATAATGTTTAGATCTTATGTTTGAACTACATTCAGGACTTTACCAAGGTATTCTCGGGCTCGAATTGAAGACAGGCACGGGCTAAGTGATAACACATGAGGTAGGTAGTCTGATGTTGCTATGTTTTTATGCATTTTGAACTATATTTGATTTGTAGGTAGTCTGATCCTACTCTGTTTTCAAAATGCATCCCAAACTCTCAGTAAGTTACTTGTTTTTATTATTGTATGGAGTATGTGTTTTACACCACGTATGTGGGACCTGCTTTCATGATCTTGCATTGAATTAAGAATGCTGTTGGGAACTAATGTTTTATACGAGTTACAGATTCATGACATTGACTAAGGTACTAGCATGAGTAGATTTTATGCAATACTCGCATACTTTGAAAATAAATGCATAAATTGCATGATTTATGTTGATTTGAGATTTGGACTACGTATGTTTTTGGGCTATTAAGCCTAGTGGGCACTATGCTGAGGGGTACGGGTTTGGCCTCCCGGCCTCTACCACCAAAAAGGTGGATGGTATCATTGCTAAAAATGTCATTGTCCCTTCCCTGACTGCTATGGTAAATAGGGACGACCATTGGAGGTGTCATGGCACCCTTTCGGGGACAGCCATGTCACCGTAGAGGCTATGGTATGTAGGTCTCTAGATACTGGAGCCACACAATTTTGGCATGGTGCTGAATCGTGAGCATAGTGACCCTATGATTTTGGTTTTACCGCTATACATATAGCATGGATATGATAATATACAAGTACTCGTGACTGGCCAGTTTTGCATAATTCACTAAAATGTCCCCATGCACCATATTCATGGCACTATCCTCATTTGGTTGGAGTTAATTATACTTTAAGATTTTCATACCTATGATAACCGCCCGATATATTTTCCGCGATTTATGCTATGTAAGCATATATTTCAGCTTGCTAATGTATGAGTTACATAGTTTATGCATAGGTGCCTATGATTAACAAAAAGTAGAAATAAATGTTTCTATAATCATGTTTAGCAAAACCATGCTTGTTTGTCGTGTTTTCAAACAGTAGTATCAGGTTACCTACTGAGTATGATAAATACTCAACCTGTTGAGTCCTTAATTTTGCCAAAAATAACCTTAGATTACTATTTTATTAGATCATTTGATAAGGTAATTTTGTGATTTTAAATCAATTTTAGCTATAATTAATCATCCAATCGTTAATTTGAAAAGTTAATGATCGGATGATTATTATAGCTAATTATCCAAATAAAATAATTCTAATTTTATATTTTGTTTTTGCAGGTAAGCTAGAATACATTGGACGGTTCAGATTTGCTTAATGGGTCCCATGCCACAAATTTGGGCAAAGTTGACCAATGATGCATATGACATCATTGCATGGTAGGCAACATCACATGGGCATGCTGCAAGATATGATGGGCAAGGCATGGGCGAAGTATGGGCAAGCTGCACGTTTTACAAAACATAATATATTCAGGCTAGCTTTGCTTCCTTCAAGGGGAGGAGCAAGTAGCTCAGCCCGGGCACACTTTCTCTCTGGTGCTCTCCTCTTCTCCCTGGGCTTCTGCCCCTTCACGGACAAAGATGGAAGGATTGTTCCTCTCCGTCTCTTCGTCCGTTCCCCACTCTCCACCTCTCTCGTACTCTCTTTCTCTCCCGCATCATCTCCCTTCTTCTATTCTCCTCTCCTCTCATCTTCTCTCTAACATCTCTCTCTCTCTCTCTCTCTCTCTCTCTCTCTCTCTCTCTCTCTCTCTCTCTCTCTCTCTCTCTCTCTCTCTCTCTCTCTCATCGACTACACCTCTCTTTCCCACTTTTCTCTTCAACCCAGTCTACCTCCTACCATTCTTCCCACTGGCCGGCCATAGGTGAGTGACACACCACAGGCCAGGCGTCATCTCACTTGCCCAAAACCTCCTCTGCAACCGCATCAACCCCCTTCTCTCTCTCTCTCTCTCTCTCTCTCTCTCTCTCTCTCTCTCTCTCTCTCTCTCTCTCTCTCTCTCTCTCTCTCTCGTACTGTTTCTCTTCTCCCTCTGTTCACGTTTTCCTCCTCCCTTGATCTCTATCTCTCACACCCATCCCTCTTTTATTGTTGCATACCCCATCTCTCTTGTTCTCCGTGCTCACATCGCACAAATCCCCTTTCCACTTTTTTAGATATCCTTTGCTTCACCGGCTATGCCTGAACACAGTTTCTCCTCTCCCCTGCTCACCATTTGATTCAGGAGAGAAAACCCAACTCAGGTTTTCTCCCAACCCATCTTCTCCCGCTTTCCCACTTCTCTCTTCCCTCTTCTTCCTCCTTCTCTCCCTTTCCTTCTTCTTTTCTTCTCCCCATTTTTGATTCGATTACTGTTCATCGAGTTACTATTCATGAACAGTAACTCCGAGTACTTTTCATGAACAGTACTTTCCTCGTTTTTCTCCCAGCACATTTTTTTGTTTTCGTTAAAAAATCAAAACCCCAAAAATTACGTTTTTGCCCCTGGCAGATCTCAGTAATACCAACTGAGTCCCTATTTTAATACCAACTCTGTCCTTTTCCAGAAATACAGTCTGTGTCCCCAGTTTAATTCCAACTGAGTCCCTAATTTAATTCCAACTGTGTCCCTGTGCTATTCTGGTTTTACCTTATCTTCATTCTGACTATTCAGGGACAGTGCAATCTAAGGACAAGCTTATCTAGGATGACTTTTAGTTTTATTTTCTGTTTTCTTTTGAATAAATAATTGTATGCACTTCAGCAGTTAAATAAATCTGAAATTTTCTGTTATTGTTAGTTTATTTCTATTATTTGTATTTTTATTAATTGAAATTTGTGTAAACTCCACATTTAAGTCGAGTCCCCGTGAAAATCGACCCGGACTTGCACTAGCTAGACTACAACAGCCGTGCACTTGCAGAAAACACTCAACACAACCCAATCCATTATTTTTCAGATCAAACAAAAGACAAGTAGAAGAAGCATCAAGAGGCGTTAGAATCAAAGTCAAGTAGGCAAAGGTAAGGCTCAATTAGTGATTCTTTTGGTACTTGTTGAAATCTTGATTGTAAGTATTTATGTATAGCTGTGGATGCGACTAACAACCCTAGGAGTAATACTTGTTTCAATTTGGTCTCTAAATTGCCATGGCACTATGCATTGCACGTTCATTTTGACACTCGGGCTCTTTATACAATGTTTTTGAAAAAGAAGAAAATTGTTCCTGCATTCTTTTGCACAAAGTGTTTTAAAAATAGAGATCGATCTCATTGTGATTTTATTAAAATTGCATTATAAAACCTGGGTCATCACAGTTGGTAGCAGAGCCCAGGTTCATGTTATTCACAGCCCAGTTATGAAATAAAAACTTATAATCAAGATATATTAACAGGCAAACCAATAGGGTCAGAGTCCCCTAATGGTAGAGGTTGATCTTAAACCAAATGCCACCAAGGAGAAGAGGAGGTGAAGCCCCAAGACCTGATAACCCTCCAACTGCCTCCGCTGGAGCTAGTAATGGAATGGTTGAAGCCTTTTAGCTATTCATGCAACATATGGGGTAGTTCATGCAGAACCAACCACAAGCACCTGCGGCAAGAGCCTCTTCTCCAGAAGAATTGCTGATAGGATAGAGGCCCAACTAGAACGATTTCAAAAACTGGCCCTATCATTCTCAGGGGAAGATGACTCTGCAACAGCAGAAAAATGGATCTTTGATGTTGAAAATTTATTCAAGGCTATGAAAATCGCAAAGGATAGGAAAGTTGCCATGGCCAGTTTCGTACTAAAAGGCAAGGCAGGCTTTTGGTGGGAAACGACCTAGAGAACCTATTTTGAAGAGAATAATGTTATACCTTGGGAAGACTTTTAAAGTAGTATTTAATGAAAAGTACTATCCCCACCATGTGCGAAAACAGAAAGAAAAGGAATTTATGAACTTGAACAAAGTAACCTCTCAGTGCAACAGTATGAAAATAAGTTCATAAGTCTTCATAGGTTTGCACCAAATGCTTGCTCCACCGAGGAAGACGCTACAGAAAAGTTTGTCGATGGGCTACACCCTGGCCTCAGAAACCGAGTGATAGGATTCCAACCAACCACGGTAGCAAAAGCTGTAGAAATGGCGTCTCTCTTTGAAAAAGATTATCAAAGAACACATGCTGCTAAGGATGTGAAGAATAACAATAGTGGGAGAAATACTAAAGGTAAAAGACCCATTCAACCTTCTGGACCTTGACAAATACACAAGCGCCAATTCGACTATAAAGGAAGGAACCCAGAATTCAAGACTTGCTCCATATGCAAGAGATATCACCCAGGCAAGCTATGTACCTTTCGTTTTGTGTGTTTTGACTGTGGAGAAAACAAGACATTTAGCTCGGAACTGCCCTAAGAGAAAGAAAGAGGAGGAACGTAAAGAAAATCCCAGTCCTCGAAACCAAGGACGAGTATTCGCCATCACTTCAAATCAGGCTCGGACATCCAATGCCATAGTAGAAGGTACACTTTATATCTGCAATAGACCTGCCAAAATATTATTAGACACTGGTTCCACTCATTCCTTCATCTCTTGCAAGTTTGCCTCTTCCATGGATATTATAGTTTAAGACTTAGACTTCTCCTTAGAAGTCATGACACCCGTAGGCAAGTCCATTTCTACACAAACCTACTTCCAAGATGTTCCAATTTTAATCGAGGGCAACCAGATGAGCGTAGATCTCGTCCACCTAGATATGACAGATTTTGACGTCATCCTTGGGATGGACTGGTTAGCTTCGCATAATGCAATAGTTGATTGTCAGCAGAAGAAGATTATTTTTCACCTTCCCGAAGGGAGAGTGATCTCCTTACAAGGGAGGAGAGAGTATGCAGGAGCATATGTTATTTCTGCTATAAAAGTAGTAAAGCACATTGCTCAGGGGTGTCCATTCTTTTTGGCTACGCTAGAAGTCACGGAGATCGTAAAGCCTAAGTTAGAAGAGGTAGATGTCGTTAACGAATTCCCAGATGTTTTTCCTAAAAAATTACCAGGGTTACCACCAAAGAGAGAGATAGATTTTACTATTTACCTGATCCCTGGTACAACCCCCATATCGAAGGCACCCTATTGGATGGCCCCAGCAGAGTTAAAAGAACTGAAGACCCAGTTGCAGGAATTGCTAGACAAAGGATTCGTCAGGCCTAGTGTATCTCCTTGGGAAGCCCTAGTCCTTTTTGTCAAGAAAAAGGATGGGTCAATGAGACTCTGCGTCGACTACCGATTGTTAAATAGGGTTACAGTGAAAAACAAGTATCCTTTACCCCATATTGATGACCTGTTCGATCAGCTTCAGTCAGCTCGTGTCTTTTCTAAAATAGACTTACGATCTAGATATCACCAACTTAGGGTCAGGGAAGAAGACGTTCCAAAGACGGCCTTCAGAACGAGATACGGACATTATGAGTTTAGAGTGATGTCTTTTGGACTAACAAATGCACCGGCTGCATTCATGGATCTTATGAACCGAGTGTTCAAAGCCTATCTAGATAAGTTTGTCATAATATTTGTGGATGATATCTTAGTCTACTCAGAAACCCTTGAAAACCATAAAGAACATTTACGAGTAGTATTGGATACACTTAAGGCACACAAATTATACACGAAGTTTAACAAGTGCGACTTTTGGCTAGAAAAAGTAATTTTTCTAGGTCATGTTATATCCAAAGATGACATTGTTGTTTACCCAGCAAAGGTTGAGGCAGTGGAGAAATGGAATAAGCCTAAAATAGTGACAGAAGTAAGGAGTTTTCTAAGCCTTGTAAGATACTATTAGAGATTATTGAAGGATTTTCACACATTGCCTTACCCCTGACTAAATTGACAAGAAAAGATAAGAAATTCGAGTGGGATCAAGCATGCGAGGAGAGTTTTCAAGAACTAAAGAGGTGGCTAACCACTGCACCAATACTTACTTTACCATCTGGCAATGGAGGATTTGAGATCTATAGTGATGCCTCTCAACAAGGCCTGGGTTGCGTACTTATGCAACATAGGAAAGTAATTGCCTACACTTCTAGACAGTTGAAGAAGCATGAGGTCAATTATCCTACCCATGACCTAGAGCTTGCTACGATAGTATTTGCCTTAAAAATTTGAAGACACTATCTATATGGGGAAAAGTTTGAGGTTTTTATAGATCACAAACGTCTCAAGTACATCTTTTCACAACAAGACTTGAACATGCGACAGAGGAGATGGATGGAGTATTTGAAAGATTACGACTTGACCATCCAGGGAAAGCAAATGTTGTAGTAAATGCCTTAAGTAGAAAGACGCAAGGGATAGGTGCAAGTTTACCTATTAGGAGATGGAAGTTACTACAAGAGGTGATCGAATGTAGACCTGAAATAAGTCAAGGGAAATCCATTATAGCCAACCTAACGATGAAGTCCACTATTAATGAGAAAGTTAAACATCTACAAAAAGGTGATATTGACACACAAGCATTAGTTGGAAAACTAGGGTTTGTCAAAGCAGCGGATGATAGTGTTTGCCTGCAAGGGAGGTTAGTCGTACCAACCAATAATGAAATAAGACGAGATCTTAAGGGAAGCACATCAATCAAAGTACACTATTCATCCTAGTGGAACAAAGATGTATCAAGATTTGAAGCGACATTTCTGGTGGAATGGTATGAAAAGAGATATAGGAGAATTTGTCGCAAGGGGCTACCAGAATGGAAGTGGGATCATATTACTATGGACTTCATCCTAGGGCTACCTAAGACATCCAAGGGACATGATATGATATGGGTAATCGTCGATCGACTAACCAAGACAGCACATTTTCTTCCCATACGACAAAGTCAATCCACTGATAGCCTATCCCAATTATATATTAAGGAAATAGTGAGTTTGCATGGGATACCACTCAGCATCATTTCCGATAGAGACAGTCGTTTTACCTCGCAATTATGGAAGGCAGTACAAAAATCCTTAGGATCTTCAGTAAGTTTCAGCACAGCTTTTCACCCTCAGACTGACGGCCAATTTGAGTGAACAATTCGGGTATTGGAGGATATGCTAAGGGCCTGTGCAATTGACTGGAAGGAAAGTTGGGATGAAAATCTGCCCTTAGTTGAATTTGCTTAAAATAACAGCTTCCATTCAAGCATCGGAATGGCTCCCTACGAAGCACTCTATGGAAGGCCTTGTCGATCACCCGTGTGCTAGAATGAAGTCGATGAAACTAGAATCATACAATCAAAGTTGGTGGAACAATGTGCAAACAAGGTAAAGCTTATTAGAAAGCGGCTTCTTGCAGCTCACAGTTGACAAAAGAGTTATGTAGATAGGCGACGTAGACAGTTGGAATTTGAAGTTGGAGATCATGTCTTTGTGAAGATATCCCCGACTAAGGTCATCATGAGATTTGGGATAAAGGGGAAACTTAGTCCTCGGTTCATTGGGCCATTTGAAATCCTGGAAAAAGTAGGAAAAACTGCCTACAAGATAGGGCTACCACCATGGTTATCAAAAGTCCATGATGTGTTTTACATATCCATGTTGAGGAGGTATATTCCTGACCCCAAACATGTTCTTGAACAGGTACCAACCAAGCTATAACCGGATTTAACCATGGAAACAAAACTAGTACAAATTCTGGACAAAAAGATCAAGACGCTACGCCATAAGGATATCCCATTAGTCAGAATTTTGTGGAGAAACGCAACTATCGAAGAAGAAACTTGGGAGGTTGAATCGTAAATGATAAAGAATTACCCCAAAATATTTTCTTGTAATGGATTGTAGAATTTCGAGGACGAAATTCATTTAAGGGGGTAATGATGTAATGACCCAACATTTTGGAGACATTTTGTATAAAGAACAAACATAATAGTGCGATATGCCAATGATCTTGTAACTTATCTATTTTGGGAATGAATATATGGTTATTATAGGTTTAATGGTCTTAATAGGTAGTTGGATGTTTTATCTTAATTCACATAGGAAAAGTAAGAATTTGTGAACAAAATTAGTACCACTAGATTCTACACTTAAAATGGAATCCAATGCCTCAAAGAACGCCAAAAATGGAGCTCGTATGAAGAAGTTAAAGGCGTTTAAAGGTTGAGGGCATTTTTGTAAATTTTACCTAAAAACAAAAAAGCCAAAAAAATGCAGGGGCTGTTTTGATAACGGCACCCCCTGTCTTCTTCCTCCTCCCGATTTTTCTAGAAAACTCCAACACCGCCTCTGCAAGGCGGTGCCAGGGGAAATGGCGACACCGCCTTCCCTCTCCTATAAATACTCCCCAATCCCCCTTCTCCACCATGGTATTTCTCGGTTCAAATCTTCGGCAAAGAGGGTTTGAAGAAAACGTTCCAGGCTCACAGTGGTTGTTCAGGTATGTTCTCCTCATCCTATTCCTCCCTCCTTTCCCTTTTGTTTTCCCCCATAGTCCGACCAAATCTAACGTTTCTCGACCGGAGAATGCCTTGGGAAGAAGGGTTTGTTCCAGAACCCTCAACGCGACGACCAGGGTTCCGGTAGGGAGCTGAAACCCCGGACAAGGGCACCATTTCAGGCTGCCCGGGTTGGTCCTCCTTTCCCTCTCCTTCCCACCCTAGATCCTCGCCAGATCTGGGTATTTTTTTGACCAGAATCACCGGTCTTCCGTGAAGAAAACCAGACGGGTGAAAACCCGTAAAGAGAAAGCGCCTCCCAGGGGCGTACTGGCGTCCTAGGGGCACACAAGCATCCCAAGGGTGCACGACACAGTCCAGGGGTGCCTGGCTTGATGCCCATCCCTGCCAAGCTCCCTGAGGGCTGTCCTCGCGCACGCGTCACGTGTGAATAGTTTTCTTGGTTCGACCAGGACGCATGGGACATCCTGGGAGCCGAGGCACACCATAGCTATGCCTAAGACTTGTCCGCGCAACGCCATCCAGAGCGCACACCCTGGTGCACCATTCGAACGTACGCACGTGAGCCAACCTGGTTGCGGTGTGACCGAGGTGCACACATATTCTAGAGCCCGTGGCGCGCGCATTCTAGCACCGTGGCGCACAGGACTCTAGACACTACATTAGGGTCGTCTGTTGAGGCGCAACCTTTAAAATTCAATTCCGGAGCCTATATAGCTCCGATTGAAAAGCCAAAAGGACCGTTGTGTCCGTAATTTTGACATGGACCCAATTATACAATAAAATGTAGGACATTCTTAGAGAAATAGAAACTTAAAAATATCATAGAGTAACCCCTAGAAACCAACAAATCATATAACCTTTACCCTATGACCCTAGAAATAACGTTTAGAACTTAAATTTGAACGACATTCAGGACTTTACCAAGGTATTCTTGGGCTCGAATTGAAGACAGGCACGAGCTAAGTGACAACACACGAGGTAGGTAGTCTGATGCTGTTATGTTTTTATGCATTTAGAACTATATTTGATTTGTAGGTAGTCTGATCCTACTCTGTTTTCAAAATCCATCCCAAACTCTCAGTAAGTTACTTGTTTTTATTATTGTATGGAGTATGTGTTTTACACCACATATGCGGGACCTGCTTTCATGATCTTGCATTGAATTAAGAATGCTATTGGGAACTAATGTTTTATATGAGTTACGGATTCATGACATTGACTAAGGTACTAGCATGAGTAGATTTTACGTAATACTCGCATACTTTGAAAACAAATGCATGACATTGACTAAGGTACTAGCATGAGTAGATTTTACACAATACTCACATACTTTGAAAACAAATGCATAAATTGCATGATTTATGTTGATTTGATATTTGGACTATGTATGTTTTTGGGCTATTAAGCCTAGTGGGCACTATGCTGAGGGGTACGGGTTTGGCCTCCCGGCCTCTACCACCAAAAAGGTGGATGGTATCATTGCCAAAAATAGCATTGTCCCTTCTGTGTCTACTGTGATAAATAGGGACGACCACTGGAGGTGTCATGGCACCCTTTTGGGGATAGCCATAGTCACCGTGGAGGCTATGGTAGGTAGGTCTCTAAATACCAAAGCCACATGATTTCGGCATAGTGCTGAATCGTGAGCATAGTGACCCTATGATTTTGGTTTTAACACTATCATATAGCATGGAGATGGTAATATACGAGTACTCGTGATTGGCCAGTTTTGCATAATTCACTAAAATGTCCCCATGCACCATATTCATGGCACCATCCTCATTTGGTTGGAGTTAATTGTACTTTAAGATTTTTATACCTATGATAACCGCCCGATATATTTGCCGCAATTTATGCTATGTAAGCATATATTTCTGCTTGCTAATGTATGAGTTACATAGTTTATGCATAGGTGCCTATGATTAACAAAAAGTAGAAATAAATGTTTCTATAATCATGTTTAGCAAAACCATGCTTGTTTGCCATGTTTTCAAACAGTAGTATCAGGTTACCTATTGAGTATGATAAATACTCAACCCAATCCATTATTTTTCAGATCAAACAAAAGACAAATAGAAGAAGCATAAGGAGGCATTAGAATCAAAGTCAAGTAGGCAAAGGTAAGACTCAATTAGTGATTCTTTTGGTACCTGCTGAAATCTTGATTATAAGTATTTATGTATAGCTGTGGCTATGACTAACAACCCTGGGAGTAGTACTTGTTTCGATTTGGTCTCTAAATTGTCATGGCACTATGCATTGAGCGTTCATTTTGACACTCAAGCTCTTTATACAATGTTTTTGAAAAAGAAGAAAATTGTTCCTGCATTCTTTTGCACAAAATGTTTTAAAAATAGAGATCGATCTCGCTGTAATTTTATTAAAATTGCATTATAAAAACCTGAGTTGTCACAATATTACCATGGATTTCATTATGAGCCTTCCGAGGATTGTTAGTAGACAGGACATGATATGGGTCGTTGGGGGTAGATTGACTAGGTTCGCTCATTTCCTTCCTATTAGGCAGAATCAGACGGTGGACAGTCTAGCAACTATGTTAAGGAGATCGTAAGTCTACATGAAATTCCCTTGACGATTATATCTAATCGAGACACTCGATTTACCTCGAAGTACTGGAAGAGCATATAAGAGGCTCTAGGATCAAGGTTGAAATTTAGCATATCATTCCACCCTCAAATAGATGGTTAGACCGAGAGGACCATCCAGACGATTGAAGATATGCTACGGGCTTATGTTATGGATTGGAAGGGTAATTGGGAGGACCATTTACCACTAGTAGAGTTTGCCTATAATCACATCTATCACGCAGGTATTAGCATGGCTCCATACTAGGCACTTTGTGGAAGGCCTTGCCAATCACCCTTATGTTGGAGTGATGTAGGAGAGAGACACATAGTGAAGTCTAAGTTGGTGGAAGAGTGTGCAGAGAAAGTTTGACTTATTTGAAAGAGATTGTTGACAGCTCACAGCTGCCAAAAGAGTTATGCTGACAAAAGGCAGAAAGACCTAGAGTTCTCTGAAGGTGAGCATGTATTTTTAAAGGTTTCCCCTATGAAAGGAGTGATGAGGTTTGGGAATAAAGGGAAACTTAGCCCCAGGTACATTAGACCTTTTGAGATTTTATGCAGAGTTGAGTCAGTAGCATACCAGCTAATCTTACCACCACAGTTGGCAAATGTACATGACGTCTTCCATGTATCTATGCTGAGGAAGTATGTGGCAGACCCATCACATGTGCTGGAGTAGATTCCAGGAGAGTTACAGCCTGATATGACATTTGAGGAGAGACTTATGCGTATATTAGATTGGAAAGTCAAGGAGTTGAGGACTAAAACAATACCATTAGTCAAGGTCTTTTGGCAACATCATGCAATGTAGGAGGCCACATAGGAGATAGAAGATGAGATGAGGAGGATCCACCCAGAGTTATTTATATAGAGGTATGTACAGAAATTTCAAGGATGAAATTTTTATAATGAGGGAAGGATGTAATAACATCAATTTTTAACCCTAAATTAGTAACAAAATAAAATAATTAAAAATTTTATGCATAGAATTTGATTTTGAAACTGCTAAATTTAGAAAGTACACGTCGATAGGAATTGAACAGTATAAAGAACGTTGAAAACGAAGTTCTTAGAGAGGGCCGTTTTGATAACGACACCCCTTTCCATTCCCATTCCAACTCCAATGGAGGAAAGCGGTGATCTACCTTTCCTTGTGATGAAATTGGATCTACAACTACATAACGAATTCCCCTTCCATTCTCACACCAAACATACAAAGAAAACCCCCTCTTTTCCGCTTTGCACGCTACTAAAATGAATGAAACTTTGCACGCACTAGAGGACCTTGATCTCCACTCACTGGTTCTAATCAAGTAAGCCACAGACTCCAGCTTGTTTTTCATATCATTTTTCAACTTTTCCCTCTCAAATCTGGGCTGGATTTGAGCTAAACAACCATTGGATGGCCTAAGAAGTCAAAATCGAAGAGCATGGTTAGACCCACATTAAGGACACCTCAGATGGTAGATCTGAGCTGTTCATTATGATCTTTGGACCCAAAAACCCTAAGAACGGCAAAAACAAATAAAAAATTAGGGTATCTGGGGCTCCGATCAAGCCAAAAGAAATCGGATGGCTCGGTCTCATCGTCCCTGATGGACAATGTGCCCAGGATGCTGACCGAGACAAGTTGGAGCAAACGACGCATGCAAGCGCTGTCCCAGACGGCCCAAACGCACCGCGCTTCCTGGCGTCTGAGTGCTCTGTGACGTCATTTTACACCAATGTAAACGTCTTTCTATCGGTGTAAACGATGTAAAATTATTTTTTTAATCTGGAATGATTTTTCTGAGATTCTAGAGGCTACAAAACTCGATCTTCGATCAGAGAGGTCTGTTGGAGCCATCTCAACAATTCGAACATAATTTTAGTATTAGAATCTTAATCTAATCACATTTAGTTTGGTCAAATTCATAAAATAGTACCAAATCACTTAGATAGGACTGATCAAAGGATGATTAAGCCCCAAGACTTGAACAACTAGATAATATATGGTACTAACTGGGTCCTAAGGATTAGATTAGGTTTATTTACTTTAGTAATTGATCCAAACCATTGATCTGACCCATATCTTGGAAATTTGTTGATCTAAGGATTATCTGATTGTCAGATCAAGGTGTAAACTTTAGATACGCATAAAAAATGAGTAGATGAACATGAGAAAGGACTGATTAATAACAAGTGACATGGGATTAAGGACCAAATCATAAATAGAGATCTTAAAGAATGATCCAACAGTTGGATCGCCATAGATTCAATTAAGATGAAATAAATAATACAAAATTGTATTGTGATACTGACAGGTACATCAAAGCATGCGAACTAAGAGGATTACACGCTTGATTTGGGTTATCTCTCATTGAGGTAGGTGACGACATTTAATGTTATGTTTTGATTTATAAAACTTTGCATTATCATAACATTCATGGTTGATTGTGATTGATTGTTATTCATTTAATTATTCTGAGATTTTGTGAGATTCAATGTTTTATGCTATGATCATTATTAGATTTTGATAATATATTGAATGGGTTTTCATGATTGATTGTTTTAGGAGATTGATACCACGTATCTTATGTATGATTAGTAATTATCTTCCCTTATTGCATCACTAAGATTGATTGGTTTTCATAACATTAATGTTGGAGGCTTGATGGCTAATTCTTTGAGAGGCTAACTTTGGGATGAGGAGTGTGCCTTGGGGATTATGAGCCACGAGTGCTCTTGGTTTTATGAGATACACGATTTTCGTGTTTTGTGATTTATGATGGGTGCTCTCACCTGGTGGATGTCATGCTAGGAGGGAGAGAGTCGGCCACTCACCCTCCAAAATCGTGATGTGATTTATGATGTGATGACACCTGCCCACAGATGGCTTTCGGTAATTGGAGTTTGGTAACATGAATAGTCCATACTACTAGTCCGGGCCTTTCCATGGGGACGGACGTTAAGTCTCTTATTATGGTGTCAATAGGGAGCGGTGGTGGTTGAGACCCTGGAGGGGTTGCCACTACGGCATGACGATCCATATTCTTGTTCTGTAGGCTTGCATGATGAGCATTGAAATGTTATTGTATGCTTGGGTGTGATGACACTTAGAAGATTAATATGAGTGTTCATGATATGTTATACGAGTGTATGGGACACTTGTGGGACCCACGTACCTTAGAATGCCCTATTTGTTATTGTATGCTCATTGATATTGGATCATATCATGTTTACATTCACGAGATTATCATGTTTTATATCCATGAGGCTCATGTTTGATCACATATGATGTTTTAAGACTATATTGGCATCACTTATGATACTTATATTTTTATGGATAATTGACCTACACATTATATCAACATTGTTATTCGATTTTGTTTTCCTTGTTATTACATTAAATGTCTAGGTACCTACATAAGTAATAGCTTGCTGAGACATTGCTTTGTTTTGCAATGCCTCAAATACTGAGCATGACAGCAAAAAGGGAAAGGCTGTTGAGGGATACTGATAGCAGTGGTGACCACTTTGATTGGCTGACAGATAGCTTGACGTGAGTGATTAGATAGACTACAATTTGAACCTATTTTATGGACTGTATATCTTCATTAGATGGATTTGATTATGATATTATATATATTATGGACATGACTTTAAATATTGTGAAATATTATCATGGATAGACCATATGCCACATTATTATGTTTTTTGGATATTATTGTTTTAAAAATAAAGGCGACGTTGATTTGACGTTGGATTTTATATTAGTTTTGTCTTAAATTTATTGCTGCGTACTTATATTTATCTTTTAATCATGGTCATGATGCTTTTGGAAAAAGGAGATAATGCCCAGAGATTTTTCAGTAAATATTCTAATAAAATAATTAATAGAATCTTTTGATTTTGGGATCCCGACTATAATTATTATTACTATAAAAAAAATTTGATAAAAACCCAGGGTGTCACAATAGATTTCTTTAATAGTTTCAAGGAGAAGGAAAACATGAACTCACAGGTTTCGGAGGTGGTGTATCTTCTATTGATTCAATGAATCAAATCACTGTACGAACATGCCTCTAAGCTTATGCATCCGAACCACAAGACGAATGTATTCTGGAGATTGGTTGATTGGTTGTTGGCCATATAGAATCTCTCTTTACTAAAGCAATATACAGAAAAAAGAAATGCTTAAGAAAAGAGATGAATGAGTGTAGCTTTGAGCCCTTCGAACCCTTTTTTTTTTTTTTTTGTGCTCACAAGCATTTTATTTATTTATTTTATAATCTAGTGTTTGTTGGAAGATTGAATAAATAGGAAGCATAGTTTTCTCTTCTCAATTTCATTATGTTCCTGGCAGAATTCTGGGAACGTTCTCCAGTGTGAAAAATGGCAAGGAATCGTACTTAAAACATTTTTTGTCATAATTCTGGTTCGTTTCATCTGTTCCTATTCATTTTGGCCCATTTCAATCATTCTGATCCAAAACTTTGGTAAATTCTGTTCTTTTATTTTTATTTTTTAAATATAAAATTTTTGAAGCAATGATCAAAATTTTGTTTCAGAATTGACAGAATTTTGGCTAGCCAAAAGTACGAAAAGGCCTATAAAATGAAATTGACAACTATGATAAGTAGGCAACATTGTGCCTAAATTCTCTCTTTATATCTCATCGTTATCCTCTCCGTTCTTCTTCTTTTTTTAATTTGTATAGAAGCTTACGCACACCCCATGGACCACTTTTCCTTCTCTCTTTCCATGCCTTCTTAGTCACTCTCATCTTTAGTAATTAATATCAAACGCCACTACCATTAGATCACTTTGTTTCTCTTTTCCTTCTCTCTTTCAGAACCTGCTCATCACTCTCATATTTAGTAATTAATCTCAAATAGTTTTTTAATTACTTTTGTAGTCTTCTATTTTATCGGTAGACAAAGTGGACCCTTCAAGAGCTTTTTCACCAATTTTTCCTCCAATCTTATTACATACTTCAAAATAATCTAACTAATGAGATTTCGGGGTATAAGCTTCTAAAATAGGAATTGAATGATTCCACAATCCCATTCATCATTTTTTATCTACATAGCCTAAAGCATAGTGAGTATCTAGTATAAACGAGAGAAGGATGTATAGCTGATACAGGATCTTGTGGAATAGGATTTGATATTTCAAGAGGTTCAATAGGATTTGATACTTCAAGAGGTTTAAAATTTATAGATATTAACGGGAAAAAATATTTTACAACTTCTTAATCTTGAAATTATATTGTTATAGATAAATTAAATTAAATATCACATCATAGATAAGAATCATACTATGGTAGACAAATTTGAAGCATAGGACTGAGATATTGAAGAAGAAAAAAATTTGAAAAAAAGAAAAGGCTACAATAATTGGTCTTTTTGGAAGACGGGTTTCAAATGAAAATATGTTCACTAAGATGAGTTTTATTGAAAAAGATAAATTTCTTTAAAGTTTGATACCGCTTCATGAAAAAGACACAATTCCTTTTTAAAAATAAAGTAATGAAGAATTCTCTTAGATTAATCTTAAATAAAGTAATTACTCTCTCTCTCTCTCTCTCTCTCTCTCTCTCTCTCTCTCTCTCTCTCTCTCTCTCTCTCTCTCTCTCTCTCTCTCTCTCTCTCTCTCTCTCTCTTAATTGTATGATGCAACCTATCTCATCATGATTGCATCATAAGCGTCCTTAAAAATGGATGGTAGGTCCGCTTTTTCAAGTTTTTTTGCTTAATCCAATCTATTCATCTAATTCGTATCATAGATAGAATAAGTATATGTGAAATATCTTTTCTATTGCATATCTCTAAGTTCTTTACTTTCGGACATGTGAAAGTAAAAGATAAATAGGTGGCATAACACTAAAAAGACTTAAAAATCGTCTAATTTTTTGCTTCAAAACATCCAACAACTAGTAACTTAAAGATGTGAGATAGACATGACTTTTCATACCTATGATATCTTTAAGATCACACAACAACAATTCTAACTTCATATAATTACTTCTCTTTCTTTAGTTGAGTTTTCATAGATAATATATAACCTAGGAGCGCTTAGAACCCATAACCTAAGCACAAGCAGCTAAGCTCCAACACCAGTGTAACTCCCTCACTTTTGTATGTCACCTCACTTGTTATTGACTCACACTCTTAATCTAATTCTTCTAACTCTTTTTTTTTTTTAATGATGGATATGCATCCTTGAGGAGTTTCAAACTTGTGACTTTTATGATTGAGACACTCTTGTACCACTGTAACACGCAAACTCCAACTCTTCTAACTTTGAATATCTCATGGCCCAAAATTCATATCAAAAGAAAATTAGCATCTGACAAATTGTGTTTTAGTTTGTTGAATGTATGTGATGCTTATCGAGAGCTTCTAACCGTGTCTAACAAGATGAAATCACCATTTCTTGGATATTGGAGGTGCGCTCTTGAGGTAACTTTGGCACGGTTAGATAAAATTTGGGTAGTCAAATGAAAGGCGTGGATCAATGTTGTGGAGGCCTACCGTGCAAATTAAAGTGGAGGAGTTACACACGGTGCCCCGCCATTTGCACAATAGGCTATGCCTCGCCCCATCATCTTATAACCAAAAATCAACTCCGCCAATGCCGGTCCCAAGCCCGGATAAAAAAGGAGGAGGGTCTTGCGTCAGGTGCCAGCCGGCAAGGGAGAAGTTGAAGATGATTCTATTATTTCTTTCTTACAAATGAATATGCATTTGTATATTAGTTTGTGAGGAAGAAATGAAAATTAGCTCCAGCTTCTTAAAAGATGGCAACCCTTGTGTCAGGTAGCCAGCCGGCAAGGGGGAAGTTGAAGATGATTCTATTATTTCTTTCTTACAAATAAATATGCATTTGTATATTAGTTTGTAAGGAAGAAATGAAAATCATCTTCAACTTCTTAAAATATGGCCACCCTTGCATCAGGTAGCCAGCCGGCAAGGGTGAAGCTGAAGATGATTTTAATGAAAATCATCTTCAGCTTTTTAAAAACTATGACATTCGCTCAAGCTAGGGTGTTCCCCATAAGCGATGCGCTGCATCGGATCCCGGATGCGATGAAAAATAGGCAAGGGTTGCTAGGGCGTTCTCCCAGAAGCGACGCGCGCTACATCGGATCTCGGGTGTAGTGAAAAATGGGCAAGGGTTGTTAGAGCGTTCACTTGGAAGCGACGCGCTACATCAAAACCCAGGTGCAGTGAAAAGTGGACATGGGTTCATACCATGGAGGTCAAGAAAGGCGATAGTAAATAGGGTATCTCCAAAACATAAAATTCGCATCACTACATGGAATATAGGGACACTGACAGGTAAGAGTTTGGAGTTAGTAGACACGATGAAACGTAGGAGAGTCAACATCGCTTGTATCCAAGAAACCAAGTGGAAAGGGGCTAAAGCTAGAGAAATAGATGGGTATAAATTATGGTACATAGGAAAGGAAAATAATAGAAATGACGTAGGAATAATAGTGGATAAGGAATTAAAGGACAAAGTTGTGGACGTTAAAAGACTCAGTGATAGAATTATAATAATAAAAATGATTCTAGGAGAGCAGATTATAAATATTATAAGTGCATATGCACCACAAGTAGGGTTACAAGATATAATTAAGAGACTGTTTTGGGAAGATATGGAGGGAGTCATGCAAGAAATTCCCAACACTGAGGGGATATTTATAGGAGTAGACTTAAATGGCCATGTAGAAAAAGATAAGGAAGGATATGATAGCATACACGGAGGGTATGGTATAGGTGAACGAAACGAGATGGGGGAGAATATCCTCGATTTTGCTTTGTCATATAACCTATCCATTGCAAATACACTCTTTAAGAAGAGGGATGAATACTTAATAACCTTTAAAAGTGGACTTCATAAAAGCCAAATAGATTTTTTTCTACTTAGGAATAATGAACGATTTATATGTAAGGATTGTAAGGTGATACCCGGTGAGAGTTTAACCTCACAACATAGGTTAATGGTTATGGATATTCATATCAAAAGATGGAGTAAAAGAACTGAACTTAATACACATCAAAAAACTAAGTGGTGGAACTTAAAAGGAGAGAAAATAACCTCATTCAAAAATAAGTTGATGGTAGAAGGAAATTGGAACTATGAAACAGAAGTAAATACCATGTGGACTAATATGGCTAAGTTCATTAAGAAAGTGGCAAAAGATGTCTTAGGAGTATCTAAAGGTAAAAGGCTATTAACAAAGGAAACATGGTGGTGGAATGAAACAGTGCAAAAAGCTATTAAAGAAAAATTTGATGGTGCTTAGTTAATGCAAAACTTTCAGCCAATTTCCAACCACTGCATCACTATAGAAGAAAGCCTACAAGGATTATCAAAACACCAAATAGCACAGGCAGTCCAAAAATTACAGAGAAGAATAAAACCCATGCTAGCTTCATATCATTTTCCTATGCTTCCATAAGGCTGTGAGCTGTGATACGCTTGGCTATTTTGGGATGTTGTTGAGCCAGCAAAGGGTTAATGGTATCAGCTATGTTTTGTAGTCATCAAACCATACATGTGCACGAATTTGCCAAACCTACTTTGTATTTCTTTTTTATTCAACAATCACTCCTGCTTGTTTAGAAAAGAAGAAAAAAGGGCTAGTGGCAAAGAAATATAACCCACTAAAATAGAGTGACTTTGCTCGACTGTTCAAGTAAACCGCAGTTCAATGCAGAAGCTCCTAGGTATATCCAGTGAAGAAAATCAAATACTTTCTGGCACAGCAAAAGAAAATTAAGGTAACAGAAATCAGACAAGACATTATAGAATGTCAGGAGGATGATTTTCATCAGTTTGCACAGGTACTTTTAACTCTGGTACTCAACCATAGGAGAATTTCAGGTGTATAAAGAAGTTATAACCTGGAGAGATGGATTTGATGTAATCTTTACGGAATTCATCACTTATTGAGAAGCTAATGGAATGTCTGAAACAATATGAGTCCAATAAAAAAGTTAAGACATAATCTCGCATTATTTTGAAGGGACTACTCAGAATTTCTTTATGCACAGTGCGTAGGTAAGAATCAAGAAATGACCAGATTGGCCTGATTTTAAGAGAAGAGTGGAAATAGTTAGATAACAGTTCAATGTTTGTAGCAGAGAACAAAACCAAAAGATGGAAGAAAATCAGAATATCCACTGTTAACTCATCTGAGAAAAATTAGACTCACATTCAAGTCCAATCCAAGTTTACTGACATGGCAAGAAAAGAAAACAATGAACTCACCCGCCTCCATCCCTGCTGGTTAAAAACTGAGTGTTCCCACCTCCAAAGAACAAACAGGGCATGGGAACCAGTACATACATTAGAGCTGTCCAAGCAATAGAGATCATGTCAACCTTCATAAGCGACAGAATTTTCCATAAGTTGTAAACCTCATATGACCAGACTTTACAACCATAACTTACCTGACAACATAGGCCACCAGTTATTGTACAGAGCACAAGCCTGCCAAAAGCAAATTGTTATAATAAACCTACAAACAGTTAAAATAATCATTTCTTTAAACTTTTTTTGGCTGCACTTTAAGTAAGCTGCACCAAAATGGATCTAAGTAGGGACGCACAAATTAAGTAAGAACGCGTGCTCTGATTAGGTGGCAGTGAAAAGAGATGGTGATGGTACATGCAAACAGAAAGATTTTCTGAATGCTACGGTAGAGCGCGACTACGTGATAAATTGCCATGTCTCGCCCACAGAGACACACCTATACACAACCTAGAACCCTAATCATCTAAGTGAGAGATATAGAAGTTCTTTATGGCTTTACACAAGAAGGCTTCGGTGTTATTGCACTCTACTTTTACATTGGTGAGCCGATTTTTAATTAGGTGATCTGACCTGTTCATCTAATCTCTCATGTTTTATATCTTTCAATCCTAGCATACGAAAAGATTTAGTTTTGATATCTGAAAATAAACAATTAGAAAGATTCTACAAACAACATTTTAGTGGTCCAATTCTCATTGTACTGCGCAACGATACATCTTAAGTTCTTCTTCTTCCACCTAATAGTGTTTTTGGCTGCACTAACCCTAAGAGCACGACGATTGCTACATCGCTCTGATCTGCTTTTAGTAGAGACATCTAATTTACAAATATTGGTGATAAGGAAACTCAGATCTTCATGCTTTGATTTATTTGTTTTGCGGATTTCTGTATTTACTTCTTGGGTCCCTTCTTAATTACCTCTTTGATCCCACGTTTCATGATTGCATCAGAGAGAAAAATGAAAAGGAAATTAGCATTTGAATTACGAGAAGTTATATCAAACACCATGGAATTGAGTTTCCAATTACATTGCAGATTTGGCTAGGGAACTATGCGCTGGAGAGAGTGAGCAATGGATTTTCTTCAGTCCCAGGCAAGAAAGAGAAACTCATGGAGGAAGACCAAATCGAATCAAGCCTTCTGGGTATTGGAAGGCCACAGGCTCTCCTAGCTATGTTTTTTCAGTTACGGGTAACCGAATGATTGGCGTCAAGAAAACCATGGTTTTCTATCAAGGAAGAGCACCTACTGGAACCAAAACTAAATGGAAGGTGAACGAGTACAAAGCCATTGAAGAAAATACCCACACCGGGTGCACCTCCAAGGGTGTGGTGCAATTATAGTGCAGACATTTTCTCAAAATTGATCTTCTTTTTATGTTTGGTAACTAACATTGCAAACCCTTGATCTTGTGTTTTCTTTTAACATACGTTTTAAGCCCTAAAAGATGGTTTTATTTAGCTTAATATTTTCATCTTTCAACTTATGTCTATAAATCTCAAAATCAATTTTGAATATATATATATATATATATATATATATATTAACCAACTGCTTGATGCTTCTGGTTAAAACTTAAAACCGGACTTGCGAAACCTATGTTACAAACAAAAACAGCAACTAGAATTTAAAGAACTGGATCAAATCCGCACAACAACAACAATAATAATTAGAGGGAACATGACTCTTATGGTGTAAAAACCATTTGTGTCATGCAATTAAGGGCCCGATCTATTGGATTATACCGGATTATTCCATGTATATTCGGTAGTGTGATGGTTGGATCAGTCAATTGATTTGCATCAGCGAAGATCGGATGGTTAACATGTGTCATGCTTCAAGCTTTTGTTTATCGTTTGTCACATTGACTGCCTCTAAATGAAGAGGTGCAATATGTATGCGTTGATGCAAAGTGTTTATCCTTATTATTAGGGATTTCTTTCCTGCATTGCTACATAATGGCAGTCTTTTCTCTTCTTTTTTTCCATTTTGGTTGTGCAGTTGCGTCAGGAAATCAGCTTGTGTCGAGTATATGTGAATTCGGGTTGCTTGAGATTGTTTGATCACCGTCCATCAGCAGCATCGACAAGTAGGGGCCCTGGAGAGAACACTGGAATGCCACCAATAATGGGATCAGCAGGTAGTAGCTTAGGAGCATCATATCAGGAAAATTCTTCAATGCTGGGTAGAACAGGTTCTCCTGAGAGCTCCTCTTCAGGTGATCAAGTTCATAACACTCAAGAAACTGTTAGCGACTGGAATACGATCGAGAATATGGATCTGTGGGACTCATTCAACTGGGACTATGGGAACTGAGAGAAATTTTCAGTTTTAATGAAAAAAGAGATTTTTTAGATTATTTGTGAATCGTATTGAAGAAGGAATATTTTTCTTAGTGAGTTCTATGAAAATTGTCCAAAAAAAAAGGCATAAACATTGCCTCATTCAGCTTCTTTTATGGGTTTTCTTCATGAGAAACTACATACATATATGACAGTGTAATCGATAGTAAATTTTATACCAAATAAGGAGTGATTTGAACAATTGTTAACAAGACAGGCAACAAATTCTAGAAGCCAAATGTGAATCGAAACGCTAGAGAAAACATACAAGGAAAAAAAATGGAAATGTTAAACCCTGTGAGAAGCATTTTCCTTCAGTTGCCCCAATGCCCTCTAGTGAACTATTGCAAGAGTCTCTCACTTAGGTGACCAAAGACCGATAACTACTATCTAAACCATTTATTTCTTAGAACATATATAGACAGGTGATACCCCAAATAATCTCCTCATTGCTTAATCTTAGACCTCTACTTGGTTATAATCAAAGTTAAAAATTTTGAATAATTGAAATGTTTTTTGAAAAGTCCCAACCTTTTCATTTCCTAATTTTTCCTAAACAATTCAAACATATTTCTAAGTCTAGACAAATTTATCAAATTAAACACAAATTTATGAAATCAAAGTCAAACTTGAAGAATAACTCACCAAATTCTCAAATACTATCTATAAACTAAGTCAAACATGCAAATCAAAATATTAAATTTATATCCTTGTAATTTTATTTTATTTTTATTTTTCCCAAATGTTTTGTCAAGTTTGGCAATATATTACTTTGCCGACTTATTCTCAAACCCAAACATTGCAACTAGAATTACAATTGAATGCACTTGTCTTTATACTTCACATGCACACGCACCAAATCGAACAATAAGAGGAATCCTAAAGGTATACACCTTAAAACACGAGTCACTGAAATGACTAGGATTTTGGATAAAGAGTGCCCACCTTTGGGTGATCCAATTCCTCGGATTACCCCAATTTTAATATCTCATAAACAAAGAAAATTATAAAAAGTTTCTAGTATGTTTCTTGTGATCAAAAGTACTTTAATTTCTTATGATGCTAGGATCACATCAATCTGCATGGTTTCTTGCTACTAGATACAATAAGATAATGAATCAAATGATTAATTGGGTCATTCAGAAGTGGCGCTCAATCATGCAAAAGTAGAATGCTTCTCCAAACGTACGTTATAACATGCGCCCATTTAGCTTTCCTCAAACCATAGAAGCGAGTTCTTTTCTACACAAAGTGAGAAAAGTGAAAGCTGTTTCATAAGTTATTCTCTCTTTGAACTTTTCCATGCTGTAGGATAGTTGCCTTCTTTTTCTTTTTTCACCTTCCATCGCCACGTGAAAAACAATGCCCTATTTTGCTATTCTGTAATATATATTATCACAGAAACTTGTTCTCCTTGTGGATGCAGCGAACCCTTTTCTCTTATGAATGGTGAGATGATTCTAACATAAATGTAACAACCGCACAAAAACAGAAAAACGAAAAGAAAAAAAAATTCACTTAAACTAAAGGGGGGCCAGAATTGATACTGGCACCCCCCCCCCTCCCCCACGTGACAAACCCATTAGGTCTATGTTTTCCCAAAACCCAACAGATCAACAGGAAAAAAGAAACCCAAAGAGAGGGAGAACCGGGAAGAGAAGAAGATGGAGGGGAAAAGGAAAGAAGAGAAAGGGAAGAAGGAAAGGAGAGAGAGGGAGGAGAGAAAGAAGTTGAAGAAGGAGAGAGAGAGCCCCCGGAGAAGCCTGCCACTCCGGCGAGCAAAGAAAATGGGGGTTAGGGCTTTTGGGTTTTTCTGGCGAATCGGAGCCGTCTAGCCCATTCTAGAGAGGGAAAAATACGGCTGAATACAGGGAAGGTAAAATCTACAAAACCCAATTGTTGATTTGTGGTGTTTTGCTAAATTCTTGCATTTTCACCCTAGATCTAGAATTTCTGATAATCCAACCGTCCAATCCCCAATCCAAGTGTAGGGATAGGTAATTTAATGCATGATGAAGCTCTGATCGTCCAAAAATGTCAGATCTAGGCTGAATTTTGATCTGACGATCTTAGCCGTCCGATCGGGTACTGTTTATACAATAACCTTTTGATGTCTGATCGACAATCAGACACCACAAACGAGTTCTAGAGCATTGGAATTGCTAGGATATGGCACAAATTGAAAGTTTTAGACTGTGATTGATCTAAAAATCTAAATTGTTTGATTGGACAGTAGGAAAATAAAGACCTTACACTTTTGATTGGTGGTTAGACACTACCATAGTGTACCTTAACCTTTAATAAGTTAAGATACTCAAAAATTCAAGATGAGACCTCTTAACGATGAAACACCCTTACCATAGAATTAAGCACTGTCACTTCGCCTTATGACGACTAGTGTCAGTGACTAACTTAGATGGAACTTTGATATTAGAAAAGCTAAGGGAGGCCTCAAGGTCGTATAACTAAATATGTTTTCATATACTTTACAGAGGCGTGATTGATTTGGGAGTTCATACGCGAATTGAGGAAAGTATTCGCGTCAATGAACTAGAAGAGCACCAATTGAGGTATGTGGAATTGAGATTGCTAAGATTTTTGCTATATATGTATTTGTATATGTAATTTGAGCATTGAAACAAGTCTTTTCAATTTATATGAAAAGCAAGATGAATGTGCATGATAAAATCTAACCATGATTAAACTGTTCATGCAAAAGCTATATATTATTATGAAATATGTGAGAAAACATAAGACTGATACCAGAAAATTGTGAGTTGGCTCGTAAGAGCGAAAGGGGTCGTTATGATGTGGGCGGGCCACGGAGTCTTTATGATGTGGGCGGGCTTCCAGACTGGACGAGCTATCGGTTCCTGGCTGGATGAGCTACCGGTCCTTGGGATTGTAGCCCCATTATTTGGGGAGTTTGACGCGTCCTGAGGGGTCGTTATGATGTGGGCGGGCCTTCGGGCTGGACGAGCTACCGGTTTCTCAGGAGTAAAGCCTTGAGGTATGTCTTTGAGTTAGTGTGTCTTTGGGTTTAACCCATTGCGTTAACTCATTGCGCCAAAGAGGATAATATCGTCTGTTGTGTACTTGAGACACACGACAACGCGTTGGTGGTTGGTGATGTGAAATGGCTCGTATGAGCAAAGGCTGGTATCAGGAAATGAAAATGAGTAGTGAGTTGACATGTGACTGCATGCTTGCATTTCAAGAATATGTTTTAGTACTAATGCATTGATGTTTTTTTCATCTTGGCATGAATTTATGATATTTAAATGATAATTGAATACTAGCTGCATGTTCCAGTATGGACAAGTTAAATTATGTAGAATATCATGATTTTGTATATATATAATTGCTTCTTATTCCACCTATACAAACGCAAGTTTGCTGAGATATTGTATTTGTTTACAATATCTCAGAGCAGAAGATTCCCAAAAAGTAGGAGCTTGTTGACAGGAGTACACCGACGAAAAGCTTTTGACTTAGGCAGGTAATGATTGGTTTTTGTATGAAATCTTTTATTTGAGATGAGAGAGAGAGACTGCCATATATATGTAATTTTGGAGAGATGGGTAACTTATGCGATTTGGTTGTAGTGTGGAGTTCCTGGTTGTGATTTGGTTTGTTTTGATTTTGTCTTTATTTGGGCAAATGTATGAAAATGAGGTAGAGTCTCCATTTATATTTTAAAATTATCAAAAATGTTTATAAGGTACTTCGCAATGACATACGTTAAATGTCATATATCTGAAAAATAGAGGAAACTCTGCCGGATTGTCGGTAGAAATGAGCGCTCATTTCACCGAGAATCCTTGTTTTTTATCAAAGTAAAATGACACTCGGGGTTTTTCAAAGTGAATTTAAAAGAAAAGATTCTTCCGCATTTGTTTACGCTTTAAAAATGATTTTATTAGAACTAAGCTTGCTAAGTCAATGTCTCTTGGATTTTAAAAAGTGCTATGAAAACCCCGGGGCGTCACAATAAAGATCCATCAGAAATGGTTCTTAGCCAAGTTAGCAAAGTCCACCAATCCATGAAATTCATGAACCTTTATTAATTAAATTAATAGATGTAATAACCTCAATTTTAAACCTAAATTAGTAATAAAATAAAATTAATTAATTAAAAAAATTTATGCATTGACTTTTATTTTGAAATTACTAGATTTAGAAAGTACACATCAATAGGAATTGAACAGTATAAAAAACGTCAAAAACGGAGTTCAAATAAGTGAGATATGACCATTTTAGGTTATAAGGGTAAATTGATAAATTGTCAGGGACGTGAATTAGAGGGAGTCGTTTTGATAACGACACCCCTTTCCATTCTCATTCCCATTCCAACTCCAGTGATCTGCCTTTCCTTGCGATGAAATCTGATCTACAACTACATAAACGCATTCCCCTTCCATTCCATGCCAAACATCTAGAGAAAAATCCCCTCTTTTCCCTTTGCAAGTTGCTAAAATGAATGGAACTTTGCACGTACTAGAGGACCTTGATCTCCAATCTCTGGCTCTAATCAGGTAAGTCACACACTCTAACTTGTTTTTCACATCAATTTCCAACTTTCCCCCCTTAGATCCGGGTTGGATCTGAGCTGAATGACCATTGGATGGCCTAGAAAGTCAGAACCGTGGAGCATGGTTAGACCCACATTAAGGATACCTCAGATGGTAGATCTAAGCCATTAATTGAAATCTTTGGACTCAAAAATCCTAAGAACGGCAAAAACAGATAAAAAACTTGGATCATATGGGGCTCCGATCAAGCCAAAAGAAATCGGACTGCTCGGGCTCATCATCCCCGATAGACGATGCACCCAGGACATCGACCGGGACGCACTGGAGTAGATGGCACATGCGAGCACTATCCCAGATGGCCCAAATGCGCCACGCGTCCTAGCATCCGAGCACTCTGTGACATCGTTTTACGCCTATGTAAATGTCTTTCTGTCAATGTAAACTCCTGTTTGCCAGTACAAACAGGTGTAAAATAATTTTTTAAATCTAATTTTTTATCTGGAATGATTTTTTTGAGATTTTGGAGGCTACAAAATCTCGATATTCGATCAAAAAGGTTTGTTAGAACCGTCTCGATGATGTGGACATGATTTTAGCATTAGAATATTGATCTAATCACATCTAGTCAGGTCAAATTTATAAAATAGTACCAAATCACTTAGATAAGACCAATCAAAGGGTAGTCAAGCCCCAGGACTTGAACAACTAAATAATATATGATACTAACTGAGGGTCCGAAGAATCATATTGGGTTTATTTACTCTAGTAATTGATCCATACCATTGATCTAACCCAAATCTTGGAAATTTGTTGATCTAAAGATGATATGACCGTCAGATCAAGGTGTAAACTTTAGATATACAAAAAAAATGAGTAGATGAACATGAGATAGGGCTGATTAATAACAAGTGATGTTGGGATTAAGGATCAAATCAGAAATGGAGATCTTAAAGAACGATCCAATGGTTAAATCGCCATAGATTCAATTAAGATGAAATAAATAACACAAAATTGTACCGTGATACTGGCAGGTACATCAGAGCCTACAAGCTAAGAGGATTACACGCTTGATTTGGGTTATCTCTCATTGAGATAGGTGATGACATTTAATGTTATGTTTTGATTTCTAAAACTTTGCATTATTATAACATTTATAGGTGATTGTGATTGATTGTCATTCATTTAATTATTCTAAGATTTTATGAGATTTAATATTTTATGTTATGATCAATATTAGATTTCGATAGTATATCGAATGAGTTTTCATGATTGATTATTTTATGAGATTGATATCGCGTATTTTATGTATGATTAGTAATTATCTTTTCTTATTGCATCACTGAGATTGATTAGTTTTCATAACATTGATGTTGGAGGCTTAGTGGCTAGTCCTTTAAGAGGCTAACCTCGGGATGAAAGGTGTGCCTTGGGAATTGTGAGCCCTGAGTGCTCCTAATTTTACGAGATATGCGATTTCAATGTTTTGTGATTTATGACGGGGTGCTCTCACCCGGTAGATATCATGCTAAAAGAGAGAGAGAGATAGCCACCCACCCACCCTCTGAAATTGTGATGTGATTTATGATGTGATAGACACTTGCTCACATATGGCATTCGGTAGGGGTTTGGTAACATGGATAGTCCACACTACTAGTCCGGGCCTTTCCATGAGGACGAACGTTAAGTCTCCCGTTATGGTGTCGACGGAGAGCGGCGGTGGTTGAGACTCTTGAGGGATTGCCACTACGGTATGATAATTCATACTCTTATTCTGTATGCTTGAATGATGAGCATATAATTGTTATTGTATATCTAGGTGTGATGACACTCCAAAGATTGATATGAGTACTCATGATCTATTATATGAGTGTATAAGACACTCGTGAGACCCACGTACCTTGGGATGCCCTATTTGTTATTGTATGCTCATTGATATTGGATCATATCATGTTTACATTCACGAGATTATCATGTTTTATATCCATGAGGATCATGTTTTATCGCATATAATGTTTTAAGATTATATTAGCATTGCTTATGATACTTATATTTTCATGGATAATTAACCTATACATTATATCAACACTGTTATTTGATTTTGTTTTCCTTGTTATTATATTAAATGTCTATGTACCTATACAAACAATAGCTTGATGAAGCATTGCTTTGTTTTGTAATGCCTCAAATACCGAGCGGGACAACAGGAACAGAAAAGCCATGGAGGAACAGTGATAGCAGTGGTGACCACTTTAATTAGCTAATAGATAGCTCGACGTGAGTGATTGATGGACTATAATTTGAACCTATTTTATGGACTGTATATCTTCATTAGATGGATTTGATTATGACATTATATATATTATGGATATGTCTTTAAGTATGGTAGAATATTATGATAGATAGACCCTGAACCATATTATTATGTTTTTGGATATTATTATTTTAAAAATAAAGGCGCCGTTGATTTTGACGTTAAATTTGATATTAGTATTGTCTTAAATTTATTGCTGCATACTTATATTTATTTTTTAATCATGGTCATAATATTTTTGAAAAAAAAGAAAGATAATACCTAGAGGTTTTTTAGTAAATGTTCTAATAAAATAATTAATAGAATCTTTTGATTTTGGGATCTCGACTATAATTATTATTACTATATATAAAAATTTCAAAAAACCCAGGGTGTCATAGAGCAAGACTGCCGTTTTTGTTGAATGTATCTTATGCTTATCGAGAGCTTCTAACAGTGTCTAGCATGATGAAATAACCATTTCTTGGATATTGGTGGTGTGCTCTTGACGTGACTTTTACACAGTTAGATAAAATTTGGGTAGTCAAATGAAAGGCAGGGATCAATGTTGTGGAGGCCTACCATACAAATTAAAGTGGAGGAGTTACACACGGTGCCCCGCCATTTGCTTGATAGGCTCTGCCTCACCCCATCATCTTGTTTCAGATATCTTATAACCAAAAATCACAATGCTTGAATGGCTGTGCTCGCTGTGTTCAAAAGTACGCTATCGGATGCTAAAAGTGTCCAATCGTCATGATTTTCTGCCTGTAATGCATCTGAATTCGAGAAAATCAGATGAACGGTTCGGATCAATGAGAGTAGCAGACATCATCCAGAAGCGGCCCCATTCATCTTTATGACAAAACCATTACTTTGGTAATATGTGAACGCTCGGATGAATAAATGGTACAATGCTCATCTTCCTGCCACTTTCGTCTGCATCATAAGGTGACGCCTATCAAACCCAGGAAGTTCCCTGCTACTTGGACCAAATGCCATGAACAAGGAATTATGCCAATCCACCGAACTTGGTACAAGCTGGTTATCTCACAAATGCCATAAATTAGTCTGGATCGAAGTTACTTAGTGATTCCTGTCCAGTTAGAATATGCAGGATTGGCCCAGACTCAAGTTCCTAGTTGATAAAGACACCAACCGACCCGGAAAAGCAAGCCAACATTTAATGGGGTGAAGTGTATCAGTATTGTGAGGGTCATTGGAAGCAGCAGAGTGGCCTTGCTGCAACCATCTAGAGATTCAGCCTATGTAACATTATGCTATATTACCGTTATAAAAATAAATAAATAAGAGGTATATCAGTACTTGCTTGAGCATGTCTTAAACCTGATATATTTACGGGCACCCTTTACACATTCCTTCCTTTCCTTAAAATTGAATGCTGGTGCAAAAGGAGAAGTCTGAAGTTCTGCATGGTATGTGTCCTAATAAGTACATACAGTATGTAATGTACAATTTGAATAACTCTAGCCTCTGAAAAAATGCACTTTCGTTTACAGAAAACAGGCGGAGTTGAAAAGAACAAAGGAAACATCTAAAGAAACCTCAAAGGGACAAACAACACCAAAGCCGTTATCAATTGGTCAATCTAATGCGACGATCATCCAACAGAAACCCTTCCCTGAGCGAAGATGGTCTGCCTCAAAATTGGCAGATCGATCTTGTGACATGTTGGAAAGAGCGGTTACATCTACAGAGGAAGCCTTTTAATCTCATGAATAAAATCCTAAACTCTTCAAAGACCTGCCAAATCTGCAAAGAGCAGCCATACTGGAAGGAGCGGTCGACCTGTCTGTAGAGTAAGCATATGTCCCAAATAGTAGCTTAAAAAATCCTATGTACACAAGCAAATATAGGTGCTTTGGCAAGAATTAGAAGGTTACTAAAAGACACATACAAGAGAACAAAGGGACTACAAATAAGCGTGCTTCAGCAAAAGTAATATTAATATCGACAGAAAATCCTAAATCAGCGGTACTAGGGCAAAAGTAGTACTAATATTGTTAGAAAGTCGTCGTGTTGCACCTTAGTCTTGGTTACATAAAGAGTAGGCAAGACATTATTGCATGGCATGTTATCTGTAGCCCAATCCGCTGTTTCCATAATGGAAGTTCTCTCCCATTCAACGCTTCTCTATTTAGATATTGATTTAAGCAATCATAAACATTTTTAATAGCTAATTACGGGTCAGGCAGAAGCGGAAGAAGAGCAGAGCAAGGGTAAATGGGCGGGTCTTTACTTTCAATATCTTGTGTCCCAGACATCATTCAGCGTTCCAAAGTGTACATGTCCTATAACAGAATGTACATTTTGCAAATGCCAAACCCATCTAATCTGGACTTTTTTCTGGATTAGTCCTTGTTCAAGGTTGGAGAAATCAAATGATGGGTTTACTCAACCAAAGGTGGGTTCCATCATGTGAAAATCGGGCATTGGATGGATAACATTCCGTTCCAACATCTGTATATTAGCGTTCTGCATCAGATACTGCAACAATATCAATTCCTTAAAATAAACTTGTAAAGGCAAAAGCAGTCATAAATGAGTCAGATTTTATCACAATTTAGGCCGATGATCCCTTTAACAACCAATTCGCCCTGTAACAATGCACATACAGACACACACATTCTCTCTCTATTCCTCTCTCTCTCTCTTTTGATTCTACGACAGTGTCGAGGGGCTATATGGTACAAACAACTTTTTCTTGACGGGACTAATAGTTTAGAAGATAAAGACTATTCACATGTTGGTCATTGCCTTGGATGATTCATGGTCCGAAAACCTAATCCATTATGTCATCTTAAAATATCTTGCTTTTAGTTGTAAAATGAACGGTATTACTTTTTACTGTTTATTTTTACAACTCAAAAGAAAAGTAGCTAGTATAATCTAATAGACGAGATTTTCATATGATAAACTAAGTCATGGCTAACACTATGCATAGTCTTGATCTTTTCGAAGGTGGGGCAAAATGTGGAGAAATCTATCCGTATGATCCCGTTGTGATCTCCAGACTATCCTAGAATTTTCCACCCTCTCTGGTCTTTAGACTATTGTAGAATCACACTCTCTCTCTCTCTCGTTATGGTTGACATTATGAATACTCTTTGAGTAACAAAAGCGGCAGTTCCGGCGCATAAAACTCTTGCATATGCCTAGTCGGAGGAAGGGCGGACCACAAAGGTCAATAGTACAGAACTTTAATTTACATTTTGCATTTCTACAAACTCATGACATGGAAAAAAATACTCCCTTATCATATAAAATCCCCGTGGGAGAATATTACGACGGTACGCCTTCAAGTTATACAGTCAACAGCTCAAGAGTAATGGATTCCTCTCCCAGATGCAGATGCTGTCGAAATCAATTCCCCGCTTCTTCCACAGTTCCATCTAAACGCTTAATTCTACGTAAACATCTGAAATACCCGAAGCACACATCTACGTCCACTTCTAAAGATCCAAAAGGGCAAGACCTGATCCAACACATCTAAGTCCAATTCTGAAGGCGATCTTAGTGTTATTTGCTTCTCAGATATGTCTACTTCTGTGGGTCCTACATGTCGAAAGCTAAGTACAAGGGGGATCATGGTTGAAGCAGGACAAAGAATTCGGTAAGACTCCAAAGAAAGTGGAGGCCCAGATCTTGAAGTCTGTAAACACGCCTTCCTTCGTTACTTTCTCGTGTATTTTGGTGTAATGCGGTGCTGCATCAAATGCGCGTGCTAATGACACGGCTCCTGTTATTCGAGAGACCAAACTTAGGTGATTGACCCCCTTTAACATCATTATGTCCATGTACTGTTAGGAAGTCTCCATCTTCTAATTTGTTTCTTGATTGCCCAATCTATGATAAGATTCATATCTTCCTTTTCTCTTTTTCTTTTTCTTTTCTTTCTTTTTTCTGTGGGGTTAATGCATATTTCATTTCTTGCCTTAGAGTAAAATTTGATATGACCATCCCACTTATTGAGATCAATTAGAAGGGGAACCTTGGCACAATGGTTGAGTTGTTGTCATGTAATCTGGAGGTCATAGGAATAACAACAATAAATAAGCATAATTCTCAAACTAACAAGTCAACTCAGATAACTCAGCTGGGTTATTAGACTTGGTAGCAAATTGAGTCAATCGATAATTTAACTCGCTGCGTAACAGGAAAAAAATGTTAAGTTGTGCTGGGATTTAAACATCTTAATAAGACAACAAACAACAGCAGCTTAGTGTATTTGCACGTACATACGAAGAACTTTAAAGGCGGAAGAGTGAATCTTAATCATGAAGGTCACAAGTTTGAAATTATTCAAGGTGCACGTATGAGCTAATGTGTCCATCGTTTCAAAAGAAAAAAGGAAAAAGACTGATTCACTAACTGTGTAACTTGGAGCTGACTAGCCTCACTTTTGACTCAAGTCCAGTTTTAGAAATTTAAAACTATCCCTAATATCATTCTATCTTAGCCCGTCATTATTAGCTAATGCAAGTAACCGTGCAAGGTCTCTCGCAGCCTTTACCATGTATAATCCATCATTTGTTGTGAACAGGATGGGCCACCTGCAATTTAGTCAATTGCCCGCGAATAGAAACTTAGAAACAGAAAATGGAAAATGATCAAACTTCTAGCATTACCATGCATTAACGTAGCTGTTATGTCATTTTATCTTCAGCATTTCGCTAAAGTTCTCAATGTATCAGCCGCCCGCAAGGAGTCTTTGATCAACACATGACTGGCCGCAAATGAAAAAGGTGAGCCCCGGTGCACGAAGCTCCCCAGTATGTGGGGTCTAAAGAAGGGGAAGACTACAAAGGTCAATAATATTCAGCCTTATCTTGCATTTTACAAGAGGCTGTTTCCACGCCTTGAACCCAATAATATTTGATATACACATAATTAAAAGAAGAAAATGCATTTATACACCTTTTAATAACTTAATTTATCACTAATTGAGATTTATTTTGTATTTTGTAGGATTATGGTTAAACAGAGAGATTTAGACATTTTTGGCTATTTGAGACCCCAAAGTGAAGCTAGTCTATAGTTTAGGTGAAACCAAGGGCCCACAACTAAACAACCAATACTAAAAATGTTTAGACTATAGTAGGGGCATCCATATCACTTTGAGAGTAGTTAGAAACCTTATGCATATGATAAACTTTATCTATGTAAGATAGGCTATTATTATCAAAATCGAAGGTGACAAGATATTACATGCATGCATTGCAATCACTTCTTCACTCTCTAACCATCCCAAGAACATTAAGCAACCCATTTTTCTCCCTTGAATATAGCTTGCAAAAAAGATGGAAAAAAAAGAAAGAGGAATGCAAAAATGTTTTCCACTTTAGTGAAAAAATAGGAAATTTATAGTCAACAACTCATCAAGTTTTTTAGGAATTAATGGCCAAGATTATCACTCACCTAGTGCTCTCTTAAGAGCTCCTAATTTTGATGTTTTCATGTGGGAGAGAATCCGGTTGAGTGAGGATTTGTAGAAGAAGCTAGGAAGAGAAAAGGGAAGAGAGAAAAGAGGGGATGAATCTAGACAGTTTTGAGAGAGTCTAAAGAGGTATTCAAAGGAAATCTTCTGAGGTTGACCAATAGGAGGGTGATAGATGAGGATTTCATCTAAATAAGAAAGAACAGAGATGTCTAAAAGAGAAACAGAAAATGTGGATGTTTTCTACAAGGAGGAAAAGTGGACTCCCATACTCATTCAATCTCTTTAAGGATTGCAACTGTGGCGACCCGGGTTTTCCAAAAGGATTTTTGAAATCAAATTTCAAAATTTAACTCTCCTGCATGAATTTTTTTTCTTTTCAAAACATTTGAAATATATATAATACATATTTATTTTTCTCAATTCCACCTTCAACCCGATGTCATAGTAAAACCTTCACTTATAATAGCAGAATAAAATATATCATTGCAGGATCTCTCTGGTCACAGCCCAAACAATAAGTAATTTAGTTTTAAATCAAGGTTCAGAGTGAATATATATCAAAGTCGCCTATCTTATTACATTCATCCTCAAGTGTTCATTATTTCAAAATGAAAGATAACAAATAACATATCTAACTAACTGCTTATCCATACTTCTCTTCTTAGTCTCCTTATTTAATTTGGTCTAGTCGACTGCTTAGTCCTCTCACGCTTCACTTGAAATGTTTTGTAGGGGTGAGTACAACGACTCAATAGGAACAAGCCTAAACCAGTCGTTTAAAAAAAATGCGACAAGAGTATTAGCATAAATTAAATGGTGAAAACAATTACATGCTCAATCCTAATTATGATACAAACATCATGAACAATTATACTTTTGTAGAAATCTAATGTTTCTAACAATTTTCCATATCTCCTTTAATTCTCATACATATAAGCCCATTAGGACTTTTATCAAAGAATGACTTATCATAATTGGTTATATCACTGAGTGGGAGCGTCCTACCACAAACCCATCTAGGCAATGGTCAATATCCTCAAGGATGACTGATATGTCAATGCATGTCCAATAACTGTATGGTATACTATGCACGTAGATGACTCACATCCAACTACGTTCGACCGTGGATACTACACGAGCTACACCAATCCTCATGGGGGCACTGAATCACAAGAGAGCAGTCTCCCCATGATACAATACTCTCTACAATAGGCCTCTTAGGGCAGGTATCAACTTTCAGAAGTCAGTGGCCAACTAATCTTCCTAGCATAGCAACCAGAGGGGTCTTAGAATTTGCCCCAAGCTAGGCTGAACTCTTATGAGTCGCCTAATTTTAAGCTAGGCACAACTCTTTTGAGTCGCTTAATTTTCATTAAGTCCTTCTACATTTCTTAATACATCGTAATAAGCATTCACAAACTTTTCTATTTATAAGCCATATTTCAATTGGCACAAATTATCAACTATCTTATTCTAGCTTAACACAAACGCTTATGCATTTGTAGCTTGGCATTTTCAAATCTTATGTTTACACCATACTACGGAGCATGCTGAAAGTAATTACTTTATTTCAAATATTTATTAATTAACAAATATCTCGATCACAAATCACACTTAAAAAAAAAAACTATGCATGTATTCATATGTACAATGACAAGACATATCCATGTTCGAATAGGATAACGTGAACCGATCTAAACCACAAAAGTATTATGTCACGCAACCACCGTGACCTTGAACATGTGATATTCTAGAAGGCCTAATCTTATGCTCACTCTTCTAACAAGACCATGTGACAATGCGACCTTCCAGATGATGAAACGTCTTCATCATATGTGTGTTTATCATGCAACCATACTTTATCATACACATGTCACAATCCTTTACCAACTTCATCATGCAAGCACATTCATATCATGAGCGTACCACCTTATGCAATAATTCAATCAAGCCATTGAGAATCATGCAATCTATTCTCTTTTATATCAACGATAACCATGCAAGTTTTCAACGTCACTTGTTTTGGAAACATTTATTGATTATCGTCTCTCATTGGTTCTTGATATTTGTAAATTACATTAGAAGGGCCCAATGAGCTACTATCTATTAAGCCTTAACATTTTCATTGGCATAGATTACCACACGTCGGTTTTAAAATTATGGCTTATGGGTATGGCCTTAACACATGAATCTAATTAGCATGGAATATACATATACCTTTAGCATAAATTTTGTGGATCTCTCTCTCTACTTAAAAGCGTATATGTCTATTTCTCACGGATAGAATGCATAGCTCCATCTCTCTTAGGTTTCCATGTTCCCATGCGTAAACATCATTCTTTATGTTGTCAAGCCTTGATCGCCTCAACACTCAAGAGTTTACGAGAAAGTGCAGTTTATCAGGGGGTCTTGTAACGTGCACATTCCACTTGGCAATTCAAGGATATCCACTTGGCCTCTATGGGTTTTATAGCATGTGCAAGACATATGACTATTATGGGTTTACATCTAAGTAATTAGAAGTTAAAAACCTTGTATGAGTGAACTAATCAAGGAAAATTTAATCAATCAACAAATATACATATCTCATACGAATATGCAATCATAAGAATGCTCATATAAAAATCAATCAAATCAAGACTTATAATCATGTGCATGACACAGCTACTATTCAGAATAAAGACACAAATCTTGGGGCGTCAAAACCCAAGTGTAGATCTTAGCCAAACTAGTAATGAAATCACGGCAAGACTTCATGCATCTTGGTAAATACTTAAAAGAATGGGATGGCTAGATCTACTTATAATATGTCGTAGCATTTGGGCCTCCTTGGAAACCCAGTTTGATGCACATACAAATGGTTTTTCCTCGTGCACGTGCTTTCTGATGAGATAAGATTAAACAAAACTAATTATAAATCATATTCAATACTAGACACTATGCGCCACATTCAACATTGCAAAATACTATGCCTTTCAAATATACTCTATGAAAAACCTAACTAGTTTAGGAATGATCCTGATTCCCCTACCTCTTAAAAGCAAAAATACTCTTCTACCGTCTTCTTTTCCAAGACGCATGATATGGCTGATCCTTGGTGCAGCCTCCTCCTCCTCCTTCTTCCCTCTCTCTTCTTTTTTCTTTCTCTTTCTTTCTTTTTCCCTCTTTCTCTTTCTCTTTTCTCTTATGTTTTCACGCCTCCTTCTTCTTCTCCTAATTTCATTTGACTTCTTCTTTCCTAGCATCTCTTTTCCTGGCTTTGGGTAGGGAATTTCTCCAAAAAGTTATCTTTGGAGACTTGAACTCTAGTTCTAGAGTTTTGCCTATTCATTCTATAGTCATTAGGGCATTTAGCTTTTTGTTGTCAATTCCATGCAAGAAATATATATATATATATATATATATATATATATTATAAAAATGCAAGTTATTACAGCAACTATTTTACTTTGGGAAGGAAAAAGAAACAAAATTTGGGACATTATTCTCTCTTTGGGAGGCTATGGAGGAAGGCTAAAATGTGTCCTCTTAGAGTGTGAAAGAGTGGAGCAAGGGTTGAACTCTTTCTTTTGGATTCTCTATCTCTCTATTACTCTCTCTCATTCATTTGGGCTAGGAAGGTTTCTCCAAGAGGTCGCGCCTTGTTTTGGGTTGGCTATTTTCCTTGAAAAGTTTACAGTCATCGGAGAAGTTGGACTCACCGGTGACAACGGTGATTTAGATCGGGGATCTAGCCGTTCAATCTAATCCTGGTGACTCAAGAAATAAAACCCCTTTGGTTCCAGTACCATCGGAGGAGAAACGATGCCGGATCTGAGGGAGGAAAATGGATACATGGATTATTGTGGAAAAAATCAACAAATCCATCTTCTCCAGCAACGATGAGAGGTCATGGAGCATCAGTAGAGGTTAGTTTTCCCACAATTCTCTGTTTTTGTTGTTCAATTTGCATACATAGTATAAAATTAGGATTTTGTTAGCTATAGGTTAGAAAAATTCGACCCTAATGGCCGGATCAAACCTAAACCATGTCCCTAACCAAGGGACACGGCCATTGGTGATCCTGATCACCTTATCTGAGCTCCAACCTTTCATCTGGAACTTAGACAGGGATGATCCGAGCCATGGATCAACCCGTGAAGGGGATCCACATATGAATCTCATCCATGCTTGAAGAACAGAAGATGTTAGAGCCATTGATCACCCTGTCTAAGGTTCTAATCGTTTGTTTAGAGCTCGAACAGTAGTGATCTGATCCCTAAATCTTGATCCATTGAGAATTTAATGGTTAATCTCGTTCGTAATTGTGGACAGAGATTGACAACAGTTAGATCACCCATCTAAGATCAGATAGGGATGATCTAAACTCTAAATTGATTTTTAAGAGAAATCCAGCTGTCAATCTTGCCCATGTTATTGAACAAAGATTGATGGGGACTTAAATAAACCATTTGAGATCAGATGGTGAAGATTTAACCATCGAATTGTAACAGAATTCCATTGCTAAATCATAAAAATTATAAATTTGGTGATTTTGAATGAACTAAGATTTAATATAACTTAGGTCAAGCACACGTAATCTAGAAACAACGCAAACTTCATGGATTCAAACTATAGGATCATATGAAATAGATAGATCCACTCATTTTCATTTGATGTCAGCCATAGGATCAACTATAAAATTCTGATTTGATAATTTAATTTGATGAAAATTTAACCTAGACAATTAACTAGGAAATTATACTCAAAATTCTATTATTAAAATCCCCAATGAATAGAGAAAAAATCAGAATAAGACCACTCTAGACCTTAGATTTCTATTAGAGAGGTTGAACAATAGATCAGGAAATGATCTAATATTGTTCTCTATGATTGATTCATGATTAGCCAAATTAGGTTGGATTGGTATGTGAAAAATAGATGAGATTCTTAAATATATAAGTAATCAGACAATTGACAGACTAGACTAGGTTAGGCGATGAATTATTAGATGATTCAACCTTAGCAACAACAAAAGCATAGGTTGAATGCTATAAGTGATAAGTAACATGGACAAAGTTAGACAAATTAATCGGATGAAACTGAACAGGATGATAATCCATTGATGAATGACTCAAATTTCTAGCGTAGGATTAATGAGGGATCTAAAATCTAAGGATTTTCATGATCCTGAGTTGATCTAGACTATTACAATCATGAAATGAATGAGACCTTAAGTTATGTCTGTGTGAATGGTATGGAAATGAGGATTGATCCTAAAAATCTCAAAATTAGGCATCGTGTAAGGTGAGGTGCAGTCAATTCTGTTGTTGAGGACGACTACAAAGGCTTTGGGAAAAAGGACAATCTTCACAAGAGGTAGGTGATCTAACATTGCTAAGTTTTCAAATGAATTTCAAGTTGAGACTGTCATTGGTGTGATTTTCGAGATTAGAATGTAATTATATGAGAATGGTTGTGTTTACAATGTTAGCATGCATGATTCTATTATAAACTGATGATGGTATGCTTTAAAAACAATTGTGCATAAACTATTTTGCAACTAGTGTGAAAACTAATCTTCATGACCCATATTACCAATTGAAATACCCTTTCACAGCTATATCTCATGTTTCATTGTTAATTTGGAATTGAAAATGACAACTTCATATATGCATTTATTTCATAGTTTGAGACTGATTTCAGAAATGGAATGATTTGGAATATGCTAAATATGGCAGATGTTTGTATTGAAATATCTATATAGAATTTATATTTGTTTGGGCTAATAGGCCTAGTGGATACTATACTAAGAGGTTGTACGAGCTAGCCTCCCGACCTCTAACCACCAAAGGTGGTAGGTATTCATACCCAAAGTGACATCGTTTTTCTCGATTATTGTAAGAGGAACAACCATTGGAGGTGGTCACGGCACCTCTTCAAGACATATCCGTAGTCGCTGTAAAGGCTAAGGTGGCTATTTTTTAAATATTGGAGAGACACGATTCAGTGATCTAGTTGTGAGCATAATAGTCTATGCGATTTGTATTTTGTGACCCCGCATAGGGGTGAGATTGTGGTCTTTAGATAAGCACTCATGACCAAATTGGCTAATATATGACCAAGTGCCTATCTGCGTAATGTTTGCAGAAGAAATGAGGATTGTTGATATGAGATTTGATCGGTTATTACTTTAAGCATTTGAATTTATTATGTTATGGGTGTATTTGACAATTCTTTGGTTTGGATATAGATACATGTAGATATGTAAATATGTATCTGAATGTGGATGACGCATTGCCTGATGCGGCTTAGGTAGGATTGCTGTATATTTTCTATTATGCGAAAAACTTGTTTTTAAACTAACATGTATGCTCTATGCTGTGATTTTGAGTTTTGTGGTACTTAGATTTCCTACTGAGTATATTTGAATAATCAACCTACTATTTTTCTTACAGATCCTTGCAAGCAACATAATTTATTCTTTAAATTATAGTTTAATTTCATAAATCCATGTCTAACTTGTTGAATCCACATAAAATTAAAAATATCTAAACACTTTTGAATTATTCGAAATAGATTTAGGAGATTAAATAGCGAGTCTTTAAAAAAAAAAAATCATTTATACGGAGTTTTTTAAATGTGGGCCTCACTTATACATTTCGCTGCCTGACTCAACTCATACTTTGCGATTAATCTACTCCATATTATTTTCCCTAAATGAAGCGTTCATATATGGCGTCTGCACGTGTGAACGGAAAAAATGGGTTTACTATAATTTCCCTAAATAAAGTATTCTTATATGACTTCACACTGTAAATCCAAAAATGGGTTTACACTTAGTCGCGCTAATTAAAGTATGGGTAATCTGGCCCCTCCAAATAGTTAATATTCTTTTAGTATTTTCACTGTAAATTTCTTAACCATCGATTGCACCACAGATCACTGCGGTTAAACGACAGCTGATCTGAGAAAAGGAGCTGAAGATGAACGGTGGGATCACTGATGTTTATCCGCACTTGCTTTTACCGCGTCAACTGATTTAAACGTGGAAAGACCATACAAGAGCTAAGTAGGGACGCACGAATTATGTAAGAACGCGTGCTCTGATTAGGTGGTAGTGAAAAGAGATGGTGATGGTGCATGCAAACAGAAAGATTTTCTGAATGCTGCCGTAGAGCACGACTACATGATAAATTGCCATGTCTCACCCACAGAGACATACCTATGACAACTTCGAACCCTAGTCATCTAAGTGAGAGGTATGGAGGCTCTTTATGGCTTTACACAAGAAGGCTTCGATGCTATGGCACTCTACTTTTACATTGGTGAGCCGATTTTTAATTAGGTGATCTAACCTGTTCATCTAATCTCTCGGTTATCTTTCAATCCAAAATGATTTATAGTAATGATTCTAGCATATGAAAAGATTTAGTTTTGATATCTGAAAATGAACAATTAAAAACATTGTACAAACAACATTTAAAATTCAATATTGGACAAATGTGCATAGGCCTTTTCCAATGGCGTAGACACCAAAATTTGCACTGCAAGATGACTTTTGAAGGCCCATGCCAGCATGAGACGAGCTAGAACAACCCCTTCCCTCCTGAAGTCGTAGGTTTGAGGCTCAAATGAGTTGTAGTTAGTACTAAAAACTACACTTGCCAACTATCAAAATCAAAGAAATTAGATGATAGGCCTACTTTTTGTTGATTAAATATGTTCGTTGAATTAACAGGACTTCGGATCACTTATAGTCCAATAATTATGACGATTGGATGATTCTAACACGTAGACTATTATCAATGTAAAATTCTTAACCGTTCATTTTTTGTGATCAAAATTAGAATTTTTTCATATATTAGAATCATCCAATCCACATCATTTTTGGAACAGTAGATGCACAAAGTCAGATAGATCAGGGAAACGCGTCAGATCAACAAATAATGGGCCCATTGTGAAAAAACGAGGAGTGATACGGAAACTTACCAAGCGGTCGCACCCTAGCGTAGCATTCCACAGCTAAATACCTATAGCATCTGCCTGTAATAAACAAAGACTTTTCTACGCTGGTGGAAAGAAGGTGCTGAGATTTACCCATCTTCATGTAGTCCTTAAATCATTCTGGCGTTATTAGACATCTTTCTTTCTCTCCACGGCCGTGGAATTTTCTTTGCAACTACATGTTGGTCCTTCACACGGTTCTACCTCTGAATTTACATATAAATAGGCCTTAGAAAGAACAAAGTTATGACAGAAAACAAGAAATACAGGGACAAGAGAAGGGGAGGGGAGGGGAGGGGAGGGGAGACAAGGAGCTAGAAATGAGCCCTCTCTTGCCTGGTTTTCGTTTCTACCCAACAGAGGAAGAGCTGGTGGAGTTCTACCTGCGTAACAAGCTAGATAGGAGGAGAGATGATTTAGACCGTGTTATTCCAGTAGTAGACATTTATAATAATCTCGATCCATGGCAGCTCCCAAGTTAGAATCTCTTCCTCAATTTCTCTCGCTATCTGTCTACATTTGTCTGTCTTTGGCTTAAATAGCTTCTGAAAAATACATGTTTGGACGTCTTAAAACGCTTAACATTAAGTTCATCTGTTTAACTAGTACTACTATGATTTCGGGTCTCTCTCTCTCTCTCTCCCCCTTCTTCTTCTTGCTTCCTCCATGTAGGCTCTACCTGACTCTGGTTTTTTCTTTTGCTTGCTTTCTTTTCTCCTTCCATTCTCTTGACTAGTCTTTCATTTTACTTCTTTTTCTTTCTATGGGTAGGTTTTTTTTTTTTCCTGGAATCACCCGTAATCATGATTGGAAAATTACAAATTACTCTTTTAAGAAGAATGATACATGTTAAGTTCGTCCTTTTCCCCCTAATTAGTTCTTTTAGTGGTCCTAACTCTCTTGGTACTCCTCAACGATGCATCTTATGTTCTTCTTCTTCCCCCCTAATTGTGTTTTTGGCTGTAACCCTAAGACCGCGCGATTGCTACATCGCTCTCATCTGCTTTTACTAGAGACATCTAGTTTACAAATATTGGTGATGAGGAAAACTCGGATCTTCATGCTTTGATTTATTTGTTTTGCTAATATCCATATTTACTTCTTCCGTCCCTTCTTAATTACCTCTTTTATCACACGTTTCATGATTGCATCAGAGAGAAAAATGAAAAGGAAATTAGCATTTGAATTACGAGAAGTTATATCAAACACCATGGAATTGAGTTTCCAATTACCTTGCAGATTTGGCTGGGGAACTATGTGGTGGAGAGAGTGAGCAATGGATTTTCTTCAGTCCCAGGCAAGAAAGAGAAACTCATGGAGGAAGACCAAATCGAATCACGCCTTCTGGGTATTGGAAGGCCACAGGCTCTCCTAGCTATGTTTTTTCATCTACGGGTAACCGAATGATTGGCATCAAGAAAAGCATGGTTTTCTATCAAGGAAGAGCACCTACTGGAACCAAAACTAAATGGAAGGTGAACGAGTACAAAGCCATTGAAGAAGTACCCACACCGGGTGCACCTCCAAGGGTATGGTGCAATTATAGTGCAGACATTTTCTCAAAATTGATCATCTTTTTATGTTTGGTAACTAACATTGCAAATCCTTGATCTTGTGTTTTCTTTTAACATACGTTTTAAGCCCTAAAGATGGTTTATTTAGCTGAATATTTTCATCTTTCAACTTATGTCTATAAATCTCAAAATCAATTTTGAAAAAAATATATAAAAAATATTTTAACCAACTGCTTGATGCTTCTGGTTAAAACTTAAAATCCGACTTGCAAAACCTATGCTACAAACAAAAACGGCAACTAGAATTTAAGGAACTGGAATCAAATCCACACAACAACAACAATAATAATTAGAGGGAACATGACTCTTATGGTGTAAAAACCATTTGTGTCATGCAATTAAGGGCCCGATCTATTGAATTATGCCGGATTATTCCATGTATATTCGGTAGTGTGATGGTTGGATCGGTCAATTTGTTTGCATCAGCGAAGATCGGATGGTTAAGATGTGTCATGCTTCAAACTTTTGCTTATTGTCTATCACATGACTGCCTCTAAATGAAGAGGTGCAATAAAGTATGCTTTGATGCAATGTGTTTATCCTTATTATTAGGGATTTCTTTCCTGTATTGCTACATAATGGCAGTCTTTTCTCTTCTTTTGTTCCATTTTGGTTGTGCAGTTGCGTCAGGAATTCAGCTTGTGTCGAGTATATGTGAATTCGGGTTGCTTGAGATCGTTTGATCGTCGTCCATCAGCAGCATCGACGAGTAGGGGCCCTGGAGAGAACACTGGAATGCCACCAATAATGGGATCAGCAGGTAGTAGCTTAGGAGCATCATATGAGGAAAATTCTTCAATGCTGGGTAGAACAGGTTCTCCTGAGAGCTCCTCTTCAGGTGATCAAGTTCATAACACTCAAGAAACTGTTAGCGACTGGAATATGATCGAGAATATGGATCTGTGGGACTCATTCAACTGGGACTATGGAAACTGAGAGAAATTTTCAGTTTTTATGACAAAAGAGATTTTTTAGATTACTTGTGAATCATATTGAAGAAGGAATATTTTTCTTAGTGAGTTCTATGAAAATTGTCCAAAAAAAAAAGAAAAGGCATAAACATTGCCACGTTCAGCTTCTTTTATGGGTTTTCTTCATGAGATTTTACATACATATATGACAGTGTAATCGATAGTAAATTTTATACCAAATAAGGAGTGATCTGAACAATTGTTAACAAGACAGGCAACAAATTCTAGAAGCCAAATGTGAATCGAAACGCTAGAGAAAACATACAAGGAAAAAAAATGGAAATGTTAAACCTTGTGAAAAGCATTTCCCTTCAGTTGTGCCAATGCCTTCTAGTGAACTACTTCAAGAATCTCTCATTTAGGTGACCAAAGACCGATAACTACTATCTAAACCATTTATTTCTTAGAACATATACAGATAGCTGATACCCCAAATAATCTTCTCATTGCTTGATCTTAGACCTCTACTTGGTTATAATCAAAGTTAAAAATTTTGAATAATTGAAATGTTTTTGAAAAAGTCCCAACCTTTTCATTTCTAATTTTTCCTAAACAATTCAAACATATTTCTAAGTCTAGACAAATTTATCAAATTAATCACGAATTTATGAAATCAAACTCAAACTTGACAATATTTTACTTTGCCGACTTATTCTCATTGAATGCACTTGTCTTTTTACTTCACATGCACACGCACCAAATTGAACAATAAGAGGAATCCTAAAGGTATACACCATAAAACATGAGTTACTGGATTACCCCAATTTTAATATCTCATAAACAAAGAAAATTATAAAAAAGTGTCTAGTATGTTTCCAGTGATCAAAAGTACTTAATTTCTTATGATCCTTGGATTACATCAATTTGCATGGTTTCTTGCTACTAGATACAAAAAGATAACCAATCAGATGATTAATTGGATAATCCAGAAGTGGCGCTCATTCATGCAAAAGTAGAATGCTTCTCCAAGCGTACCTTATAAGGTGCGCCCATTTAGCTTTCCTCAAACCATAGAAGCACATTCTTTTCCACAAAATGTGAGAAAGTGAAGCTGTTTCCTATGTTATTCTCTCTTTGCACTTTTCCATGCTGTAGGATAGTTAGACTTCTTTCTCTTGGCTTTTTCCTTTTTCACCTTCCGTCTCCACGTGAAAAACAATGCCGTGGCTTAAGTCGAGAGAGAAAGATCTCTTTATGCGACCATGGGACTAATATCCATATAACTTCAAGGAAAGAACATACAGACTCTTCTTTTGAATAGGTCAGATGCTTTAGGCCGTGTTTACAAAAAAGGGACTGCTGGTGCAGCCGGCGACAATACTCCAAAGTCTCCAACACCGATGTAACTCCCTCACTTTTGTATGTGGCCTCACTTAACTTTTTTTCTTTCTTTTTTAATGTATACGCACCCATGAGAAGTTTTAACTTGTAACTTTTATGATTGAGACATTCTTGTAACACACAGTCTGACTCTTCTAGCTTTGGATATCTCATGGCCCAAAATTTGTGTAAAAAAAAATCAGCGTCTAACAAATTGTATTTTAATTTGTCGCTGGTGCTTATGGAGAGCTTCTAACCGTGTCTAACAAGATGAAATCACCATTTCTTGGATATTGGAGGTGTGCCTTCGACGTGACTTTGCACAGTTAGATAAAATTTGGATAGTGAAATGAAAGGCGTGGATCAATGTTTTGGAGGCCCACCCAACCATTTGCATGATAGGCTCTACCTTACCCGATCATCTTATTTCAGATATCTTATAACCAAAATTCACAATGCTTGGATGACTGTGCCTGCTGTATGTTATCAGATGCTAAAAGTGTCCAATCGTCATGAGTTTTGGCCTATAATGCATCTGAATTTGGAAAAATCAGATGAACGGTTCGGATCAATGAGAGTCGCAGACATCATCTAGAAGCGGTCCATTCATCTTTCTGACAAAACCATGACTTTTGGTAATGTGTGAACGCTAGGATGAATATATGGCACCATGCTGATGAGACAATTGGATCTTCCTGCCACTTTCGTCTGCATCATAAAGTGACGGCTATCAAATGGAGGAAGTTCCCTGCCATTTGGCCGCAGTGCCCTGAACAAATGCCATAAACTAGTCCGCGTCGAAGTTACTTCGAGAGTGATTCCCATCCACTCAGAATATGCAGGATTAGCCCAGACTCAAGTTCGAAGTTGATAAAGACACCAACTCACCCGGAAAAGCAAGCTAACATCTATTGGGGTGAAGTATATTAGCATTGTGAGGGACATTGTATGTAGCAGAGTGGCCTCGGTGCAACCATCTAGACCTTCAGCCTATGTAATATTATGGTATATTACTATTATAAAAATAAATAAATAAACAAGAAGAGGAATGCCAGTACTTGTTGAGCACGTCTTAAATCTGATAAATTTATGGGCCCACCTTACACATTTCTTCCTTTCCTTAAAATTGAATGCAATTCTTACCAAAAAAAGGAATTTTTTTACTGCAGTTTTCTTACGGAAGTATAAATGTAAGGATGGTTAAGATGTGTCATGCTTCAAGCTTTTGTTTATCGTCTGTCACATGACTGCCTCTAAATGAAGAGGTGCAATATGTATGCGTTGATTCAAAGTGTTTATCCTTATTATTAGGGATTTCTCTCAGTTTCCATAGTCCCTAATAATGTTCCCCTCATGCAAACAAGTTAGACCATCTGTATTAAAGAGAAAGGTGGCATTAGATATATACTAAATTAAAATGTTTTTAGTCTCCAAGTACCCTTACATTTATAGTTTGATAAAAATAAATATAAGGATATTTTAGTTAATATATAAATACATAGCAAAATATTTGGGGTCCTAATTTTTTCATCACTAACAATAGCCCAACCATAATATGAAGCCCAACCATAATATGAATTCAGGTCACAAATTTTGATCCTATCCCTGAGCCTAATGCCAAATTTACTAACCCTTATGGGTCAATCGGATCCCCTGTAGCCCAACCCATTGCCATTCACAGACTATCTTTGAAAGAAATATAGAACCCATGTCTACAACCGGTCAGGAGTTGTTTATGGTTCATCCACTTTCATACTAAGAACTAGCAATAGCCATTAGCGATCATAAGCAAACACAAAAGATTGAGCACATCCGTGCACTAAAGTGACGTAGCTTGGGTCTCTGCTCATTGAACAGCAAGGCCATTAGCAGTCTGGTTCCTCTCCCAAAAGATGTGCCCTATCGTCCATCTTCCGATCATTCTCAGCATATGGAAGCACGAGGGGATGAACCGGTCGTAATTCCTTGTATCTGGGCCAGGCACATGCTCAGGACTTGGAGGATTTACTTAAATGCAGCAGATATATGACCCAGTACGTGCACGGAATTGCTGGCGAGCTTTCTTCTGGCATCCAATGCAGCAGAAGTCCTTTTCTCCTTATCAAATAAGGCTATGGTAAGCAACGAGAGGTGCCGGATTCAGCAAAAGATGGAGCAGTACGAGTAGCAGCACCCTGGTCTCCTACACCATTGATATCCAGCACGGCTTCCAGAAGCCACAACCGATAGCAAGGTTGGCCTCAAGGTGAAATCCGTAATAGTATGTCTTTCACTCATTACATCTGAAAGAGCTTAATGATGATGATGATAAGTCGTTTTTCTAGTAAATTGTTTCATATTGCTCCATGAAAAGAGTAAATATTTCCCACAAAAGACAGTGGAAAGGCAAATTCTGCTGAAGTACTTCTCAAGAAAAATTCTGATCCATGAACCAAACAGGCCTTTAGTGTCATTAAATCACGCAAATCACCACAATCCTGATTTCAACCCACCCGCACATGCAGAGTGATGAAACCTCATGCATTTGTGAACTTTTACTTCGACCCACCCACACATGCACAGAGGAGAAAACTTTATGTATTTGATAACTTTTACCTCTCTCCAGCAAACATGCCACTCAAGGAAGGACTATACAAATTCTATCTTTAATGAATAACTAGGATAATCTAAACAAAGTCATAATCGGTTTCAACCCATGAATGCAATGAAGGCACATAAGACCTTCCAAAATCAAGGGGTCCCTAGCCAACTTATAGTAGTTAATACAGACCTAAATTGTAAGTCTATGAGGAAGTCATCCAAACTACGGATGTGGCCAGGAATGCAGATCAACAGGTGTATCATTTCTCCCATTTTTAATTTCTTTGGTACATTTGAATGTTTTTCCTACGTCAGGATCCCCCTTCCCAGCAAAGATGCTTTCAGTGGGGAACAAACTGTCCTTTTCCAATGACTATGTTATTTCTAACATGGAGGTTTACAGTGTATTTTCAATATTAGAGCATACATGTAAGCAGGATTTAGTTATTCGCCCACATGTTTACCACTCATCTTCAAGGCTAACACGGTGAAAACACAGGACCGTGCAGACAAGAATGAAGAAGGACGTAAACTCAATAAACATGGCTCCAGTTTCAATCAGATGTGCATGCCTCAGGATTGCGGGAATGGCAATGCTCCCCACTGCTGAAGCACCAGTCAGGAACTTTGCTGCATCTATCCAGCTGGAAAGAAGAAGAGTTGTTAGTAGAAATATGGAACAAATACAAGTATTTTATGTGAACATCTATTGATGGTGCTTAGTTAATGCAAAACTTTCAGCCAATTTGCAACCACTGCATCACTATAGAAGAAAGCCTACAAGGATTATCAAAATACCAAATAGCACAGGCAGTCCAAAAATTACAGAGAAGAATAAAACCCATGCTAGCTTCATATCAGTTTCCCATGCTTCCATAAGGCTGTGAGCTGTGATACGCTTGGCTATTTTGGGATGTTGTTGAGCCAGCAAAGGGTTAATGGTATCAGCTATGTTTTGTTTTTTATAGAAACTTACGCACACCCCATGGACCTTTTTTCCTTCTCTCTTTCCATACCTTCTCAGCCACTCTCATCTTTAGTAATTAATATCAAGCGCCACTGCCACTAGACAGCTTTGTTTTCCTTTTCCTTCTCTCTCTCGGAACCTACTCATCACTCTCATATTTAGTAATTAATCTCAAATAGTTTTTTAATTGCTTTTGTAATCTTCTATTTTATTGGTAGACAAAGTGGGCCCTTCAAGAGCTTTAAATTTTTTCACCAATTTTTCCTCCAATCTTATTATATACTTCAAAATAATCTAACTAATGAGATTTCAGGGTATAAGCTTCCAAAATAGGAATTGAATGATTCCACCATTCCATTCATCATTTTTTATCTAGATAACCTAAAGCTTAGTGAGCATCTAGTATAAACGAGAGGAGGATGTATAGCTAATATAGGATCTTGTGGAATAGGATTTGATACTTCAAGAGGTTCAATACAAATGAAGAAATTTCAAACAAAAGGATGGAAACTCGCTAATACAAAAGGATAAAACCAAAAGCAATGCAATGCATACGATAACTCATTTGTTTATTGATCCAAACCACCAATTCAAGTGGGGCCTGCTTTTTAAAAAAATAAACACTATTCAACTACACCCACTATATTTATAAATAATTTAGAACTTTTAGTATTAAAAGGTGTCTCCTCCTTAGTATCTATATAATGACTAATGAAAAAGAATATATATATATATATATATATTGATTTAGTTATTTAGAAAAAGTTTTATTTTATAAGTATTGTTGTTTATCGAACATGTATAATAAAAATAAGAAAGATTAGAGAAAATTAAAAGAGAACTCAATGATATAAATAAGATTCTAATATAAAATTAATGTGAATTTGAAGAAGATAAATAGGAAAGGTGAGAGAGAGAGAGAGAGAGAGAGAGAGAGAGAGAGAGAGAGAGAGAGGACTACAAATAAGCACGCTTGGGCAAAAGTAGTATTAATATCAACAGAAAATCCTCAATCAGCGTGCTAAAGTAGTACTAGAATCTTTAGAAAGTCGTCGTGTTGCACCTTAGTGTTGGTTACATAAAAAGTAGGCAAGACATTATTGCATGGCATGTTATCTGCAACCCAATCCGCTATTTCCAGAAGTTCTCTCCCATTCAACCCTTCTCTATTTAGATGTTGAATTAAGCAATCGAAAACATTTTTAATAGCTAATTACGGGTCAGGGAGAAGAAGACCATGGCTATCAGTTTATTCCCAGCAGAAGCGGAAGAAGAGCAGAGCAAGGGTAAATGGGCGGGTCTTTACTTTCAATATCTTGTGTCCCAGACATCATTCCGCGTTCCAAAGTCTACATGTCCTATAACCGAATGTACATTTTGCAAATGCCAAACCCATCTAATCTGCATTTTTTTCTGGATTAGTCCTTGTTCAAGGTTGGAGAAATCAAATGATGGGTTTACTCAACCAAAGGTGGGTTCCATCATGTGAAAATCGGGCATTGTATGGATAACATTCCGTTCCAACATCTGTATATTAGCATTCTGCATCAGATACTGCAACAACATCAATTCCTTAAAATAAACTTGTAAAAGCAAAAGCAGTCATAAATGAGTCAGATTTTATCACAATTTAGGCCCATTGGTCCCTTTAACAACCACTTCGCCCTGTGACAATGCACACACAGGCACATACATTCTCTCTCTATTTCTCTCTCTCGCTCTTTTGATTCTACAACAGTGTCGAGGGGCTATATGGTACAAACAACTTTTTCTTGACGGGACTAATAGCTTAGAAGATAAAGACTATTCACATGTTGGTCATTGCCTTGGATGATTCATCGTCCGAAAACCTCATTCATTATGTCATCTTAGAATATCTTGCTTTTAGTTGTAAAATGAAGAGTATTACTTTTTACTGTTTATTTTTACAACTCAAAAGAAAAGTAGCGAGTATAATCCAAGAGATGAGATTTCCATATCATAAACTAAGTCATGACTAACACTATGCATAGTCTTGATCTTTTCGAAGGTCGGGCAAAATGTAGAAAAATCTGTCCGTATGATCCCGTCGTGGTCTCTAGATTATCCTAGAATTTTCCCCCCTCTGGACTCTATACTATTGTAGAATCACTCTCTCTCTCTCTCCCTCTCATGGCTGACATTATGAATACTCTTTGAGTAAAAAAAGCAGCAGTTTTGATGTACGAAGCTCTTGCATATGTCGAGTCTGAGGATTAATAGTGTACAACTTACATTTTGCAAAAGCTGTTTCTACAAACTCATAACAGGAAGAAAAATACGCCCTTATCATATAAAATCCCCCGTGGGAGAAGATTACGACGGTACGCCTTCAAGTCATACCGTCAACAGGTCAAGAGTAATCGATTCCTCTCCCACATGCAGATGCTGTAGAATTCAATTCTCTGCTTCTTCCACAGTTCCATCTAAACGCGTAATTCTACGTAAACATCTGAAAGACCCGAAGCTCACATCTACGTCCACTTCTAAAGATCCACACGGGCAAGACCTGATCCAACACATCTAAGTCCAATTCTGAAGGCAATCTTATGTATTTGCTTCTCAGATATGTCTACTTCTGTGGGTCCTACTTGTCGAAAGCTAAGTACAAGGTGGATTATGGTTGAAGCAGGACAAAGAATTCGGTAAGATTCCAAAGAAAGTGGAGGGTCCAGATCTTGAAGCCTATAAACACGTCTTCCTTCATTAGTTTCTCGTGTATTTTGGTGTAACGCGGTGCTACATCAAATGCGCGTGCTAATGACACGGCTTCTGTTATTCGAGAGGCCAAACTTAGGCTATTGATTGGCTAATCTATCGATAAGATTCATATCTTCCTTTTCTCTTTTTCTTTTTCTTTTCTTTCTTTTTTCTGTAGGGTTAATGCATATTTCATTTCTTGCCTTAGAGTAAAATTTGGTATGACCATCTCACTTATTGAGATTAACTAGAAGGGGAGCCTTGGCACAACGATTGAGTTGTTGTTATGTAATTTGGAGGTCATAAGTTAGAGGTGTGAAAACAGCGTTTTGAAAAAATGCAAGGTAAGACTTTATACTATAGACCTTTTGTAATCTGCCCCATCTTTGAACCCTGCATATGCATATGGGGGTTCCATGTGTCTTGCTGTCTTCTTTTTTTTCTTTTCTTTTTTCAGTTAATTGAGTGGCTCATTTTTTATTTTATTTTCTAGTCGGATAATGCAGGTGCAGGGATTTTGTTTCTTTTGTCTTAGTTAAAGTAAAATTTGAGATGGTCATCCCAGTTAATCAGACTGCATGACGAGCTCGTCAGGTTTAACCCAAATGATAAACCTCTGATTAGTCTCTATGAAAAGTATGTCTAATCTCGATGGCAGGTGTTGTTTATTGCAACACCACAACATGGACTTGAATTCCAAGTAAAACCATATAAGTCTAATATGTTGAATGTCACTTGTAAGTAAATTCTGAAGTTGCATCCCATGAGAAAAGGAAAATTGTGAATCCACCGTTGAATTCAACTCTATGTTGACTAACGGCAGTAAGTAACAACTAATAATCTTATAATAGGAATAACAATAATAAATCAGCATAATTCTCAAACTAACGAGTCAACTCAGCTAGGTTATTAGACTTGGTAGCAAATTGAGTCAATCGATAATTTAACTCGCTGCGTAACAGGAAAAAAATGTTAAGTTGTGAAGGTCACAAGTTTGAAATTACTGAAGATGCGCGTAGGAGCTAACGTGTCCATCATTTGAAAAGAAAAAAAGAAAAAGACTGATTCACTAACTGTGTAACTTGGAGCTGACTCGCCTCACTGTTGACTCAAGTTGAGTTTTAGAAATTTAAAACTATCCCTAATATCATAATTAGCTACTGCAAGTAACCGCGCAAGCTCTCTCGCCACCTTTACCATGTATAATCCGTCATTTATGGTGATCAGGATGGGCCATGCACTAAAGTAGCGGTTTATGTCATTTTATCGTCAGCATTTTTGCTAAAGTTCTCAATGTATCAGCTGCCCGCAAAGAGTCTTTGATCAACACATAACTGCCCACAAATGAAAAACGGCAGCCCCAGTGCACGAAGTTCTCCAGTATGCAGGGTTGGGGGAAGGGCAAGACCACGAGAGTTAATAATATTCAGCCTTATCTTGTATTTTGTAAGAGGCTGTTTCCACGCCTTGAACCTGTGACCTTAAGATCATATAACAACAACTGCCCGCAAATGGTGGAATCATTTTTCTTGCAACATATGCTATCTTAACCCCAGTTTTAACTATGCTAGGCTTAACACAAGTGAGTTTAACTGCGCTATAGCGTTATGTGTCGCAATAAAAAAACATCACCTCCAAGGGAGGGTGAAGTAATGCGTCTCGGAATTCATTCGCCTTTTGTAATGCCATTGCAAGTCGCTGTAAAGCTCAGTTAGGCGTGATTTCGACCCTTATCAGTTTTCTACCAAGATTTCTCTTATATAAAACACAATCTCATCCTCGTAATTATGCATCAGATGTCATGTTCATGTCCACGTTATTGACACTTTAATCCACGGTACTTCAGGATTCCCCATTGACAATAGGTGCTCGTTTGGTTGATAGAAAATGGACGAAAATTAATTTCTACGGGAATTCTATGCTGAAAGTGGTCTACGTCTTCAAATTGAATTACAGCAAAAGCTCAAAATTTTCATTCCATTAAAGTTTTTTAGGTCTTCTGGGCAAATTCAACTTCAAGCTGTAAAACACTTTCTACAAAGAATTCCTTCTGTTTAAATTCAATTTCCATCCATTTTCTTACCTTCTCTCCCTCGCTCTCTTAATTACACGATGTAACCAGTGTCATCACAGTTGCATCATAGATATCCTTAAAAGTGAGTGGTCGTCTTATTTTTTTAATATTTTTTCATCATTTGAACTATTTATCCTATTCCTCTCGTCTTAGATGGCTTATGTATACAATACCATATACGTTACATATCTCTAAGTTCTTTATTTTGGATTTGTTGAAGCCAGCAAAATAGACGATATGCTTCTTTTGGGGACTTTTTGTGTTTCAACATCTTTTTTTCTTGCCTTAAGAGCTAAAAAGCAAAGAACTTAGAAATATATAACAAATAAAAATTTTCATATTTAGCCATCTAGAATGGGCAAATCAAACGACCCCAAAAAATTTGAAAATGTGAACCGCCCAACCTCACTTTTAAGGACGCTTATGATGCAACCGTGCATGATGAGATCTCTCCTTCACACGTGCAATTGTGCGTCAAACTTGCCAGAGAATTGAAACTCAAAAACATGTTATGAATCCAAGGCTTGGTTGCATATGGCATCTTTGTTTGGAATAAACTTGTGCGTCATAGGTTCGAGTTGCCACATTTCCCTTTGACCAACTGATTAGATCTAGGATGTTGTGTGAGTGAGAGTGCGTTGGTGATAATTTTTCGCTTAAGAAAAACAAAAACAAAAACAAGAAGAAGCTATGTTCATCCAACGCCCGAGATTTTAGAATTTTATAAAGATATGTAAGTGCATAAGATCACAAAATTTTGGGCATTAGTACCATAATTACAAATTTTGCATTGGGAATAAATTGTCCAGGTAAAAAATCATAAAAATTTTGAAAAACATTTGCAAAAAATCAGAAACAAGTCGGAAAATAGAATTACAAGGATATGGATTTAATCTTATATTTTGCATTTTTAACTAGATCTACAAATAGTGCTTGAAAATTAGATCATTTATTCTTTAAATTCTGGTTTAATTTCATGAATCCATGTCTAACTTGTTGAATCCCCATAAAATTGAAAATATCTAAAAACTTTTGAATTATTCGAAATAGATTCAGGAGATTAAATAGCCAGTCCTTTTAAAAGAAAAAAAAAGTCATTTATACGGAGCTTTTTAAATGTGGGCCTCACTTATACATTTCGCTGCCGGACTTAACTCATACTTTGTGATTAATCTACTCCACCATATTATTTTCCCTAAATGAAGCGTTCATATGTGGCATCTGCACGTGTGAACGGAAAAAATGGGTTTACTATAATTTCCCTAAATAACGTATTCTTATATGACTTCACACCGTAAATCCAAAAATGGGTTTACACTTAGTCGCGTTAATTAAAGTATGGATAATCTGGCCCCTCCAAATAGTTAATATTCTTTTAGCATTTTCACTGTAAATTTCTTAACCATCGATTTCACCACAGATCACTACGGTTAAACGACGCCTGATCTCAGAAAAGGAGGTGAAGATGAACGGTGGGATCACTGATGTTTATCCGCACTTGCTTTTACTTCGTCAACTGATTTAAACGTGGAAAGACCATACAAGAGCTAAGTAGGGACGCACGAATTAAGTAAGAACGCGTGCTCTGATTAGGTGGTAATGTAAAGAGACGGTGATGGTGCATGCAAAGAGAAAGATTTTCTGAATGCTACCGTAGAGCGCGACTGCGTGATAAATTGCATGTCTCACCCATAAAGACACACCTATGCATAAACTCGAACCCTAGAAGGCTTCAATACTATGGCACTCTACTTTTACATTGGTAAGCCGATCTTTAATTGGGTAATCTGACCTGTTCATCTAATCTCTCATGTTTTATATCTTTCAATCCTAGCATATGAAAAGATTTAGTTTTGATATCTGAAAATGAACGATTAGAAACATTGTTCAAACAACATTTAAAATTCAATATTGGACAAATGTGCAATGGCCTTCTCCAATGGTGTAGACACCAAAATTTGCACTGCAAGATGACCTTTGAAGGCCCACACCTGCATGCGAGCTGCACACGAGGTAGAACAACCCCTCTACCAAAAACTAAGCTTGCCAACTATCAAAATCAAAGACTTTTCTACCCTGGTGGGAAGAGAGTGCTGAGATTGACCCATCTTCATGTAGTCCTTAAATCATTCTGGCGTTATTAGATTCCACATCTTTCTCTCTCCACGGCCGTTGAATTTTCTTTGCAACTACATGTTGATCCTTAGAAATAGACCTTAGAAAGAACAAAGTTATGACAGAGAAACAAGAAATACAAGGACAGGAGAAGGGGAGAGGAAACAAGGAGCTAGAAATGACCCATCTCTTGCCTGGTTTCCGTTTCTACCCATTAGAGGAAGAGCTGGTGGAGTTCTACCTGCGTAACAAGCTAGACAGGAGGAGAGACGATTTAGACCGTGTTATTCCAGTAGTAGACATTTATAATAATCTCGATCCATGGCAGCTCCCAAGTTAGAATCTCTTCCTCAATTTCTCTCGCTATTTGTCTGTCTTTGGCCTAAATAGCTTCTGAAAAATAGATGTTTGGACGTCTTAAAACGAGTAACATTAAGTTCATCTGTTTAACTAGTACTATTATGATTTCGGGTCTCTCTCTCTCTCTCTCTTCTTCTTCTTCCTCTTCTTCTCGCCTCCTCCATGGTACTCTCTACTTGACTCTCTCTCTCTCTCCCTTCTTCTTCTTGCTTCCTCCATGTAGGCTCTACCTGCCTCTGGTTTTTCTTTTGTTTGCTTTCTTTTCTTCTTCCATTCTCTTGACTTGTCTTTCATTCTTCTTGTTTTTTTTTGCTTTTTTTTGGGGGGGTCCCCCTAATTAGTTCTTTTAGTGGCCCTAATTCTCATAGTACTCCTCAACGATACATCTTATGTTCTTCTTCTTCCCCGCTAAAAGTGTTTTTGGCTCCACTAACCCTAAGAGCACGCGATTGCTACATCGCTCTTATCTGCTTTTTCTAGAGACATCTCGCTTACAAATATTGGTGATAAGGAAACTCTGATCTTCATGCTTTGATTTATTTGTTTTGCTAATTTATGCATTTACTTCTTGGGTCCCTTCTTAATTACCTCTTTTATCACACGTTTCATGATCGCATCAGAGGGAAATGAAAAGGAATTTAGCATTTGAATTACGAGAAGTTATATCAAACACCATGGAATTGAGTTTCCAATTACATTGCAGATTTGGCTGGGGAACTATGCGCTGGAGAGAGTTAGCAATGGATTTTCTTCAGTCCCAGGCAAGAAAGAGAAACTCATGGAGGAAGACCAAATCGAATCACGCCTTCTGGGTATTGGAAGGCCACAGGCTCTCCTAGCTATGTGTTTTCATCTACGGGTAACCGAATGATTGGCGTCAAGAAAACCATGGTTTTCTATCAAGGAAGAGCACCTACTGGAACCAAAACTAAATGGAAGGTGAACGAGTACAAAGCCATTGAAGAAGTACCCACACCGGGTGCACCTCCAAGGGTATGGTGCAATTCTAGTGCAGACATTTTCTCAAAATTGATCATCTTTTTATGTTTGGTAACTAACATTGCAAACCCTTGATCTTGTGTTTTCTTTTAACATACGTTTTAAGCCCTAAAAGATGGTTTATTTAGCTGAATATTTTCATCTTTCAACTTATGTCTATAAATCTCAAAATCAATTTTGAAAAATAAAATAAAATAAATATTTTAACCAACTGCTTGATGCTTCCGGTTAGAACTTAAAACCCAACTTGCAAAACCTATGTTACAAACAAAAACAGCAGCTAGAATTTAAAGAACTGGAATCAAATCCACACAACAACAACAATAATAATTAGAGAGAAGACGACTCTTACGGTGTAAAAACCATTTCTGTCATGCAATTAAGTGCCCGATCTATTGGATTATGCCAGATTATTCCATGTATATTCGGTAGTGTGATGGTTGGATCAGTCAATTTATTTGCATCAGCGAAGATTGGATGGTTAAGATGTGTCATGCTTCAAGCTTTTGCTTATCGTCTATCACATGACTGCCTCTAAATGAAGAGGTGCAATAAAGTATGCTTTGATGCAATGTGTTTATCCTTATTATTAGGGATTTCTTGCCTGCATTGCTACATAATGGCAGTCTTTTCTCTTCTTTTGTTCCATTTTGGTTGTGCAGTTGCGTCAGGAATTCAGCTTGTGTCGAGTATATGTGAATTCGGGTTGCTTGAGATCGTTTGATTGTCGTCCATCAGCAGCATCGATGAGTAGGAGCCCTGGAGAGAACACTAGAATGCCACCAATAATAGGATCAGCAGGTAGTAGCTTAGGAGCATCATATCAAGAAAATTCTTCAATGCTGGATAGAACAGGTTCTCCTGAGAGCTCCTCTTCAGGTGATCAAGTTCATAACACTCAAGAAACTGTTAGCGACTGGAATATGATCGAGAATATGGATCTGTGGGACTCATTCAACTGGGACTATTGATACTGAGAGAAATTTTCAGCTTTTATGACAAAAGAGATTTTTTAGATTATTTGTGAATCGTATTGAAGAAGGAAAAAAGGCATAAACATTGCCACATTCAGCTTCTTTTATGGGTTTTCGTCATGACAAATTACATACATATATGACAGTGTAATCGATAGTGAATTTTATACTAAATAAGGAGTGATCTGAACAATTGTTAACAAGACAGGCAACAAATTCTAGAATCGAAATGTGAATCGAAACGCTAGAGAAAACAGGCAAGGAAAAAAATGGAAATGTTAAACCTTGTGAGAAGCATTTCCCTTCAGTTGTGCCAATGCCTTCTAGTGAACTATTTCAAGAGTCTCTCACTTAGGTGACCAAAGATCGATAACTACTATCTAAACCATTTATTTCTTAGAGCATATATAGATAGCTGATACCCCAAATAATCTTCTCATTGCTTGATCTTAGACCTCTACTTGGTCATAGTCAAAGTTAAAATTTTTGAATAATTGAAATGTTTTTGAAAAAGTCCTGACCTTTTCATTTCCTAATTTTTCCTAAACAATTCAAACATATTTCTAAGTCTAGACAAATTTATCAAATTACACACGAATGAATTTATGAAATCAAACTCAAACTTGAAGAATAACTCACCAAATTCTCAAATACTATCTATAAACTAAGTCAAACATACAAATCAAAATATTAAATTTATATCCTTGTAATTTTATTTTATTTTTGACAATATTTTACTTTGCGGACTTATTCTCGTTGAATGCACTTGTCTTTATACTTCACATGCACACGCACCAAATCGAACAATAAGAGGAATCCTATAGGTACACACCTTAAAACATGAGTTACTGAAATGACTAGGATTTTGGATAAAGAGTGCCCACCTTTGGGTGATCCAGTTCCTCAGATTACCCCAATTTTAATATCTCATAAACAAAGAAAATTATAAAAAGTGTCTAGTATGTTTCCTGTGATGAAAAGTACTTCATTTCTTATGATCCTAGGATCACATCAATTTGCATGGTTTCTTGCTACAAGATACAAAAAGATAAGCAATCAGATGATTAATCGGATCATCAAAAGTGGCGCTCATTCATGCAAAAGTAGAATGCTTCTCCAAACGTACCTTATAAGGTGCGCCCATTTAGCTTTCCTCAAACCATAGAAGCACATTCTTTTCCACAAAAACTGAGAAAGTGAAGCTGTTTCCTATGTTATTCTCTCTTTGGACTTTTGCATGCTGTAGGATAGTTGCCTTCTTTCTCTTGGCTTTTTCTTTTTTCACCTTCCGTCTCCACGTGAAAAACAATGCCCGACTCTGCTGTTCTGTAATATATATTATCGCAAGAATAGCTGCCATGGGGACCTTCAAAATGGTTCAGCTGTGAGAATAGCAACCAAACTTGTTCTCCTTGTGAAGCACAGGTAGCACAGCTCCGCACATGTCAATCTCAATTGCCTTGGGTAACAAGACATGGCCGTGGCTTCAGTCGAGAGAGAAAGACCTCTTTATGCGACCATGGGACTAATATCCATATAACTTCAAGGAAAGAACATACAGACTCTTCTTTTGAATAGGTCAGATGCTTTAGGCCGTGTTTACAAAAAAGGTACTGCTGGTGCAGCCGGCCACAATACTCCAAGTCTCCAGCACCGATGTAACTCCCTCACTTTTGTATGTGGCCTCACTTATTATTGGCTTACGCTGTTCATTTAAATCTTCTAACCTTTTCTTCTGTTTTTTTCAAATTTTTTTTTTTAGTGTATACGCACCCATGAGAAGTTTCAACTCGTAACTTTTATGATTGAGACATTCTTGTATCACTGTAACACACATATTCTGACTCTTCTAACTTCGGATATCTCACGGCCCAAAATGTGTGCCAAAAGAAAATAAATCAGCGTCTAACAAGTTGTGTTTTAGTTTGTCACTGGTGCTTATGGTGAGCTTCTAACCGTGTCTAACAAGATTAAATCACCGTTTCTTGGATATTGGAGGTGTGCCTTCGACGTGACTATACACAGTTAGATAAAATTTGGATAGTGAAATGAAAGGCGTGGATCAATGTTTCGCAGGCCCACCCAACCATTTGCATGACAGGCTCTACCTTACCCGATCATCTTATTTCAGATATCTTATAACCAAAAAATCACAATGCTTGGATGACCGTGCCTGCTGTACGTTATCGGATGCTAAAAGTGTCCAATCGTCATGAGTTTTTGCCTATAATGCGTCTGAATTCGGGAAAATCAGATGAACGGTTCGGATCAATGAGAGTTTCAGACATGAAGCGGCCCATTCATCTTTATGACAAAACCATGACTTTTGGTAATGTGTGAACGCTAGGATGAATATATGGCACAATGCTGATGAGACAATTGGATCTTCCTGCCACTTTCGTCTGCATCATAAAGTGACGGCTATCAAATGGAGGAAGTTCCCTGCTATTTAGCCCCTGTGGGCCCTTAAACTAGGTTCAAAGGATTCAATTTATACAACTTAATTATTTTCCAACATAGTCTCTCAAATGTGTAAGGGATCTCAACAACTCATTCTCAGGGATTTAACCAAGCCAGACTCAATCTTTTATCTTTATTAATTTGCATTATCAAACTAAGGCCAATACTTTACTCTCCAATTTATCAATGCCTTCGAAAAAACAAAAATCTAAAAAATCATATCTCTCTATCTTAATTAAATATCTCTTTTTCTTGATGATTTGAAAAACATAATCAAATCCTTATTTTTGTTCACAAAGAAATCTCTCTTTTTTGGTTTATAGTTCCTTTAGATGTCAATTGTTATGATGATCTAGAAAACACAATTATTACTTCTCTCTTATGTCTACTTTCTTCAAATCTCTAGTAATGTGATAATCTAGAAAACATAATCTGATCTCTCTTTTTTGTAATATATCTCCACGAGAGAAGTACCTTCATATCTCAAAATTATGGTGATATGAAAAATACAATCAGATCTTAGATCACCTCAGAAACAAGATTATAAATCAAGAATTTAGAGTTTTAATATATATATATATATATATATATATATAAGTAAATAGTATAAGCATATCATGATTGGGTAAACTCATATAACAATAAAAACTTCACAAGATTAATAACTCTAGAACTAGAGTGCTAGAAAGCTTAAATTCTAGAATTAAAGAATTTCACAAGTGGAAGAACTCTTGAAGAGTGATGCCAAAATAGCCAAAACGCCCTTATATATATCCCGGTTTTAAAATATGATATCGAGGGGCAAACTCTTAAGTATCTATTGTCAAGACTTGGCTGGATAAACCACTGAAGTTTAGGCCAGGACAGGGCCGGATAAAGAAGGGGCCCGACATGCCCCTTAGCATCCCTTACTTTTGGCGCTGGACAATGAGAACATCCTGTTGTTATGCTAGAATAGAGACGTAGGGCTGGACCACATGGTAAGTTGCCGTCTAGCACCCCACTTTCACATGATGAGCCCAGTCTTTGGTTGATCTAACCCGTTCGTTTGGACTTCTAAATTTGGATGTGTAAGAGTTCAAAACTGTGCAGTTTGGATGACTGGCATCTGAACAAATGTACTTCTGATAGCAGGAAACGGGCGGAGTTGGAAAGAACAAAGGAAACAGCTTCAATGACTGACTGACTCTCACTCTCTTTCCTAACAAAATTGTTATCCCTAAACTTAAGTTGTACGGGTCATCTAAGGTCGGGTCTCTAATTGATTCAAATACTCTAAAAAAATTTAACATTTGAAAATAAAAAATTATTTGATAACAATTATCGAGTAATTTTATCTTTCAATACTAATAATGTTCACCTCATGCAAACAAGTTAGAACATCTGTATTGAAGAGAAAGGTGGCATTAGATCTATACTAAATTAAAATGTTTTTAGTCTCCAAGTGCCCTTACATTTATAGTTTGATAAAAATAAATATAAGGATATTTTAGTTAATATATAAATACATAGCAAAATATTTGGGGTCCCTAATTTTTTCATCACTAACAATAGCCCAACCCTAATATGAATTCAGGTCACAAATTTTGATCCTATCCCTGACCCTAATGCCAAATTTACTAACCCTTATGGGTCAATTTGGGTCGGATCCCCTGTAGCCCAACCCTTTGCCATTCACAGACCATCTTTAAAAGAAATATAGAACCTATGTCTACAACTGGTCAGGAGTTGGTTATGATTCATCCACTTTCATACTAGGAACTAGCAAAAGCTATCAAGGGCTCTAGCACCCGCTTCCTCTGAGTGAATAGCCTTTAGCGATCATAAGCAAACACAAAAGATTGGGCACATCCGTGCACTAAAGTGACGTAGCTTGGGTCTCTGCTCATTGAACAGCAAGGCCATTAGCAGTCTGGTTCCTCTCCCAAAACATGTGCCCTATCGTCCATCTTCCGATCATTCTCAGCATATGGAAGCACGAGGGGATGAACCTGTCGTAATTCCTTGTATCTGGGCCAGGCACATGCTCAGGACTTGGACAGAGGAGAAAACTATATGTATTTGATAACTTTTACCTCTCTCCAGCAAACATGCCACTCAAGGACGGACTACACAAATTCTATCTTTAATGAATAACTAGGATAATCTAAACAAAGTCATAATCGGTTTCAACCCATGAATGCAATGAAGGCACATAAGACCTTCCAAAATCAAGAGGTCCCTAGCCAACTTATAGTAGTTAATACAAACCTAAATTGCAAGTCTATGAGGAAGTCATCCAAACTACGGATGTAGCCAGGAATGCAGATAAACAGGTGTATCATTTCTCCCATTTTTAATTTCTTTGGTACATTTGAATGTTTTTCCTACGTCAGGATCCCCCTTCCCAGCAAAGATGCTTTCAGTGGGAAACAAACTGTCCTTTTCCAATGACAATGTTATTTCTACCATGGAGGTTTACAGTGTATTTTCAATATTAGAACATACATGAAAGCAGGATTTAGTTATTCGCCCACATGTTTACCACTCATCTTCAAGGCTAACACGGTGAAAACACAGGACCGTGCAGAGAAGAATGAAGAAGGACGTAAACTCAATAAACATGGCTCCAGTTTCAATCAGATGTGCATGCCTCAGGATTGCAGGAATGGCAATGCTCCCTACTGCTGAAGCACCAGTCAGGAACTTTGCTGCATCTATCCAGCTGGAAAGAAGAAGAGTTGTTAGTAGAAAGATGGAACAAACACTAGTATTTAATGTGAACATCTATTGATGGTGCTTAGTTAATGCAAAACTTTCAGCCAATTTACAACCACTGCATCACTATAGAAGAAAGCCTACAAGGATTATCAAAACACCAAATAGCACAGGCAGTCCAAAAATTACAGAGAAGAATAAAACCCATGCTAGCTTCATATCAGTTTCCCATGCTTCCATAAGGCTGTGAGCTGTGATACGCTTGGCTATTTTGGGATGTTGTTGACAGGTTATTATTGTCAGTTCATTTAGGAATTCTCAAAGATTGCGCTACCTTTGACGACCTTGACCAAGAAAGACACTTAGTTCGTTTGGACCGATGCCTACAAGAAGAGCTTTTAGGAGCTTAAGAGGAGGCTTACTATCGCCCCGGTGTTGACATTACCATTAGGTGTAGGTGGTTGTGTAGTTTATTTTGATGCCTTGGGTAAAGGATTAGGAGCAATGTTGATGTAGCATGGAAAGGTAATTGCCTATGCATTGAGACAACTTAAGACACATGAGGTGAATTACCCGACACATGATCTAAAGTTAGCAGTAGTGGTATTTGCAACAAAAGTCCCGGAGACATGATCTATATGGTTAGAAGTTTGAGGTATTCATTAACCATAAGAGCCTCAAGTACTTCTTTACTCAGAGTGATTTGAACATGAGGTAGCGTAGATGGATGAAATATTTCAAGGACTTTGATTTCACCATACAATGCTACCCAGGGAAGGCTAACATCATCACAAATGACTTGAGTAGGAAGTTTAGAGCAATGATTGCCAATCTCTCGACTCGGTTTATATTTCTCGACAGGATATTAAAGGCACAAAGCAAAGATAAGGAGACACAGGATCTAGCAAACATGACATATTTTATGAGAGGACCATATGGAGGAGTTAGATTCAAGGGTAGGTTGGTGGTACCGACAAATGATGATTTAAAGCGTGAGTTACTTTAGGAGGCACACCAGTCTTAGTATACGATCCATCCTGAAGGTACAAAGATGTATCAAGACCTTAGGAGACATTTTTTGTGGAATGGTATTTCCCGGTTCAAATCTCCGGCAAAGAGGGTTTGAAGAAAACGTTCCAGGCTCCACAGTGGTTGTTCAGGTACGTTCTCCTCCTCATCCTATTCCTCGTTCCTTTCCCTTTTGTTTTCCCCCTAACTCCTGCCAAATCTAACGTTTCCCGACCGGAGAACGCCTTGGGAAGAAGGGTTTGTTCCAGAACCCTCAAAGCGACAACCAGGGCTCCGACAGGCAGCTGAAACCCCGGACAAGGGCGCCATTTCAGGCTGCCCGGGTTGGTCCTCCTTTCCCTCTCCTTCCCAGCCCAAATCCTTGCCTGATCTGGGTATTTTTTAGACTAAAAATCACTAGTCTTCCGTGAAGAAAACCAAACGGGTGAAAACCCGTTAAGAGAAAGCGCCTCCCAGGGGTGCACAGACGTCCCAGGGGCACACGGGCATCCTAGGGGCACATGAGCATCCCAAGGGTACACGGCATGATCCAGGGGTGCCTAGCTTGATGCGCACCCGTGCCAAGCTCCTTGGGGGCTGTCATCGTGCACGCGTCACGTGCAAATAGTTTTCTTGGCTCAACCAAGACGCATGGGACATCCTAGGAGCCGAGGCACACCATAGTTGCTCCTAAGACGCGTCCGCGCAATGCTGTCCAGAGTGCACACCCTGGTGCACCATTCGAACGTATGCACGTGAGCCAACCTGGTTGCGGTGCGACCAGGGCGCACACGTATCCTAGCGCCCGTGGCGCGCGCATTCTAGCACCGTGGCGTGCAGGACCCTAGGCACTACATTAGGGTCGTCCGTTGAGGCGCGACCTTTAAAATCCAATTTCGGAGCCTATATAACTCTGATTGACAAGCCAAAAGGACCGTTGCGTCCGTAATTTTGACACAGACCCAATTATACAATAAAATGTAGGACATTCTAAGATAAATAGCAACTTAAAAATATCATAGAGTAACCCCTAGAAACTAAAAAATCATATAACCTTTACCCTATGACCATAGAAATAATGTTTAGATCTTATGTTTGAACTACATTCAGGACTTTACCAAGGTATTCTCGGGCTCGAATTGAAGACAGGCACGGGCTAAGTGATAACACACGAGGTAGGTAGTTTGATGTTGCTATGTTTTTATGCATTTCGAACTATATTTGATTTGTAGGTAGTCTGATCCTACTCTGTTTTCAAAATGCATCCCAAACTCTCAGTAAGTTACTTGTTTTTATTATTGTATGGAGTATGTGTTTTACACTACGTATGTGGGACCTGCTTTCATGATCTTGCATTGAATTAAGAATGTTGTTGGGAACTAATGTTTTATATGAGTTACGGATTCATGACATTGACTAAGGTACTAGCATGAGTAGATTTTATGCAATACCCGCATACTTTGAAAACAAATGCATAAATTGCATGATTTATGTTGATTTGAGATTTGGACTATATATGTTTTTGGGTTATTAAGCCTAGTGGGCACTATGCTGAGGGGTACGGGTTTGGCCTCCCGGCCTCTACCACCAAAAAGGTGGATGGTATCATTGCTAAAAATGTCATTGTCCCTTCCCTGACTGCTATGGTAAATAGGGATGACCACTGGAGGTGTCATGGCACCCTTTCGAGGACAGCCATGTCACCGTAGAGGCTATGGTATGTAGGTCTCTAGATACTGGAGCCACACGATTTCGGCATGGTGCTGAATCGTGAGCATAGTGACCCTATGATTTTGGTTTTACCGCTATACATATAGCATGGATATGGTAATATACAAGTACTCGTGACTGGCCAGTTTTGCATAATTCACTAAAATGTCCCCATGCACCATATTCATGGCACTATCCTCATTTGGTTGGAGTTAATTATACTTTAAGATTTTCATACCTATAATAACCGCCCGATATATTTTCCTCGATTTATGCTATGTAAGCATATATTTCAGCTTGCTAATGTATGAGTTACATAGTTTATGCATAGGTGCCTATGATTAACAAAAAGTAGAAATAAATGTTTCTATAATCATGTTTAGCAAAACCATGCTTGTTTGCTGTGTTTTCAAATAGTAGTATCAAGTTACCTACTGAGTATGATAAATACTCAACCTGTTGAGTCCTTAATTTTGCCAAAAATAACCTTATATTACTATTTTATTAGATCATTTGATAAGGTAATTTTGTGATTTTAAATCAATTTTAGCTATAATTAATCATCCAATCGTTAATTTGAAAAGTTAATGATCGGATGATTATTATAGCTAATTATCCACATAAAATAATTCTAATTTTATATTTTGTTTTTGCAGGTAAGCCAGAATACATTAGACGGTTCAGATTTGCTTAATGGGTCCCATGCCACGAATTTGGGCAAAGCTGACCAATGATGCATATGACATCATCGCATGGTAGGCAACATCACATGGGCATGCTGCAAGATATGATGGGCAAGGCATGGGCGAAGTATGGGCAAGCTGCACGTTTTACAAAAAATAATATATTCAGGCTAGCTTTGTTTCCTTCAAGGGGAGGAGCAAGTAGCTCAACCCGAACACACTTTCTCTCTGGTGCTCTCCTCTTCTCCCTGGGCTTCTGCCCCTTCACGGACAAAGATGGAAGGATTGTTTCTCTCCGTCTCTTCATCCATTCCCCACTCTCCACCTCTCTCGTACTCTCTTTCTCTCCCGCATCATCTCCCTTCTTCTATTCTCCTCTCCTCTCATCTTCTCTCTAACGTCTCTCTCTCTCTCTCCCCGTGTTTCATCGACTACACCTCTCTTTCCCACTTTTCTCTTCAACCAAGTCTACCTCCTACCATTCTTCCCACTGGCCGGCCATAGGTGAGTGACACACCATAGGCCAGGCGTCATCTCACTTGCCCAGAACCTCCTCTGCAACCGCATCAACCCCCTTCTCTCTCTCTCTCTCTCTCTCTCTCTCTCTCTCTCTCTCTCTCTCTCTCTCTCTCTCTCTCTCTCTCTCTCTCTCTCTCTCTCTCTCTCTCTCACGTTTTCCTCCTCCCTTGATCTCTATCTCTCACACCCATCCCTCTTTTATTGTTGCATACCCCATCTCTCTTGTTCTCCGTGCTCACATCGCACAAATCCCCTTTCCACCTTTTTAGATCTCCTTTGCTTCACTGGCTATGCCTAAACACAGTTTCTCCTCTCCCCTGCTCACCATTTGATTCAAGAGAGAAAACCCAACTCAGGTTTTCTCCCAACCCATCTTCTCCCGCTTTCCCACTTCTCTCTTCCCTCTTCTTCCTCCTTCTCTCCCTTTCCTTCTTCTTTTCTTCTCCCCATTTTTGATTCGATTACTGTTCATCGAGTTACTATTCATGAACAGTTACTGTTCATGGAATGGTTGAAGCGTTTTAGCTATTCATGCAACATATGGGGTAGTTCATGCAGAACCAACCACAAGCACCTGTGGCAAGAGCCTCTTCTCCAGAAGAATTGCTGATAGGATAGAGGCCCAACTAGAACGATTTCAAAAAGTGGCCCTATCATTCTCAGGGGAAGATGACTCTGCAACAGCAGAAAAATGGATCTTTGATGTTGAAAATTTATTCAAGGCTATGAAAATCCCAGAGGATAGGAAAGTTGCCATGGCCAGTTTCGTACTAAAAGGCGAGGCAGGCTTTTGGTGGGAAACGACCTAGAGAACCTATTTTGAAGAGAATAATGTTATACCTTGGGAAGACTTTTAAAGTAGTATTTAATGAAAAGTACTATCCCCACCATGTGCGAAAACAGAAAGAAAAGGAATTTATGAACTTGAACAAAGTAAACTCTCAGTGCAACAGTATGAAAATAAGTTCATAAGTCTTCGTAGATTTGCACCAAATGCTTGCTCCACCGAGGAAGACACTGCAGAGAAGTTTGTCGATGGGCTACACCCTGGCCTCAGAAACTGAGTGATAGGATTCCAACCAACCACAGTAGCAAAAGCTGTAGAAATGGCGTCTCTCTTTGAAAAAGATTATCAAAGAACACATGCTGCTAAGGATGTGAAGAATAACAATAGTGGGAGAAATAATAAAGGTAAAAGACCCATTCAACCTTCTGGACCTCGACAAATACACAAGCGCCAATTCGATTATAAAGGAAGGAACCCAAAATTCAAGACTTGCCCCATATGCAAGAGATATCACCCAGGCAAGCTATGTACCTTTCATTTTGTGTGTTTTGACTGTGGAGAAAACAAGACATTTAGCTCGAAACTACCCTAAGAGAAAGAAAGAGGAATGTAAAGAAAATCCCAGTCCTCGAAGCCAAGGACGAGTATTCGCCATCACTTCAAGTCAGGCTCGGACATCCAATGCCGTAGTAGAAGGTACGCTTTATATCTGCAATAGACCTGCCAAAATATTATTAGACACTGGTTCCACTCATTCCTTCATATCTTGCAAGTTTGCCTCTTCCATTGATATTATAGTTTAAGACTTAGAGATAGACTATTCAAGGACAGACTAATCTAGAGACAGTGCAATCCAAGGACAAGCTTATCCAGGACGCATTTTAGTTTTATTTTCTGTTTTCCTTGGAATAAATATTTGGGAACATTGGAACAATTGCATACATCTGGATTTTAGTTTATTTCTAGTATAATCTTTGTTTTTATTATTTTAGTTTAATTTTATTTAAAACTCCATCACTTCAAATCAAGTCCTCATGGGATTGACCCGTATTTGCATAGCTATACTACAATAGCCTGTGCACTTGCGGTTCAACAATCAACAAGTTTTTGGCGCCGTTGCCGGGGACTTGAAATGGAGTTTTTATAAAATTTAATTAAAAATCCAAAAAAATTCAAAAAATTAGAAAAATTTCAAAAAAAAAATCAGAAAAATACAAAAAAATTAGGAATTGCATTTTAGGCATTTTTAGGTGCATCTTTAGGCATTTTTAGTGCATAATCACTTTATTTCCTGAATTTGGTATTAATTGTTATTTTTCTTTTTCAGGAAATTGGAGTGGAGCTTCATCAATTGATAGATTTGTCTTGCTTTCTTAGATTAGAAATTTTATTTTTGAGTGAATCTTGTAGTGAGGCCCCTTGTAATTTGCATTTTCAATTTCAATTTTAAAGGGTTGTAATAATACAGGGCAAGTGTGGGACAAGGTGGCCCACACTTGATCTTCATCAGAAACCTCACTGTAAGTCTTCTCACTCATTTATTTTCTAGATTAGGGTTTGCATTTAGAATAATTTGCATTGTTTGGTACTTAATTGCATATAGAAAGCATATGTTATAATTGTTGCATCTTAGGGTTTTGCATTAGTTTATTGCTTTCAATTGCATTTTAGGACACGTCTAACGCTTTAAGGTGGATTATATGTTGATCGAATTGCCATGGTGTGTGAAATTTAATTAGTAAGGGCACCCTACCCCACAAGATCAAGGGTGGATTTTGTCACCACTCCTTGGCCCACCTAGGATAATCATCTCAAGCGCGCAACCTCTCCTTTCACATTAATTTAAAATCAATCAGAAGAGACCTATAGGGTTATCACATGCTCGTAGGACCCTCTTAATAGGACATGAATTACTGTTACTCTGGTTGCTTTTGATCACTGTGGTTATTAGGGGTTGTCTAATAGAGCCTCGCTCTTCCCCTACCTCCTGTCGACGTTTGTTGAGGTCTAAACGCCTCCTTACACGAGGGTTGTATTAACCGCTTTGGTTAGAACCTAACTGGTAAGCAGTAGTCAACTCCTAAAGACAGTAGGAGCATTAGAGTAGGCTAATTAAAAGCGTTGTCCCCACAAAAAATCAAGAAAATCAAAATATTTATGCTTGCTAGCCTTAGGGGATTGCTTGATTGTGTCCTGTTTTGTGCATCATTTTAGGCATTTAGGTTGCATCATTTACGATAGGAAAAAATAAAAACATAAAAAAACCAAAAAGATCTTTCATTGTATGCCCTTTTGGATACACGACGAAATCGGTAGGTTAGTCTCTTACGACCAAAAAGACAGACCAACAATGGCTGATCAACGATCAAGGGGTAACTCACCCCATGGTAATGTTAGAGGTGATCAAGCTCCACTCATCATGAATGAGGATCCACCACCTCTAATTGATGATGAATATCAACCTCCACCAAGGAGGAATAATCATCAACAAAGAAATTGGAGAATGAATGAAAATAGGGAATGGGACCAACAGAGTGACCATGGAGAAAATGATGTTTATCAGAATCCTCATGGACAAACCTTAAGAGACTACCTTCAACCTACACGCACCAGTACACCCTCTTGTGTCATTCTTCCTCAAAATGCTGGTGCGTTAGAATTAAAAACGGGAGTAATTCAATTACTTCCCAAATTTCATGGGCTAGATAGTGAGAGTCCTTATTTGCACCTTAAAGAATTTGATGAGATATGTAGTACCCAAAGAACCCAAAATATAGGTCTAGACACTGTCAGGCTTAAGCTATTTCCTTTCTCTTTAAAGGAAAAAGCAAAAATGTGGTTTAATGCACTACCACCAGGTTCCATAAGGACTTGGAATGAAATGACTAGGGAATTCTTGAAAAAGTTTTTCCCTACACATAAAACAAATACACTCCGTCGTAAGATAATGAACTTTACCCAAAAAGATAAAGAATCATTCTACCAATGCTGGGAAAGGTTCAAAGATCTATTACTTACTTGCCCACATCATGGCTATGAACCATGGCGCATTATCAGCTTCTTTTATGAAGGACTTAATTCTGACATGTGCCAGTTTGTAGAGATGATGTGCAATGGTAACTTTTTGAATAAACAACTAGATGAGGCGGAGGAGTATTTGGAATGGCTAGCTGAAAGTGCACAGACCTGGGCTGACTCAGAAAGAGTAGAACATTCAGATAGACCTAAGCCCACTACCACATCTACTAGGGGAGGCATGTATGCCATGACTGAAAAAAATGAAATCAGTGCCAAAGTAGCAACCCTAGCTAGAAAAGTAGAAGCCATGGAAATGGGAATGAAAACCTTAAATAATGATGAACAAGTGTGTAGCATTTGTGAAAGTACATTTCATCTTACTCAGGAATGTCCTACCATCTCTGCATTTCAAGATGTACTTCATGATCAGGCTAATGCACTCAATAATTATAAAAGACCTTTCTCCCCATATTCTGAGACATATAATCCCAACTGGAAAAACCATCCAAATTTCAATTGGAGAAATGGACCTAATGCAAATGTCTCACAACCAGGCCCATACCAGAGTCATCAACAACCAAACCAAGGACTACTTGCTCCACCACCATACCAAATTCATCAACCTCATTCTCCTGGACTTTACTTGCCCCCACCTAAAAGGCATGTAGAGGATAATCAAGTTAATCAAAATCAGGAAAGGAAAATTTCTCAATTAGAAAAGTCTGTGAATAAACTAAAAAACATGATGAGTCAAATGATGCAAAATATGGAAAAAGGAAAATTCCCAGCTCAACCTCAAGCAAAACCCTAAGGGAGTGCATGCGGTTAGCATTAATGCATCTGATGAAACATCTAGCTCTACCATGGAACAGACTAAAGCTGTTACTATTCTTAGGAGTGGTAAAATAATTGAGAAAGATGAGCCTAAAAAGATTGAAAAGGTAGAAAAACCTAAAGAAAAATCTGAAGAAAAGGACCATGTTTCACCTGTTGAGCCATGTCCAGTCCCTGCTCCATTCCCTCAAAGGTTGCGCCAAGCCCCAAAGTCTGCATCTAATGATGAGATTTTAGAGATTTTCAAGCAAGTCAAGATCAACATACCGATCTTAGATGCTATAAAACAAATCCCATCATATGCCAAATTCTTAAAAGACTTATCCACCATCAAGAGAAAATTAAATGTCCAAAAGAAGGCATTTTTGACTGAACAGGTTAGTTCTATTCTTCAACATCATACACCACCAAAGTACAAGGATCCTGGTTGCCCCACTCTTACTTGCATTATTGGAAACTACAAAATTAACCATTTCAGGCTGCCCGGGTTGGTCCTCCTTTCCCTCTCCTTCCCACCCTAGATCCTTGCTGGATCTGGGTATTTTTTTGACCAGAATCACCGGTCTTTCGTGAAGAAAACCAGACGGGTGAAAACCCGTAAAGAGAAAGCACCTCCCAGGGGCGTACGGGCGTCCTAGGGGCACACAAGCATCCCAAGGGTGCACGACACAGTCCAGGGGTGCCTGGCTTGATGCGCATCCCTGCCAAGCTCCCTAAGGGCTGTCCTTGTGCACGCGTCGCGTGTGAATAGTTTTCTTGGCTCGACCAGGACGCATGGGACATCCTGGGAGCCGAGGCACACCATAGCTGTGCCTAATACTTGTCCGCGCAACGCCATCCAGAGCGCACACCCTGGTGCACCATTCGAACGTATGCACGTGAGCCAACCTAGTTGCGGTGTGATCGAGGCGCACACATATCCTAGAGCCCGTGGCGCGCAGGACTCTAGACACTACATTAGGGTCGTCTGTTGAGGCGCAACCTTTAAAATTCAATTTCGGAGCCTATATAGCTCCGATTGAAAAGCCAAAAGGACCGTTGCGTCCGTAATTTTGACATGGACCCAATTATACAATAAAATGTAGGACATTCTTAGAGAAATAGAAACTTAAAAATATCATAGAGTAACCCCTAGAAACCAACAAATCATATAACATTTACCCTATGACCCTAGAAATAACGTTTAGAACTTAAATTTGAACGACATTCAGGACTTTACCAAGGTATTCTTGGGCTCGAATTGAAGACAGGCACGAGCTAAGTGACAACACATGAGGTAGGTAGTCTGATGCTGCTATGTTTTTATGCATTTAGAACTATATTTGATTTGTAGGTAGTCTGATCCTACTCTGTTTTCAAAATCCATCCCAAACTCTCAGTAAGTTACTTGTTTTTATTATTGTATGGAGTATGTGTTTGACACCACATATGCGGGACCTGCTTTCATGATCTTGCATTGAATTAAGAATGCTATTGGGAACTAATGTTTTATACGAATTACGGATTCATGACATTGACTAAGGTACTAGCATGAGTAGATTTTACGCAATACTCGCATACTTTAAAAACAAATGCATGACATTGACTAAGGTACTAGCATGAGTAGATTTTACACAATACTCACATACTTTGAAAACAAATGCATAAATTGCATGATTTATGTTGATTTGAGATTTGGACTATGTATGTTTTTGGGCTATTAAGCCTAGTGGGCACTATGCTGAGGGGTACGGGTTTGGCCTCCTGGCCTCTACCACAAAAAAGGTGGATGGTATCATTGCCAAAAACGGCATTGTCCCTTCTATGTCTGCTGTGATAAATAGGGACGACCACTGGAGGTGTCATGGCACCCTTTTGGGGATAGCCATAGTCACCGTGGAGGCTATGGTAGGTAGGTCTCTAGATACCGAAGCCACATGATTTCGGCATAGTGCTGAATCGTGAGCATAGTGACCCTATGATTTTGGTTTTAACGCTATACATATAGCATGGAGATGGTAATATACGAGTACTCGTGACTGGCCAGTTTTGCATAATTCACTAAAATGTCCCCATGCACCATATTCATGGCACCATCCTCATTTGGTTGGAGTTAATTGTACTTTAAGATTTTCATACCTATGATAACCGCCCGATATATTTGCCGCAATTTATGCTATGTAAGCATATATTTCAGCTTGCTAATGTATGAGTTACAAAGTTTATGCATAGGTGCCTATGATTAACAAAAAGTAGAAATAAATGTTTCTATAATCATGTTTAGCAAAACCATGCTTGTTTGCCATGTTTTCAAATAGTAGTATCAGGTTACCTATTGAGTATGATAAATACTCAACCCAATCCATTATTTTTCAGATCAAACAAAAGACAAATAGAAGAAGCATAAGGAGGCATTAAAATCAAAGTCAAGTAGGCAAAGGTAAGACTCAATTAGTGATTCTTTTGGTACCTGTTGAAATCTTGATTATAAGTATTTATGTATAGCTGTGGCTATGACTAACAACCCTGGGAGTAGTACTTGTTTCGATTTGGTCTCTAAATTGCCATGACACTATGCATTGCACGTTCATTTTGACACTCAAGCTCTTTATACAATGTTTTTGAAAAAGAAGAAAATTGTTCATGCATTCTTTTGCACAAAATGTTTTAAAAATAGAGATCGATCTCGCTGTGATTTTATTAAAATTGCATTATAAAAACCTGAGTCGTCACAATATTACCATGGATTTCATTGTGGGCCTTCCGAGGATTGTTAGTAGACAGGACATGATATGGGTCGTTGGGGGTAGATTGACTAGGTTCGCTCATTTCCTTCCTATTAGGCAGAATCAGACGGTGGACAATCTAGCGACTATGTTAAGGAGATCGTAAGTCTACATGAAATTCCCTTGACGATTATATCTAATCGAGACACTCGATTTACCTCAAAGTACTGGAAGAGCATATAAGAGGCTCTAGGATCGAGGTTGAAATTTAGCATATCATTCCACCCTCAAATAGATGGTTAGACCGAGAGGACCATCCAGACGATTGAAGATATGCTACGGGCTTATGTTATGGATTGGAAGGGTAACTGGGAGGACCATTTACCACTAGTAGAGTTTGCCTATAATCACATCTATCATGCAGGTATTAGCATGGCTCCATACTAGGCACTTTGTGGAAGGCCTTGCCAATCACCCTTATGTTGGAGTGATGTAGGAGAGAGACACATAGTGAAGTCTAAGTTGGTGGAAGAGTGTGCAGAGAAAGTTTGACTTATTTGAAAGAGATTGTTGACAGCTCACAGCTGCCAAAAGAGTTATGCTGACAAAAGGCAGAAAGACCTAGAGTTCTCTGAAGGTAAGCATGTATTCTTAAAGGTTTTCCCTATGAAAGGAGTGATGAGGTTTGGGAATAAAGGGAAACTTAGCCCCAGGTACATTAGACCTTTTGAGATTTTATGCAGAGTTGGGTCAGTAGCATACCAGCTAATCTTACCACCACAGTTGGCAAATGTACATGACGTCTTCCATGTATCAATGTATCTATGCTGAGGAAGTATGTGGCAGACCCATCACATGTGCGGAAGTAGATTCCAGGAGAGTTACAGCCTGATATGACATTTGAGGAGAGACCTATGCGTATATTAGATTGGAAAGTCAAGGAGTTGAGGACTAAAACTATACCATTAGTCAAGGTCTTTTGGCAACATCATGCAATGTAGGAGGCCACATAGGAGATAGAAGATGAGATGAGGAGGATCCAACCAGAGTTATTTATATAGAGGTATGTACCGAAATTTCAAGGATGAAATTTTTATAATGAGGGAAGGATGTAATAACATCAATTTTTAACCCTAAATTAGTAACAAAATAAAATAATTAAAAATTTTATGCATAGAATTTGATTTTGAAACTACTAAATTTAGAAAGTACACGTCGATAGGAATTGAACAGTATAAAGAACGTTGAAAACGAAGTTCTTAGAGAGGGCCGTTTTGATAACGACACCCCTTTCCATTCCCATTCCAACTCCAATGGAGGAAAGCTGTGATCTACCTTTCCTTGTGATGAAATTGGATCTACAACTACATAACGAATTCCCCTTCCATTCTCACACCAAACATACAAAGAAAACCCCCTCTTTTCCACTTTGCACGCTACTAAAATGAACGAAACTTTGCACGCACTAGAGGACCTTGATCTCCACTCATCGGTTCTAATCAAGTAAGCCACAGACTCCAGCTTGTTTTTCATATCATTTTTCAACTTTTCCCTCTCAAATCTGGGCTGGATTTGAGCTGAACAACCATTGGATGGCCTAAGAAGTCAAAATCGAAGAGCATGGTTAGACCCACATTAAGGACACCTCAGATGGTAGATCTGAGCTGTTCATTATGATCTTTGGACCCAAAAACCCTAAGAACGGCAAAAACAAATAAAAAATTAGGGTATCTGGGGCTCCGATCAAGCCAAAAGAAATAGGATGGCTCGGTCTCATCGTCCTTGATGGACAATGTGCCCAGGATGCCGACCGGGACAGGTTGGAGCAAACGACGCATGCAAGCGCTGTCCCAGACGGCCCAAACGCACCGCGCTTCCTAGCGTCTGAGTGCTCTGTGACATCATTTTACACCAATGTAAACGTCTTTCCATCGGTGTAAACGATGTAAAATTATTTTTTTAATCTGGAATGATTTTTCTGAAATTCTAGAGGCTACAAAACCCAATCTTCGATCAGAAAGGTCTGTTGGAGCCATCTCAACAATGCGAACATAATTTTAGTATTAGAATCTTAATCTAATCACATTTAGTTTGGTCAAATTCATAAAATAGTACCAAATCACTTAAATACGACTGATCAAAGGATGATTAAGCCCCAAGACTTGAACAACTAGATAATATATGGTACTAACTGAGGGTCCTAAGGATTAGATTAGGTTTATTTACTTTAGTAATTGATCCAGACCATTGATCTGACCCATATCTTGGAAATTTGTTGATCTAAGGATTATTTGATTGTCAAATCAAGGTGTAAACTTTAGATACGCATAAAAAATGAGTAGATGAACATGATAAAGGACTGATTAATAACAAGTGACGTTGGGATTAAGGACCAAATCATAAATTCTTAAAGAATGATCCAACAGTTGGATCGCCATAGATTCAATTAAGATGAAATAAATAATACAAAATTGTATTGTGATACTGGCAGGTACATCAAAGCGTGCGAACGAAGAGGATTACACTCTTGATTTGGGTTATCTCTCATTGAGGTAGGTGACGACATTTAATGTTATGTTTTGATTTATAAAACTTTGCATTATCATAACATTCATGGTTGATTGTGATTGATTGTTATTCATTTAATTATTCTGAGATTTTGTGAGATTCAATATTTTATGCTATGATCATTATTAGATTTTGATAATATATTGAATGGGTTTTCATGATTGATTGTTTTAGGAGATTGATATCACGTATCTTATGTATGATTAGTAATTATCTTCCCTTATTGCATTACTAAGATTGATTGGTTTTCATAACATTAATGTTGGAGGCTTGATGGCTAATCCTTTGAGAGGCTAACCTCGGGATGAGGAGTGTGCCTTGGGGATTATGAGCCACAAGTGCTCTTGGTTTTATGAGATACACGATTTTCGTGTTTTGTGATTTATGATGGGTGCTCTCACCTGGTGGATGTCATGCTAGGAGAGAGAGAGTCGGCCACTCACCCTCCAAAATCGTGATGTGATTTATGATGTGATGACACCTGCCCACAGATGGCTTTCGGTAGTAGGAGTTTGGTAACATGAATAGTCCATACTACTAGTCTGAGCCTTTCCATGAGGACGGACGTTAAGTCTCTTATTATGGTGTCAATAGGGAGCGATGGTGGTTGAGACCCTGGAGGGGTTGCCACTACGGCATGACGATCCATATTCTTGTTCTGTAGGCTTGCATGATGAGTATTGAGATGTTATTGTATGCTTGGGTGTGATGACACTTAGAAGATTAATATGAGTGTTCATGATATGTTATACGAGTGTATGGGACACTTGTGGGACCCACGTACCTTAGAATGCCCTATTTGTTATTGTATGCTCATTGATATTGGATCATATCATGTTTACATTCACGAGATTATCATGTTTTATATCCATGAGGCTCATGTTTGATCACATATGATGTTTTAAGACTATATTGGCATCACTTATGATACTTATATTTTTATGGATAATTGACCTACACATTATATCAACATTGTTATTTGATTTTGTTTTCCTTGTTATTACATTAAATGTCTAGGTACCTACATAAGTAATAGCTTGCTGAGACATTGCTTTGTTTTGCAATGCCTCAAATACTGAGCATGATAGCAAGAAAGGAAAGGCTGTTGAGGGATACTGATAGCAGTGGTGACCACTTTGATTGGCTGACAGATAGCTTGACGTGAGTGATTAGATAGACTACAATTTGAACCTATTTTATGGACTGTATATCTTCATTAGATGGATTTGATTATGATATTGTATATATTATGGACATGACTTTAAATATTGTGAAATATTATCATGGATAGACCATAGGCCACATTATTATGTTTTTTGGATATTATTGTTTTAAAAATAAAGGCGACGTTGGATTTTATATTAGTTTTGTCTTAAATTTATTGCTGCGTACTTATATTTATCTTTTAATCATGGTCGTGATGCTTTTGGAAAAAGGAGATAATGCCCAGAGATTTTTCAGTAAATATTTTAATAAAATAATTAATAGAATCTTTTGATTTTGGGATCCCGACTATAATTATTATTACTATAAAAAAAATTTGAGAAAAACCCAGGGTGTCACAATAGATTTCTTTAATAGTTTCAAGAAGATGGAAAACATGAACTCACAGGTTTCGGAGGTGGTGTATCTTCTATTGATTCAATGAATCAAATCACTGTACGAACATGCCTCTAAGCTTATGCATCCGAACCACAAGACGAATGTATTCTGGAGATTGGTTGTTGGCCATATAGAATCTCTCTTTACTAAAGCAATATACAGAAAAAAGAAATGCTTAAGAAAAGAGATGAATGAGTGTAGCTTTGAGCCCTTCGAACCCTTTTTTTTTTTTTGTGCTCACAAGCATTTTATTTATTTATTTTATAATCTAGTGTTTGTTGGAAGATTGAATAAATAGGAAGCATAGTTTTCTCTTCTCAATTTCATTATGTTCCTGGCAGAATTCTGGGAACGTTCTCCAGTGTGAAAAATGGCAAGGAATCGTACTTAAAACATTTTTTGTCATAATTCTGGTTCGTTTCATCTGTTCCTATTCATTTTGGCCCGTTTCAATCATTCTGATCCAAAACTTTGGTAAATTCTGTTCTTTTATTTTTATTTTTTAAATATAAAATTTTTGAAGCAATGATCAAAATTTTGTTTCGGAATTGACAGAATTTTGGCTAGCCAAAAGTACGAAAAGGCCTATAAAATGAAATTGACAACTATGATAAGTAGGCAACATTGTGCCTAAATTCTCTCTTTATATCTCATCGTTATCCTCTCCGTTCTTCTTCTTTTTTTTAATTTGTATAGAAGCTTACGCACACCCCATGGACCACTTTTCCTTCTCTCTTTCCATGCCTTCTTAGTCACTCTCATCTTTAGTAATTAATATCAAACGCCACTACCATTAGATCACTTTGTTTCTCTTTTCCTTCTCTCTTTCAGAACCTGCTCATCACTCTCATATTTAGTAATTAATCTCAAATAGTTTTTTAATTACTTTTGTAGTCTTCTATTTTATTGGTAGACAAAGTGGACCCTTCAAGAGCTTTTTCACCAATTTTTCCTCCAATCTTATTACATACTTCAAAATAATCTAACTAATGAGATTTCGGGGTATAAGCTTCTAAAATAGGAATTGAATGATTCCACAATCCCATTCATCATTTTTTATCTACATAACCTAAAGCCTAGTGAGTATCTAGTATAAACGAGAGAAGGATGTATAGCTGATATAGGATCTTGTGGAATAGGATTTGATATTTCAAGAGGTTCAATAGGATTTGATACTTCAAGAGGTTTAAAATTTATAGATATTAAAGGGAAAAAATATTTTACAACTTCTTAATCTTGAAATTATATTGTTATAGATAAATTAAATTAAATATCACATCATAGATAAGAATCATACTATGGTAGACAAATTTGAAGCATAGGACTGAGATATTGAAGAAGAAAAAAATTTGCAAAAAAGAAAAGGCTATAATAATTGGTCTTTTTGGAAGATGGGTTTCAAATGAAAATATGTTCACTAAGATGAGTTTTATTGAAAAAGATAAATTTCTTTAAAGTTTGATACCGCTTCATGAAAAAGACACAATTCCTTTTTAAAAATAAAGTAATGAAGAATTCTCTTAGATTAATCTTAAATAAAGTAATTACTCTCTCTCTCTCTCTCTCTCTCTCTCTCTCTCTCTCTCTCTCTCTCTCTCTCTCTCTCTCTCTCTCTCTCTCTCTCTCTCTCTCTCTCTCTCTCTCTCTCTCTCTCTCTCTTAATTGTATGATGCAACCTATCTCATCATGATTGCATCATAAGCGTCCTTAAAAATGGATGGTAGGTCCGCTTTTTCAAGTTTTTTTGCTTAATCCAATCTATTCATCTAATTCGCATCATAGATAGAATAAGTATATGTGAAATATCTTTTCTATTGCATATCTCTAAGTTCTTTACTTTCGGACATGTGAAAGTAAAAGATAAATAGGTGGCATAACACTAAAAAGACTTAAAAATCGTCTAATTTTTTGCTTCAAAACATCCAACAACTAGTAACTTAAAGATGTGAGATAGACATGACTTTTCATACCTATGATATCTTTAAGATCACACAACAACAATTCTAACTTCATATAATTACTTCTCTTTCTTTAGTTGAGTTTTCATAGATAATATATAACCTAGGAGTGCCTAGAACCCATAACCTAAGCACAAGCAGCTAAGCTCCAACACCAGTGTAACTCCCTCACTTTTGTATGTCACCTCACTTGTTATTGACTCACACTCTTAATCTAATTCTTCTAACTCTCTTTTTTTTTAATGATGGATATGCATCCTTGAGGAGTTTCAAACTTGTGACTTTTATGATTGAGACACTCTTGTACCACTGTAACACGCAAACTCTAACTCTTCTAACTTTGAATATCTCATGGCCCAAAATTCGTATCAAAAGAAAATTAGCATCTGACAAATTGTGTTTTAGTTTGTTGAATGTATGTGATGCTTATCGAGAGCTTCTAACCGTGTCTAACAAGATGAAATCACCATTTCTTGGATATTGGAGGTGCGCTCTTGAGGTAACTTTGGCACGGTTAGATAAAATTTGGGTAGTCAAATGAAAGGCGTGGATCAATGTTGTGGAGGCCTACCGTGCAAATTAAAGTGGAGGAGTTACACACGGTGCCCCGCCATTTGCACAATAGGCTATGCCTCGCCCCATCATCTTATAACCAAAAATCAACTCCGCCAATGCCAGTCCCAAGCCCAGATAAAAAAGGAGGGTCTTGTGTCAGGTGCCAGCCGGCAAGGGAGAAGTTGAAGATGATTCTATTATTTCTTTCTTACAAATGAATATGCATTTGTATATTAGTTTGTGAGGAAGAAATGAAAATTAGCTCCAGCTTCTTAAAACATGGCAACCCTTGTGTCAGGTAGCCAGCCGGCAAGGGGGAAGTTGAAGATGATTCTATTATTTCTTTCTTACAAATAAATATACATTTGTTTATTAGTTTGTAAGGAAGAAATGAAAATCATCTTCAACTTTTTAAAATATGGCCACCCTTGCGTCAGGTAGCCAGCCGGCAAGGGTGAAGCTGAAGATGATTTTAATGAAAATCATCTTCAGCTTTTTAAAAACTATGACATTCGCTCAAGCTAGGGCATTCCCCATAAGCGATGCGTTGCATCAGATCCCGGATGCGGTGAAAAATAGGCAAGGGTTGCTAGGGTGTTCTCCCAGAAGCGACGCGCTACATCGGATCCCGGGTGTAGTGAAAAATGGGCAAGGGTTGCTAGAGCGTTCACTCGGAAGAGATGCGCTACATCAGAACCCAGGTGCAGTGAAAAGTGGACATGGGTTCATACCATGGAGGTCAAGAAAGGCGATAGTAAATAGGGTATCTCCAAAACATAAGATTCGCATCACTACATGGAATATAGGGACACTGACAGGTAAGAGTTTGGAGTTAGTAGACACGATGAAACGTAGGAGAGTCAACATTGCTTGTATCCAAGAAACCAAGTGGAAAGGGGCTAAAGCTAGAGAAATAGATGGGTATAAATTATGGTACATAGGAAAGGAAAATAATAGAAATGACTTAGGAATAATAGTGGATAAGGAATTAAAGGATAAAGTTGTGGATATTTATAGGAACAGACTTAAATGGCCATGTAGGAAAAGATAAGGAAGGATATGATAGCATACACGGAGGGTATGGTATAGGTGAACGAAACGAGATGGGGGAGAATATCCTCGATTTTGCTTTGTCATATAACCTATCCATTGCAAATACACTCTTTAAGAAGAGGGATGAATACTTAATAACCTTTAAAAGTGGACTTCATAAAAGCCAAATTGACTTTTTTCTACTTAGGAATAATGAACGATCTATATGTAAGGATTGTAAGGTGATACCCGGTGAGAGTTTAACCTCACAACATAGGTTAATGGTTATGGATATTCATATCAAAAGATGGAGTAAAACAACTGAACTTAATACACATCCAAAAACTAAATGGTAGAACTTAAAAGGAGAGAAAATAACCTCATTCAAAAATAAGTTGATGGTAGAAGGAAATTGGAACTATGAAACAGAAGTAAATACCATGTGGACTAATATGGCTAAGTTCATTAAGAAAGTGGCAAAAGATGTCTTAGGAGTATCTAAAGGTAAAAGGCTATTAACAAAGGAAACATGGTGGTGGAATGAAACAGTGCAAAAAGCTATTAAAGAAAAATGAATGTGTTTTAAAGCATGACAGAAGATTAGAAATAATGAAAACTATGAACAATATAAGAATGCTAAAAACGTTGCTAAGAGAATAATAAGTGAGGCTAAACTTAAAGCATATGATGAGCTATATAATAGACTAGGAACAAGAGAAGGTGAGAAAGATGTGTTTAAACTTGCAAAAGTAAGAGAACAGAAGGGTAAGGACTTAGAGCATGTTAGGTGCATTAGAAGCGATAATCAAAGGGTATTAGTCAAAGATGATGAGATCAAACAAAGGTGGAAAATATACTTTCAAAAATTGTTAAATGACAATGGCCCTGAGGATATAGGGATTGAAAATACTATAAATCTAAATAACACTGGATATTATAGATATGAACGTAGGATTAGAATACTTGAAGTAAAAGAGGCCTTGAGAAAGATGAAATCAGGAAAGGCCATGGGGCCTAATGGTATACCAATAGAGGTTTGGAAGCATATGGGAGATATTTGGGTAGTTTGGTTGACCAAGTTGTTTAACAAGATCATAAAATCAAAGAAAATGCCTGATAAGTGGAGAAAAAGCTCTATTGTACCAATCTATAAGAATAAAGGAGACATTCATAGCTGCACTAATTATCGAGGGATCAAACTTATGAGCCACACCATGAAACTTTTTGAAAGAGTGATGGAGAAGAGGCTACGACATGAAACAAGTGTATTGGAAAATTAGTTTGGTTTCATGCTTGGGAGGTCTACCATGGAAGCTATTTTCTTACTAAGACAATTAGTAGAGAATTATAGGGAGAGGAGAAAAGACCTGCACATGGTCTTTATTGACTTAGAGAAAGCTTATGATAGAGTCCCTAGAGAGTTAATATGGAGGGTGTTGGGTGGTAAAGGGGTTTTTCAGGGGTATATAGACATAATTAAAGATATGTATGAGGGAGCAGTAACAAATGTTAAGACCACTAGTGGCGTGACTGGTGATTTTCCTGTGACTGTCGGATTGCACCAAGGATCGGCATTGAGTTCATACCTTTTCACATTAGTTATGGATGAGGAGATTCCCTGGTGCATGCTATTTGCAGACGATATAATCCTACTTGATGAGACAAGGGAGAGTGTAAACATAAAGATAGAGTTATGGAGAGAAGCATTAGAATCGGAAGGATTTAAAATTAGGCGAACTAGGACAGAATATATGGAATGTAATTTTAGCAAGGAGAGTAGGAGTGGAACACCAGTCAAGATTGATAACCAAGAGGTCCCCTGAGAGACCACTTTCGATACTTAGGATCAGTGATCCATGAGAGTGGAGAGATTGAGAGGGAGGTTACCCAGAGAATCCAAGCGGGTTGGAACAAATGAAGATGTGCATCGGGTGTTTTATGTGATCGGCGGGTGCCACTCAAACTAAAGGAAAAATTCTATAGGATGGCTATAAGGCTGGCCATGCTCTATAGATCAGAGTGTTGGGCAGTTAAGGAACATCATGCTCATAGGATGAGTGTCGCAGAAATGAGGATGTTGAGATGGATGAGTGGTAAGACAAGAAAAGATAGAATTAGAAATGAAAATATTAGAGGAAATTTAGGGATAACAGCAATAGGTAACAAGATGAGGGAGATTAGACTTAGATGGTTTGGACATGTTCAAAGGAGACAAACAACGGCACCAGTTAGAATGAGTGAGGCAATACAAGTTGAAGGTTCTAAAAGGGCAAGGGAAAGGCCCAAAAGAACTTGGATAGAAGTGGTGAGGAAAGACTTAAAATCTTTAGGACTAAATGAAACCATGGTATTTAATAAAGTGGAATGGAGGAATAAGATTCATGTGGCCAACCCATAATTGGGATAAGGTCTTGATGATGATGATGATGATGATTATAACCAAAAATCACAATGCTTGAATGGTTGTGTTCGCTGTGTTCAAAAGTATGGTATCAGATGCAAAAAGTGTCCAATCGTCATGACTTTCTGCCTATAAAGCATCTGAATTCGAGAAAATAAGATGAACGGTTCGGATCAATGAAAGTAGCAGACATCATCTAGAAGCGGCCCATTCATCTTCGTGACAAAACCATTACTTTGGTAATGTGTGAACGCTCGTATGAATATATGGTACAATGCTGATCTTCCTGCCACTTTCGTCTGCATCATAAGGTGACGCCTATCAAACCCAGGAAGTTCCCTGCTATTTGGACCAAATGCCATGAACAAGGAAGTATAACAATCCACCGAACTTGGTACTAGCTGGTTATCTCAAAATGCCATAAACTAGTCTGGATCGAAGTTACTTAGTGATTCCTGTCCAGTTAGAATATGCAGGATTGGCCCAGACTCAAGTTCCTAGTTGATAAAGACACCAACCGACCCGGAAAAGCAAGCCAAAATTTAATGGGGTGAAGTGTATCAGTATTGTGAGGGTCATTGGAAGCAGCAGAGTGGCCTTGCTGCAAACATCTAGAGATTCAGCCTATGTAACATTATGCTATATCACTGTTATAAAAATAAATAAATAAGAGGTATATCAGTACTTGCTTGAGCACGTCTTAAACCTGATATATTTACGGGCACCCTTTACACATTCCTTCCTTTCCTTAAAATTGAATGCTGGTGCAAAAGGAGAAGTCTGAAGTTCTGCATGGTATGTGTCCTAATAAGTACATACAGTATGTAATGTACAATTTGAATAACTCTAGCCTCTGAAAAAATGCACTTTCGTTTACAGAAAACAGGCGGAGTTGAAAAGAACAAAGGAAACATCTAAAGAAACCTCAAAGGGACAAACAACACCAAAGCCGTTATCAATTGGTCAATCTAATGCTACGATCATCCAACAGAAACCCTTCCCTGAGCGAAGATGGTCTGCCTCAAAATTGGCAGACCGATCTTGGGACATGTTGGAAAGAGCGGTGACATCTACAGGGTAAGCCTTCTTATCTCATGAATAAAATCCTACACTCTTCAAAGACCTGCCAAATCTGCAAAGAGCAGCCATACTGGAAGGAGCGGTCTACCTGTCTGTAGAGTAAGCATATGTCCGAAATAGTAACTTATAAAATCCCATGTACGACCACTTGTCTGTAGAGTAAGCATATGTCCGAAATAGTAGCTTAAAAAATCCTATGTACACAAGCAAATATAGGTGCTTTGGCAAGAATTAGAAGGTTACTAAAAGACACATACAAGAGAACAAAAGTAGTATTAATATCAACAGAAAATCCTAAATCAGCGTGCTAAAGTAGTACTAGAATCTTTAGAAAGTCGCCGTATTGCACCTTAGTCTTGGTTACATAAAAAGGAGGCAAGACATTATTGCATGGCATGTTATCTGCAGCTCAATCCGCTGTTTCCATAATGGAAGTTCTCTCCCATTCAACGCTTCTCTATTTAGATATTGATTTAAGCAATCATAAACATTTTTAATAGCTAATTACGGGTCTGGGAGAAGAAGACCATGGCTATCAGTTTGTTCCCAGCAGAAGCGGAAGAAGAGCAGAGCAAGGGTAAATGGGCGGGTCTTTACTTTCAATATCTTGTGTCCCAAACATCATTCAGAGTTCCAAAGTGTACATGTCCTATAACCGAATGCACATTTTACAAATGCCAAACCCATCTAATCTGGACTTTTTTCTGGATTAGTCCTTGTTCAAGGTTGGAGAAATCAAATGATGGGTTTACTCAACCAAAGGTGGGTTCCATCATGTGAAAATCGGGCATTGTATGGATAACATTCCGTTCCAACATCTGTATATTAGCATTCTGCATCAGATACTGCAACAACATCAATTCCTTAAAATAAACTTGTAAAAGCAAAAGCAGTCATAAATGAGTCAGATTTAGGCCCATTGATCCCTTTAACAACCACTTCGCCCTGTGACAATGCACACACATTCTATCTCTATTCCTCTCTCTCTCTTTTGATTCTACGACAGTGTCGAGGGGCTATATGGTACAAACAACTTTTTCTTGACGGGACTAATAGTTTAGAAGATAAAGACTATTGACATGTTGGCCATTACCTTGGATGATTCATGGTCCGAAAACCTCATTCATTATGTCATCTTAGAATATCTTGCTTCTAGTTGTAAAATGAAGAGTATTACTTTTTACTGTTTATTTTTACAACTCAAAAGAAAAGTAGCGAGTATAATCCAATAGATGAGATTTCCATATCATAAACTAAGTCATGGCTAACACTATGCATAGTCTTGATCTTTTCGAGGTGGGGCAAAATGTAGAAAAATCTGTCCGTATGATCCCGTCGTGGTCTCTAGGCTATTGTAGAATCACTCTCTCTCTCTCTTGTCATGGCTGACATTATGAATACTCTTTGAGTAACAAAAGTGGCAGTTCTGGTGCATGAAGCTCTTGCATATGTCGAGTCTGAGAAAGGGGCAAACTACGAGGATTAATAGTACACAACTTGCATTTTGCAAAAGACTGTTTCTACAAACTCATAACACGAAGAAAAATACGCCCCTATCATATAAAATCCCCCGTGGGAGAAGATTACGACGGTACGCCTTCAAGTCATACGGTCAAGAGGTCAAGAGTAATAGATTCCTCTCCCACATGCAGGTGCTGTAGAATTCAATTCTCTATTTCTTCCACAGTTCCATCAAAACGCGTAATTCTAAGTAAACATCTGAAAGACCCGAAGCTCACATCTACGTCCATTTCTAAAGATCCACACGGGCAAGACCTGATCCAACACATCTAAGTCCAATTCTGAAGGCGATCTTAGTGTTATTTGCTTCTCAGATATGTCTACTTCTGTGGGTCCTACTTGTCGAAAGCTAAGTACAAGGTGGATTATGGTTGAAGCGGGACAAAGAATTCGGTTAGATTCCAAAGAAAGTGGAGGGTCCAGATCTTGAAGTCTATAAACACGTCTTCCTTCATTGGTTTCTCGTGTATTTTGGTGTAACGCGATGCTACATCAAATGCGCGTGCTAATGACACGGCTTCTGTTGTTCGAGAGACCAAACTTAGGCTATTGACCCCCTTTAACATCATTATGTCCATGTAGTGTTAGGAAGTCATCCATCTTCTAATTTGTTTCTTGATAGGCTAATCTATGGATAAGATTCATATCCTCCTTTCCTCTTTTTCTTTTACTTTTCTTTCTTTTTTCTGTGGGGTAAATGCATATTTCATTTCTTGCCTTAGAGTAAAATTTGATATGACCATCCCACTTATTGAGACCAACTAGAAGGGGAACCTTGGCACAATGGTTGAGTTGTTGTCATGTAATCTGGAGGTCATGGGAATAACAATAATAAATAAGCATAATTCTCAAACTAACGAGTCAACTCAGATAACTCAGCTAGGTTATTAGACTTGGTAGCAAATTGAGTCAATCGATAATTTAACTAGCTGCGTAACATTAAAAAAATGTTAAGTTGTGCTGGGATTTAAACATCTTAATAAGACAACAAACGACAGCAGCTTAGTGTATTTGCACGCAGACACGAAGAACTTGAAAGGCACAAGAGTGAATCCCAATTGTGAAGGTCACAAGTTTAAAATTGCTGAAGATACGCGTACGAGCTAATGTGTCCATCGTTTCAAAAGAAAAAATGAAAAAGACTGATTCACTAACTGTGTAACTTTGAGCTGACTCGCCTCACTTTTGACTAAGTCGAGTTTTAGAAATTATATCATTCCATCTTAGCCTAGCCCGTCATAATTAGCTAATGCAAGTAACCGCTCAAGCTCTCGCGCCACCTTTACCATGTATAATCCGTCATTTATGGTGATCAGGATGGGCCACCAGCAATTTAGTCAATTGACCGCGAATAGAAACTTAGAAACAGAAAATGGAAAATGATCAAACTTTTAGCCTTACCATGCACTAGCGTAGCGGTTATGTCATTTTATCGTCAGCATTTTGCTAAAGTTCTCAATGTATCAGCTGCCCGCAAAGAGTCTTTGATCAACACATAACTGCCCGCAAATGAAAAAGGCAGCCCGGTGCACGAAGTTCTCCAGCATGCAGGTTCGGGGAAGGGGAAGACCACGAGGGTTAATAATATTCAGCCTTATTTTGTATTTTGTAAGAGGCTGTTTCAACGTCTTGAACCTATGACCTTGAGGTCATATGACGACAACTGCCCGCAAATGGTAGAATCATTTTTCTTGCAACATATGCTATCTTAACCCCAGTTTTAACTATGTTAGGCTTAACACAAGTAAGTTTAACTGGGCTATAGCGTTATGTGTGGCAATAAAAAACATCACCTCCAAGGGAGGGTGAAGTAATGCGTCTCGGAATTCATTCGCCTTTTGTAATGCCATTGCAAGTCAGTGTAAAGCTCAGTTAGTCGTTATTTCGACCCTCATTGAAATGCAGGTCGACTAGTTTTTCTACCAAGATTTCTCTTATATAAAACACAATTTCATCCTCGTAATTATGCATCAGATGTCATGTTCATGCCCACGTTATTGACACTTTAACCCACGGTACTTCAAGATTACCCATTGACAATAGGTGCTCGTTTGGTTGATAGAAAATGGACGAAAATTAATTTCTACGGGAATTCTATGCTGAAAGTGGTCTACGTCTTCAAATTGAATTACAGCAAAAGCTCAAAATTTTCATTCCATTAAAGTTTTTTAGGTCTTCTGGGCAAATTCAACTTCAAGCTGTAAAACACTTTCTACAAAGAATTCCTTCTGTTTAAATTCAATTTCCATCCATTTTCTTACCTTCTCTCTCTTGCTCTCTTAATTACACGATGTAACCAGTGTCATCACAGTTGCATCATAGATATCCTTAAAAGTGGGTGGTCGTCTTATTTTTTTAATATTTTTTCATCATTTGAACTATTTATCCTATTCCTCTCGTCTTAGATGGCTTATGTATACAATACCATATACGTTACATATCTCTAAGTTCTTTATTTTGGATTTGTTGAAGCCAGCAAAATAGACGATATGCTTCTTTTGGGGACTTTTTGTGTTTCAACATCTTTTTTTCTTGCCTTAAGAGCTAAAAAGCAAAGAACTTAGAAATATATAACAAATAAAAATTTTCATATTTAGCCATCTAGAATGGGCAAATCAAACGACCCCAAAAAATTTGAAAATGTGAACCGCCCAACCTCACTTTTAAGGACGCTTATGATGCAACCGTGCATGATGAGATCTCTCCTTCACACGTGCAATTGTGCGTCAAACTTGCCAGAGAATTGAAACTCAAAAACATGTTATGAATCCAAGACTTGGTTGCATATTGCATCTTTGTTTGGAATAAACTTGTGCGTCATAGGTTCGAGTTGCCACATTTCCCTTTGACCGACTGATTAGATCTAGGATGTTGTGTGAGTGAGAGTGCGCTGGTGATAATTTTTCGCTTAAGAAAAACAAAAACAAAAGCAAGAAGAAGCTATGTTCATCCAACGCCCGAGATTTTAGAATTTTATAAAGATATGTAAGTGCATAAGATCACAAAAATTTGGGCATTAGTACCATAGTTACAAATTTTGCATTGGGAATAAATTGTCCAGGTAAAAAATCATAAAAATTTTGAAAAACATTTGCAAAAAATCAGAAACAAGTCGGAAAATAGAATTACAAGGATATGGATTTAATCTTATATTTTGCATTTTTAACTAGATCTACAAATAGTGCTTGAAAATTAGATCATTTATTCTTTAAATTCTGGTTTAATTTCATGAATCCATGTCTAACTTGTTGAATCCCCATAAAATTGAAAATATCTAAAAACTTTTGAATTATTCGAAATAGATTCAGGAGATTAAATAGCCAGTCCTTTTAAAAGAAAAAAAAAGTCATTTATACGGAGCTTTTTAAATGTGGGCCTCACTTATACATTTCGCAGCCTGACTTAACTCATACTTTGTGATTAATCTACTCCACCATATTATTTTCCCTAAATGAAGCGTTCATATATGGCATCTGCACGTGTGAACGGAAAAAATGGGTTTACTATAATTTCCCTAAATAAAGTATTCTTATATGACTTCACACCGTAAATCCAAAAATGGGTTTACACTTAGTCGCGTTAATTAAAGTATGGATAATCTGGCCCCTCCAAATAGTTAATATTCTTTTAGCATTTTCACTGTAAATTTCTTAACCATCGATTTCAACACAGATCACTACGGTTAAACGACGCCTGATCTGAGAAAAGGAGGTGAAGATGAACGGTGGGATCACTGATGTTTATCCGCACTTGCTTTTACTTCGTCAACTGATTTAAACGTGGAAAGACCATACAAGAGCTAAGTAGGGACGCACGAATTAAGTAAGAACGCGTGCTCTGATTAGGTGGTAATGAAAAGAGACGGTGATGGTGCATGCAAACAGAAAGATTTTCTGAATGTTACCGTAGAGCGCGACTGCCTGATAAATTGCATGTCTCACCCATAAAGACACACCTATGCATAAACTCGAACCCTAGAAGGCTTCAATACAATGGCACTCTACTTTTACATTGGTAAGCCGATCTTTAATTGGGTAATCTGACCTCTTCATCTAATCTCTCATGTTTTATATCTTTCAATCCTAGCATATGAAAAGATTTAGTTTTGATATCTGAAAATGAACGATTAGGAACATTGTTCAAACAACATTTAAAATTCAATGTTGGACAAATGTGCGTAGGCCTTCTCCAATGGTGTAGACACCATAATTTGCACTGCAAGATGACCTTTGAAGGCCCATACCTGCATGCGAGCTGCACACGAGCTAGAACAACCCCTCTACTAAAAACTACGCTTGCCAACTATCAAAATCAAAGAAATTAGATGATAGGCCTACTTTTTGTTGATCAAATATGTTTGTCGAATCAATAGGACTTTGGGGTTGTTACAATCTTCCCTTCTTAGAGAAATTTCGTCCTCGAAATTTTTTACAATCATTACCTTCTTCCCTCCTTAGAGAATTTCATCTTAGAAATTCTCTTCATGATATCTTTCCAACAACTCTAATAGTATTCTCATCTCATTGTAAATTGAAAGTCATATAATTACTTCAATAAAATGTCAGTCCTCAAAATATGAATGATTTTAAACTTAAACTAGATATTCTCTCACTTAATAGAGCAACTTTTCTATCTACAATAAGCAATAGAATCACTTTTGATGCGTACTCTGATAACAGCCTTTACTTGATAATCCATCAAAATCATAATTTTCTGACTGAACTTTTCTTTCATTTCAACTTCCAAATTCCTTTAATTATAATGATTCCTAGAACACAAAATTTTTATCTCCAACTCAACCTATCTATTTCCTTATCCATATAAATCTGTACACTAACTTCAAACATTGAATATATAATTCTCACTTAAAGATAATCTCTTTTGCATATGCTTAACCAATTCTAACCTTATGAAACTACCTATCTTCAAAATTCCAAGTATCATATTTCTGACAAAATTTTGACAGAGTCTCCTTTGTTTTTTTAACTTACGCATTTAACGCATGCGATTGCGATACACCTGATAAACAATTTAATCATAATAATACATCTATGAAACTCTGTCTTACCCATTCCATCATTCACAAAAGTAAAATTAATCATTCATCCACAATTTATATACATCTCAGAGACTCTGTCTCCTTACATTCTCCACATTACCATAATAGAACAAATCCTAATGCTGTGAGAATTACTTACCCATTTCCACAACTTCATGAATAATATCCAAGTTCTTCAATAGTATTGTACCAATTCATTCTAAAATCATCAATCGATAAATATTTAATTACAATTATCATCATCATCATCATCATCATCATCAACCATATATAATTGAAGATTTTCATATTATCCACAATCTTCTATCAAAATCCATCATAAATTTGCATTGATTTAGAAATATGAAATTTTACAATCCCAACTACAACTCAAAAATCTAATCACTACAATGAATCTTACTCTGATTCTATCATCATAATCTTTTCCCACATAATTTTCCATCATCTCAATATATATTCCAACAATTGACTCTTTCATAAACAATCATGTAATATAGAATATCAATTCATATCATAACATTTCAATCATAATAATGAATAGAATTTTCACAATCATTCATCTGTTTCCACATATCAATCCAAACTATAGAGATAGTCATTTAAATTAAGACATAACTGACGTATTCATATTCTATTTTTGCTAGAATCCTATATACAGCCTTACATTCAGATAATCATAAACATTCATCTTTAGCTTAAATATAGATACAAACATACGAGTAACCATACAAGAGACAATAAATATGATTCAAATTATAATAACTAAACTTACACCCTTTGGTACATTCATATTCAAAAATAGAAATAAGCCTTTTAGTGTTTCTCAAATGCATATATGAAACCACTACCATCTAATGAACCACTGAAATCACACTAGCTGTGCAAGTACAATCAAATACTTAAATAATGCTAACATAGTATCATTTCACTTTACATAATGATACTAAAAGATTTCCATCATTGTATACAATACAATTGTTTAGTATGTTCTCCTCTGACATACTATTAAAATGAATTTCCTCACTTCATTTATCAAATAAGGTTTATCTCTCTTAACCTCAAATATATAAACAATCTTTATCATTAGAGTTCAAATTCATAAGGTCGATCAATAGCTAGTGGAATAACTGAAAGTCCATCATATCAAATACTGATGGAATGTCTTAATTTCAACACAACTCACATATTAGTTCTGATCTCTCACAACATATATAGTTCAAGAATCTTTCTCGAAATAAGGTACAAATACAATTCACTTGTTTCCTTAAAGTATACTACCCATCATAAGTAGTATCTATTTCTCATACATCAAGACTGTTATCTTTTATATATCCCACATATCCATTACAACTCATTCATAATAATCATAATTACATGTCATCATTCATCATTCATTCTCTTTACAACTTTTCACCAATGCATTCATATTTAGCATAATTATACCTCATCATAAGCATTGTTAAGACCTTATCCCACTTAGGGATTGTCCATAACATATTTCTCATAATTATACATAACAAAAGAATACACAATTCCTTATTTTAGTGTAGTATTAATGTGAATCACTTGTTTCTTGAAAAGATTTGAGATAAAAAAAAGAAAAAAAGAAAATCTCAATTTTAGAGGTTATTTCATACTATACTATTGTAGTACATTTCTTGTATGCTTTCCAAGCAGTATTGTATCATCAGATACATTTGCTTCGTTATTTCTAACATACCATTTTTCTTTTCAAAGTATATGGTAGTTCTAGCTTCCATTTCAATGGAAGTCTACAATTCTTCTATGTTTTCTCCTCTTGAACTTATCATTCCTCAATTGTTCATATGTCTCCTCTTTAATTTACTATTCTTTAGTCATCTCTAGTTCAAACTTTTCTATACAAACCAAAACCACATTCAATACATGCTATATAAGCTTTTCTAGCCCATCATTTGCCTCTTTTCAAACTTCCTCCTCTTGCACTTGGTATACATGAACAATACATGCCAATGTTGGGTATTCTGTCCTCGAACATTGATACTAGGCATAACTTCTATTTAATCTGAATTGGTGTATTTTGCACTACTATAAGTTATGGTATTTGGGTGCCTTATAGATAAAAAGGATCTTCTATCACATTCACTTAACTATTTCTGCTACTAGGTTCCCATGTTGGCTATTCTCGATAGTGGGTAATTTCTCAAATCATCTTCCTAGTTGTCATACTAAAGACATCTTCTCATGGTTTACCATTCCATGGTACTGTAATTATGCTAACTCATTCTTTCTAATACTTAACTAGTTCCCTCACAATACTACATCAACCCACTAGATCCTAACCTATACTTGAATTGTAATCTTTTTATTGGACATAAAGGGTTGCAAGTGACTGGATGAACTGCTCTGATACCAACTGTGACACCCCGGGTTTTTCATGAAAATTTTTCACGGTTATTTCAAAAGATGGGTCGCCTCTAAATTTTAAAATACAAAAATAGCAGAAGGTTTTTCTTTGAAATTTGCTTTTCCAAAAACTCGTATGTCACCTTCATGCTCACACTATACATACATATATATATATAGTTTTCTAAAAGATAGAAATTTATTTCTGAAAACAGGACCCATCCAGTGGTTCACTTGTATAACCCCTATAACATTATATTAAATGTCCAATGTCACAATTCAAATGACTAACTATACAATACAAAAGCTTTAAATAAAATGTATACCTATGCGCAGAAGTATAGTTGCTGGATTCCTTTTGTTGTGTACATCTTCTCCTGTCTTTCTGTATTTAAGATATTGTAAACATAAAACATTTACAATATCTCAGCAAGCTATGCTTGGTAGGGGAGTTTAAGAAGCATGTTAAATCTTAAGATACATTAATTATTCAATAGTAATTTGAATATTCATTTCTATAGCAATTAGGTTAAATTGAATTTACAATATGTTTCATATCTCAATTACCCATTTATAAGCCAAATATCTACATGTTTTCATCATTATTAATAATTTCATTGATAAATTAAATATCTTTACTTATTATTTATCATCAAATAAATACTTCAATTCCATGAACCATACTCTGCATACAATTCTACCCATTCACTAACCCATATGAAAATATATATGAAACTACTCCCTCAATCATATTAATATAACAATAATACACATATATGAAAATTGTTAAAGACATACAAGATTATGAATATAATCAACGTCACCTAATTTGCATTCCTAAATTATGCTGGGTTTCAGAATCATACCCTTCATCATGCGAGGTTCATAATTATCCAGCCATTACTAGTATATCAATATAATCCTCATGCTCTCACTATACGGGGTCCACAATCCTCCTGCCATTGTTGGGAAAACAATATAAGGCATATCATCATGCCATATCATATAAGGCGTCTCATAATTTGTAATATCCTTAATTTTTAGGATAAAATAGAAAATTATTAAATAAATTAAAATAAAAATTTATGGATGAAAATTTTTCTTGAAAATATAAGAATTAGAAAGTGCTCGTCGATACGAATCCAACGCCACCAAGAACGCGAGAAACGGAGCTCAAACGAGGGAGTTATGAGCCGTCAAATTTGTAAGGGCAAATTGGTCTTTTGACAGAAACGTGTTACACAAGGGTCCAAATTGATAACGGCACCCCTGTCTACACACGTCTCTACCAGTCCGGCGAAATTGCCGGAGAGACATGGGAAGAGACATGTGGGGAAGAGTTTCTCTTCCCCAAGACTCTAAAACCCTATATCTATGCTCCTCTAGGAGCCAAAATGCTCCACTATTGAGCGTTTTCTCTGAGTTTTTACGCAAAACCCTAGCCCTGCAAAACTTGGATTTTTCTGGCGAGTGGAGCCCCGGCAACACAAGCAACTCCGGCCAGGTGCAAGGTAAGCCTCAAACCTATGTTTTTTTAGTATTTATTAAATAGAGAAAATAATTAGAAAACGTTTAAAAATTAGGAAAAATCAGATTTTTAGGAACTTTAGGCACGCTACTGTTGGAGCGTGATTTCATAGACCAAACCTTGTTCGTTTGGAAATCGCACCGTCCAACTAGTGCACAAGAGACCCAAGAGCATACCCTTTAAATTTGGGAGTGATCCAACGGTGGATTTATCCAGAAAACCCAAAAACCAGTACCTATGGAGGATTTTAGAAACTTGGGAAAAATAGTTTAAAAACCATGGTTTTTGGAAAAATCAGTGCAAAAGGAGGGCATAAATGGATTCTAGAGAGAATTTTGAAGAAAATGGCGCAAAAATCACGCAAAACGGAGCTCTGTAGCTCCGCCGGAGGCGACCGGAATCCGGTCGTCTTCTCCGGCGTCATCAACGGCGTCGGCGCCCTGGCGCTGACGCCAGGACGCGCGCTAAGACGCACCCAGGACGACGTCACATGACGTCGTCGTCACACGCATGCGCGGCGCCCGCGCGTATGGGGAGCGTGCAGGTTGACGGTCGTAGTGGGGCCGGGATGCGGGCACTATCCCGGATGGCCCGAATGCCCCATGCGTCCTGGCACCCGAGCGCTCCGTGAAGCCATTTTACACTTGTATAAATGTCTTTCTATCGATGTAAACTCCTGTTCACTAGTGCAAACCAGTGTAAAATCATTTTTTTAATCTAATTTTTTATCTAGAATGGTTTTTCTGAGATTCTTGAGGCTACAAAAGGCCAATCTTTGATTAGAAAGGTCTGTTGGAACCATCTTGATGATGCAGACATAAATTTAGCATTAAAATCTTGATCTAATCATATCTAGTCAGGTCAAATTCATAAAATAGTACCAAATCACTTATATATGACCGATCAAAGGGTAATCATGTCCTAAGACTTGAACACTTAGATAATATATGGTACTAACTGAGGGTTCTAAGGATCAGATTAGATTTATTTACTCTATTAATTAATCCAAACCATTGACCTAACCTAGATCTTGAAAATTTGTTGATCTAAAGATGATCTGACCGTCAGATCAATGTGTAAACTTTAGATACACAAAAAAAATTAGCAGATGAATATGAAATAGGGTTGATTAATAACAAGTAATATTGGGATTAAGGATTAAATCATAAATAGAGATCTTAGCAAACGATCCAACAATTGGATCGCTATAGATTCAATTGAGATGAAATAAATAACACAAAATTGTACCGTGATACTAACAAGTACATCAGAGCCTACGAGCTAAAAGGATTACACGCTTGATTTGGGTTATCTCTCATTAAGATAGGTGACGACATTTAATGTTATGTTTTGATTTCTAAAACTTTGCATTATCATAACATTCATGGTTGATTGTGATTGATTGTCATTCATTTAATTATTCTGAGATTTTATGAGATTCAACATTTTATGTTATGATCAATATTAGATTTCGATAATATATTGAATGGGTTTTTAAGATTGATTATTTTATAAGATTGATACCGCATATCTTCTGTATGATTAGTAATTATCTTTTCTTATTGTATCACTGAGATTGATTAGTTTTCACAACATTGATGTTGGAGACTTGGTGGTTAGTCCTTTAAGAGGCTAACCTCGGGATGAGGGATGTGCCTTGGAGATTGTGAGCTATGAGTCTCCTAGTTTTATGAGATATGCGATTTTCGTGTTTTGTGATTTATAATGGGGTGCTCTCACCCGATGGATGTCATGCTAGGAGAGAGAGGGCCAGTCACTCACCCTCCGAAATTATGATGTGATTTATGATGTGATAGACATTTGCCCACAGATGGTTTTCGGTAGGGGTTTAATAACATAGATAGTCCACACTACCAGTCCGGGCCTTTCCATGGGAACGAACATTAAGTTTCCCGTTATGGTGTCGTGACCCTGGAGGGGCTGCCACTTCAGCATGATGATCCAGACTCTTATTCTGTATGCTTGCATAATGAGCATGAAGATGTTATTGTATGCTTCGGTGTGACGACACTCAGAGGATTGATATGAGTACTCATGACATGTTATATGAGTATATAAGACACTCATGGGACCCAAGTACCTTGGGATGCCCTGTTTGTTATTTTATGCTCATTGATATTAGATCATAACATGTTTACATTCACGAGATTATCATGCTTTATATCCATGAGGTGCATGTTTTATCGCATATGATGTTTTAAGATTATATTAACATTACTTATAATATTTATATTTTCATAAATAATTGACCTACACATTATATCAACACTGTTATTCGATTTTGTTTTCTTTGTTATTACATTAAATGTCTATGTACCTACACAAGTAATATCTTGATGAAGCATTGCTTTGTTTTGCAATGCCTTAGATACCAAGTGCAACAGCATGAAGGAAAAGGCCATTGAGGGACAGTGATGGCAGTTGTGACCATTTTAATTAGCTAATAGATAGTTCACGTGAGTGATTGATGGACTATAATTTGAACCTATTTTATAGACTATATATCTTCATTAGATGTATTTGATTATAATATTATATATAATATGGACATGTCTTTAAATATGGTAGAATATTATGATGGATAGACCCTGAGCCACATTATTATGTTTTTGAATATTATTGTTTTAAAAATAAAGACGCCGTTGATTTTGAGGTTGGAATTGACATTAGTATTGTCTTAAATTTATTGTTGCATACTTATATTTATTTTTTAATCATAGTTATGATGTTTTTGAAAAAAAGAGATAATACCCAGAGGTTTTTCAGTAAATGTTCTAATAAAATAATTAATAGAATCTTTAATTTTGGGATCCTGACTATAATTATTATTATTATTATAAAAAAAATTTATTATAAAAACTCAGGGTGTCATGCGCCAGGACTGCTGCTTTTGTTGAATGTATCTGATGCTTATCGAGAGCTTCTAACCGTGTCTAGCAAGATGAAATAACCATTTCTTGGATATTGGAGGTGTGCTCTTGACGTGACTTTTACACAGTTAGATAAAATTTGGGTAGTCAAATGAAAGGCGTGGATCAATGTTGTGGAGGCCTACCATACAAATTAAAGTGGAGGAGTTACACACGGTGCCCCGCCATTGCACGATAGGCTCTGCCTCACCCCATCATCTTATTTCAGATATCTTATAACCAAAAATCACAATGCTTGAATGGCTGTGCTCGCTGTGTTCAAAAGTATGGTATCAGATGCAAAAAGTGTCCAATCGTCATGACTTTCTGCCTGTAATGCATCTGAATTCGAGAAAATCAGATGAACGGTTCGGATCAATGAAAGTAGCAGACATCATCTAGAAGCGGCCCATTCATCTTTATGACAAAACCATTACTTTGGTAATGTGTGAACGCTCGTATGAATATATGGTACAATGCTGATCTTCCTGCCACTTTCGTCTGCATCATAAGGTGACGCCTATCAAACCGAGGAAGTTCCCTGCTATTTGGACCAAATGCCATGAACAAGGAAGTATGCGAATCCACCGAACTTGGTACTAGCTGGTTATCCCACAAATGCCATAAACTAGTCTGGATCGAAGTTACTTCGTGATTCCCGTCCAGTTAGAATATGCAGGATTGGCCCAGACTCAAGTTCCTAGTTGATAAAGACACCAACCGACCCGGAAAAGCAAGCCAACATTTAATGGGGTGAAGTGTATCAGTATTGTGAGGGTCATTGGAAGCAGCAGAGTGGCCTTGCTGCAACCATCTAGAGATTCAGCCTATGTAACATTATGCTATATTACTGTTATAAAAATAAATAAATAATAAGAGGTTAATCAGTACTTGCTTGAGCACGTCTTAAACCTGATATATTTACGGGCACCCTTTACCCATTCCTTCCTTTCCTTAAAATTGAATGCTGGTGCAAAAGGAGAAGTCTGAAGTTCTGCATGGTATGTGTCCTAATAAGTACATACATACAAACAGTATGTAATGTGCAATTTGAATAACTCTAGCCTCTGAAAAAATGTACTTTCGTTTACAGAAAACAGGCGGAGTTGAAAAGAACAAAGGAAACATCCAAATAAATCTCAAAGGGACAAACAACACCAAAGCCGTTATCAATTGGTCAAGCTAATGCGACGATCATCCAACAGAAACCCTTCCCTGAGCGAAGATGGTCAGCCTCAAAATTGGCAGGCCTATCTTGGGACATGTTGGAAAGAGCGGTGACATCTACAGAGTAAGCCTTTTAATCTCATGAATAAAATCCTAAACTCTTCAAAGACCTGCCAAATCTGCAAAGAGCAGCCATCCTAAATCAGCGTGCTAGGGCAAAAGTAGTACTAATATTGTTAGAAAGTCGTCGTTTTGCACCTTAGTCTTGGTTACATAAAGAGTAGGCAGGACATTATTGCATGGCGTGTTATCTGCAGCCCAATCCGCTGTTTCCATAATGGAAGTTCTCTCCCGTTCAACGCTTCTCTATTTAGATATTGAGGGAGAAGAAGACCATGGCTATCAGTTTTTTCCCAGCAGAAGCGGAAGAAGAGCAGAGCAAGGGTAAATGGGCGGGTCTTTACTTCCAAAGTGTATATGTCCTATAACCGAATGTACATTTTCCAAAGGCCAAACCCATCTAATCTGGACTTTTTTCTAGATTAGTCCTTGTTCAAGGTTGGAGAAATCAAATGATGGGTTTACTCAACCAAAGGTGGGTTCCATCATGTGAAAATCGGGCATTGTATGGATAACATTCCGTTCCAACATCTGTATATTAGCATTCTGCATCAGATACTGCAACAATGTCAATTCCTTAAAATAAACTTGTAAAGGCAAAAGCAGTCATAAATGAGTCAGATTTTATCACAATTTAGGCCTATTGAACCCTTTAACAACCAATTCGCCCTGTGACAATGCACACACAGACACACACATTCTCTCTCTCTCTCTCTCTCTCTCTCTCTCTCTCTCTCTCTCTCTCTCTCTCTCTCTCTCTCTTTTGATTCTACGACAGTGTCGAGGGGCTATATGGTACAAACAACTTTTTCTTGACGGGACTAATAGTTTAGATGATAAAAGACAATTCACATGTTGGTCATTGCCTTGGATGATTCATGGTCCGAAAACCTCATCCGTTATGTCATCTTAGAATATCTTGCTTTTACTTGTAAAATGAAGAGTATTACTTTTTACTGTTTATTTTTACAACTCAAAAGAAAAGTAGCGAGTATAATCTAATAGATGAGATTTTCATATGATAAACTAAGTCATGGCTAACACTATGCATAGTCTTTATCTTTTCGAAGGTGGGGCAAAATGTAGAAAAATCTATCCGTATGATCCCGTCTCTAGACTATCCTAGAATTTTCCACCCTCTCTGGTCTTTAGACTGTTGTAGAATCACTCACTCTCTCTCGTCATGGTTGACATTATGAATACTCTTTGAGTAAGTCTTGGTGCATGAAGCTCTTGTATATGCTTAGTCTGAGGAAGGGCAAACCACAAAGGTCAATAGTACAGAACTTTAACTTACATTTTGCATTTCTACAAACTCATGACATAGAAAAAAATACTCCCTTATCGTATAAAAATCCCGACGGTACGCCTGCAAGTTCTACAGTCAACAGGTCAAGAGTAATGGATTCCTCTCCCAGATGCAGATGCTGTCGAAATCAATTCCCCGCTTCTTCCACAGTTCCATCTAAACGCGTAATTCTACGTCAACATCTGAAAGACCCGAAGCACACATCTACGTCCACTTCTAAAGATCCAAAAGGGCAAGACCTGATCCAACACATCTAAGTCCAATTCTGAAGGCGATCTTAGTGTTATTTGCTTCTCAGATATGTCTACTTCTGTGGGTCCTACTTGTCGAAAGCTAAGTACAAGGGGGATCATGGTTGAAGCAGGACAAAGAATTCGGTAAGACTCCAAAGAAAGTGGAGGCCCAGATCTTGAAGTCTGTAAACACGCCTTCCTTCGTTACTTTCTCGTGTATTTTGGTGTAATGCGGTGCTGCATCAAATGCGCGTGCTAATGACACGGCTTCTGTTATTCGAGAGACCAAACTTAGGCGATTGACCCCCTTTAACATCATTATGTCCATGTACTGTTAGGAAGTCTCCATCTTCTAATTTGTTTCTTGATTGGCCAATCTATCGATAAGATTCATATCTTCCTTTCCTCTTTTTCTTTTTCATTTCTTTCTTATTTCTGTGGGGTTAATGCATATTTCATTTCTTGCCTTAGAGTAAAATTTGATATGACCATCCCACTTAATGAGATTTTAGAAGGGGTGCCTTGGCACAATGGTTGAGTTGTTGTCATGTAATTTGGAGGACATAGGTGTGGAAATAGCATTTTGCAAAAATGCAAGCTGAGACCGTATACTATAGACCTTTTGTAATTCTCCTCATCTTTGATCCTTGCGTACGTGGGGTTTCATGTATCTTGCTGACTTGTTTTTTATTTTATTTTCTGGTGGGATAATGCAGGTGCAGGGATTTTGTTTCTTTTGTCTTAGTTAAAGCAAAATTTGATATGGCCATCCTAGTTAATCAGACTGCGTGACGGCTCGTCAGGTTTAACCCAAATGATAAACCTCTGATTAGACTCTATGAAAAGTATGTCTAGTCTTGATGGCAGGTGTTGTTTATTGCAACACCACAACATGGACTTGAATTCCAAGTAAAACCATACAAGTCTAATATATTGAATGTCACTTGTAAGGAAATTCTGAAAGTTGCATCCCATGAGAAAAGGAAAATTGTGAATCCACCATTGAATTCAACTCTATGTTGACTAACGGCGGTAAGTAACAACTAATAATCTTATAATAGGAATAACAATAATAAATAAGCATAATTCTCAAAATAACGAGTCAACTCAGATAACTCAGCTAGGTTATTAGACTTGGTAGCAAATTGAGTCAATCGATAATTTAACTCGCTGCGTAACAGAAAAAAAATGTTAAGTTGTGCTGGGATTTAAACATCTTAATAAGACAACAAACGACAGCAGCTTAGTGTATTTGCACGCACATATGAAGAACTTTAAAGGCATAAGAGTGAATCCTAATAGTGAAGGTCACAAGTTTGACTCAAGTCGAGTTTTAGAAATTTAAAATTATCCCTAATATCATTCTATCTTAGCCCGTCATTATTAGCTAATGCAAGTAACCGTGCAAGCTCTCTCACCGCCTTTACCATGTATAATCCATCATTCGTGGTGATCAGGATGGGCCACCAGCAATTTAGTCAATTGCCCGCGAATAGAAACTTAGAAACAGAAAATGGAAAATGATCAAACTTCTAGCATTACCATGCATTAACGTAGCTGTTATGTCATTTTATCGTCAGCATTTTGCTAAAGTTCTCAATGTATCAGCCGCCCGCAAGGAGTCTTTGATCAACACATGACTGCCCGCAAATGAAAAAGGTAAGCCCCGTTGCATGAAGCTCCCCATTATGTGGGGTCTAAAGAAGGGGAAGACTACAAAGGTCAATAATATTCAGCCTTATCTTGCATTTTACAAGAGGCTGTTTCTATGCCTTGAACCCAATAATATTTGATATACGCATAATTAAAAGAAGAAAATGCATTTATACACCTTTTAACAACTTAATTTATCACTAATTGAGATTTATTTTGTATTTTGTAGGATTAGGGTTAAACAGAGAGATTTAGACATTTTTGGCTATTTAAGACCCCAAAGTGAAGCTAGTCTATAGTTTAGGTGAAACCAAGGGCCCACAACTAAACAACCAATACTAAAAATGTTTAGACTATAGTAGGGGCATCCATATCACTTTGAGAGTAGTTAGAAACCTTATGCATATGATAAACTTTATCTATGTAAGATAGGCTATTATTATCAAAATCGAAGGTGACAAAATATTACATGCATGCATTGCAATCACTTCTTCACTCTCTAACCATCCCAAGAACATAATGCAACCCATTTTTCTCCCTTGAATATAGCTTGCAAAAAAGATGGAGAAAAAAGAAAGAGGAATGCAAAAATGTTTTCCACTTTAGTGAAAAAATAGAAAATTTATAGTCAACAACTCATCAAGTTTTTTAGGAATTAATGGCCAAGATTATCACTCACTTAGTGCTCTCTTAAGAGCTCCTAATTTTGATGTTTTCATGTGGGAGAGAATCCGGTTGAGTGAGGATTTGTAGATGAAGCTAGGGAGAGAAAAGGGAAGAGAGAAAAGAGGGGATGAATCTAGACAGTTTTGAGAGAGTCTAAAGAGGTATTCAAAGGAAATCTTCTGAGGTGGACCAATAGGAGAGTGATAGATGAGGATTTCATCTAAATAAGAAAGAAGAGAGAGGTCTAAAAGAGAAACAGAAAATGTGGATGTTTTCTACAAGGAGGAAAAGTGGACTCCCATACTCATTCAATCTCTTTAAGGACTGCAACTGTGGTGACCCAGGTTTTCCAAAAGGATTTTTGAAATCAAATTTCAAAATTTAACTCTCTTGCATGATTTTTTTTTTTTTCAAAACATTTGAAATATATATAATACATATTTATTTTTCTCAATTCCACCTTCAACCCGGTGTCACAGTAAAACCTTCACTTATAATAGCAAAATAAAATATACCATTGCAGGATCTCTCTGGTCATAGCCCAAATAATAAGTAATTTAATTTTAAATCAAGGTTCAGAGTGAATATATATCAAAGTCACCTATCTTATTACATTCATCCTCAAGTATTCATTATTTCAAAATGAAAGATAACAAATAATATATCTAATTAACTGCTTATCCATACTTCTCTTCTTAGTCTCCTTATTTAATTTGGTCTAGTCGATTGTTTAGTCCTCTCGTGCTTCACCTGAAATGTTCTGTAGGGGTGAGTACAACAACTCAATAAGAACAAGCCTAAACCAGTCATTTAAAAAAAAACGCAACAAGAGTATTAGCATAAATTAAATGGTGAAAACAATTACATGCTCAATCCTAATTATGATACAAACATCATGAACAATTATACTTTTGTAGAAATCTAATGTTTCTAACAATTTTCCATATCTCCTTTAATTCTCATACATATAAGCCCATTAGGACTTTTATCAAAGAATGACTTATCATAATTGGTTATATCACTGAGTGGTAGCGTCCTAACACAAACCCATCTGGGCAATGGTCAATATCCTCGAAGATGACCAACATGTCAATCCATGTCCAATAACTGTATGGTATACTATGCACGTAGAGGACACACATCCAACTACGTCCAGCTGTGGATACCACATGGGCTACACCAGTCCTCATGGGGGCACTGGATCACAAGAGAGTAGTCTCCCCATGATACAATACTCTCTACAATAGGCCTCTTAAGGCAGGTATCAACTTTCAGAAGTCAGTGGCCAACTGATCTTCCTAGCATAGCAACCAGAGGGGTCTTAGAATTTGCCCCAGGCTAGGCTCAACTCTTATGAGTCGCCTAATTTTAGGCTAGGCACAACTCTTTTGAGTCGCCTAATTTTCATTAAGTCCTTCCACATTTCTTAATACATCGTAATAAGCATTCACAAGCTTTTCTATTTATAAGCCATATTTCAATTGGCACAAATTATCAACTATCTTATTCTAGCTTAACACAAACGCTTATACATTTGTAGCTTGGCATTTTCAAATCTTATGTTTACACCATACTACGGAGCATGCTGAAAGTAATTACTTTATTTCAAGTATTTATTAATTAACAAATATCTCGATCACAAATCACGCTTAAAAAAAAAAAAAAACTATGCATGTATTCATATGTACAATGACAAGACATATCCATGCACAGAAAACATTTGATCATTTGAATAGGATAACATGAATCGATCTAAACCACAAAAGTATTATGTCACGCAACCACTGTGACCTTGAACATATGATATTCTAGAGGGCCTAATCTTATGCTGTAATATCCTTAATTTTAAAGATAAAATTAGAAAATTATTAAATAAATTAAAATAAAAAATTTATGGATGAAATTATTTCCTGAAAATATAATAATTAGAAAGTGCTCGTCGATACGAATCCAACGCCACCAAGAATGCGAAAAACGGAGCTCAAACGAGGGAGTTATGAGCCGTCAAAGTTGTAAGGGCAAAATGGTCTTTTGACAGAAACGTGTTACACAGGGGTCCAAATTGATAACGGCACCCCTGTCTACACACGTCTCTACCAGTCCGGCGAAATCGCCGGAGAGACGTGGGAAGAGCCGTGTGGGGAAGAGTTTCTCTTCCCCAAGACTCTAAAACCCTATATCTATGCTCCTCTAGGAGCCAAAACGCTCCACTTTGAGCGTTTTCCATGAATGATACGCAAAACCCTAGACCTGCAAAAATCTGAAGTTTCCGGCGAGTGGAGCCCCGGCAACACGAGCAACTCCGGCTAGGTGCAAGGTAAGCCTCAAATCCATGTTTTTCTGTATTTATTAATTAGAAAATTAATTAGAAAACCATTTAAAAATTAGGAAAAAAATCGGATTTTTGGGGGCTTTGTGCACGCTACTGTTGGAGCGTGATTTCATAGACCAAACGTTGTCCGTTTGGAAATCGCACCGTCCAACTAGTGCAAAAGACACCCAAGAGCAAACCCTTTAAATTTGGGAGTGATCCAACGGTGGAATTGCCCAGAAAACTCAAAAACCAGTACCTAGGGAGGTTTTTAGGAACTTGGGAAAAATCGTTTAAACCATGGTTTTTGAGAAAATTAGTGAAAAAGGAGGGCATAAATGGATTTTAGAGAGAATTCTGAAGAAAATGGCGCAAAAATCACGCAAAACGGAGCTCTGTAGCTCCGCCGGAGGCGACCGGAATCCGGTCGTCTTCTCCGACGTCATCAACGGCGTCGGCGCCCTGCGCTGACGCAAGGACGCACTCCATGACGCCCGAGGGACGACGTCATGTGCGACGCCGTGCGCCAGAGTACGCCGGTGTAAACCGGCGGAAAAGAGGCGCCGCCGGTTTAAACCACCTTATGGTGGTCCGGCAGGCCCCCTTTTAGCGTAGTTTTCACTAAAACTTGATTTTTGGGAGCTAGAGAGGTCCAAATCACGATCCGGAAGAGGCGTTGTGACCGTATTGACGACGCGGACCTAGTTTTAACTTAAAAATTTAGAAATGACCACTTTTTATTTAGAAAAATTTTAAAATAGTGATGTGACATGTACAGGTGCACTTGAATATATCAATTAAAGGGAGTTATTAGCAAGCCAGTGGTCTCACACTAAGGTAGGTGACGACAACTGATGTTTTGCCTTGATTTTAAACCATGTTTTAAACATAGCATCATGTGTGATTGTGTTTTAAATTGCGATTTTTATTTACCATGGATTTCATACGACATTGCGTACAGGATGGTTATTCCAAATTAAATTCTTTTACTGAATAAACTTATTTAAAATGCTTTTACAAGCATGATGTTAATTAGTTATGCTTAATTAGAGATTTATTTCTTATTATATATATAGAAAATGCATGGATTTACATGGAAATGAGTATAGAGGCTTAGTAGCTGGTCCTTTTATAGGCTAACCCCAGGATGAGGGGCATGTCTTGGGGATTTCAAGCTATAAGTGCTCTTGAGTTTTAGCATATACATATGATTTCCGTGTTTTATATTTGATGACGGGTGCTCTCGCCCGGTGGGCGTCATGCTAGGAGGGATAGGGCCGGCCACCCACCTTCCGAGATTATGATGTGATGAGTTTGTGATATGATAGACACCTGCCCATAGATGGCATTCGGTAGGGGTTTGGTAACATGGATAGTCCACACTACCGGTCTGAGCCTTTCCATGGGGACAGACGTTAAGTCTCCCGTTATGGTGTTGACGGGGAGCGGCGGTGGTTGATACCCATGGAGGGTTGCCACTGCAGCATGATGGCCCATATTTTTGTTATGTGTGCATGTATGATGAGCATGGTGATAGATGGTATGCACAGGTGTGACGACACTCAGAGGTTGACTATGTGTACTCCTGATCAGGGATGTTAGTGCGATGTGGTGGGACCCATTACCTTAGGGTGCCCTTATTCTTGTTGTATGCTCCATGTTATTGATTCATGTCATGTTTTAACTCAGTGAACTTCATGTTTTAGCATTTGGAATAAATTGGCATTTATTTGAACATGGCATTATGATATCACTATTTCCATAAATGTTAGACTTTTCATCAATGCTGTTCATTATTTCTTCATTTATAACATTAATTGTCTATGTACCTACACAAGCGATAGCTTCTTTGAGGCATTGCTTTGTTTTGCAATGCCTTAGATCTCGAGCGCGACACCAGGAAAGGAAAAGCGGTTGATAAACCTTGAGAGCTGCTGAAGACTAGTTTCCCTATAGTTTTAGACAGAAATGTGAGTCATTAGAATGGATTATCATTTGAATTTCATTATGGACTGCATACTTTATATTTGGATGTGATTTAGATCTTTGGACATATATTGGACATTTATATGGGATGTTATGATGGATAGACCCTGGGCCATATTATTATTGTCTTTTGGACGTTTATTTGATTTAAAATAAAGGCGCCTATTTATTTGACGTTGATTTATACGCGGATTATTTATTTATGTTTAAATTACGTGTACGTCATTTTGAGAAAGGAAAAATTAACACCCGGAGTTTTAAGATAGGTTTAGTAAAATGTTAAATAAATCTTTTCTCATGGGATCCCAAATGCTCTTATTTAAATTGCCATTATAAAAAATAAAAAAAAAATTGTCTTAAAAATCCGGGGTGTTACATATGCACACTCTTCTAACAAGACCATGTGACAATGCAACCTTCCATACGATGAAACGTCTTCATCATATGTATGTTTATCATGCAACCATACTTTATCATACACATGTCACAATCCTTTACCAACTTCATCATGCAAGCACATTCATATCAGGAGCGTAACACCTTATGCAATAATTCAATCAAGCCATTGAGAATCATGCAATCTATTCTCTTTTATATCAACGATAACCATGCAAGTTTTCAACGTCACTTGTTTTGGAAACATTTATTGATTATCGTCTCTCATTGGTTCTTGATATTTGTAAATTACATATAGAAGGGCCCACTGAGTTACTACTATCTATTAAGCCTTAACATTTTCATTGGCATAGATTACCACACGTCGGTTTTAAAATTATGGCTTATGGGTATGGCCTTAACACATGAATCTAATTAACATGGAATATACATATACCTTTAGCATAAATTTTGTGGATCTCTCTCTCTACTTAAAAGTGTATATGTCTATTTCTCACGGATAGAATGCATAGCTCCATCTCTCTTAGGTTTCCATGTTCCCATGCGTAAACATCATTCTTTATGCTGTCAAGCCTTGATCGCCTCAACACTCAAGAGTTTACGAGAAAGTGTAGTTTATCAGGGGTATTGTAACGTGCACATTCCACTTGGCAATTCAAGGATATCCACTTGGCCTCTATGGGTTCTATAGCATGTGCAAGACATATGACTATTATGGGTTTACATCTAAGCAATTAGAAGTTAAAAACCTTGTATGAGTGAACTACTCAAGGAAAATTTAATCAATCAACAAATATACATATCTCATACGAATATGCAATCATAAGAATGCTCATATAAAAATCAATCAAATCAAGACTTATAATCATGTGCATGACACAACTACTATTCAGAATAACGACACAAATCTTGGGGCGTCAAAACCTAGGTGTAGATCTTAGCCAAACTAGTAATGAAATCACAGCAAAAACTTCATGCATCTTGGTAAATTCTTAAAAGAATGGGATGGCTAGATCTACTTATAATATGTGGTAGCATTTGGGCCTCCTTGGAAACCCAATTTGATGCGCATACAAATGGTTTTTCCTCATGCACGTGCTTTCTGATGAGATAAGATTAAACAAAACTAATTATAAATCACATTCAATCCTAGACGCTATGCGCCACATTCAACATTGCAAAATACTATGCCTTTCAAATATACTCTATGAAAAACCTAACTAGTTTAGGAATGATCCTGATTCCCCTACCTCTTAAAAGCAAAAATACTCTTCTACCCTCTTCTTTTCCAAGACGCGTGATATGGCTGATCCTTGGTGCAGCCTCCTCCTCCTCCTCCTCCTTCTTCTTCCCTCTCTCTTTCTCTTTCTTTCCCTCTTTCTCTTTCTCTTTTCTCTTATGTTTTCACGCCTCCTTCTTCTTCTCCCCTTCTTATCCTAATTTCATTTGACTTCTTCTTTCCTATCATCTCTTTTCCTGGCTTTGGGTAGGGAATTTCTCCAAAAAGTTATCTTTGGAGACTTGAACTCTAGTTCTAGAGTTTTTCCTATTCATTCTATAGCCATTAGGGCATTTAGCTTTTTGTTGTCAATTCCATGCAAGAAATATATATATATATATATATATTATAAAAATGCAAGTTATTACAGCAACTATTTTACTTTGGGAAGGAAAAAGAAACAAAATTTGGGACATTATTCTCTCTTTGGGAGGCTATGGAGGAAGGCTAAAATGTGTCCTCTTAGAGTGTGAAAGAGTGGAGCAAGGGTTGAACTCTTTCTTTTGGATTCTCTCTCTCTCTATTACTCTCTCTCATTCATTTGGGATAGGAAGGTTTCTCCAAGAGGTCGTGCCTTGTTTTGGGTTGGCTATTTTCCTTGAAAAGTTTACAGTCATCGGAGAAGTTGGACTCACCGGTAACAATGGTGATTTAGATCAGGGATCTAGCCGTTCAATCTAATCCTGACGACTCGAGAAATAAAACCCCTTTAGTTCTAGTACCATCGGAGGAGAAACGATGCCAGATCTGAGGGAGAAAAATGGATACATGGATTATTGTCGAAAAAGTCAACAAATCCATCTTCTCCAGCAACGATGAGAGGTCGTGGAGCATCTGTAGAGGTTAGTTTTCCCACAATTCTCTGTTTTTATTGTTCAATTTGCATACATAGTATAAAATTAGGATTTTGTTTTCTATAGGTTAGAAAAATTCAACCCTAGTGGCCGGATCAAACCTAAACCATGTCCCTAATCAGGGGACACGGCCATTGGTGATCCTAATCACCTTATTTGAGCTCCAACCTTTCATCTGGAACTCAGACAGGGATGATCCGAGCCATGGATTAACCCGTGAAGGGGATCCACATATGAATCTCATCCCTGCTTAAAGAACAGAAGATGTTAGAGCCATTGATCACCCTATCTAAGGTTCTAATCATTTGTTTAGAGCTCGAACAGTAGTGATCTGACCCCTAAATCTTGATCCATTGAGAATTTAATGGTTAATCTCATTCGTGATTGTGGACAGAGATTGACAACAGTTAAATCACCCATCTAAGATCAGATAGGGATGATCTGAACTCTAGATTGATTTTTAAGAGAAATACAGCTGTCAATCTTGCCCATGTTATTGAACAGAGATTGATTGGGACTTAAATAAACCATTTGAGATCAGATGGTGAAGATTTAACCATAGAATTGTAACAGAATTCCATTGTTAAATCATAAAAATTGTAAATTTGGCGATTTTGAATGAACTAAGATTTAATATAACTTAGGTCAAGCACATGTAATCTAGAAACAATGCAAACTTCATGGATTCAAACTATAGGATCATATGAAATAGATAGATCCACCCATTTCCATTTGATGTCAGCCATAGGATCAACTATAAAATTCTGATTTGATAATTTAATTTGATGAAAATTTAACCTAGACAATTAACTAGGAAATCATACTCAAAATTCCATTATTAAAAACCCCAATGAATAGAGAAAAAATCAGAATAAGACCACTCTAGACCTTAGATTTCTATTAGAGAGGTTGAACAATAGATCAGGAAATGATCTAATATTGTTCTCTATGATTGATTCATGATTAGCCAAATTAGGTTGGATTGGTATGTGAAAAATAGATGAGATTCTTAAATCTATAAGTAATCAGACAATTGACAGACTAAACTAGGTTAGGCGATGAATTATTAGATGATTCAACCTTAACAACAACAAAAGCATAGGTTGAATGCTATAAGTGATAAGTAACATGGACAAAGTTAGATAGATTAATCGGATGAAACTGAACAAGATGATAATCCATTGATGAATGACTCAAATTTCTAGCCTAGGATTAATGAGGGATCTAAAATCTAAGGATTTTCATGATCCTGAGTTGATCTAGACTATTACAATAATGAAATGAATGAGACCTTAAGTTATGTCTGTGTGAATAGTATGGAAATGAGGATTGATCCTAAAAATCTCAAAATCAGGCATCGTGTAAGGTGAGGTGCAGTCAATTCTATTGCTAAGGACAACTACAAAGGCTTTGGGAAAAGGGACAATCTTCACAAGAGGTAGGTAATCTGACACTACTAAGTTTTCAAATGAATTTCAAGTTGAGACTATCATTGGTGTGATTTTCGAGATTAGAATGTAATTATGTGAGAATGGTTGTGTTTACAATGTTAGTATGCATGATTCTATTATAAACTGGTGCTGGTATGCTTTAAAAACAATTGTGCATAAACTATTTTGCAACTAATGTGAAAACTAATCCTCATGACCTATATTACTAATTGAAATACCCTTTTGCAGCTATATCTCATGTTTCATTGTTAATTTGGGATTGAAAATGACAACTTCATATATGCATTTATTTCATAGTTTGAGACTGATTTCAGAAATGGAATGATTTGGAATATGCTAAATATGGCAGATGTTTGTATTGAAATATCTATATAGAATTTATATTTGTTTGGGCTAATAGGCCTAGTGGATGCTATGCTAAGAGATTGTACGAGCTAGCCTCCTGACCTCTAACCACTAAAGGTGGTAGGTATCCATACCCAAAGTGACATTGTTTTTCTCGACTGTTGTAATAGGAACAACCATTAGAGGTGGTCACGGCACCTTTTCGAGACATATCCGTAGTCGCCGTAGAGGCTGGGGTGGCTATTCTTTAAATACCGGAGAGACAGAATTCAGTGATCTAGTTGTGAGCATAATAGTTTATGCGATTTGTATTTTGTGACCCCACATAGGGGTGAGATTGTGCTCTTTAGATAAGCACTCATGACCAAATTGGCTAATATATGGCCAAGTGCCTATCTGCATAATGTTTGCAGAAGAAATGAGGATTGTTGATATGAGATTTGATCGGTTACTACTTTAAGCATTTGAATTTATTATGTTATGGGTGTATTTGACAATTCTTTGGTTTGGATATAGATACATATAGATATGTAAACATGTATCTGAATGTGGATGACGCATTGCCTGATGCAGCTTAGGTAGGATTGCTGTATATTTTCTATTATGCGAAAAACTTGTTTTTAAACTAACATGTACGCTCTATGCTGTGATTTTGAGTTTTGTGGTGCTTAGATTTCCTACTAAGTATGTTTGAATAATCAACCTACTATTTTTCTTACAGATCCTTGCAAGCAACATAATTTATTCTTTAAATTATAGTTTAATTTCATAAATCCATGTCTAACTTGTTGAATCCGCATAAAATTAAAAATATCTAAACACTTTTGAATTATTCGAAATAGATTTGGGAGATTAAATAGCGAGTCTTTTAAAAAAAAAAAATCATTTATACGGAGTTTTTTCAATGTGGGCCTCACTTATACATTTCGCTGCCGGACTCAACTCATACTTTGCCATTAATCTATTCCATATTATTTTCCCTAAATGAAGCGTTCATATATGGCGTCTGCACGTGTGAACGGAAAAAATGGGTTTACTATAATTTCCCTAAATAAAGTATTCTTATATGACTTCACACTGTAAATCCAGAAATGGGTTTACACTTAGTCGCGCTAATTAAAGTATGGGTAATCTGGCCCCTCCAAATAGTTAATATTCTTTTAGCATTTTCACTGTAAATTTCTTAACCATCGATTGCACCACAGATCACTGTGGTTAAACGACGCCTGATCTGAGAAAAGGAGGAAAAGATGAACGGTGGGATCACTGATGTTTATCCGCACTTGCTTTTAACGCGTCAACTGATTTCAACGTGGAAAGACCATACAAGAGCTAAGTAGGGACGCACTAATTAAGTAAGAACGCGTGCTCTGATTAGGTGGTAGTGAAAAGAGACGGTGATGGTGCATGCAAACAGAAAGATATTCTGAATGCTGCCGTAGAGCACGACTACATGATAAATTGTCATGTCTCACCCACAGAGACACTTATGCACAACTTCGAACCTTAGTCATCTGAGTGAGAGATATGAAAACTCTTTATGGCTTTACACAAGAAGGCTTCGATGCTATGGCACTCTACTTTTACATTGGTGAGCCAATCTTTAATTAGGTGATCTAACCTGTTCATGGGTATCTTTCAATCCAAAATGATATATAGTAATGATTCAAAAGATTTAGTTTTGATATCTGAAAATGAATAATTAGAACATTGTACAAACAACATTTAAAATTCAATATTGGACAAATGTGCATAGGCCTTTTCCAACGGTGTAGACACCAAAATTTGCACTGCAAGATGACTTTTGATGGCCCACACCTGCATGCGAGCTGCACACGAGCTAGAACAACCCCTCCCCTGCTGAAGTTGTAGGTTCGAGGCTCAAATGAGTTGTAGTTAGTACTAAAAACTACGCTTGCCAACTATCAAAATCAAAGAAATTAGATGATCGGCCTACTTTTTGTTGATCAAATATGTTCGTCGAATTAACAGGACTTACGGATCACTTATAGCCCAATAATTATGACGATTGGATGATTTTAACACGTAGACTATTATCAATGCAAAATTCCTAACCGTTCATTTTTTGTGATCAAAATTAGAATTTTTTTCATATATTAGAATCATCCAATCCATGTCATTTTTGAAACAGTAGATGCTCAAAGTGAGATAGGTCAGCGAAACGCGTCAGATCAACAAATAATGGGCTCATTGTGAAAAAACGAGGAGTCATACGGAAACTTACCAAGCGGTCGCGCCCTAGCGTAGCATTCCATAGCTAAATACCTATAACATCTGTATGTAACAAACAAAGACTTTTCTACACTGGTGGAAAGAAAGTGCTGAGATTGACCCATCTTCATGTAGTCCTCAAATCATTCTGGCGTTATTAGATTCCACATCTTTCTTTCTCTCCACGGCCGTGGAATTTTCTTTGCGACTACATGTTGGTCCTTCACACGGTTCTACCTCTGAATTTACATATAAATCGGCCTTAGAAAGAACAAAATTAGGACAGAGAAACAAGAAATACAAGGACAGGAGAAGGGGAGAGGAGACAAGGAGCTAGAAATGAGCCATCTCTTGCCTGGTTTTCGTTTCTACCCAACAGAGGAAGAGCTGGTGGAGTTCTACCTGCGTAACAAGCTAGATAGGAGGAGAGATGATTTAGACCGTGTTATTCCAGTAGTAGACATTTATAATAATCTCGATCCATGGCAGCTCCCAAGTTAGAATCTCTTCCTCAATTTCTCTCGCTATCTGTCTACATTTGTCTGTCTTTGGCTTAAATAGCTTCTGAAAAACACATGTTTGGACGTCTTAAAACGCTTAACATTAAGTTCATCTGTTTAACGAGTACTACTATGATTTCGGCTCTCTCTCTCTCGCTCTCTCTCCCTTCTTCTTCCTGCTTCCTCCATGTAGGCACTTTTCTACACTGGTTTTTCTTTTGTTTGCTTTCTTTTCTTCTTCCATTCTCTTGACTAGTCTTTCATTCTACTTCTTTTTCTTTCTATGGGTAGTTTTTTTTTTCTGGAATCACCCGTAACCATGATTGGAAAATTACAAATTACAACTATGTATGCTCTTTTACGAAGAATGATACATGTTAAGTTCGTCCTTTTCCCCTTAATTAGTTCTTTTAGTGGTCCTAACTCTCTTGGTACTCCTCAACGATGCTCTTATGTTCTTCTTCTTCCCCCCTAATTGTGTTTTTGGCTGTAACCCTAAGAGCACGCGATTGCTACATCGCTCTCATCTGCTTTTACTAGAGACATCTAGTTTACAAATATTGGTGATAAGGAAACTCAGATCTTCATGCTTTGATTTATTTGTTTTGCTGATTTCCATATTTACTTCTTGCGTCCCTTCTTAATTACCTCTTTTATCACACGTTTCATGATTACATCAGAGAGAAAAATGAAAAGGAAATTAGCATTTGAATTACGACAAGTTATATCAAACACCATGGAATTGAGTTTCCAATTACATTGCAGATTTGGCTGGGGAACTATGCGCTGGAGAGAGTGAGCAATGGATTTTCTTCAGTCCCAGGCAAGAAAGAGAAACTCATGGAGGAAGACCAAATCGAATCACGCCTTCTGGGTATTGGAAGGCCACAGGCTCTCCTAGCTATGTTTTTTCATCTACGGGTAACCGAATGATTGGCATCAAGAAAACCATGGTCTTCTATCAAGGAAGAGCACCTACTGGAACCAAAACAAAATGGAAGGTGAACGAGTACAAAGCCATTGAAGAAGTACCCACACCGGGTGCACCTCCAAGGGTATGGTGCAATTCTAGTGCAGACATTTTCTCAAAATTGATCTTCTTTTTATGTTTGGTAACTAACATTGCAAATCCTTGATCTTGTGTTTTCTTTTAACATACGTTTTAAGCCCTAAAGATGGTTTATTTAGCTGAATATTTTCATCTTTTAACTTATGTCTATAAATCTCAAAATCAATTTTGAAAATATATATAATATTTTAACCAACTGCTTGATGCTTCTGGTTAAAACTTAAAATCCGACTTGCAAAACCTATGTTACAAAGAAAAACGGCAACTAGAATTTAAGGAACTGGAATCAAATCCACACAATAACAACAATAATAATTAGAGGGAAGATGACTCTTATGGTGTAAAAACCATTTCTGTCATGCAATTAAGGGCCCGATCTATTGAATTATGCTGGATTATTCCATGTATATTCGGTAGTGTGATGGTTGGATCAGTCAATTTATTTGCATCAGCGAAGATCGGATGGTTAAGATGTGTCATGCTTCAAGCTTTTGTTTATCGTCTATCACATGACTGCCTCTAAATGAAGAGGTGCAATATGTAGGCTTTATGCAATGTGTTTATCCATATTATTAGGGATTTCTTTCCTGCATTGCTACATAATGACAGTCTTTTATTTTCTTTTTTTCCATTTTGGTTGTGCAGTTGCGTCAGGAATTCAGCTTGTGTCGAGTATATGTGAATTCGGGTTGCTTGAGATCGTTTGATCGTCGTCCATCAGCAGCATCGACAAGTAGGGGCCCTACAGAGAACACTGGAATGCCACCAATAATGGGATCAGCAGGTAGTAGCTTAGGAGCATCATATCAGGAAAATTCTTCAATGCCGGGTAGAACAGGTTCTCCTGAGAGCTCCTCTTCAGGTGATCAAGTTCATAACACTCAAGAAACTGTTAGCGACTGGAATATGATCGAGAATATGGATATGTGGGACTCATTCAACTGGGACTATGGAAACTGAGAGTATTTTTCAGTTTTTATGAAAAAAGAGATTTTTTAGATTATTTGTGAATCGTATTGAAGAAGGAATATTTTTCTTAGTGAGTTCTATGAAAATTGTCCCATAAAAAAAAGAAGGCATAAACATTGCCACGTTCAACTTCTTTTATGGGTTTTCTTCATGAGATTTTACATACATATATGACAGTGTAATCGATAGTAAATTTTATACCAAATAAGGAGTGATCTGAACAATTGTTAACAAGACAGGCAACAAATTCTAGAAGCCAAATGTGAATCAAAACGCTAGAGAAAACATACAAGGAAAAAAAATGTAAATGTTAAACCTTGTGAAAAGCATTTCCCTTCAGTTGTGCCAATGCCTTCTAGTGAACTACTTCAAGAATCTCTCATTTAGGTGACCAAAGACCCATAACTACTATCTAAACCATTTATTTCTTAGAACATATATAGATAGCTGATACCCCAAATAATCTTCTCATTGCTTGATCTTAGACCTCTACTTGGTTATATTCAAAGTTAAAAATTTTGAATAATTGAAATGTTTTTGAAAAAGTCCTGGCCTTTTCATTTCTAATTTTTCCTAAACAATTCAAACATATTTCTAAGTCTAGACAAATTTATCAAATCAAACACGAATTTATGAAATCAAACTCAAACTTGAAGAATAACTCACCAAATTCTCAAATACTATCTATAAACTAAGTCAAACATGCAAATCAAAATATTAAATTTATATCCTTGTAATTTTATTTTATTTTCCTAATGTTTTGTCAAGTTTGACAATATTTTACTTTGCCGACTTATTCTCATTGAATGCACTTGTCTTTTTACTTCACATGCACACGCACCAAATCGAACAATAAGAGGAATCCTAAGGGTATACACCATAAAACATGAGTTACTGGATTACCCCAATTTTAATATCTCATAAACAAAGAAAATTATAAAAAGTGTCTAGTATGTTTCCTGTGATCAAAAGTACTTAATTTCTTATGATCCTTGGATCACATCAATTTGCATGGTTTCTTGCTACTAGATACAAAAAGATAACCAATCAGATGATTAATTGGATCATCCAAAAGTGGCGCTCCTTCATGCAAAAGTAGAATGCCTCTCCAAACGTACCTTATAAGGTGCGCCCATTTAGCTTTCCTCAAACCATAGAAGCACATTCTTTTCCACAAAATGTGAGAAAGTGAAGCTGTTTCCTATGTTATTCTCTCTTTGCACTTTTCCATGCTGTAGGATAGTTGACTTCTTTCTCTTGGCTTTTTCCTTTTTCACCTTCCGTCTCCACGAGAAAAACAATGCCAGACTCTGCTGTTCTGTAATATATATTACCGCAAGAATAGCTGGCATGAGAACTTTCAAATGGTACGGCTGTGAGAATAGCAGCCAAACTTGTTCTCCTTGTGAAGCACAGGTAGCAAAGCACCGCACATGTCAATCTCAATTGCCTTGGGTAACAAGACATGGCCGTGGCTTAAGTCAAGAGAGAAAGACCTCTTTATGCGACCATGGGACTAATATCCATATAACTTCAAGGAAAGAACATACAGACTCTTCTTTTGAATAGGTCAGATGCTTTTAGGCCGTGTTTACAAAAAAGGGACTGCTGGTGCAGCCGGCGACCATACTCCAAGTCTCCAACACCGATGTAACTCCCTCACTTTTGTATGTGGCCTCACTTATTATTGATTTACGCTGTTCATTTAAATCTTCTAACTTTTTTTCTTTCTTTTTTAATGTATACGCACCCATGAGAAGTTTCAACCCGTAACTTTTATGATTGAGACATTCTTGTATCACTGTAACACAGTCTGACTCTTCTAGCTTTGGATATCTCATGGCCCAAAATTTGTGTCAAAAAAAAAATCAGCGTCTAATAAATTGTATTTTAGTTTGTCACTGGTGCTTATGGAGAGCTTCTAACCTTGTCTAACAAGATAAAATCACCATTTCTTGGACATTGGAGGTGTGCCTTCGACGTGACTTTGCACAGTTAGATAAAATTTGGATAGTGAAATGAAAGGCGTGGATCAATGTTTCGGAGGCCCACCCAACCATTTGCATGATAGGCTCTACCTTACCCGATCATCTTATTTCAGATATCTTATAACCAAAAATCACAATGCTTGGATGACTGTGCCTGCTGTATGTTATCAGATGCTAAAAGTGTCCAATCGTCATGAGTTTTGGCCTATAATGCATCGGCTCGGATCAATGAGAGTTGCAGACATCGTCTGGAAGCGGCCCACTCATCTTTATGACAAAACCAAGACTTGTGGTAATGTGTGAACGCTAGGATGAATATATGGCACCATGCTGATGAGACAATTGGATCTTCCTGCCACTTTCGTCTGCATCATAAAGTGACGCCTATCAAATCGAGGAAGTTCCCTGCCATTTGGCCCCAGTGCCCTGAACAAATGCCATAAACTAGTCCGCGTCGAAGTTACTTCGAGAGTGACTCGTATCCTGTCAGAATATGCAGGATTAGCCCAGACTCAAGTTCGAAGTTGATAAAGACACCAACTCACCCGGAAAAGCAAGGTAACATTTACTGGGGTGAAGTATATTAGTATTGGGAGGGACATTGTAAGTAGCAGAACTTCAGCCTATGTAATATTATGGTATATTACTATTATAAAAATAAATAAATAAACAAAAAGAGGTATGCCAGTACTTGTTTAAGCACGTCTTAAATATGATAAATTTATGGGCCCACCTTACACATTTCTTCCTTTCCTTAAAATTGAATGCAATTCTTACCAAAAAAGCAATTTTTTTACTGCAGTTTTCTTCCAGAACTACAAGGTTAAAAATGCTAAGAAAGGAGCACCAATGTTTTTATTGCAACGGTGCAGGGAGAAGTCTGAAGTTCTGCATGGTATGAGTCCGTGTGTGTGATGTGCAATTTGAATAACTCTAGCTTCTGAAAAAATGTACTTTCGATCACAAAAAACAAGCAGAGTTGAAAAGAACAAAGGAAACAGCTTAAATGAGAGGCTCTCACACTCTTTCCCAACAGCAATATTTTGGAGGCTACAAATGCCACATGAACGCAGTCAGATCCAATAACCTAATAGGAGCCTTTGCCCAATCGTTAACCTCTTTCATTGGTTGGAGATAGGGATTCTCAGTTATTATAGTACAACTCATCTATTTGGTCTCACTTGACCGGCATAGCATGCCATCACCCTTTCCTTGTAAACTCCTTCCCTCGTTCATTTATTCGCTAGTTCTTGCACCCTTTCTGAACCACTACACTAGAAGGCCATGGCTAAAAACATCTAATTATCGTGATTTTGGGTCTACAATACATCTAAATTCAGGGAAATCAGTTGAAGGGGTTGGATCAATAAAGAGGGGTCAGATAGTAAAAGATAGGGCATCACACGGCGTTGTACCCTGTTGTCTCACTGAATGATAGAATACCTCCTTATGACAAAAACCATTATATCTGATAGCTATGCTTGGGATACAAGTTGACGAGAAATTCCTTACTATTTTTGCCCATATTCCATGAACAAGGAAGTATGTCAATCCACGAGCTTGTTCGACTGAAAAACACACTGAACTAGTACACGTCAAACTTGACCAGAGGATTGGAATCAATGTACCTACTTTATGAACGACTGGCACAGAGTCGTTTCCTGATTGACAAAGATCCCACAAGCATTGGCAGAACTAACGTGGGGTTAAGAGGGGCAGTTGCCCCCCACACCTCAAATGTTGAAAATTTTTAAATCGTATTTCTATTTTCCTTTAGTCTGACTCCTACTGTCCCCTCAATAGTTTCTTAATTATTTATCTATAACTAGGTGAACCCCATATCTCTTCTATGCCCACAAGAATTACATTTCATCCTTGCCATGGTACTCTTGGGTAAGGATGGCAATGGGCAGGTTTTACAAGGGCTCAGAAAATGTGACCCAAGGTAGGGTCGGGGCAAAATAATGTGACCTAGGGTGGGGCTAGGACAAAATAATGTAACCCAGGGCGGACTATGTTGGAAAATAATTAAATTGTATAAATTGAATCCTTTGAACCTAGCTTAAGGGCGCGTTGCAAATACTACTTGAATATAGCTGTGTCTCTCAAATGTGCAAGGGATCTCAACAACTCATTCTCAGGGATTTAACCAAGCCAGACTCAATCTTTTATCTTTATTAATTTGCATTATCAAACTAAGGCCAATACTTTACTTTCCAATTTATCAATGCCTTCGTAAAAACAAAATTCTAAAAAATCATATCTCTCTATCTTAATTAAATATCTGTTTTTCTTGATATTTTGAAAACATAATCAAATCTTTATTTTTGTTCACAATCAACTCTCTCTCTTTTTGGCTGTAGTTCCTTTAGATGTCAATTGTTATGATGATCTAGAAAACACAATTATTACTTCTCTCTTATGTCTAGTTTCTTCAAATCTCAAGTAATATGATAATCTAGAGAACATAATCTGATCTCTCTTTTTTGTAATATATCTCCATGAGAGAAGTACCTTCATATCTCAAAATTATGGTGATATGAAAAATACAATCAGATCTTAGATCACCTTAGAAACAAGATTATAAAGCAAGAATTTAGATTTTTAATAAAAATGTAAATAGTATAATCATACCATGATTGGGTAAACTTGTATAACAATAAAAACTTCACAAGATTAATAACTCTAGAACTAGAGTGATAGAAAGCTTAAACTCTAGAACTAGAGAATTTCACAAGTGGAAGAACTCTTGAAGAGTGATGCAAAAATAGGCAAACTCTAATGCACTAAGATAGTTGTCCCATAAAGTCCACAAACCGTTACTCCATAATGGCTAGCAACATTTAAAACAAAAACTGTTACATTATAACAGTTATGTAGCAAAAGTGTCATGGCTAATAAATAAAAGAGTTCTTACAATATGAATTATTACATTAGAAACATTTAAAATGTAAAAATCCTTGTTTTGACTCTCATTTGCATGTAACTTCTACAAATAATGACTGACTCTCACAAGTACCACAATGAACACGATCAGCTCCAATAAGCTAAAAAGGACCGACCCTGATCAAATGACTATAGACTCTTTGTCATGAACCCTCATCTAGGATTCCACCAGCAAAAGATGAAGTGCGTATTTTGATTGGACTTTTAACTTGCAGACGAGATATTCGATTAGCGTGTGAACGTACTAACCATATAATTACTAATGCTTGGAAAGTTCAGTTGTGTGAATTAGCATAGTTCCCTTACGGCACCTTAAAGTTTGGCCGCCATGCTAGGCTTCAAATCCATTATCTACATTTCAACGGCGATATCATCACACTTAGAAAACAACCAATACATGCAAAATGAAACTTCATTGACAAGTTTCCTCAAGATTACGGCGTCTCCTCGATGGTTTTAATTGGTAAAAGAAGAGGCCACATGAACCAGAAAAACTGCCCAATACACGCAGCCACAAGAGAGACGTTCACATATAGTTACAATATCCTTGTGGTTCACACCTAAGTCCGGACAACCAGACTTTTGGCTAACTCTGACTTTAACCTTGACCCTTATACTGTTACATGACCCTGACCGTAACTAACTTCAGGTTATAGTTTTCCGACCTTAACACCTGTCTTAGTTACAAAATTGTTATCCCTAAACTTAAGTTGTACGGATCAACTGAGGTCGGGTCTCCAATTGATTCAAATACTCAAATAAAAAGTTCAACATTTGAAAATAAAAAATTATTTGATAACAATTATCTAGGGGATGAACCTGTCGTACTTCCTTGTATCTGGGCCAGGCACATGCTCAGGACTTGGAGGATTTACTTAAATGCAGCAGATATATGACCCAGTACGTTCACGGAATTGCTGGCGAGCTTTCTTCTGGCATCCAATGCAGCAGAAGTCCTTTTCTCCTTATCAAATAAGGCTATGGTAAGCAACGAGAGGTGCCGGATTCAGCAAAAGATGGAGCAGTAGCAGCACCCTGGTCTCCTACACCATTGATATCCAGCACGGCTTCCAGAAGCCACAACTGATAGCAAGGTTGGCCTCAAGGTGAAATCCGTAATAGTATGTCTTTCACTCATTACATCTGAAAGAGCTTAATGATGATGATGATAAGTCGTTTTTCCAGTAAATTGTTTCATATTGCTCCATGAAAAGAGTAAATATTTCCCACAAAAGACAGTGGAAAGGCAAATTCTGCTGAAGTACTTCTCAAGAAAAATTCTGATCCATGAACCAAACAGGCCTTTAGTGTCATTAAATCACGCAAATCACCACAATCCTGATTTCAACCCACCCGCACATGCAGAGTGAAGAAACGTCATGCATTTGAGAACTTTTACTTCGACCCACCCACACATGCACAGAGGAGAAAACTTTATGTATTTGATAACTTTTACCTCTCTCCAGCAAACATGCCAGTCAAGGACGGACTATACAAATTCTATCTTTAATGAATAACTAGGATAATCTAAACAAAGTCATAATCGGTTTCAACCCATGAATGCAATGAAGGCACATAAGACCTCCCAAAATCAAGAGGTCCCTAGCCAACTTATAGTAGTTAATACAGACCTAAATTGCAAGTCTATGAGGAAGTCATCCAAACTACGGATGTAGCCAGGAATGCAGATCAACAGGTCTATCATTTCTCCCATTTTTAATTTCTTTGGTACATTTGAATGTTTTTCCTACGTCAGGATCCCCCTTCCCAGCAAAGATGCTTTCAGTGGGGAACAAACTGTCCTTTTCCAATGACTATGTTATTTCTAACATGGAGGTTTACAGTGTATTTTCAATATTAGAGCATACATGTAAGCAGGATTTAGTTATTCGCCCACATGTTTACCACTCATCTTCAAGGCTAACACGGTGAAAACACAGGACCGTGCAGACAAGAATGAAGAAGGACGTAAACTCAATAAACATGGCTCCAGTTTCAATCAGATGTGCATGCCTCAGGATTGCAGGAATGGCAATGCTCCCCACTGCTGAAGCACCAGTCAGGAACTTTGCTGCATCTATCCAGCTGGAAATAAGAAGAGTTGTTAGTAGAAATATGGAACAAATACTAGTATTTTATGTGAACATCTATTGATGGTGCTTAGTTAATGCAAAACTTTCAAACAATTTGCAACCACTGCATCACTATAGAAGAAAGCCTACAAGGATTATCAAAACACCAAATAGCACAGGCAGTCCAAAAATTACAGAGAAGAATAAAACCCATGCTAGCTTCATATCAGTTTCCCATGCTTCCATAAGGCTGTGAGCTGTGATACGCTTGGCTATTTTGGGATGTTGTTGAGCCAGCAAAGGTTTAATGGTATCAGCTATGTTTTGTAGTCATCAAACCATACATATGCACAAATTTGCCAAACCTACTTTGTACTTCTTTTTTATTCAACAATCACTCCTGCTTGTTTAGAAAAGAAGAAAAAAGGGCTAGTGGCAAAGAAATACAACCCACTAAAATAGAGTGACTTTGCTCGAGTGTTCAAGTAAACCCCAGTTCAATGCAGAAGCTCCTAGGTATATCCAGTGAAGAAAATCAAATACTTTCTGGCACAGCAAAAGAAAATTAAGGTAACAGAAATCAGACAAGACATTATAGAATGTAAAGAGGATGATTTTCATCAGTTTGCACAGGTACTTTTAACTCTGGTACTCAAACATAGGAGAATTTCAGGTGCATAAAGTAGTTATAAGCTGGAGAGATGGATTTGATGTAATCTCTACGGAATTCATCACTTATTGAGAAGCTAATGGAATGTCTGAAACAATATGAGTCCAATAAAAAAGTTAAGACATAATCTTGCGTTATTTTCAAGGGATTACTCAGAATTTCTTGATGCACAGCGCGTAGGTAAGAATCAAGAAATGACCAGATTGGCCTGATTTTAAGAGAAGAGTGGAAATAGTTAGAAAACAGTTCAATGTTTGTAGCAGAGAACAAAACCAAAAGATGGAAGAAAATCAGAATATCCAGTTAACTCATCTGAGAAAAATTAGACTCACATTCAAGTCCAATCCAAGTTTACTGACATGGCAAGAAAAGAAAACAATGAACTCACCCGCCTCCATCCCTGCTGGTTAAAAACTGAGTGTTCCCACCTCCAAAGAACAAACAGGGCATGGGAACCAGTACATACATTAGAGCTGTCCAAGCAATAGAGATCATGTCAACCTTCACAAGCGACAGAATTTTCCATAAGTTGTAAACCTCATATGACCAGTCTTTACAACCATAACTTACCTGACAACATAGGCCACCAGTTATTGTACAGAGCACAAGCCTGCCAAAAACAAATTGTTATAATAAACCTATAAACAGTTAAAATAATCATTTCTTTAAACTTTTTTGGGCTGCACCAAAATGGATCTATGGTTTTGTTGGTATTCTCCCAGAAGAATGAACTTATGAGTTGTTGCTTCCAAATTTTTGCAGGGTCTGCATTCTATGGAGCACTTCCAGGTATGGCTTGGAGAGACATGGCAACTTCATTGGAAGTGTTTGAGGGAACAAGTCAGCCAACAGTTTCAATGGACTTTTTTGGATTCACCATGCCTCTCTGACAGCACTGCTGCTAAAACAGAACCGAACACAGAAACACCTAAGCAAAAATTGTAAAAGGGTCCCATCTCCAAGTCAATCTCTAACTTTAGACCAAGACCTTATATTTAGTTATTTACGACGAAATGAGGAGATGTAAACCCAACAGAAAATGGCCAACATTCAAAAGCTGCACGCAGAAACAAAGAAGAAAAATCTGAACATGAATGATCTGCAATAGATAGCATTGGATGGGTGGTTGAAGTTTGACCCATCATATGAGTTTGGCGAGGACTCAAGGTGCCATGGGGCTTTTAGCGATGGGGTTAGGCATGCGTAAAAGTGTCTCTCAGTATGAAGGACAAATATGTGGTCATAGAACTACTTGAGAACTGTAAAAGTTCTTGGCTCATATAAAACTGTAATGTAACACCCAATTTAGAAGTTCTAAACAAGTGTTTTGTTCATGCTACCAAACAAGAGCACTTTTTGAGACAATTCTAGTTGTTGCCTTTACTCAAAAGTATAGGCAAAATCATTTACATATAAAATCAAGAAGAAGTACATTTTACTTGCCCACCAAAAAAAGAACATATTTTACAAGAGAATACCAGGATTTGCATCAGAATACTAGCAGAAAACATAAAAGCAAGTCCAGCAAGCCTGCATATGAGAGCAATGCATTAGAAAAGTCCAAGCTGCAAGATGAAGCCAACATCGGATATTAAAAACTTTTACTTACACTGCAGCATGTAGACCAAAAAAATACCCCAAGGTCCAATACAGTAAAGCACAAAAACAAACACAGAGTTAGAAACCAGAGTATCAGAAGTGTAATAAGTTAATAATTTAATGGACAGCTTAAACATAGCCTAAACTTAAGCAATGAACAAAACAAAAGATTCTAATCAAATTGCAGCCCCAATCTTTGGATCCATCATCAAATAATTTACTAGTTCTGTGCATTATTTTATTAAAGCCGAAAAGTAGCCAGTAGATCCTAAAGTAGAAAAGTGCCAACTGGTTTATGAGTGTTGACAATGTGTACTCAATAATTTGATTATAAGGTGTTCTAAGTCTCCAAAGTCCAAATTAGTAGCATCCTAAACTTATCTCAGGTACATCCTCAATAAAGAATGCTGGATTCGCTGATTAACAAACATTTCTTTGTTATCCAACTTGAGGTTTTCGCATGCAATACAACTAAAGCTTTTGAATTGTTAAGTGCAAACTGCAAAAGCTCTCATTTCCAATCTCACTGTCAATTGGCCAGTAACAAACAGTCAGTTAGTTCTGGGAAACCTTGAAGAATTAGCTCTGGGTTTCCATCAGTGGGCATGCAGGAAGTAGGGATGATATAGACTACAACACAAAGTGTCAATCTGCTTGCAGTAAGGGAAGATAGAAGAAAACATTGGCAACCTTTCTTTCAGTTGAGATGAGGATGGCAAAGGTCCAGAGAAGCAGCAGGTGTTGCTACTTGAACTTCAAAAGCAGGTCCTATAAAAGGACTGCTAAGCATGAATCCAATTTGACTCATTCCATCAATGAAACTCAAATCAAAAGAGGAAAACGGCAAGGTCAACCAAGTCAGAGCATCGACAAGGACTAAGGATATTTCAATGGGGATACACTCATGATACCAAAAGATGTAGAACTCAGATAAAAGCTCTGCAGAATGTCCAGTTAATGGCAATGGTGAGGAGGAAACTTATGAAAGGTCTTAGAAACAGGATGTCTGATTTTCCAGTAGTGAATAAACACATTCCGGTCCTGAGGTAAAGAGATGTTTCTCACTTTCTTGAATGTGAGTGGAAGACAAAATTACTGAAAAGCTTGCAAGAAATTAGCAATAACCAAGTCCTCTCCTCATCGTTCTCCAAGGAAGAGACATAGCAGATCATGAGGAAGAAAGGAGACAAACATAGTTAACGCAGACACGGGAAACTAAACTTCAAGTCCACCAATTTAGATATAACAGCAATCTCCCAACATTTAACCTATCTTATCAATAATTAAATGGCAAATTCAACCCCGACCAATAAAATTGTTGAATAAATCATTTTCACAGGAAATCCCTAGAGTCCTTTTCCAGATAGACCCCAACCTCTAACAACCTAATCTAAGAAAACCCATCCTCTCCTTTGAAACTTCCCTCAATCTCAATAATACCAAATCATCAGCCTTCCCTACGCTACACGCAAATGTTAATTTCCTCAAATGAAGCAGGAAAACTAGCGATAATTACGAGAATTTACAAGAAGACTAACCCGGAAGCACGCTTTAACCAAAATAGGGACAGTTCAGCAATTCTGAAATCTCGAAGTAAATTAAGTTTTATAAGCAAGAAATTGAGTGGAAACTAAGCAGGGAAATCAAGCAACAAACCGAATTCAAAAAACCCTAGAATCTTAGGATTTCAAGATTTCATATTTGGCATAGTGTATTGCAGAAGAACAAAAGCGTATAATTAGGCATATGGTAGAACATCGACATCAATTACGTGATGAAAATTATAGAAACGAAGATGAAAATCATAGAAATTATAGAGAAAAATAAGAAAGAGAAACGAAGAAGAAAATCATAAAATAAAAAATATATATAAAGAAGAAAATATGCAGGAGAAATACCTTCGATAGTCATCGCCATTTCTGCGTCTCCAGATGAAAGAAGCCCGAACTCCGTTGTGTTCGAGTCGAACACTAACCCAATTGGCGAGGACCAATCCCCTCCAGTCTTTATTAAATTAGCACTTGCGAAGCAAAGGGATCCGCTTCTGCTGTCCCGCGGGACAATGCGAATCGTGTCACGTCCCATCAGAGGCACAAAGACAGGGGACTACATTTTCTGGAGCTCACCTTTGGATATCCACATAAGTATTAGTGAAACTTAGACAACATAGGACCATATGGCTATTGGCAATGCTTGAACTGAAATGAGATGAAGTAATATCTCCTTATCTCCTCATTAGTGGGGCTTGGGATTAGATGAGATGAGATTAAAAACATCTTCTCATCCCAACTCACTATTGATAATTTGCATATCACTTCCATCTCAAGTCATCTCATCTCATTTCTAGTGTAAAGGAGAGTCATTTCTTCTCATCTCAAAATTCAACCTTGCTCCATGAAAATGAGCCATATTATGTCATCTCAACAATCTTCTTCAACTCAAATCAACCTAGTTTAAGTGATATTTTCAATCAACTCATTTCATCTCATGCCAAATTTAGGTCATCTTAACCCAACTCAAATAATCTCAAACACATGTCATCTCAAGTCAGCTTGTCTATCTCATGCATCACTAACACCATCAGGGTTTGCTTGATTCTAGGTGTAAGAATTAGAACTATTGTCATTAGACTTTCTTAAGTGCATGTTTGTGAAATTGAATAGAATACAATAAAAACAAGTATATCCAATTTTCCAAATGCATACTAAATTATTCGTTTCCAATACAACTTATTCAATGTGGAGTCTACCAATTCATATGCTTTTTGATCCATTAGATTTCCAAAAGGTAGAGCAAGGAGACAAATTAGAGGGATTAAGCAAAGAGAGTTCTAAAGAAGAGAAACCTTAGTGTAATGGTAAAAGTTATCGTCGTGTGACCTTGAGGTTATGGGTTCAAGGAGTGGAAATAGTCTTTTGCAAAATACAAGGTAAGGATGTGTACTATTGATCCTTATGGTTCCCCCCTTCCCTAGATCCAGGAGCTTCGTGCACTTGGGCAGCCATGTAAAGAGAGTTCTAAAAAATTGTGGTTGCTAGATGCACCTCCATTTTAGGTTAGTTTAGCACTCCTCTAAACACAGAACAAAAGCATTATGAAGCAAATCACTCACATACCCTCATTTTGCAAAATACAATTCCTTCTCTGTGTTTGTTTCATCCCTAGTACATTTATAAAAGGGTCATTCTCAATATATTAATTTACTAGTACACAATAAGAGCCCACTTTAGGGCAATCCTACCTGCTCTTCTCATTAATCTAGTCTTGGAAAACTAGTAAACAAAAGATTTTGAGAATTGGATGATCGTACCACCCTAGAGACCATATTTTGGGACTTGATTTTACACCATTGTTTATACAAAGTTTCTGACCTCCCACTTCTTTTCCTAAAAGTACATTTTTCAGATGCTAGAAATTTTCAATTCTTGCATTGGTTAAACTACTAGTTATACAAGCTGAAACAATGAGATGAACAAGTTAGATCGACCAATGGTCAACCCTCTTCATGTCAAACATGGGATACTTCCAGATAAGGTCCTTTAGGATCCTTCTCCCTAGCATTCCTAATGTTTTAGTGCACTCTATTTGTTATTTTTAAGTCCCGATATGAGTAGACACTCGGTAGATGTTGGCTCTCTTCACTCATGGGGATTATGTTTTGTAGATCTAAGTCATTCATCATGTTGGAAATAGCTTAGATAGGCTACAAATCAAAATTTATGACCATTGGTTACGTTTAGCCTATCTTTCTTTAGGTTAAAATTTAATTATTTAATATTTTAAAAACTCAAAACAAGTGGCTAAGATCATCCAAATACAGTGATATCTGGTGAGTTTCTATATGTCTTACACGATGAACAACTCAGATCGATTTGTAGTCCATTCCAAGCATTTGGATTCTAGTAGCCAACTGGGGACATGTAAAATAAAGAGAGAGGAACAATTTTGTCGTAAAGAAAGCAAATGATCATACGTCACAATAATATATCGGAGTATATTGTCCCACCAGCTCCACGTACAATTTTGTAAGAATCTCATCCACTGGATGGTCTTAATCTTTGCAGTTCTGCGTTGTAGAAAAGCAATGGAAACAGTTTTGCCATTTAATGTAAAAGTAAGAAATCAGACTCTAAGATTATTCAAATGGATGAGATTTTTCAGCCATGCAATATGGCCGAAGATGAATGGTTTGGATCGCACAAAATAGACACATCACCCAAGGAAAAAATTACGCCAAAAATTAGGATATTTTGAAAAAAGAAACTTCCAGAAGCAAAAATTCTTGTAGAGTTGAGAATGAAGTTTTTATTCTATAAATGCCAGATTATGAATTAGTAATTGCATCCAATCTTCCAAAAAATTCCAATTGCTTCAAACTTTCAATTTTTATTGGAGCGAGATATTTACTAAATCTTCATAAATAGGATCAAACCTTATTTCATGATATTTCCATGCCATCTCTTTTTCTTATTCTGGAGAATGCTAAATCAAAGCACTCCTAATTTTTACAAGAAGGGGTCAACCTATAGATGATGTACTTAGTTCATCTAATTACTTTGCCTTTGGATATCTCCCAATACAAATATCATGCAAATTGGCATGTGACTAGGTGTTTTTCAATTTTGAATATAGACAATTGTTTATAAAGTTTCTAGCTGTCCATGAAAAGAAGAACTCTTTAGATGTTAGAATCATTAGATCTTCATGATTTTTGTACTAAAATACATCCATAGACAAAGAAATCAGATGCACCACATAGGTCATTTATAGGCAGGCTCCTTCATACAAATAGTTAGAGATCTGACTCTAAACACTTACCAGCACTTTGATTTAGCATTCCTCTCCTGTTCTAAAGCAAATCCCCAAGAGGCCTTGGTTGATCCATGATTTATGTTTCATCTTTCTATCCTTTTTGTTCGAGAAAGATACAGATCAACACTTGTACTTTATCATAAACACTCACTAACTCTTCAGAAAAGGTATGGTCTCTAATAACATACACCATTAGTTAGTTGATATCTGATCTGGATCCATACTTGCTATCTCTGTTATCGGATTCATTCATCTCAAAGGACAGAAGACGAAGAAAATATGACAATGCAGCCTCCCTGACGACACATGAAACCAATCATTCATTTTTGGATCACCAATTATTTCGTGGACTAAACTATCTCTCTCTCACCTTAGAAGCACCTAATCTGTTGCTGACCTGCCATACCGGCAGGATTATGATAGATAGGTGAGTGAGAAAAGACAAGCTCACCGTAGATATGGCAGAACAATCATAAAATGTTACAAAGAAATCATACTTTATTAGTTTCAAGCACCTTTCATCCCCGCCAATGCAAAATCCGAAGATGAGTGCAAAAATAAAGCCTCCGGGCAATGGGCACTGGAGTGAGAAAAGCAAGTTATATCAAATTAGGGTCCTGAATTGTCCTGTCTTCAGTCGGAGGGGCCGATCATCTTCTCAGGTACAACTAGCTCGTCAAACTCTTTTGATGAGAGTACTCCGAGGTTTAGGGCAGCTTCCTGCAAAAAGTGGATTAGTTTTCAGATTATTTCCGCTCAAAAATGGATTTGAACTTAGTTAATTGAAACATACATAAATTAGAGCATCAAATTAACACTTCAAATATCAATTGTCAAGAACATGGAAAGCACTTTCAATTAAAAAATTTAACCATACAATGCTGAAAGTTCCAATAAAAAAATATCAGCGTTTGCAGATACTATGCTACAGTTCATTGTAGGAGTGGAGATACAAAGGCATGAAGGTAAACTCAAAAGTACAGTATGATAAATCAAGATTGTGTTTCAAACCCCAATAATTTCCTTGACCAGAACTCCAATTTGTGAAGTTTCTGAAATATTCAATGCAGTAAAGTTCCCTTTAGCTTCACAGATCGGAAATGTGATCCATTTGGATGAGTGCAAAAGGATTTTGGGGCATGACAAGGACTCAAAGAGAGCAGAGATGGGGCCTCATCAATGGAATTGAATATTCTTGCAAGCAGATACAGCAGGAATTTGATAGTAGAGAGTGAGTTCTTCAATATCATCTGCTAAGGTACAACTTTTTTGGTACTAGGAGGCTTCCATGAGTTAGTGCCAAAGGTAAAGACATGTTCCTGTGATAATGTCTCTTGTAAAATGGAGGAAGAGCAATGGTGCCATGGATCCTTCAGCAAAGGCATCCCCATATAGAGTACATGTACGTAGCACAATCTTGATTATATTTTGTAAATTAAACGGTTTCTGTCTTCCTGGATATAGTTCACCACTAGTTCAAAAGAATTATATGCTTCTGTTTGAACATTGCAAATGGAAGATCTTGAACATGCCACTCCAAATCTGCCAAACAAATTCCTTTCTCACCAAGTACACTATGAGTTCAACACTCCAAATAAGATAAAACCAGCTCAAAAAGGCTTGCTTCCCAAATTACTTCATATCCATATTCAAAAGAGTTGCTTTTTGGGGTCCAAAAAAGGGCAGCCCGGTACACAAAGCTCCCGCATATGCAGCGTCCGAGGAAGAGGTGGACCACATAGGCCAATAGTACACAGCCTTACCTTACTTTTTGGGGTCAAAGACATAAAAAAGGTTTCGATCATTAACATTTGCACAAAAATCAACAGCAACAGCCATTGTGAGAATCACCAGCCACAAAGAAGCATAAAAAACGTGAAGTCCAACACAAATGAAAAGATGAAGTTACGATTTTCATATTTGGGAACTCTTTAAATATGTAACTGAAGAGCACTTAACCTCATCGTGTGAAAAATATTGACAGATATGAAGTAGCATCAGTATGCCCCATTAGAAAATTTTGAAACATAATATGTCCCTCTGTGCCAAAACATGCTTAATAACTCACAAAAAAAATTAATTAATCTTTGTACATCAAAAATAGGCAACTCTGCCATTTAGCACAGCACATGTTTCACTTATGTGATTGTCCAAAAGGCATGGATGGAATTTCATTAATAGACATGCAGCAAAGAGAAGAATGTGCAGCCAGTATCATCACCTTTAGAGTGGTCCCTTCCTTGTGTGCTTTTTTGGCAACTGCCGCAGCCTTGTCATATCCAATTTTCTGCAGAAAATGTCATACGTTTTTGAGTATATCATTGACAAAAATCTTAAGGAGTTCCAAAGAAAATACAAAAGATGAACTGATATTATCAACTAAAACTTACTGGGTTAAGAGCTGTAACAAGCATCAGAGACTGCAAGGTACCACAAAATTATCAGATTGCATGGAAATTTGTAATCAATTACTTAGAGCACTATGATGCATCAAAGAATATTTGTAGTATCTTTAAGTTTACCTCATGTAATAGCTTTGAAATTCTCTGATGGTTGGCCTTAATTCCCCTTGCACAGTTCCTTTCAAACGAAGTAGCAGCATCCCCAAGTAATCTCAGGGACTGTCAATTCATTCAAACCACTCATGGCGTTATACACATTTAGTGACATTATAACAAGAAGAGACGACCAAACATATAAACAATTAACACTACTACTAAAACTGTTAATTGTTCAAAATAGGGAAAGTAAGGATAAGCAACAATGACAACGTACCCGTAGAAGCCCACTAGCAATTAGTGGCTTGTAGACATTGAGTTCAAAATGGCCATTTGATCCACCCACTGTAATGGCCACATGATTACCCATGACCTACAAGTTGCTAGCCAATCAATTATTCAACTAGAGAACGAATGAATAATTTAGTACAGCTGATTACCAAGAAAGGGTCCACAATAAGTATGTTCTAAACAAAGCATGACCAAAAAGTTATAAGAGTCTAATAAAGAAGGGAAAAACCAAAATAAGCAAGCCAAACACCAAAGAAACAAGAGCTGATGAAGTCATTCACAGAGTAGATACTGCTAATTCTTAGAAAGTTGAGCCAGATCCTTGAGGACATGTTTATGATATTGGTGGGATCCTAACTGAGAGAGGTTTTTAAAGTGACATTCTTGAACTTCTCCACAATTATTCAATGAGAAGGCCGAATCTCTGGCAGGACTTGGAAAGTTGGACGTTTGATATTGGTCCATTGTGAAACTTTTTCTAGTCTTTCTTTGTTTTGTTCATGTTAGCTTGGTGCAACCTCTGCCCATTGTGTTGCATTTCTTTTTCGTTCCAATAAGGCCTCTTCCTTATTCACCCAGAAAATGAAAGGATTTAATACTCTTCAAGCAATGGCTTCGTAGTTTGTAGTCAATCGGCAATTGAAGTCATCAGGTGTACCACACCAAAATAGCACAAAAAAGAAAAGAACAAGCCACAAATGGCTAGACATTCCTAATAACATTGCAAGTTATAAATTAGAGAATAAAAAATCACCAACAGAGAATGAAAAGTCCAAGTCACCTACCATAACCTTACAGACATTCGACCATAGACAATTCTTTTAACTAGAAATAAGGACTTCCAACAGGCTGATTACAATAAATTTCATTAGGATGCACTAGAAAAAGCTTGGTGAGAACTGAAAAAAGACACTATTAAGCAGGTCAAAACAAAATTAGAATGGTAACTGGGTAGGTTAAATATACACATCAACGTTGCTTGAGACATGGTTAACAAGTTCAGAAAAAGGAAAAAGAGACCCATACATCCCAAGGGACTGGAAGAAGATGCATGGGCATCTCATGTCAACCAGGTATACAGAATGTCATGCACAAGGACCACTTAATATGCATAAAAAGAAAGAGCAAAATATCCAGAGTTTGGAAACCGTAGATACAAAAACTAAAGCTTCCAGAAAAGCATAGCTCAAGATGCAGATATTTGAGAGCTTAGACTCAGAAACTAGGGAATATGGTAGACAATGGCAGAAGAAAAGAAGCAGAGCAACTGTTGGCTGGAATGGAGCCCCAGTAGTAGGACTAATAGAAAACAGGAGCTTAGTGGGAGAGACAAGCAAGGCACTCCAAGAAGAAAGGGTGAAGGATGCGATAACAGATAAGAAATGGACCATGAAGTAATCAATTAGCTCACACAAACAATCCAATCCAAATAAGCAATGAAAGAAAATTGACTAACAACTATTGTTGCAAGTAAATCAATAAGCCACCAAAAGCAGAAAACTGGCTAGATGATTGAACAATAGCACAACAATCTAAGTGTCTACAGAAATACCAAAAGAACAAGATAAAGAAACAAAACAAGAAAGCAATCAAGAAAATTCAAGACTATTCATCAATCTTTTGAGAAATGAACTAGAAATTTGTACTTGGAGGCCCAAAGCACCTTAAAAGTATTTAATCCTAACCATTTGTATAGGACTAATTTTATTCCTTAGATCAACCTAAATCGGCCAATTTTTTACCCTTGGAGCAGTCCAGAGTAAAAAGATGCATTCAACATGTTGCCATCTAAAAACATTATTCCCACTTTCTTTACACCAATGCCACTTATACTTTACCCGTAAAGGAATGAGATCACTACGAATACCATAGATCATAATCACTCAGCCTGCAAATCTTTCTAGAGAAAATCATTGTAATTTCCACAGCTGTTGTCAATGTGGTGCCAATGTCACCATCTAGGCTACTTCTCTTTACCTCAGAGAACCCTCAGCCTTTGTCAGATAGTATCGCTGGATTATTGTTGGCATCAAAGTCCAACAAGATGCCACTCTATAGGAGGAATGGAGGTCCCTACACTCTGACATAAGGCGGGGAGGTATCACGCTCCCTTGCTCAACATTTTAACAGTCAAGGGGTGAACCTCTCAAATTCATTTTCTACCTTTTGGTTCAAAATTCATATCCAAGTCCTCCATGTAAACAACATTAGTTTTGCCATTGTATCAACATCATTTACTTACTAAAAGAAATTTCTTTTAAAGTTTGAAATGCTTCAATAACCATTTGTTCATGTTCTTGTAATACTGAGAGATGGAACTTGGTCAGTGTTACCTGTGCACAAACCATAGTCAAAGCCTCACACTGAGTTGGGTTAACCTTTCCCTGGAATAGAATAAATCTTGGTCAGGGTTGTACAAGAAGCGATATCATAAACATTGTTCTGCCTATGTAATTTTGAATTAACTAATGCAATTATGTTTATAAAAAAGGGCAGCCCCGGTGCACGAAGCTCCCATCTATACGGGGTCTGGGGAAGGGGCGGGCCACAATGGCCTAAAGTAGGCAGCCTTACCTTGCATTTTTGCAAGAGGCTGATTCCACACCTTGAACCCATGACCTCAAGGTCACATGATGACAACTTTTACCGTTGCGCCAAGGCTCTCCTTCTTATGCAATTATGTTTATGAGAAACTTAAATCATAACTTGAAATTATAAATATACAAACAAAAAGGTGTTACATACAGGCATGATACTGCTGCCTGGCTCATTTTCAGGTAGAATAAGCTCCCCAAGGCCGCAGCGTGGACCACTGAATAAAGACAACATTGTGAGTTTTCCAAATAAATTTCACCACATTCTGAGTTTTCGGCACTAGTTTCATAGTTGGGCATAGTTTTATTTCTTCAACGATAACTGAAGTGTTCGTAGACAAAGGCTCTGGGACAACATGACATGTGAGCAACTAAGTACAAAAGACAACCTGTGTGCCATAATCTAAGGTACAACACAGTTACCTTCCTAATAGCCGTATGTCATTGGCTATCTTCATTAGAGAAGCAGAAACTGTGTTTAGGGCGCCACTAGTTTCAACAAATGCATCGTGTGCTGCCTGGTACAAGGTCAATTAGGAGGCCAAGAGTCCAGATCAAGTATATAACGCACAAAGTAAAATGTAGATAATTGCTATCAGAACTTCAGAAGGATGTATATGTCCACTTGCAACAACATCCTGAAATTAAAGGAAGCTATATAGACGTTTAAAAGCTAACCAAAGCTTCAAACTTGTTTTCAGCTGTGACAAATGGTAGACCAGTTTCCTCGGCTACTGCAGCAGCAATTTTCACATCAAAACTGCAACAAAATGCAATAGGTATTACTATAAAAACAGAAAATTGTGATAGAACAAGTGTGTAAAAATTTTCAAGTATTAGTGGGATGAACACTTAATAACCTTTAAAAGTGGACTTCATAAAAGCCAAATAGACTTTTTTCTACTTAGGAATAATGAACGATCTATATGCAAGGATTGTAAGGTGATACCTGGTGAGAGTTTAACCTCACAACATAGGTTAATGGTTATGGATATCCATAGTAAAAGATGGAGTAAAAAAACTGAACTTAATACACATCCAAAAACTAAGTGGTGGAACTTAAAAGGAGAGACAATAACCTCATCCAAAAATAAGTTGATGGAAGAAGGAAATTGGAACTATGAAACAAAAGTAAATACCATGTGGACTAATATGGCTGAGTCCATTAAGAAAGTGGCAAAAGATGTCTTAGGAGTATCTAAAGATAAAAGGCTATTAGCAAAGGAAACATGGTGGTGGAGTGAAACAGTGCAAAAAATTATTAAAGAAAAACGGATGCGTTTTAAAGCTTGGCAGAAAATTAGAAATAATGAAAACTATGAACAATATAAGAATGCCAAAAACGCTGCTAAGAGAATAGTAAGTGAGGCTAAACTTAAAGCATATGATGAGCTCTATAATAAATTAGGAACAAGAGATGTTTAAACTTGCAAAAGGAAGAGAACAAAAGGGTAAGGACTTAGATCATGTTAGGTGTATTAGAAGCGATGATCAAAGGGTATTAGTCAAAGAAGATGAGATCAAACAAAGGTGGCAAACATACTTTCAAAAATTATTAAATGACAATGGCTTTGAGAATATAGGGATTGAAAATAATATAAATCTAAATAACATTGGATATTATAGATATGAACGTAGGATTAGAATACCTGAAGTAAAAGAGGCCTTGAAAAAGATGAAATCAGGAAAGGCCATGGGGCCTGAAGGTGTACCAATAGAGGTTTGGAAGCATGTGGGAGATATTGGGGTAGTTTGGTTGACCAAGTTGTTTAACAAGATTATAAAATTAAAGAAAATGCCTGATGAGTGGAGGAAAAGCTCTATTGTACCAATCTATAAAAATAAAGGTGACATTCAGAGTTGCACTAATTATCGAGGGATCAAACTTATGAGCCACACCATGAAACTTTTTGAAAGAATGATTGAGAAGAAGCTACGACATGAAACAAGTGTATCGGAGAATCAGTTTGGTTTCATGCCTGGGAGGTCTACCATGGAAGCTATTTTCTTGCTAAGACAATTAATAGAGAAATATAGGGAGAGGAGGAAAGACCTACATGTGGTCTTTATCGATTTAGAGAAAGCTTATGATAGAGTCCCTAGAGAGTTAATATAGAGGGTGTTGGGTGGTAAAGGGGTTTCTCAGGGGTATATAGACATAATTAAAGATATGTATGAGGGAGCGGTAACAAATGTTAAGACCACTAGTGGCATGACAGGTGATTTTCCTGTCACTGTAGGATTGCACCAAGGATCGGCATTGAGTCCATACCTCTTTACATTAATTATGGACGAGTTAACAAAACATTTGCATGAGGAGATCCCCTAGTGCATGCTATTTGCAGATGATATAGTCTTACTTGATGAGACAACGGAGAGTGTAAACATAAAGCTAGAGTTATGGAGAGAAGCATTAGAATCTAAAGGATTTAAAATTAGTCGAACTAAGACAGAATATATGGAATGTAATTTTGGCAAGGAGAGTAGGAGTGGAACACCAGTCAAGATTGATAACCAAGAAGTCCCTGTGAAAGACCTCTTTCGGTACTTAGGATCATTGATCCATAAGAGTGGAGAGATTGAGAGGGAGGTTACCCAGAGAATCCAAGAGGGTTGGAACAAATGGAAATGTGCATCTGGAGTTTTATGTGATCGGTGGGTGCCACTCAAACTAAAAGGAAAATTCTATAGGATGGCTATAAGGCCAGCCATGCTCTATGGATCAGAGTGTTTTCCATTTAAAGAACATGATACTCATAGGATGAGCATCGAAGAAATGAGGATGCTGAGATGGATGAGTGGTAAGACAAGAAAGGACAGAATTAGAAATGAAAATATTAGAGGAAATTTAGGGGTAGCACCAATAGGTAATAAGATGAGGGAGATTAGACTTAGATGGTTTGGACATGTCCAAAGGAGACCAACGGCACCAATTCGAAGGAGTGAGGCAATAAAAGTAGAAGGCTCTAAAAGGGCAAGGGGAAGGCCCAAAAGAATGTGGATAGAAGTGGTGAGGAAAGATTTAAAAACTTTTGGACTAAATGAAACCATGGTATTTAATAAAGTGGAATGGAGGAATAAGATTTATATGGCCGACCCCTAATTGGGATAAGGTCTTGATGATGATGATGATCTGCAGGTGTGAAAATTAACCTAACAAAATTCAAATGTATCAGAATGACATGTATACAAAAAAGTGAGTGACACAACTGGAAACAGATAACAAAAGGAGAAATGATAAACTGAGGCATGCCTCCACATGAGGATAGCGGAGAACTCTATCAAGGCAATTTTTTGGCAAAAACCATGCCATTCATTCATGCCTAAGTTTATCATTTCTCAAACAATAAATATCATTTTAAGTGAATGAAACTATAAACTACAGATTTACCTAAAGCAAATTTCTCTAGTTTCAACCATCCAGCTAAGGAGCTAAAACCCAAAACTGATGCTGAGAAAGCTCATAAGAAACCTCCTCACTCCTTTTCATGCGATATCAGCAACTTCAACCAATTACGTGTCTTGCTAACAATTCTTCTAGAGCAACTGGCAGCCCAGTCTAATATATTATGTCCTCCCATGACACAGAAGAATGTCAGATGTGTATTGCCCAAATGTAATACAAGACTTGTAAATCGTCGTCATCAAAACCTTATACCAATTAGGGTTTAGCTGCACAAATCTTGTTCCTCCATTCCCATCTATCAAGTGTAATGACTTCATTTAGTCTAAAAGTTTTTAAATCTTTTCTCACTACTTCTATCCACGTACTTTTGAGTCTTCCCCTTGCCCTTGCAGAGCCTTCGACTTGGATTGACTCACTCCTTCTAAAAGGTGCCGTTTTCTGTCTCAGTTGGACATGTCCAAACCATCTAAATCTATTCTTACCTATCTTGTTACCTATTGGTGCTACTCCTAAGTTTCCTCTAATGTTTTCATTTCCAATTCTATCCTTTCTTATATTGCCCCTCATTCATCTCAACATCCACATTTCAGCCACATTCATCCTTTGTACATGTTGTTCCTTAACTATCTAACACTCTAATCCATAAAGCATGGCTGGCCTTAGAGCCATTCTACAGAATTTTCCTTTCAGTTTGAGTGACACACATCGATCACACAAAACTCTAGAGGAACATCTTGACTAGTTCCAACCCACTTGGATTCTTTGGGTAACATCCCTCTCAATCTCTCCGCTCTCATGAATTATCGATCCCAAGTATCGAAAGTAGTCTTTTGGGGAACTTGATTATCAATCCTTACTAGTGCTTCATTCCCACTCCTCTCCTTGTGAAAATTTTATTCCATATGTTTTCTCTTAGTTTGGCTAATTTTAAATCCTTTGGAATCTATAGCATCTCTCCACAACTCTAGCTTTGTGTTTACACCCTTGTCTTATCAATCAAAACTATGTCAACCGCAAATAACATGCACCATGAAATCTCCTCTCTTTGTTAACTCATCCACAACTAATGTGAAAAGATATGGACTCAATGCCAATCCTTGGTGCAATCTTATACTGATAAGGAAATCATTGGTCTCTCCTAAATATAATTGAAAAATGGATATCCTCCACAACCATGTTAGTTCGCTGCTGATGCACATAACCCAAGCAGTTCTTCCATGAGATCTTGCTACAGTTTTCAGCTCCTGATAGGGCTATATTATTTCTGAAGAAGAAGAAAAATCTTTAGGTATGTTTACTTATTGCGTTTTTATATTCTTAACTCCAGAAGTAGCCCTATTTACCTCTTTCATTCAACTCTGCCCTTTTTGCATACCAATGGTGAATGAGTTGACAGTTATGTGAAATCTTGAATAAACTAACTATAAACATTTGGTACCTTGAAAGTCAAGAGATAGCTCATGAAGGTGTAATCCAATCTGAAATGACTTACATGTTGGGGGAATTAACATGGGTCCCTACTTCACTAACCCACCCATCCAACAAAAAATCTGCTTCTCCATATTAGCAAGAAGCTGCTTCCTTCATAAATTATCCAGTGCTTAGAGACATCTCCAGTAGTTATAGATGTCCTCATTCTCAAACAATCATCAAGCACATATGTTTTGTGTTCCTTCTGTTGATTATGGATCCTTGAGAGTTTTGTGCAGACTGAAATGTTCAAAAGACAGACCACATCAGAAAGAAAATTGTGATTTATTGAAATCTGGACTAATTGGAAAATTATCTTCCCTGGCCACATCACATACTTGTCCAGTTTGGTTGATAAAAACCACAGAAAAAAGACAAATTTTGTGGATGCCAATATGATAAGCAGCCGGTAAACAAGGACGTTTTGGGCTGACTTATTCAGGAAGATGTGGTCCCCAGAAATCCAGGCAGTTGGTGTCAGTATAAAATCCTGATATACTGATATACACGAGACAGGTGGAGGGATATGAGGGGACTGAGGAGGAATTCTGTTAGGGAAGGAAAAGAGAAGGGAAGAAGGTTCTGGAAACAGGGAGCACGAGAGATGGAGGGCACTCCCACCATGGGACTATGCGTTTCTCTTTCATTCTAGCATGTTTTGTACCCAACCTTGAATACTGAATACAAGTTTTCCATTATCTTCTTCTTCTGCTATTGTGTTTTCCTATTTTTCAATTTGCAGATCCATCACAGTATTTTAGCTATTCCTCAACTAAGGCAAGATAAAGAATATGAACCAGCAGATTTAAAATGTAAAATAAATAGAACGGTACCATTCTCTTGAAAAAGGTCAACCTTAACATAAAGTGGCTCTAAACTTTAAACAGTTTTTTAGAATCAGATTTTAAAATCATCTATACCCTTTTTTTGAGTTCAAACCGGTTCCTACGGCAGTACCACCCTGTGCAAGCTGGTCAAATATAGTTTCACCATGTTAGAACTCTCAAAAGAAGAGAATCAAATGAACCAAAAGGAAACTATGTACATCAATGACCTACCTGATACATGCGTGGTAGAGTGCACTCCACTCTATCAATTCCATATTTTACCTGCAATCAGACTTCTATATATCATTAGTGTATACAACTAGTAGCTTCCATAACTATAGAAAACAAATCCACAGGTAATCTAATAACAGGGATAATGAGTGGAAATAAAGTAGGAAAAGCTTACTTGTGTAGAATAGCCACTAAACTCTTGCCCAAGAGTTAAAGGTGTTGCATCTTGAGTATGTGTCCGTCCTATCTTAATAATGTCATTGAACTCAACAGACTGACGGCAAAAACAAAGAAAAAGAAGTACGTGAGAACACTATTTGCTTGACAAATAGAGGAGATAACCTAACAATATGAGTTCTCTTTGGTCACTTGAGCAGTAAAATAAAACCATCAGGCTTACTAATTGATGTAACAGTATTGGAGCCAAATGTGTTCAACACCCAATTCACTGTAAAGGCAGCCCAGTGCACTAAACTCCCGCATATGTGGGGTCTGGGAAGAATCTCCAAAGGAAGCGACATTGTGGATATAATGTTATGGTTCCACTAGAGGTGGTGATCATCCAGGCATAGTCATGTAAGTCTCTAATCTTGACCACGAACACTGTTTTCTGGCTAAGTCTTGAGAGGGATACCCCAAAGACTCTTTCCTAACAGTAGCAATCCACAAATGATTCTTTGATCTCCCAAAGTATATACTAATGTATTACATTATTGTCAAAAATCAAAAGTCCTCTTCTTTCACTGGGCCTACATAGACTCAACTAAGCAAAATTATAAACATTATCTGCATTAACAACCAGCCTAATTCACCTTAGATACAAGCACCATCATTTCTCCAATAGTTAAGAAGCAGAAACACCCACTGAATAGCAAACAGATGAGGAACCGGAACCATACCATCCGAGGAGAGTTGCAAAGATGGAAGAGATTGTCACAAGATTATTCATCCTTCTTGCATATGATGGACCTATTCCACCTAAGAGTATCAGTAGTGTTTACATTCAGACTATACTCATACAAAGCATTGGAGTTTGGGTAGGACCACGGACTTTCAAACCTACTTCAAGAAAGGAATTGAAGACCTACGCCTAACTAAACGAGAATGGAAAGATGTAGTCAAGAAAACCATCGGCATCCAAAGTCCAAATTATCGAAGAGAAATCAATTCCCCTCAAGAATGATTAAGGAGATCTCCAAGGATACGCCTTCCTCGTGGCTAGAGATCAGAAGAAAAGACCAAACACATGCAACTTCTCCCCAACAACATCCACAACAAGCAACAGTGCAAGCCCTTAATCATTTACTACCCAATATAGATCCAGGTACACATGGCACAAAGGATGCCTCCAACTTATATGTCTCGCCAAAAGCTAACCATCACACCCTTGCCATATATGTAATTTTAGTTAGTTGCAACAAAATCTCCTGAACATGTAAAGAAATTTATCACAATAACGTATCATAAGAGTACTTTAAACATTTCAAATAAACAGAAGCCTGGATTGTGTTAACTATTTAAAGAAGTTCCACAAGGCCGTCCAGAATTGTTTTAGCTGTGTAAAGAAGTTCCAGAATGGTTCAAATATATTGCAAGAAGGCTAATATATTACCAAATACAAGCTCAAACCACAGAATAATCCATAGATACAATATCTCAGGAAAAACGAGGAGTTTCGGACATGCAGTAAGTATTAAAGATCTAAGAAACTATATGCTCGAAAAGAAAAAACAGCAGGAAAGAACCTTGGAGTGCAGTGATGTATGCAACTGTTTCAAGCTAGGAATAAATCTTGAATTCATTTCAACTGCTGCAGCAATGTGCATGACCTGTGCAGAAGTCACAAAACACCATTAGTTTCTACATCACAGGGTACTTGGATTTTAAGAAAAAAAAGTTTACACCACATTGATGCATGTCAACACATTATGAAGCCACTCCTAGAAGGACACCTTAGTTTACCTTCTCACTTTTATAACTTTATTACCTCCATAACAGGTATAGCTTTGAATGTGGAGTGTTATTTACAAATACCATTTTTCATATTCGTCTACAAAATAATATTTCAACATGCAACACTTAATGCTATAGTATAACAGTTTGGAGTCAGCATATTGGTCTTCATGATAGCTATGTGCAACATCCAACAGTCATGTCTAGGGACTAAGCCATGAAGGTTAACATGTATCAGAATCATGGCATTTGTTGACAGCAATTTTTAGAAACAAATTAAATATCTTCCATTTTTCTGTTTGCACATTGAATATGAGTGACAGTAATCTTCAGTTTCTCTGTTTGGCGTTTGCACATTGAATATAAGTAACAGTGCTACATTCCAATTGCACAATTGGAGGACAGCATTTCTGCAGCCAATATGTTATTATGGAACATGAGATAAAGTAAAGTCAGGAATGCAAGATAGTGTCATTCAGATGCTATAAATATACTACTGAGCAAGCTGAAATGACCTACCATCACAAGTTTAGAAGCAATTTCATTTATGATTTCAATAGAAACTTCTATAACATGGGAAATGATACCCAACATTCAAAAAAAAATATATATATATATATATATATATATTAAAGAAAAGATATTTGATACAAAAGGAAGAATGAACTCCTAAAAACATGGTGGCTTGAATCCACATCCAAGAGGGTCATAGATTCAAGTCACCTATTGCTGACCAAAAGAAAAAGATACCGATTACTTGTCCATAATGTAGCATTCACTCTTGATCAAGGTAAATAAGTACCTTTTGCAAGAACACTTAAGATGAAGAAGATACTTGACAGTTGAAAAGAAGTGCAAAAATATGAGGGATGAAGTATCTATTGAACTGCAAAAGGATAGATTTATGGCAGGTCAATGGAGTATATAAACCACTCAATTGAACCAGTAACAGAGTGAAAATGATTGACTAATATGTTTGTAGATTTTCTTTAAGAGATGGTAGAAAACAAAATTAACAGATTTATGAACAGTTATAAGTTCTCAACATAATACAATGAGGAGAAGTCTTACAGTTGGGAATGTGTCATTTGAAGATTGTGCCCTGTTGACATGATCGTTTGGATGCACAAACTTCTCTCCACGTTTGTGGCCAAGAATCTCAGCTGCTCTGTTGGCAATCACCTGAAGAGCACAGAGTAATATCAAATAAATCCATAGCAAATTATGCATCTCCAAAATAGTCAGAAAAGGGACACAACAATACTTCAGAAATATCTGAAACCATTACAGAGTCTGACTGAGCAGAAACTGTAGGTAGGAACATCAGCAATAAATTTAACTAAAACACACGCGAATAGGCAGAAATTAATGATGACATCTCCACCAACACAATCTATTAGAAAAGCCTCACTGACTACCTAGATGGTAAAAAGGAAAAGAAATAATCAAAACAATCTCTAAGCCTCAACCATGCAGTACAGCCTCCGTGACAACCCTCACTTCTACTATTCAAAATATTCTTCCACGACCTCATAAGAATACTGAGCTATGCATTTCCCATTATCAACGCATTAACCAGTAGTTTAAAACTTGGATAACATACAGCTTATGTTATTAGCTACTATGAAAACAAGTAGTACAGGAACCTTTGTGCTAACCTCATTGGCATTCATGTTACTTTGTGTTCCACTACCAGTCTGCCATATCACAAGTGGAAAATGATCATTCAATTTTCCCTCGGCAACCTCTTGAGCAGCTTGCATAATTGCTTCCCCTATTGATGGATCAAGACCATATTCCATGTTCACCTGCAATGATTCAGATCAGCTAACTATAAGACAGTAAAAGAGAACTCATGAATTAATAATTAGAGAGAGAGAGAGAATTCAAAATCTTCAAAAGTTAGATATGAATGGTTAATATAGTTATTAAATGTAAAAGATCGCCATGTGCTATTTGAAAGTACTACAATTCTCTAAAGAAATGAATAAGGATCTTCCCACACTAAAGAAACCAAGACATTTAAGATTTAAGGGTAAAAATTTGAAATCAATAACACAGTCGTAAATAAGCCGTAGAAGGAATGCAAATATAGAAACAATGTTCAGGCTACACGAGCTACATCAGCTTTCAAGGTGCCGCAGTAACCACCATGTTATGATCCTAAGTGGAGCCAACTAGTGGTATTGGATGCAAGGGCTCCACCAATGGCATTGGGCATTGGTTTAAGAAATTTACTTGACATGCTCCATCAGTCCTGGGCTGTTGGAGTATTGGTGTTCTTAAGTTAACATTTGAGAACAGCCACCAAATCAAGGGTTAGAATCTAGGAAAGAGCAACCTATGGAAACAACTAGCTGGTGCCAAAGTGAAAGGGACCACAAAAGTGGAAAGGACTACCTGGTCTCGAGTGTGAGCTGCCTAGAGTGAGCTGTTGTGGACTTCAGCCGTGGAAGCATGATGGTACATAACGATCCCAAGTGGGGCCAACTTGTGGTATAGGATGCAAGGGGGGCCTACGAATCGTATGGGATATTAGTTTAAGAAATTAACTTGACACCAGTTGTTGCCACCATCTATTTCCAAATATAGGAACAGTTAACCAAACATGAAGTAACATAATGATGGGCATGATTAAAATCAATACGTGTTCTATTCTTCTAATGCAAACAGCTGACAAGATGACAAATTTAAAACCAAGAATGGACATTTGCAGGCAAATCAAACATGTCAGCCTTACCACTAAAACTTGTTAAAAGGGAGAGGTTTCACTAGGGGCTAAAACTACTGTAAGGACTAAGAACAGATAAAACACTTAGCAATATGAGAAATACCTCTCAACAATTCAACACTTTCACCAGTTACAATAGGTCATAATAGAGATACTGCAAAGAGAATTGTCCCCAAGGCTGTGATATTTTGTTGTTATGATGATTTTATTCATAAATGAAACCAGTTACCAACTAACACAAGCAAATCTGTTTTCCTAGACGAAGGCTCTGACAGCAACTGGCAATCTCACAATGATAAATCCACTCAATCAACTCTAGATTATGGGCAGAGCAGATTTCATCCGGTTGCAAAGAGAAAGAAAATTAAGCAAAGCATCTGAACTTTTGGACCCCAACAAAAGTTGAAGACATTCAACTCAAAGAAATTTTCTACCTGGTTTCATCAACAAAAAATAGGAAAACTAATCAATTTATCATCTCTCATATCCTTCAGCTAAGAAGCCTAAGATGTCTGATTGACCAAAATATGATAAACAAGCATGAAGATACACAAAGGCTCATTAGTTAACTTGCAAATACATCCACATATAAGTTTTCTGATGTTTACACTTAACTCACTGGGTAATACCTGCCCACCTATTTTTTGGTGGAAAAAAAACGGCAGTTCCTAGGAAACATCAGAGCCAGCACTAGGAATCCTCATTCATCCAGATTTGCAGAAAATACCTCTGCTAAGGAAAAGAAACTACACATAGGAACTTCGTCAAGCCTTTAATGTTTAGAAGTTAATGATTTTGCATTAAGACAAGATGTAATAAATGGACAAAGACAATCACCAAACCCTGGACCTATAGAACGACAACAGGCAATACAAGAGATACTGAAACGCATCTTATCTAGAAGCTTACTACAGCAATTTGTATAAAGCATAACAAATAATCTGACACTTTGGAACATAACGAAGCAGAAAAAGGACATATGAGAAGGACTTAAATTTCGACCATTTACCACAAAGGTTTGATTACTTTTTTCTCCAAAAAAAAAAAATAATAACTACCTTTGCTGCACATTTCTTAAGGACGCCAAAGGCACAAATAATTGGTTCAGGCATCTGTTCACGCTCTCCACCAATATCAAAATTCTGGAGTGACCTTTGAGTCTGCGCGCCCCACAGCCTGAAGAGAGAAAACCAGAAACTACTAAAGCTCAGACAGCTAACCACATGAAATAGACCATTTATCACAAAGATGAATTGACCAGCACTGCAATGATCAGGGTTAATATAGTAATTTACACCATAAATGTAAGAAGGGGCTAAAACACATTCTGTCCCTAATCAAACCTTCAACAGATAAGTGACAACATAACCATTACATCATAGCAGCAGATAGTTTCTTGTAATGCCATTATTTTACAATGAATATTTATGTAAACAGATCATCAACTATACCAAATGCCTATTTAAATCCACACCCATTCCAATCCAAAAAGATAAGCTAAGGACAGACAACAGCACATAAGGGCATGTTTGGCAACAATATGTCTTTCCCCTCTTTATGGTCCTGCAAAAATTTGTCTCCCCAAATATAATCTCCCTCCAAGAACAGCAGGAATGAAAAATCCTGCATGATTTCTATAATTTGCAAATGGTTTCTCATTTCCAGGCGCCTAAAGTTACTGGCATAGTGTTCCTAGAGTACAAACCCTAAGGAATCAAGACAATAGACTTCCCTAGACTAGAAAACCCACCCTTCGTTGAAACATATGGATGTTATGTTTTTGCAGAAAGCCACCACGAGTTATTTGTAGATACGACCTCTGTGGCATCGAATTTCACAAATGACCACGCAACCAGAATTCAAACTATGCTCACTTCACATACTCGATAACAATTACGTCAAATAACTTCAGTTTCATCTCAAAAGGACAATTTCAAAATGAAAAAGGTAAAGCATCAGACTAGAGGAAACAAATTACCTGTCCGAAGGAACATGTATCGGCCCAAAGGTATCTTTTTCCTCCCTGAACGAGGATATCCACCTGATACTTGTCAACCGCATGGTCGATACAGTCGATAAACTCGACAAGCGGCGGGTAGCAGTAAACATAGCCATGTTTTATTCTGCAAACCAAGAAAGGTATTCAATTTGGTACAGGCAAGTGCATGACTCTAAACTGGCACAAGTAAACAACTGCCGTTTCTCATCCTGTGACCATAGAAATGGAATTCAAGACTAAGCTAACAAAAGAAGAGAAATCTAAATTGGTAGAAATGAGTTTCTCATGGTTGAAATTCAAACTACCGCAGCAGCGACATGAGAGGAAATTCAACAGCGAATGAATGAGATGATTATCGACTTCAGCAGAAAGAAGGAGGTGAAATGAAGATGAAAACAGAAATAGGAGCAAGAAACTAGTCCTGCGTGTGGAAAAAACACAGATCAAGAAGGGATGCACGAGTGAGAGAAGACTAAGAAATTACCCGGAAGGAACAACAAGCTGCTGGAGTACGGGAAGAGATGCCGGAAAATCTCAGCGGCTGAAAAGAAGACGCAGCAGAGGGTTAGATAGCAAGATTTGTCAAGGAAGGCGTCCCGGCGGCGAGAGTAGGCGGACGATCTTATGGACCTCGGGCGGGTACCCTAACAGTTTGCAACTCCTCTAGTTTTGTGTGGTGGCCCTCCATACTGAGGATCCCATCTGTGCGTTCATGCAGCTCCCCTAATTGGAATATTTAGTGGCTCAAAAATCACATCAGGGCACCCTAGAATCCAAGAAAACAAGCTTCCATAAGATATCCCAAGATAGAGGAGCCAAATGAACGGAATGGATCATTGGTAAGTGGGGCCAACATACAAAAATAGAGAAGTTATATAGTATCTAGGTTGTTGTCGCGCTCTACACTAGAATTACTGTAGATGCATGTGGACCCGTTGGATTGTGCCAATCAAGGGGCACGCTTTCCTGTAATACTTCTCGTCTTTTGATTGGTTGTTAGGGCCTGTCCTGACAGCCTGGGTGGGTCCTGTAATCACACATTTGTTGGTGGCGGTAGGAGTCAACGATCAAAAAGGAGGAAGAAGTTCGTACACCTCTTGGTCCCTACTTCTGAGTTTTCTATTATAGGTTACTCGTTCATCAGATTTACAGCCCCTCAAAATAGAAGACTATCAATTATACCTCTGGAGGCGTTTTTTCTCCTTCAAATATGGACGGTGTAATGACGTAGACCACGACAAAGTGTTGGGGGCCATTTTAACACTTTAACCTTTTGAGCATGGAAGAAGGAGAGTTTTGGAGCAATGGTAGAGTTGTCATAGTGTGACCTTGAGGTCAAGGGTTCAAGATGTAGAAATAGCCTATTGCAAAAATGCAAGGTAAAGTTACGTACTATGGACCCTTGTGGCCCACCTTTTCTCCGAACACTGTATACATGAGAGTTTCATGCAGTGCGATGTCGTTTTTTTACCTTTGAGTGTGGACTCTTGTCAGGACTCTTGACAGTGTTTTATATTTGAGAGTGGACCGTGTGATGACCCGAATTTTCACATACATTTTTAAATGCAAACTAATTCCTAATGCGGAATCGATTCCTATGTGAAAACAATTTTATAAAAACAATGTAATGCAGCAAAAAAATCTTTTGTTTTAAATTTATTTTGAAAATTTAGAGTGTCATTTGCTTTCAAGACGAACAAAGTAGTTTTAAAAATTACGATAATCATAAATGTTTTCCCAGGTCTATCCAATCACAACTCGCAGTCCAACTATAGTAATTACAGATACATGTCCAAAGGGTAGATCATATACTTACATTTATACTTTTCTTTTCTTTATTCACTTGCTCTAACATTTTCTTATGCTTCTTCTCATCTTATGCGAAACTAATCTGTAAAAATAATATATTTGAGTGAGTGTTCCTCATACTCAGTAGGTGATCTGATACCACTATTTTGAAAACACGGCATGCAACATGCATGGTTTCAAAAGAGGCTTTCCATGTAAAACATCGTGCAATTTCATTTTTATGTAAACATGCATTTTTATGCATAAATCATGAGCTTGTTTGCACATTTTCAATCATGGAATCTTTTATCGAAATCCAGTAATCAACAATATAAATTATTACGAAAATCATAGAGTAGTGATTAGTCAATCCATGTACTAAGATCTCAGCAAAAACATCAAGCTGATTAGTCAATAATCATAAACTAATCATAATTATGAATTTCTTAAAATAGTAATTGATCAAAGTCGATGATAGCATCACTATAGATATCATGCACATGGTCTTTAGGTTTTGTTCCCACCGCAGGCTGCCTCATTCGACGATCTGTCCACTTGGAACTCAAGCTGATGGGTCAGTAAACACATCAAACCGACTGGTTACGAGTACTCGTCTACGACCATCTCAATGCTATATGCATATCGATAAAACTGAAATAATAGAGCCAACTATGCTCACGATTAGAACACATCTGGAATCATGTGTCTCCGGTATCTAGAAACCACCCACCATAGCCCTCCATGGCGAATATGAATATGTCCTCGAAAAGGTGCCGTGAACACCTCCAATAGTTGTCCCTGTTTACCACAGCAGTCAAGGAAGGGACAATGTCATTTTAGCAGCGATACCATCCACTTTTGATGGTAGAGGCCGGGAGGCCAACCCCATACATAAACAACCTCTCAGCATAGTGCCCACTAAGCTCAATAGCCTAAAAAGCATATATAGATAATCCAAATCTCAATCATCGTAAATCAGGCAATTTATGTAATTATTTTCAAAACATGCAAACAATGCATAAAATCTGTTAATGCCAGTAATTGCATTCAAGGCCATAAATCACGAAGACAATTTCGTGTGCTTGTATAAAAACATCATATCTCAAAAAGCATATTAAATATGATAATAAAGTCAAGTAAATCACTTAAGGTTTGGAATGTATTTGAAAACTTAGTAGTATCATACTACCTACCTCGATTTCTCTTGAATCACATTCTTCATTACTCGACCCTGAGTCACCTTTGTGAAACCCTGGATATAATTGATAACAAGGATTCAAGTATCATTTTTCATCCTTTATAAATTATTAATTAGATTTATAGATTAAAGGCTAGATCTGTTTTTTAGGATCATAGATCCTTGTTTAACGTGTTTCCAAGTTAGATCTCATGTATGGATCTACTATTTAATGGTTAGATTGCCTTCAATAACTTTTATATTATACAGATCGTGTAATTAAATGGTCAGATCTTATAATTCAAGAATGGATACATGTAATGTAGCGTTGATCCTAAGGTATTAATCTCCTAACACCTCTAATGGATTAATTCATGAGATTTGATCATTTTTGACATTGTCAATCTACGAGATTTCTATAGTTATTAGGCTATAATCATATTAAATAGTCTTATAATCCTAACTTTTATAGTATCATGAACGCAATGGTTCTTTCGGATTGTTGATTGGAGTTATATAGCCTCCTTAATTGCATTTTTAATGTCGCGAATCAACGAACGAACCAAATTTAACCATTCAGGGCCCGCGCATCACGATCCCCAGGACGCATGTGCATCCCGATCAAACCGAGACCGCGCTCACACGCTTGCGCACGCCTCTAAATATACTCCAGGGCATGCTTCCTGGACGGTGTAACACGGGTGCATCTTCAACGCAGGCAACAGGTGTCACGGTTCCTAGGACACTTGTGCGTCTCGGTCGAACAGAGACTATGTGTGACGACTAGGGTTTTTGAAAACATGATTTGTAAAGTATTTTGAAAGGCAGGGCCCTTAAGAGTGTAAATTTTTTTTCGCAAAACAAAGCAGCGGAAAATTCTTTTCTTTAGAACTTGTTTTGAAAACCCAAGTCACCACTTCATACATAACATAAGTACAATTTGTGTACAAAATAAAATTCCATTGAAGGAATATACTTTTATTAAGACTCCAGGATCCATCCAGTGGTTCACAGTACAGCCAAATCTAGTATAATACTTGTCCAAATTACATAATCCAAAACTCAAGCTCACCATACAATAAAACTCTCAACAAAGAAAAATACATGTCTTCAAGGGTATACCTTGAAGATTATTCTCTTCAAGTCTTCTATAGTCTTCAGCTCCTAACTCTCCTTCCTCGATCCGAGATATTGCAACAAGTACAATATCTCAAAGAAGCAATGCTTGGTAGGGGATTCAAGAAACATAATAATTGACAATGTAATTCCAATACTTCATAATCTCAATATCCTTGAACATACTCTTTACTTTGTAAGTTATGTATATCTATATATATACATACCCTTTATGGGTAAACCAGTTAAATTCATGAAAATAGTCAAATATCACTCCCAACTAAGCTGATCAATTCTCTTCATTATGAGAATTTAGTATTACAGCTAATCTCATACTGGGAATTTTCCTTCTTGGGAAACATTGGTAATATACAATTACCTAGCATTTCATTATGCTATAACATAAAGCATTTCACTATGTCTATTCCCATATGCATCATAGTGCAAAATAATCAGAAAGGTTGCTATGCTACAGTCTGATCCGTACTAGCGCGCTCGGATAACTGCCTTGTTCACCACTGATACCACGGTGGAAAATATTATGTCACTGCCCGTGTGGGGGGGCAAGACTTTCACAGTGGTGGCCTTCCCATAATTGCCACCACCCGACTTTTAGCCTCTCATTGGGCAAGGTATCATCATATCATCAAATTTCAAGGAGCGGGTGGCCAAACCCTCATAACTCCTCTAGCAATAGCATCCCGTAGGCTCATGCCTATTAAAATAAACTCACAAGCCTCCAAGCTTGTATGTAAAATAGATTTCATATATATCAGACCATATGTCTGTTTACTTATGGCTGAAATATTTTCTAATTCCCTATTCACTTATAGTTTAGTCCTTAACCATCTTATAGGTGTTTGGTTGGATCATAAGGTTTTCAAGAGATTTACTACAAGTATTATCATTACTCTTGTCAACATAAGATCATGAGTACAATCATGAATATCTCATGTAAATGCATTCATCAAATCCTCCTACCTTTAAGGATTGATCTCTTTTCCCCAATCTTCCATGATCCTGACTGATGTATGTAATCTGTACATCCATACATATTGTCAATATATAAATTATGAACAATCCTATTGATCACTATATCTGATGTTTAGAATGATCTTTAGATCACTCATATCTAAGTATTTTTCTATCTCTAAGTCTTTGTATGTTCATCTCCTTGCTCTTGATCTTTCATAGATCCTTTGATTGACAATCTACACATGTTGATAAAGATCAAGGTCCTAAATCTTCTATCATCTAGTTCTTTTTTTTATCTAAGTTCAGTTCTTGGATCATCCCTATGGAGGATGATCTTGGTTTTCTTCCTTGAATCACCTTTGATCAAGGGTTTGGATTATCTAATCTAATGAACTATAACAAGTATACTACTAAACATACATACTAAGTACAATATAGTGTTCTTATTCTTATTGTTCTTGATCATCCAAGATCTAATAGATCTTATTTGATCGTCCTTATCTTACTTACTATTTTTATTAGGGTTATGTAATTTACTAACCTTTTATGCTCTTATTATTATTATTCAACTAGTTAGTGTCTTACTTGGTTGAAGATAATTTATTTCTTCCTATCACTAAACAACTCCTCCTTATTTCAGGATGACCAGTACTTACCAGTTAAAGTCTACTCAAAAAGTGGTTAATACAACCCTCATGTAAGGAGGCGTTTAGACCTCTCTTACGTCAATGGGAGGTGAGGGAAAAGCACTTGGCTCTTGTATACCCCCTATAACCACAATGTTCAGAGTCCACTGGAGTGGTACTAGCTCAACCTTTGACAAGGTTCCTATGAGCTCTTTACCTTAAGTCCCTTCTCTAATTGATTTTAATTAATTTCCATGGATATGCACGATGTCATCCATGGATGTTCATTATTTTCCTACTTTGGGCCAAGAAAATTATAAATCATTCATTATATTGTCCTACTAACTATAGCCCTTATTAAGTCAAAATCATTTATTCATCTTAATTGTCCATGAATTTCTATATTTCATTAGTTTACATTTTTGGTAATTTATGCTCCTTGTATCTTAACAATTGAATAAAATTTGACAATAAGTAAATCATCAACTTGAAAGCATAAATCAAATATAAGTTTAACAACTATATACTAACATTCTTCATATGAATGTAACTTAAGCTAGTGAAATAAAACTAACATGATCCTAAGTTATGAAACACATCTTCTATCATAATGAAATTATGTTTAAATCCTAATTTACACTAACATGATCCTAAGATAATCAAATCTACTAACAAATTACTCATTTAGGGCATATCATACTAAAATTTAAAGATTACACTATCATGCTTTCTAACTTAGAACATAAATCACATTTACACTTCTATATCCAATAAAAGACAATTAAAATAATTTTATTAAGATTATTATAAACCTTTAAATATGATCCAACTATTAGATCTTAGGTGTTTTCCTTTAGATTAAGGGTTTTAATTACCTTTAGGGCTTTTAATCCATTAAGATCCAAAAATCATATCTACTTGATTTTGTCACATTTCCTTCATGATCTAATTGGATTCCATCATAATATCATCCCTTTAATCCATCCCAAGGATCTAATCATACTTGATCTCATTGATCAAGTGGGTCCCTTTGTATTTTTTTATTTTTATTTTAGGGTTTTTCTACCATAAAGGGTAGATCCCCTATTTTATCCAAGATATATCCAAATTAACCATAGATATTACTTTATTACATTATTATATCATCGCTAAAATAAATTTCCAAGATCTGATCACCTCAGATCTTGAAGATCTTAGAAATTGGACACTTATTTCCAAAATACAGAAATAAATTTTAGAAATATTATGACTTCATTAGAAACTAGACATTACAAGCTTTCCATAGCTTCTTTCTGATCTCAATTTGGAGTTCATATGACTCCACAATCTTAAATTGAAATTTTCAGCCGTTCATAAGGTCCATATTTGATCTAGGCCCACCATAATCAATCTCTCTCAATTGAGGGTCCAAAACTGCTCAGATCTTTCTGAAACATCTACCCTAGGGGTTTTGGACAATTATGGATTGATTGGTGGAGTCAGATTTTTCATCTGAGCACTCCATCATCATGAATTAAGGGTTCTTTTGTTTACTTTATTTTTACCTTTTTATTACCAAAATTAATTACAGTAAAATAAAAATTACATAAAAAATACTAAACATATATTAAAAGTATTTTCACTTACTTGATTAGAGAGAAAACCTCATTTATATGCCCAATTTAAAAAAATACCTTGTTGATGAAGATATAACCTAAAATCCACCTTTCTTGCAAATACCGTTGTTTGAACCGTTGGATCTTGAAATTTCTTTGGGGGTTTTGTAGAATAGATGTGTTGGGATGTTTTGGATGGTGGAATTGATCAAATTAGATCTAGAACAGAGTGCCTAATTGAATTTAGGTCTCTTGTTCTAATCTAAAAAGAAAAACAAGTTGGAAAGAAATCTAACTCTTGGAAATTTTAGGGTTTTGGAGAGGGATTCTAGATCTAATTTTTCAAGGAGATTGAAGATAATTTCGTGGGAATTTTATGAGGATTTTTGGAAGATTTTTGGGATTGTATTTATAGGCATTTTGGGTCTTTTTCCATGATTATAATATGTTATTTTTTTAATATAAAATGACATGAAAGTCTTCAATGCTCCCATGCCTAACTTTTCTTCCCCATGACTAGCTGATCTTTGTTGACTCATGTTTCACATGGGATGCTGATCAAATTGGTTGCTGGGGATGTGGCGGTCCCCATGTGGGCCCCACATGGTGTAAAAAGTCTGTTTTGCCCTTTATGCATAAAACTTTGGGTTTTATTCCCATGATCTCGGATTTGAGTGTACTTAGTGGCGTTGGATTTGTATTTCTTAGTACATTCTAAATTTTGATGTTTCATATTTTGATTTTTTTGGAATATTTTGATTTTTGGGTAAAATTACTATTTTACCCCTTTTGTACAAAAAATGAAAAACTTAAGGATTTCTCATCCGAATTCGAAATTTGTCGTGCTTACAGTCATTTTGAAGGGTTTGCTAAGTTTAATTTCAATTTTACATATCTTATAATTTAATTATACTTTTATAAAAAGTATATTTTAAATAACCCTAATATTTCAGACCAAAATATCTGAAACTCAAACTTTATTGATTTTTCTCAATCAATTTACAAAAATTGGGGTTATTACACTATGCCCACACGGTCACACACACCCGAAGACCGTCCCAGGGGGCGCATTCTGGGCGCGTGTTATGCGCTGCATCCCTGGGACGCGTCTGGTTCGATGGATCATTAGATCCATTGACCCTGGTTTTTCTCCGGCAATTTTTGCCCGGGAAATACCAAATCTGGCATGGATCTGGCCTAGAAAAAGGAAAATCAGAGCAAGGGGACAAGAGCTTACCTGGTTAGCCTGAGATGGCGCCCCCGTTTTTGCCAGTGGTGCAACTTCTCCCATTTTTGTCGGAATCCTAGGCTGAAGCAACCAGAGGAAAGGGGAAAGAGATACTTGGAGAGAGAGAGAGGGAGAGGGCTTCTATAGCCAGTGAAGGTGGTGCCACCATTTTTTTTTGGGCGCCGCACTGCAAGGGCGGTGTTGGAAGTCGGTTGGAGGAAGACGACAATGGAGGGGATGTCGTTATCAAAACACCCCTGCATTTTCCAACTATTTTCCTTTTTGAATTTAAATTACAAAAATGCCCTTCAATCTTTAAACATCATAACTTTGTCATCTGATCTCCGTTTTTTAGTAGAATCTGATTATGGGATATTTTTACCCAATTGGATCTCTAAAAATATCACTTTTAATATTTCAATATAGAACTTTAAAATTCAAGTTATTACATTATTACCCCTACAAAGAATTTCATCCTCGAAATTTCGCAATTTAATACTCTTTAAAGAACTCTAGATATTTCATTTCTCAAGCTTCCTCTTTGATGAATGTGTTCCTTCTTAAAACTTAAGCTGGAGATATTTCTTTACTTCAACTTCTTTATCTTCTTATCCAAACCCTCAAATGGGTCAATAATTAGGAAAATTTTGTCTTTGAAATTCCTTTCATGTTATCTTTCAGCCTACTCGAGGCACATTCCCAATTCATCATTTTCAAAATTCCTTCATCAAAATCCTTAAATATAACTCGAATTCATGTAATAAAGAGCCGCTTTCATTGCGAACTCTGATACCTAATCTTTACTCACCAGCTAATCAACACTTGTGCATAAATTCAGTTCATATAATTGAGATCTCCAAATCCTTGGATTACCATATTCCTTTAATCGTGTATAACCTACTCCACATCTTGATAATACTACATTACTCCTTGTCCATTAATGATCTTATTTCTTATTTCTCATTTTGAATAGTACAGGATAATTTCTTTTTCCTCTTGTCTTCCATTTAATGATCTATTTATCATTACATGCACCTTGCTAGTAAAGGTTTCAAAGTCTAAATTCTTTCTATTATGTCTCATCCCACTTCATATTTTCTTCAAGAAACTTCAAAAATTGATATAATATTACTTCTCATCTCTTTATGTCAATGATTAAAGCTTTCTTCATACCAAATCCTTTAGTTGGAAAGGTGTTTCAATACTAGTCTCCAAATTTCGAGTTTCAACTATCTTTCACTTTTCATATGTGACTTGATTCCTCAACCGATGTTTACATTCATAATAGAACTCTGAAAACAAATCACGTAGCATCTTCCATTAACTACATTATCACATACTGCAAATAAGATCTCCTAAACTATATATCAAGTTTCATGGATATTGACTTCCACCCAATACTTTTCTCCTTTAAGAATTTATTCAAAATCATGTCAAATATTTATGGTCAATTTATCATCATAGATCAAATGTTCTCATTTAGAAGCTTATATCACTATTCTCATAAAATGGTCATTTAGAATTTCCAACGATATTCATACTCATGTCAAAATTCTCATCTCTAACAGAGTCTACTTACTATGTTCATGGTTGAATCCATTGCCATTATCCTCCTTAAATATTCCTTGCTTGATGATTTTCTTTGGGATCTCTCAGACCAAAAGTTCTATACATATAATTGTCATCTCAATCCAATAAAGTTAACCCTGAAAATTACTTCTATTTAATTTCTACAGTTGGTCTCCTTACGTGTGATACGTACATATAACAAATACCTTATTGTTTAAAGGCAATTAAACATCATATATTACTATATAGTGTGACAACTATCTTAACTCTTCTTCTTCCATTTCCTATATCGATATATTGTTCAATCATTTATCAAGGCTTTGTTATCAACCATTAAGTCTTAATTGTCAGGAGGTATCATCATAAGTAACGATTCTCTCAATTCCTCAAATTTTATCTTTCAAGTTCCACCTCATACTTATCTTACAACAAGAATAATCATCCAATAACTGATTTGCGCTAAAGCTTTCGGAGCGACAATTTTTAAGGAACACACAGGTAAGCATAGAGCATCCTCTTAGACATAGAAAAAGGATCTATTCGATTACTTGTCAGTCTCTTTTCCAGACTTACAGGTTATAGGCAATCAGTGCTTACCTGCCTTTCTTTTTAATCCAAGTCAGCAACATACCTTTCAGACCCAAAGTGACCTCTACAACTATCATAGCATATGGTAAGGTCTGGAAAGATTAGCAATTTTGGTCATTGTGTTAGATCTTTCTCATTTCACTTCTGACTTAGCTGTTACTAGATTTATTGTAATTTTACATCCTCGAATGACTTATTCTAATCAATTTACTTCTTTTAGGAAAAACTCATGTCTAAGTACTCATAACATTCCTCATAACTTAGGCTACTATCTATTAGATGTTATCATGGTTATTTAGATATGCTTGAATACCTTAGCTCAATCAACATCATTCTAAAGATAATGACACTTACTTCTATTTGCTCTCTCAATTTGTCTTTATACTATCAGGGCCTCAAGTTGATCCTTGATGATACTCTCATTGATGAAGATCGATTGGACAAGTCACTCTCCTTGCTCTTTGCTTCTCACTATAACCTCACTCAATCAATTAATGGTAATGTAGGGAATTATCAACTTCTCCTTGTTGTGGACTACAACCACTGGTGTTTCTTCACAAACTAATGGATTTGATAAAATTCTAAGGTCACTAATGGATATAAGCATCAAACTACTTGTAAAATTAAATTCCTAGTTAGTTGATCACTATCCCCAATTTGCAACACTCTACTCAAAGATTGTATCATTATCTTTTGCTGCTTTGTCTATATTGTACTCTTCCACAATAAAATCACCAACTCGATCACTATTAGTCCTTCAAATTTGAATGATTCATCTTTCAATTTGGCAATACGGGGATGAAAGATCTTTGATTCTAGACTTCTCTTCTCTATCCTCAATAAAGTCATGATCTTCTTATTTTGACTGCTCAATATCCATCAAATACTTGTAGTTACATCTCTCTCTCTCTCTCTCTCTCTCTCTCTCTCTCTCTCTCTCTCTCTCTCTCTCTCTCTCTCATCATTATTATTATTCCTTAGTCAGCATCGTCCTTTTGTCTACTTAGATCAATGTCTCCATTTTATTGGTTGCATATAATCGATACCACATCTACATGTCAAACATGATAAACTTAATACTTCCAGGAAGATGTTAAAATTTTCTAATATCATCACAATCCTTAATTGTCTGTATTCTCAATAAACCATGCAATGTCTCAACAATTAAATTGACATTTTTTTCACACTATACTTCTCTTATAAGTTCATGTCATGCTCAATCTATCATCACAGATCTGTCATCCCCATTAAATTATCATCAAAATCATCTTATAACTATGTTATAATCAAATTCTTTATCATTCTTCTCACACCTAGTCTTTTACATCCCCTATCATATTCATGTTGCATTCCTCTTGATAAGACATCAATTATTGTACTCATCGTCTAATCTTCTCTATTATACTCAGGTTGTCATTGTAAGATAGTCATGTGCTTGTCATAAAGTTCCAATTAAGTCATCTAGAATTGAGCTAAGTTCTTCAGGATTCTCACTTTGATCGATCTAGTACAAGTCAAACTTATCCCCTAAAGATTTTACTAGCATCATCTTATAGTGTAATCATACTCTAATTTCCTTGTTTGCACTACTGCACAACAATCCTTATCCCCTAAGTATGTTAGCCTAGCTTTTTGCTAGAATTTCAGCCATCCAATACCTAAGTATTTACTAGATCTATCTTCATTTGACCTATTTATTTATGGTGTATTTCTTTGTGATCTAATATTATTTCTTGTGATCTAATATTATTTCTTATTCTAGTCATCTCTCCTCCTTATATTACGACTACTTTTTCTTATTTATTCTAGTCGTATATGACTTTTGGACATGCAAGACTAGCTGTGAAAGGATAGAACTGAGCTTTGATACCAACTGTGATGACCCGGGTTTTCACATGCATTTTTAAATGCAAAACTAATTCCTAATGCTGGATCGATCCCTATTTCAAAATAATTTTATAAAAACAATGCAATGTAGTAGGAAAATCTTTTGTTTTAAATTCATTTTGAAAACCCTGAGTGTCATTTGCTTTCAAGACGAACAAAGAAGTTTCAAAAATTATGATAATCATAAATGTTTTCCCAGGTTTATCCAGTCACAGCTCGCAGTCCAACTGTAGTAATTACATATACATGTCCAAAGGGTAGATCGTATACTTACATTCATACTTGTCTTCTCTTTATTCACTTGATCGTAGTTGTAACAGTTTCTAATGCTTCTTCTAATCCTGTGCAAAACTAATTTGTAAAAATAATATATTTGGGTGAGTATTCCTCATACTCAGTAGGCGATTTGATACCACTATTTTGAAAACATGGCGTGCAACATGCATGGTTTCAAAAGAGGCTTTCCATGTAAAACATCATGCAATTTCATTTTTGTGTAAACATGCATTTTTATGCATAAATCATAAGCTTGTTTGCACATTTTCAATCATGGAATCTTTTATTGAAATATAGTAATCAACAATATAAATTATTATAAAAATCATAGAGTAGTGATTAGTCAATCCATGTACTAAGATCTCAGCAAAACCATCAAGCTGATTAGTCAATAAATTATAAACTAATTATAATTATAAAATTCTTAAAATAGTAATCAATCAAAGTAGATGATAGCATCATTATAGATATCATGCACATGGTCTTTCGGTTTTGTTCTCACTGCAGGCTGCCTCATTCGGCGATCTGCCCACTTAGAACTCAAGCCGATGGGTCAGTAAATACATCAAACCAACTAGTCACAAGTACTCGTCTAGACTATCTCAATGCTACATGCATATCGATAAAACTAAAATCATAGGGCCAACTATGCTCACGATCATAACACATCTGGAATTGTGTGTATCCAGTATATAGAGACCACCCACCCATCATAACCCTCCACAACGACTATGGATATGTCCTCGAAAGGGTGCCATGAACACCTCAAGTAGTCCTCCCTGTTTACCATAGCAGTTGAGAAAGGGACAATGTCATTTTGGTAGCGATACCATCTACTTTTTGTGGTAGAGGCAAGGAGGCCAACCCTGTATATAAACAACCTCTCAGCATAGTGCCCATCAGGTTCAATAGCCCAAAAAGCATATATAGATAATCCAAATATCAATCATCGTAAATAAGGCAATTTATGTAATTATTTTCAAAACTACTTTGTTCGTCTTGAAAGCAAATGACACTTGGGGTTTTCAAAATGAATTTAAAACAAAAAAAAATTTCGTTGCATTGCATTATTTTTATAAAATTGTTTTCAAATAGAGATTGATACCACATTAGGAATTAGTTTTGCATTTAAAAATGCACGTGAAAACCCGGGTCGTCACAAACCGCCTTTTCTCTAAACCTTGTTATAACATCCCAAAAAATTTAAATGTCAATTTGAGTGAATCTTTAAAAATATTAAATTGGGATGAAAAGAATATATTAAATTTTATATTTTAAAGTTTTATAAGTGAAAGACTTGCTAGACATCTAATTAAGTATTGACACCTTCATAATTGGATTATACTCGAAAAGACAATTCCAACAACACAAAATTTGTAGAAATCGAAGTTCGAATGGAGGAAATATGAATATTTGAATATAAGGGGCATTTCTGTAAAAAAAAGATAATATATATAACAAATGAAATGCCTTAAACAGAGGAAGCCATATTTGATACGGTCACCCCCCCCTCAACTTAAGGGAACCCAATGCAGACGTCAGGTCTGTTTCTCCCAAACCCAACAGAATAAAAAGAAAAAAAAAAAAAAAAGAAGACCGACGAAGAGGAAAACGGGAGAAGAAGAGAGGGGAGAGGGGAGAGAAGAGGGTGGGATCCGAGATATGCACACCGAAAAACCCACCCACATCAGAGAAGAAGAGAGAATGTTAGGGTTGTGGGTGCCAAATTTTACAAGTGTTGCCAGAGAAGACGGTGGCTTGTATTGTCAATCCAAGCCGACCAATCTTCTCAGGGCATGAGCATGAACCAAAGCCCCAAGGCTTTGGGACGATCCGTGCTTTTATTGGATTGTAAATTGAAAGAGAGATCAATGCATGACTAGGTTGGAAGGTTTTTCGATGGATCAAAGCCAATCCAGCTCATTTGAGAGGGAAAAAAGCATGGAAATTGTTAAGTGTTCAATTTTGGTCAAAATACCCCTAATTTAGTATTTAATTAGAGCATCTAGGCCATTAATTTCAAGATTTTACATAAAATATTTTATTTTAGCTTTAATCGGCCATCAACCATTGAATTGAAAGATTTAATGGTTAGATGGTCATCAAAGCTAATTAAATGAAAAATGAATGGTTCAGATGATTCTAATGGGGGCCGTGCATTGCAGATCAATCGACTTAGGCGTGGATGCTCTAGATCAAATCAAGGATATTAGATGAAGAGGATGAAGTTTCATGGAAATCAGATGGAATTTGAAGAGTCCTAGTAGAGGACAAAGTTGAAGACTTGTAGAGTTCTAGAAAGTCTAGAATTCTAGTGGGCCCCACTCTCGCTCTCTCTCTCTCTCTCTCTCTCTCTCTTTTCCCTCTTTCTTATCTCTCTTTTCTCTTATCACTTTCCTCTCTTTTCTCTTTTCTTTCTTCTATCTCTTTTCTCTCTATCTCTCTTCACTCTCTATCTCTCTCTCTCTCTCTCTCTCTCTCTCTCTCTCTCTCTCTCTCTCTCTCTCTCTCTCTCTCTCTTTTCCCTCTTTCTTATCTCTCTTTTCTCTTTTCTCTTATCACTTTCCTCTCTTTTCTCTTTTCTTTCTTCTATCTCTTTTCTCTCTATCTCTCTTCACTCTCTATCTCACACGTCTCCCTCCATCTCCCACTCTTTCACGTGTCTCTCTCTCCCTCTTCTTATATTCCCCTTCTCCACTACCCAAAGAACGGTTTTTCTCCTAAGAGGTCTCTCTCTCTCTCTCTCTCTCTCTCTCTCTCTCTCTCTCTCTCTCTCTCTCTCTCTCTCTCTCTCTCTTTCACTCCAACCTCCTTCTCCTTCAATCCATCTCTCTAACTCCCTCTTCTTCAACCGTACCAAACCCCCTACCTCTTCTCCTCTCTCTCTCTCTCTCTCTCTCTCTCTCTCTCTCTCTCTCTCTGATTTCCCAATTGATCTCCCTCCTTCACATAGCCAGACACGCCCAGTCATCAACGCTCCCTTCTGCTTCACCAATACAGTCCAGCCGTCTCTCTCATCTTCCTCTCTTGGCTGGACAGTAGAGGCCAGCTCTCTCTCCACTCTCCATTATTCTCTCCCACGCTCTCTTCTCCAGGCCCAGCTCCCTCTCTCTCTTTCTCCCTCTTGCTCTGTCACTCCCGCTTCTCTATCACCCTCCAAGCTTCACCGTCCAACACCACACCTAACCAACCAGCAAGCCCAGATCCTTCTCTCCGGCTCTCTCTTTCTCAGACTGGCATTCCTTTGCCCAGTTCCTCCTCTCCTTTTCTTCTCCGAGTCGGACGGCCAAAGGACAGAAACCCAAGTCAGGTTTCCTACTCCCTCGTTCCGATTCTCCTTCTCCCCCTCCTTTCCTCTTGTCTCCCATCTCTTTCTCTCTCCTCTTCTTCTCCAGCCACTTTCTCCTCCATCTCCGTTGTCGGATGTCCCGGGAAGGAAACCGGAAACGGGTTTTCCTCCTTCTTCCCTCTTTCTCTTCCTCTCCTCCTTTCTCTTCTTCTTCTCCTTCCTTCTTCCTCCTCTTCCGGTTTTCATCGTTTTCTTGGCTTTTTTCGTTAAAAACCAGAACCCTAGAAATTTACACATCTGCCCTTGGCAGATCTCAGGAATTCCCAACGTGTCCCCAAACTAATTCCATCTGTGTCCCCAGACTAATTACATCTGTGTCCTTGTGCTATTCTGGTTTTGTTTTATTCACATTTTGACAATCCAGGGACAGTGCAATCTAGGACAGCTTGCGTAATTGCATTTTCTATTTTCTTTGGAATAAATAATTGTGAACATTGCAATAATTGAATAAATTTGAATTTTATTTTATTGTTAGATTATTTCTAGTATAGTCTTTGTTTTTATTCTTTTATTAATTGAATTTTATTGAAAACTCCATCACTTCAAATCAAGTCCTCGTGGGATCAACCCGTACTTGCATAAGCTGCACTACAATAGCCCATGCACTTGCGATTAAACAATCAACAGAAATCTATCTAGAAGGTAAGATCTACAAAATCCAACTTTTGATTTGTGGTATTTTGTTAAATCCGTATGTTTCTGCCTTATATCTAAATTTATGGATGATCCAACCCTTCAATTCCTAATCCAAGCTTAGGGATAGGTAAATAAGTACTTGATGTAGCTCGGATCAAACTGAGGTTGTCGATCCAGGCTAAAAACCAATCGAACAATCTGAGTCATTCGATCAAGTACTATTTGCACAGTAACATCGTGATGTCTGATCGATGATCAGATACCACAGATGAGTTCTAAAGAATCTAGATTGAAATTGATCAAAAAATATAAACCGTCCAATCGAACGGTAGAGTAATAAGGACTTAGCCATTTTTGATTGGTGATCAGACACCACCATTATGTACCCCGACCTTTATTAAGTTAAGATGCTAGGAAAATTTAAGATAAGGCCACTGAACGATGAAAGCACCTTGCAGTCACTTAAGATAAATGATGGATAGCCAATTCAGGGCTAATAGCATGGATTAAAAATCCAATAACCACTAGTCATTCAATTAGCTATAAACCAATAGCTAATGAAAATGCCCTTAGTACAGTAATTAACACTGTCACTTTGCCTTATGCCAAATAGTGCCATGAGCTAACTTAAATGAAACTTCAATGCTAAGGAAGCTAAGAGAAGTCCTAAAATTGTATATTTGAATGTGTGTTAGAGGTGTAACTAATCAGACCACGTACACGAACTAAATAGATTATTGCATCAGTGAACCTGAAGATCTCCATTTGAGGTATGTGGAATTAAGCTTGCTAAGATTTTCACTATATATGTATTTGTATATGAATTTCAAGCATTGAAATAAGTCTTTTCACTTTATGCAAAAAATAAGATGAATGTACATGTTAAAATTGAATCATGATTAAACTGCTCATGCATAAGCTATGTATTATTGTGAACCATGTGAGAAAATATAAGACTGATACCACGAAATTGTGAAATGGCTCGTAAAAGCGAAGACTGATACCAGGAAATCGTGAAATGGCTTATAAGAGCAAAGACTGACCCTAGTTAATTGTGAAATAGCTCATAAGAGTGAAGACTAATGCCACGAAATTGTGAAATGGCTTATAAGAGGGAAGATTGATACCAGGTGGTTGTAAAATGGCTCGTAAGAGCGAAGACCGGTATCAGGTAAATGTGAAAATGGCTTATAAGAGTGAAGACTAGTGTTAGGAAATTGTGAAATGGCTCGTAAGAGCGAAGGCTTGTGTTAGGTGAATGTGAAATGACTCATAAGAGCAAAAACTGATGTCAAGTAAATGTAAAATGGCTCGTAAGAGCGAAGACTGGCATCAGGTAATATGAAATGACTCATAAGAGTGAAGACTAGCATCAAAAAATGTAAATGACTTATGAGTTTGACATGTGATTTCATACTTTGTATTTCAAAGAATTTGTTTTAGTACTAATGCACCGGTATTTCTTCAATTATGGCATGAATTCATGATTTTGATAAATGTTAAACTATTTCAAGTCAAATGATAACCGAATTGTAGTTTGCATGATTCAGCATAGACAAATTGATTTATATAGAAATATCATGATTTTGTTTATATAAAATTGCATCTTATTCCACTTACATAAGCGTAGGCTTGCTGAGATATTGTACTTGTTTATGATATACAATATCTCAGAACAACAGATTCCCAAGCAATAGGAGCTGTTTACTGACAAGAGTACACTAACGGAAGCTTTCAACAAGAAAAGGTAAGAAATTATTTGTGTTTGAAATTATTGTATCAGATATGAGAAAGAAACTGTATTGTATGTAATTATGGGAGTTTGGACAACTTATGTGACTAGGTTGTGATGAGGAGGTTCTCGGTGTATTTTGTTTGAATAATTTATTTTTATTTTATTGGATGTATGAAAAGGAGATAGAGTCTCCACTTATGTTTTAAAATTGTAAATGAATGTTTTATCATGTATTTCGCAATGACATGTGTTAAATGTCATATATTGAAAAATAAAAGAAACTTTATTGGATTTTCGATAGAAATGAGCGCTCATTTCACCGAGAATCATCATTTTGAGTAAAGAAAAATGACATTTGAGGCTTTTCAAAGTGAATTTAAATGAAAAAATTGTTCCGCAGTTATTTGATTTTCTAAAATAATTTTTATTAGAAATCGATCTCGCTATGTAAATATCTTTTGTATTTAAAAGGTGTTATAAAAACCTGGGTTGCTACACCTTTACACGCGGGAGCTTCATGCACTAGGCTACATATGACGTTGGTTGCATGTTATCTCGGATCCCTGCAATGCTAGAGAAAAGGCAGGCAACCATGTAAGTGCATACCTAAAGTAGGGAAAGCTAGAGAGATATTTATTTGATACTTGTAATGGCTATTGGATTTTCAATATTTATTTTGCAGAAATGCAGTCTAGAACCCACATGCTCAGTTAGCTAAGCTCTATATTCTATATTGAAGGTCCTACTACAATCATCATCATCATCAAGACCTTGTGTCAATTATGGGTCAGCCAATTATAAGGTTGCGAAACGTGAAGAAGTTGAAGATGAGCAGCCCAGCATATGAAATTTTTGTGTATGTGAGGTTCAGGGAAGCAACAGACCACAAGGGGTTTATATACATATATATGGGCTGAGCTATTGGTTAGTCATCAAGGACAATAAGCAAGTGACTAAATGAACAAGTGAGTTGGGTGGCTTCTCTTTTTGCCAAGCCACTGAGCTACTGGGCCTTTTGCAACCGTCCATTTGAGGGTCAAGATTGAGAATATCTAACTTAATAATAATCAGATAGGAAAAAATGGACATTGGCTGTATTTTTTCTTTTTTTAGATCCAGATGATCAAATATGAACAAGTGAAAAATTACAAAGGAAAGGCAACTCATGTAGCTATTCGCTTGATATGTTTTTCTATAATTTCTTATTCACTTAGGCTTCCTACTTGAATTTGGCAACTTATATATTTTTTTTATTATTTTAGTTGAACTTATACTTAGGTGATTTGTAAGCAACTCTAGTTTCTTTCTTCTTCTTTTTAAATCTTTTCAATGAAAGTTTTAGTTGATTTTTAAAATTTTTTTATATAGTTTTAGTTGAACTTATTTCAAGTAATTTGTAAGCACCCCTTGTTTTTCTTTTTTTTTCAATGAAAGTTTGAAGGTTTCTTTCACCTTGAGGATTCAATTTATGATTCGAATGTCAATAAGTATATCATTTCAAAAGTGTGCTCTTAAAAATAATGTGAAGGAATATGAGATTGTTTATAAGGAGCGAAATTCTCGACTAAATATTTGCAATGTTTCTAAAGTCAAGTAGCAAAGACAAGGAAGTTCAAATTCAATTTTTTTAAAATATTTTTCTCCAAAATTAGAAAGTCTCCAATTCCACAAATGCCCATAGTTAAAAATGAAAAGAAAAAAAAAAAAAGGGTCCTACACTTATGATTTTTTCGGTTGTTTTTATTTTAAACAATTTTAACACCTTCGGATGAAATCTCGCTCTGGTTGTACACGTAAACTATTGCCAAGCCGTAGATTTGGACAGTCAACATTATACAACAAAACACAAAATGGCTGCGAGGATTATATATGGATGACATGAATTTTGGGCCCTTCAAATCTCAGATGGGTGCAATCTAGACAGTCCAAATCAATCACAATATATTGAGGTCACTACCTACCAAAGCCTTTCTCGTACCACGCAGACAAAATATTAGCAAGGGTCAGATCTCCAGGCCCCTCGGCATCGTCACAGCACAACGAAGGATTAGATGTTTAAGAAAAAAATGAGAGGGAAAAATGCTTAACCAACTAGAGCCGTCTTCTAGATAATCTAATCCATTCATCATGTTCGGCAAGGCTTTAATTGGCTAATCTCCAAACTTCATGCCCCTTAGATGATTAAAACCATTCTGTTTTGTAGATTTAAATTACATCTATCAAAACTTTTAACTAATAAGCTAGTATTTAGAAGCCTCCAATGGATATGAATTTTTGCATACAAAGGCAAAATAACATGAACAGACCGAATCACTCAAATTTGAAGCATATCTAAATAGTATCCTCTTCAATATATATTTTTAGTCTCCTTGCAATAACTCAAATTAGTAAGAAACTGATTTATGATGATCTAAAATAATGCGGGTTAGAAGGAATAACATGATTCAAGTCGAAGGCTGTAAAGGAGTAAAAAATATATCTAAAAAGAAAAAATAAAAAAATAAACTTTTAAATTAAATAAAATCATAACTTCTAATAGAAGAAAATAAAAGAACAAGATTCGTATAACGGATAAAGCTCCGACAACGACGATGATGCGAGGGGTCTCCGGTGACAGCGCTGCCACCATAGAATGATGGATTGGACGACGATGATGAAAGATTACAACCAAAAGTAGCTTCAAAGTTTGTTTTATTAGGGAGCTAATTGCCTTTTGCCACCCTCGCAAATGACGATGTGACACCGAACTTGTTTTAACCGACGTTGCACCGAATATTTTCTGGCTATCCGCTACTTTACGCGTTTAAGTAGTTGAAAGGCATAGCCACGTAAGCTGAAAAAGTTGGCGGTGATAACCACCAAGGAACTTTCCAGGTTGGTTAAAATGTCAACGTGGCCAAGCCTGTACACGTTCAATGTGGAACCAGTCCAACTCCATTTGCCGACATTCCAGAGCTTGCCATTTTCTTTTTTATCAAAATGGTTCTCATTGCTGGTTGGGGACTACTGATTTTGGTGATCTGACTCTTCAGTTGATCTCGCTGCTGCTTGTAGGGGTGAAAAATAACAATCAGCAATCCTGACCAGATTTTAGATTATCATCAGATTATGTTCTTTGTTAATGCATATTTTATTCAATTTTGAGATTGAAATTTGAGAAGTTAAATATGCTTAATTGACTGCTTATAACTTGTAGTTAGTTATAATAGTGAAACGGTTCTCCTCTTTAAATTATTGGTACATGCAATACTTATCAAACACAAAGAACAAATAAACTTCTATCCCATCATAATTTTCAATGGCATCAAGCGTGGCTGAATCATCTACGATAAGGGACTCGATGAATGGATGATGGTTAGAGTCGAGTGTTTCTGCCATGGCCTAGCGTGCACCTTGGGCCCGAGCTAGCACCTGACTTACCCTTGCCAAAGTCCTTTTGTTGCTCACAACACCTTTTGTGGGCACTGCTAGCTAGGCCAAGTGATTGCCTCACCCTATAGGAGCTGGCGCAGACCTTCAAGACCTTTGGCGTAGTCTCAGCCAAGACACGTGCGATCTGGCACTCTTCAGCCCTAGTGTGGGCTTGGGCAAGGCACAAGTGGGATGTAAGACGATATTTCTTGGCACGAGCCTTGCAAATCATAGTCGCCGTCGGATCATCTTGGGCTATGGAAGGGAAGATCTCCTCCTATTGCTTGGAGTATTCGGCGGGAGAATGCTTTAGGGATGGAAAATGAACTAACTTCAATAGTTTGCTAGTATTTTTGCTCTCGTTTGGACAAGGGGAGCGTTGTGGCACAGGACAACCCAATTTAGCCCAAGACTATGGATCTAGTACATGAACTTTAACTAAAGGTTTACACTTTGAAACCCACAATCTAAAAGGCCCAAATACATTATGTAAATATCTTATCTCTAGATTTCTTCAAAAACATATTGGAATGTGGTAGAACTAGATATTTGTGTAGAAACTTCTAGAGAGGAATTTAGAATGGTCTCTAACCGTTGAATAACTAACACATGTAAAGATTTCCACCATCCATTGAGGAGGTGGAAGAAGAAAAGTACCTATAAATAGGAGAAACTTCCTCATTTACAAGGCATCAAGAGTTGTAAGCATCTTTAGAGTAATAAAGCCAGAATTCCTTTCAAGTCCCTTTCAGTTGTTCTTCTCATTTGAGATTTTTAGTCAAGCTTACTTGGTTTATACTGAGTGAAAAGCCAAACTAAATGTCACACAGGAGTCTGAGAAGCTAAGCTCATAACATTTAGCACAATGATTGAGTTGTCATCGTGTGAATTAGAGGTCAAGGGTTCAAGGCATGAAAATAACATCTTACAAAATGCAAGATAAGGCTGCATATTATAATCTCTTTGTCATCTACCCCCTCTTCGAACCCTCAACATTGGGGAGCTTCTTGCATCGGACTGCCCCTTATGTTTCTCTCAAATGTAGGTCCTTGATTGTCCTTTTTGCTTAATTATAGTTTCTTTGAATCCAAAAAATAAGTAAAAAAACTACTAGATTATCTTGAGATTAAGATCACTTGTTCATTGGGGGGCTTGTCTGAGCATATTCCATACATATTAAGATCCAAACTGTTCATCGTTGAGGCTACTATTAGCTTGGCATGCATGGAATATCATCTCCATCAAATACAAATCAACATGTACCCATTTAATCTCAAGAATATTAGTTTGCTTTAGGATAAGTCCGTTCTACAGCGCTAATAGGTTGGGATCGAGAAAAGGATGGAATGATTGCCACGGATGATATGGCATATATGCACGCTGATAATTGTTGGATAAAGGTATCGTGTTACACCTTGTCCTCTTGTTCACTTTTTGGTTCAACAAAGATTTTGCAAATACTTCTATTAAAAGCTTTTAAATTAACTCAACTATATTAATAAACAACTAAATTATAAATATTTTCTTTGTGAATCGATGAATAGTTTCATTGAGTTTGAGTAAATCATTTTCTTAATCAAGGAAGAAGTACACTTTTAAGCCCACGTAGATGAATCTATTTGTAGATATGTACCAATAAGCTTGCTAACGCTATAATACTTTAGACCTAGAAAAATAGCTTTTAAGAAGTGAACTAGCTTGAGATGAGATTTATCTTCGGATGAAGTGAGATGATTGAAAATTCAACCTAAAGGTAAGCTAAGACAAACATAATTTTCATGAGCTCAACACAAACATAAGAGAGTGGTAACTAGTGTGAGGATAATCGGTGGTAAGAAACATGAGTTTCTAATATTAAAAGACTGACATAAGTGATTAGCTCAAGAGAAAATTTTTATATATTAATAAGGGCGCACTTTTTGATTTAGCAACCAAACAAACAACGGTTTTTCTTTAAGAGTAAAAAAGGACTAGAACCTCGACTAATAAATAATAAATAAAAACTTTATATATATATTTTTTTTATTTATATAATTCTTTAGCAGTGAGACGAGAAGATATAACTTACAACCCGAAAAGGTGCTGGACCACCCAAGTTCGTGGTCCACCTAAAACACTAACACCGCCTCATCCACCGGATTTGGTATACCCGCAACTCTCGCTGGTGCTATTCCCACTTCGTATAAAACCCTTGTGGGCGTTTGTTTTACTATATGGAATGCACTCTACTCCTTCCACCCCAATCCCCCAACCCAAAAAGGGAAAAAAGTGTGGGTTTAGGATACGGTCAAAACCAGAAACGGAAAAACCCTCCTAGGGGCCCCGAACCCTTTATATTTCGAAAATCTACAACCCCGACGACCACTTTCCCCTCCCACAAGAATCTTCCCATGTTCCGCAACGATCTTCTCATGGTCAGCCGTCCAGGCCCGTTTCCTTCTCCTTGGACCCGATTGCAGGACAAGCTATTCGAGAGAGCCCTGGTGTACTTCCCCGAAGGGATGCCGGATCGGTGGGTCAAGATTGCGGGGCAGGTCCCCGGAAAGAGCCCATGGGAGGTCCAGGAACATTACGAGGCGCTGGTTCATGATGTATCGGAGATTGATTCTGGGCGGGTTGAAGTTCCGTGTTATGCTGAGAGTTCTTTTTCGCCGGATTGCCTATCGGGGCAGATTTCGTTTGGAGCCCCGAAAGTGAAGGTGGGCGAGTCCGAGAGGAAGAAGGGGGTTCCTTGGACGGAAGAAGAGCACAAGTATGGACATTTATTTTATTTTATTTTTCTCTTTTTTTTTCTGCCGCTGGCAATGGTTTCGCCGGTGCTTTTTATATAAGGTAAGAGGATTTCCAATGATCCAGACCGTTCATTTGCTGCCCATAAATCAGTACATGAATCTTAACTCTCCAAACGGTGGGCTTGAGAGGATGTACGGTTTGGATCAATTTGTTCACCCCAGCTACGGAGAAGAAATTGAAGGACTAGGTCCCTTTTTGGATGAGTGATACTAAAACCGTCGATTTGCAGAGAAATTGTTTTTCTTTTTAATTTCCATAATAATCAAGAAAGATGCATTTCTGGGCGAAACTGAATTTGCCGTGGGCTTTTCTAAGTTTTGTCCGATGGTGCAACTTTCCTAAGTGAACGACTGAGATTGCATGATCAGCTGTGACTGATCTGTAATTGGCAAGTTTATCGGCCTAAAGTGCGGCTCAATTTCCTGAAATGAGTCAAATAGAGCATTTTGCGGTGAATTAGGTTCGTGTCGTTTTGCGATTCTGGTGGGCCCACATTGTGATATTTATCCAGGTCGGTTAGGAACAGCAATCCATCTAATTTGTCTTCACTCACCTGGAACGGGACAAATTTACAAGGTAGAAATTCTCAAATCGGTGGATCCACTTTTTCAGTAGTTGGCATCTTCTTTCTTCTGTGGGTCCCCCGGTCATGTCACTTGAGGGAGTCACTAGGACCATCACTGTCACACAATCTCAACCGTTTAATGCGGGCAGAACCGGCAGAAACTGTTCCGGTTGAATGGTCGATGTCGTCTTAATTGACAACTCACCGTATGGTGGCCCACCAAATAAACCACTAGATCGTGTCAAGTTCGGATTGCACTCACAGAAAGGGTGGAGTCCACCATAGAATTCAAATTGGGAATTCGGCTCTTGGTGTATGTTGGATGCCCATCTTCTTCATAAGAGGCAGAAACTATGCTGGAGCCCACTTGTTCATTGATGGCAACCGCTGATCAGCTGGACTAAAATTCTCCCGCTCTTCTAAGTCGTTGATCGCGGGGCTCTTCTTAATGAATTTAGATCATTGCCTTTCAATTTTCTAATAAGTTATTAGTAAGATATTAGAGTCTTATTATTGGGCTTATTATGGGACTGTAAAGTAAACCAATTTCTGATTATTTTTTCTCATGTTATTGTAATAGGCTTTTTCTCGCTGGACTGGAAAAATATGGCAAGGGTGACTGGAGGAGTATTTCTAGAAATGCAGTGGTTTCAAGGACCCCAACCCAAGTGGCTAGCCATGCCCAGAAATACTACCTTAGGCTGAGCTCAGCGAAGAAAGAGAAGAAGAGGTCGAGCATCCATGACATAACCACAGTGCAAAGCGAGCCAGTGGCTCCACCCAAAGAGCAGAACTGGACCGAGCTATCTTCCGATCTGGTCCATCAGCCGATGACGACGCCGGAGAGGATGGTGCTGCAGAGTCCGGCGGGGGAACCACCGGTAGGCCAGTTTCCTTGGTTAGGGCCTTGTGGGTATCAGCATTTTGGATATCGCATGTAGAAAATGATGGTAGTGCAAATACATAGATTGTGAATTTTTTGCATGTACATATCCTTGGTTTGCACGTAGATATGTTGAGTGCAACGGTAAAAGTTGACATCATATGACTTTGAAGTTTGACTTAAAGGAGGCGTGAAATCAGCCTCTTGCAAAAGTACAAGATAAGGCTGCCAATTTTAGGCCATTATGGCCTGCCCCTTCCTTGAACCCCGCATAGGCGGGAACTTCGTGCACCGAGACTGCCCTTTATATCCTTGGTTTGGGCATAGATATGTTGTGTGCAGAGGCTAATACCTTGTTGGTGATATGATTGGTATGGGCTTATACATTGTAGCCCATGCCTTATACAAACTGTAAATAGACCTCATATGAATGAAACTGAACTGCCATGAGATTTATCATATGTTCCTGTGTAGCCCTTAGTTGGATAGATGGCACTATAGACTTCTTGTGGTCCGCCCTTTTCCCCAATCTTGCAAACATGAGAACTTCGTGCATGGGCTGCCTTTGTAAATGGTGTGCTTCTTAGGGCACTGGGCTGCCTTTACTTTGTTATACTATCATCAAAATCCTCTGATCCAAGGTTTATTATGATATCATTTCAACTTGGGATAAATTGTAGAATGTTCCTTAGTACAAAGATTAGAGGGCCACATCTCTTGTTTAGTCACCATCGTACGCTGGTATCACAGGCTTTCATAGATCGTGGGCTTTGGAAGCATCCATTTCCATGTTGTTCTTCAATAAATGTAGTGAGAAATTTGCGCCCTTGCTCACTGCTTTTCCACTACCTTTCTGAATTGTGGCGACGAAAAGGCAGTGCAGTGCAATTACAACCCCAAACCATGGTAGAAATACCCCCTTTAAAGGGACATATTTCTATTTAAGGTGCAGAAGAAGATACCTCAAGAAAGAAGAAATTATCGTTTTCCACATCTACTCTATTAACCATGTCCATCTGTACAATCATCTTGGTTCAATATCAAGTGGGTCTCGTTGAATCGGTTGATGAATCAAATTAACCAAGTGATAGTCTTTTCTTTGTCAAGTGGGGGTTTGATTGGAAAGTTGAACTGGTTGATGGGGGTGCTAATCTATGGGATGGCTTACTAGATGGATGGTCCATAAGATAAGTTAAGCCTACCGTAGAAAATTATAGAAATCTCTATTGGGTCTATGAGTTGGATGGTTGATGGTCAACAAATGTCTAGCGCATTTGGCTATAGGCAATTCGGCATCTCTCCTAAAATACACTTGGTTGCAAGTTCGAGTTGTTGCTTTTTACTTGGTTTGGGATGAACTTTAGGAGTGCGTGTGACTTATTTGCTTTGTAATTATTTGTTTGTATGAGACAAAAAAAGTTAGATGTGTGTGCATCCATGTACATGATTGTAGATATGTCCTGTTGAGATTAGGAAAACGAAAGCCTTGGCACAATGGTAAAGTTGTCATCGTGTGACCTTGAGTTCACAAGTTCAAGCCATGGAACGCAGTCTCTTGCAAAAATACAAAGTAAGGCTACGTACTATAGACCCTTGTAGTCTACCCCTCCCCAAACCCCGCATATATAGGAAGTTCATGCACCGGGCTGCCCTTTTGCCTATTGAGATTATGAATTTTATATAGGTTATGTAATTTTACATGTTGGGGTTAGTCAAACCATGTAAATATCTTGGGCCCACATAAATAATCACATATGTTCTATTCGGATTTGGGAATAAGTCGGCAAGGCAAAAGATTGTTAAACTCAAAAAATGTTTGGGAAGAATTTGGGAGAAGTTACAAAGAGAGTGTCACAAAAATGGGAGCAGCACAAGTGCATAGGTTATGAAGTTTTACATGTTGGGGTTAGCCAAACCATGTAAATCTCTTGTGCCCATGTATATAATCACATATCCTACTCAAAATTGAGAATAAGTCAACAAAGCAAAATATAATAATCCAGGAAATGTTTGGGAAGGATTTGGAAGAAGTTAGGGAGAAAGCATTATAATCATGAATACAAATAGTAGCAGCTTAAGTCCCTAGGTTATGAAATCTTATGTCTTGGGGTTGGTGGAACTATGTGAATCCCCTATGTTGTTGAGGGTTTGCTTCTTTTTATTATTTTCTCTGCAATTGTGTAAATCAAAATTTCTAAAACCACAAGAAATTATATGTATGGATTAAAAAGAATATAAATGAAGAGGGTTACACAACTTAGCATCTCCCCTAAAATGCACTTGGTCATAATTTTGAGTCGCTACTTTTCCTTTGGATAGGGATGAGATTTAAGAATGTATGAGAATGATTTGCTTAATTAGTATCTACTTATACACAAAGAGAGTCTATAAATCTTACTTCGTCTATCCAAACAAGACTCCCTTGTGCATGTCTAGGTTGTGGATGTTGTGAAAGTCATAAATGGGCTTTTAATGAAGTTTCTCTTGAAATTGACAATTGATTAAAACTGCATATGGACTACTTGGACCTTCAACAAACTATCTTAAAAAAATAGAATTTTCTCCTTTCTTAGGTTATGAGTCTAAATCCACTCATCATTCAAAGAAACTACCACCTAAAGATTGGGAATGTCATTAATAACGTAGAGTTTCTCCTTTCCTGAGGCTGGGCTCAAATCCACTCATAATTCAAAGAAAGTAACACCTAAAGATTGTGTTTAGCAGATAAAATAGTTACAAAGTTTAAAGTTAGGAAAAAGGTAAATTTTTTGGAAAGAGTGTGGATAACTCCAAAAAAAAGATGGCAAATTTAAAAATTATAAGAATTAAAGAGAGAGAGAACATTAGTAATTTATTTTACAACTTCTTAGGCATCGAGTTATATTATATTATGCAAATGAAACATCATATCTTAGATAATAAATTTACTATTATGAAAAAACTTGAAGCATAGGATTGAAATGTTAAAACAAAAACAAAAAATTGAAAGTCATAAGAAAGGAAAGTTGTAAAAATTTGTTTTTAAAAGAAAGATTGGTTTTAAATAAATAAACTCTTGAAAGATGAATTTCATTGAAAGGGGCTATTATTTTTAAAGTTCAATAGGCACACAAAAAAGAATGTAAATTTTTTAAACAAAAATTAAAAAAGAAGTTTCTCTAACTATGATGAGGAACATCCAACTCATAAAAACAAGCAGATCAACATCCTCTAATGCTAGACATAAACAATGTCATCAATGAAGCAAGTCAATCGCCATTGTTTTCAGCTGCTACCCTCAAAATCATAAAAAAAACCTTTTATCAAGGTTTATTATGCTATCACATTTTTGTTATAGTAATTTCTATCCCATATACTCACCCACGCGTGCCATTTCAATTATTGGGATAGACATTAAGATAGCTCCTACTGTTAAGTGTTCAATTTCGATCAAGATACCCCTAATTTAAATTTCAATTAGATCATCTAAATGATCAAATTTGTAATTTTTAGCTTGACTTTGAATATAGCTCTAATTGATCCTCAAATAATTAATTTGTTAAAATCAACTGTCAGATGATCATTAGGGCTTATCATATGCTTAATGTATAGTTTAAATGATTCTAATTTGATCTTTTATTTTGCAGATCAAATAAAAGAGGCATAGATGGATCAGATTGAATTTCAATGATACAGATCATCCTAAGGGACATTGAATGAAGCAGATCAACCACAGGGCAAGATGGGACAATTTTCTAAAAATTAAAGAAAAGAAGATCATGAATAGGAATTCTTAACTAAGAGATAGAGTTGTAAAGAAGATAGAAGTTTCGTAGTGGCAAACTATCTCTTAGGGGTGGAAACAAAAAGGGAAGGAAATTCAAAGAGAAAACGCAAGGATTGCTATAAAAGAAACTCCCTATTTGGGCTGTCGAAGGGCATGCTTTTGGGAGTTTTTAGCCTTAATTTCCTTTGCTTACCATTGCTTTTCTTCATTGTTTTCTTTTGTTTACCGTTTGTTACTCCTCTTTCTTTCTCGTTTATTTCCTTTTCCCATATGTTTCACAAACTTCATCCTGCTCCTCAAAACCATACTGAAAAACAGAATGAAAAGTAACCATTTTGAGCATGCTCACAAATTAAAACCACGATGAAATTTTTGTAACTGCAAAGACACGTAATAGTGAAGTTCCAAAGCTCCAGGGTCTGTCCAAGATCACTACATCATCCATGAATAAACATATAACCACTATACAGTGATATGGGTCTAATCTATCCATATATACAATGACTAAGGAGAATGCCAAAAAGCCAATACCAGTTCAACCAAAAGTACACCACTCTGTCAGTATCTGACAGTCTCTGTTCTCAAGCCCTCGTCCAACACCACGCTAGTCCACCTTCTTTCCTTTATGACTGTCACGCTCTGATTCTGAGGCATTGCAAAACAAAGCAATGCCTCAGCAAGCTATGCTTGTGCAGGTGATATACATTCAAAATAACTCAAGAAAACAAAGCATATGGCGCAAGGCATAAACATCGAAAGATGATCAATAATATATAGAGTCTTAAATCACACGATGAAGGACATACCATGTCCATGCAATAAATAAGATATCATCAACTATGATATCATGACATGCACAATTCAAGAAAATATAGAAACATATGAATGCATGTCAAAAGAATCAAACCTCATACACAGTGAAGCCCTATGAGTGTCTCACATACACTCACGGCAATGTGGGGTTAGCTCTTTGTACCATCCGCTTTCACCCTCACGGGTACTCAGGCACTCACGAAAACTACACGCACCACTTTCGCTTTCACCCTTTTACCCTTTCACCTTCGCGGGCACTCAGGCACTCACGAAAAGTTGCGTTGCACACTCGCTTTTACGTTTTCACCCTTTCACCCTCACGGGCACTCAGGCACTCACGGGGTGAAAATTGTATCATACCACAAGATCAATAGTCTCAAATATCAAGCCAGAGCGACTCCCACATGTCAAAAAGACCAAAAATCTAAGTGGATATCACGAAAGATATCAAAAACAGTATATGTAATAACCATCATAAAGATAGCAAGCACATGCTGAAGTCAATCTCACACATATGGTAAAGCATAAATCATATGCCTCAAAGACTCAAATCATCAAATCACTATTTGAGAATCATATAAAAAGTATAAATGAAATCACCTACCTCAGTATCGCAATATCGCTAAAAATCACGTATCCAATATCAAGGTGTATGCCCTGATGTACCTGTCAGGACATAAATCATGTCATGGTTAACAAATATAACTAAAATCTAAAGCCTGATCATCTATTGATCAGCTCGATCTAAATCATCTAATAGCATTTCGTAGTTTCGCTATTAAAAAGTTACTCTAAACTAGATTTTTATCCTAAATCTAGGTCTGCCTTGTCAAGACGATCACAACGCCTCTTTCATATCGTGATTTGGACCTCTGTAGCTCCTAAAATCAAGGTTTAAAGGCAAAAAGGGTCAAAAAAGACTAAAACCCCGCAAAATGGGGCCCACCGCACGCACAGCACATTCCGGGCGCTTCTGTGGAAGCACCTCGCATCAGAACCTGCCACAGGGGAGTGGGCGCTTCTGTGGACGCAACGGGCGCTTCTGTGGAAGCGCTCTGCGTGTGGGGGACGGAACAGCGCGCGTTGCGCATTCCAGCCCCTCCACGTGGCGCGCACGAGTCACACCACATGCCCAGTGCATGGCGCACCCTCATCGCGCCACGTGGCGCTCCCTCAGCCATGGAATTTTCTTGTTTCGATCGCCGTTGGCGGAGACGACGACCGGACTGCTTTGCCGTCGCCGGCGACCCCAAGAGCTCCGTTTTTTGTGATTTTTACACCCCTGTGCCCGGTTTTTCACGTACATTTCATTTTCATCATCCATTCTCCCAAATCTTTCCTAAATCTAGCGTTTTTTCATGCTTGTTATTTTGTTTTCAAAAACTCCCGTATTATTGTTTTTCGGCTTTCTTAGCCGTTCGATCGTCACGAAATTTTGTAGGTTCTTTCCTCTCCTCATCATACACAATATGAACGGTCCAGATCTAAATCCGACACCATATTGTCCAAATTTTTTAGGAAAATCAGTACGCACAGATTTTTGCAAAAACTTACGTTTTCATGCCGTTTTTCGGCGTTTACAGGTAATTAAACGTTGAAATTAATACAAAAGGGAAGGGTGGAGTGATCCTACCTCGTTCCCAGCTGTTCAACAGTGGCGAAATCAGCCTCCCCAGTGCGTGATGGTCCACGTGAAACAGAGAGACTTGAGAGAGAGGAGAGTGCATTTTGAGCACTCTCTCTCTCTTCTCCTTACCTTATATCATTTTTTATTTGTTATCAAAATGTTACACTTTCTCTCTCTGCCTGAGCCCGATTGTCACCTAGCCATCTCCAACATCATCTTCTTAGTCTCTAACTGATCATCGGCGTTTGGCCCTGCTTCCACCCCATCACCGCTCTTCCCTCTAGTCCAGTCCAGTGCCTTCCATTGCGTCTCCACCATCAGCTTTGCTTCCAGCGCACCTTGTCTCGCATTTTCTCCTCCTCCCCATCGAGCACTCACCCTTTGCTCTGTCTCTCTTTACAACACCGCCAGGCTTAAGCCCAAATCTAATTATCTCCACCATCCAATTCCCAGCACCATAACGCCTCACTACCCCACGGCTCATCATCTTCACTCCAACCCGACGCACCAGAGTCCTCCAGCTCCCAACTCCACCAACCATCTTCCACTTCATCCGCCGCACGGTAGTGCCTAGCCCAAGCTACTCATCCCCATCTCATCCTTCACCCCCTGACCTCCTCTCAGGTTCAGCCAGATCCCCCTCCTTTGCTCCTTCTCCTCAGCTAACACCGCACCAATTCTCTACCTAGAATCGGTGACCTCTAATCACTGGCAATCCTCTCTCTTGGTCTCTCCTGTCACCTACTGGCCTGGAGAAGGAAACCCAACACGGGTTTTCCTTCTTTCCCGCATCCTCCCCCTCCTTTCCTCTCTTCTCCTCTCCCTTCTCCCCCTCCATCTTCGGCATCTTCTCCTCTGTCGAGTTCTGTTTGCTTTTTGTTAAAAACTTGTTTTTTTATTTATCAAATTCCAGTTTTGCCCTTATGTCTTTAATTAAAATCTCATTTCTATCCTTTTTCTTTATTTACATTTGTGCCCCTGCTTTATTTACATCCATGTCCCGTTTTATTTTATCTATCTTCTGCTTATCTAGGAATAATCCAATTCAAACCAGATCAATTAAGGCCTAACCCAATCAACAAGTTAGCCTTAATCAGCTACAAATCATCAATTTCTCATATGTTTCTTATCTGATTTGAAATTAATTGTCCAATTTCATTCTTAGGACATCCATGGACTTAATTAATGTTTCTGATCTTTAATTTGAAATAAGTAACTTGATCTAGACTGTCCAAATTCTAAAATCACAATTTAGCCTAGATCTTTATTATTTTGAGGAATCTGACAAATCCAACAAGTATATCTCTAATCAATGGTGTTTTGAAGACATCTATGAAGGCTGATCAACTCTCAAAAGACTAGATCTAAAGATATTGACAAAGATTAAGCTAGGAAAGTGGTTTTTTCTTGTTATTTAGTTTAATTTTCTTTATTTTGGAACTGAAAATTCTATAATTTTTAGAAGTTGATTAGATTTGAACTTTGATTATAATTTCAATAATTTTAGATAATTAAATTTTATTGAGTCAAGTCCTTATGAGTTCGACTCGTACTTGCATAAGCTATATTACAATAGCCACAAACCATATGAAGGGAAGATGTGCCTCTTATCGTGACAAAATGCTTCTAGACAGCTTTTGGCTACTATACTATCATTTCAACTTGGGTTGACATTTCACTATGTTTCATTGTGCTATAACAAGAGTCCCACATCACTTGTTCAATAACCAACATGCATTGATGCCATGACACATTCATAGCTTTTGGGGTTTTGGATCCATCATCTTTGATGTCCTTCTTGAGTAAGCATAGTGAGAAATATGTGGCCTTGCTTTTGGACTCATTATTCATAACTTCCGTAGTCATATTATTGCTGGACCTGCCAAAGTGCTTTTCACATAGCCTTTCTGAATTATGGGCAACAAAGGACACACTAGCATTTGCACTACATATAAAGGGCTCCAATTCTATTCAAAGTGAAGAAGACATTCCCTTCATTTTATGAAAGGTCAAAGAAAGAAGAAATTTTCATTGTCCATCCCTACACTAGTGACCATGTACATTTGTGCCTTGCTCTTGGTTCATTGGGGTCACTCTCACCCATAATTGCATCAGTTGAATGAGTTAAACATTCCAATAGTTGCCTATGAAATGGGTCCACCATTGATTTTTTAGTCTTTGGGTTGATTTATTGGCAATTAGAATTGTTTGATGGGTGTGACCATAGTATGTGGCTACTAGGAGCCTAATGATATCAAGCTCCTAAAGTAACATTTTCCAAGTAGCATCTATCCTTATATATATATATATATAGTTTAGCTACAAGTCATCTATCATATATATATATATATAGGTTAGCTTATATATGAAAAATCACTCCTATTATAAATATAAGATTATTTGTTTTTTAAATATCCAAGTCTAAGGTTTTAAAAGGGCAAGGGAAAGGCCCAAAAGAATGTGAATAAAAGAGGTGATAAAGCATTTTAAAACTTTGATACTAAATGAATACCCTTGTGAATAAAAGGGAATGGAGGAACAATTTTTATGTGGCCAACCCCTAATCAGGATTAGATCTCGATGGCGATGATAAATGGTCTTGTTAAGTGTTCAATTTTGGTCAAAATATCCCAAATTAGCATTCAATTAGATTATCTAACCTATCAAATTTGTAATTTTTAGCTTGATTTTGAATTTAGCTCCAATTGATCATCCAATCATTAATTTATCAAAATTAACAGTCAGATGATCATTAGAGCTTGTCAAATGATTAACGTATGGTTTAGATGACTCTAATTTGGTTTTCTATTTTGCAGATCAACCAAAAGAGGCTTGGATGGCTCAAATCAAATTTCAACGGTGCAGATTATCTTAAAGGGCAAAAGCCATGATGGTTTCCTAATTGGAAATTAAACCACAGAGGAAAGCATGTTAAGATAGAAAATGGAAGGATACAACAAAAGAAAGAAGAAGGAAAGCTACACTTGGAGAAGTTTCCAGAGAAAGGGGAGGAATCAAATTTACAAGGAGAGAGGGCTATAAAACTATAGTTGCCCCACTTTCCCACTTCTTCAACCTCCCTTGGCTAACATGTAGTAGAAGGCAGGTCCCCTTTCACTTTCCTTCTCTCTCCCTCTTTTTTTTCTCTCTTCCTTCTCTTCCTTCTCTCCCATGCTCTCTCCTCCACACCCAAACCTCTCTCTCTCTCTCTCTTGAGTCCTCCTCACCTGCCTGATCTTCACCGCACCCCCTCTTTCTCACCTCTCCCTTTCTATCTCTCTCACTCACTCGGACTACTTCTCCACCGTACCTGAACCAACACCACCCCCTCAATTATTTTTCTCTCCTTTCCCACTCTCTCCCACTCTCTTCCTCTTCTCTCTTCCCATCCCACAGTTCCCTTACTTCTCTCTCCATCTCTCTCAAACTCCCTGTTCATCACCCAATCTCCCTCTCTTCCCAGGCAACTCACCCCCATCTTCTTTATCATTGGCCTCTATATCACCTTCCACTGGACTGCCCAGATCCCCATGCGGCAGTCCTTTCTTCACCTTCCCTTCCCTTCCTATCATCCTCATCCTCTGTATGCCCGATTGGCACCTAAGCCAATCACCACGCGGACATAGGATTGCTTTATTCTCCACCTCCTCTGTCCACAATGTCTGGCAAGAACATAAGCATGACACCGATGTTCCCCTCTATTCTCTCGATCTGCCTTGATCCCTTTCACCTGACGATACTGGCGACCCAAGCACCGGTCTGCTCCACCTCTCGATTCCCCATTTTTCCCTGACAGAGACTAGCTCCACCAGCATCGTCCCTCTCTCTTGGTTTTTGTCGTCGTTGGCTGGCCTGGAGAAGGAAACCCAATCCGAGTTTCCTCTTGCATCATCCCCCCTCCTTTCCTCTCTTCTCTTCTCTTCTCCCCTTTCCCCCTCCATCTCCAGCGTCTTCACCTTCTTTGGTAGGTTCCTGGATGCAATTCATTAAAAACCAGATTTTTTTTCTTCAAATTCCATTTTTACCCTTCAAAGTTCTAATTTAATTCCATTTCAGTCCCAGGTTTTAATTACATATGTGTCCCATTTTTATTCCAATTCTGTTTTATCTATGTTTTTCTTACCCAAGAACAATCTAATCCAAACCAGATCAATTAAGGCTTAACCCAATTAACGAGTTAGCCTTAACAACCAAGAATTGCTTGTTTCTTATCTATTTCTTATTGGATTTCAAATCAAATTTTCAATTTCATTCTTAGGACATCCCTGGACTTAATTAACATATACGATCTGAGATCTGAGATCCAAAAATCAATCTGATCCTTCCAAATTCCAAAATCATAATTTAGCCCAGATTTCTATGATTTTGAGGAATCTGATAAATTCAACTGCTATATCTCTAATAAAGGATGTGCTAAAGACATTGACAAAGGCTGATCAATTCCAAAAATACCAGGTTTGAAGATATTGATAGTGATTAAGTTAGGAAAGTAAAATTTTATGTTATTTCATTTATTTGCTTTAATTAGGAATTGAAAATTCTGTAATTTTTAGAAGTTGATTAGATTTGAACTCTAATTATAATTTCAACAAATTTCAGTAATTTTTACTAATTTCTTTTTAATTTTAGATAATTAAATTTTATTGAAATTCTCATTTTTTAAGTCAATTTCTGATTGGATCGACTCGTACTTGCATAAGCTACACTACAATAGCCCGTGCATTTATAGTTAAATATCAATAGGTCTTGATTTAAAGCAAAGATAAGCATGCTCTACAAAAATTCAATTGCAAGTGGTTTTCTTTGATACAAGGGAAGATTTACAAAGCAAATCACTCACTGCATACTCTTAAATATAATCCCTCATCAAAGGGTAAAGTGGGGAGCTAACCTGGGATCAAGAATACTTCAAGGAGATGCCTAAGTTGTTAGCAACCAACTACTATAGATATTTGTTGGTTGTGAGTAATTTTTGCTAAGTAGGTAATTTAAAGGATTCTAAATATTATGCCTAAAATCAAGAAAATGTAGAGTATGGTGGAAGAAACTATTTTATGTGTCTGGAATTATAAGGAATCAGCTACCATATAGATGGTCCATGATAATGCAAGCTAAGCTACTAATGACTTAACTATGGAAGCCTAGCTCAGGGCCTATAAGTTGATGGTCGACAACCCATAGACATAGGCACACATATCCAAGTGAAGGGTAATGGTTACTTAGTGCATCTTTCTCCTGGTCTCTGGCCATTGGTCGGATGGTGCACATCATCTTGAAACTTGGTAAAGGGTAGCTTCTTATTCCATGGGATATAGAAATATTTCCTCTTTTTCTTCCAAAAGCTAAGCAAGGGTAAAGGAATCAACTACTGTTGCACCACATATATTAGCCATGTCCTAGTGGAAGATTGGAGCAATCAATGGAAGACAAATCTTTCTTGAAAATGACTAACCAATTTAAGGATAAAAAGAGGACACATGTTAGCATGGTTTTGGATGATTACGATAACATGTTGAGGGGCATCATGGTATCACCCTTTTGTAAGGTAAAGTTTGTAGATATAATACAGCAAGAATGCTAGTATCACTTGCATGAATGCTACCATTTCATACTTACCAACAAAAAATATTATTCATCAACCACCATGGACACATCGCAGATGGTGATGCTAATAAGGAGCATTACATGGTGGTAGTGATGCTTGGGATGAGTCACCTGGCTTGAGATTAGATTATATGATAGAGATATTGTTGCCGGTGCTTGAGCTAGGTTGAAATAGTGCAACTATCTTCAAATCTTAGTATTAGGGTGCTTAAGACGAGTAGAAACGAAAGCACTTGAGCCATTATAGCCCATTGGTTAGGTTAAGGCACCTCTCTCATGAGTAGCTCACAAGTCTGAGGTATTGCATCACATCCCTTTAGAGAATATAGGGTGCTTGCATGTTGAGGAGGGGTATCCCGAGGATATATTTGGCAATGGTATACCTTGAAAGGGGCGTGTCTCAATGATACATATGGAAATGAAAAATAGATGAGTAGAAATGAAAACCAATTCAATGTTAGTGATGCTTGAGAAATCCCAATCTCAGCCCGGCTTAGTTAGCGATTTATAGATCACCTTGTGTCAAGCTTCATCATTGAACGTGGGGATTGTTCCTGATGTTAAAGAAAGCCATTTCTTCTTACTACTAAACTCGTGGCCTAGTCTCTCCTTCTTGGGTTTTGCTCAAGAAGGAAAAAAAACTAGGATTCATATCATGATATATTAGCACATCTCATCCTCCTCAAACTTATCTTAACCTTAACTAACATTTCATTCACATCTCTTTATCTCTTGCCAAATTTGATATATCTCAACCCAATTCAAGTAAACTCAAGTTTGGATTTTATTTCCCCTCATCTCATCTCAAGCAACCCCCCCCCCCCCCCCCCCAATCATTGATTGGGCATCATAATCCGTTGATTAAGGGGGGTTTGTTTAGGGCCTCCCAATTAAAAGGTGCAATTGAGTCTTATTGGTATTGGCCAGGCTTTTCAATCGAAAGTTACAACACCAACATTCTCGTGTATCACATTAGCATAACTTCATATTCCAACATCCCAACCCCACCACCAAAGATTGAGTATTTTCCTCACACAATCTTATTAGCACACCATAATCTTTTCCTTTCCTTCAAGCACCCTTTTGGAGACTTTAACCCCTTTTGAGAATAATAATAGCAAGTCAAGTTGCAAGTTTCAATGTACTAAAATTGAACCACTTTTGATTTCGAGTACCATGGAAGTACCTACAAAGCATGGGCATAGGGATAGGCTTGGCCCATTAGCCTAATTGGGCATTTAGTTTTCAACCTCAAGATTACATGCTCAATCTCAAAAAGATGATACTGGATTAGCATCTCTGCTAAAAAACTTTGAGGTGTACCGTTCGTTGTTATTTTAGGCTTACATAGGATTATAAGAGTTTGGATGGCCCCGTGATACTTTAGTATTAAGTTGTGACTCACTTAGCAAGCCTTAACATTTGAACATTCTTATCTAACCAACACATCTATATATCTAAGCCCAAAACAAAAGAGCTATTTTGAAATCATTTGTCCAAATGGGCCTGGTCAGGAGAGTTGGGAAGTGATTCGCCCATTAGGATCAAGCCTATTAGTACCTGTTGCACTTGACTTGTTTGTGTAAACTTAAGAAGACATGGTTTGGTTTCCCTACCTCGTTAACCTCTCTTGCACTGTAACTCTCACCAGCAATGTCCTCTCTTCTCCACCCTCCACCCTCTAGCTCCCTCAATTTTTCTCTATCTAATTATAGCAATTATAGATTCTTACGGAAATATTCACCTGCTTTTAGAGGTGAGGTTAGACATTGATGCTTTTTCTATCATTATTTCAAAAAATGCCTAACTTCATTAGCTAGGACTAACATATAACTAGCCACTACATGCCTAGTATTACATATACTCTAGGTCATATAAAGGGGTAAACTTTAGATTAATATAAAGGCCCATTAGAGGCCTAAGCATTTCATAATCCCAAAGCACACGTGAGAGAAATTGAAATTTTGGCAATGTCCTCCTACATCCAAATTTGATAAATTTTGTCCACTAATGATCTATCAAAAAGTCTTCCTCTACCAGTTGGACTAGGATTCTGAAACTTGAGCCATCAAAATTTAGCTTCAACCACCTTTCTAGAGGAGTATTTCATTTTGGTTTCACTTTTTCTTTAATATAAAAATTTTAAACAAAGCTTTCCACTAATTTTCAATCTTTGAGTTTTGAGTGGTACTTGAACTCTTTGACTTGACCCACCTAAGATATGTCATTCTTTTAGGATTTGAGTTGAAGATTGTTTAGTTCTAAAGATTTGTTGATTTGTCACATACCACAAACACCAAGCTACAACTAGAAGTTTATATGTTGATTTTGTTGTTGGCTTCTCTATTTGGTTATAGTTTGTTTGATTAGTAGGAAAAGGATGGAAATTAATTTCCTTGAAAAAGAAATTTTCCTCAAAGACTCAAAAACTTTATGTCATGCAAATATTTGGTTCTTTAGCATAATTCAATTTGAAGGCTAAAAATAAATTTTCACATACATGTTTTCCATAGAAATCAATTTTCATCTATTTCTTGCCAACCAAACAGGCACTTAGATTATTCATACCATTATAATTTCCATATTTATAATTATTGAGAAACAACAAGCACCACACCACCACCACCAACAAGTGAATGGCAAGACTTGCAGTAAACTGGTATGCGTGCATGAGTATGTCTCTAAAGAAACTTGGTAGAGAAAAGCCAATGTTAAAGAGATGCATCCAAAATTTTGGTTTGCCCAAAGTTGCAGAGCCAATATTGGATGAAGCAGCATTTCATAGGAGCCATGCTATGAGGGCTTGCAAGGCAACAAATTCAAGACTCACAAACAACATTGACCCGTTTGTGTCAATTTAGTAAGAGCTCGTAAGGAGAAAACTAGGAGGGCATATGTCACCATCCTAAATTTATCTATACTGCTATATTGTCCTATTGCCAACAAAACAAGATACATCCATACACAATTTTGTCTAGTAATTTCTTCTTTAATATTTATTTTTTTGTGAATGGTGAACACCTCACCCATAGTCAGACTCGAAGCCATGACCTGTCATGTCAAAGGCTCTTTCTTCTACTCTTGCGCTGGAAGGCCTTTGCTCAATCCCGGTGCACGAAGCTCCTGCCTATGCAGGATCCCAGGAAAAGGGCGGGCCAATTTTAAGGATGACTAGTCTAATTATTTTCTTCTTATTCTTTTCAAATGTGGAAAAAATAATTGGCATAACTTTTTTCAATAACAAAAGACAAATACCATATACAGTGATGATTTTTTCCCATCAATTGTTCTCAGTGTCAAATAGCCGAAGCCCAAGACTAAACCCAAAACCAATGGCGCACTGTTGCGGTAATGATGAAATTATTTCGAAAATCAGGCCTTATTAGTGGCGGGGCTCTTTATAATTGCTGTAGTTAACGGACGGACTTTAGCTTTGGGGACATGATACCGGAGCCTTTGGAGGGAGAGAGGGGACGCACAAAACCTTCCAAAGTTCTCTCTTTCTCTCTCTTAACTCACTCTCTCTCTTGCCCCTGGCGCCCAAAACCCTCTTCGTCTCTCTCTCTCTCTCTCTTCTCTTTTTCCTCCGACTTTCCTAGAATACCCTTCTCCCCTCCCCGTATTTTCGACTTTCCCGCCACTCTCTCTTAATTGTCTCCCAGTTTGAAGGTTTTGCTCCACAGAAACCTTCTTCTTTATTGTTCACTAGCGCCACTCATCACGTGCAGTCCTTAGCTGCTGTTCTTTCTCAAATGTAAGCTCTCAAATCCCTAATCCCGTTCTACACTTGTCTCTGTTCGATATAAAGAGGAAAAAGTTAGATTCTTGTTTTGTTCATCTCTTGATTCCGATGCAGTGGAGCTTAGTCTCTTTGCTGCTGAAAAAATACCTAATTTCTGCATTTTCCCTTTCCGCTAGTGGAAATTGCGATTGTGGACGATTGTTTTGGAGTGGTTGCGTTTTTTTATTTTTGGGATGCCTGAATTATTTTTTTGTTGTTGTTGATATGTTCGTATGATTTTGTTGATTACTATTTAGTTAGGCAATGGTATGTTGTGAAGTGTGAAGTTTGTTGTAGAAATCTCTGTATGTTGGAGTTATAGTAATGGTAAAAGTTGACCTTTTTGAGTTCAGATTGTGTGGGGTTGTTTGGGTGGGTGTTTAGTGTTTTGTTGCCAGTTAGCTTGAAATTATGAGAAATTCGGCGTTTCTCTTTGTGCCATGAATAAGAGGTTCACTGATGATAATTCCACTGCGTTGTTGATTGTGTTTGCTTGTGGCTCTAGTACATTAGGGTCGATCCATTGTTGTGTCCCTGAATTTTCTTGGAATTTAGTTATGCTTTATTTGTTTAGTTCATTCTGGCAAAGGAATGGTATCTTTTCATATGTAGTAGGATAATGTGAAAACCATTTTTGATTTATGGCCAGCTGTACCAGAACTTACTTTGGTTAGGATAGCTGTGAGTAGGAATGATATTGCAGAGAGACGACATGTTTCTCATTACAGTTCTCTGCTGTTTCGTTTCAAGATAGATTATTGTCCTCTTAAAGGGGAATTCCAGACAGACTAAGCTTCAACATGCATTTCCATTTAGGTTTGGGACCCTCACATCACATGCTTCAGTTTAGCTTTGGGTTTCTTTATTATTGATGCTCATGAGAGTGAAATTAGACTTTCTATTATATATACTTGTTTTCATCTTTCTATCTATTTGCTGTCTTTCTTCTTCTTCTTCCTCTCTCTCTCTCTCTCCCCAATACATTGAGGTTGCCCCATTTTTTGAAACTTCCATAGTAGAGATTGCGTTGAGTGTTGTATAATGTGGCGTAGGCTGTTTGGTTTAAGTTCAATAACAAGTTTTATCTTAGTACTGTGCATTATACCATTAAGCTTTAGGTTGGAATCTCCTGTGCGTACAATAAATGATTCCTCTCTTCTTTTGGTTAATTGTTGATGATATTTTGGTTCAGGTGAGGGAATTCAAGGAATCTATTAGATGGCATGGACTGAGACAGATACCGCAAATGGGAGGGAAAGCAATTTTGCCGGAAGTAATGATTGCTTGAAAACACTACAGCCATCAGCAGAAGCCAGTGTCTGCTCTGTCCAGGTTGCTCCATCCCCACAGAAGTCTGAGGGAAAGGATGCTCTCTCTTATGCCAATATACTTCGATTGAGGAACAAGTTTGTGGATGCCCTTGCTTTGTATGAGAGCATTGTGGAGAAGGACGCTGGGAATGTCGATGCTCTTATTGGCAAAGGAATCTGTCTCCAGATGCAGAATATAACTCAACAGGCTTTTGAGAGCTTTGCAGAAGCAGTTAGGTTGGATCCACAGAATGCATGTGCGCTCACACATGCTGGTATTCTTTACAAAGATGAAGGTCACCTGTTAGAGGCTGCTGAGGTACCTCTTGTACAATATTGGTTTCCTGTATTATTGATTACATTCAAATTATGTTTACATTAATATGGCATTCTTTCTGGATGGGATACTGTATTTCCTTCTGAACAATATGATTCACTGTAATCTTAAGACAGGAATAGTAGTTATTTTGTTATCATTTGGCAATAAATAGTCCTACTGTGCATCTACTCTCTCTCTCTCTCTCTCTCTCTCTCTCTCTCTCTCTCTCTCTCTCTCTCTCTCTCTCTCTCTCTCTCTCTCTCTCTCTCTCTCTTTGTGCCTCTTGCGTTGCCCCTGTCTTGTATGTTCTTGATTGAATTTCTGGTAGATTGATGGTTGGACACTGTATACATCACTGCCCACTTAATTTCTTACAAATACTGACCTATGACCTATGTAAATAAGTCTGTCTTTGTTAAACATTGGGTATTATGGCAATATTTGCCCCGTTGGATCCTCAAAGTCTGATATGAAGTAGCTCCAGCACTTCAAATCATGAAAGGTGCATTACTTTTCTCTATGTGTATCAAACTACATTGAGTTGCATATGGATTTGATAACTTTTAGCTACTGCTCTATTCTTGGTTTTGGGAGAGCACCTCGTATGCTTCATGTATGATGGATGATTTGCCATTAAGCATCCTTTTCAATTCATGATGCAATATATTACATTGCAACAGGACTTCCTTCTGAGGTATTTTTTAATATGCAGGTTCAGTGTTTCTAATAGTCTGTAGTGAACTCCATAGAAAGGGGTCAAGCCTTGTAGACGTTGCATATTTGATTTCCTTTTGCATTCTCTTACTTGGATCTGCCTAATTCACGGTTACACAATAATAGGATCTAAGAGGTGGGAAGGGCAAAAAGGTTGCCGTTTCAGTTGATTATTTTAGGTCGCAACCTGGATGTCGCCTGGGCAAACATGAAGCTTTCTCCATAATGTGGCAACAAATTTCCTCTCCGTTTGTATCTCCTGGATTAGTACCTTATATTGAACACCTAGGAAAGCTTGATGGTCCATTGCTTAGATACATGATATCATGTGCACTCAAAATGGTCATAAATATATGATATCATTATTTAAAATGGTTACCATGGAGCAAATCAGTCTGTCCTGGTTATTTTTGTTCTCTTAAATAGCTTGCATGTGGTGTATAACAGTAGGATACTAAATTTAGATCAGTTAAGCAAAGCTTCACCTAATTTTCGTAGCATGTCACGTCACAGCAGAATGAGACTACTTTATAGTTTTATCTTGGGTGGTCTTGATATTCATTTTCAGTTTATTCCTCATAGCTGTATTTACTGTTTTGATAAATTACTGTTCCAGGAACATTGTTAACTGCTCCTTGCCTCCATTGTTTACTTGTGCTGATCTAGTGATTCTCTGCTTGCTTAGTGCAAGACTTACACACATCTTGTCAAATTTGCTTTATGCAGTCCTATCAGAAAGCTATAAGGGCAGATCCTTCATACAAACCAGCTGCAGAATGCTTGGCAATAGTCTTGACAGATCTAGGAACTAGCCTAAAGCTGGCTGGAAACACTCAGGAAGGAATCCAGAAATATTGTGAAGCTCTAAAAATAGATAGCCACTATGCTGTAATCTCATGACTCCTTTTGTTCCTGTTTACTTGACGTGGTTAGTGTTTATTCTAGTATTTACTTTATCTATTTTTCAAGGTTACCTATTAATTGTGCTAAGTTGTGGTCCTCAATGCAGCCTGCTTACTATAACCTTGGAGTTGTTTATTCTGAGTTGATGCAATATGATCTGGCTCTTAGTTGCTATGAGAAGGCTGCACTACAGAGACCTATGTATGCTGAAGCATATTGCAATATGGGTGTCATATACAAAAACCGTGGCGACTTGGAAGCAGCAATTGCTTGCTATGAGAGGTAGTTCACTAATTATTTCCATTCATTGTACTTTTGGATGCACTCAAATATAATGTTCTGTCTTGCTTACACTTGTATTCTTTGCGGTGAAGATGTTTAACCGTGTCTCCAAACTTTGAGATAGCCAAGAATAACATGGCTATAGCCTTGACAGACCTGGGAACTAAGGTGAGTTTCAATTCCTTTAAGTTTGTCGCTTTATTTAGCATTTTCTTGTGTCACTTGCTAAAGCTCAATCGTAAGTCCATTTGTTTTTTTTGTTTTTTGTTTTTTCTGTTTTTTGGATGGCAACCTGTCAGTTAGGTACACTGGAACTTTAATACAGAAACTGAAAATTCTTTGCTGTCAACTCTTAAATTATCTTTTGTCTCTTGCATGGTGCTCCAATCCCTTTTGTGGGTCATATATCTTAGAGACATGCTCATGAATTGTCACTGTTTTTGGATTGGTTATATTTGTCCATTTACTTGGTTGAATTGATGTTTTTACATTATTTGAAGCACTTTTCTGATTTCCCATATTTATAATGTATCTTCCAGTTATATAATGTATGTAAATAGCAAATCACATGCATTCTTCCTAATTATTATGTTTACAAAAGGTAATGTTATAAAATATGATGTGGTGGTTATGTTTCTTTTATTTTCTGTTCTTCAAAGCATGATTGACTTCTGATTACTCAGAGTTCCTTCTGATGAATGGACTCATTAGGATTGTTTTTTTATCTCACTCTTTTTTGGCTATTCCTCGTTCCGTACTTTCTTTCTTTTCTGAAGTTGGAGATCAACAGACTTAAAACCCAATGTTTGTTTTGGGGAACAATGGCCCTTACCAACTTGGTTAGGTGCTCACATTCACATAGGAAAAATTCTTTCTCCATACTTGCACTGTATTTTTCATTTTCTTATTAGAGTCATCAAATTTAGCTCTTCTGCCACATTTTACCATGGGAATTTCTCTTTGATGTGTTATATTGTTCTCCCCCTTTTGCTGTTTCAGGTTTGGCTTAAATGAATGTCTGATGTTGTATATGCTCAGGTAAAACTCGAGGGGGACATCAATCAAGGTGTTGCATGCTACAAAAGAGCTTTGTATTACAACTGGCACTATGCTGATGCGATGTATAATCTTGGTGTTGCTTATGGTGAAATGTTGAAGTTTGAAATGGTGAGTGTTGTGTACAAAATCAGTCATTATATATTTTTCTTTTGGTTGCCAGCAAGCAGTAAGAGTGTATTTATTGTTGTGCATTTCAGCATATCAAATTCGTTGCACTTTGCATATGTTTTATTCTTTGAAACTTTAGTTTACTTCTTATTTATTTTGGTATTGAGTGGTCGGTGAATCTACTTGGTCCTTTTTCTGAAATTTCTCTTCTCAAAGGAACATTTTACTGAGGTTGATTTAATAAACTACTTGTGTCTATGAAGGCAGTTGTTTTTTATGAACTTGCATTACACTTCAATCCCCACTGTGCGGAGGCATGTAACAATTTAGGTGTTATATACAAAGACAGAGACAATCTTGACAAAGCTGTGGAGTGCTACCAGGCAAGTCATAATTACAATTTTGCCTCTTCTGTTTAATCTTTGTTCATGAGAAATGGAATTCACATGTACTGTTGTTTCTGCAGATGGCTTTAACTATCAAGCCAAACTTCTCGCAGTCACTAAACAATCTGGGTGTTGTCTACACAGTTCAGGTTTATTTATATACGTTGAGTCTTTACCTGTATTGCACCTGGTATCTGTGTTTAAGAAATCATGGTTTTGAGATGGTTGCCAACTTTGTGCTTGTATCCGCAGGGTAAGATGGATGCTGCAGCAAGCATGATTGAGAAAGCCATTATTGCAAATCCAACATATGCAGAAGCATACAATAATTTAGGTAGTTAATATGCCTCTATTTTTTCTTATTAAATACATTTTAACATTTGACTTCTATGACTTGTGATATTCCTTTATCAAACTGCATGGTGAGTGTCTGAAACTAAACTTTTTTTGCGGCAATTAATAGGTTAGTGTCAACAAGGTACCATGTCTGGAATATTTGTGTCGCAGTCATGACATTGAGTTTCATTGGCTTCTGAATCTACCATTCTAGAAATTTGTTTGGTTACTTTGTACCTGTGGAAGTTTGCCCTTCATGAAAAGTTGAGCACTTTCCTTAGTGATGGTTGCTCATTGCCTTCTCATCTTTTCATGGTGTCTTGCTATTATCTTCTAATGTCCATGAATCAATATGTTTGGACAAAATGTACTATTCTTTAATATTTGGATGAGCAAATTCAATAAGATATGTGACAAGTCTAAAGGGCCATTGCTTTCTGCTGCAATAGCATCAGTTATTGACAGAACTATTCTGCCTTGGAAACCTTGGGATGTCATTGTTTCTGTGGAGCACTGATTATTCTGTGTTGTAGTGTAGCCTTAGGATTCAGGTTGTTCAAAGAAAAGAAGCATAGTTGCAAGGATGCGTCCATATGTGAGAGTTTCTCTAAATGGGAAAGTTTCATACTTTTTAAAAATGTTCTTGTTGATCTTCTTAGCAAGGGGATGAGAAGGGTATAAATGATAGGTATTTGTGTCGTTGCATAGGTTATTGCCGGCACCAAGTGCAACACTCAAGATCATTTTAGGAGCTTTATTTGGTTGTGATTCGTTGAAGAAATTCTTCTCAGTATTAAGTGTTTTTTGACATTGTCAATGGCTTCTGTTAGTTGGTTAAAATTTTAACTTATTAAAGTTCTTGTGTGTGCAGGTGTTCTTTACAGAGATGCAGGCAATATTTCTCAGGCCATTGAAGCTTATGAACAGTGCCTTCAGATAGATCCTGATTCACGAAATGCCGGCCAGGTATTGTTGACATACCTTTAGTTTCTTGCCAGGATCTCAGATTCTGTTCTAAGCTTTTGCTTATGCCTTGTGCTAAGGGGATGTTATGTTGTCTCGTCTATTTTGTGCCTTATCACATATCATAATCCATGTTGATGAGTTGTGATACTGATGCTTCTGCAATAGCATAATTGTTGGGTATTCTAGGTATTAATAAAGTCAAAAAAGAAGAAGGCAAGAGAGTCATGCAGTTTGCTGGTCACACACACACACACACACACACACACACACACACACACACACACACACACACACACACACACACACCCCTATTAGCATGGTTTTAATAATGCGTCAAACACACACACAGACCTATTAGCATGGTATTAATAAAGTCAAAAAAGAAGAAGGCAAGAGAGTCACACACACATGGGCCCAGCACTTAACAAAACTATGGAGAAGCTGAGAGCATCACCAGGCACCCTTTATTGCATTAGCTTGCCTTTTCTATGCACTTCTGTGAAGGTCATCATAAAATTTGGTCAATTCTTGTAATATAGAGGAACACTCTCTTGAAAGGAACATGTTTATGTAAAAGGTTACCAGTGGAAGACAATCATATAATGTACACTATTCCTTTAAAAAAACTGCCAATAAGCATGTAACTTCAAATTTCATGACCAATAAACTGCAATAGTTTGTTAATTTTGACTCTAAAACCGACCGAATTTGCTTCTATGTTCTCCAGAGCAACTAAATAATGCTCCTCAAGGTGCTTTACTGGTACTGTTCTGTTATTGACCAAGGATCTGAGGCAGAAATTTGTACTTGTGCATGAAAACACTGTCTTTTGCTTTAGAGTGAGCCATATATTCAGTTCAAACTATTGATATATCTAAGTTTTGAATCTGTTACTTGTGGTGTTCTGGATTCTGCCACCAAAAATTTAGTGAATATTGATGAAGTATCGTTGTCCTATCTTCAGGTTTTTCATTTAAACTTCTAAAAAAAAGTAGCCTTTTATGTCTAATAATTGTACAACTTTATGCATTTTCTTGTTGGAGTTTCATTATGAGTCTTTCACCAATTTGTTGGTCTTCTTCTCACCTCTGTTTTATAAAAGCTTTACCAACTTGGACTTACAACCATCATTCCTTGCAGAATCGGTTGCTTGCAATGAATTATATAAATGAGGGCACTGATGATAAACTGTTTGAGGCTCACAGGTATAAAGAACACCCTATCATCATTTTGTTATTGTTTTCTGTCACTGAGAAAGCTAACTCCTTGACATTGATGTATACTATCCTACTTATTGTGAGATCAATAGCAGAATGGTAGTCTGGGACCATTGCTTCTTTATTTACTTAAGTTTAATTTGGAAGAAGTGTCTTTATCTCAAATCTCTTGTTATCACTAATGAGTTTGGTTCCTGCTTCTTAAAGACTTTCTACGCTTTTATTATAAACAAATCATACTATTCAAACCAAAATTGTTGCAAGGATGCTCTTCTGGTTATCAGGAACAGTGCCTTTTGTACTCAGATATCCTTTTCATTTCATGAAGCACTCTGGCATTTACAGTAAGCAAGCTGGGATATGGTTGACCCCATGGACCAGGCACAAGGTTGATCCAGTTGAGCAACACTCCCTGCCTCATCAGCATATCCTTCTACATGTAAACACACCAATTGGCATAGTCCATGTAAAATAATTGAGTCCACATTGGTCATTGCCTTCTTGATTCCTGAGTTGTCTGTTGAGTCTTGGTTCAGTCTTGTAGACCAGCTAGTGAATCTGGTTTTAGACTGAATGAGCAGCTTTTTTGATGATGTCAGGTTTGTATGATGTATGCTGGTAGGAAGAAACCTGATTTAAATCTTCTTTGTGAAATTTTAGAAGGCTGATTAACTATGACTTGTCTCATGACTTTTGGCAAGTTTTCAAATGAGTTCACCTCGGATTCTAAGTTGGTGTGCTTTGAGAAAAAGTTGCTTTGTTTTTAATAAATCGATTTGAGATTTCATGTAAGCATTGTTTCATGTGGATCAGGAGCGAATTTTGGATGGTGATAGAAGTTGTTTTCACATCTGGTTGATCGCTTGGAAATCTACACTCTCACACATATAGGACATGTCTTTTGTTTTTTTTGTTTTTTACCTGACTTGGTTCTCATATTGGCTACTGATTTTTTCTGGCTCAGGCTTACCAAATGATGCCATCCCTTCAACATGTGTTTAATATTTCTCCTTTTTCTCAAATACGGTAGCTGGATTAAGCTTTGTGGAGTATTTCAAGGTTTTGCATGTTTTAACATGAAGATTTTGAACCTAATTTGCTTTGCATGAGGAATTTGGTGGATCTACTGTAAAGGTTTACAGTGGATGTTTTCTTCTGACACTTGCACCAAGATGCTTTTTCATGTCATTTGGTTCACTATAACCAGTGCATTTGAGCTTTTTCATAACTTGAAGTATGATATGTGTAGTCTGAGGTCCACTGTTGAGATGTGGATGAGCAATATGCTCTTTCATGTATTTAGATTCTCACCATAACCACTGCTTTTGAACACCTTTTGGAATTAGAACCGTGAAGTATATAGCCTGAGGTCCATTGTTGAGACAGGGAAGTTCAATTGCTCTTGCTCTCCATGTCACTACCTTCGGTGCCAGGTATTGGTTGGATTTGATGCTTCAAACTTGGTCTAAGGGCTGATTTACATATGAGTAATTTCTAAAGTTTAGATCAAACAATTAATGATCTTTGAGGCTAAAATTTATGGGAGGGTTCTTCCAGATACTTTTTGTCCTTGTACAACATCAAATGCATTGACAAATATTCCTCTTAGATTTGTTGCATGGATATCTCATTTTCATCAATAGATAGAGATGAGTCTTATTCTTTGAATATTCATCTGAATTGTTGTATTCTTCTGCAGGGAATGGGGCAGTCGCTTTACGAGGCTTTATCTGCAGTATACATCTTGGGATAATCCCAAAGATATGGAAAGACCACTTGTCATTGGATATGTGTCTCCGGATTATTTTACTCATTCTGTATCATATTTCATAGAAGCACCTTTAATGTACCATGATTATGCAAATTACAAGGTGGTTGTGTACTCAGCAGTTGTCAAGGTATTAGCTACTTTCAAGTTTCGGCCGAGAATGGACTGGTTTTTTCCTAGAGATTGGCTTTATTATGCATGGAAGAATGTTGAGAGTAATTCTATTATGACCTTCTTGTGGCTACTCTTATTTTCCTAATTTGTGTATCTGAATTTATAGGCAGATGCGAAAACCAACAAATTTAGGGACAGAGTACTGAAGAAGGGTGGGATCTGGAGAGATATTTATGGAGTTGATGAAAAGAAGGTAGCAAACATTGTTAGAGAAGATAAAGTTGACATCTTGGTGGAACTCACTGGCCACACTGCTAACAATAGACTAGGAATGATGGCATGCAAGCCAGCTCCCATTCAGGTATCATTCTGTCATGGTCTTTCTGTATCACCAGATTGGAGCAGGAAATCATGGTTATCTTGTTTCTTTGTGAATCTTATCAGTTCTGTACATAATGAGTTTCGATTATTCAATTGCTTGCAACTTATCATATTTTGGATATTTGCCGGTGCTTTTGTCCATAGTATTTTATGTTTCTAAAGTGAAAGTAAAGTATTTTATATTTTAACGTTCAAATAACAAAATGCAGATTATAGAATTAGATGCAAACCAAATAAGATTATGATAGGTTTAGAAGATAGAATCAAGAGACGGTTTCTGGGGAGATAGGGGGTGGTGTAATGCAAGAAATTCCCAACATAGAGGGAATATTCATGGGAGCATACTTAAATGGTGATTTAGGAAAAGAAAAGGAAGGATATAATAGGGTACATGAAAGGTATGGTGAGAGAAAAATGAGATGGGGGAAGCTTTCTTTGATTTTTCTTTGATGCATAACCACTCTAACAAACACATTTTAATTAGAGGCATGAACACTTACTAACCTCTAAAAGTAGATCATGTAAAAGGCAAATAGATTGTTTTCTACATAGGAATGCCGAAAGACCAATGTGTAAGGATTTTAAGGTGATACCCAATGAGAGTTTGACCATACAACATAAGTTAATGGTTATGGATATTTACATTAAGAGATGAAAGAAAAGAAATAAACTTAATAGGTGCTCAAAAATTAAGTGGAAATTTAAAAGGAGAAGAGAGAACATCATTCGCAAACAAATTGATGGTAGAAAAAATGTAGAACAATGAAACATAAGCAAACACCATAAGGACTAATATGGCTAGGTCCATTAAGAAGATGGTAAAGATGTTCTAGGAGTATCTAAAGGTAAAAGGCAACTAGTAAAGAAAATTTGGTGGAGTTAAAAAGTGCATTTAGTTATTAAAGAGAAATGAGTGTATTTTAAAGCATGATATAAGCCTGGAAATAATGAAAACTATGAGCAATATAAGAATGCTAAATAGGCTGCTAAGAGAGTGGTGAGGCTAAACTCAAGGTGTATCATGATCTCTATAATAGATTAGGGTCAAGAGAAGGTGAGAAAGATGTGTTTAACCTTGCAAAAATAAGAGAATGGAAAGATAAGGACTTAGGCCACGTTAAATGCATTAAAAGTGATAACTAAAGGGCACTAATCAAAGATGACTAGATCAATTAGATGATGAGATCAATTAGAGGTGGGAAAGTTACTTCCAAAAATTGCTAAATGACAATTGTTTTGAGAATATAGGGACTGAAAGAGCCATAAACCCAAATAACGTTGGATTATATAGATACGACCTTAGGATTAGGATATTTGACATGAAAGAGGCCTTGAAAAAGATGAAGTTAGGAAAGCCTGTGGGTTTGATGGTATACCTATAGAGGTTTGGAAGTATGTGAGAGAACTGGCGTAGTTTGGTTGACAAAGTTGTTTTACAAGATTATAACATTGAAGAAAATGCTAGATGAATGGAGGAAAAGCTCTATCTTACCAATTTATAAGAATAAAGGAGACGTGCAAGTTACACTAATTATTGTGGGATCAAACTTATGAGCCATACCATGAAACTTTGAGAAAGAGTAACTTAGAAGAAGCTATGGCATGAGATGAATGTATTGGAGAACTAGTTTGGTTTCAGGACTGAGAGGTATACCATGAAAGCTATTTACCTACTTCGACAATTGATAGAGAACTATATGGAGAGGAAGAAGGGCCTCTACATGGCCTTTATTGACCTAGAAAAAAGCTTATGATAGGGTCCCTAGAGAGCTAATATGGTGGGTCTTGGACTAGGAATGGATTTCATGGGGGTGTAGACATAATTAATGATATGTATGAGGGAGTAGCAACAAACGTTAGGATTACTAGCGGAGAGACTGATGATTTCCCTATCACTACAGGATGACACCAAGGATCAGCATAGAGCTTGTACCTTTTCAGGTTGGTTATGGATGAGTTAACAAAACATCTGCACGAAGAGAGTCCATAGTGCTTGCTATTTGTATATAATATAGTTTTGATTGATAAGACAAGGGAGGGTGTAAACACAAAGCTAGAGTTATGAAGAGATGCTATAAATTTTAAAGGATTTAAAATTAGCCGAACTAAGACAGAGTATATGAAATGCAGTTTTAGTAATAAGAGCAGTGGGAGTGAAGCACTAGTAAAGAATGATAACCAAGAAGCTCCCAAAAATGTCCACTTTCAACACGGGATCATAATTCATGAATGCAAAGAGACTGAGAGGCATGTTACTTAAAGAATTCAAGTGGGTTGGAACAAATGGAGATGTGCCTCTGGAGTTTTGTATGATCGGCAGGTGCTACTCAAATTGAAAGGAAATTTTTATAGAATATTTGTAAGGCTGGCCATGCTCTTTGGATTAAGTGTTGGTTAGTTAAGGAACAACATGTACATAGGATGAGCGCAGCCGAAATGAGGATGTTGATATGGATGAGTGGTAAGGCAAGAAAGGATAGAATTATAAATGAAAACATTAGAGGAAACTTAAGTGTATCACCAATAGGAAACAAGATGAAGGAGGATAGACATAGATGGTTTGGACATGTCCAACAGAGAATGAAATGGCAGCGGTTAGAAGGATAGAGTCCATCCAAGTCGAAGGCTCTAAAAGGGCAAAGGAAAGGCCCAACAAGATGTGGATAGAAGTGGTGAGAAAAGATTTAAAAACTTTTGGAGTAAATGAAGTCATGACACTTAATAGAGGGGAATAGAGGAACAAGATTCTTGTGGCTGACCCCTAATTGGGATAAGGCCTAGATGATGATGATTATGATGATGTCTGGATATTCTTGTCTTTTCCTAATATTTCAACTTACTGTTTGTTATATCAAATAATATTCCTGGCTTTCAAAAAGAAAATGGAATAACATTCCTTCATAAGGGATTTACCTTTGGACGTATTTATATGGATATAGTGATGGTTTCTACTATTAGACTAATGAAAATGTGATTTGGTGGTAATGGATTTTCGTCCCAAACATTATAAATGATATATTGTGTCTAGGAAGCTATTATTTTACTGATTCTTATTTATCATTCATATCTTCACCTACTTTAGGCCATTGTGGCCCGCCCCTTCCCTGGACCCCGCATAGGCGGGAGCTTCGTGCACCGGGGCTGCCCTTTTTATCTTCACCTTATTCTGAACATGTACGATGGCAGAAATGGTTCAATTCTTTCAAGCAGTAAATGGAATGCCACAGAGTTGGCAATCTTGTTTCATCATGGTCAAGTGAAATCCAAATGATCCAACTGACATCCTCATGGAAATTTCTTGGAAACCATCTTTATGCATATTCCTGAATACTAGCACCTCCGTGAGAGTATAATGATATTACTGCTGAAGGTTGAAGAAGTCTGTGGTGTATTATGTTAGCAGGCTGTTGCAGAATATCCTAATGGAACCTGTGGTATTTTTGTGGTAATAGATTTGACTAGTATTAGTGCTGCTGAGAACCCAGACTTTCATTAAAAGAAAATGGAAGAAAAACTAAGTAGATTCTGCTGGTAGGTCATTTGTATGGAAGAAAGGTCTGTGGATTTCTATCAAAACAGGAACATGAATTTCTGATCTTACTGTGGTTATATACTTGATCATGGTACTTCCTTTGTTTCTTTTCTTTTTTTAATCTGTTATGGTTAACCTTCTGCATGATGATTTTTTAGCATAATAATGATCTTTAAGTCAAGCTTTGACAAAGTGTAAGTAAATGAATGGCTAGTTGGAGTTAACTTGGAAATCACCTTTTTGATAATTCCAGTATTGCAATCTTATGTCTGACTGCCTTAACACGTCCAAAACCTTTACTTGATGCACTGAGGGCAAATTTTGGTTCAAATGCATTCGCAAGAGGAACTTGTAATGATGCATCCTTTGATTGCCCATGCATGAGAAATGACAAATCATATATGCTCATGCTGGTGTTCAGTCCTAAAGGTTGGTCGACAACAACTACTGCAGATGATTGAGTTCATTCCCTTGGTGCATGTACCTGATATGCACCAAGGTGGGGGTCCTAGAGCTATTAGGTGTTCTAACGAGGAGTCCATGTTCATTGGAGAATTTCAATTCTCTTCACTAAATTATTTGTTTTCTTGTCAAATGTTCAATTGAGAGGGATTTTTATACTAACTTAAAGGGGTTACCTCTTGCAACCAAGTTGGAAAATTTGTAGTCCTTCTGCAAATTTATGCAGGTAAAATGGAAAAGATTAATTTTGATTGCAGTTGTTGTTGTTTTAGGTTTAGTTTTCATAATTTCATGATTTACTCGAATGTAAAATTATCTATATTTATCTTCTCAGTATGATACTACTTTTGGGTGTTGTACATGAATGTACCAAGTGTAGTCTCCAATTGAAAGTCTTTAGACCACTTATTAGTTGTATGTTTCAAATGATATTTTTGACGGGAATAAAAGGGCAGCCTAGTGCATGAAGCTACTGCATATACAGGGTCTGGGGAAGGGGCAGACCACAAGGGTCTATAGTACACGGCCTTACCTTGCATTTTTGCAAGAGGCTGTTTCTACACCTTGAACCCGTGACCTCAAGGTCATACAGCAACTACTCTACTTTTGATAGGAATGTGAAGAAAAAATATGCATGGTTCCTCATTGTGGTTCGCAAGTTGCAACATTTTGTAATCATGGTTTTATGGCTGTTAGCATGTTATGGACTTGTTTGCCCAGCCTTTTAATTGCCAAAGTTCATTAGCTTTTGACAACCTAACATTAGCTTGTACTTGTAGGCTACATGGATTGGATACCCGAATACAACTGGTTTACCTGCCATTGATTATAGAATCACTGATTCGCTAGCAGATCCTCCAGACACAAAGCAAAAGTAGGCTTCAATTTTGGTGCTATTTTTCCATGTTCTCGAACTATCCTCATGCATTCCTAAACTGTTGAGGATGTGAATAAGTACAACTGGTTTAGAGTTATATTTATTTGTGTATGATATTTTTATTATTGGCAGGCATGTCGAGGAATTAGTTCGTTTACCTGATTGTTTTCTTTGCTATACGCCTTCTCCTGAAGCAGGGCCTGTTTGCCCAACCCCAGCCATATCTAATGGTTTTGTAACTTTTGGGAGCTTCAATAATCTAGCGAAGGTACTGATGCGCTGAAAAAATTATCTAGTTATGTTTACATTTTTAAATTCTAACTTTGGTGGAATTGAGCTAAGGATTTTCCATCAATGGTTTCCCAGATTACACCAAAGGTCTTGCAAGTTTGGGCAAAGATTTTATGTGCAGTTCCAAACTCCCGCCTTGTAGTTAAATGCAAACCCTTCGGCTGTGATATTTTAAGGCAAAGGTTTCTTTCAACATTGGAGCAACTGGGGCTTGAATCACCACGAGTTGATCTTCTGCAGCTAATCCTTCTCAACCATGATCATATGCAAGCATACTCCCTTATGGATATCAGGTGAATTCCCTAGTTAGGGGGTGCAATAATCAGTGGACATATTTTGTCATTTGATGTATGTATTTGCAGATATCCAAGTGTATAGCACATATTTTGCGACTTTTTTATCTCTATTAACTTTATTGGACAAAGTTTATCTACTTAATGGTGGTTTAAAGTATGCAATGGGTTAGCTCCGGGTTTATTTTCCATGCTGTCGTTTATGTGCTATGGTTGGTTATTGCGGTTGATTTACTCCTCTTGATTTGTTTTTCTATTAGCTGATTGTTTACATCCGTAAACTACAAGTATGGAAAATCACCTTCAATTGATAGTAGCTTACATTACTTGCATGTGTTGTTTGTCTAATAGATTGAAGCCAAGGGTCTGCATTTATGTTTTTGTTCTCATCCTTGGAGAAGATAGATATGTTTGTTTCAAAGGATTGTTGCTTGCTTGCTTTCTGTTTAGAGTATTTTGACTAATTACGTTTGTCTCTGTTGTACATTGTAGCTTGGACACATTCCCCTATGCAGGGACAACTACTACATGCGAGTCTTTGTACATGGGAGTGCCCTGTATTACTATGGCAGGTTCATTGCATGCCCATAATGTCAGTGTCAGTCTTCTCAGGAATATCGGTAAGCAACTTGTCTTTGCTCCCTGTGACAGTATTAAAAGGGCAGCCCTGGTGCACGAAGCTCCCGCCTATGCGGGGTCCGGGGAAGGGGCGGGCCACATTAGCCTAAAGTAGGCAGCCTTACCTTGTATTTTTGCAAGAGGCTGATTCCACGCCTTGAACCCGTGACCTCAAGTTCACATGACAACTTTTACCGTTGCGCCAAGGCTCCCCTTCTTCCCTGTGACAGTATTATCTTTGGTTATTCTTTGAGCTTCAAAGACATTTCTGATATCATCTGTCATATTGTTTAGCATGTGGACTCTATGTACTTGTGACTGATTGTCTATGCCTGTTTGATTTCATACTATTTCAAGCATGATATGCTGTAGAGAACCTCAAAGAATAATTTTGATAAAGCACTCGGGAAGCAAGAGTCAAATGAGTAATCAGTTTCCTAAAATTGGATAAACATTAATCATCATCAGGACCTTATCCCGATTAGGGGTCAGCCAAGGGCAGTCTGGCGCAGGAAGCTCCTGCATATTCAGGGTCCTGGAAAGGGGTCGACCACAAGGATGAATAGTACATGGTCTTACTTTGCATCTTTGCAAGATGCTGTTTCCATGCCTCAAACCCGTGACCTTAAGGTCACACAATGACAACTCTACCATTGTGACGAGCTCCCCTTAAAAATGAGTTGGAAAACGTGGATATACTAGAAAATTTCTTTTTCTTCTACTTTTCTTTCTTAACTTGAAAAATTGAAATTAGTAAAATGTGTCTTTATTTATTTATTTGGACACTCCATAATTTGCTTGGGTGAAGTCACATTGGTTATAAGACTGAAACTGTATAATTTTCACTCAACCGGTTAAGCATCTCAAAGTTTAACGGATAATTCAGCTTTCTTGGGTTGATTTAATATGGGGAACGCATTTAACAAGTTGAAGCTCTACTATACCAGTATGCTTTTTGCCTAGCTTTCTATTTGCAAGCCCTTTTGCCCCAATTTTCTCTATCTTCAACGATACAGTGGCTATTGTTGCTAGAAGAAGATGCATTACCCTAATTTGTTTCAGTTAGGGAAACAACAACCATCATAGAGTAGATATGTTGTATTGATATATAAGATGACTTAATCTTCCAATGCAGGTTTAGAAAATTTGATTGCCAAAACAGAGGAAGAGTATATCCAATTGGCTCTGCAATTGGCGTCTGATATTACTGCTCTCTCAAAGCTGAGGATGTCTCTCCGTGATCTCATGCTGAAGTCTCCAGTATGTGATGGAGCTAACTTCACTCTTGGATTGGAATCAACATACAGAAATATGTGGCGGAGATACTGTAGGGGTGATGTGTCATCTCTAAGGAACATGGAGTTGCTTCAACAGCAACGGCAGCAGGATCCTGTTTCTGAAGCGACTGCTGTGAAATTATCTGACCCTACAAAACTCACACAACCGAAAGAGTCTCCATCTTTAGCTTTGAAGTCAAACAGTGTTAGTCCAGTTCCATTTTGATGGAAATAGCAATCAGTTGAATCAACGTATTACTCCAGGGAAGCCAAGTTGGGTGAAATCAGTCAGAGAAGCGATAGTGATATTGCCTGTGGGAATTGGCCGAACGTTCCCCGTCATGTAGTCATATCTCCATATATGCTTCCGATTGCGTTTTGCCTCTGCCTCTGTGAATTGATGATCTTACTATTGGCACTGAGTGAAGGTGATTGCACATTTCCCGCGGTACGCAACATATCATCACATTTTTGGAAGGTATGGAGGCTGCTGTTATTTAATTATATTAATCTTTACAAGGTGGAGAATTGAACGCCGAGGATTTGGATTCATGTTCCTGAGGGTTACGGGAAGGATTATTATGCTCATATATGGAATGACTATGGTCGTGTTTTATCAAATTATGGGGGCGTGCATGCAAAATGGGATGAGCATCATGTGTCGTGGATGAATCCATGACGTTGGCTGAGTATCTTGAAATCATTTAATTAGATTTCCCATTGTAGTTCCCTCGAGGTTTGTTCTTTCCTTAATAATGTATGGTATAGTGAAGTCTTATTTTAAAGGTAATACAGTGGAGACGTTCTCATTATCTCTCCCAAAGCTTATAGATAAGCACCAAAGATAACGTAGATTTGTTCAGTCATAGATCTTATTTGATAACACAAATCATAATCTGATGGTACAGATCAGATCTTATTTGATAAGACTCTCCTTCAGATGCAAAGATTATTTTAACATTAGCTTGTTAATTAAACATTGTAATTGAAGGATTGCTTCCTAACGGGCATAATATCAAGTCAATCTATACTTTCTTTATTACCAGAAGTAGATTTAAAATTGATGATGTCTTCTTCAATGAACCGATCTTGATTGCATTTTAACAGAAAGATCCCTATGACTCGGACCATGATAGAATCTACATTATTATTGAATTGATTATTTAAAAAGTAATACAAACAGGTTTATAGGAAAATTATATGTAGATAAACGTCAAAGATAATGTAGATCTGTTTAGTCACAGTCGTATTGGATAACACCAATCTTATCAGATAACACAGATCTTATGTGATAATACTGATCAGATCTTACCTGATGACAGGGCTTTATGCAAAATAGTAATTCTATTCTTCATATTGAGGTTAACATGTTTTGCACTTGCTAAAAATCAACAGTACCTTGCTAGATGTGTATGTGGCGCCTGTCTTGTGGATCATCCAGCCCTTTTCATTTGATTGCATAGGCTATGTTTTGGTATCTTATACACAAATGGTCAGGATCACTTGGAAAAAGTATTGGGGAGTTAAAATTTAGACCGATGCTCGTACGAAATTTCTAACAGTCTGTTTCTTTCGATTAAAAAGTACAAACTTTTAAAGACGTTGGAATCATTAGATCCGCGTGCTTTCTGTTTCTGAACTGGAAGACAAATGAACTGGTGCGATCATCCGAAGGTGGGATCTTTCATGCAAAGTCGGGCGCTTTACCATAGAGTTCCTCGTTATAATCATCTAGAGGCTACTAACAGCCAATCAAGAGAATAGAGAACCTTACCCTTTCTCATAGTTGATGCTGTGGTTTTGACAATTGGAAGGGGGATTATCCTTGGTCACCATCCCACACACATGATCCCATCCAAAGCAGTTGCATGAGGATTCTATCGGCTTGACCATGGTGGTGCAGTAAGACCCGCATATGCAGGGACCGAAGTAGAGGCTACAAGGATGTAGTCTTACCTTGTATTTTGCAAGAGGACTATTTTTAGTGTAAAGTGAAAAATAAGTGGTCTAAGATGTTAATTAAATTGTTTGTGGATAAAAAATGTAAAATAGCGCATCTGGTGTAGTGGTATCATAGTACCCTCCCACGGTACTGACCAGGGTTCGATTCCCTGGATGCGCAACTTTTTTATATTTGCATTTTTTGGGTAAACGAAAGAGGTCATAACTTGTGGTAACATTCACCTACGGGATGGTTCTTCGCCCCTAGAATCTGATTCTTTAGTAAGAAACTGCACCTTTTGGAATTAGATTCTATATAGCTCGATTTTTAGAATTAGATTCCAGCAGTCGTACATTCATGGTGGGTGTAATTGATTCACATCTTATGACTCAGACAGCCTTTCATTCCGTGAGAATTCAATTCTTACGCTTTTTGGTTAGATACTTTAACTTGAATTCTTACTCATCTTTGCTTTTGACACCAACATGATTTCTTTGTAAGGAATTGGATTCTGAGTGCACAAACTCTCTCTAAAGGAGCTATATAACATTTATTGAACCCGAAGGATCTAATCATTCAATAAGTCTCATTTTGTGTTGGTGAATAAGGGCAGACCAAGCCAGGCAGCTCCGGTGCACCAAGCACCGCCTATGCAGAGTCTTGGAAAGGGCGGACTATAAGGGCTTAAAGTAGGTAGCCTTACCTTGCATTTTACAAGAGACTATTTCGACAACAAACATTTTAAGCATGAAAAAAAAAATTCACTATTCCAAAACAGTTTAAAATCTTGTATCTCCCTCCATGTCCTCAAATTTCTCCTTGTCACGTCATATTCATTATGTCACCCATGAGCTAACTTTTGCTCATATATAAAAGTCATATCCGTATAATTTTTTCAAAATTTTCCTACTCACAACTTCTATCCACGTCTTTTTTTATATTTCACTTGCCTTTATAGAGTCTTCAACTTGGATCTAGCAATGTCTCCGTTGAACATGAAGAGAGTTGTGTCAACTGCCAACCAGTACAAAATTCTTTAGAAATCCTTAACATAAATCTAAATCTTAGACATGAAACTATGAAAAAGTCTAATTGCAGGTCCATGCAATTCTCGCCTCCAGTTGTGAGTTCAAGAAAACTCTTCTGAACATCAGATGACAAAACTTCATTGAAGGCGGACTTTCTCAGCATTCTGAGCCCTCATGTTTTTATCCAAAAATTTCAGCCTTCTCATTTCCACCTCCTGACTGCCACTTACCAAATCCACCTTTCCATATATGACTGGCTTCCCTCTTTTCTTTTTTTGCTTATACCATCCAGTGACAAGACTTGGTAAGAGGATAAGGGACAGAAGAAAAATAACGAGTAAAAACATACAATTAATGCAGATGAAATTATAATAACTGATTTTTAGTAACTAAAATAAAAAGAGAGAGAGAGAGATAAAACCAATATATTGTGAAAAAAAGTAAAGGATAAATGAAAGTTAATAGAAATTCAACGAGTTATGATAATTTATATTATAATCCAACACTTTACTTAGATAAAGTTTAAGACATTGGAGATATAAACAAATTTTAGTAAGAATATATATATATATATATAATTTAAAATAAAATATTACACACACCAACCAGGAATATACTCAAAACCTGATCACCCAGGAGAGGGGCTACTTTCTGGAGAAAGGATCTATAGAGCAAATTCTTATGGGCCCATCCAATTAACGATATAAGACGAAAGTAAAAGCACATTAAAAGTGCTAACATATTATCATCATTGTTTAGGCCTTATCTCAATTGGGGATCGGCTACATGAATCTTGTTCTTCTATTCCCTCTACTGAGTTTCGTGGCTTTATTTAGTCTAAAAGTTTTAAATTTTTTATCACCACTTCATTTGGTTCAAAAATAATTTAAAAGTAAAAATTTAGTATAAAAATTATAATAAAAAATAAAATAAAATAAGATTCAAATGCTTAAAACAAAAAACAAAACGTCATTACCTTAATATGTAATAGATTTGGATTAAACTGTTGTTTATATTCGAAAATAATAAACATGACGGCATTCAAGAGACTATGATGGTATCGAGATGATTGGAAAGGAGAGTCAGAATTTGGAAGATCCAAGCCGTTTGTGACGTTGGCTGTCACTTAAGATGGTCCATGATCACAACATCTCAATCGACAAAATCGATGGGCGGTGACACACCGTCCATTTCACTCGTCGGCAAAACGGTGGATAGGATAATCCAATGAATGAGATTCTGAAAATATGGACCATCTATGCCATGCGCAATACCATGAACTATTTGGATCTTATGAAATCCAGCCCTACTTGGACTTGAAGCCTAGATCTATACAATAACGCCCCTCCATCTGTCCTCAGATACCATGATCAAATGATCTCACCCGTTGATGTTGAGCCCTCTTTCCATTACTTTTACCTCTTGAGTTTTGTCCCCACCTAGATCTAACTACTTGTAACCCATCAGATCAACATTCACATCATCCAACAATCAAATGCCACTTATACAGTGGGCCATACCTATCCCAAGCTAGGAAGCCAAACGGAAATCCTCCACAAATGGCCCCCCACTATACCAGCCAAACACAAGAAACGAGAAAAACTTCCCGGCGTGGACCGTCCGGTGAGTAAAACCGGTTCCCTACCTTCTTTCTCTCCGTCCTTGCAAATCTCCAAGTCCTCCGATCTCAGAAACCCTAAAAGCCCTTTCATGAGATCTTAATTGGATTGCGGAAGGAGATGTAGAACCCTCTTTGCAGCAGTAATGGCGATTCTCTATGCTCTTGTTGCTAGAGGAACCGTTGTTCTTGCAGAGTTTAGTGCTGTGTCTGGAAACACTGGTGCTGTGGCGAGGAGGATTTTGGAGAAATTGCCGTCGGAGTCGGATAACAGGTTGTGTTTTTCTCAAGATCGGTATATATTTCATGTACTTAAAGCTGATGGGATCACCTTCCTCTGTATGGCGAACGACACCTTTGGAAGTGAGTGTATTCGAATTCGTGAAACAAATAATTGATTTTGTATATTTCAATTTGATTTGTAATCGCTGGCTTGTTAGTCGGTTCAATCTGATTATGGTAGTTTTTCTGTTCATCTTTGGGGAAAATAATAACTTTAATGTGTTTCTGATTAAATTTCGTGGTTGTGGGGTTTGTGCTGAGCTGTATGTTCTGAAGGTAGCTGTTGTTTAGATGCAAATCATTTGGATGATACCTTGTTGCTTTGTTTCTGTAATTCACCGCAATTTCTTCAGTGCAATCTAGCTTACATCAGTATGGTTTGTAAGATTGGAAAATTCTGCAGACATCCACAGACATTATTGAGTAAATCGGGTAGTTAAAAGTAGAAACTTTAAAGATTGAAGAAACATTGTGCGCTGGATAGAGATGTAGATTATCATCTGTAGCTCCCGTGAGTGGTATTCCGTAGTCACTGTTGTAATGAGAAACACACGGCAAATAAATTTGGTCACAATTATCTGGTTCATTGGAAGTTTGTTCTCAGGTTTTAGAGTTCAGATATTTATAGTGAATATAACAGGAGATTGACTAGCTTATAAGCTTATTTGTACACTAAATCCATTACCTATTTGCTTGGAGTTCATCCCAACTTGGTAGCAATGATTTGTGGCATGCACACGTTGGGACTAAATGAAGCCATGATACTTTATAAAGGGGAAATTAGGAACAAGATTCAAGTGGCCGAACCCTAATTGGGTTACGGTCTTGATGATGATGATGACATGTTGGAGAGGTAGGGGTTTTACTGACTTCTTATCGTTATTCTTAATGGAGACGGAAGATGTTTAGACCTGAGTAGTGATTGTTCACCATGTGTGGTGGGAATATGATTCTGGTGAAGTAGAAGCTGCTGTCAAGGTTCTGTTAGTTTTCCACACAGTAGCCTGGTTACATAGATCAATGGTGCATCTGAATTGAATACTAGGAAACACAATTTTAGAATAGAATATCTTCCCCGGATATGCATTGACTGATTGAGAGATTCCATTGTTGGACATATCTGAAATTCGATTGTGTGCATAAATTATTATCTAATATGAAAGTGCTGGAAACAATTGTATCTTTCACATAGAAGCATCTTGAAGGGGAGCCTTGGCGCAACGGTAAAAGTTGTCGTCATGTGACCTTGAGGTCACGGTTTCAAGGCGTGGAATCAGCCTCTTGCAAAATGCAAGGTAAGGCTGCCTACTATAGGCCCTTGTGGTTCGCCCCTTCCCCGGACCCTGCATAGGCGGGAGCTTCGTGCACTGGGGCTGCCCTTTTTACATAGAAGCATCTTGAATGGCTGTCCTTCAGATTGTTACAAGTTGGTGCCAACTGGTCTCCAATGTTAGCTAATATGATTTTTGTAGTCCACGTTCATTGATGTTAGCTAATATGATTTTTGAACCTGTCAACTGTCAATACCAATTGCAAAACTTCTCCCTTGAAATGAAAGCTCTTTGGTTAAATAAAACTTATTTCAGACCTTTATGAATTGGATGTTGAACCCTACCCTTATAAACCCCAGTGATTGCCCTGCTGGATGCATTTTCAAGAAAATCATCTGATTGAATAATCTCCTAGCTTGTGCAATTTTTTGTTAGTTGATTGGAAAAAATTAAGTTGATACTCTCTTACAATGGCATTTGGATCCAACCCTCACTAGTGGTTGGTTGTGGCTTTAGAAAGTACGGATAGTTATCCTAGCTTTAAGGATAAATATGAACAGTCATCCTAGGTTTTAGAAAAACCAGGGATAGATAATTTCTTTTAGGCTGTAAAACAAAATTCTTTTCCTCCTCCAAATAAGATGTTATGGCCAAAGGTTTAATCATTGGAGTAATTTTAATTTCTTTATAAGAAAGTTCAGTTATAAATTGGTGCCTACATGTCTAAACAATGTATATTACCTTTCGCTTTAGTCTGGTGCATGAAGCTCTCGTGTATGCAGGATCCGGGGAAGGGGTGGACCACAAGGGTTTATAGTACACAGCCTTACCTTGCATTTTTGCAAGAGGCTATTTCCACACCTCGAACCCATGACCTCACGGTCACACGACGACAACTCTACAGTTGCACCAAGGCTTCTCTTTTCTTACCTTTTGCTTTAGTAATTAACTAAAAGAAAGTGTAGTTGATGATAGCTTACTGTACAAAAGATCGTGTCATTGTTAACCCATTAGACAAGAAGTTCTATTCATTTTGGTTGCATGCTATTTGGTAGGATGCAGTGATGAGGCTTTCTTGTGGGAGGCATGCGCTTTGTGCTCTAGAACAATATTCTGTTTTAATGGAGTGAAACTGCATTCAGCCTGTATAGATTCCTCAACAGAATTTATTTTTCCATGCACGTGCTCTGTGCTCTAGAAATTGTTGTGTGTGAATGGAGTGAAACTGCATTTAGAATGAATAGTAATAAACATGTCATTTTGTTTGTTCTGATGGGTTATGATTGTAATCAAAGGAAAGATAGTTCTTATGATTGGGATCATTGTTTATCATATTTAGTATAAATAATCTTGGAACGGAGTTAACATTCACAAGCCTTTGTGGCTTTGAATTTGATAGTTTATCAAGACTATCGTGAATGGACCAGTAGTCGAAGTTTCTTTTATTTCGGTTATGTTGTCTTAGTATGCTTTCTCTATGAATGTTAGACACCTGGGCATGTTTACAGCATTTCATTTTGATCTGCAATAATTGATCAACCTTGCTATTGGCCATGTCACAGAGTTAGATTTTCATTTTCTACTATTCCCTACCTTTCCTTCCATATCTCATTATTTATGGCACTTTCTCTAAAGTTCAATGCCTTACTTTCACTGATATATTTTTTTCTTTAATGCTTTATACCATGGCAGGGCACTCTTAATACTTCTTTATTTCTTTTGCTTGTTCATCAGGGAGAGTTCCTTTTTCTTACCTGGAGGATATTCACATGAGATTTATGAAAAACTATGGGAGAGTGGCTCATTCAGCTCTAGCTTATGCAATGAATGATGAGTTCGCCAGAGTCTTGCATCAGCAGATGGAATACTTCTCCAGCAATCCTAGTGTGGATACTCTGAACCGTGTACGTGGTGAAGTTAATGAGGTAAGTTACATACCAATAGCTTGGTATGTTCAATCTCCTGGGTTGACAATGATTTTAAGTGGTCCTTGGCATCTGGCCCATGGGACCTATCTTTCTTTCTTTATGTTTTATTTTATATGTATACACATGTCTAGAAGGGGAGCCTTGGTGCAACAGTAGAGTTGTCGTCATGTGGCATGGAGGTTACAGGTTTGAGGTATGGAAACAGCCTCTTCCAAAAATACAAGGTGAGGCTGTGTAATATAGACCCTTTATGGTCCACCCCTTCTCCGGACCACGCATATGCGGGAGCTTCATGCACCGGGCTGCCCTATGTATACACATGTCTGTTTAATAAATAACTAATAACTTGTAGGATCATGTTCATGTTGTCAGGAAAGAAGTAAAGGTGGTGTTGTTGAATGCTGCTCGGTGTTAATACTAACAGGAAATGATATCTCTACCATTTCCTACAGCATCTAAACCAACTTCTGTTTCTTCTTCAAAATGACTCCATTCCTCTCCCTTCTATTTGTCAGGACCTGAAAAAGAGAAGTCATTTGAGGAAATGATCAAGAAATTAGGGTGGAAATGCTGGAAAAAGAGAAGAAAAAGGTTTTCCTGTAGTAGTGTGGTATTTAATCTTATGTTTAAGCTTTAAAGTGAAATATCAGTGTCTGATGCTGTAGAAAGAAAGGGGTCTTATATGAGTATGCATATAAATCTTTCCTGCTGGGATATTGGAAGGTTTATTTAATCAAGATCTAGATATATGTTGAGTTCATTGGCATGTACGTCAGACACCCACATAAGAATAAGATCACTATTCCAGATGCATGCAGGTGCCAGCATCTTTACTTGGATGATCCACACGGCATCTGTTAGTAGCTGTATGAGGTAGTTGTATGCAAAAACAAAAGAAAAGGAAAAAGGAATGATTGGCAATGCTTGTTCATTATGAAAATCAGATAATAAACAAAAATGCATTTTTAATTGATGACACTGGCAAAAGTATGCGTTCTGTGTTAAAACAAAATCACAAAGCATATGATGTGCAGATCATTTCACAACTAACTCTTGAGAGGTGCTTTGGGTCATGCCTACTGGTAATACAAGGCATTTCTGATCATGTCCTATTTATTGGATGAATATCTCATTTACTAGGTGACGTTGGTCACAGAAGTTTTGTCACTAAAAGTTGTAGATTGTTTTGCTTGGACTTGGTAACTTGATTTCTCATTTGTGATTCTTTGGCTTCTCCTGATCAATGGTTTGGAAAGGTCAGGTGACGATGGGAGAGATCCTTGAATTGGCACTTCTGCTTTAACTATATGTCAATTATGCGCACATTTTTAATTAAATCCAAGTTTTTTTTTCTTCAGAACTTGTTTCCTTTACTTTCTTTAATCAGGAAGTCTTGTATCCCATGTGGATGGCTTTTCTCTTATCACACGCATATGCACTAGTGTTTTGTATGTTTTCATTTGGAATATTTATATATGTTCCATGATCTGTTTGTGATATCATCTGTGACTTGTTTCCAGGTACATGTTATCATGGTGGATAAGAGACATCCGTGACTTGGCCTGTCTGCTTTAATTGTGTATCAATTATCCGCACATTTTGAATTAGATCCAAGCTTTCTTCTTCGACATTTGTTTCCTCTGTGCTGTTTAATCAGAAGTCTTGTATCCCATCAGTTTGATGACGATTCTCATCCCACACATACACAGTGGTGTTTTGTATTATTTTTGAATTCTATATTAATTGTGATCTGTTTGTAATGTCAACTATGACTTGCTTTCCAGGTACGTACTATCATGGTGGACAATATTGAAAAGATACTAGAGAGGGGTGACCGGATTGAACTTCTTGTTGATAAAACTGCAACCATGCAAGATAGCACATTCCATTTCAAGAAGCAGTCCAGACGGCTTTCTTGAGCCTTATGGATGAAAAATGCTAAGCTATTGTAAGCAAGTCCTCTTTCTCCAAGTCAACATTTAGGAATCATTTGTGCATAAGATTAGCTTAATAACTGTTAAGGTGGATTCTTTGACTATGGAAATCTTCAAAGTGCCTGGAGGGTTCATATTTGTGAGATCTCCAGAATTCATTAAATTTTTTGATTAACCAACTCATTACTGGTGTCTCATTTTCTTCATTTTGGAGAATAATTGATGGCAAATGAGAAAAAATGCAGATTTCTCTCTTTTTATTTTTATTTTTAAATGTTGGATTTGCCCAAGACCAACCTCAAAGCAGTGACCTACTATGGGACAGGCTCCTCCTTGTGCCACCATTTAGAAGGCCTTATCTCACCCTACATATCTCACCTTGGTTGAGATCCTCTGAAGCTGCCGTAATCATCATCCTTATTCTGCTAGCACTGTAAAAGTGTCATCCCCATATTCCCATGTGGACTAGTTCTGCAAGCTAAGGAATGTAGAATTTGCTTTTGCAAGATGATTGTTGTCTTGTGCTCGTCTTCTTCACTTTCTTTCCCACATTACTGCAAACCAAATTTTCATCACTCTAATACCTCAAACAGAATTCCTGAGAAATGAATGAAGTCCCCCTTATTGGTTAATTGCAATAATTTGGAGGCATCACAGATAGATACTGATGCTATTTTTATTCTTGGAATACCAACTATGTGGATTTCAAAGTTTGACATACGTCAATTTTCTGGTTATTGCAGGGCCACATCGACATGCTTGATAGTCCTGATACTGTACGTTATAATTGCTGCTTGTTGTGCAGGAATCACTCTTCCAGCATGCCGATCTTGATGCATAGTTTCAGCAGTCAACTTCCTCAGGAGTTATGCCTCAGTTTGATTTGGAATGGTATTTCACTGTGTTAAGAGGCCCTTTAACTTGGGTCTGCAGAGTCAATTTTCCTTGGAAAGCCTGTATATCAAAGCCTACATCTACAAGCCCAGTAATGTTTTATTTTGATCTTTCAAAAAGTCTCTGTGTGTCTTGTCTCAGAAGCCTGTGGAACTTTTATTTGTTTATTTGAAGATTTTCATCTTCTGTAAATGCCGAGATATCTGTATAGTGCTTATCAAATATTCCAAAAGTTCAGTTTGCTGCAGTTTCTGTTTCTCTTTTAGTGAGAACTACCTCTACCATTTTCTAGTCTGATTAATGAGATTCAAGTTGACCCTTGATTTTGCAGTATCTGGTCGAAATTCTGCTTTGCAGTCATTCATTCTTCCAGTCTTAACTTACATGGGCAATGAAAAATTTGGAAACATGTCCACAACTTTATTCGTCCCAATATACGTCTCTAATGATGTCTAACATTCAAATAATCCAGAATATTTCATCGTGTGGGTTTCAATTCTAACCCTGTTTTAGCCTTCTAAATCTTGTATTACCTCGTTAAACAGACTTGTTGCTTGCTGTTGCCCTCCACATCAATATTGGCAATATGGTTCCTGTTATGCAGTATCTCATTTGTAGCAATCCTGCCAGGGACTGTCTGAGATGTTTCCCTGGTCGCCCCAGTGTTGTAGTAGGAGAATGTAGGCCGGCCTTAACATCCAGTGCGCCCTATTGTTGGGTGGGCCAGTCTTCAAGAACCCGCTCGATCCAGAAGATCCTTATTCTCCAACTAGTGAACATTTTCCAATAGAATGTAAAGCATGTCGCCACTCCTGACTGTCCATGCTGAAGAACACATGTCGGATCTCAGGATTATCTAGGTCAAGGTGGCTCGTTTCCTATCCACGGTAGGGTCTAGCTCATGAATGCTCCAAAACTTAGACCGGACAGTTCTGTTTGCCTGGACAAGAAGCAAGATCTTTTTACACAATCACAAGCAGATCCATGTTCTCTTGTACAGTTCATCTTGATCATGTTTAGATCATTCATCAGATTTTAGAATTTTTAAATAGATCTATTATCAAATTACCCAAAATCTTTATGTACTTCAAAGAACACCGGAAAATTTTTCAAGAGTAGGATCTTGTCATCTCTCTTTCATATATCTAGTTATGTAACTTGAGCTTTAATGGATCATCAGGTGTATATAGTGACTACTTGTGCTCCATTGATCCATCTGCCACATGTTCCTCAAAAGATGTCGGTTTTCCACCGCCGAAAAAGGGTAAACCGGGGGAAATCTGTCTGAAGTACAAAAAAAGATTTTCTTTCTTCTTTTGCTATTTAATGCCCTTCCTATTATCATATTATACCCGCTCGTCAACAAATAGGCATCCTTTTCGGCGTTTAACGTCCCCTTCCTTGAACCCGCCCAAGATCACCTCCTCCTTCTCCCCACCCATCCTCCCAAAGCCTCTTGCACCTGGTAGAAAATTCCACAGAATTCATAGCAGCTGATTGAAAAGCTTCCTCGACCTGAAGTCCGAGTCAAAGCCGGATTTCTTAGCCATGGATCCGGTAATGGCATGATATCTCAGGATGATCACAATATGATCTAGTCATCATTGGTGAGGATCCGGTGGGGCTTCGGCTTGCAGAAACAATTTCGACGTATGTAGTTTGTGTATGCTGCATAGATCCTTGGGCCCTATTAATATGGCCCAACAATTATGGTGCTTGGATTGATAAATTTTAAAGCTTGGGCCTTGTTGATTGCTTCGATCAAAGTCTGGCCTAGGGCATCAGTTTTCATTGATGATCGGAAAAAGAAGTATCTAGGTCGTCCATATGGTCGGGTCAGCAGGAAGGGATTGAAGACCAGATTGATGGAAAGTTGTTTGTCACATGGAGTCAGATTTCACCAGGTCAAGTCCATGGTCCAGCACAGCCATGGCTGTGGAATGAAGTAAGATTAGTTGTTGATGCAAGTGCCTTTACAAGTCCGTTTACAGATTATGATCATAAACCTCGTAATTATGGATATCAGATCGTTCATGGAATTATAACAGAGGTTGAGGAGCTGCCATTTGATCTGGACAAGATGTTACTCATGAACTGGAGGGATTCTCATATGGGCAATGAACTGAACTTGAGGGAAAAGAAATCCAAGGTTCCAACCTTCTTATATGCCATGCAGTTTGACTCGAACTTGTTTTTCCTCGAGAAGACGTCATTGGTGAGCCGTATCTTATCATACGCTGAGATTAAGCGTATGATGGTGGCCAGGCTGAGGCATTTGGGCATTAAGGTGAAAAGGGTGATAGAGGATTAGAAATGTTTGATGCCCATGGGTGGCCCCCTCCCTCGGATCCCTCAAAAGTATTGTGGCAGGAGGTCTTGGAGCTTGCCCACCCTTCAACTGGCTACGTGGTAGCTAGATCTCTGGCCTTCGCTCGAGTACTGGCTGAGTCTATAGTCAAATGTCTGGGTTCCCTGTGGATGATCGGTGGGAGGACGGTTCACAGTAGAGTTTGGAGTAGCCTGTGGCCTGTGCGGAAGAAAGGGGTGAGAGAATTTTACTGCTTTGGAATGGAGACTCTGTTGAAGCTTGATTTGGAAGGTACAAAGAGGTTATTTGATGCTTTCTTTGATTTGTATCCTTATTATTGGCATGGTTTCCTCCTCAAGGTTGTCTTTTGTGGACCTAGCTGCCTTGAGCTCTTCTTTGTTTATTCATGCATCAAATCCATCTAAGTTGGATATTTTTACTAAGCCTTTGCCTTTGGCTAACATGGTTGGTAAACTTGCTCTTGAAACAATATAAATATAGCATTTAATTACTCTCAAAATTCAAGTCCTTTTTCTTTTTTTCAGTCTCCGCTCTAAGTCTGCAAAGAAATTGAAGACTCATACTGCAATGAATGGCAATTTTTTTTTGGAAGATCAAAGTTGTTCATCTTGTTCAGCATACCAAAAAGAGAGAACCCAGGGAAACTTGGTGTATTTGGATGATCCACACTACTTGTTTTGCGTCTTTGAAAAAATAATTCTGTGGCTATGATTTTAAAAGTATATGAAATTTGTTGTAAGCATCCAAATAGTAGTGAAATCTGGTCTATGGCCTAATTAACCCATTTTGAAGAAGATGGAAGGCTTAGATCTTTCAAAAGAAATCACCATCCTTCAGAAAATAAGTCGTCAACTTATCTGTAAGCATTAGAGTGCCAACTCTTACCAAGACTTTTTTCCTGGTACAAGCAAATTGTGAAAAAATCATTCACATACTCATAAATCTAATAGAAAGCTGCAACTTGAACCTGCGAACAAGCGAATGCTGAGAAGATGCCTTGGTGTGTGCGACCAACTACACTGAACTTTGTTTGCAAAGTGCTCTGGCGATTTGGTTCCCAATGCATGATTGTCGCGGTCCTGTCACAGTGTCTGAAGATAGAGAGAGAGAAGATAGACTCTAATAAAGCGATTAAGGTAATGTGAAGTCTCTCTCCCTTGTATAAACTAATTTAAATTCCCTTTAACACAGGGAAATTCTATTTGTTTATTACTTCACTCAGAATAGTCTAGCATTTAATGGATAAAAAATGCTAAAAAGAAAGTGATTGTGCTATTTCATGACAGACAGCTTTTGGGGTCCAGAGAGTACGATTTAATCTGTTAATCTGACAGCTACCACGAGTCTGCTCCATTGATGCTGATTTGTCTTGATTGGATGATACTGAATCCTTGTTCAGGTTTTATCAACAAAATGGGAACTGCTAACTTTGTGGGTATGATAGAAACCAGGCTAGTCACCTGTTAATGACATGCACGAATAACAGTTCACTAAGTTTGAAAAGTTCAAAGAGCATAGACTAGCCACCTAGCATGGATATGGTTTCTAAGATCCATGGATCACAGAAGATATCTCTCCATGGTAATATACACTAAACACAAAGCCAAAAAGATTATAAAATATATATGAAAATTACAAGCAACATCATCCTACAACTAGTATTGAAGTAAGCAGCCTGTCACGGGGTCGCATTTTCACCTTTGCTAAACCCGTGCGGCACTTATGCGTAATTCCTTTGTTAGGCAAAAGTCAACCTTTAACCCCTAACTCTCACTTGTTAGGGCTACACTCACTTACCCACAAAAGCAATGAGAAGAACTCAGAAAAGAAACTCTCCCATTATATTGAGTTTAACCAAAACTAAGATAAGACTTACTCAAATAGAACCTATATTCTTCACTTAGTATTAACATACAGTGATTAAGTACCAAAATTAAAATAATATGTAGTAGTCAAAATTGTTTAATTAGTGACGCTTAGACGGCCTACTAAAGATGCCCATCCAATTTGTGGGCTTCTATCCACTGACTATAAGAGCAGGGAGTTAAGGACTAGATTAGATTAATATGGTACATGTTTTGGTCAATATATTTTTAATGAGAATACACAGAAGAATACAACTTGCAAGAAGAATAATTTTATATGAGATTTATATGAGAAAGTATCTTTATAAACATTGATCATTCATGGAATATACACTGTTTTCTCTTGTTCTTAGTAAAAATATAGTTTTATGCATCTAAATACGCCTGCCCAAGTATTTTAGACTTTTTTACGGGAAACTTTGTGCTATAAGCAAGCGGTCATGTTAGCTAAGCCAGAAAATATTTTCCATGTTACCCATTGCTCTTAACGTGCACTGCTGCACATTAAGCAATACTGCTCTTGCTAGGCCTAGCATGCAATGCGACCGACTGCTTCGGTTGCAGCACGCATCTGCCTTCAAAATGACGAGGCCATATTTCAGCCAATGTAAATATCAGTTGGTTTTATATGCGCTAGCAACAGTACAGCCCGAGCCACTCTTCCAATGACTAAATTGGTAGGAATCAAGTGGTCACACACAAAAGTTTACTCCATCTTAAATTCTAGGTCTTTGATTTGTGGGTGCAGTTGGTTGATGATCGAGTGTAAACTCATTGTTCTTTCATGTTCTAACATCTGATTGAAGGACAGAAATCAAGCTTCAAACTGTCTGATGGATTCGAAAATTTGGCGCATGGCTTATCCATAACACGGGTTACCAGGTAGAAGACGATTAGCATCATCTAAACGAATAGGATTCACTTGTACGTGACCCCGCTCACCGATCTTATAACTTCATCGCCTGTGGTTTTCTACGAATCGGAGGTGGTTTACACACCGGTGGAGGAGAACGAGGAGGAGGTCTGTACACTACTGGTGGTGGGATCGCCGGAGGTTTCCGACGAACCGGAGAAGGCGGTCTACGCACCGGAGGAGGACCATATACCTGTGGTGGTGGAGGGGTACCATAAACTGGCGGAGGTGGCGGAGGAGCACCATAAACTGGTGCAGGCGGAGGATATCCATACCTGGCATTAGCCTCTACTACCTTATCATCAACAGAAATGCATGCAACGGAGAAGAAGAAGAACCAAAGAATCCATAACATTCTCATGGTGGAAGGAAACTGGAAACGGAAAACTGAGGAAAGATCATAGAGAGCTAGCCTTCTACACCAACTTACCGGCAGCCGTTTCGGTTGTTGTGTGAAGATATGAATCCTCTCTCCGATGAAGTCATCTATATAAGTCTGCTTTGGGAAAGCCGTGGAAGGAAGGAGAGCATCGGTTATAATTTTCGTGTCGCCTGAAAATCAGCTGGGCGCCTTGATCTTCACCTCGTGTAAGAATTTCTTCGTTTCCAGCCATTTGGCAGGATGGTGCAGAAACTTACGCAACATTTGGACTTGCACTTTCCATAATTTGGCTGGGATTGCATGTTAGAAATTGTGTAATTATTACGTACAGAGTTTTGCCTCCTTTGAAGCTAATTATTGCGGACAGACTTTTTGTTAACTGCAGGTCTATGTAGAGCAGGGCATTCAACCATGCCATTTGGGAAATCCTGCCATCATGCGTCAGAGAACAACTGCTAATGTCTGATGGATCTCCAGGGACTAGGAAATGCTCTCGGACCAGCGATGAAGTTTGCTAATTGGTTGAATCCTTCGGACCATGCCTGAAAATGATCGACACAGAGCTGCACATAGTCGGAACTGGTTTCTGCATAGTTACTGGTGATGAACTGATCGACCAGGCAATTTGACGTCCAGAAATCTTTGCCTTGGCTTAAATTTGACAGTTGAAAAGCTTTACTGTTCAGTCAGTGTTATCCAGACAGTTTTTGGAGTGCCTCCGAAACTCCGCCAAAGCTAAGCCCCACCTTTGGAGGTCTCACCCAATCAGCTTGTTTGGGTGTCTCCTAGTTAGGCTATTTGCCAAAAACAATCTAACCGTTGTGAAATTGCTGTCTTCTAGCTACTTTCATTTTTCTTCTTTTTGTCAATTAAAAACTTAAATGATCATAATTTAAAAACTCAAAACAGGTAAATATCAAACGGTTATAAATATTGGGGTCTAACAAATGCAAGGGAGGCCAAACAAGATGAAAAGTTTAGATCATCCAAAGGTAAAGCTTACCTGTGTGGGTTTTTCAATCAATCCCTAAACTCGGATGAGACAAGCATTTCTCAATATTTTCTAGCATAAAGTGGCAGCCCTGGTGCACGAAGTTCTTGCCAATGCAGGGTCAAGAAAATTTCATAATATGCAGTCTTACCTTATATTTTTGCAAGAGGCTGTTTCTACCCCTTAAACCTATGACCTCAAGTAAACACGATGACAACTTTACCGTGCACAAAGACTCCCTTTTTCTCAATATTTTATAGTATTGCAGTTAAATTATTGCAAGGTCGCTCTTGGGACTAAAGAGGAACGATAGAATAATTTGCGCACCATAACTGCTTGCTGTAGTGCATCCTATTTTTGTATGATAGACCTTGTTAATAGTTGATCGGATTCATCCATCTAATTTTTCCAAGTTTGGATGACTGATGTGCTAAAAACAGCAAGGATTGGAAGGGCCTAGAATCAGATCAATTGCCCTTTTAATTACGGCACATGAATGATGGAAAACTGAGTTTAATAATCAGTCCATAGTCAAAAGCAAGAATCATAGTTTTTTATGACGTTATATTCATCTAATTATCTTGAATTTTCTTTTAAGTGATTAAGATCTGATCGACCACTAATAGGATCCATACGCCAAAGTGGGACGCACTACAGCAAAGCAGCTGCAGTCTCCTGCAATATGCTATCCTTCCTCGGTACTAAGTAGTAATTTTTCTTCTACAGGGACTAATCAGGTGTCCTCCATGACTTCTATCTTGTCTCAGGTCATCAATCAAACGGTTTGGATTGCTAAAAATGGGAGATTTTGATTCTCGATGCCTCGACACATATCTGAATGGCTTGGGCCCACTACTATTATATAGTGGGACCGCCCGTGATTGATCCATCCAAGATCTGCAATAGTCAAAGACGTCAGTCCAAACAATGCTACTATCCAATTACTAGAAAAACTAAAAAGCAGTCGTAGTATTGAATGTTCATTAAATTTTCTCTCTTTGGTTTGGGAAAGCATCATATGATCCAGCATGACAGGTGGTCGAAACTCTAGATCCAACATAAGCTTAATCCGATGGTCTGGATCAACTGAAGTAATAGCGCCAAGAATGGGTTTGCTCACGAGGCACTCATAAGACTCGTTCTAACCACCAAATTCATGAAAAGAAATGATAGTGCATATCCAAGAAGTACTTTTACCAAATCATCCACTTACTCAAAATTGAATTAGACAAAAAGGGCTACCCTAGTGCACGAAGCTCCTGCCTATGCAGTGTCCGGGGAAGGGGCGGACCACAAGGGCCTATCCTGATTAGGGATTGGTCATATAAATTTTGTTCTTCCATTTCCTTTCATTAAGTGTCATGTTTTTATTTAGTCTCAAAAAATTTAAATATTTTTTACCACTTATATCCATTTTCTTTTAGGCCTTCACCTTGCCTTTTTAGAACATTCGATTTAAATTGTCTCACTCTTGCCATTGCTATTTTCGATCTTTTTGGATAAGTTCAAACCATGTAAGTCTAATCTCCCTCATTTTGTTACTTATTCATGGTACTACTAAGTTTCTTCCAATATTTTCATTTCTAATCCTATCATATCTTGTCTTGCTACTTATCATCTCAACATTTACATTTCACCAATGCCCGCCTTATATACATATTGTTCCTTATAACATGACTAGCCTTATAACCATGCTATAAACATTTTCTTTTAGTTTGAGTGATACATGCTGATTATATACCACTGCAGAGGCACGTCCCTCTCAATTTATCTGCTTTAATAAATTATAAATCCCAAGTATCCAAAGTATTCTTTTAAGGAGACTTTTTTATTATCAATCTTTACTAGTACTCCACCTCCACCCTTCTCAATTTCTATCTTAGTTAAACTAATTCTAAGTTCTTTAGATTCTAAAGCATCTCTCCATACATCTAACTTTGTGTTTATGCTTATCCTTGTCTTATTAATCAAAACTATATCATCTGCAAATACATAAACCATGAAATCTTCTCATATGAATGTTTTATTAACTCATTCCATCAACCTGAAAAGACATAGACAAATGCCGATCCTTGATACAATCCTGTAGCAATTGAAAAATCACATGTTTCACCATCAATGATCCTAGCATTTGTTAGCAATCCCTCGTACATATCTTTAATTATATCTATATATTCCCATCAAATCCTTTTTCTCGTTCAACACTCACCATATTAACTCTCTAGAACCCTATAATAAACATATCTAAGTCAATAAAGATTATGCAGAGGTCCTTTCTCCTCTCCTAATTGTGAGATAAATGAAGCTCTTAATTGACCCTGATTCTATCCAATCAGTAACTTGATAGCCTACTCAAAATGTAGTCCAAATTCGATAGTAGATCAGAGTTTCAGCACACAAAAAGGGCCTTCTCCTGGCTGAAAAATCGTCCCTGCTTCTACAGCATTTACGAAAACCGGAAAATTAGGCCATTGGTACAATACAACTGTAGTAAGTAAACGACGAAGTTTAGAACACGAAATGATATCACACCACTTGTTACATGCATTTAATCTGCTTCTTCAATTTAATTATATAGCTTTTGTTACAAAAATTTTGTTTCTCTCATCCAAATAGATTAATAAGGTCAGGCTCATCCTCCTCCAGAGCCTGCTGGGAAGCCTGCCCAGTCTTGTGGTTTGAGCTATAAGACACTGATCCCATTCACAAAATCCACAGCGTTATCTATGGATTTAGCTAATTCCTCTGCAGTTCCAATATAGACATGGGGAGTCAACTTCAAAAGATTCACCTTTGCTTGCTCCGGCAGGTCCAAAGCTTCGACAAATTCTCTAAGACTCTCTCTGGTAACTGATCTTCCTCTAGTCAGCTCCTTCAGCTTTTCATATGGCTCTGGAACAGCATATCTTCGCATAACCTGAAAGCAAACAACACAAGTTAGGGAGTCCAACATAACGGGTGGTTCTACAAAAAACATAAACTTCAGCGTATCCTGCTTGTTGTGGGTGGAACAAGTTTGAGCACTCGTAGCAGACTTCCCTTGTTCCATTTTTTTTTTTTCCCCCCTCCAACAAAGAACTGAAAAAGTAGATTTATATTTGGTTATTGGCCTTGGTCTTTTAATATCTTAGTCATCCTACCATTTGCCAGGCGATGCTACAAAATGGAAGACTATCTTAGGATAAAGTTACACAACAAGGAACGAATTACAAAGGATATGGAGGGCATGAAGAAAGAAGGGGGTATCTGCCCAATTGGACAATAACTGATGAGTCTTGGAGCCTAGTTCTCCATAGCCCCATGGATACAGCTGGATATTCTTTAAACATGTGCTTCCATTATGATTCATCTGCATAGTTGAGATTAAGCAAGGGGTATGTAATGTCTAGAACAATAATTCCCAGTTCAAGGGCAAAGGTGGAATCAGTATGCAAATTGACATGTTTAAAAAGTAAAAGACCCACTAAAGAAGAGGCAAACCAAAACTAACAAGGAGACTATTGCATTCAAGACGCAGAATTCCACAAATGAGACAGAAGAATCATTTCCCTTTGTAACCTTGGTAAATTGAGTAGTTGTTAAAGATGTTCAACTAGAAGCTCAGGACCACTAAGATAAGCCTAGATAATGCTTGACTAGGAAGTTATCACCCACGAGTCATCTTTCCCTTTAATAACAGAAAATGGCGGTGGAATATTACTCATGATGGATCATTTTAATTTATGAAAATGAACAGGATGGCATTAAGAAAAGTGCTTACAGTCTGTATTGGTTCTGCAAGAACTTCCCATGACTGCTCCAAATCTTCAGCTAAACGAGCTTCATTTATCTATTATTTAGAAGCAAAAACAAAATAAGGAGAACCCTGACTGCATTAACAAGTATCAGAAACTCAAAACTGCACAAATGCATGAGATATGTAATTGAATTAATTATCCCTACAAATCATTATATCTGTCTGCATCTATGTATGAATGTGATAAGATATCTTATATTTGTGGGAAGTTACCAAGTTTATCACTAAGTAATTCCCTAATTCTTATGTGTTAATGCTTACAGGAAAGCAACTTATATGAAGAAACTACCATAAAATCATTAAGGGCTTTACCTGAAGCTTTCCGATGCCTTGCAAAGCACTTTTGTAGGCAAGCAGAGAATACCCCAACCCAACACCAATATTTCTCAGAACTGTTGAGTCAGTGAGGTCTCTCTGTCAATAACAACATGAGGTAAGAAATCATCGTGACCTAATAAGCAAGATACATGATTCCAGCATTGTTATAGCACATAGAATTGAGACACATCATTATACTCTGGCTGCTGAAGTTAAGACTCTTGTAACTGAACCCTCCTTGCTAGGGCTGGCTAAAAAATGCCTACCTATAACACTCTTAATGAACAAAACAAGCCAACAGCACATAAGTAAGTAGTTATTCATGAAAAAGACAAAGTGGCACCAGCTGTTACCTGCCATCGAGAAATGGGCAACTTCATGCTTAAATGGTGCAAAGTTTCATTAGCCATGCCCAGATTTCCCTCACTATTCTCAAAATCAATGGGATTGACTTTGTGAGGCATAGTTGACGATCCAATCTCACCCACTTTGGTTGTCTGCATAACATTTCCTCATATTTCATCAGGGACAAATCCCAATGCTTTTAAATTTAAAAATAATAGTAGAAGAAGAAGAAGCAATCCACTCCTACAACAGTAATTTACTTTCACCCCTGAAAAAACTCACCTGCTTAAAGTAGCCTAAAGATATGTAACCCCATATGTCTCTGTCAAAATCCATCAAGACATTATTGAACCGGATGATTGCATGGAAAAGCTCTGCCATGTAGTCATGGGGCTCTATCTGCCAAAAACAATGCATGAGCTGGAATGCAGAATAGAAGCAAGGATAGTGCATTCTACAAGATATATGGATTATCTATAGAAGCAAAATTTTGAAGACACACGATTACATGTCCTCCAATCAATAAATTGAAAAGCCCCATACTCAAAGCATGCTGCCTTGAAATCTATTCTCGTATGATAACAATAGCATCAGGTTCTTGCTTCAGTGTCATACTTAGTCTAGTTCAAGTTTTCCATTTCAAGGATACATAAATTCCAAAACTTCAAACCTCAAAGCTTTAGCAGCAATGACTGTTGTTCTGCACTAAAAAGATAGCCTACAATGTTGTCTAGATCCTATAAACCTTCCAAAAAAACGGCTGTCTACATCCTATAGTATAATCTACTCTATGCTATTCCTAATCACATAGTCCTACTATGTTGAGACCTCAAAAAAATACAGACCCTATGTTATAGTTATTTCCAAAGTTTACTTAGTTCACCTTTTTCATATTGTAGATCATCTTTCTGGGCTTTCCTTGGAAAATAATATCTCAATTGAAATAAATGGCATGAGATACAGGTGAGAAAGATACCTGTGTCACGTACGGATTGAAACTTATCCCCAATGATTTAATGAAGTCTTCTGCAACATTTGGCCAGTTAACATCAGGATATGCAACAAGATGGGCATTGTAGTTTCCAACTGCACCAGCAAACTTCCCCAACAACCCAACTTGAGAAACCAGCTTCCTTTGCCTGTTAAGCCTAAAAGCAAAGATGGCCATTTCCTTTCCCAAAGTCGTCGGTGAGGCCGTCTGCAAGGTCACCCAAAAGAAAGTATATATCAGAGAAGACGACATGAACAAGCATAAACTAAGCGGCAGAGAATATAAAGCCAAATGTAAAAATGCAATTGAAACTACCACTAAAATAACAAGTACACATCTCTGAGGTTGATCAAGTCAACAAAAGTTATGTCACCCATCCTTCACATCCCATGAACTCGATCTGAATCCCGTAACTATAACATCAGATTGAGCTCTCCAGGGGCAAATGGTGTCACACAACCCGCAGACTTGTGCAACTCAGAAGCAAAAAGTAAACTTTTTGTTGAAAAACGGAATATTCCTTCAGCATGCATTTATTTACTTTTTACTGATTATTCCCAGTTTAAATACATAACTATCCAAGTGGTTGCAAGCCACAATCTTCCACCTCTTACTAATTATCAGAGAATGGTGAAATATTAGGTTCCAAAACAAGGACAAAAGTAGTTTCAGTATTTTCATACTATGAGATAACAGAAATGACAACCCTCTGCAACCAGAAACAAAGATCACTCATAAAGAAAAGTATTGAATCACAAAGCTGATTCAATACCTGCCCGTGAGTGTGAGAAAGCATGGGAATGTGTGCGTACTCCTTTGCCATGTTACATATCACTTGAATTAGCTTATCCATGACATGATAGATAACTGTTCCAAGTGCTTCTTTCAGCATCAGTGCGTGGGCCAAATTGTTAATATCCTCAGATGTACAAGCAAAATGGAAAAACTCCAGAACCTGAATGAAAAGGGAAAAGTTTGTGATCAGAAAATTGCAAAGAAGAGAAACTGTGCTACGTTGTACACCAAACAATAGCAAACATGATAATTTTTACAGTACAATGAACAAATGATGTAATTCAGTCAATTGTATCTCTGAAAAGAGGTTTTATCATAAATGATTACTGAAAAAAGCATAATCCTAACCTTTGCAACCTCCGGATGGGATTGGCATTTCTGTTTCAAGAAGTATTCCACTGCCTTGACATCATGGTTTGTCACTTTCTCAATCTTCTTCACTTCTAAGGCATCACTTACACTGAAATTGTCAATCAAGGCTTCCAAAAAAGACCGAGCATCCTCACTAAAGTTTGGGACCTCTGTGAGTTCAGGAATTTGTGAAAGCTTTAGTAACCACTTGACCTACATAAACAAAGTCCATGCCATTTGAACAAAGTGCTGCCAATATGATCATAAACAAAAATATTTCACGTGAGAAATAGTAAGTGCATTCCTCAAGTGAATCATTTAAAACTTTATGGCAGGAGTGCAATGAATAATCAGATTCAGAAAGAACCGTAGACCTTAACTGACAAATGAAGAAACAGCAGGCACCTCAATACACTATAGTAGCCGCAATGCATATCTTTTTTTTTCAGTAACTGAAGACTACTATTACTCACAAAAGTCAATAAGTTTCTTCCTAAAATACTACCGAAGTAGATTTAGAAATCATAGAATACTAGAAACACTTTCAAGTCTAACGAAATGAAGGAGATGACTGGACATGCTTTTAATTTAACTAAAACAAGCAGAAAGCACAATTTTCTAAAGAACCCAAAATTTAACAGCTATATACTTATACATAAAAAACTAATCCAGTTGGGTTTGACTATGGATTAACGGAAGAAAGTTAGTAAAGAGAAAAGGTTTGCTTGGTGTTAGACTCAAGTCCAACCTATACCAACACTGAGAGCCGGTAAAATGTCTAATGGAACTTAACACATGGTTTCAGCTTCTGCTAAAGTTTTGACAGAAAGCATTTAAGAACTTACTCAATGCATTCCAGTTTGTAAAACATGGACAAGTAAGCCGAACACAGGAGCTAAGTTCGTACCTCAACCAGAACACGGAACCGAATCAGACCAAACTCGCTCAAAAAGAAGCGCAATTCCTTCACTTTCTCCCCATAACGTCCATCCAAAGGTGATAAAGCAGTTAAACCAGAAAGCTCAAGCACGTCAAGCTGTTCATTACGATTCTTCTTCATCTGGAAAAAAGTAAATATGAATTAAAATCAGGTTTTCAATGTGGCATAATAATAATAATCTGGGGCACATTAACGGACAATGAATCATTCCCAATGCAATTCCCCCAGCAAACAATCCATTCCCGTGGCAAACCCGAGCGTTATTTCATGGAAATGAGATAAAAACGATTGGATTTAGGAGATTCGACCATCGAAATCCAGACATTTATCATATTACAGAAGAAAAAGTTTGTTAAGGCGATATTGGAGTGTTGCCTATGGTTCAATAGCCCAAGAAACCCGAAAATTTCGATAATAAGACGGATTTAAGGAAACAAACTGAAATCAGAATAGCTCTTCGACCATCGCATATTCAACCAGAAAAGCAGAATGTCATTAACGGAAAGCTTCGATGAGAACAGATGAAATTAAGTACCTGAGTTGCAGAAATTGCATCATCTTTTGTGATAGCTCTGCAACTGTAATCCCTTCGAATAGCGCTCGTCGATTTAGGCAATGAAGAATGAGAAATACGATGAGAGATTAATGTCTCGGAATTGGATTCGCAATAGCGGGTCCTGGCTTTGAAGCTTAAGGGAGGGATGCCGCTGGAAACCCTCAAAGCAGCTCCGAATTCCATGGATTGCAGAGGAGGGAGACAGTGGGGGGAGCGTTTAAACGAGACTGAGAGAGAACATCGCGGTATTTCTCTCTACTGTCAGCTGTTCAGTAAAACCCTAAAACCCCTTCCATGCGGGTGAGGATATATTGGGAATAAAAGGATATGTAAGGACACGCAAAGGACGCAGGAGGGCAAGCTACCCAGCCCGGACCCGCCTAGGAGATCTAAACCGTTCATCTTACTCGGCCTGCTCTATCTAAGCAGTGTGCAAAAGATGATACCTATCGAATCATCCAACGGCTATAAAGTTTGATGGTTAGCCAATATAAGGTAGGCCGAACATGGTCAATAGATCATCCAAACGTGGCCCTGGCCAACGTTCTTTTTCCGTATGTTTTTCTATATTTTTCCAACATACGCTACCATCCTTCGCGCCTGGCCACTGCGGTCAAACCCACCTATTATCGGCATGCTACATGGTTGGTCAGTTGGAATCGTGGATTTGTTGGGAGCATCACAGATTCACATATATGATCATCCAATTAAATATCAGTGTGGGCACCGCATTTTCTCATTTGACATGTCAATGTTTGGTAGCAGAAAATTGAAATCCATTTTTATGGGCGAACCTGATTTCTCTCATTGAAATCCATATTCATGGTGGACACGGACTCCTCCCAAGGCATTGGTGCAATTCAACTAAAAACCTATTAAAAATCAATTACCATCTTCTTATTTATGCTTGGAAAGTCATTTTCCTACCACTACATGATTTCAATGGTATAGTTTTAGTTGTGTGACTTTGAGATTGCCTCTTACAAATATGCAAGGTAGGCTGCGTACTATAGATCTTTGTGATCCACCTCTTTCTCGGACTCCGCATAGACGGGAGCTTCGTGCACGGGAACTACCCTTTTTAGTTTTAGTCATGCGACCTTGAGATTACTGATTTAAGGTGTGCATACTATTAGCCCTTATGGTCTGCCCCTTTCCCAAATCCTGCATAAGCAAGAACTTTGTGCACAGGGTTTATGAGATCTTTTCCAGAAGCAGCTGCTCAAGTACGTCAAGCATTCGCTGAGCGTGGATGGACCTTGCGGTGTTAGAACTGCGCATTGAAGTTTATGTTTCCTTTCTCCTTCATTCCATTTATCATCCGTTCATCTACGCCCCATAAATTTATGTTTGTGTGAGATCTGCTTATTTCTCTTTTTACTGTTCTGAGAGCTGCAAGTTAGCAGCAACAGCCAGGCTTGTAAGATAAATAGAGACTTGTACAGGACTACTGTTCTGACATATAATTTTGTTAAAAAAAAGGTAGCCTGTTGCACGAAGCTCCAGCTTATGTAGGGTCTGAAAAAGTGGCGGACCATAAGGGCCTTAAGTACACAGCCTTACCTTGCCTGTTTCCACACCTTGACCTCAAGGTCACATGACGAAAAATTTTATATATAAAACAATTTTATTGAAAAGGTTTTCTTTCTAGCTTCTTTGTTCTTCCTCCCTTTCCACCATAGACAGTGAATGAATTTGGTGGGATGTTAGAAATGGTCAACCAGCCTGGCTAAGGCCATTCTGATCATTATTTACTGCATTTGTGTATATAAGCTTTTCAACGTTTGTATTTATTTTTGAATGCAGTAAGATAAGAAGCCAAATAAATTTGCGGTTCCTTTTTTTTTTAACGTGGATTGATTGGAAATGGATGAATTGGGACAAGATACGACGCAATGGAAAGAAGCAAAGTGGCGTAGATCACCGGAAAATCCACCAGTGGCTGCACTACTGGTTCACATCCAAAGCACTATATTTTGGATTTAGCTCCAAAAGATGAATGGTTTGGCAATTCTTGACGGAACCCTAGTGAAGATTTGATGCATAGAGGACTAGGATCATCTGAACAACGTGTATCCAACTGCAGCGGGTGGAAAGGGGAAGTGTCTTTGTGTCTGACAGTGTGTGATCACAGTCTTAAGGATTACAAAGCCAGTCACTTGTACACTTGCTCATGCATACGCTTAAACCTAATCTCCAGCCAAATGAGAAAGTAGCAGTCCGGATCTGCGACTCAGTCCATTTTAGGGCAGATGTTGAATTGTCTATGACCAACTGCACTAGACATTTATTGGCAAAGAAAAATGTTTTCTTTCATTACAAGCAAATAAAGTGCCTTTGTGTCTGAGAGTGTGTGGTCACAGCCAAATGATTGCAAAGCAAATCACTCATGCATACTCCTAAATCTAATCTCCAGCCAAAGGAAAAAACAGCAGTCCGAATCTGCAACCCAGCACATTTCAGGGGATGAACTAAATCATATTGACATCAAATATGTGGGCCTAGTCATATTATATCTCGTCTTATTTAGTTCTACCTCCCTAGTTCCCTAAGCTCCAATAGCTGACCTGCTTCTGATCATAGAATTCAAAGAGAGGGACCCATTTTGACTCCCCGGTCCTACATAATTTATCAGGGGATTATATCTAATTTCCTACAAAGTGGAGTAAGTTATCAACAGCTCCCTATTCCTGTTCTTTCAGCTGTAGAGTCCACCCATAATGCAACTAATACACATTAACATAATCTCTCTCTCCTCCCTAATCTACTGTATATAACCATAACATCTATACGTCCTTATCACCAGCAACCCATTCTGAACTTCACCACCTCTCTCTCTCTCTCTCTGTCTCCAAGACCCATAGACAGAAATGGCAAGTGGGGATTTATCAACTACATCCATCCATACTTCTGATCCAAGCAAGGATAGTAAAGGCAAAGCTGCTGCTGCTCCTCCTGCAGCTACCAAAACTCCTGTTATTGCTGCACCTGCAAAGGCAGTAATAGGAGGATGGAAGAGGGGAATTTCGATTTTTGACTTCATCCTCCGTCTGTTTGCCATTGCTGCAGGTCTTGCTGCTACTACTACAATGGGCACCACTGATGAAACTCTACCCTTCTTCACCCAGTTCTTCCAGTTCCAAGCCAGCTATGATGATCTCCCAGCTTTTACGTGAGTATTGTTATAAATTGGTAGTGAATTAGCAATATTTCCTTTGAATATGGAAATTAATAATTTGTTGGTATCATAGAGTTGAATACATGGACGATTGGATGGTAAACCTGAACTGTCTATCACGTTGGCTCCACAACTTGGCAGCCACAAGATATCCAGCTTATAGTCTGTCTCTAGAGAAAGTTTTTGTTTATTTGTTGGATGGTTAGTAACTGAGTATCATCTAATCATAGTAAGTTTTTGGTATATAAATTTGATCTGGGACCAAATTAATGGACACTTTAGATTGGATCTACCACAATCAAGAGTCCAGCTTGGGCAATAATTAACTGATTGGACGACCTGGATTGGTATATAGGCAACACTTAAATATCATGTAAAAAAATGTCATTATCGTCACCTTCTTGCTTTGCTTTTGCAGGTTCTTTGTAGTTGCTAATGCAATAGCCAGTGGTTACCTTGTTCTGTCACTACCCTTCTCCATCGTCACCATTGTTAGACCCCAAGCAGTAGGACCCAGGTTCTTGTTACTCACCTTCGACACGGTAAGATCTCAAATTCAAGAAGAATCCCGCCATTGGATCAATATCATATATATTGCATAAAAGCATAGCCTGATCTTTCATACGTTGCAGGTGATGGTTGCTTTAACTACTGCTGCTGCCGCTGCGGCTGCTGCCATCGTCTACCTTGCGCACAACGGGAACTCGAGTGCAAATTGGATCGCCATCTGCCAACAGTTTGACAACTTCTGTGAGCGGATCAGCGGCGCAGTGGTCGCCTCTTTCGTACCATCGGTGCTCTTCATGATGTTGGTGGTGATGGCTGCCATGGCTCTCAGGAGGCCTTAAGTTGGGTCCCATCTCTTAGAGACTTGATTTTCTGGTTCCCTGCTGCTGCTTCCTCTTCTGTTTTTCTTTGGTTTTCATGTGTATGTGGCACGGTTGGTGTATTCAATTGCGAGGTTTGGATAGTTAACCAGAATGTGGGGATAAATGGGCACCTTGCAGGTTGACAGGGAGCTTCATTTTGAGGTCCGCTTAAAGAACCTCACTTTGTCATCCTTCTTCCTGCACAGATTGTTCATTTGCCTCGTCTATATGACCACTTTTGTTCAAATGGTCTAAACTGTCTATCTCTGAGGCCTTCCTATGAATAAGATGTGCACCAATAATCAGATGCATCTGAATATTGTAAGCCTCCTAGTTTTACCCTTAAAATGGATGGTTAGAAAATTATAATGCCAAGGTGTGTTTTCCATAATATATCCTCCACAGATTGAAGGCTTAGAATCATCTCATGGTGGAGAGGTTTTGTTTGTGACTTATCCATAATAACCACCACTAGATAAATGGCTTGGATCATTCAAAGCATGGCCCCACTTGTATCGTTTTGATCATCCAAACCATTTATATGGTTGGCTGTCTTATATATAGTTTTAAAACTTGCAAACTTGAATCGACCAGATATACAGGCAAGTCAACTCAAAGTGACTCGAAAAATGTCTTCTCCAGCGTGATTTTGAATAAATTTTCTTTGGCTTATAATTATATGTAATGTTTCTACTTTATACACACGAATAGTTTATCATAAAAGAGTCCAGATAATACAAAAGCCAATGTTTAGTGCAGTTGGCTGCTAATAACTAGGGAATACTGCTTTTTCTCCGGTTTTAGTTATCGCTTTTTCCTTTGGTTGGGGATTAGATATAGGCGTCTGTATAAGTAAGAGCGTGTGAGTTATTTGTTTTGTAATTCTTCGCTTGTAAAATAAAAATCTTTATATACATTAACAGCAATTCCTGTCCAAATCAAAGACACATGTGGAATCATGCAATAGTGAATAACCTACCAAGCAGGGCACTTGGTATCTCATGATTCATGAAAAAGCTTATTAATGGAAAGCCTAGATGGCGCTTATTAATGGACAGCAAGAATGCTCCTTGGAGAATGAGGTGATCTCACACTGGGCCAATTCAAACCATTGATCCAGGATTGAGGCTCAGTTCACCTATAGCCAAAAAATATGCATAATTAATTATTAGAATCATCGATTATCCCAAGATCCAACAACATTAGATTGAGATGGAGGGCCTAGATATGTGGGTGGGATTGAATCACGTGTTTCCTCTTTGATAAAAAATCACGTGGAAACTTTAGTTGCGTTTGATAAAATGTTCTATTCAGCATTACCATATAGTGCGGGAGCTTGGCACAATGGTAAAAGTTGTCGTCACGTGACCTTGAGGTCACGGGTTCAAGGTGTGGAAAAAGTCTCTTACAAAATGCAAGATAAGACTACGTACTTTAGACCCTTATAATCTGCCCTTTCCTTAGACCCCGCATAAGTGAGAGCTTCGTACACCGGACTGCCCTATTATATTACCATATAGGAAATTTGAATTAGTCAAGGTATCATTGTTAGTATTAAACAGGCACGTGCTTTATTATTACACTACTCATTTATCTTTTGCACTATACTATATTATAACTTATTAGAGTGCAGTACTCATTTATCTTCTAGTCCATAGTATAATATATATTATTTTAATGGCTTCATTATAATATATTATCTGAGAACTCAACTCTTTCGAGGCAAAAGAAAAAGGAAAATTCAAATATCTCTCCTATTTTTTTGGGGTCATGAAATTAGAAAACCTAAGTTGAGTCTCAAATTGTCCACGACGAATTGCGCCAGATGGATAATTTGATATTTCTCCTAGAATATGGTGGGTTACATGTTTGAGTTGCTGCTTTTTCCTTTGACTGGGGGTTAGATTCAAGAATTTGTGTAAGTAATTTGCTTCGTAGTTCTTCGTTTGCACCCAAAAAATAAAAATTAACCAACCAACTATGAATTCAAATTGTATTATGACATCCAAAAGCCATTTAATACAGTTAGTGATAGACAACGAGGCACCTCTCCTCGTTACTGTTGGCTAGAAGTTCGAGGGCAAAATAGATTTAGGAATTAAGATATTAGATTTTAGGTAGTTTGCTTCATAATTCTTCATAATAAAAAAATGAAAAAACTATATCGCGAAATTTCTTAACAGTTTTGCAAACTGCAAATTACCTCATATTTTCTCACTAAGGTTTTCTATTTGCTCTCTCTCTCTCTCACACACACACACATTCTTTATGTCTATGCATGTGCATGTGTTTTTCGCACCACTCACCATTCACAATACTATCTCTCTCTAGGAATTATATGATGCAATCTAGTTGTATCCTAATTATATCGTAGGCATTTAAAAAATATAAAAGTATAAACTATGGCATGCCTCAATAGGAAGCATCAACCTAGACATTTTTTTGTAGCAAATCAATCACATTCATCTTGTTCTCCTTCTCTTATTTAATCTAGCTATAAAAAATCACAACTAATTAAGTGATTTGAACACTTTCTTCTTTTCATTGATTTAAAAATCAATAATTATGATTTTTCATCCAAATTAACATACGTTATGATTATTTAATGGGTGTAGTAACCTATCTAAATGTAAGTTAAAGCTGCCTGCTATAGGTCTTTGTGGTCCGCTCCTTCCCCGTACCCTGCATAAGAGAGAGCTTCGTGCACCGGGCTGCCGATTTTTAGTAACCTATCTAAAGGGAGAGTAAACAAAATGAATGGCACTAATTTTCCAGAAAGCATGCATGATTAGATCACATGCCTAGATCGATGCATCTCAGTGAGGCATGCCTCCATTTATCATTTCACAAAATGTATGTCGGCCCCACTTCTGTTTTTAGTAATCAACTTCTTCATCTGATTTGGATTAATACATCAAATAGCCTTAACTTGGAAACATCTCATCTAAAGAATAACCCCAAAGCTTTCTCTTTTGGCCCCTTTTTAGGTTCTCTTTTTTTCTTCCAGGACTCACGTTCGCATGCATATGCACGTGCACCTGCCTTTACTAATTATAAAGGGCAGCCCCGGTACACAAAGCTCCCACCTATGTGGGGTTCGGGAAAGAACGGACCACAAGAACTTATAGCACTCAGCCTTACTTTGTAAATCTGTGTTGCCTACTAAAGAAAAAGGAAGAAAAAATGCACTTCTTTTTGTGCCTTGAAAGTCTTCACTAAGCAAAGGTCTAAAGGCATAAAAGTGGGATCAGTGTCAAAACTCACCAATGTTGAAAACTGATCAACAAAAAGAGTGACCTCATAAAGAAGGGCCTTGCCTTAACCATCCCACTGCAGGTAAGGACTTTGCACGCAGACATCGCAACCAAAACCAAAAGAGAAGGGTAAAAATTCTACAAAGCCAACATGTGACACACGTATGTACTTAATAAAGCAATTTAAGATACCTACCGACCTACAGCCTACCTACAAGTATCTCATTATTGCTGTCTCCGGTGCACAAAGTTTTTGTCTATATGGGGTTTGGACAAGGGGTATACCACAAGGGTTTATAGTACGTAGTCTTATCTTATATTTTTGCAAGAAGTTATTTTCCTACCTTGAACCCGTGATCTTAAAGTTACCCAACAACAACTTTATCATTGCACCAACGCTCTCCTTCAACTATACCATTATTAGTATCAACCAAAAATGCTATCCAAATTAAGTTCTAGAGTCACATTGGGTTATCATCTTGTTCAATTTCTCCATTTTATGCACTCCATCGTATTCAAGACCTTATCTCGATTAGGGCCGGTTATCCACAAAAAATCATTCCCATTGCATGCTCCTAGCTATTAAATTTTTTAAGTTAAAAGATCTAACAATCATGATTTAAAAAGTCAAACAGCTATGATCCAACAATTCAAGAAATTTAGTGTTTAACTAATCTAAGGAAAAACAAACTAAAAGAATGAGTCAGATCGTCCAAAAGTCGGACTTAGCTTGATAGCAATTTTGAGAAAACAAATGCTTTTAAAACCCTAAAGTGACACACGTTGGGTTCTTTCCCTCCTTTTAAATTTAGAGGGTGGTAAAGGGAGTAAAGTTTTAGCTTTCCAAGTGAGTATTAAGTCATGAACAATGATGTTTGATCCTTGGCAATTTATTTTTTTATTTCTCGGCCGGTGCTTGCAGCCAAGGCAAAAAAAATAAAATAAAAATGGAGCACTTTCATAGGGAAAGAGATGATGAGCCGTCAGCCCTCAATTAAGTCCCTTGTCTGATTATTTATTTATATTTTCCTTAATTTTTAGCTTTATAGCCATCGGCGCAAGAATAGGCCTCATGATGCGTTCAACATTAGAAAAAAATTTCATCATTGTCTAAGGCAGTGGTCCTTCTATGGAGAGAGAAGAACTCTTTGCTCAAAATGATAAAATTTATAAGCAAAATTTTATTTGTTATTATTTATAACAACAATTAAAATATGATTCCTAATTTTTGGGACCTCAGCACGCTTGCAAACACAGTTTTGCAATTTAAGAATCCACCTTCTTGTTTTTTTTTTCATAATTCAAACATATCAATATAATAATAATAATAATAGTAGCAGTAGTAGTATCATTTTCTTGATAGCAATTGATAGTACAGTCTTGGTGCATGAAACTCCTACATATGTGAGGTCTTGAGAAGGGATATATTACAAGAATTAATAGTAGGCAGTCTTATTTTGTATTTTGTGAGAGATTGTTTTCACACCTAAAACCTGTGACCTCAAGATTATACAACGATGACTCTACTACCATTACGCAAAGGCTCCTCTTCTCTCGATAGTAAATGATAATTGAAAGAATTTTGCACCTCCCTGGACTACTTAGACTGCTAAAACAAGTGAACCAATGTGGTAAAAATCAGAGACAAAGGTACACGCTTTACATAAAGTAGCAAGCGTGCGTTTATATAGTAACATATGGCCATAAGACTTGTCCGTGCCACTTGATCATAGAATTAAGATACATAAGTCATTTCTTAGGAGAGAGGGGAACTTCGGAGCAACAGTAAAAGTTGTCGTCATGTGACCTTTAGGTTATGAGTTTAAGGTGTGAAAACAGCTTTTTGCAAAATACAAAATAAGGTTGTGTACTTTAGACCCTTGTGGTCTGCCCCTTCCTCAAACCTCGTATAGGTGGAAGCTTCGTGAACCAGGGCTACCCTTTAGTCATTCTTTAGGAGATGCACTGCTCGAGAAGTTTCCTGACCCATTATGTTTTAAAAGTTGTAAAGAAAGCCAGCTTACAATGAACAAGACAAGGACCGAAAGCAAAGAGTCCCAATGGAAAGCTGAAACTTTGTATGTTTTGTACTTTTCATTGTTCTTTCGTAAAGTACAAGTTATAAGCCGATGAACGTGTTTACCCGTATCAAGAAAAACTTAACGTGCCGATGCGTGTATAAAAGGGCCGCTCCATTGCTCGACGGGTGCTCGACGATCCCATGATCTGGGAAAGGGGTAGATGTAAGAGTCAATAGTATACAGTCTTATCTTATATTTTGCAAGAGGCTGTTTTCATGCCTTAACCCGTAACCTCAAGGTCACACAACGATAACTCTACTATTGTGCCAAGACTCTCCTTTGTACTGTAACGTGTACAAGACTCTCAAATATGTGACATTTTTTGAGTATCAAATAAGCTAAGTTGGTTTTCATACTTACAAATACTTGTAAATTAGTTTCTTTGTTTCTTTTTCCTTTTTCAGTATAAAAGCAAATAATCTAAAAGGGCAGCCCCATTGCATGAAGCTCTCGCCTATGCAGGGTTGGGGGAAGAGGCTAACCACAAGGGCCTAAAATATATAGCCTTACCTTGCATTTGCAAGAGGTTGTTTTCACACCTTTAACCCATGATCTTAAGGTCACATGACGACAACTTTTACCATTGCGCCAAGGCTCTCTTTCATAAAAGCAAATTATCAACTGCCCTCTAATCCCAGTTCCTATATCTACTTGAATTTGCTAACAAATGTCTAGCATAGTTGGTCTAATTTTCAACAAATGATTCTACTTGTGCATTTTTGGTCTGAATTTAGATCAAGGTGTTATGTATCTTGCTTGTTTTTTGTACCTAGCCCTTTGTAGCGGGATTTTTTTTTCCCCTTCTTACATCCGTTCATCTTGATCTTTTGTACAGCAACGAGGATGGTTATTTTTCCCCTATCAACAAAATAGCCTATTCTTCAAAAAGGAAAAAAAAGATATCTAGCATAGTTGATCTCTAACAACTTGGCATTTTTCCTCGAATATGCTTGCTTGTAGGTTTGAGTGCGTATTTTCCTTTTGGCTGAGAATTAGTTTTAAGAGTGTGCATAAGTGATTGCTTTGTAATTATTCACTTCTACCAACAAAAAAAAAAAATCTATAATAAGAAAAAAGTGCCACCTCGAACCTTTTCGTCTCTTTTTTTTGTAGTGTTTGTGCATAGATGAAGCACAAGTAAATGATAATAATATGAGTACGTCTACTAAGAACTTGACTTAAAGATAAAAAATAATGGAAAACTTAACTTATAATCACTTTTATTCCTGTATTTATATTTTAAACATTGTACTGGAGTCTTCTAGACAGTGGCATGGGGAGTTTTTAACCTGTATAACCACGGTTCGAGCTGAGGGAAGGTTCATGTTGTCAAAGCTAGCCAAAGGATGAAGCTTTGACCCTTAATCTCACTACTACATGCTTGAGCCATCGCAAACAGAGAGTGCTTATCACGTCGAAGTCACGGGTTTAAGGTATAAAAATAGCCACTTGCAAAAATGCAAGATAAGATTGCCAATTATAAACCCCTGTGGTCCATCCCTTTTCAAAACCTTGAATACACAGGAGTTTTGTACACCAGGGCTACTCTTTAAATAGACAATGCTTGCCAATCATCTACTAATCTACTACACGTTTTCCACACAAATAACAAATTGGTAAAGTTGTGAATCATTAAAAAATTTCTACTTGGCTGACATGCAACATAGATAAATTGTTTGAGAATGAACAACCTCCGAGGAAGGGGAGCCTTTGTACAATGGTAAAAGTTGTCGTTATGTGACCTTGAAGTCACGGGTTCAAGGTGTGGAATCAGCCTCTTGCAAAATATAAGGTAAGGCTGCCTATTATAGGCCCTTGTGATCTGACCCTTCCCCAGACCCCACATAAGCATCGGAGCTGCCCCTTTTTTAATGAACAACCTCCACCTTTCTCTTGCTATCTTATCTGTGTTCTAATAGATGTGTATATGCTTTAAAGTTATCAAGCAACCCACACTTAGTCAAGGGTTGGTGGTGGCTGGGACTAGATGAAGTGATATCTCCTCATCTTATTATTGACAATGCTTGAAACGAAGATGATCTCATCTCAACTAACTGTTAAGTTAAATTTTCAGTCACTTCAATCTCCCTCAATCTCAAGTCAGACCTCATATAATCTCATCTCAACCCAGCTTACTTCACTCAAGTACCACTGACAGCAGGTTGGATATACGTCCCTACCAGCAGTGGGGGATAATACAATGCATGGATAATTTTCTCTTTATTCTTGTTGTCTCATGCCAAACAAGTATTGGGATAGCCAAAAGATGCCGTAAAGCAATCAAAATGGATGGATATTATCTTAACCATCGACTTGCTATTGAAATAAGAGTCACGAATTAAGTTATTCTAAAATAGTAAAAAAATTTCCTAATAGTTAAAGGGGTAGTTCTAGTGCACGAAGCTTCCACCTATGTAGGATCCGAGAAATGGGTGAACAACAAGGGCCTATAGTAAGCAGTCTTACCTTACAATCTGCAAGAAACTGATTCCATGCCTTAAATCCGTGACCTCAAAATCACATGCCGACGACTTTTTCCTGGTAGTTGTTTCCTTAAAAGATAAACAAATTACTTTAGTACAAATGATTTAATCTTTTAAGGCCATTTCGTCAATAATTTTATTTATATTTTAAGATTGTAAGTATTAAGGAAAAAGTTTGCTATTTCAGAATAACTTAATCCACGATTTTTGTTCTTAATTGTAAAGGGTAATTTTGCACGAGAATGACAAATCAAGCATCAACTTATTCTTAGGTTATTATTTTTTCTTTTGTTAAGATTGTATAATAACAAACAAATACGGATTAAGGTTTTGAAAAATGATTTGGTAAGGAAATGCAAGCTTCTAATATTTGAATGATCTGATCCATTAACTATAATCCTTCCTTAGGTAGAGGCGAAAATTATGATCAATAGATGATTATAGTTTTTTCTTTTTGGATTTATTAATCATGACTAGAAGCATCTGATCAGTATGAATTTTTTCACATTGCCAAGAAGCATCCGTTCAATGTGAATTTCACATTGCCTAAAAAAACAGACCCAACAAAATAAACGGGTCAGATCATCCAAATACGGAGCTATCTGGATTGCATTTCCAAACGTGTTACTTTTTGGGTTTCCCTAACAGCTATTAAAGTTTTAGCTCTCATTTGTTATATTTGAATAATCTTATACATGTTTTGAAATCATAATCCTGGAATAACTCGATCCCTGTTTACTATCCTGGTTACAAACAGGCCTCCCGGTTCCAGAACAAAGTGACGATGAAATTACGTAATTATCATTTCTATCATCAGATGAAAGGGCGGATATCTGGGGCTATTTTAGTCAATATGGACATAAATAGATGAATCGATCTACTCTGACACACCACTGATCTTGCACGCTCTCGCATCCTTAGTCTTTACGCGTAATCATTTGCAACAAATGGCTCATAATCTGCCACGTGTTCATAAACCGGCGACGAGTCGTCGCTAGCACAGTAGTCGTCCCAGGGCGGTGGAAGCCTCCCACCATAAAAGGAGACCCCATCCGATTTCCCTACTCCGCCAATTTTAGTCTCTCTCTCTCTCTCTCTACACTGCAAAGGAAAATACTCTCCTTCGTTCTTAAGTATTCTCCCCTTTCTCTCCCGGCATTTTCCCGGAAATTCCAAACCCTAGAAAATCTCTCAATTCGGTTCTTTATGCGGATGCTTTGCACATTCCGACTTCTGTCCTAGAATCGACGAGGTGAGTGTGTTTGTATGTTTGCAGAATTTTGCGATTTTTTCCTCATATCGTTTCATCGATTCTGGTACTATATATATATATATAGTTGATAACGTGTTTTGTGCCGGTTTAATGAATTTGTTGAGGTTTTTAGTGTTAGATGATGTTATTTTGTGGGAAATTGATGGAGTATAGGTGTTTACAGGGTAATTTATGAGATTTCTTGTGGATTTTGAGGGTGGGAGTTTCTTGAGGTGGATTTGAGTCTTTTTTTGGTGGTGTTTTTGTCTTTTGAGAGGGATTTGTGGTTCCTGTTGAGGTGCTGGTCTCATGAGAATTGTTAGGGGGATGCAGAGATCGACATACGAGAATCAGAAGGCATTGGGCTGGAAACGATCTTTCAGCTGTGGGATCATTGGGCCCAAAGTGAGAACACGAGATAAACGGTTGATTGGTTCGTTATAGGGGTTTGAGTTGTTGAAAAAGACTGGTTTTTTGGGGGAGAAAGATGACCAGAATCTTGATACAACGAGGTTCAAGTGGTTCTTCCTCGAATCAAAACAGGTCTTCTTTGCCGGGTTCTTCTTCAACAGGATCTTCCTCAGGTACAGTATTACAACAGTCTACTCCTCAAATTTCGGTGAAAGAAGATGAACAGGAGAAAGAGTTTCAAGAAGCAGGTTCTTTAGATGATCTTCTAGGATATTCTGGAAGCGGTGATGAAAAGACCGCTAGAAATGAGGAGGTTGTGCAAGATGGCAGACAAGAGATTGCATCACAAGAATACGTCGATAAAGAAAAAGGTAGTAATGATGAAGTTATGGATTTGGGGGCTGTGACAAGAGAGTTGGCTGGGTTAAGGATACCTGAGAGAGATAATTTGGCTGAACAGCAGCATGAAGGGACAAGTGTTGGTTCTTTGCAGATTGTTACTGGGAGTTCACATCCTCCACCTCCTCCTGTGCCACCTCCGAAGCCCTCAGCAGGGAGTTTGGGTCCCAGGAGAACAATATCAGGCAGTTCAAATGCTGTGCGGATAGGCTCGTCTAGGAGGGCAGTGGCATGGCCTGTTGTTTCAACGCGGACCTCTCCGCCTTCTTCTCCCAGGTCATTTGGTGAAGGTGAAGGTTACAATAGCGCGGATGAGCAGATTCCTTGTTTTGTATCGTCTTATGATGATGCGGTAAGTGCTTCTTTATTTGTGAGCTTAGATGGTTGTTTTCCAAGCCATACTCATAATAGACATCAGAACAGACTTTACTAGCAAGTGATTATGAGTCCTCTTAATTCTTACTTGTCTGTATAATGTGAGCCCTTTATGTGGGTTTCATTAAAACGCCATAAACGTGCTTCTGAACCCAATTTTTCTTTAGGACTCCTGAGAAGTCAAGTTTTACATATTGGTTCATTTGAATAAAATATCAGTGTGAGTGGTTTAAATACCGAATTATTTATAGGTCTGAAAACTCAACAACATCTGTCGCTGTATAATTTATCAGAACATGAGTGGTCCCAAAAAAATGAAAAGTTGGCACATATCTGTTGCTTCAAATTGGAATTTTGGCTATGAATACTTTTCACCACACATTGATTGCTCGGTCAAAATAATTTGCAGCGTTGGTTGACATGTTAATGGATTGAGAAGTTCTCTGCCACTGTCATTTGTCATTTTGTTTTGTCAATTGTTGCTTAGTATTCATGTCTACAGGTCTGAAAAATGTTATTGTAAAGAAATGCTTAAACTTTCATGTTCCTCTGGACTTTTTATTTTCTCCTGGAGAGGTTTACAGGAAGTCTTGGGATAAATAACATAACGACCCTCAAATCAAAGAAGTCCAACTAGATAAGACACTTGGTCTTAAAATGAAACTAGGACATATGGGAAATTTATGTGGCTTTAACCTATAGGAACAGTAAGAGATGCTGGAAAAGGACCAAAGGGATGAGTAATTAGAAAAATGGTGTTGAGGAAAACAGATGAATGGGCTAAAATAGAAGGATTAGATACAATGACATGGCCTTGTGGGGCCTAATCTTTGATTGATGAATTCTAGATGAGAAGCTGCCCACCTTTACATATTGTGGATATTCAGTAATAGGCCATGTTATGGTAGTAATGAGATGCATGTTGAGTTTAGAGTTTGGAATAGTTGAAGTGATATTTCTATGGCTGTAGTGTTGAAGATATAGCACGAAACTTGAGGATGCAAAGGGGAAGGGGTGACGAAGTGTGGGATAGACAGAGCACTTATATGATCCTTGACCCCTTTATTCATGGAAAATCAATAATTTCTGAAAAGAATCAAGGGTGTGGAGGTAGTCTAGATCCTTTCTATTCAGCACATCTTTCCTTAAGTGGTTTGTATTGCTATTATTTAAGCTAGTAACAGTCGTGGTTAAGTGGAAGTGAAGGACCTGAAGGATGCTAACTTGTTTGAGTTTAAGAATGAACATCAATGAAGAGATTGAATAACTTAACAGGTACTTATGGATGACCTGTGGTAAGATCTAAGGAAGGATTGTATGCTTAAGTGTGATGGTTAGGCCAGTAAGCTAGAAACTTGATGATTGGTATTCTCATGCTTGTGGATGTAGCGGATAAAATATGGGGCTTGACCATCTTTTAAAACTCCTCTATTTGATACCTCTTCTTCTTGATATTGTCAACTTGTTGACCTATGTATGTATTTGTTGAATGATAAGTAGGCTAGTATGAATAGAAAGTAGAGTCATGGAAGCATTGTAAGCGGGATTAAACGGTCTCACCTAATTAGCAGAGGTACACTGTCCAATGAATCTGTTCCTAGGGTTTTCTATGTGACCTTGGAGTTGAAATAACAAAAAGAACCTTGGATTTCTTATGCATAAGGAGAATCTGTGTCATGAGAAAAGTTTCAATATGTAAGTAATTAGATAAAGAAACCCTGTACTTGGGGGAGTAATTGCTTCCTAAATATCACTACACAATAAAAAATTGGTCCCTTCCATACATGAAAGTCGAGGAGAAGGTAGCTGGGGGTCCTTTTCCATGACAGCAAGATGTGGTTTGAAAGAAAGACATGTTAGGCAAACACCACCTTTCAGAAAGGTGGTGTTTCTCGCATGTAATGACACCAACGTATATTTGAGAGGAGAAGTCAACTTTTTTGGACGGTGCTTCTCTTTAAATAATGTAATGACACCAATGGATGTTATATAAAACAAATAAAAATCTAGCCTGCCATGCAGTGGAAATCCTCTTGAGTTTTGAGACAACCTTATTGGTATATAAGTTGATACATAAATTGCATAAAACATTGTAATTTTACTAAATACATGATGTAAATTTTGATGTAACACTGATACTATATTCAAATGTATGCCTTTACAAAGATACATTGTGCCGATCATTTATGTGTATTACTCTAGAGTACATATTATTAGGCAGTTATATGGAACATTCTACAATGATTTTGTTTCGACTTCTTGACTTGTCTCAGTTCCTAAGGTATGTCATGTGTGACCAAGTTTTGTATTCAGAGCCAGCTCTTTGTACCTGCTTGTGATTCTCTCTGTTCTCCTGTAATTTAATGGTTTTCACTCTCATTGGTTGTGGAATGGGTTTTTAGATAAGTGGCTAAGGGTGCAAATCATGGTCTAGTTGATAAGAAAATATATTCTATATAGCATATGGTATATGCAATGTACTATTAGTCTAAATATACTAGTATATTGTGACATACTCATGTATTACTATCATTTTAGTTAAATGTTTTCTCTGTCAACACTTCTCCTTCTGTGAAACCCTGAAGCTAATTTTTTCGTGGAGCAGTAGGGATAACCTTGGGCCTGCTGTGGATCTTCACGAAGATGCATTTCTAATTCTTTTGTGAATCTCAATCGAGGTCATTTCTATCAGCATTTGTTGGGCAAGGGAAGACATCCATGGGGGATGTTTCCTTCACAGGCTGAAGGTGGTACAGTTGCTTTGGATTATTTGGCTATATCATGTTGTAGTCTCTAGTTGTTCTTTTCCAACATTCTGGGTTGCAGACTTGCCCTACAATTTTCAGTATTGGGATCTCTTGCTGTTTTGTCCATACTTTGGAGTTCTCTAACATTTCTTCCTTTCTCTAATGGTTGTCTTTCTCAACATGAACAAGATTATGATCCATGATATTTGCATAATCAGTCCTGGAATATTTAACATGTAATAGATTACTTATAATGTACAAATAAATCACGTATGCACATATGTATATATATCATAGTCTTAGGATATAATTTCACCCTCTCTGGCTTAAAACACCCACTTTTTTATATAATGGTGATTCACTCGCCTCTCACTTTGCTTTTGTGCAATTGTTTTCTCTAGTCTTTTACAAGTTTCCCCTTTTTTGTTTATGTTATACAAAATCAACTTTAAGTTAGTCAAGGTCGTTCGGGAGAACCTTAAGCGAGGAAGTGGCTTCTAATAGAGAGGTCTTTGGTCATGACCATATAAAATTTTACCAACTGGGGCTCTACATTGTGCTGTTTTTGAATTTTGAAAGATCTTTGGAAATTGCTATTGCTGAGACATTAAACTATAGTTTTTATGAACTAAGCAAATGTGGATCAATACCTTTATGCGCTATAGTTCTGAGTCATACCTCTGCTCGCTTAACAGCAATCAGTATCTGCTTTTGAATTAGCTGTCAAGGGATGAAACATTGTGTAACATCTAGAAAGATATGATTCCACGGTGACATCTACACTAGATCTTTTGAATCTTTAGATCATACTGGTGATACATTGTGGAGATACAAGAAATATATATTTCTTCAATGTTGAAGATGCTGACTGTCTATATATATATATATATATATATATATATCGGAACAGGCATTTAAAAATTTATAAACTATGTGGAAACATTTGAAAGGACTGCATCTTTTCTTTTCCTTTCACCAAATTGGTTTGCTAGAATGAGATATTATGTGAAAAATGGGGATTCTGCAATAAAAAATTTGAGCTTTTGTTATATTCCAAATGCATTGTAACCGTGAACTGAATTCACATCATATTAGATAGTGACATTTAATTCTTCTTTCAGGAGAAAGAGCGTCAGTTTGAACTTGAGATCAGGCGAGCAAAGGGCTTGGAAGTCAAAAGGATGGTAGAAGATGGAAACTGCCTGTTCCGCGCTGTTGCAGATCAAGTTTATGGGGACACTGAAGTGTACGATTTGACCAGACAGATGTGCATCGATTATATGGTACAAACACAGTTTCTCGCTTCTCTATTTTATCGCAAAAAACATCAGGAGAGTATTTTAAACAAGTCCTGGTTGTGATGTTCTGGCAATCATATTCTTTTTCTGTCAGTGATTTGATGTTATGGTGAATGAAACTGGTTTGTAGCTTGTGAAGAGTTTAGTCTGTCTAATGGGTTTAAGAAAAGGCCACTTTGTCTAGACATAGTTCTCCTGACTGATTATCTGATTCTGTTTATTCAGGAGAGGGAGAGGGATCACTTCTCACAGTTCATAACAGAAGGCTTCACATCTTATTGTAAGAGGAAGAGGCGAGACAAGGTATGACTATTTATGTAGGTCTTTAGCTTCCAGTCTGTTTATCTTAAACTAAATAGTGCAATTTCTTGACCATGCCTGGGTTCTTTAATACTATTGTTACTTCGTCTGCTGTAAAATGTTACCTTTGTGGTTTGTAACTTTATCTTGTTTTGGTTTCTATAGTTGTTTCTCATATTGTAGTTCTTATGTACCTTGAAATGTGAGGATTTCTTCTTCTCAGCTAAACTGGGGATCTTGGAAATTTGATTTAAGATATCATGAATGATCTAACATAAGGCACTGAAAATTGGTTCAAATAGAGAATGAATATGGTTTCAGAGTTTGAGAACATACTCTGAGAATTTGTTTGCTGGGGTTTATGAAACTCGTTTCTTTCATATACCACTGTTTTTCTATATCATTTTCTTTCAAGGAGATTTTTTGTATTACTTTCTCTTGTAGAATCAAGATTCTTTTGCCAATGCATATTCTATGGTCGCCAGTACTATTTCCCTCTCACGCCTGCCTGTTATGAGTTTTCTCCTTTTTTCCTTTTCTTTTGGTGGCTTGATTAAGTTTATGTTTTATAACAGGTCTATGGAAACAATGTTGAGATTCAAGCTTTTTCTGAGATGTATAATCGCCCTATCCATATTTATTCCTACAGCACAGGTGCTGCTCTATTGCAGATGAATAGCTGCATTTTGCCTTTCGCAGAGATAGGCATTTTTACCTTTGACTTTCTCTTTGTGCAGAACCCATCAACATATTTCATGGTAGTTACAATACAGATACCCCACCTATACGACTGAGTTATAACCACGGCAATCATTACAACTCACTTGTTGATTCACGCGGATTGAACATTGGTGCCGGCCTTGGATTCAGCAGTCTTCAAGGGGTGAGTCTGTAAAACGTGCTCTTCTATGTTCCTCTTCGTTTTCAAAATTGTTTTGTTTGCACATTTTTCTTTTGTTATATTATCTCCTGAGTTAAGCTATTGAGTTTGAAGTTGATAAGTTCGCTTATTTGTTCTGTTAGTTCCTTCTCATGATTATATGAATTTCTAGACCGTCATAAATAGTGAAGTCAGCATGTTGATATTCTGATAGCATCTTTGTTGTGAAATGTGCTATTCAAATATAATTCAAATGTATTCATGGATGCCTATGTTTTTCTTTGAAAGAATATGGGTGGAATATGTAGAAATGCCTATTTGTTCAGTGATCCAAACTGTTCATTCTTGCTGTTTTATGATGAATTTGATGTGAACATAGGGGTGGGTGCATGCGTGCACGTGCATGTGCGTGCTTGTGTATGACAGTGTGTAGAGTAGTGCCTTCATCAAAGATCATCCTTAGAGTCTCTGATGCTGCTGGCTTTGATACAGACATCATAACTGTGATCTTATAGCTGATGCTGATTATTTTGATAATGAGAAATATATTCATACTTCCTTATAGTTGGTAATATTCAAGAGACTGATGTTATTTTGATAATGAGAAATATATTCATACTTTATTATAGTTGGTAATATTCAAGGGGCTATTTGTGATGAATTTGATGTAAACATGGAATCATATAATTTCCTTGTTCCCATAACACACACTAGTATGCATACACTGGCTGCACTATAAAGACAGCCACAGCCCTGGCTGCACTATACAGACAGCCACAGCACGTATATTTTGGTAAAGGTCTATATACATATGCATGAGGGGGGTGTGTGTGTGTGTCCTGATCATCTACTACTGTTTCTCTATTAGTTCTTCATTTTTCTTGCTCAAAATTCGTTACTGTTTTGATTTATAGATGAACATTAGCAAAGATCAAGTAAAGGAAGCTATCAGAGCTCAACAAGACCAGCAAATTGATAATGTAAGTTATTTGAGTTTGTATCTTAATCCGTGCTCTGTGATTTTCATGTTTGCTCTCAGTTGACATGCTTGGTTAGATATCAATTCGTCATAGTAATTCCATTTTGAAGTGTAGTAAAAAATTGTATGTGGATATTTAATTTATATGTTACCTCCCAGTGCAATCTAGTTATACCTTCTATTTTATTGCTCACATTTTGTGCTTTGTTGCAGCTACTAATAATCACATTTATTTAGTTTGGTTGAAACATGGCATAGCCAGTATGCTGTGTTCTGTCAAGTTCAAGCTTAAAATTTTCTAGCTGCATGCTTCTTGTCTTGGTATCTTCATTTGTTCCTTTTCATGTCTAACTTGGATTTAATTTTTATTAGCATATAATAATTGATTATAGGATGCTGTGTCATATGGGGTCATATGCTCATCAGATCAATATCTTTGACACATGCACATCTTTCTTGAACTAGGATAGTCAACCTCGAAGTCGGCTGAGTTTATCCGCTGTTTGCTCTCTTCAATTGTCAAATCCAGATTGGAACCTTATGAAAAAACCATGTGCTGTTGGTTGACTTAGAAACGTTTTACTACAAGTCTCGAGTTCTTTTTTCACTTCCCTGGCTAAGTTGAAGTGGAAATGGGACAGACATTTCAGAGTACGTTTTTTTCTTCTATTCAAAGATGGCAATGGTTCTAACAGAGAGGAGAGACTAGCTGTAGAAGAGGTAGAGGTGAATTCACCATTGGAGGGTCTCTGTTTACACTGTTGCTAAATTCATGGTTTCCTGGCATATGCAAGAAGAAATTTCTCTCCCTTTGCATAAGTAGCGTGCCCCTTCATGGCACAAGCTAATCTACTCCTATAAAAGGTGCTGATCTTCACATAAGTTCAGTACATGTGGAGATCACAACGGGAAGACTCAAGTCTTTGCCTGAATGGATACTTGCTATTAAATTTCACTGTAGTAGTTCATTACTGCACTTGCACGAAGAGGGCTTTGACCTTTGATCAGTCAAGCCTTTTATACTCTGATCAGACATGCCTAACAGAGCTAAGAGGGCTTTGAACTTCACTCTCTCTCTCTCTGGTGCTCGACTAGAGTTGGTATCCTTCAAATTTTGCATAGAGATCCATAAAATGCTTCCTTGACTAAATGTGAGCTTATATTAAGACTCTTGGCCCACCATATCAAAAAAATTTCCCTTAGATGCCCCACTCTCACAAGTATGAGAATAAAATTTTTGGGTGTTCAATACATAAGAGCTGCAGATCCGTGGTTCAAAAGCAAGCAAGCAAGCGCTTCTGCTTCAAGGAGCTATTAGTACTTGTTACATGTGGCCTCTTAGTTAGTCAACAAGTAGCATGGAGCGCTCTAGTTGCTGAGGTAAAAACTCAATCGTTCACAACATTATGTCTCTGTTGATGAAATTATATTTGATCGTGCGTGTTGAGTTCTGCTTTGCCCGAGGGTTGAGTCTTCCAACCAATGTTTATGTTCTGATAAAATGTCTCACTCTAGGAATTTTTGTGGTGTTTCTTGGTGTCTTACCGAACACCCTTTGCAGCAAGTATGGGATTGCTGATTTCACATGTTTCCGTACGACAGGCGCTTCTAGCTGAGGGCCGCTTCTACTCAGATCTGGAGCTTACTGAGAAGGAAATTGAGCGCATGGTAATAGAAGCGTCTCGGGCTGAATATCTTGCTGATGACAAATACAAGCAGCTTGGATCGAGAGAGTCATCCACGTCTGGTGCTGAACCGTCGTCTTCTGGTGCGAGTAAGTTTATTAGTTCCCTTTTTCACCCTTTCTTTTTGGGTACCAGGGTCTCCTATGTCAATCCGTGCTGGACCGATAAATATACCAATTATAGTCTCCAGTCTAAGTTCCTTATTTATCATTAAGGTGGAACCATCTCAAAGATTTTGTATTTCCATTTAAGCCAGCAGCACGCAACATGCTTGCCCTCATCGTGCTGATAACCTTAACTGTTGTGTTTTCACTGGTGAAGCCTCATCGCGTCCCTTCAAACTTTGTGAATTTTCTTAGAGTCCTTTAGCTTGTGAAACAGATGAGTTATCCGTGGCGATTATGTTTACAGTGTACCACTTTTTTGCGCTAGTTCTTAAATTAGAAAAAGCGGCCTGCTTTAGGTTAAGTCTATGGCTCACATATGGTGACACTGTTGGTTCCAAGTAGATTTTTATGAGCGAAAGCAGTCTTTGGTTGAATTAGAATGGAGTTAGAGGCATTTGCTGATTCCAAGTTGACTCTGTTTCTTCTTCTTCTTCTTCCTCTATCTCATCGGTGTACTAACAAAAATGTAACGGCAACAGGGCCATCAAGGAGCAAGTCCAGATTGGAGGGTGGGACAGAAAAGGCTATGCCAGATACAGTTCTCAGCAGTGCCATGCAGATGGTGCTCTCGATGGGCTTCAGCTATTTGCAAGTGATCGAGGCTTACAGCATATTCGGAGATGACGCTGATTCCATGGTTTGCTACCTTCTGGAGACGAGCAGCGGGAGCGCTGGCCCCGGCAGCTTGAGGAGGTGCAAAGGGAAGGCGACCGAGTGATGGGGACATTTACATGGAGGTTTCTAGTGGCTTCCTTTTATAAATTCTGTAATGCAGGAAAAAGAGAACGTCTTCTCATTTGGAAGCTTCAAAGACTCCAATATGTTATAATTTCCGCTCAATAAAAGCTTCAATAGATCTAAATTTATGTACCAGGTGTTGTTTGGGATGGACATCCTTTCTAGTTTGGTGGGATAACCTAGCCACTCTCCTCTTATGGTCTTTCTACCTTCTTTTCTCTTTGGGATTTTTGCAGATTTGCCATTACTTTGTGGCATTTTTGCAGAAAAAACTTTGTCATTAAGTTTTTAAAAACTTTGCAAATTCGCCATTTGTTAGTTTTTCATCTATTTTTCTGTTAATTTTTACTAAATACTAATATTACCCTTATCCCCTTCAGGCAGCAGTTTAGTTTGCTTTTCCAGCAGACCACCTCCAACTCTCTCTCCATGTCCGGCTGACGCTACCCATGTTGCACCGCCTTTCCACCAACCGGTGCTGCGACATCGTCTCTCCCAGGCACCTAAACCTCCACCCTCGGCCGGCGTCTAGCTTTTCCCGTCACCGTATGTGCCTAGCTTTACCTGTCTCTGTATCTGTTTTCCCAGGCCTTTTCCTACAATTGCACATGTGTTAGATCTGCAAATATTCTGAAAATTTAATGGTAAATTTACAAAAAGATGAAAATGGTAGGTTTTTCTGAAAAATACTATAAAGTAATGGCAAATTTCATGGGGTGAGATAAGAAGCGCATTAGCATCATAAGAAGTGAAGTTAATGAACATGCGCAAGAGAGTTAGTTATCAAGAATGTTTATATTATTAAAAGAGATGGTCTTGTATCCGGTGAATTGTTACATGAAATACAATTTTCTGTACGACTTAATGTAGGCCTCCATTGGACACATCTTTGATGCACAACCAACCGAGGGGCGGTCGAAAACTGAAAGCTCAACCAGGAATTCAATTTCCCATAGCCCAATACCCAATAGACTAATTGGATGTGCTTGTTGTCACGGCGCATCTGCTAAACATCTGCGTTTTATCATTACCTTATTTCCTGTGCCACTCATCCTGTGACTGTATCGATAAATATTTAAACCCGATTAACAAGATCAAAGATTATAATAAACGAAGATTCTGCTGCAAGGAAAAGCTAAAACCACGATATAAATTCGCTGCTACCAGTCAAAAGTTACAACAGTCTCTGTCTAGAATTAAGAAGGGTAATGTGAAACTGAAAAGAATGATGAAGGAAAATTTTGCTCGCAGAAGAACAGCGAATGGTAGTTCCTAAGGCTTTCCTTCTGTAGGATCTATTTTTCCAACATAAAACAATGGCATTTATATAAGACTTATAAGAATCAAGGGAGTGGTGTGTTTTTATTTGCTGCAACTGTGGACTTCTTACTATCTAGAGTTTTCTATTCTAGTGAATGGCTGTAATGGAAGGGGAGCCTTGGCACAACGGTAAAAGTTGTTATCATGTGATATTGAGGTCATGGGTTTAAGGTGTGAAAACAGCCTCTTACAGAAAATGCAAGGTAAGACTGCCTACTATAGGCCATAGTGATCCGTCCCTTCCCTGGACCCCACATAAGTGAGAACTTCATGCACTGGGGCTGTCCTTTGAATGACTGTGATGGATGGCGAGGTGACAAGAGATCGTGTGCAATAGAATGGTGAGTAATGGGATGGCACAATTTCATTAGTTGCACTTGGGGGCCTTTCGTAATGCATGGTGGTGATGAAAAGTGAGGTGGCAGGAAACTCTTTTGAGGATTTGGGAGGAAATACAAGTTTTTAAGTATAGATTGAGAAGGAATGGAGCTGGCAAAAATTGAGGAGAGATTACCTATTGAAGCAAGGACATATGTCAACGAATTGGTGCATCATAGAAAGGAAACTTCAGGACTTGAGAGCAGAACAAAAGGCAGGGAAACTCAACCGTCTCCTGAAAAGAGATGCAGCAATCTCGAAACATTAGTTCATGAGATGTAGTTTTTTGATTCATGAATGCTTGCCGGAGTGCACTCCACTTTACCACGACAGGACTCACCTTTGCTTGATCTGATTTCTTTAGCTTTGGATGTGTTATATGCCAAATATGAAGATGGTTGGATGACTTCTAACATCCCAAAACTTGTGCATCTGATTACTCATGTGCCACTGCGCCACATTTACACACCTATTAGATGCTCCTGCACCTGAAAAAGAGTGACTTTGATCTTCTTGATCAGAAACTTTCTAAAAATAACCAAAAACCCAAAATTTTCTAGTGCTAGAATTATTCCAACTCACCATCCTTTGGCCCACCAAATTCACATCTGAAGCTGGAGAAATTTGATGAACGATCCTAACTGGCCAAGGATGGGGCCCATTGAGTAAATTTTGGCGCCCATCGGTATCTTTCTGGGAGGTTGCTCCTACGATCAAAAGTATTATGTTGCAGATGCTAGAATCATCCACCCAGTACATTTTTTTAATTACTACACATCCAAAGAAGGATCAATCAGATAAACGATTCGGATCATCCAACGATGCTATTTCCAGGGCACATCCTATAAGATGGGACCCAAAAATGTGGGGCTCGCTTCTACTTTAAGTCGCAGGCTGGACTAAAAGTTGTGCCTTTTTGGTCGGGCGACCGCTATATAAAAACTCACGAAAACAAGGAGGGTGCCGATATCAATTTCCTCCCTTAATTTCACAAAACCGCAGTGGACTCCCCACCCTTGTCTTTCACATCGGCGTTCTTCCATTTGCAGTTGCAGCGTCAACCGGGTCGGAAACCATGGCTACTCCTAAAGAAGAATCCGTCTTCCTCGAACGTACTACTCGAGCAACCAGGGGAAAAAGGTTAGTACGTATCCATCTTCATCCACTTACTTGAAATCTTTCCATGTCTTCTTAAACCCTAGTTTGCCCAAGACACCAGTTCATTAGTCGGGCCAATTATTTGAAGTAGCATTGCTTGCAATTGAGCTGGATTCAGAAGTTTTTTGCTTATTCGGGAAATCTTGCTGTGTAGTAATGTAAATTTCGAACTCGAAACCCTAGCTCTATGATGAAAACAGATTTAGCGGGAAGAATTTTAATCGCGGCTACGATTCAAAGTCACATGGTTCGCAGGAAAAAATATATATATGGTCGGAAAACTAGTCAAACAAGCTCCTCAGTTGCTACTATGATTTAAAATTACGTGGTTTACAATCAAGCTGGATTTGGAAGTTGTCTGCCGATGCATTTGTTTGAATGCATGTGAGGTTTTCTGTTCTTTTTTTCTCTTAATTTCCCCCCCCTCAGTTTTTATGCTGCGAAATGCAGAAGCAGGTTAAAACTTGCTGTCTTCATCTTTTTAAGTTTACAAACACATAGGTGGAACGTGATCACGACTTGGTTACATGCTTGCAGTTTCTTTCCTTTTCATGCTATGAAAATATTTGTATGAAATCCTCACCTAAGAAAGTAGTGGACAGATGGGCTTGTGAATGTTTATGATGCTAAAATGATAAACTAAAGGTTCCTACTAGGATCTATTGCTTCTCGAAATAATTGTTAAAATTATTCAGTCAGACATATATCCATTGGACATTGTGCGACCTTAACATCACAGATTTGAGGCGTGGAAACAGCTTTTTGCAAAATGCAAGGTAAGGCTACGTACTATAGACCCTTATGGTCTGCTCCTTCCCTGGACCCCGCATGTGTGGGAGCTTCTCACACTCAAATGCCCTTTACATATATCAACTGGACCAGGCTGCAAATCTTCTTTGCATGGTTGGAATTGATTTATGTTAATTTAGGTCATTGGTGCTTATATCAAGAAAACCTTATATGGAACTGACAATTGAAAAAATAACATTATACGGTCATGTCATTATGACTCTATACAAACTCCAACTTGGCTTATATCAGTTGATAAGCATGTACTAGCTATGTTGGCCTATACGGACTGATATGCACGATATATTCTGTGATAACGAAGGGTTATACATTGTATCACGTCTAGATCACTGTCATTTGTTTGGCCTATATTTTGTTCCATAATCTTAGTTGATATGGGTGTTCCACTCATACTCCTCTCCAATTTAGCAAGGAGAGGAGTAGGAGTGGAACCCCAGTTAAGATTGATAACCAAGAAGTCTCCGTAAAAGACCACTTTCGGTACTTAGGATCAATGATTCATGAGAGCGGAGAGCTTGAGAAGGAGGTTACCTAGACAATCCAAGCAAGTTGGAACAAATGAAGATGTGCATCTGGAGTTCTGTGTGATCGGTGAGTGCCACTCATGCTAAAAGAAAAATTCTATGGGATGGCCATAAGGCCGGCCATGCTCTATGGATCAAAGTGTTGGGCAGTTAAGGAACATTATGTTCATAGGATGAGTGTCGCGGAAATGAGAATGTTGAGATGGATGAGTAGCAAGACAAGAAAGGATAGAATTAAGAATGAAAATATTAGAAGAAACTTAGGGGTAGCACCAATAGGTAACAAGATGAAGGAGATTAGACTTGTATGGTTTGGACATGTCTAAAGGGGACCCAAAACGGCACCGGTTAGAAGGAGTGAGGCGATGCAAGTAGAAGGTTCTAAAAGGGATGGGAAGACCCAAAAGAACGTGAATAGAAGTAGTGAGAAAATATGTAAAAACTTTGGGACTAAATGAAGCTATGATACTTAATAGAAGGGAATGGAGGAACAAGATTCATGTGGCCAATCCCTAATTGGGATAAAGTCTTGATGATGATGATGATGATAATGAATCTTAGTTGATATGGGGTGTATATGGAGTAGAAGCAAAAGGCACTTGATGTGACTATTGCTGGACACATTTCCTAGCCAATTTTCTTTTGAAACCAACTCCCGACTGGATCATAGAAATCTATGATATTTTATGGTACTTTAGTTGCATTGATCCTTGATTAGTTGCCTCTAGCAATCTTGTTAAGAGGTAAGGAAGGATCATAGTCATCACTCTTGTTCCATGGTCCAAAACTGAATAAAACTCTAAAAGATTTATAGTTTGAAATATACCCCGAAGAATATTCTCATGTTTGATATAATGTTTAATCTTTTATAGTTATGTAATACAGCGTCTTGGTGCATTGCTGCCAAAAAGTATGTAGTTGAATAATGTTTTCTTTTTATGTTTGTTGTACTTACTGGGAACTCCAAAAGCAAGTTAGTAGTGATGGAATTATGACAGTCATTGATGTTTTCTCTGTTAGGATGACCAAGTTGCTCAATGAGGAGCTTGAAGAAGATGAGCAATTCTGGAATCAAGATGCTCTTAAAGAGGTACTATGCATGACATTTTAATATTGTCATGTGCTTGTCCTTTCCTTCAATTTCAGATGTAGCTTCTTCTGTTGCAGATCTTGCTTGCAGCTACTTCTTTTATAGATAGTTTCCATTGTAACTTTTTGATTTCCTCATGTAGTATTTATAGAATAGAAACAAAGTTAGGTCTTGGATATTACGAGTGTCAATGGAGAAAGTGTATATCAAAAGGCTCATGGCCTAATGGACGCACATTGCCGGACTCTCAACTGAGTGGTCCTGTCCTCAAGTCACGTTGACCACTCATTTTGCCATTCAAAAGAATGAAAAAGTGGTTTTTGGTACTGTCCTTGGCTTATAAAGGACTAGAACAACCAGAATGATTAGACCTGTTCAGTCCAAAATTGATCAAAAAGTAGGCAAGTATATTGTGGTACAATAATCTTCAGTTCTCTTATTCCAGCAAAATGTTGTCTAAATTCATCCTCCAAAGTGATCAGGACTGACAACATATCTCCATCAGTGACATTTTATATTCCAGTCAATGATGCAGTCAGGAAAAGGTAGATCGCATAAGATGATTAGACTAGGACTTCCTACTAGTATTTCTGAGCCTCCCATGTTGTTTTCATTTCCTAATGCTGTTTTCTTAAAGAATATGCTTCCTTTCTTAACTCAAGACTAAATTTCTTGCTTTTTATGAATGTTAACTAAGCATTAAATTCTTACCAACTTTTTCCTTTTCATCTTCATATCTTCTTCAGGAAGAAAATGATGATAATTATGAAGAGGAAGTGGAAGTTGCTGATGTATTTGATAGTGACTTTGATGAAAATGTGAGTACTTTTACTTCCTACCATACTTTGCTTCTCCAATGATGTGTGCTAGTGGAGGTTCCTGAATGTTTTATTTTCTTCATATCTTACAATAGCTTTCTTATAATCAGGAACCTGAGCCTGATGATGAGGTGGAAAATGATGCAGAAGAGAGGTTTGACTTATCCGAACATGTTAATTACTGAGAAGTCTCATTTAGGTGTATATTGAGATTTAACTCTTCCAATAGGGTGCGAGTGAAGAAGAGATTAATTTTTCCTGGGAAGCCAGTGACCAAGAAAAAAAACAAAAAGAAGGTTCTTTCGAAATTAGAGAGAGTACAGAAGGATGATGATCCTTTGCGGGCGGAGCAGTCTAATTTGCCGGAATGTCAAGACATTCCTGATGATACAGAGGGTGAGAGAATAGTAAGGAAGTCTACCAGAACTTCAGTCATTGTGAGACAAGCAGAAAGAGATGCGATTCGTGCAGCTTTGCAAGCAACCATGAAGGTTTGCTTTAGTGTCTGGAATTTTCGCTGTGACCTTATTTAAAGCTATCCTTTCTGGGGGTTCTTTTAGGAAGTGCAAATCAGACTTTGCTCATGCTTAAATTTGATGCTGGTCACATCTGATCTGAATAATGAATAATGCATCTTAGCAGTGACTAGGTTTGTATGATTTTAACACATGAACCTGTTGAGATTAGACTGCAGCATACCAGCATATATGAAATGTCTGCTCATTGTTTCATATTATTTTTTGGTTTTACCATGCAGCTACAACTTCTAATTTTCTCCCTCTAGATGACCACGTGTATGTTAGTGAAGGTTTGATCAAACAGCTGGGTCATACTTCCTCCTACTCATGAATTCTGTTATTATCAAGCCAAAAAGGGCGTTAATTTGCTTTTTCCTTGTCTGTTACTTCCTGTTGTTTATGAGAATCGGCACACATTTAGTAGTACCCAGTGACATAATTTATTGTGATTCATATCTAGTGTTCCACATAAGTTTTCGTTCTGGTTTGATTATTCATAAACCATCTTTTCTTGCTGCTAGCTAAATCAACATATATTATTTCTCGCTAAGATGAAGTTCAAAAAATCTTGTGGACACTTATTTTTTGGAAAGACAAATGGATCCTTCTAGTTTGCCTTACAACATGGTACAAGCAGATAAAGAGATTATACTTGTGGATGGTTCATAGAACAAAGAAAACCTTAAGTCAGCACATTCTGCATTTGTGCATGAGACACATGCTTTAGTAAAAGAAGTACCAGTTGAGGGGACCAACAAAGAAAGAAGCAAGCAGTTGAAAGGTACCCTTTTAATTCCAGCCCAAATGCCCAATGATTTTATCCACATTTGAGAAGCAGGGATAGTTTCTCATATCTCTCCATCTAGGTTTGCCATGTCTACAAAGCTGAAGTACCCTAAAAACTGGTGAGGGAAAAGGAATGGGTTCTCTGATGCGATGTTCGATGTGTCATTTGGCCGAGACTTGTTAAAATAGATGATGTAGCAGATTTCAATTATATGCATGTTGTTTCAAATACATCAATGATTTCTTGGATTTTTATTCGGTTTTCAGAAAAGCGCCATGTAGCCTAGTTTTCATCTTTGGCAACTGAACTGGTGTTTCTTGTATATTGCTGATGACATTTTATACCCATGTCGCTTAAAATAGTCTATCCTAATATAGTTTAAAACTGAAAAACTGAAATCTGGAGATTTCAACTTGAACCATTGTCATTATTTTCCATTCTTCAGCCAATAAAAAGAAAAAAGGAGGGCGAGGAGAAGCGAATGACCCAAGAAGAGATGCTTCTAGAAGCAGCCCAAACAGGTCCACACTGTGATGTTTTATTGTTTGATGTATGGATATAGTTAAATAACATACAGAAAGCCTTTAAGCATTGAAGTTGAAGAGAATTTCTGCATTTGCTTTTGACACCAGCTTGAATTTGCAGAAATCATGAACTTGAGAAACTTGGAGCGTGTGTTAGCAAGAGAGGAAGAAGTTAAAAAAAGGGCTGTTGTGCATAAAGAAGTGTATGATGGTCCTCAGATACGATATTCGTCAAGAAATGGTAAGTGCTAAGTTTTTCTTGGGAAATATTGGGTGGCATACGTAGAGATCTAGATATTGGTTCTGCTATCTTTCTACTTCTAGGCTCTGTGGTCATTGTTCTAGTTGATGTTTGCTTGTTAATATTGATGGTTCCACACTCTCCTATGGTTTCAACTATCAATGTAACTGGGTTTTTTCTTCTTCCCTTATCTTTCTCTCTTATGGGGCTATGGGGTGATTTATAGGTAGATCTTTTCTGGAATTCAGCAAAGGGTTGTCATTTCAATCAGAGATTTGTACGACAGCAGTCCCATGTAAGTCCATGAAAATTCCTTGCACATCTCAATATTTTGAAATTCTTATCTGGTTTTGAGTTTTGATGTTTGAACTCATGCTGATTAAATTTCTGTAACATGCATCATCTATATCAACGTCTCATTGCATCCTTTTCCCTTTTGTGCATAGTGATTAGAGTGATTATGGCTTAAGGCACCTCATATCACTTTCCTTCAATATGTGCTGCAGAATCTGCTTTAAGTGTTCAAAATAGGTAGAGCTGAATGATTTTTCTGTATGATAGCTCGATAAGTAATTCAGAAATTCCAAGGCTATGTCAGCTGCATGTTTTGCTGCTTTCTTTTCTTGAAGTCAATACATTAGCATGTAGTACTGGTAGAAGAGTCCCTTAGTGAGGATAGTAGAAGTGGTTTTTCATTTTAACTGTTAAGGCTGTGCTTTGAGGTGTGAGGATATTAAATATTGTAAGGTCTTTCTATATATTGGGACCTGGTATATTTCACGGATAGCTATCTGTCAACAACTAAAAGTAGGCTGGAGTATTAACTGCCTTTAGGTAGTACCATTGATCACTGAAAGCTGTGAAGTTGATTGGATGGTGGGTTATAATAAGTCCCTAATTGTCCACCTGTTCCATGTTAAGGCTTTCATCTTCTTTAAACATGCATGATGTACAAGCGCAATCTGTTGTGCAGAAGTAGGGGGCTTCAAAGCTGAAAATAGAGAATGTCTTCTTAGAATTCGCAAGTGTTTGGAGGTTGTTGGCTTAGCTTTTGTGGTTTTGGAGCTTAGAAAATTTATCCCACCTATTGTCTGAGTGGTTGCCTGCAGCTGCAATCTGGTTCTATTTCCTTTCCTTTGGGAGGTAGCATTTATGCATCTATCTGCTGCTATTTCTTAGGAATTATGGAAGGATTAGCATGGACTAAGAGGACATATGTAACTATCGGTAATGCAATTTCCTTGGCACAATTTCTGGGTTCCTTGAAATGTTTGTTTATCGGTTATGCAATTTTGGCTCTTTTGCAGATCCAGAGAAGGCTATATGTGCCATCACTGCATTGCCAGCCAAGTATGTACTCCTTGAAACTCAACTTTTTCTGTCTCTCTCTTGAAACATCTTGCTTTGCAAAATTACCAACATGTTATAGACAACTTTTTGCATTTTACTCATTTTTATTTTTTCCAATGCTAGTGAAAGGAAAAAATTTATTTCTTGTTTCTGCATCTGTGTTCTAGATGATTGCCAAATTTTTTATGTAAGATTTATCCTGTACTTATATTGTGCCAGTCTTTTAATTCTCAGTTTGGCATGGCTTTTGTTCTGCTGTGTTCTTGCTTGCTTTCCTCAAGTTTGGGCAAAGGATTCAAGTCTTAAACCTACTTGGCTTCCTCTCAGGCACATGTCAAATCCGATGTTTCCTACATTGTGGCTTCTTCAGTAGTTGCTTAAAGTTAGCTTGTGCAGAATAGTGGCTGATTGTTTGGTTTCCGTTCACTTAAAAGGCCCCCTGTTTTCGTGTCACTTATTCTATTCCTTCTGTATCTCTGAATAGTAGGCAGTGATAGGTATGTGCTGATCGGTTGGTAACTTTTTCACCATAAAAATCAAATGTCCCTTCACAAAGAGCAGCAATTCCTTAACAGTTGGGGGCATCTTTAATCTCCTCCTTTATTACAAGTTAATACTACATTCTGCCCCTGGTAACTATTTCAAAAAGCCGCTGGCCTGACTGCATGAAAGTTTCATCCACAATGCTTCTTAATGGATTAAAAATTTAAATGTCTCATCATGCATGGAGCTAAGGAGAACTGCCTTATCATCTGTATAGAAGGTTCCAGGTGAACTTCCCGTCTTGGTTGGTCTTCAGGTCATAATGCTGAGGCCTTCCAGCCTACGCTGGAGACCTTACATATCCATCATGATACATGATACCTAAAAAAGGGCAGCCCTGGTGCACGAAGCGCCCTCCTATGCGGGGTCCGCGGAAGGGGTGGACCACAAGGGCCTAAAGTACACAGCCTTACCTTGCATTTTGCAAGAGGCTGTTTCCACGCCTTGAACCCATGACCTCAAGGTCACACGACGACAACTTTTACCGTTCCGCCAAGGCTCCCCTTCTACACGATGCTTCATCTCTGTAATCTTTTACTGCAGGAAATAAAACTACGGCACTGTTTGCTCCTTAGATCCTTTGATGTTCTTGAACCAACCAATTCACCATGGCTTTGGAAGTAGTTCCATCTTCAACATCAAGTTTTAGTTTGTGGGATACTAGTTTTTCGGAACTTCTGCACCATTCATCTTTTACAAGCTTTTAGAAGGTATGTTTTCATGCTAACCTCTTCATCCATGCGGTTGAAGAATCATATTTTAACCAAGTAGTCTTTTCATGATTGGTCTTCTCCTGTTTTTGCTGTTCTCCTCATAGGCTTTTCCACTGCTTTCTTCCAGTATCACCTCTGTTGAGATGTGTCTTTCTTTACTTCTTTAACTTCCACTGACACAACAAGTATTAGTTTTGCAAACATGAAGAATGATTATATTGTTGGTCAGTAAATAGTGGCACAATCAGATCAGGAATGGTTTTAGTGCTGGTTTACCTCCTCGTTGGCCTGTCCATGATTTTGTGATCTTTTGCTTGATTTGCTATAATTGACTGTCTTCTCATAGCCACCAAGTCAATACGCAAGCATGGTATGTTTGGCATCAAATTTGAATGATTAACAATTGCCTTATTAGCATTCCTCCCTCCATGTTTTATCTAACTCTAATATGCTCCAAGATTAGACCAGAGTTTGGGAAGACGGAAATTGTTGTCTTTATTTCTTTTCTGTTGACCTGTGTTCTTCTTCTTTTTTTATTAAAAAAACTTTTGAGTAGATATACATTTTATCAATTCTGTAAGAGGATTGTGAAAAATATGCAAAATGCTCGGGAATGGCCTTATGTGGGTGATGCGGGAGCTTATGAATACATGACTTTGTGGCACATGTTTGCTCTTTGATGTGTTAGATTTTTGGTTCCTTGGTTTCATATATTCTTTCAGTCCATCTTAAATAGACAGTCGTAGTTCTTGTATATGGTCATAGGAATGTTATGTGAAATGAGTTGTCATTCACTTAAAAGTCAAGGGTTCTTTAGTCTAGCAACCGTAAACAGTTTAGAAACTGATGTATGAGGATCTTTTATCAGTTTTTTTCCACTCACATAACCCATACAAGCTTTCTAGGGTTCTATCCAAGCCCTAACTATCAAATTTGTGTTCCAAATTCAATTTGCTGCCTCTTTTCTTTGGATTCTCATCTATGTTGCTGTTGTTTGATTCTGGTCTTCTTCTTTTTTCCTTTTTTTTCCTGTTGCGTCTGTGGGGACACTTCTTTTTTCCTTTTTTTTCTGCGGTTCCACCTGGATTTGTTTCATTCTCGAACCACATTCTGTACGTATGTACATCTTTTATTGTCTTTATCATGCCGGGTCACTTTCTCACAAAATTTTGGCACCCATATTCAGTTGAAGAGTTAGTTGCTCCAAGTGATTGAATGTGTAAAGTGCAAGTGGATGGAACTCTCCTGCTGATGACTTGGAGCTCCTCTTTCTCATGCCAGGGAATATGTGATTACTTTATTGCATGCATGGCCCAGGACTGTATTCATGAGTATCTTCACGTGGTTGTGACAACAACTTGAATAGTTCTCTCACTGTTGCACCCCTTTTTCATGCTTTTCACTACTCAAAGGCATTGGAAATTTGTTGATTCCATCTTTTTTTTTCTTGTACTTTGAAGTAAATGAAGAAAATGGTTAAGTTATTATTTCTTTCTTGATATAGTTTTTATGGATAAACAGACCTCATTATATGAATGAATTGTGTCTCTTGCTGCAGGTATCGTGATCCAAAGACAGGATTACCTTATGCAACAAAGGAAGCCTTCAAAATTATTCGTGAACGGTAGATCTTGATAAATATCCTTTTTCTTGTATCTTTATGTTGTGATAAAACTGACAGTCTCCTTTTATCACAGGTGCAAGTATGACTATCAGACTAAAGTTTTGTTGCTTCTTTTGTTTTTTGATCTAAGTCCATATTTTTCACGTTTTCATTTCTCACAAGATGATTTTCATTTATATCAAAAGTGCATGCCTTGGTAGTGAATAGTATTTCTTTTTGGTGAGCTTCTAGACAGTATTTCATTGATCTTTAAATACTACATTCCGTTTGAAGTTTTCCTTTCCCAGAAGTGTCATGTATGGATCAATTGCAACTTGGAATTGTCTCATTGCTTTCAAATTTCTTGTACCTCTCCAGTAAAGACATTAATCTTGACTACAAATTAAGGAATTGCAAAATCTCCACATTGTTTCTCAAATAATTTAAAAATTCCCTATCTTTTGATTCTCTCAGGCAATTATTTAGCTTGCAGAATCTTACTTGTTTCAAGATATCTGATCTAAGATCATTGCTAGAAGGTCGCAGAAGCTTAAGCAATCTTCATTAGTCTTCCTGACTGACTAGAGCATTCTCATACCAAGGAAGTCTTTCAACATAATCCTGGATATGGTATTGAATTTTCTATATAATATGCTACTGAATCTGTGGTGGATCCTATATTCCTTTTCCTTTGTCATCTTTATAAGAACATTTTGAACCTGCTTATTCTCAAACTTAGAGTCTAAGATATAGGGTCTCAAAAAGGAAAGCTATGATGCACATCCTGTCATTTTGGTCTTTTGATTAGGGAATTGTGAAGGGAAATTAGAGGTCTCATCTCTACCTGAAAGGACTTGAACATGATGGTGAAACATTTTGTGGGTGTCCTTTGTTTACCTCCAAAATCGGTGGCATTGTGCCTGCATGGGTTTTCATTTAGATTGATAATTTTACACTGTTTCCATCAAACGGGAGGATTAAAAAGGTTCATTTTTGAGCAATTCTCGAGGGATGAAAATTATTTATCAAACCGAGTCGATAATGTGTATCCAACCATCAGCCACCCACTATTTATGCACCAATCAGTCATTCTATGGTTTCATTCTGAATGCTACTGCATTCGTCTGAAAAGAGAGAGTAAGAGTTGATGAAATTGAGCATTTTGATATACATGTTGATCTTTGAGGTGCTGCGTAAGCTTTCAACTATCAGATGCTAGGAGTAGTTAGTGCCATTCAAGATTTTGTGTGTCCCTTACTCTTTTTATGGTTTTAGGTTTCTTAAAGGTCACTTAATTTGGTGTTAATGGATTTTATTTGATGTTAAATTTGTTGGTGTTCTTGCAGTTTCTCTGCAGAGGAAAATAATAGGGTGAAAATGGAAAAGAACGACATGGGTGCTCTGTTCAACTCAATCTCAGGGCAAGGTTTTTCAGCTAAACGGAAAAGATCTGCAGCTGCTATTACAGCAGAAATATCAGATCTGCGACCAGGAGCTCGTTTCCTGAGGTTTCCAGCCCTTGAAAGTGACTCAGTGGATTGACTGTTGATAGGCGGGGGTATGTACAATATCTTTCTGTAACCCATTCCAAGGAATGTACCTTTTTTGGGACTTGTTTTCCTTTAATTTCAATGGAATATCTTGGGGCCCTTTAGCTCAATAAATTGCAACCAGTATGCAGAGATGTAGTGTTGCTGATACCAGATAACATTAATATGTGATTCCCATTTAGTTGTTAAAATAATCATCAGTATCAGTGTTTTTCTCATATCTGAAGAATTTTTTCATCTTTTCCCCTTGCTTTTCAGTAGGTAAAAATGCTCAAATATGTACACATGTTGTAAAGAAGAATCATTTGGCACTCCAGAAATTGTAGGCCTCTGGGCCTGATTAAATAGGCTTATATAATCTGGTTTATACTATTATGCATCCAGTCGTCTCGTATAATTGCATAAGGCTGATTATTTATATCTTGCCAAGGAAAAATGGCACAGTGATTTAAACAGCACAGCACCTATTGCCTGTGCCATTTAACTATCCATGCAAACCAAATCCATGGTCAAGATTGCATTATAGATGAATTACCGCTGTTGGAAACTATGTTGAGGTGCAACAGGTGCATTTGTCCTCAGCAGCATTTTTTGCTCCACTTATATAATGTATGACAGGATGGACGTAAGTTAGGTGCATACTGAATAGAGACCACTTATCTTCTGTTTAACTAAATTTAATTTTCTGTTCTATTACATGTTTTCCTTTTATCTGTTTTCTGGAACATTTTTTGGTAAAAGCTTTCTCAATAGTCTGTTTATAAATTACATGGCCCTTGAATCATTAAAGCAAAGTACCCCGAACAAGGTGTTGATATAGGTATGTGGCAAAGAAAAGAATTCACCGCTTACATCTAATTCCGTCTTATTCTTATTGATTCTTCCAGGTCCTGAGTTGCTCAGCCTGGTCAATTTAGGACCTCAGTTTCTTGTGATAGAATTCCTTGGCTTTTGATCACGGATGAAGACAACAAGTTCTTAGACTTGACAGAAGATCAGTGCCATAATCCACGGTTTCCATGAGGTTCCCGGTATTGGATTTGGGAGGACTCAAGCGGCAGTTTTCATATCAGCAAAAGAATGACAACCAGGCTTCACCCGCACTGAGCTTTGGATAGTCTAGTGTACATAAAATCATCTTATGTTATCTATAATGAAAGCATGAACAGCATAGAGGCTCCTATTGTGTTCGGTGGTAAAGTAAGTGTCACTCGGGGGTGGGGTGGTTTGATTGTGCACTTGGAATTTGATATGTATGTGATGACATGAATTTCATTTTCACAGTAATTTGTTCTGTAAGTGATGACATGATTTTCAGGAGTTATTTTTCACAGTTTACAGTTGAAAATTTCTGGAAATCACATCACATCAATTGTATACATTTCCACCATCTCATTACTAAGCAATATCCTCCCTCTCTCTCTCTCTCTCTCTCTCTCTCTAGGAATGCTAGAGTAGAATGCTATAGCACACATTCGTGGTGCAAGTACTCAACTTTTCTATTGTGGGGGCTCATGTTTCATTGATCCATGCCATTCATCTGACTTTTTAACCTTTTATATGGTTGCCCAAAAATCATAACAGAAGGCCACAGCTGGCTTTCATTCGTTATAGGAGGGTAAGTACACACGCACAAGGTCCAACTCCCCAGAAGCATTCATGTTAACAATTTTGCTCTTTGGAGCCAATTACACCACCTTGTGTGGCCTGAAGTAACTTGAAATCTTTGGAAAACATCAATAGTTATGCTTCAAATTGACTTCAGTTATCTCCCATATCACATACCTTTGCTTACTGCATTTCATCTGGGTTTGGTTTTATATCCTACTTTCACTGTGGGGTTTCCTACAACCCATATAACATGTGCATACCTCCCTATCTTGTTTTGATCTCGTCCTTAATTGTTTTAAAATCTCAAACGGTCAAGAAATTAATAAATTTTGTAAAATTTTCCTTGACCATTTTTTAAGAAATGGTAAATTGTTGCAGGCCTAAAGAGGAACCTTAGCACAACGGTAGAGTTATCGTTGTATGACCTTGAGGTCACAGGTTCAAAGCATGGAAATAGCCTCTTGCAAAATGCAATTTGAGGCTTGTACTATTGACCCCTGTGGTCCTCCCTTTCTTCAGACCCTGCATAAGCGGGAGCTTTGTGCATCGGGGCTGCCCTTTTACAAGTTGTGGCAGGCCTCAACTGGAGGCATCAATGTAGGCAGGTCTAGGGATAGTCTCTGGAAGATCCATGCACTATCTTAATTTTGGAATCAGTGATCATGTTTGATGCAAAGTAACATAGGTTATCATCATTTAAGGGGAGTTGCATTTTAGTGGCAGCCTATTTGAGGGAGGGTGAAGAAGATGAATGGAATAAATCTTCCGAAAATTATGCATAGATTCATGCCTCCCGTTAAAGCATGCCTCAGTTTATCATTTCTCTTTTCCAAAGTACACCTCGCCTATGAGGCCCATCCCCATCGGGTGCATTAAATTCGTACTCTCATACACATGGAAGTGCACTGGGTATTTTGCTAGTATATGTAGGCATGTATGTGTGTCATCTTTCATTCCCCTTACTAACAAGATCGCTAAATGGGGCTCCAAAAGCACTTGAACCTTTTTCTATGACCCAAGGACTAAGAAGACTGATTGGTGGAGCTATCCCTGCATTTCCTTTTTCCAGTAAGACATTTAGCAATTAGTTTATCCATGTGTTATCCTTTTTTTCTTTTAATGGTATACGTTGGTCTCTCTTTCTGTGTCAATATTTCTGCTTCGGTAGGAAGTTTTTGCAAAGCAATTAATGAATTCTAACCATATCTACGAACTCCAACTTGCAGGGTATCAACGAGGTATATGATCTTGTCTTCCACTTCTTATGTCGCTTGAATCCTGTTTTGGCAGAAAGCTGGCCTTCAAAATCAGCTTAAACACGTTAGACTTATATAGGAAGGTTAGGGCTTCTTCAAGAAGATGCTGCTCCCGATTCATCCTTCCCGAACCCAGCATATAACTCTTCATTGTACTATATTTTCTAAGTGTGCTTGTTCTCCCTTCTTCCTTACTCCTTATGGTGGCAAGTCTTTGTGAAATAACTCCCATGAGAAGAAAAAGAAGGCCTTAAGAGACCATCTAACACCAAAGCCTTCTAGAACCCAAACTTCCATTTCTCCTACTCGTTGCCCCCCTTACTTGGCCCTTCCTCTAAGGGGTTATTGTGTAACAAGTGCATAATCTTATATGTGTTTCTAAGAAAAGGAATTTATCTGTTTTTCAAGGTCTCAAAAGGGCGTAGGAACACATAAGAAATCTTTAATGGAAATTGAAAAGAGACGTAGATTCACATCCTTAAAATTTAGTAAGAACTTTGTCACAAGAAGAAGGGGTTGCAACAACAGCAACAAAATCTATTTTCATTCTTATGATAGGATTTTCATTTCTTATTATTTAAAAAAAAATCCTTTTATTATCTACTGGAAAAAAAAATTCTATATCGATTGTAACTCATTTCTTTCTTCAGGGAAGAAGCTATGTTTGAACACTTGAGTTCACAAACCCAAACAAAACAAATACTCTAATTTCTCATTAGATCTAATTGATCCCAATTCATATCACCTTCAAGAAGGCAGCAGATTCGTTGATGGCACTCTGTATCTTCCATCCATGATTGTACTGAGCCCATACTTCTCAACCTTGTGGCTTTTGAATATGTTAACTCGGCACGAATCACATTACCACTTCCTACATCCAACTCATGTCCTCACTCCGAGGACGCCATTGCTCTTATTGATGGAGGATTCTTTGACAGCAGTCTTGGAGTTTTGGAGGCAATTCCCGGGTTCCTCAGACAATTCCAATTAAAGAAAGGGTTCTTCACAGCTTTTGCACTACATCGTTTAACTGTGCCATTGACTGGTTACTACGACAAGAAAACGAAGGAGTGTCCGAAACTACCGAGTTAGTGGCTTTTGAGCCTCCAGGATGGCTATTTTAAGAAGCCTTGGACTGTCATGTCCCTTGTTGCAGCAATTGTCCTTTTGGGCTTCGCACTGACACAAAATCTATACGGTCCTCTATTACCAAAAAGGCTGTATGACTAATTCTCTGCTCATATATGTAGGTTTCCTGGTGAAATTGAAAAGTTAGTGATATATCAAGAGAACAATAAATTGAGGCAACTGAATGTAGCATCGAAGAGAGGCACAGGAAACTGTACAGATGTAGAACTGAGTTAGGCACTCACTTGATGGTGGCCAAAAAAGGATTTTCTATTTGGCGCATGCACATGTAAAATATAAGCCAAAAGTACAAGTGGGATCCACTTTTGTCATATCTTTTGGTTCTTGTAAAGATGAAACATGCACCAGAATTTGATTAAGGATCAGCAATTGGATTTGAAAGATTTTATGATAAATTACTCAATTATTCACTTGTTCATTATTGAGAAAAAAGTAAGAAAATGAGTTTAAGTTTACTTAGCTTGGTTAACTATACAAGCAACAACTCTCTCTCTCTCTCTCTCTCTCTCTCTCACACACACACACACACACACACACCCACACCCACACCCACGGAAAGCTTTCCATTGTTGGAATAAAGTACATGCTGGGTCCACTCTTGTTACTTTTGTTCTACCTATAATACCTTGCTAATTGGTCCTTTAGTGGCTGTAAATATAGATGGTGTAGCACATAAAGTGTCAAAACCAGTATCATGTAACCTTGAGGTAATCGTATTGACCCTTGTGGTCTGTCCCTTTCCTGGACGCCGCATATGCAGGAGCTTCATGCACCGGGACTGTCCTTTTAGGTATGACATTATGCTTCAACCAGGTTACTACAGTATACCTTTCACAGAAACAGAGCTTAGATCAAAATACTTAGTAATACGCAATGCGTTGATACGAAACTTTTAACCCAAGCAAAGGGGATGCGCCTTAGACACAGAAACAAGGGATAAAAACCTTTGATATGACATTATGCTTCAAGCAGGTTATTACAGTACACCTTTCACAGAAAAAGAACTTAGATCAAAATACCAAGTAATGCGCAATGCATTTATACGAAACTTTTAACCCAAGCAAAGGAGATGCGGCCTTAGACACAGCAGCAAGAGATAAAAACCTTGGATATGGTCAAGCCCGTAGCATTCATTAAGGAAGTACCATTGCTGACTTACTTGATTTAGCCTCTGGTGCTGTATTGTCTGTTTCTAGAAGAGAGCAAAGGCAGAAGACTCAACAATGCAAGAAGCAACAACGTCAACAGACGGAGCCTGGGTTTTGGACCTCGACGAATTAATTGAGCCTGAGAATTTCGACCAGGATGTGTGGAAGAAACGATCGATCTACAGGGTGCCGACTTACCTCAGGAAACTTGATGATGAGGCCTATGAGCCTCAGTTCATGTCCTTGGGTCCTTATCATTATGACAAATCACATTTGAGGCCCATGGAGAAGCATAAGGTCAGAGCTGTTTCTCATTTCGTCAAAGTATCAGAGAAGCCGCTAAAGGATTATGTGATGGAGCTGGAGAAAGTTGTTCAACCCTTGATGGATGCATATGACAATCTTGATGACGAATGGATGGACAAACACAAATTTATCCAATTAATGATCCGAGACGGATGTTTTTTACTCGAAATTATGCGCACCATATGCGATGAAGGCCGTCGCCGCTATGCCTCTAACGACCCACTTTTCAGTGAAAATGGACTGGTACGACACCTACGTGCCATGACAGTGGATGTCTTGAGGATTGAAAACCAATTGCCAATGCTACTCTTCCACGTATTGATGTCTGTTGAGCAAGGCACATCAATGGACGAGGTGAGAAATAATTACAAGGTTCAATTTATATTTTTCATTTTTCGTACATTATAAATGGATCTCAGTACAGGTTACTCGCATTAACTATGTCGTCAAACACTTTGCCCCCTAAGCAACCATTTTAATAGTGTTTTACTATGGTAATTGAGGGGAGTAAACTGTACTTTTCTCCAACAAAAAACTTAAAACGAGCAAAGTAATAGATGCTGCCCTTATGTTTTTCCCATCAATATTTTCATCCATTTTGATGATCCCAACAACTGCACCATTTCAAACCAAAAAAGGATTACCCTAGCAATGAGTTGTAAAATGAATGATAAAAGCTTTTACCGGTCATTTTACAATAAGCAGCAGTTGCTAAGATATCATCCATTGGATGAGAATTACATTTATGGCCCATCCAAGTCTTTTGGTGAAATACCCATCTAATCAAGAGCAACGTTGAGAATGCCCATCTAAGTCTTTAGTGAAATACCGATCTAGTCTGTCTCTCTGTTTATGTGCGTGCTTGTGTAGGAATTTTATAATGCAATTAGATAAATGTTATCTTACATTTCAGCTTCAACTTGCAGAGTTGCGGCCAGGTGTATCGTCTTTTCTACTGCTTCTTTATTAAGGTCGAATCTGTTTTCGACGTTAATCTCTCAAACATGGACTTGGACTCCAATAACTGCTTAAACATGTTACAAGTATATAGGAAGGTTGTGATCGGAAACGAACCTCCGCCTCCTCATTGGGGAGAATGCTATGGCGGACAGTCCGCACAGCGCCTTCAACAAGAAGCCGGGGTCATGTTCCACAGGAGCGATAAAGATGGCATCATAAGTAGCAGATTCATTGACGGCATTCTGTCTCTCCCTCGCATTAACATTCTGGGACATTTGACCGAACCGATACTCCTAAATCTGATGGCTTCTGAATATCTTGACACGGGCACAGAACACATTGTGAGCTCCTACGTCGTATTCATGGCCAGTCTTATTAGATCGAAAGAGGACGCTGAGGCTATTATAGGTGGAGGTTTGATCGAAACAGATCTCGAAAGTCCTGAATCAATTGCCAGGTTTATTACGCAACTCAATAAAAAGACTGGGTTCCTCATAGTCTTCGTATTACATCATTTGACGGTGCCATTGAATGACCATTTCAAAAATAAAACAGAGAAGTGGCAGAGACGATTTAGACAGTGGCTTCTGAGCCTCAAGGACAGCTATTTTAAGAACCCTTGGACTTTCATCTCCCTTATTGCAGCAGTTGTTCTGTTGGGCCTCAGCATGGCACAAACGGTCTACGCGGGCCTCTCTTACCGGAAAGGCTGAATGACTACTCTGCTCATCCACCACAGCTTCCCTTTGAAAACTCAAAGATGTCCTATCTGTTATCACAAGGTTTGCATAATGATCAATAGCTTGGGAGAAGCCAATGCTACCTTGAAACATAGAACAATCAAGCTGTGGCTCAGGCGGCTTCCATCTCCTTGCACAATGGTACTCGTTTATGTGATTTGCTGCTTTCTAGCCTTGACCCTGCGTCGGTTTATGGGGTTTCTGGTTTCTGTTTTTCGGTGTTACCTGGGTGCGGTTGGTTAGTTGCCTTTATTCTTGGTGTCTTCTGGGTATATTTGTTTCATGGGGCCTGCTCTTCCTTCCTTCGGGATGATGTCCTTCTCATATTTGCCTTTTAAGAAGAGCATGTTGCTTATAAGTTTTTAAACTATCTACTTTGAAGCACAATTTGTCAGATGTCTCTACATGCAAGAATAATCCAAATCACTGCCTTTTAATTTGATGTATTGGACGTCTACATCTGGAGCAATGAGATGAAGATCATTCTGCAGAAACTGTTGGTCACTAGACCTTACCATAGTGAGTTGAGTTTAGGATTCCACATCCTATGATTAGCATGTTGATTTTCCTAATTTTTCATGCTTATGAATAGGTCATGTGCACAAGTCATGCTTATTAAATAAGAAATTTAAAGCTTATTGATAGAGGAAATATTCAATTAGAATCAAAAGTCGAAGAAATTGGGATATAAATGTTAGGTGGCTAAACTTGCAAATTTTTACTTGTTCACAGTTTCTTTAGAGGTTCTTCTACTTGTAAAGATCTTCAGTTCAAGCCTTCGCTCATTTTGGCATCACTCTATTTTAGGATTTTGAGCTTGTAAAGTTCTTCATTAAAAAGGGCAGCCCCAGTGCACAAAGCTCCCGCCTATGCGGGGTCTGGGGAAGGGGCGGGCCACAATGGCCTAAAGTAAGCAGTCTTACCTTGCATTTTTGCAAGAGGCTGATTCCACGCCTTGAACCCGTGACCTCAAGGTCACATGACGACAACTTTTACCGTTGCGCCAAGGCTCCCCTTCTTGTAAAGTTCTTCATTGAGTTGTTATTTAAAGATAGATTTCGAACATTTGATTTGCGACATTCATCTTGAAGACTAAAGTATAAACCAATTCTAATCGTGCAAATCACTTGAAGTACAAATTGAGTGACTTGGCTAAATCCATACTTAGAGCTGCCATATCTCATGCACTTATCAAAACGCTTCAGCTATTTTCAAGCTTTAAAATCACATCTAAGCTCAAGTTCATCAATTTTCTATTTGTGTGCAAATTTACTTTATTTCTAACAATATTATTTTTGTGCAAGCCTATTACCCTTATTAGATAGCTAAGTGTGTAGGTTTGACTTTTGTCATTGAAAAACAGTTCCTCCTTCCTCCTTGTAAATAGTTAGTCACTATGAATCGTCCATTATTCCAGCATTCAAAAAATTGCTCATATATCAATACAAGTTCAAAACCAACGACTTCTTTATATTTTAGAATTGTTCAACTGGAATTATCAGGCCGATGCCCAGAAAACTCGTGGTCCACCCTTTTTTGGACCTTGCATATGCGGGGGCTCCGTGCATCGGGACTGTCCATTTTATTTTATTTTATACACATGGAAAACTCAGATGAATGGGCTGGAACAAGCGCTGGAATACTGTTAAGTGAAGTTCTGGCACCTCGCGTCGGAGCATTCTGTTGACCAAAATACTAGCTAATGCCGGGACGCCTTACACGGCCTAGTATTTGCAAAAGTGACCGGTTATGGAACATTAGAGGGACGCTTTACAAAAGTGTCCTACCAAACTCACGTTGGTCGATGGCTTAAAGATTACGGTTGGAAAGGAAGCTAGGCTGTGGCTTTATTTGCAGAGAGGTTGACCCCTAATCCACAAGTTTATGATTATCTTATCATTGATGTCTTGTTAGCAATTATGATCATGTTATTTATTACGATACAAGTTATCGTGGTCTGACCTTGAGGTCATATGTTTAAGACTTGAAAACAGTCTCTTGCAAAATACAAGGTAAAATTGTGTTGGTCGGCCTCCTTCGAAGAGCACCACGTAGGTGAGAGTTCGTGCGCTGGAACCGCCCTTTTTAATTAGATACACGAGTTAGAATGGCTGGTGTAGAGCTTAAGGCAGTCTACTCACAGTGATGACATGACGCAGGCCCGAATCTGTACGACTGTTTGGTTTCTTTATGTCTCTTCCAATCAAGGAAACGTCATTCTAAAGTGCTTGTTTTGATAGGGATGTATTTTTATTTTCACTTTTTTATTACTGAAGTGGATCGAATCAGATGAATGGGTATGATCATCCATCCAACGTGGGACCCTCATGCACAGAGTGGGTCACTTAGACTCTAAGCAGGGTCGACAATGGGACGGGTTAAACCCATGATTCGAGTTGCATTTTGTATATATATATATATATATATAAGTCCATATTTTATTATTTTCTTTGATTAAAAAAAAGGCATTTTTTGTAAATTTGAATTCAGCCATAACAAAATAATGGAAAAGGTGGGTCCAGATGAGTTTCTTAGTCTATAGGGGCAGGAATAATCAAAGAATGGGATGGGCCTCACCCCACTGCCATCCCTATAAGCATATCCTTAATTGAATAAAGCGCATGTCTGCCCATAGCAAATGGGCTCTCAGCCAATAATCTTTTTTACCACAGGTCGGCCGGTTTACGGCCTGGAAGGAGGATGGGTTTCTCTTTTTTTTATGATATTTCAATGCACGGGAATAACCCCCGCCAAGATCATTCTGACACAAATCTCACCTTTACAGCACACTCTTGCTCATACATACTCCTAAATCTGATCCCAACAATACAGAAAAGTGGCAATTCAAGCTTACAACCAAGCATATTGAGGATACTGAATTATCCACGACCACCTACACCAAACATTTGTTGGTACTTTATCCAGCTCTTTAATTTTATCTTTTAAAAATAATAATCACTATCCATAACGTGTTGGTTTTTTTTTTTTTCTTTCTTTTTTTTATTTAGAATAAAGGGAGCCCCTTATGAGATAACTAAGTGACTCGCTTAATTCATTAAAAGCAAACGAACTATACGACATGGTTTTAGGAGGTACATGAGCATTCTCGGACAACATCTTAGAGATAAAAACAGGAAGTGTTGAGTAAAAGCTACCGTTTCATCCAGATGAAAGAAACACTTTAGCCTTCAGCCAATTTATAGTGTCTAGAGATCAAAAGTTGTCGTCATGTGACCTTGAGATGACGGGTTCAAGGTGTGAAAATAACCTCTTGCAAATGCAAAGTAAGGCTATGTACTTTAGGCCTCAGACCTTGCATAGGCAGAAGCTTCATGCACTAGAGCTGTCCTATAGAGATCAAAAGCTGTTCAAGTTGTCTGCGACTGACTGAGCTACTCATTATCTTTTATTGCCCTTCTATCTTTGGGTGGTTGGCTGGTTCGTCTTTGCTGTTCAGGTTTAGTAAAGTGATATTGGACATAAAAATGATAGGCCAGACTCAAAGTTGAGCAAGATACTTACTAGGGTTAGCCTTGTCCTCTAGTCATTGCTTTCTCTTTTTCTTTTCCCATTTTTGTCCAGAATGAGGTGGTCTACGATTACACCTTCACCCTACAAATAGTCAGAGAACTGCCCTGAAGTAGATGGATTAGACTTCTCAACCCATCAACTCCTCCATGATCAAAGAAGATGCTGCAAAGCCCTCCCTTGCAAGTGCGTCTGCTTCGTCATTTGCTGCTCCTCCATAATATTCATTGCTTTTCGCATGTTTGATATTTCCCCAGTCCTCTCTGTGTTTCACAATTTAAAACAGTTTGTCGGTCGATTGTCACCATGTGTGGCAAATCGTATTGGGGCTAGTAATCGGGTTGCGTCAACTATACAAGTCCACGCGAACACAACACGTTTAATAATTGTGTCAAAAACCCTTGACTTGAACATAACCTGCTTATTAAACTAATTAATACGACATGACTCATGTAACATAATAGGTTAACAAGTTGCGAGTCGAACGGGTTAACAGGTTATGAGTCAGATTGGTCAATGCGACAGGTTAACGGGTTGCGGGCTAAACGGGTTAACATTATGAGTTAATGGGTCGCAGTTTAACACGACAGGTCAACATGGGTTGATCCAAACATGACATATTTTTTGTTGTATTAGTTTTTGTCGTCCCGAAAATAACACAAACACGACAAGACTCTAACATGCTAAATTTGTATCAAATTCAAGTCATGTTATCGTGTTATATTGTATTTTGCCTCCCTTAATTGTCACCTCGTACGAAAAAACTCCACAAGGTTGCCTAAGGCACATGACCATAAACTAAACGATGAGTAAGATGGGGCTTCTCCTATGAATTCCATTGGATTTAGAAATGATGCATTGGAAGAATGGTTTTGTCTTCCAATATCAATAGGTTGATTGTTTCGCTCTTATATCTTTCATAAGAGGAAAAGACCTTTGAGAGTTTTTTCATGGATCAGAAATAAAGTATGCCCATTTTTTGCACGAGGAGCCTCACCTTTAGTTGATCAGACCTGTCCATCTTATTTCTTTGACTTCAAATATTTTATGCGCTAAATATCATATTATTGATCAATGATTTAAAATTCTTAAAATAGGGCTACTTTTATGTAGTGTTATTTAAATAACATTAGCTGTAATCATCTGAAGTGCGAGAAATAAGATGAACGGGCCTGATCAACTATAAGTGAGACCCATCATGCAAAAGTAGTGCCCTTCAGTGATTTACTGCAGTGTTTGCACTATACTATTACTATCATTCTCTTTTGTTTCTGTAATTATACAGGTTTATTGAGGAGGAATGCAGCCCGTACACCATGATATCACCACCTTTGGTTGATCAGACCCGTTGGTCTGATTTCACTGATTTTGAAGCCTTGAATATTAGGAGACGATTTAAGCCATTGTTCTCTTCAGTTTTAAAATGGACCTCAAATATTCACCGTCCAATTTTCTACTTAAAAAATATTTTTTAGAATGATCCAGTGGATGAGATTCTCATACGTTGCTCATCTAGGATGTGAATAGATTGTCAAAGGTTCACATCTTCTAAAAGGTGGGTCCACTTGCAGTTACAGCTTGACCGAGGGTGGATGGGGTGTGCGCGTATCGGAAAAAGGGCGTGCAGATTTAAGGCGCCAGAAAGAGGGATTAGTTCGACCTCTCTCTCTCTCGTGGGGGAGAACAAGGAGATCAGAAACCCTCAAATTCATTGCATGAGAAAGAAGCGAATCCTCTGCTAGGATTACAGTTTCTCGCTGGAGAAATCAGAAAAATGTCGCAGAACGGGAAATTGATGCCTAATCTGGACCACCAAAGCACCAAGGTCCTGAATCTCACCGTCCTTCAAAGAATCGATCCTTTCGTAGAAGAAATTCTCATCACAGCTGCCCATGTCACCTTCTACGAATTCAACATCGAGCTAAATCAATGGGTTTGTTCTAAATTCCTTTCCCCCCTTTTGAATCAGATTCTCCTTTCGATTTCTCATCTGGGTTTGTGTCTTTTTGTCGTTGTTTTCTCCAATCTTTTTTGCAGAGTCGGAAGGATGTCGAAGGGTCATTATTCGTTGTCAAAAGGTAAGATTTTGTTTCGAGTGAGGTAAATCTCGGGATTTTGAGATGTGGTTGCCCCGGGGGGGAAGGGTGGTGGATTTGTTTTTGTTTGATCTTTCTTGGTGGTATCTATGGTCGGTGTTTTCTTCTCAGTTTTGGAAGAAATTCAATTGATCTTCTTTGGAAATGATGAATTTAAATTCTAGGGTTAGAGTTTGAAGTTTGCAGTTCGAGCAGTGTGTTGTGTTCATATATATTAGGATATGCATGTTTTCTATATATGTTTAGATGCAGGAATGATATAGTGTCCAATTTATGAGAAATTATGGTATTTTTGCAGGAATACTCAACCGCGATTTCAGTTCATTGTGATGAACAGACGCAATACAGGTTCTGGTTTATGCTCTCTATTTTGTTATTTTTTTGTTCTGTTTTCAAGGTGATGGTGATTTTGAGAAATGATGTCTGAATTCTCTTATTTAACAATGTCTTCCATTTAGTAGAAAATCCCAGTAGAGTAATGAGCTGATGAGAGTTATTAAGACATTGGATTGCTGATGTCATTCTCCGTTCATTTCTTGTTGGAGGCTTTCAGATCAATGTATCTTGCACAATTTATACTGGGAAATGTATCAAATTATTAAATAAGCTTAGACCATCGAGAATAGCATGTCAAACAAAACACTGAATCATCAGATGTATCTTAAGTGATGAGCCTAGCTTAGGCAATCAGAGAGTTTCCTGAATAGAGGAAGGACGATATTGATAAAAAAAGTTATAGAACCATAGGAACGACAATGGAACTAGTTTCATATTGTGGATTTAAAGTGGCATTTTTTCTTAATGAGAGAGGGAGAGTCGGAAATAGATAACATTGAAATAATTAGTAAACATGTAATTAAACAAACAAAATTTCCAATCGTGTTTTGACTATCTGTAATGTGTATTAAACCAACCATCAAACAACCGTGAACCCTTAAATCAACCTTTATAATTCACACATGTCAGTTGTTCATAAGCAGATTCATTGCCGTCGTGTCTTTGGGTTCGATACTGATGACTGTCATCATTGTTGTCGTGTTGTCTTCCAGTTCCTCATTCACTCATTTTCCTTGTGTTTCCTTGTGAGCTGGTCATATGCTCTTTAACAATTCACCCTCTTTCTCTTTAAGAGCTCTCCTAGTTCAATGTGAGTTCTGTCTATTAAGCCCATCAACTGCTCCCTGTGTGCATTTTAATGCAATTTAACTGCCATGCTCAAGCTGAGATAGATATTATGCATGTGGAACTTGCTTAATACAATATCCAGTTAGGGTTGAACAACTCTTTCTAAGCAAATCAGCCAAGTGATTTTTATAAATTTGCAAAGGAAAAACACATATCTCCTTAAAGAACTCTGTAGAATGAAGTATCTGTAATCAGAAAATCGCTTCATGATGTGTATTCTTCATACATGGCAGTGATCACTTCACGTTTTGCAATCAAGGCGTTTCTTTAGTGCCCTTTCTTAGATAGATATGTCAACATTGACATGCAGCTGCATATGGCCTTTAATGAGGGTAAGGCTTTATCTTGAAAATGCAGTTTTCAAGCAAGTAAACAATATTGCACTTTAGCCATTAGATTCTTGGTGTCTTTCAGAAGCATGACCCAGTGGAGGTTTATAACTTAAAGTCACTGGGATGCTAGCTTCATGCTATTCTGCTGTCATTCCTTATGTATATTTGATGATCAGAATTAAGATTTCAAGGGGCAGGTTATTCTAACCATAACTCACTGTTTTTACTGATTTTATTGTGGTCAATTAACTTTTATCAACTTACCTCTTTCTGCTGACATATACGTAAACTTGCAAGTCAGTTACTGCTTCAATAGCTGAGAGTTGATGTAAGTACCACACTCAGTTATTGTAGATTGATTTGCTCTTTTAAGTCATCTGTAACTGGAATTTAATTTGAAAGCCTCCTGTGTTCCTTGGATTATGCAGATTCGAGTAGGTAATCCATTGCTTGGGGTAGTCGTTGCAATTGTTGTGGACCTGTGTTTATATGCCATGCATCAAAAGCTTTAGAACTGACTTTTGAACTGTTGTCTCTCTGTATCATATGTTTTTTACTTCAAATGTTACAATGGCTAAATTTATTTGTATCAGAAGAGTTGATGGTTTATATGCATGGTATTGAAACTTCTGCTCTGCACTAGATGGTATATTTTGTGCATCCATGGATTGTGTCTAAAAAAGTTGTTCCTGGGTTTTTTATTTTTTATTTTTTTAACTCATGTATATTGTTCTTACCAGCATCTATATCTCTGTAAACAGATAATCTTGTGGAAAATCTCCTGGGAGATTTTGAGTATGAAGTACAGGTCCCATACTTATTATATCGGAATGCAGCCCAAGAAGTTAATGGTATCTGGTTTTACAATTCACGGGAATGTGAAGAGGTTGCGAATCTTTTCAGCAGGTACAAACTGTTGTGTATTTGATAGTATATGTCTTTTGGTCTGTATGTTGCTTCTCATTTCAGCTTTATATCTTTGTATGGTCTTAACATCATCAAACATAAGAAAAAGTGCGAGGGGGCATCATGACCTGGTTGACATGTATAGAAACTGAAGAATTGTTGAAGCTCAATGTGTACATTTCTCACAAAGCACCTTAAAATTGTGTTACTGCCTTTTAAACTTCCTTCTGTATGTTTTTATGTTAACAGAAGAATTTATGCATTAGTTATGCACATTGACCCCTGCAACCAAACCTGTTATTGTGGATTATGTAAGATTTGCGTATTATCTACAACAAGTCTGTTCACTGTATATGATACATGTGTGGCATTTCCTATTTATGCTGATTTTGCTTTACATGTACAGGATACTTAATGCATTCTCCAAAGGCCCTCCAAAGTCTAAAGTATCTTCAACCAAAAGGTAGTACCTAATCTCTTTTTTGGCTGGCCACTTAGTGGTTAGTCATATTTTACTTCAATTTTTTACCAATGAGGGTTGGCTTGTAATTGCAGATGAACTTTGTTTAGATCTTGGTTATTGCTAGCATGGATAACCTTTTCAGTGCTTCATTTTCTTGAAGCTACCTCTTTTCTGAAAACCTGGGACTGCATGACCTTTCTTAGTTGTCTTGATTGGTTGTTATTTCCAGGATTTTTACAACAAGCAATGCCTTCTCATCACTAGTATTTATTAGGTGCTCTGAACCAATTGAGTGGCCTTAACAAGTACCCCCCCACCTCCCCAACACGGGCTTAAAAGGCTTGAATATTTTGTTTGAGGTGATGCTTATGTTGAAACAAATTAGTTTTTAGATGCCAAACTGAAGCAGTAACTCACAAAGTACATAAACATATCCAGTATACTGTGACATATATTCTCCTCTTAGACTGTGTGACCATTATGCTCTGTGTATAAAATTTCTGGCATCCCTTCAGACATAATTCATGGACTAGCTTACTAAGCTGACTTGGGGTTGTGTCACTTCTTACACACAGAAATCTTAATTCTCAGTAGGTCTGTCTGATATCAGAACATGGTTCATTCTTGGTTAAGTCACTTCTCTGTGTTAAAACGTCCATGCCCTCTGAATGACCAAAGTCTTAAAAATGGCAGTTGAAAGTCCTAGGAGGCAGGGTTTAGTTGGTGAACGATTGTGCATCTCTAGAGATAACAATTGTAATTTTCATCTCACGGTGGACCAATTCATCAGGCGGAGGAAGGATGCTGTTTGATTTTTCCCCATTTTGGGGGGATTAATTCCCTGTTCCAGTGGCTGGGGAGCCTGTTCTTCTGTTATATATGACATTTCACCTGCATATGTCAACCAGGAAGACGTGGCGGAAGTTGGATCATTACACCCAAATCTGGTACTGGATTTCCATCCTTAAATTTCAAGGGCATTTTAGTTGGTAATTGGTGAATTACCAAGATGTCCCTTAAATGCCTTTTGATTAGGAATCCAAAGTTCCTCTGTGAAGTTATATTACTATGTATTTGACTAGTCTCCAAATGACATTTAGGAGCCAAGTTAAGGTGAGTTATTTTTGCATTTGTAATGATATGGTTGGAGTCTTGGACAATACTTCAAAATTTTGAGGTTTTTTCAGTTAAAATGCAGCTGTATTTTCCCATAGTCCCTGTTTGATGAGTATTCTGATGCCGCATATTTTGCACTTCTTGCATGACTGATTGCAGAGAATACAAAGTAACAGCAAACATGTTAAGATCAAGGTTCTTATCAACTTTGTTTTCCATGTCCATGGAAGTTTTGCGCCATCACTATTCTTTTAGATTTTATGTTAAAGTTACTGAAGGGTTCATTCTTTGTCCCTTTTGTTTCTTCTAATCTTTATTGTGTGAGATGGATATACAAGCGAGTAAGTGTTTGATATGATGTGAACTTGTTTTCAAAAAGTTCATGATTTTAGGCTAGCTTTTATTCTTTCTCCACAGTGCTTTGCTTTTTGTCGTGATGCTTTTAGCTTTGATACCAGAAATATCATGCCTTATTATCATTGGATCCTTACTCTGCTTGAATACTTATATGCCTCTAGTTTGCTCCAGAAATAGGGTGCTTAATTGCATGTCTGGTGATATCAGGAGCTTCTTCTCTTTTCTAGGAAGTCCTACATACTCATGGAGAAACTTGGAAATTGCAAGTAAAATTCTTAATGTGATTCTTGCCTTGAGGATTTATGCACGCATATATTTTCTGTTCCATCTTTCATTTAACATGGCAGTTGCTGTTCTGTTTCCTTATTGGATTATAAATTTAGGCTGGTAGTTGCAAGTTTTCCTTCCCCTTCTTGAAAGTCAAATATATGTTTTCCAGCAGTGACTTTGAGGAGCTTGAAGCGGTTCCAACATTGGCAGTGATGGACGGGCCACTGGAGCCATCATCAGCATCGGCCCCTACAGTAGCAGATGTTCCCGATGAATCATTTCATAACTTCTTTAGTGTATGTATTCCTGTTAATATTTGATCCGAAGACTTGTTACTCTGCATAACTTAATGTAGTCTTGTCCTGCATTTGTGTTTACTTTGAGTGGAGTTTACAAATTTTTATGATGTGAGCAAATCATGTGTTTTAGCATGGCCATCTTTTATTTCTGGTTCTTTGTCTACTGAAAATGCATCTAGCCTTGATGAGACTAGTTTGTTTCTGCACAAAAGCTCTTTCTACAGGATGCTCATAATCTGCATTTAGTTTGATTCTTACTTCGAACCAAGGATGCTCATAATCTGCATTTAGTTTAATTCCTACCTCCAACCAATTTATTGCTGCCAACAGTTCATTTGTAAATATGCTCTGACCATGGGAGTTCTTTTCATCAAATCTTCTGCAGACCGCAATGAGTATGGGTACTTCAAATACTGCCATTTTAGGGCAACAACATCAGGCTCCTGCACCATTGGCTTTATCATCCCATGCACCTAGCGCCGTTCCCTCGGCTATGCCAACGCTGCAAAAACCATCTCCTCCTTTGCAAACTTCTTCCACTCCCCTAATGCCCCTATTGGATAACCATGATTCTAGAACTAGCAGCAATCTTGCCACCAACCTGGTGAAGCCTGATTCCTTTTTCGCACCACCACCTTCTTCTTCTGCATTGATAATGCCAGCTATTTCGTCTTCCACGCCTACTGCTCCTCCACTTCATCCTCCTATCAATTTGCAACGCCCATATGGTACACCAATGCTTCAGCCCTTTCCCCCACCAACTCCACCCCCATCTCTCACTCCTACACCAACCTATGGACCAGTTATTACGAGAGACAAAGTCCGTGACGCTATGATGAGGCTTGTGCAGGTATGTTTCTTGTGTCTTGCTTCTTGTTCAAATGAATATCTCATTGATCCCTTCAACAAAGTTTCTTGGAAAGCTATACCATTCCTGTAAAATCAATCACATAAATTAGGTTAATGGTTCTGTGCCATGATCCTTTAGGCTAATTCTTTGTGTTCCAATAAGTTGTTTCTGTGAATTGGAGGCAACAATTTTAAAATCGCGCTTCCTTTTCTGATGTTGTGAAGTGTCCTTCAATGTGCTATAAATATATGGATGGACTCAACTCTAGTGCATTTAGCTGATTATTCTCTGTGGTTGCATTTGGATTTAGTTTGCCCTTCTATTATTCGAAATAAATATATGCGATTGGTGGCTGTCTCGCCTCTCAGTTAGTCTTACTTGCCTGTACTCAACTGCCCCTTAATGTTATCATCTTTCTTAAAACAATTTTAGAAAACAACTGCAAAAGACCTGGAAGATGCAAGAGCAAGAAATTGCCTTCTAGCAAAATAAATATAATGCTCGAGTCATTGCTTGGTTATTGTAAAGTTTATACATGGAATACTTAAAATACATTGTAGTTGCTAGTGAAATTAATACTACAATTAAGCAATCATGCTTACTCATTGAGCCACTTGATCTCATTATCCAGTAATTATGTAGGGCTCCTGTTGCCCTATAAAGCTTGCTACAGGTCTCACTGTTAGCCGTATGAGCTCTTATGTTCTTATTTGGAGCCTTTTACATGATTGGATTTAAGATGCTCTAACAATAGCCTGCTTTCTTACCTCCTCTTTGCTTTGACAGAACAACCAATTCATTGACCTGGTGTACCGAGAGATGCTGAACGCGCACTATTCGTGACTGATAATTAAAAGGAATGCTGGGTTGTGCTTCTGTAGTTTGGTGAATTCTACTTGTAGTAAGTACTAGTTTTTGTATAGCAACTTCCGTGATCAATGGCTTTGTTAATGAAAGAACCTTTGTTATGTAGCTTCAGTTGTCCAATGTGATGGGAATGTGTGATGTGTTGTATTTCTCTCGCCCTGGCTAATTGCTACCAAGATGGAAATTTTCTGTAGTTAGTATACAATATGGAATCAAGCCACCAATTCGAGATCCACGGTGAACACAAGGTCGTTAGTAATTGATGTAGGTGCTGTCCACCCATAATGGGATGACTAGATGAAAGGCTCGGGTTGCATAGTATATGGATCTCACTAATAATCACCTCCTGTCGAAAACGTAGATAAAGGGTGGACTCAGTGCACAAAGCTCCTGCGTTTGTGGGTTTGGGTAAGGAGCGGACCACAAGAGTATAATACAGCCTTACTTTTCATTTTGCAAGAGTCTGTTTTTACGCCTTGAATTCGTGACCTTAAGGTCACGTGACAACGACTTTACTTTGTACCAACTTTGATAAATCTCGAATTCAGTCCAGCTTAGCTTAGAACTCGTATCAGTGAATGTAGATGACAATTTTCGTAGGACGCCATAGTTATCCTATTCAAGCATTCATCTAATGGGCGGCAGCTTAGGCGGGCCATCCATCCCCTTTGCAACAGTAATATCATTGTTATTTTCTCGGGGCCCTAGGTTGAACAAGATTAGAAACTGTGGAAGTTTTTGCGGCAAGATGTAGTATATACTTTGGAAGGATATATCTACCCAACGGATTATCTTGGAAGGGGATTCAAGGGGCATATTAGTTTGGCTGAAGAACCCAACTAAGGTTCCATAAAGATTTGTCATTGATTTAGCCACGTCAGAAAGGGCAGCCCTAATGCACAAAAGCTCCCATGTAAGCAGGGCCGAGGGAAGGGGCGGACCACAATGTTCAATAGTATTCAGCTTTACCTTGCATTTTCCAATAGGCTGTTTCCACGCCTTGAACCTGTGACCTCAAGGTCATACGACGACAACTCTACCATTGTGCCAAGGGCCTCATTTTGATTTAGCCATGTCACTAGGAGTGCAAAAGAGATGGCTGATAATCTTGCTAAACAGGGTGTGCAACAAGACAGAATCAAGGTCATTACTGATCGTGAGATTTCTCTTGGGTTGAAAGAGAAAATCTCTTGTATTTTCTCCGGTAAAAGAAGCACACCCGTAATTACAAGGTTCCCAGCCCTTAGGCATGCCTTTTCATCGATACACCAGTGGAACCTTGATCTACATGTGGATAAAAGAATGGGACGTTTGATCATCAAAGGAAGAAGCATAAACAGTTCAATCGAACGGTGGAGACTTGAGCCACTTATTGTAGACAAATAAATTTTCCATCCAACATTAGAAAAAAAAATAATAAAAAAATCTCCCATCAAGATATGAAACATAAAACAACTTGTATCTGCCCAAGTAGGGGCTTCCAGTATATCTTATCCCTTTTGTTTTTTCTAGATATAAGTCAGCCCCATATTTTGCTACCTATGAAAAATCACGCCCATCTCATAATTCTAACGACTAGTTCTTTTTATTTATTTACAGATATAAATTGTCTTAACTTAAATACAAAGAAACATACACTCCAAAGATCCAACCGGAATGACCATTTTTGCTGTGGAGATAATCTAGGAGAGTCCCAACATGCTGCATGGTATAGATCTTCCATCAGTTATGCCTAAATTCAAGAAAAGGTAGAGTGGGCTGGAAAAAGCTATTTTGGGCGCCTGATGTTATCAAGACACAGAGAATGAAAGAATGGTAATTAAATAAAAACAACGAGATCAATTGATTTAGTAAATGATACTTTCCTGAGACAACATACCTGTGTTTGTCGTCTAATTATCTTGAAAATTCACCGGAAACAAGAACTGCTATTACTGTCGTTAATCGAAACCAAATTACATAATATAACTGCAGTGAACAAACGAAGGGGAGCCTTGGCGCAACGGTAAAAGTTGTCGACATGTGACCTTGAGGTCACGGGTTCAAGGCGTGAAAACAGCCTCTTGCAAAATGCAAGGTAAGACTGTGTACTTTAGGCCCTTGTGGTCTGCCCCTTCTCCATACTCTGCATAAGCAGGAGCTTCGTGCGCCGGGGCTGCCCTTTTACTGCAGTGAACAAACAAACCGAAAAATGCAACATAAAACAGATATTGTCAATGGACTTGGACAGCACTAGCACACATCCTGTCATGTCCTAGCGCATCTAGAATGAACTGAAATGCGTATCTGAAAGCGAGAACCTTGAAGCTGTTACAGCAATCAACCATGTGAAGACCTACAACAGGAACAAGAGATTTAGACATTCTTAATTGAACAGATCTTGATAACTTTGAGCAAGTAGACTTGTATGATTCGGATGTCAGATGGCATCAGTGAGTGGCACATTCCTCTTAAATTGGCATCAGAAATCCAAGCAGCAGTTACGGTTCCTTTGGTCCATGGAAGAAGCTTGTTCAACCTTGAAATTAGTATGCTTGAAACAAGTGACAATGAGATTAAGAACAAAAAGAAATTACATTGATGGCGTATTAGTGGACTGAGCTTACCCGATGGTGCTTTCCCTTTATAGTATTCGCTTGTTGTTCGACCAGAACATGAGGAATATGGGCTATCTTATGGCAGTCTTCCCCTTGATCCTTCTGGCATCGTCCTGTAATAAGTGGGCACCCAGCTATATGCAGTTCCCGGAGAGCCGGAAGATGTTGAAGCTGCTCTGACAATGAGCTCAACTTGGAACAGAAATGAATGGCGAGCTTTTCGAGTGCTGTGAGTTGGTTCAATGCATTTGGAAGAGTTGTTATTTCTGGTGATAACATAATCTTCAAGGACTTGAGACTGGGAGGATCTGGCAAGGAATGCAAGATACCACCCTTGCCCGGTAAACAAGGTGCTTAGGGGATGAAAGAGTTGGCAGTTCAGACAGTGCATTGCAGCTTTCAATATTTAGTGTCTCCAGTGGGTCAGGTAGTGGGGGTAATGCTCTCAAACTGGGACAATCACGGAGTTTTAATTGTTTCAGGCATGGCATTTCTCCTTCCATCACTTTCAAGTCCCAGTTTTCCCAGTTAGGCATTTTCTCCAAACTGAGGGTCTCCAGTTGCGGATAGCCTTGTAGTGTGCCATCATCCTGATTCAACCCGCTATCTATGTGCCTCACCTTGTCCATACCATTTATATGGAGATATCTAAGGAACCTCAGTTTCCCAAGGTTTGGCAATCTCTCCGCGTTCTTGCATTTAATCAGTTGCAAAGAGACTAGATTAAGGAGTGTTGGTTCTTGAACCCAACTGGGGCAATTAAGACCAATGTAATTCCATATTTCAAGTCTTTTCAAGTTTTCGTTTGGTCTGATGCTTTTTAGCACATCCTCCATTGTACTTTCGGCTGTTTCAGATTTGATGGTCGCTTGGTACATGGACTCGAGTATTTTTGCAGGAAGATCCCTCTTTGGATCCCATTATTTTTTGAAATCTAAAACTAGAGACTTGAGATGACTTTTGGACTTCAAATTTGCTCTCCCAGCCTCCTCTTTACTCTCTATCCTGTCCAGGTTGCTGATGATTAATCTGTCCCGCAACTCATTGAGATTCTCCATCTGTCCAATGCTACATCCACTGTCACCACCTATGATGAACTCACTCAACTTATAGATGTCGGTTAGGTTAGGTTCCCTATTCCACATGGTAGGGCAATCACATTAGTTCCTTCAAAGTCGAGATGTCTCAGCCTAATCAGCTTCCTCATCTTACTTGGTAATTCTTCAAGTAAGGAATGTGAAAGTTTCAAGGTCTGCAAAAGACAGAGACTGCACAGTGATGCCGGCAGCTTCTTGATGTATGTTGAGGACAAGTTAAGATATATTAAATGTTTCATCCTCCCAACAGAACTCGGCAAATCTAAGACCCTAAGAAATCTCAAGTGTTTGAACTACTCATTAGACACTTCAAGATTCCTTTGATTTCCAAAGGGTACGAGTGTGCGCAGAGTACTGGCACTGTCAAATATAGTAGGATTCAAATGCACGGTCTCGCTGCAAATTAAAGACGCATGGCGGGTGTTGATGGGTACCTTCTCCGACACAACATCCTCAACAAAGTATTCGCTGCCAGCAATTGATCGAGCAAGGTCGCGGACCAAATCATGCACTTTGCATATAGTTACCTGGCCATCATCATCTCATTCAGCCCATCCCAATAAACTCTGTGATAACAGTTCATCAAAAAATTCTGAAGCTACTTCTTCCTGGTGTCGTCCTTCCTCGCAGTGAATGAAACCATCTGCTGCCCACAGATGTATTAACATTTCTTTTTCAATCTGGCAATCTTCCGGGAATAATGAAAAATACTCGAAGCAGTGCTTCAAATGGCATGGCAAATTAGTATAACTTAAGGTTAAAGGTGCCAAGTAATGTTCCTCGGTCCTCCACATTTCCCTTTCCAGTACAGATGACCACTCTTCCCTGGACTTTTTGAAGCGCATCAGATTTGCTAGAACTGCTGCAGCTATACGCAATCCCCTACTTCTGATCATAATTTGCCGGCCAAGAGGTGCCAACTCAGCACATTCTTTTTCACTTCTTCCAGCAAATGCCCGTTTACAAAACATCATCCAGAGTTCCGCTGCTGTCAACAACGATAGACAAAATGGGGGACGTACTGATGCCACTGTCGCAACATGTTGACTGCAAGTTGTAACCAGAAACTTTGCTCCCCCTCCCACCACTACGCAGGGGAAGCATCAACATCGACCACTTCTCATAGTCCTCCGCCCAAACATCATCCAGCACAAGCAAAAATCGTGTCCTACTTACAACGTGAAGCCATCTCTGCAAGTTTTCCAAATCAAGGAGCTGACATGTAGACCCAGTTGCAGATTCTACAATTCCTTTTGCAACCCTTTTAAGGTCAAAATCTTGGGGCACACAGACCCACATTCTGGAGTAAAAATGGGTTCGGACCCTTTCCTCGTTGTAAATCAGCTGAGCAAGAGTCGTCTTTCCAATACCCCCCATGCCGACTATACAAATAACATCCACATCATCCTCCTCTCCTCTGCTCTCCATGTCCAGTAACATTTCCATTATTCTCTGTTTTTCTTCTCCTTTACCATAAATTTCCTTTTCAAATTTTCAGTTGATGCGATTAAAATTTGCATTGCTTCAAAGCTCAAACAGGATCATGTAATTCGATAGGCATCTTCCAAATAATTGAAGATTTTTTGGAAAAGTCCGAACTTCTTATGCACCCATTTTATCCAATTAATTCAAAAGTTATTAAAATATGTGAATTTAAAATTGAATGCAAATTACCATCGATTCAACTAATAAAATTCACATTTCCCAAATAATTTGGGAAATTCTAAAGTTCATTTGTAAATTAAGTTATAAATCCAAATAACAAACTGAAATTCACATCCTAAGTGTCCATTTGGCCGGCAGGAAATAAATGAAAATTGATTTCCACGTAAAAAAATTTCTTCATAAAAGGTGTTTTATGGCTTGAAATTGAGCAAAAATCAATGACATACTTTTTCACGAAGAATTTTTATTTTTTTTCTGGAAACCAATTTTCATTCATTTTCTGCCAACAAACACAGGCCCTAATAATACTTGTTCCCAAATTTTTATGCTTGCCGAATTTTATGATTGTTTGCCTTAATTGATATGTTCCCTAATCCAAACGGTGTAATTAGATAAATACATAGCGTGAACAAAAGATAAAAATATTTTGGTATTGTATGCCTCAAAGTAATTTAGCAAAAAGGGCTTTTTTTTAAAGAAAAAGTAATTTTATTGATGGGTCGGAAAGCACTCCACATTGCCTTACAATGTGATTGACAAGATCAATGAACACACTAAAAACCATAATTACATACCATAAGAGGCATTAACCAATGCCTCAAACTCTAAAATAAGGAAAAACAACTTCTTTTGCGAAGCCATCCGCCAGATCATTGGCCAAGAGCGGGGTGTGAACAAAAACACCACTTTTGATTTTCCTACATAAAAGGGCAGCCCTGGTATTCAAAGCTCCCACAAGCTTCAGGAAAGGGGTGGACTACAAGGGTCTAATAGCATGCAGTCTTATCTTGCATCTCTGCAAGAGGTTATTTCCATGCCTTGAACCAATGACCTCAAGGTATATAATGCGCAGCCTTACCTTGATAATACTTCTAATTTTGCTACATGCATGCTAAAATGTCCATGGCAGAGGATAAGTAGTCTTTAAGCCAAGGTATCAAATTATAAGAATCCTTTCAACTGTTAATGAAGAAAGATGATTTCAAGTCCATAAATTTAAGCCAATGTGGACTGACATCAGATTTGATTTTGAACTAACCTTGTGCTGGAGCCTACCTCTTTGGCTTGCATTTATCCACCTCTTCGGGAGGAGCTTCGTGCACCTGGGTTTTGAGATGGCAGCAATAGCCTCTCAATTTATACCAGTATCTCCCGCCGAATAGTCTTTGAATTCTGGTCGTACCGAGGGCCAAAGTGTTAAATAGCTTGAAGATCTTCTCAAATAGGTTTGGAGACAAAAACTTCCCTTTAGAGCAAACAGCATTTCTCTCCATCCAAATGGATCAAATCGATGGCATAAAAACCATATTAAAATTTTTTTTTTACATGTTTTGGAAAGGCTCCGTTGTGCAAGCAGCTCTTGGAAGATTGCACTCCAAATTTTGAAATAAATAAATAAATTGCATTCCAAACATGCAATGCTTACCTGCAATTCATGAACAAGTGTCCTTGGTTTTCCTCGTGCTGATGGCACAGAAAAACACGTTAAGGACCCATGCCACCCTCTTGAAACAAAATGATCATAAATCAATATTTTATCAAGAGCTAGCGACCAGCCCAAAAAAATGAAACTTTAGGTAGCACCATTGAGTCTCATACAAGCCTTGCATGAGTCGAACGATCATGACGTGAAGAGAGCATGTGGGATGCCACTTTCACTGTAAAAACTCTTTGCAGACAGTAAATGGCAGTCAAGCTCTCGCCTATGCACAGTTCGGAGAAGAGACTACAAGGGTCTATAGTATGCAATCTTATCTTGCATTTTTGTAAGAGGCTGTTTTTACACCTTAAACCCATAACCTCAAGATCACACGACGACAACTTTACCATTGCACCAAGACTCCCCTTCTAAAACTCTTTGCAGACAGTCACACCATAATATCTTGTCACTCTCCGGGGAGTAGATGACAACTTTCTTGCGTTTTTTTTAATAGTTCTTCTAGATGCTCTTGTCAGTAACCGGTCAAAGGTTCTTCGAGGATGTATGTTCCAAGTCACCTCACAGCTTGCTGCTCTAAACAGTCGATGATATACATCTTCTAAACATCTTCCCCCAGTAATAAATCTGGCCAAAAGAGGACTTTATCCCCTTTTCCAACGCAAAACCCTGTATGTTCTTTGAAGATTTGCCAGTGTCCTGAGAAATCTTTCCAAATTCTAGACCAGGTGCACTCTCTTCAATTTCAGCCTCCATTCTATATGCTGTGAATATCTTTCTTTAACCAAGTTCCTCCACAAGAGATTAGAATTAATTGCAACCTCCACAAGAAAGTTCTTTGAATTTGTTCCAATTTTGCTACCACCAACATCAAACATTGAAATAAAGACAGGAAGTAGATTGGTAAATTAGCCGTAAATGCTTCGAGAAGAGTCAAACGATCATCTTTCAAAACACTGTTCTTTGCTAATTTGAGAGTTTGTTTTGATACTTTTGGATGATCGGCTCCCACAAGTTGTCATTTGGACGACCATCAATTATCTCGGATCCCCATCAATTATCTGAGAGCTTGGAAGATCCGTAACGATGTAATTTCACGGGGCTTCAATGCCAAATGATTCTTGAATTATACCTCAAACACCTGAAATGATATTTTCTTCTTGCAAGTGTTTGAGTATTCTACAATTCTTCCATGACCTATCATATATCATAGGGGCGTGTAGACAGCCTCTTGCAGATGCAAGGTAAAGCTGCATACTGTTGACACTTTCTTGGACCCTGCATCTGCAGGAGATTCGTGCACTGGGGCTGTCCTTTTATGTTTTTGACAGTATAGTATAGTTCCTAAGCGAGAATATGCTCTGCTGAGCTTCTTCATAGTCTTAGATTTTATTTAGGTTAAGAGTTAGCATTAGGTTGAAGGCAAGCCTTGGCACAACAGTAGTGTTGTCGTCGTGTGACCTTGAGGTCACTGTTTCAAGGCGTCGAAACAGCCTCTTGCAAAATGAAAAGTAAGGCTGCATACTATTGACCCTTCTAATCCGTCCCTCCCCTGAACCCTACATCCGCTGGATTTTTGGGGCTGGCCTTTTTCAGTTAGCATTAGGTTGGTTAGTATGTCCAATGGATGGATATTGAACCATCAGTACTGTGATCGACAGCACTGCTGCACTGCTTGGGATGTTAAGGGGTCTTCTCTAAGTTCATTCTATTGCTTGAAGACATTACAGAAGCGTTAGTCCAGCATAAGCTTAAAAAGAGAGATCAACAGAAATAGGCCCTCAATCCAGTCGTGCATGAATTCGGAGCCCTCTGCACGGGCTTTGCAGTAAAATGTTGGCTGGGTTAGATTACGTTGATCTAAACCGTTTTGGTCTGGGTCCTGTCTAAGATATGCCATGCCTGAAAAATCTCATCCATCAGATGATCCCAACCTTGGATTCTTCCTTTTTTTTAAATACCCTGAATTACAAAAAGTTCCTCAAAACAGATAAAAACTTGGGGGCATGGCCTGAGTAAAAGACAGGAAAATAAACGGTTTTGGATTCTTCAGTTCTTATTGATTCTGGTTTCATATTTTTTCCCTTTATGATTTGGCACAAGTTTCAGTACTTTCTTGCCTATCGGCTGGGTAAATTGCTATGTGGGTAAGAAATAGCTGTGAAGAGACGATAAAAAGGGCAGTTCTGGTGCACGAAGCTCCCACCCATGCAGAGTCCGGTGAAAGGGTGAACTACAAGAGCCTATAATAGGTAGCTTTATCTTGCATTTTTGCAAGATGCTATTTTCACGTCTTGAACACATACCCTCAAGATCACATGGCGACAATTTTTACCATAATGTCATGACTCTCTATGATCAAGGTAGTCAAATAAAGAGTCAATTTAAACAGTCCTATTAGTCTGATCAATCTGTCATTTATCATCGATAGGATCTCATGCGGAAGATATTTCGAAATTTCCTATCCATTGACATCACCATTTACAACCCACCAGCATTCTCTCCTCAATGTTCCAAGGTGCATCCCACCATTCCAATGACCTCAGCCTGATGAGACCGACTACAACGCGGACGTTACCATCAGGTCTTTTCAAGGAACTTCTCTAGTCGGCGTCGGAATGCAAATGCTGCATGATCAAGTACTATTCATCTCATCCACTATCAACTTTAAAATTGCTTTAGTAGAGACTTAAATTCCGCGACAAATCAATCGCAATTAACTTTCATCTTAAAATTGATTGCTTTTATCTTTGAAACTTCTCGTGCTTCATCTGTTGTCTTTTCTTGGCAGAATATTAAATGAGTTCCGAAGATCATTGGATGGTGGAACCGACCATGACGATATGGCAAACTTGTGATCACCTGTTAAGTCAATGGTGCCATTTTCACACTTGCATGGATTTATGGGGCCCAAAGGTGACATAAGGAGAAGGTCATAGAACCCAAGCAAGTTGAAGTTCTAGTTCTTAACGTTGATAATCTGTAACTGTATGCAGTCCAATTGTGCCCCTAAGCATGTTCGAGGTCTAGCAAGTCAATGGTAATACTCTTGCAATGTACACAATTCAATTGCAAGTGTTCGACGCGGTCCGGTCCATTGCGACACTGAGCAAGTTGCTAATTTTATCTGTAGATATTGATAGATGGATAGCCTTTGAGGTCACTGGTTGGAGACTTGAAAGGGACTGCATACTATTGACTCGTTCTGTTCTGACCCTTTCCCGGACCTCGCTTAGGCAGGAGCTTCGTGTACCAGGCTACCTCTATCTGTAGATGTTGACAATGTGAAACAGTATCCAACCCCATTGAGACCCTAAGCAAGTTTAAACTCGAGCTGTTAAAGTTGATGCTCTTGATCTCTTTGCAGTCCCTTTCACATATCTTGGATATTAAATGAGGACCGGTAATTTTGTATGAAGGACCTAACTTTTGGTTGATCTGACCTGTTCATCTTATCTCTCTAGAGTTAGATGTCTACTGATCAAAAAGATTTGCAAAATAGATGGTCAAAAACTTGATATGAGCAACACTTGCGAACAAAAGCTAGAATCATCTCAAAAGTTGAAGAAAAATCAGATGAATGGATCGGATCAATACTACGAAGTAAAAGGAGGGCATAACATGGAAATTTACCATTTTGTGTGAAGGTCCCATGGTGAGCAACATGATTCATTCATGCCCTTTGAGAGGCCTTCAAAACTGGGTGTTCTCCATTGGCTTGAGTCAAGGAGTAAGTACAGACAGACGTGATCCTACAACTTCCCTATCTTTAAAGAAGAAATTATCAACCTAGAATCTTATCTTATGTACTTAGACAATGATATTTAGGTATGGCATTTCATTTTCAAGGGCTTCCCTCAAGTTTCCCATGACAGTGATGGCTTAGTGGGAAGGTCCAATGTCTCTATCACAGATCAAATGAAATCATGACCTTTAGATCACCAGTCTCTCTCCAAAGGAGAAAAGTTTTCAGCAAAATTCAACTATCTACTTCTCTAGCTACATTATGGTAGGTATATCAACAGAGGAAGGCATGATAGGGTAGATGCTACCCTGGTTATGAATTTTGGAAAATCTAACCCGTTCATCGTCTTCAGAATAGCTTAGTTAGGCTACATACCGCAGTTTATGATTTTGTTTATAGAGCTCAAATCACAATCATCCGTTTTAGAAAAACTCAAAACAAGTGGCTAAGATCATCCAATTGCATTGACTTTGTATACGCCCAACATGATGAACGGCCTGGATATACTAAAATTCATTCTCAGGGGCAGCAACTTCTCTATCAAACGCTCATAGCCCGTCTACTACTTCTACCGGGACTCTTTAGAGGGTGGTTAGCTGATTACATCCCAAGGAATTAGGGTTATACAAAAGGCTTAACTATTCAACCGCTGGGTCCCACAACTTTTTCATCCGTTGATGACCATAGACTTGAATGTTCTAATGTGTGCACTGGACGGCTCAGAAAGTCCAAAAGGAGAACTTGTAAGAGTGGTTAAAGAATCAGGGTTGCCTGGTGCATTTCTTTCAGAATAGGGGCCCAGAAGATCAACGGTTTGGATCATAGGAAATTGGACCCCACTTCTACTTCTATGGCCAGTCAATTCTTTGCATCGAAGTTGGCTGACCAAAACGGAAGATCTGAACCGTCCGCTGCTACCTAGTTCCCATCCATAGACTTTGTGCCTACTTTTGATTCTAATTTACTCATCCAAAGATCATTAGTAAAATGATTAGGATCCATTGCAACCTTGACGAGTGTGATTTTTTACAATAAAGTAGGACCCACCATATGACCATAAGATTGTGCAAGTCAGCCTATCTTAGGTAAGATGGTGATGTAAGACCAACCCATCTCAGTGGGTTGGTACCAAGTAATAACCCTATATAAATTTTCAAGGCCAATAATTTTACTAGCCTAGGTTCTATATGCTTACATACAAGCATGTGGAGGCCGTCATGATCTCATCATCCGTACACTGCAGTAAACTCAGTTCAAACATAAATTTTTAAATATTTAAGTCGAAGGTTTTAGAAGGGCAAACCTGAATAAAAATAGTGAAAAAAAATTTAAAAATTTTGGAGCTAAATGAAGTCATAACATGTAATTAAAGGGAACAGAAGAACAAGATTCATATAATGATAGTTTATAAATAATTCAATAATCTCAACCACAAATAATTACCCCCGTGACAATACGTCATCACCTTACCCAGCGTAAAGCTAGTAGAGAGGAGAGAATTTCTTTCATACACACACATATATATTTGGTCTACTAATTATTTTTTATCAATGTGAGGTGTTTATCTAATTTGGTTTTCACAAGATGTTTCTGTTAGAAGGGCAGCCTTGGCCCAACTATAAAGTTGTCGTCGCGCAATCTTGATATCACGGGTTCAAAGTGTGGAAACAGCCTCTTACAAAAATACATGATAAAGTTGCATACTATGGACTCTTGTGGTCTGCCCCTTCCCTAGACCCCGTATATGCTGGAGCTTTGTTCATTGAAGCTGCCCTTCTAAGATGTTCTTGTTACAAAAACTCATTTTTAATGTAAATTTATAGGTTTATTTATCTAACTAATTAGGTAGGATAAATGAAAAAAAAATTAACTTGTTCACATATCACAGGAAAAAATAAGGATTTATGTGCTCGAAGAAAAATATAATTAGCTTAATATATAAAGGAACTGATGTTAGAGTGCCCGTTATATGAGATCTTTGGTACCATTCAATTTGAGGAAAAGCCAATTCAATATATGCTTGCATCATAAAAAAGTATAAAAAGTAGGAGAATTTTACTCTAAACACAGTTACATACGAGGTAGTGTATAATTTTCATAGAGAGAGACTATTTTTTACATTAATATAAAATTTTATTTATTTGCTTTAATATGAGATATTAGATGGATGGATTTGATCATTAAGATGATGTTTGATTACCAATTTGAAAATAATACAACAGGGTTTCCAACTTCATGTTGCCGAGTTGCCGAGAACAATTTGAACTGAAGCAATCTTTCAGGATTCACTCCGCCTTCAGCCTTGCTTCCCATTATCATTGCCATTGTAGCACATGTGTGGCCCAGCCTATAAGGGCCATAACATATTTTAAAAAATGTGCCCAGAGAGCATAAAGAGATAGAGTCTATAGAGAGATTTCAAAAAAGGTTAAAGACTAAGGAATGCACATGCAACAAAAAAAATATAGGCAAATTCTCTTGGGGCTAATTAATCTAACTAATAAGATAGGATAAAATAAAAATAATTAAAATTAAAACATACTAACATAGCACAAGGATGAATAAGCTTTTTGTAGATATATTAAAGAAATTCTCGACAATATATATAGAGAGAGAGAGAGAGAGAGAGAGCATAGTCATTAAATATATTGAAATATAATTTGAGAAACTTAAGCACCAGCATTCACATAATCTCCTAAAGGCATAATTGAGAATCATCCAAAAATAAAAAATTTGCCTAAATTTCGGTAAAATCTCATTCGTACCGGTCGAAATGACATAATATTAAATTTAATTCTTAGCAAAAAAGGGATAAGTAGCAACCAAAACCTACAACCAAGCAACCAACTGCGTTAGATATTGCCGGCTTTCTACGTTTTGGTTCGTCAATTTTAAACTTTTGATAAGTCGTAGTTGTCCTGCCGAAACCTATATAGTTTGAGTGTTAAGCCTTGTACTTTGCTGTCCATTTTCCTCGTAAAGAAAAAAGAGTGTTGAATTACTTTGATAGTCATAGCATTGCAAGTAAATGGAGCAAAGAGCTTACCCTTTGTTTCTATTAGAGTCACGAGCTTTCATATTTGATTGCACGAGGCATTTGACCTTACACTAATGCATCAAGGTAGGTTGAAAATTTTATGAATGAATCTGAGCTCATTCTATAAGCCTTGCTTGTGAGAAACTGATGTCGGACCATCATCTTATGTAGCCATCCATTATTAAACCTTATAAATGGAAATTAGTACTTCCTTCAAGTAAATCCCTCTTTAACCACAAATTTTCAACTTAAATAAGAAACTTCGCCATCAATCATATCAATTACAAATCTAAATCTAAAAAGTTGAATCAATCGTGACCGTGTTATTGTTTCCCCTCTTTAATTTTTTTAAGTTTTTGCATTTCTAAGTATTCACTTAGACGCACAATCACACCAGCACTAATGCTACAGATCCCGTTTTCATCAACAAACAAGTTAGATGTTTCCGAAAGGGATCGAATTTACAACCGTTCATCTTGTGGGCCATCGTGAGTCGAACCACATGATCTTGGTACGTATTCCAGGGGTTTTCCATTGATAAGATATACAACCTGTCTACGTCACCCATCAACTGTGGCAAGGTCTACGGGGCAGGAAGTTTAATCTGAATTAGGTTAAGAGTCAGATACAATGACGTAAAATTCCTAATCTTTTACAAGGAAAACGACCTCAAGCTAACCTTCCATGCTCTAGGCATGGTGTAGTGAAAAGAAAATTGTTATAAATAATAATAATAATAATAACTTCGTTTAATAATTATTTATAATATGGCCGGCTTGAAAAATCTTCCATGTCATAAAACTTTTGGGTACTTCTGTGTAATTCAATTTCAAACTACAAAACACTTTTTTTTTTAACACTTTTTTTTGTTAAAATAAAATATTTAGCACAGTTGGTCACAAACAACTCAGTATCTTCCTTAAAATAAACTGTTTGAAGGTTTGATTCCCCACTTTTATTTTTGCCAAAAATTAAATTTCGGAGGGTATGTAAATGATTTGCTTCTTAATTTTTTTTATAATAATAATAATAATAATAGGGAGAGAACTTTAGCTGCTAAGTGCATATCTATGACATTTTTCTCTTCTTTTTTTCTTTAATTCTAAAGTCACCCTGTTCATTATTTAGAGATCAAGAAAAGTTATTAATTTTAAGATGCGGAACTCAGATCAAACCTCGTTTTTTTCAAAGCTTTTATGTGACAAATTTATGGGCAGTTTTCTTGCTCTGGATCTATATTATATGAAAGTCCAATATTTTTTGAGTTTTGCAAATTTGCCATTAGATTTTTGTGAGCTTTGCAAAATTATTATTCTATAAATTTTCCATCTTCTTTTCTTGTTAGCTTTTTGGAACTTAGATTTTACCTTCTCTATTTCTCTCTCTTAACAAATTCTAACAAAATGACATTTTGCAAGCTAGTGAAAATTTAATGGCAAATTTACAAAACTTAAAAGATGTTAAACTTTTTTGTAAAAATACTAAAATATAATGGCATTTTTGCAAAAAATCCTATTGTTTATTTCTAAGCTTTTCCACTAGGAATCCATAAACCTTCTAAAGATAGAGTAATGTAATCCATTTTACCTTCAATATAGTTTTTTAACGTCTGTTTGAGAAACCGGTTTTTTTGTTTTTATTAAAAAATTTCCCTTTCACAACAGAAGACCATTAATGTGGTTTTTTTTCTTTTAATATAGTACTTTAATGCTTAGAAGTTGTCACAACGGTAAAAGTTGTCATCGTGTGACCTTGAGGTCACAGATTCAAGGCGTAGAATCGGCCTCTGGCAAATTGCAAGGTAAGGCTGCCTACTATAAGCCCTTATGGTCCGCCCCTTCGCCGAACCCCGCATAGGCGAGAGCTTTGTGCACCGGGGCTGCCCTTTTATAGTACTTTAATGCGCAGTTGGAAAACTTGTTTTATTTGTTTTTGTTATTTTTTTTTTTCCTATTTCAAGCAGTAAACCAAGCTGGTTTTTCTGCGGTGAAATAGAAAATATTCAATAAAAGCAAATGAAATAAGCTTTGCAAACACAAGTACTAAATTGATAGGAAAAAAAATAGAAATCTCTTGGGAACACGATTATGCTTTAAACCAATATACAAAAACCTAACTTATGGCTCTATATCCATGTGAAAAGGAATTGCATCAACAATAAAAATCAACAGTTCCAAAAGTCAAAAATTGGTATAGTAAAATTAGAATTCAACACCGACAAATTGAACAGTCAAAATTCTACAGCAAATCCGTAGATCTGTCACAGTAAATCTTGACAGATCAAATCATATAAACTCTATATATATGGGATGATTCGATATTTGAGTGGGATGTGAGGAAAGCAAGAATGTGTGTGTAATACAGTAAGAGAGAGGGATAGAAGAAGAGAGTAGAGTGGAGTGAGGATCTGGTTTTGATCCTCTCCCTCTTTAGTGTAATACGATTCAACTAGTGTGAGATTTTCTCTTTCCCATGGATGTAGGCCAAATCTGATCATTACACGTTAATCCCTAAGTATTATGTGTGTGTAATCGTGTCCTCACAAATAAGATCCAGATTATTGAATTTGGTAGTCAGATCTGAACAGATCGATAGATTCTGACTTCCTAACTGTCACTACTTAACACTAGCTACTACGCAACAAGAAGAAACGAACAATATTTTGGCCTGACGAATCCAAACTTAAATGAAGTCAAAACACTCCGGCACCGTCGACTTAATCGATAAAAAAAAATCCTGAAAATGACATTCGTATTTTACTTAGACACATAAAATACGTAACAAAAAGTACGAAAACTGGATTTTTTTTTAGTGACGAATATTTAATTTAAGGTGCCGTTTTGCTCGGGGAAACGTTGTTTAATTCCCCGTTTTTATTCCCCGTTCTGCAGTGCGCCTAATTAATCATTTTTTATGTAGCTAAGATGACCAAGTATGCGGAAACTGATGCTACAAGAGAAAAAATAAAAGAGAACTGCATCACCAGAATAAGTATTAAAAAATAAATAAATAAACACGCCCGATGTGAACTGCTCCCCGACCTTTCATTTTATAAATTTATATTATACGGGGATAATGAGTTCATTATAAGCTTATCCAGGTTTAGATCTGATATTATGTCCAAAGCCGCCAGCAAGGTGATTGGATAAGGATTCTGAAATTCTAAAACTACCCTTTTCTTATTTAATTATATCATGTGAAATTTTTGTGTTGGCCAACGACGGCTAAGTGTAGCTGGTTCGCATGTTCCGCAAATATGGTTGGTCGCAGTTTGAGTCTCCATTTTGCCCTTGGAATGGAATTAGGTCTAGGAGAGCGTGTGAGTGATTTGTTTTATAATTATTGGCTTTTAAAAAAACAAAAATAATATCACATTAATTAATTATAACATAATTGTTAGGTTTTTGTCCAATTTATTCTGAGTTTGGATTTGCTAATAAATGGGCAAGGAAAAAAGGTTGAGAAATGAAATATGCACAGGATTTGAATCCAATCTTGCAATATATTTACAAATGATTCATGAGGAAGGGATGGGCCACAAGGGTCTATAATATTCAGCCATGTCTTATATTTTTGCAAGAGACTGTTTCTATGTCATAAACTTGTGATCTCAAGGTCACGCAACGATAACTTTACCGTTACATTAGGGCTTCCCTTCATCTAATTGGGTGTCTTAAAGATAAATTTTTCAGGTTTGACAGGGCAATTATTTGACTATCAGACTTAAGAGCTAAGAGATGAACGAGTCAGATCATACAAAAGCAAAGTCATCTATCCCCTCCTTTTTTGTCAGCTTCTCACGTGCCAAACACGCCTCTTCACAGTGTCTCTCGAAGAAATTTATAGGTCACTTTAGTTCTCCCTAGCCATTAATCTGGGGTATTTTAGTCATTTCATAATTCACGTGTTTTTGGACTGATTCTTTCAAATCCAGCGTCAATAATGGAATACGAGAAAATATTCAAATGGCAATCTCGTAATACCAACGAAATTCAAGGGTATTTCTCAAGTAGTACACAAATATCAGAAAGCCTATATAAACGCCTGCTCTTCATCGTGCACTATCAGTCTGCGCTCTGAGTAATTCTTCGTGGGAAAGTTTCTCCGTCCAATTCAATGACTTCTACATCGCCGGCGGGGACCGGAGATGGTAACGCCGGCGGGATAACGACCATCAATTGCCTCCATGCGGACGTACTGACCCACATACTCCGGCGACTCGACGGGCCCACCCTGGCCTCTACCAGCTGCGCCAACTCCGACCTCCACTCTCTCTCCTCCCAGCAGCATCTATGGCGCAATCTCTGCCAGGCCTCGTGGCCATCAGTCGGAAATCCACGAGTCTCCTATCTCATCTCCACCTTCCCCAGCGGCTACCGTTCCTTCTTCTCCGATTCCTTCCCCCAACTCTCTCCGACCCCAACATCAGCCACCCATCCCTTCCCTGATCACCTAATCTCGACCGTCGATCTCCACCACAGGAACAATCTAATCCTTTCCAAGGTGATACAGACCGAAACGTTAACCAGCTGGTTTCTGGGTTCTCCGTTCCGAATCGACGCGCTTGACCAGAGAGAAACACCGCCGGCGGGAGAGAACTCGTGGAAATCCGGCGACATATGCCGGAATCTCGCCGATGATCTGACACTAACCTGGATCATCATCGACCCAGTTCACCTCCGAGCGGCGAATCTCTCAAGTTTGCGCCCAGTTTCCGTTCAGAGACACTGGTTCACTGGAGAAATTCAAGTCCGGTTCGCGACGATTCTAGACCGGATTGTTGAGGCAAAACCGGAACCGGTTCAGTGCGGGATTTTGGTGACGTGTGAAGGTTGCGAGAGAGGCGAAGAAGTGACAGTGAGGGAAGTCTGTCTGCAGGTGGAGGACATGGAAGGAATGAATTTGAATGGCAACGAGAGTTTGGCAATTTTGCAGAGGGCGATGGAAGGGGAGCGGAAGAAGAGGGGGAATGACGAGCAGGGGATATATTTGGAATATTTGAATTTGAAGAGGGAGAGGAAAGAGAAGAAGAAGAGGAAAGAGTGGTGGTTGGATATGGTTTGTACCGTCTTCGGCGTCTCCTTTTTCTCGGCTCTTTGGATGTTTGTCTCTTTCAGATAATTTTGTTTTGTTTTTCCTTTTTTAAGTTGAAAAATACAATTTTACCAGAAAAAGGAAATACGCGATAATTGAATTCAGACGTGAGAATTGAATTCCGTTGTTTAATGGCGCTTTAATTGTTTATGGCTACATGCGATGCTCGTGACAGGATAAGGAAAGAGATTTTGGTAGTCCTACAAATCTAAGTGAAGAAATGTACGGTTGTGATTGTCCATTACGGCATCCACGGCATCCATAATCAATGAACTGATTTTCACGGAGAAAACGTGAATGAGAGAAGACTTGTAGTACTACCAAAATCGTACGGTCAAAGGTCATCCAGGAGAGAAGATTTTTTTCAGCCAAGATGAACGGAGCAGAACACGAACATTTGGGACCCACATATCGTTCCAAACGGACCACCCCAGTTCTCTAAGTACTGCCGTCTTTATGACGGCAGGATCTGAAATTCCTTCATCCGATAGTTATGATGACCACACAAGATGGACGGCCCCGTCGATGGACATCCGATGATCCTATCTTTGGGTAACAAAATGGACGGCACAGAAAGATTAGGAGCGACGTTTCTGGTTCAGTCTACCTCACATATAATCCAACACATGAATGGTTGGGATCAGCTAATGCATCTGGGTCCCGCATGCAACAATCTGTGTTGTGCGTGTACATAAATAAATCTGGGACCCATCGTTTGTTGATCTAAACAATTCTCTCAATTATAATACAACTAGAGCCCTGAAACAAGCTAAATTCTATGGCTTCTAGTTTCTGACTCTTTTTAACCGTCGATTTTGAAGCCCACAATTAGCCGTCGTTAGGACCATCCAGTTATAATGAAGTATGAGCCGCTCGCATAATTAGAGATCTGAAATCAGAAGGAAATACTAACCGTTGGGCCATTGGGTTATCACATGCTAGAGTTATTAGATCTGCTTGGTGTTTGAAATAATTTGATTTCTATGACTACAAAAATCGGATGAGAAAATCCCATAGTCCATAAGTGGGGCCCTTTGAGATGGATGATTAACTAATGGTACGGGTTACGAATAGAAAATCATTCTAAAGCACTCGTGAATCCTACAATCTTCGGATTGATACAAATAAAGACTGTAAAGAAAAGCTTCTCCCACTAGGAGATAAGAGTTGGAGATTGCTTGTGGATTAGAACACACGTTTTTGTTTATTAGGCCATCCCACCTTTAGGTGTTCCAACCCTTCTCATCTGATTGCTTTGGCTCTGGATATATGGTAAACAATAAATCATAACGATTAGACAATGCTAGCATCCTAAAAGCTGTATATTTGGTCCTAGAATGCAGAGCATTCTTTATGAAAGTATCAAAACATGTCCATAGTATAACTTCTCAGATGCTAGAGTCATCCAATCTACGTGGCTTTTGGAACTATTAGACACCCAAAGCTGGAGCAATCTGATGAACTATAAGGCATCCATTTAGCACTCCTCTGCTAAAGAAGATACTCTCACAGAGAAACTTCTGAAGCATAGGAATAGCTTCAGTGTTGGGAAACAAAGTTTGCGAGTTCATCCCTTGCAATGCGCTATGTCTAGATATAGATAGATCATATGGGCATGGGGGGCAGATATATAAGTTGACCATTCCAAGGATAGGAACGATAAAAGTTCGGTAAAAGTTGTCCTCATGTAACCTTGAGGTCATGGATTCAAGGCATGGAAACAGCCTCTTACAAAAAATGCAAGGTAAGGCTGCCTACTATATAGGCCCTTGTGGTCCGCCCTTTCCCCGGACCTTGCAGAGGCGGGAGCTTCGTGCCCCAAGACTGCCCCCTTTTTATTCCAAGGACAGGAACACAAATGTGGAACCCAAGAAAATAACAGGATATGACACAAAAAGTATACATGAAAAGCTAATTAGTTTTAAAAAAGAGGATGACTTAATTAGAAAATAACATCTACATGTTTTGAATGTAAGTTTAACATATACAACAACATGTAACAATGTGGTGGCATGAGTTCTTTGGCTATGGATCCAAAGGGCTTATGAGATTACAAACAAAAGTAATACACATGACTTCGGTCACCCAATGCACTTTTGTTTTCATTGAAACCATGTCATGCTGGTATGTTAGGTAACCACAGCAACAAAATGACCTATTGCAGTTAATTTGCTAACGCTGCCATATTCTACAGATTCAACGAACAAAATCATCATGCACTCTAATACCAATATCAGTATCATGTCACGTACCTTCAGCTGGACAATGCCCATTATCCTGAGTTTGAACTCCCTTTTCTTTCTTTTTGAATGATAGACACAAAACCGTGCACAATCTCGAACCCTGGTCACCCAAGTGAGAGACCACTAGTCATCCCATGTTGATGGCCCACCCATTCCAATTTCTGATGTTGGCAACAAGAACTGAAGTGCTGAATGACCTGTGCGCAATTGGTTATCTGTTTTCTTTTTCTTAGAATAAACTTTAACCAACCCACTATCTTGAACAGTTTTCTGGTCTCTCTTCTTCCTGTGACTATCTTCAGAATTTTTTGAACCCTCAGAAAGAATAAGCTCCACAAATGGAGTCTCTCCGTCATCAATACCTTCAAGTTTGCTTTTTCCTACATTTTTTTCTTTTCTTTTTTTAATTTTCCTTTTCACATCATCAGTAGCGTTATTGGGAAGATTGGGAAGATTATCATCTTTACTGTTGCCTGAGACATTTTTCTTGGAAATCACCTCACTCTTGACTTCCTTTGCCACATCAGTTGTACTCTCAGGAACAACATCGTCCTTGTTGTTTCTCTTAGCACTTTGCTTCACCTTGTCCTTTGCATGCACCTCTTTTTTCTTAACTTGCTTTACTGTCTCAAGATCAGCAGCAATATCAGGAGAATAATCATTCTTGCTATGACTTGAGAGAGCTTTCTTAGCGATCTCTTTCATGTTGCCTCTTCCTATAGGCTTACCATTGAATATGTGCAAGTTAGGCACTAGAGTTTTTATCTGTGAGGAAAAAGAAGTGATCAGAACCAGACTTCAAAACAGTGATAGAAACAAGAAAACAGAATCCACACTGATCACCTTTCTAACTAATTTATCCTTCTCAGCAATAGGGTTCCCTTGTAAGTTCAAGTTTTTCAGGATGTGTAAAGAGGAAAGGACCTGTCATTTTAACACAGGCAACAAAAGTTTGATTAAGATTGATGTAAAGTCTTTACAGTTTTCACACAGTAATATTAACTCATAAAAAACTACAATAGATGCAAGATCATGGCCAACCTTCAAGTCTGACCAGTGTCTGATCAAGTTGTTTCCCAAGTCTAGGTTCTGGATCTTGACATTACGAGCCAACTCAGCAGGGAGAATCTAGACAATGAAGATGCATAAATACTTAAATTGGAGAACTTAAAAGGCAAGATAATTAAGCAACATACCAAAGAGAAACAGCAAATAGTAATCAATTTAGCATAAAATGGAATTGCATGATAAATAGTAGACAAGTATAGTACCAACATAGAGGAGAAAAAATATATATTATACATGTTAATTTCTACAACTACAGAACACAGGAATGATGCCAACTAAACAATAAATCAACATACATCAGCTTCTCGAAACTATAGCCTTCTTGGTGCTGGAAATCCCAGGACAGAGTATGGGTTATATAAATTTTAGTTAAGCATGTATGCTTGGTCTGAGGGATCAGGGTGACAAAATTAGATAATAGACGAGCTTATTAGACATAAATTTTCACATAGATTGCCACCATTTTAGCATCAAATAGATATGACTAATCACCACATAAGAAATATTGTTTGAGATGTGATCTCTTGCATCAGAAGTTCACTGAAATCAGAAGGATTACACTGATACAGAACAATCTTGGCATGTTTTTCCTTTTGGATCATATCTTTGATGTGGTTAGGATGGACTGCCAAGGATGGAGAAGGACCTGAAGGAAAGAAAACTGAAACAAAGAGGGACCAGCAGCATTTGCCCTCACCATCCAAAACTCCAATGTTAAATAAACTGCCATTTCAGCCTTTAAGAAAAGATAAATCAACTAGATATCATTAATGCACATGTACAATTTCCAGTAAGTTTATATTAACTGCAACAGAGTGACTGAGAATTACTTTGAAGAGAACTCAGTTGTACTTCCTAGTAACACCAGTGGAGACTGGTGAAAGAAAATGGCGTTACAACGGATACGGCATGCTTTGAACTTCGACTATTGAGCAAGGGACCATGAGATAGCCAAATGAAATGTGTATCAAGTCTGCCTGAGAAAAATTGCTTTCCAGAAAAAAGAGGTTGGGACTTAGACATACTGTGATCTCATTGTGAGCAAGTCTGAGCTCCTTCAAATCTGTGCAGGAAATAACTGAAGATCCAATAGTATGGACCCGACAATTAGCAAGAGATAGCTGTAACAAGAGAAATTCAAGGAGCTTCAGTTACAAATCACTGGTAAAAGACAAAAAGGAGATTAGGGAAGAATAAGCCCATTAAAGTTTTCTTACTTTTCTGATGGATTTCACCTTCACCAATGAGTCACCAATATCATGAATTGGATTTCGAGAAAGAACTGCAGGACAATTTCATCCAGATAGGAAAAACAAAACCAAGAAATATGTCAGTACCAAATATTCAGTACTATGACTTGTATTTTCAGTATCTTAAGGAAGTAGCATGCTTTTAATCAGCCTCTTTGTCAGTAGTATCAACTTGTTCAATGCATCACCGGTGAAGACAAGGACTAAACTGAAATATACAGATAAGTTGCATTCATTTGCCTCTATATAAACCATGTCAAACTATTATTTCAACCAGATGGATCAGGTGATTTTTCCATTCAATTTCTATAAGCTCAACTTAGCCAATTACATCTCTATTACCTGTTGGTTTCATGCACGAAAATGGAGAGTGTGAAAGCATGAACAAAATTGCAACCTCAAAAGCTTAGAGATTTCTATGTGTACATTGGGAGAAGAATATTCCCACTATCAAACACAATGCAAGGCTCAAACATGAGAAACAACAGATTCCCTAAGAAAGCTTATACCAAGACTTAGGCCACAAAAGTAATCAGCTCCATGACTGGATGATGATCTGTCGAAGTATTCCCAAACCATGTCATAGAAACCTGTGAAATTTTAGATTCCCACCTAGTTGACAAAAGCATCCAATAGTGACAGCAGAAGAAGCAGTGCCAAGAGCTGTCACTCTAGTGAGCAACAAGCATTTTTTCCTAAACAATGTCAACAAGCAATCAAATTAGAGTTCTGTGTCCTGATCAAGCCACCACCTATTAATTCATACATCGCTTAGTCCATTGATAAATTCCTCATGAATATTTCAATCTGCTGTGGAAACTAAATCAAAAGGAAAGGGAGACACTCAAGTAGAGTTTTTCTTCTTCTTCTTCTTTTTATATCTCCTTATTTGTTTCATAGTTTCTTTTTTGCTGAGATGTACGTGTTTGTGAGGGGCTGGAGTAAACTGCTGGTGGAGTTCTAGAAGCCAATACAAATATTTTTCCAATGCCGAAATCTATTTTTCTGTGTAAAATTGCATCACATTCTAAAACCAAGGCCCAACAAACGTCAGAATAGTTGTTTAAGTACTTCTTGCAAGGTTTTCATGTCAACAGTTATACCATTTCGAAGAATGTTATGGTCAGGTCATTGAATGTTTAATGTAGGTCCTGTCAAGTAAGATGAACAAAAGGTTCACAGCCTGACCCAATTCATTTCCAGTTTTGCTCATTAGGATTATTATCTCTGTATAGCATGAAAAAAGTTCGGAGCAGAAATATATATTCAAGAAAGACATCATCATACACTACTGCACCTCTAACCTCGTACATGTGGTGCAAAAAATGGCAATGGTTGTCATAGCATGAAAGTCTATATTTTAATCGCATCAACTGAAAATTTGAGAACTTCAGATGCCCATACCAAGAGTGTTCAAGCAGGTGAGTTGGTCCAGCCTACATATGGAAGTTATGTTGTTATCTACATTGCATAAGAGGAAACATCAATAATTAGCAAGCAAAATATAAGATCAATATTGCATTTCTCGATCAACTGCTTCCCTGAACTATTCAAAAAATGTCAATGCTTACAAGAGAACATACCACTTTAGATCATGAGACTCACCGTTCAAAATTAGTGCCCCAACACTTACAAGAGACTTTACCTCATCCATTGATCTAAGGTTATTTCGTCCAGCATTTAATACCTAAATAAAAAGACAATTGAAAGTATTGAAGCCGTGTCTCATTCCAACAACTCAAATCATAAGGAAACATGTATGCCAAAAGAAGAACCCAAAAATTGCAGCTTGTACTATAAAGTCGACGGCATTTTTTGGAAAGACAAAGCCAATGAAAACAAGCAGAGACCCCAAACAAAGTTACAGGGCTAGCTATAGCATTGTTCAGTGAGTCATTTCCCATGGGTTTCACCAGATTATACTCCCCAGATCTAATTCTGAATTCACATTACGGATCATTAGGTTCATATCATGCAAATACGTTAAAGAAAAGCTCCTTTTGTGAGAAATCTTCCTCGACATTCATAATCATGCCAATAGTGCATAATACGTATCATCCCAGAAAATAGTAATGTAAGTTACTTAAAAGATCCACAGTTATTCAAGAGCAATACTATAGCTACCCACCATAAGTTTGGTAAGGCCTTCGATCCCTTTCAGGCTTTGAAGCTTGTTCTGTACAACAGATAACCACTTTAAATTGATGCATGATTCTAACCCCTGCCAAAGTTGAATCACATACCACCATTAAGATTTACTGTTAGTTGGCACAAAGAAACCAAGTAAAAGTACTTTGACTTAGTATTTAGGGAATTAATATATTGATAATCCCCCAACTAAATATAGTAACAACCAATGGAATCCTCTAAAAGAACATCACCTAAGTTAGAATAAATGAGGCTGGATTCTTAGTTCCGAAGAAGTCATAAGGTGAGTTTTGATAAAGCAAAGAAAGTAACTTCACTTGATGCTGGTGTTTGATTTTGAGTTTTGGGGAGAATACATGACAGCAGTGGGATTAAAAAATGACATTGTGACTCTGAAACTGTTATGAATAATGCAGAAACAGTGAAATTGATTCAGAAGTTCCAGAACTGAAACTCGGAGAATGGTTGTCAAATGCAACCAAATTATGAGCAGATTAACATGAACAAAACTCCCTCTCATAAAGTAATGAATCAAAGAACTACCCAAAAAAATTTATTTAGACCAACGAAAATTTACTGGGAAATAATTAAACGGATGCAACAAAGCACTACCTCGAGCGTCGTAAGCTTGTTACAGCTCAAATCGAGCCTCTCTAAGTTCGTGAATCCTTTCAAAGAAGAAACCTACAGAAGAAAAACAGACGTTCAACGTAGGTTAGTGCTAGGGTTTGGTCAGCAAATGCGAAGTGGCAAAAGGAAGGAGAAAGTAGAAGACATACATCGGAGAGAGCTCGATGAGAGAGCTGAAGAGAAGTGGCGGAGGATTTTTCCTCCGAAAGCTGTTCGGAGCTCGGACTTTTCATGGTTTCCGAAACCCTAGATTTGAAGAAGAAATCGATTATTGGAAGCAGGAATTTCAGCAAAAATGGTGGAGATGGAAGAAAGACTCTCACCCGCCCTCGGCTGAAACCTTGAGCTGCGGGATTAAGCAGAAGCAACGTCTGTATGTTTTAAAGAGGGGTGCCAATATCAATACTGCTTGGTGTGCTAATATGAAATGGTATGATTAGGTTTGATAGTAATAGACATGTCAGCGAGACGCCCATATGTAGACGCCATCCATGACTGCCAAGGGGAGGTTATATTTAAGCACGTTTGGATGCTATATCTGTAATTTTATTTCAATGTTTGGTATAATGCATTTCAATACAAATTTTCTTTCTTTCTTTTTTTTTTGCACCAACCTCTTAGTACAGTGGCCACCCAAGGTTCGAGATTCTGCATAGATGTGTATTTTTAACTCTCTCTCTCTCAAAAAAAAAAGTCTCCTTTTTCTTATGTACGCAAATAAAGACAAAATGACCAACAAATGACAACCTGGCATCTCTCTCGATATATATTTAGTCATGGGTTTGAGTCATTGCTTTTTTCTTTGGTAAAGGATTAGATCTAGGAGAGTGCATTTGTGAGTGAGGGTGACTGAGTAATTTACTTTGTAATTCTTTGTTTGTGTTAAAAAAGATGAAATAATATATAATATGTTTTAATAAGCCATGACTTGTAGGCTACTTTTAAATATTGGAGGACAAATATTTTTTATGTAAAAAAAGAAAAAAATAGCATCCAATTATACTCATACACTACTTAAAAAAAAACAATGGGCAATTATATAACTTTTTTCCTATTAACTTAAGATTTTAGGTTAAACAGTAATTCACAATGGCTTAGAGCCATAATGGTTGATAAGTTGTTAATTTGAATGTCCAGACTCTCATATTAATTTTCAATGCAAGGTCTATGAGATTGAGCTTGGGCCCATATGCAGTGACCCAAAAAGAGTCTTTTGCATAAAGGGGTGTTTTAGACATGATATTGTTGTCTCATTTCCTTTCAACTTAAGCTTTTAAGTTAAAATAAAAATACTAAATTGAAAGTTTAAAAATAGACCTTAGTCAGAAGTGCCCTATCTTTGTCATAAAAGAGGCTTGAATTTGGATGATCGTACCCTTTCGTCTGATTGCTCCAACGTTAGATGACCATTGAACAAAAAGCTAAAAAGATTGCATCATTAAGTATTAATCAACCATATCTTTTAGATATACCTACTCTTACCATCACAATTATGCACGCCCTAACACATGGGTTTTTTATTATTTAATGATTAATAAAAATACCTACCTAAATTGTACAAAGCTTCTTCGAGCTTTCTAGATGTATATGAGAATATATAGAAAGATGAATCTGCTATGAATCATAGGATGAAGTATCATATCAACAGATATATGAGAATCCAAATCTCCTGAATCACTCATTTTATGGTCTTATATGTCTTAGGTTTTTCTGTTTCATCATTTGGCTGGAATTGAATAGGGATTTTTGCAATTTGCTATTATTTTATGGTATTTTTGCAGGAAAACATAATATCTTTATATTTTTACAAATTTGTCATTAAGTTTTTAAAAACTTTGCAAATTTGTCATTCGTTAGTTTTTCGTCCATTTCTTCTGTTAAATTTTACTAATACCAACATTACCTTTATCCCTTCCGGCAACAACTGTTTTTATCACATTTTCTAGCACTGCCCACACTGCTTTCCCAGCCAACGCTACTCAGACCACCTCCAAGTTCTCCAACCCTCTCCCCACGCCTGGCTGACACTACCCACATCGCACCGCCTTTCCACCAATTGGCGCTATGACATCGGCTCTCCCCGGCACTTGAACCTCCACCGTCACCCTGGCTACTTGATCGCCCCCCGTCAGGCGCTATCCAGACCGCACCCCATGCCGGTGCGATCTACATCCCCATCCCTCGGCCAACGTCTCGCTTTTCTTGTCACTGTATCTATTTTCCGATGCCTTTTTCAACGACTGCAGGTATGTTAGACAAGGGTAATATCAAAATTTTGTAAAAACTAATAATAAATAGGATGAAAACTAAAAAAGGATGACAAATTTACAAAGATTTAAAAAAACTTAATGACGAATTTGTAAAAACGGTGAAAATGTTAGGTTTTCCTACAACAATACTACAAAGTAATGGCAAATGTGTAAAAATTCCAATTGAATAACGTGGTTCCTCGTGCGCTGCTAAAGTCATCTAATAGAACACGATTGTTGAACAATTAGACATCCAAAGCCAAAGCTCAGATAAACGGTTTGGATTAATCAAGGTGAGCATTCGACCCTGATCGCGTGACTCTAGCCCAATCGGAAGTCGGACCCACCGTGTCCCGACGGCAAGACCATTTCAACACCAGCCGGCACCCCTCAAACTCCCTCAAACATGGAAAATAACAAGAAAAAGGACGAAAATCGGAAGGCAACTGAAACACAGACTCCGCCTACTGACAAGCGACAACTACTACCATTAATTATTATTCCACCCAAATCGAATCACCCGATCCAAACCAAAACCAGAACGAACCCTAGCTTCTCTGCATCTCGTCTCCCTCCTTTTAGCTTCCCCTTCCATCCAATGACGGGGAAAAAAGGGCGAGAAGGTGACATGCTCGAGTCTATGTATTCAATTCTTGCCCTAGTTTTCATCTTAGTAGCCTGCGTAGAGCTCTGCGATGCTGCCACGGTCGTCGATGTTTACCGCCTTATTCAGTATGATCTCGCCGGAGTTCCGTTCGGATCCCGGCTAGCCAGCTTGAATCATCACGCTGGATCGTCGCCGTTTGCTCCGGGAGCGGATCTTTCTCGGACTGCGGTGATTATGCCTGTTCGTGAAATGAATATCACTTTTCTTAGAGGTAGGTTTTGTTCGATCTCTTGGTGTAAAGTTTCGGTTTTGAGTAGGAAATGTTTGTGGGAAGCTGCTGAATTGTGTGGAAAACTTCTAGTTACCGTTTTCTACACTCACTGGATTGTTTCCTCTTTGAAACAATAGTTTATTCTGCTCTCCTTGTTGTCTTTCGTTGAGCAACGAGCTTAATTTTGTCTAGGGTTTGAAGTTACTTTTTTTTATTAGCAGTGTCGTTTTGTTTAAATTTCACTGTAATTGCTGTGGTAGCAGCTTTGTTCTTAAGGCCTGTGCTTTGTAGGATATAGCTCAGAAGAAACCGTTAGAAAAAAAAAGGAGGGGGGGTCTGTAGGATATCTGGGAAGAATGTGATCATGGAAATTTCGGTGGATGCAGAGGGAATTGAAATCAGTAGTTTGAAGGTATTTATGGAAGCAAGTATTTTTGCGAGATAGATGGATAGAGTCATGCAGAGAGTATTTGTTGGGTCCACACGGATGGATGTTGTGATGTCTAAATTTCCGTATCTGAATTGGGAGATATCCAAGGCGGAAGTCATGCCAAATCCAATTGGAGGTATATCGTGTTTCTCATGGTGAAAAATCAACTGTGAGCTGTTTCAGAACCATGCTCAACATTTAGGGATGGAGTATGAAGCACTCAACGAGAATAAGCTGACTTCATCATTATAGTACGAATGAGTACTTGAAAGAAGAGGCATATAATTTGAGGTTCTATGCAGAATCAATAGCTACAAATATTGAAATTGATACGTGAACTGCAAGGAAATTTTGATCATCTAATTTGTGATGAGAAAATTGATCAATCCATGGAAGACAATAAAGAATTTGCTGATGACACAGTCACATCATTATTTGGTGGGTGAAATACAATTTCAGTAATTTATAGATGCATGAACTAAGTTATTGAGTGGATGCTTTCTAATGCATGATTAGTGGTAATCCCATGAGAAAAAATGATAATGCCTTTTAGAAAATATTTTAATGAGAACTTTTTTAAAATGATAATGCCTTTTAGAGAATACTTTAATGAGAACTTTTTTAAGTACATGCATGGAGGAATTTTCGTGAAAGGTATGAAGCTGCATTTGGTCCAAATACCTACTTGTAGGAAGGAGTTTCCATAATATCAGCAGTATTTTGCCCCATTTGCACTTTACGTTTCACTCTCCAAATTCATTTCCTTACCACCCTGTAACTATGGTTCTAAACAAGGTTTGGGTCCTTCTCCTGTATGATGAGTGGATATGATTATCTTTGAAAAGTTAGGAAATGTTTATTGACTTTCTTAAACAGTGATGAGCTTTTTCTATGTTTCCAGTAAAGAAAGTCTCTGCTTGAAGCTCTCATTAGAAGTGATGAGACAAGGCATTAGTTTTTCATGTCCCTGCAGTCCCATAATAGTGGAGACAGAATAGTTACACTTGTCACTTAAATGCTAATCATATGGAAAGTATATTATGGCACATACTTTGGAGTCACAAGGAAGCCTTCTCTTTTTGGTCTGACATACTGCTTCTATGGTACTTCAGTATAAAGGACTTTCCACAACATAAACTTACATTTAAAATGTTTCTGTGAAGCTTGTTTTGATTTTAAAAAGCAATGCTACCTAATCATTTCACAATCAGTACAGCTGTGTTTTCAGGGTGTTATAGTAACACTGTTGTGTGATTTCCTGTCTTGTGTTTTGGTGGATCTTGTTGGTCCCGTTTATTTTGATTCAATATGTTTAGATACTAGTTTTGAAAAGGTATGGACTCAATGCTGATCCTTGGTGCAATCCTATAGTGACAGGAAAATCACCAATCACACCACTAGTGGTCTTAACATTTGTTACCGCTCTCTCATACATATCTTTAATTATGTCTATATATCCTTGCGAAACCCCTTTACCACCCAACACTCTCCATATTAACTCTCTAAGGACTCTATCATAAGCTTTCTCTAAATTGATAAATACCATGTGGAGGTCTTTCCTCCTCTCCCTATATTTCTCTACTAATTGTCTTAGTAAGAAAATAGCCTCCATGGTAGACCTCCTAGGCATGAAACCAAACTGATTCTCCGATACACTTGTTTCATGACGCAGCCTCTTTTCAATCACTCTTTCAAAAAGTTTTATAGTGTGGCTCATAAGTTTGATCCCTCTATAATTAGTGCAGCTTTGTATGTCTCCTTTATTCTTATAAATTGGTACAATAGAGCTTTTCCTCCACTCACTAGGCATTTTCTTTGATTTTATAATTTTGTTAAACAACTTAGTTAACCAAACTACCCCAATGTCTCCCATATGCTTCCAAACCTCTATTAGTATACCATCAGGCCCCATGGCCTTTCTTGATTTCATCTTTTTCAATGCCTCTTTTACTTCAAGTATTCTAATCCTACGTTCATACCTATAATATCCAATGTTATTTTGATTTATAGTATTTTCAATCCCTATATTCTCATGGCCATTGTCATTTAACAATTTTTGAAAGTATGTTTCCCACCTTTGTTTGATCTTATCATCTTTAACTAATACCCTTTGATCATCACTTTTAATACACCTAACATGATCTAAGTCCTTACCCTTCTGTTCTCTTACTTTTGCAAGTTTAAACACATCTTTCTCACATTCTCTTGTTCCTAGTCTATTGTAGAGCTCATCATATACTTTAAGTTTAGCCTCATTTACTATTCTCTTAGCAACATTTTTAGCATTCTTATATTGCTCATAGTTTTCATTATTTCTAATCTTCTGCCATGCTTTAAAACGCATCCGTTTTTCTTTAATGACTTTTTGAATTGTTTCACTCCACCACCATGTTTCCTTTGTTAATACCCTTTTACCTTTAGATACTCCTAAGACATCTTTTGCTATTTTCTTAATGCACTTAGCCATATTAGTCCACATAGTATTTACTTCTGTTTCATAGTTCCACTTTCCTTCTACCATCAACTTATTTTTGAAGGAGGTTATTTTCTCTCCTTTTAAGTTCCACTACTTAGTTTTTGGGTGTGTATTAAGTTTAGTTCTTTTACTCCATCTTTTGATATGGATATCCATAACCATTAACCTATGTTGTGAGGTCAAACTCTTACTAGGTATCACCTTACAATCCTTACATGTAGATTGTTCATTATTCTTAAGTAGAAAAAAGTCTATTTGGCTTTTATGAAGTCCACTTTTAAAGGTTATTAAATGTTCATCTCTCTTCTTAAAGAGTGTATTTGCAATGGATAGGTTATATGACAAAGCAAAATCAAGGATATTCTCCCCCATCTCATTTCGTTCACCTATACTATATCCACTGTGTATTCTATCATATCCTTCCTTATCTTTTCCTAAATGACCGTTTAAGTTTGCACCTATAAATATCCGCTCAGTGTTGGGAAATTCTTGCATGACTCCCTCCATATCGTCCCAAAACTGTTTCTTGATTATTTCTTGTAACCCTACTTGTGGTGCGCATGCACTTATAACATTTATAATCTGCTTTCCTATAACAATTATTATTATTATAATTCTATCGCTGATTTTTTTAACATCCACAACTTTATCCTTTAATTCCTTATCTACTATTATTCCTACGCCATTTCTGTTATTTTCCTTTCCTACATACCATAATTTATACCCATCTATTTCTCTTGCTTTAGCCCCTTTCCACTCGGTTTCTTGGATACAAGCGATGTTGACTCGCCTATGTTTCATCGTGTCTACTAACTCCAAACTCTTGCCAGTTAGTGTCCCTATATTCCATGTGGCGATACGAATCTTATGTTTTGGCGATACCCTATTTACTATTACCTTTCTTGACCTCCATGGTATGAACCCATGTCTACTTTTCACCGCCCCTGGGTTTTGATGCAGCGACTTCCGAGGGGACGCTCTAGCAACCCTTGCCCATTTTTCACTACACTTGGGATCCGATGTAGCGCGTCGCTTCTGGGAGAACGCCCTAGCAACCCTTGCCTATTTTTCACCGCACCCGGGATCCGATGCAGCTCGTCGCTTATAGGGAACGCCCTAGCTTGAGCTAACAAAATATCTGCACGAGGAGATTCCCTAGTGCATGTTATTTGCAGATGATATAGTCTTACTTGATGAGACAAGGGAGGGTGTAAATATAAAGTTAGAATTATGGAGAGAAGCATTAGAATCTGAAGGATTTAAAATTAGTCGAACTAAGATAGAATATATGGAATGTTATTTTAGCAAGGAGAGTAGGAGTAGAACACCAGTCAAGATTGATAACCAAGACATCCCCGTCAAAGACCAGTTTCGGTACTTATGATCAATAATTCATGAGAGTGGAGAGATTGAGAGGGAGATTATTCAGAGAATTCAAGCGGGTTGGAACAACTGGAGATGTGCATCTGGAGTTTTGTGTGATCGACGTGTGCCACTCAAACTAAAAGGAAAATTCTATAGGATGGCCATAAGGCCGACCATGCTCTATGGATCAAAATGTTGGGCAGTTAAGGAACATCATACTCACAGGATGAGCATCGCAGAAATGAGAATGTTGAGACGGATGAGTGGTAAGACAAGAAAAGATAGAATTTGAAATAAAAATATTCGAAGAAATTTAGGGATAGCACCAGTAGGTAATAAGATGAGGGAGACTAGACTTAGATGGTTTGGACATGTTCAAAGGAGACCAACAACGGCACCGGTTAGAAGAAGTGAGGCAATACAAGTAGAAAGTTTAAAAGGGCAAGGGGAAAGCCCAAAAGAACGTGGATAGAAGTGGTGAGGAAAGATTTAAAAACTTTAGGACTAAATGAAGACATGGTATTTAATAGAGTGGAATGGAGGAATAAGATTCATGTGGCTGACCCCTAATTGGGATAAGGTCTTGATGATGATGATGATGTTTAGATATTAGTTTTGATGAAAATGCTACCAAGGGTGAAGAATGAGCTTATTGGTATTACATGGAACTCCACTGGTTAATTTTGTTACTTCGTAAGATGAATGTTGGCACGGAGTTGAAATAAGTACTTTAATTTGTCATGGTGTGTACACATGCTTCATTATTTAAAACCCGGTCCCACTTGCCTCTTTGGGATCTTCGAAGTATTATGAACTTCTTATCAGCTTTCTGGCGAGTCTGGCCAACCCATTCTTTTGAAACTTTTACCTGGTGCTATGTGACTAGTTATTGGTTTACTTTCTTGGCTTTCAAAAATATTCAGATTATTGGGAGCATGCAGATACTCGTTATGTTCCTCTTTGGGCACGTGTATCTGAGTTTCATGTTTAGTTAAACTATTCCTTATTCTCCTTTCCAGTTATCTCATCATGCTGCTTTATTTATATGCAGAATATATTACAAATAGACAGCCACTTGGGGGGTTACTTCTTTTGCTTCCTAAAATGTTCAGTGGGGAAAATACAGAAGAAGGTGGCAATATCTATGGAAATGGGCTCTTGAGAATTGTATTGGCTGAGTTGGAACAGTTACTTGTACATGCTAACATACCTGTAAGTAACAAAGAACATCATTATTTTAAAATTCATTTTTCAAGCACTAATCACTGGTATAGATATCAATTTCTTTCTATATTAATCAAATTCCTGAAACTCATATTCTTGTACTAGTGGCAAATTGATGTATGACCTTCTTGACTAAGATATCAATAGTTGTTCTACCTCTTTGATCTTTTATCCTTTCCATGAAGAAGTGTTGTTTTTCTTCTCTGGGGTTTCTGTAACTTGCAGTTCTGTACTGCTGCAGTATCCTGTGTACTTTGCTTTTGAGAATGACAAGATTGATGCTGTATTAGCTGACATCAAGAGAAATGATGCTGCTGGTCAGCCGGCCACAGCAACCACAGGCGGGTTAGTTTCTCTGTTAACATTCTTATTTGTTATCATTCATATGCCATACCATTGCATACCTGTGCCATTGATGTCATGTGCCATTGATGTCATATGATGACAAATTTTGAACATGCTATCTTGTTTTAAGAAAAGTTGTCTTGTGAACACAAGCTTCATAGATGTGGGCATGTTGTCTCTCTCTAGTCTATAGAATGTCTCAGAATATCCCTCATTTCGCTACTTAGATACATTGTATTTGTATCTGTTGTCACTGAAAGCTTCCTACTCTACTTATGCTTTTACTTTCTTCATTCTAACATGATCTTTGATATTACTCTATTTTTAGGTATTTAGATTGAAGCATCATCATTTGTCATTGTTTTGATTTGGGTAGGAACTTAGGTACAGCCTGGTAAAGGAAGATAACTTGATGTCCATGTTTGAGATCTGTAATATTGAAGCCCGATTTCAAGTTTTTTATCTTTCTGTGGAAAATCTAACTAATTTCTTTGTGGCATCAAAACATGTAAGAAACTGGTGGCAACATCAGGTGAGCCATATTTCTGTAGCTTCTAAGGAAGCTCAAAAGGTAGGAATTATTGAAGATGCTTGAGAACTAATATGACTCTATAAGGGTTGTTACTTTTTTTCATTTTTAAAATTTATGATGTTGTTGTCAAGATAATTTGTTCTTTAAAGTGATCAGTCAAGTTGCTGTTTTTCTGAGCTAATGGAAGGAATTAATGCATCTATTGTATCTCATATTTTGATCACTGCAAATAATGAACTTTGACCAAGCTTATCTATATTTCAATTCAATCCTCAACTTTATAAGCATTGGAACATATACAAGAACTGTGCCTGCTTTTTATTTTCTACATGAATAAAATAACCCACTCCATGATTCTTCTGCATAAGTTCACTTTATTGTGTATCTATTTCTTGAAAGAGTTGAAAGGATTGACTTATAATCGTGACGTAGTTTGTAGGTCTCCTAATTGCTTCTTTTCTTGCCACTGTTACAGGTATAAGATTGTTGTGTCTACGTCAGAGCCGAAAAAACTAGCGTCCCCCACAATCACAAACATTCAGGTGTCTCTTTCTTTCCTCCACAGTGACACTAAATAGAAATATAAGAGATAAAGACGGAATGAATTTTCTTACCTGAGGGACTTTTAATATCATTGAATTTGTTTAAGCAAGCATATTGTAGTCTCTCCATATTTCTTAAAGCCAAAATATTGTCAGGATATGCCATTCACCAGACACATGGCTAGATGAAGTCCAGTTATGTAACACTGGACATACTTCCTTGTCTGATTTTTTTTTTGTGAAGTTGTGAGACCAGATCTTCTATTGTGCAAATACTGTGGATCTTCCTATTAGCTGCTTGGTGTTTCTTTTATTTTACTTGAATTTTAGGAAACATTTCTCCAGTCAGTGTTTCCTAATGGATCATTAGTTTAGACAACAGAGGAGGAAAATTTCCTTGAATTACCAACAGGAAGTTCACAACTTGCCATAAAGATGGGGACAGATGCAAGACAGTAGTTTGTCCCTTTTCCTTCTGTAGAGAGTTTATTTTAGATGCATTAGTTGTGAGTGGGTGATGGGCTCTTCTGAAACTGGGAGACTGGGATCTTGCTGTCCTCAGTAGATGGCTAGGAGAGTGGATCAGTATGCAATTATAGGGGTTGCAGCAGGTGGGACTTTAGGCAAGAGAGTGTTGTAGTTCGGGATATGTTGGTCCTGTTGTCTCTTATTAAGTTATTATGGTACATACTGGCAGCTTATACCTGTTTTGAAACTTGTAACATTCTTTATGGTCACAGGGATGGTTGCCAGGATTGAAGGGTGATGGAGATGCTAATCAGCTCCCAACCATTGCTATAGTTGCTTCATATGACACATTCGGTGCTGCACCAGTAAGAAAGAATCAAATTACCTGATTACTGCTCTTTTCTTCAGATTGTTAAGTTCTGATTGTGTACAGTTCTTCTTATAGGCACTGTCTGTGGGAAGTGACAGTAATGGGAGTGGAGTAGTGGCACTCCTGGAGATAGCAAGACTATTTTCTCGTCTTTATTCAAATCCAAAAACAAGAGGAAGATATAATTTGCTTTTTGGTTTAACATCAGGTGGACCTTACAACTACAATGGGACTCTTAAGGTCACTTTCAATCCTTCATAGAGGCAGTTGTTCATCTTTCTTGACTCAGTTTGCAGGTCAAATTTGGTTTTCACATTTAGTTCCATTTATTTACAAGCTTCACCTTATCCTGTTCAGTGGCTACGGAGTTTTGACCAACGCCTACGTGAGAGTATTGACTATGCTATTTGCTTGAATAGTATTGGTTCCTGGAATAACGAATTGTGGATGCATGTGTCTAAGCCTCCAGAAAATGTCTACATAAAGCAAGTATTTGAGGTATGTAGAATACTACCATTAGTAAAAGCTCACAGTTGTTATCAAGCTGATGGACTGATCCTTGTTATTAATTGAAGTTTCCTTTTCATGGCAGAGTTTCTCAGATGTTGCAGAAGAGTTGGGAGTTAACATTGGTATAAAGCACAAAAAGATAAATATTTCAAATCCACGAGTAAGCAAATGTGTTATAGCACTGTTCCATGTTTATGCACTCAAGCTCAGCAACATATTTGCCCTTTTTCTAATTGAAATTGTTTTTATGTAACTTGGTTTTTGAGGTTTGACTTAATGTTTAGAGTGAAAAATCGGAATGGGAATCTTGAGATGATAACTCTGCTAGCACTAGCAGCTTCCATTGGTTCAGGTTTAAGATTTACTGGCCTGGATTGTAGATCAAAATGAGAAGCAGCCGTTATGACATTGCAGTAGTAACATAATTATCAGATGCGGCCGAGGATTCCAGTGTTTTGTCTGTTTCAATATGTAGCATCCAGAGTTTCAAAGAATGCTAACTTCTCCTTTAGACTGCTACCATCAAACATAATCATGTCTGTGGGATTGAGATGTATTCTGGTGTTTCTTCTGTTTCAAAGTTGAGGTCTGGGCTCATTGGAAAGGGATTGAGATATTCACATCCTGATTTCAGGGACCTGTTGAGTGGGTATGCACTGAATATAATCTGATGGATCAAATCTAGGCGAGACTTCTCTTGGTGTCTGGCAAATGAAATTGGAGGCCGCAATTGTTGTCTCTTTGGATCTGAAGATCTCCTTGAGTCATGTTAGGAAGGATGCCATTTGGTGAAGCAGATTCTTCTAGGTCTCTGTTTCTTTGCTTTTGGGCTGCCCATGACCACCTTGGCCAATATAGTTGTAAGTTGTAAGTCCCCTCTAGTTTCTCTAATGAATCTCTGTATACTGGTGAAGAAACAAGTTAATGCACATGCTCAAACCATTTATCAATGCTCAATCTACCTACGATTGTAAAAAGAGAGAAATGGACCCCCAAAGCTCTCTCTCTCTCTCTCTCTCTCTCTCTCTCTCTCTCTCTCTCTCTCTCTCTCTCTCTCTCTCTCTCTCTCTCTCTCTCTTATGTTCGTCTCATCATCAAAGCATTTGGCTAGAAACCTAGATTCAGGATGACCGCTTTGGCAGCAGCACACAACTTAATGTGGAAGAAATCCTCCAAGGCTTTAAAGTTCACATTCTGCTTGATCTTCTAGTAACAATTTGTGGCTGACAAGTAACAACCACCTTTATGATATGTAAAAAATTCCATTATCTCTTCTTCCTTTGTGATTAATGCAAGTGTATGAAGTGACATAAATTATAACCTTACCAGACTATTGTCCAGGGTTTTTGTTATTTTTTGTACTGTCCAGAGAGTGTACTAAAATTTATGGATGCTTTAGGTAGCTTGGGAGCATGAGCAGTTTTCAAGGTTAAGAGTTACTGCTGTTACCCTTTCTGAACTTTCTACTGCACCTGATCTTTTAGAAAGTACTGGAGGTCTACATGACACCAGGTAAGATTGTTGAACATCAGAATCTCTTGTTGTTAAAATTTATTTTATGTTTATATATGCTTAGCTCTTGCTGAGTGTGTGCATTTTGCTGCAGGCATTTTCTGAATGAAACAGCGGTGCTTGGAAGTGTCAAATTGGTAGCCGAGAGTCTTGCAGTAAGTTCAATTATTTTTTGAATCAATAATTGTAGAACTTCTTCCTTAAATTTCATATTATTAACTATGATTTCTTGGACACTTTGATTTCCCTTCCGTATACATGTTTGACACACTTTGACTGGACACTCATGTCGATACTTGTGTGGGCACTGCCAATCATACTAAAAAATTGATTTTCTGAATTTTGTGTGGATGTACCATATCTCCTGGTGAGGTTTGTGTTTTCTTGGTTCTTGAAACAAGCAGTGTGTTCTTGATAGATAGTCTCCAGTGCCCTTGATTAATAGTCTCCAGTAACTGATCTAAATAAACCAGCAAGAAAAAGACTGCTTACATATTTGGTCACCCCATAGTTACAAGAGGGCAATTGCTTTGTGTGTGGAGGGGCATGAGAAGCCACAGCCAATTAAGATTAACACCTCATTTATTTTAGAAGCGCATGTTTAACTTCAAGTCATGTGTGATGGAATTGAATCAGATGATGCATATACAGTTGTTTATCCTTCTCATTGTCTCTGTTAGATCTGAATCTTGGTGAAAATATGAGCAAATAGGGATAAACGTTACCAGTGCTTGACTGGGTGCTTGCGATGTTGTAGCTTCTCAGTGCAGGCCTGTCCACATCTTAAGTCATGATGGTGCAGCTGGCAGTTACAGGGTCTAAGTACCAGCTCTAGATGGGTAGATGAAAACATAATTTCCACTTTAGATAAGAAAGGGGAGGGGTGCAGTTGGACCTGAGGGAGCGTATAAAGCATACATTAGCATAATGCTACATAAGCTTATCTAGAAACTGTTACTTTTTTATAATCATGGTTATGTGAAAATTCTTACTATATTACTGAAATTTGATATCTAAACAATGCTCTTTTTCTTTCCTGCAGAGGCATATTTATGGTCACAAAGGAAGCAACATTCAGATATTTGCTGATGATAGTAGTTTGGCTGTGAACCCTTCTTATGTACATTTATGGTTGGATCTTTTGTCACGGACACCTCGAGTGGCACCTTTTCTCTCAATGAATGACCCATTCATCTCTGCATTGAAGAAGGTATTAATTTTTTTATCTCTGTTTCGGTCTCTGTCCACTTGATTTTCTTTTATCCTCTATCTATTTATGCCTGAAACCTGCTTAATATCTGTGTTCAGTAGAGAAGTCTTGTGACATAGTTAGCACTTGGGTATGCAATATCATGTTGTAATTAGATAATATTTATAAAGTGAACCATGCTAGATAATCACAATGTCTCTAGTACTTTGTTGTAGGTATTTGATCATCAACTTGTTGATTATTGGAATATTTTTCATTTAGGCTTTCTGAAAACATACTTTCTGCTGACTTCAAATAATTTTTATTGTCTTCATTTTAGTTTCTGTGACACCCCGGGCTTTATCAATCTGTTTCCCATATTTATACTCAAATAATAATAATTTATTTATAGAAAATAGATGGGATTCCAGAACTTAAAACTCATAATTTAAAATTTGTTGCAGCGTCAAGCAAATACCATTTAAGAAAGCCCCGAGGGTCACTTCTCCTCAAAACCATAATGAAAAATAGAACGAAAAGTAACCATTTTGAGCATGCTCACAAATTAAAACCATGATAAAATTTTGTAACTGCAAAGACACGTAATAGTGAAGTTCCAAAGCTCCAGGGTCTGTCCAAGATCACCACATCATCCATGAATAAACATATAACCACTATACAGTGATATGGGTCTAATCTATCAATATATACAATGACTAAGGAGAATGCCAAAAAGCCAATACCAGTCCAACCAAAAGTACACCACTCTGACAGTCTCTGTCCTCAAGCCCCCGTCCAACTCCACGCTAGTCCACCTTCTTTCCTTTCTGACTGTCACGCTCTGATTCTAAGGCATTGCAAAACAAAGCAATGCCTCAGCAAGCCATGCTTGTGCAGGTGATATACATTCAAAATAACTCAATAAAACAAAGCATATGGCGCAAGGCATAAAGATCGAAAGATGATCAATAATATATAAAGTTTTAAATCACACGATGAAGGACATACCATGTCCATGCAATAAATACGATATCATCAACCATGATATCAAGACATACACAATTCGAGAAAATCTAGAAACATATGAATGCATGTCAAAAGTATCAAACCTCATACACAGTCACGCCCTATGAGTGTCTCACATACACTCACGGCAATGTGGGGTCAGCTCTCTGTACCATCCGCTTTCACCCTTTCACCCTTGCACCCTCACGGGTACTCAGGCACTTACGGGAACTACACGCACCACTTTCACTTTTACCCTTTCACCCTCGCGGGTACTCAGGTACTCACAAAAAGTCGTGTTGCACACCCGCTTTCACCCTTTCACCCTCATGGGCACTCAGGCACTCACGGGGTGAAAATCGTATCCTACCACAAGATCAATAGTTTCAAATATCAAGCTAGAGCGACTCCCACATGTCAAGAAAACCAAAAATCCAAGTGGATATCACGAAAGATATCAAAAACAGTGCATGCAATAACCACCATAAAGATAGCACGCACATGCGAAGCTACATGCTGAAGTCAATCTCACACATATGGTAAAGCATAAATCATATGCCTCAAAGACTCAAATCATCAAATTACTATTTGAGAATCATAGAAAAAGTGTGAATGAAATCACTTACCTCAGTATCGCAATATCCCCAAACAACACGTAACCAATATCAAGGGGTATGCCCAGATGTACCTGTCATGCCATAAATCATGTCATGGTTAACACATATAACTAAAATCTAAAGCCTGATTATCTATTGATCAGCTCGATCTGAATCATCTAATAGCATTTCGTAGTTTCGCTACTAAAAAGTTACTCCAAACTAGATTTTTATCCTAAATCTAGGTCCGCCTTGTTGAGACGATCACAACGCCTCTTTCGGATCGTAATTTGGACCTCTGTAGCTCCTAAAATCAAGGTTTAAAGGCAAAAAGGGTCAAAAAAGACCAAAATCCAGCAAATGAGGCCCGCCGCACGTGCAGTGCGTGCCGGGCACTTCTGTGGAAGCGCTCTGCGTCAGAACCCGCTGTGGGTAGCAGGCGCTTCTATGGAAGCGCTTTGCGTGTGGGGGACAAAACAGCGCGAGTGGCGCGTTCCAGCCTCTCCACTTGGCGTGCACGAGTCGCACCATGTGGCGCACCCTCATCGCGCCACGTGGCACTCCCTAAGCCATGTATTTCTTCCTGTTTTGGTCGCCGTTGCCGGCAACCTAAGGAGCTCCGTTTTTTGTGATTTTTACACCTCTGTGTCTGATTTTTCACGTATATTCCATTTCCACCATTCATTTTCCCAAATCCTTCCTAAATCTAGCGTTTTTTCACGCTTTTTGTTTCATTTTCAAAAACTCCCGTATTACTGTTTTTCGTGTTTTCCGGCGTCCCTAGCCGTCCGATCGTCACGAAATTTTGTGGGTTCTTTCCTCTCCTCATCATACACAATATGAACGGTCCAGATCTAAATCTGACACCGTCGCATCCAAATTTTTTAGGCAAATTAGTACGTACAGATTTTTGCAAAAACCTACGTTTTCATGCCGTTTTCCGGCATTTACAGGTAATTAAACGTTGAAATTAACACAAAAGGGAAGGGTGGAGTGATCCTACCTCGTTCCCGGCTGTTCAATGGTGGCGAAATCCACCTCCCCAGTGCGTGATAGTCCACGTGAAACAGAGAGACTTGAGAGAGAGGAGAGTGCGTTTTGAGCACTCTCTCTCTTCTCCTTACCTTATATCATTTCTTTCTTCTTTTTTTTCTTTTTTTCTTTTTTTAAAATCAAAATGTTACAGTTTCTAATGAATCAGTTCTTGTTCTATTCATTTTCTCCCTAAAATATTCAACTTTTTTATTCCCTGGGTTGTGCAGGACCTAGACAGGTACATATGGGAATAATAACTCACTTCGTCTCATCATAAGATTTGCATTTCTTTTCTAGTCCATATACTATTGTATGGTACTGTGGTCTAGATGTACTTTTTTTCCCCTCTTTCTTTTCCTACAAATTCAAATTGCTTTCACAAATTGGCACATTGCTGGTTTACATGTTCTGTTCAATGGAATTGATGTATACATTCGGGTGTCAATGGAAGAGAACAGGGCCAAAAAATTAGGTTCTGGTCCTTCAATTAGTAACTGCAGTCAAGTTCCAATTCTTTGTCAATAAAACCGAATTAAATTTGGTCCAATTCCAATTTGAGTTTAGAAGAACTGGACTGGAACTAAAATTGAATAATTAGATTATAATACCTGGTGTAGCTTTAAATATACTCGCAAGCGCACAAATCAAATAGTAAATGTACGTGAGGTCGATTCCATGAGTAATCTAATGGATTTTTCATGCAATTGGATCTTGATTTACATGAATTATCCCACCAAAAGAGTTGGTTTATATTAATTTAGAAATTTAGAACAATTTGGGAATTTAAACATGCATAAACTTAGCTTAAAGTAAAGGAAACTAACATGTAGTCAAGAAAGGAACTCACGCAAACTAGAAACATAAACAATCTTAAAAGCTAAGATCTAATCTAAGGATGCAACTAATTTAAGCATGCATAATGAAATCTAAACATGACTTAAACATTATTAATGAACAACTAAACTAAATATGCAACCAAACATACCAAATCAAACATGCATCAAAGTGAATGTGTGTTGGGAATATGGAAAGAGAATTGCCCATGAAATTAAATCTCATTCATTGAATGTAAATCATTACAAAGTGGTGTGCACGATGAAAACAAATAATCTTGACTTCAATCTCAAGTTGAATACTATACAGCAAGGGCCATGCGTGTGAACCAAGGGAGAGAATTGTGTCAGAGAATGAAAGCAAGATGGAGAACCAAAATCCTAAGAGCTAAAGGAAGAACAAGCACAATTGAAAGACAAGTAAATTAAAGGAAGAATAAAGAACAACTAACTTTATCCTAAGATTACCATGTCTTGGTTGTTACTACAAGAGGTTGATGGCCTCAAGATGCAAGGATTTAGAGCATAAAACTGGAATAAAAAAAAAGGAAAACAACCAAGGAACTAGGCGCATGAAACAAAGAAACAAAGCTTGCAAAGAGAAGGAAATTTCATGGAAAATAAGAGGAAAAAGAACCTTGCAACTTAGCTTTGAATGATGCTTGGAATATAGGCTGAAAGTGGCATGGAATCCTCAAGGGAAGATTGCGTTTTGATTCTTCAAAGGAGGAGGCGAGGTGCCTTGAAGGAGGTGTGGAGGACCAGCCCCAAGGAGGAGGTGCGGAGCTCCCTTCCCTTTCTCCACGATTTTTAACACACACACACACACAGAAGGAAATTAGAAGGGGGAGATCTAAGGAAATTGCTTGAAAGCTCTTTTCTTAGTGTTCAACTATGGAAGGTAATAGGGAGAGGGAAAGAGGATGAGAGAAAGAAGGAAAGTTGGAGGGAGAGAGAAAAAGAAAGTTTAATGGTGATGTCTCTTCTACTATTGGTCCACCTTGCATGCATATCTTCTTTGTTGATGGAATCCAAGTTTTCTCCCACATTTCCTCTTCAATATCACGTTTTCTTCAAGTGGGAGAATCACATTTTCTTCCTTAAAACATGTGGACCCATGTTGACATGGCTTCATGGCTCACGTGCTTCTCCCAGCGCTTGGTTCATAGCTCATGTGGCTCATGTGGCTTTTATGGCTATAAATCTCATGCAAAGGTGGTGGATTTGCATAGATTTTGCATGGGCTCATTCTAGTCCCATTGTCTCTTCCAACTGCTTCCTAGGGCTAATCTACTTCCTCTGGAATAATTATAACCTTGCTTGAACTTTGGAATGTTGGGAAATAGGTCCTGGTCTCTCTGGATTGATCTAGATTATCAATTATCATCTGAAACAATCTCGATCATTGGATCATCCTTTCAATTCCTACAAAAGATTAAAAATCTTAATTAATAACTAGAATCAAAGTATATTGAGTATGCATGATATTTGATCTAAGGTAACCATAGTTCTATCTTTGGATTGGTTAGTGACTGTGCATGAATGATATTTGATCTAAGGTAACCATAGTTAAAACAATATACATTGAGTATGCCTAGAGGGAAGTAGGTCATTGAATAACTATCGTAGGTGAGGATACATTGTGTTTGACGTGTGGCACTTCTAATGAGTTTATGAGATTAGCCTACATTTTCATTGTAGTAATTCTGAGTATGACCGCTTTCATTTATATTAAAGAAACATTCAGGATTAGTTTCATATGTAGAACCGATGAAGACCGAGAATTGAACTGAAACCGAATAGTTTGGTTCTAGTCCTTCAAGCTAGAACTGAACTCTAGAATGGTCTGGTTCCAAACTTGCTAAATATTTATGGTACAATTCCAAATGAAACTGGTACTGGAGTGTTGATACTCCTATCTATAGGTGCTTTCTTTTCTTTTGGAAATGTTCAAACATGTCCAATTCTTTGCTGGCAGGAATTGTCGGAGCATACTGTTGATGTGAATGTCCAGCATGACGTCCTTGACGGAACGTTCACCTTCTACGATTTGACAAAATCCAAGCTTAACATATACCAGGTAAATTTAATTTATGGAGCTTTATCCTTCATTACGGGTAATCCAGCTATCTTAGTCGAGTTATGGATCCCTGTAATGTACTCGTGGGTTTCATCTCAGGTGGTGTTCCTCCTAGACAATAAAAAAGACAAGTTTTTTTTAGCTTAAAAGGACCAACTTTAGGTCCTCTGGGTGATAATTTGGAGGCTGGGACTATCTGGGTTCTTTCTGCATGATCATCAGTTAAGATGCACTTCACTGCATCACAAAGCTTCTAAGTTTTTAAAAGCTGTCTATGAATTTGCAGGTTGCTAGTGTGACATTCGACCTGCTCTTACTTCTGGTATTGGGATCGTACTTGATTCTCCTCTTCAGTTTTCTTGTTATCACAACAAGGGTATTCTTCTTACTTGAAAACCACTGCTTCTTCACTCTGATCACAAATCTTAACACACAATATGGATGTTTGCTCAGGGTCTCGATGATCTCATCAGTATATTCCGACGGCCTCCATCCCGTAAGGTGAAGACAGCTTGAGCAGGATAACTTATTCGCGGAGATGTTTAAGCGCTGTATTTTATTTATCCCCAGAGAGCTGCTTGTAGGTTAATCACATCGCTTACGTTTGAAGTTCTCATTCGAGGCAAATGAGATCAATTATTTGTTAAAGTCCGTAGAGAGATTTAATGCAAGAAAATTTTGGTTAAATCTTCGTTTCTCGAGGAAGAAAATTGCAGGCAAAGAATGCCACTTGTAGTGTAGGGTGGCAAATTTGCTATAAAGTGGGTCATAACATTATGTTGGACAATGGCCTCTATTTTCACCTTGGCTACACCTTGCATCTTCCACACCAGGAATTGATCGTGGAGTCTTTTGACGACATTTAAAAGATTTCTGAGAAGAAGTGACCAACTCGCAAGCCGAATGTTCCGGTAATGGAATCAATGACTTGGATGGCCTACTGGAAGAGTTTCCGTTGGAATGTTTAAACTTCTATTGCCTGTTGGGCTCCAGAGAAAAAGAAATTGAAAAAAGGATGTACTCGGTGGGTTCGATATAACAGCGATTTAGAAGGCTACTAAATGAAGGAGAAGACAAGATGGAAAGGCGGGGGTGTTGACAAGAGTACTCTACGGTTGCTTGCGGTGGTTAATTTGGGGTGGTCTTTGGTCAGCATTTCTTGAATTTGGCCTTCCAAGACGTTAGAGATTCCCACCTGGGTGATCAGGCCGTGCATGGATGTGTGTTTACCGTTGGAAAGAAAAAGGCATTGGATTTACGCCCAGTGTTTCCTAAACAGAATCTAGGTGCTTTCGGTACCCACATGAAAAATCTCTATGTAGAACCATCCTAGCGGACTATCAATTGGATATCCCCGAGATTTTGGTCCCATGCCAATTGGATATATCATCATCAAGGTGCGGTCAGGTTTACTTCCAAAGATGCAAGCAGAAATGTGGGACTGCATAGCTAGTCATCGTTAGGTCACGCTCTGCAATATCATTCCTCCAAATACATTCTGAATGGTCCGATATCTAAAGCTGGGGTAATCAGGTGAATGGTTCAAATCATCCAAGTTTTTTCCTACCAGTTTCGAATAAAAGATGCTGAACAAAATCTTCTTGCTATAAAATCTGCTCAATTTAGATCCAACAAAATCAATCATGCTCATTTTATGAAACCATGTGGTAGCCCTCTTCACACAAAAGGGCGACTGCATTACTGCTCGTCTTATCGTCTTGCTCTTCTATTGCAGCCCTCACCCTCTTGATTGCTGCTTTTATGGGGCAGTTGAACTCTAACAGTCCCTCAAAGAGGAAAAAACCAAGAGCTTTGACAGGCTCGTTGCAAAAAGATGATGGTTCGGGTGAATTCAACTCCAAGGGCCCCTTATTGGACCGGGTACCATTAGCTAGTTATTCTTCCACCGTCGAGAGAGCGAGGTACTCGCTGCTCTGTGATACCAGCCTGACGCCGTACCCTCCACTTTAAGGTACGAAGTCGCCCAAGCCTTACCCTGAACCACATGGCTCAACTGCCCTACTTGGAACGGACCAGCCAGATATTTTAGGCACCCCAAAGCCCTGCCCAGGAAGCCTAACTAACCGTCCACACCACCTTAATATAGCCCCGCTCTAGTTACAAGCTCGCGCTGCTGAGCTCGGCTTTTCGAGGGGGGAGGATAGAAACAATATAAGAACTAAATTTCCCTTTTTTATATAATCAGGTTTATTGGATTATATTGGAGCGTATAAACCTTGCCAATTGGGCCTTTAGTGAGGAGTAATCCAGCTTAATCCCTAAGTGAGTGGAACCCTAGAAAGGCATAACGGAGACACCTGTGAAAATAGTGCGATCTACAAGTTCCAGGCTCTAATCTAATGGCCTCATACGAGATTTGAATTGGGAGAGGGACCCTAGAATATGAACAAAGAATCAAACCAAGTGGTAAGCCATCGTAAGCCTCTCTCTCCCTTTTACAACCCTTCTGATACGATCTACAACCGCGAATCGGTCGACTAATCCCATCAATCACTTGCATTCGGTGTTTAGTCTTGGTCTTGCTTTAACTCCGTCTAGTTTACAATCAACCGTGACTCCGAATTTAGCTGGGTTCCTTATGAAACTCGCCATCGGCACGCCATCCATCCGAGGAAATCCTAGCCATTGCTGATACTGGTAGTGATCTGATATGAGCCTAGTGCAAGCCATGCAGCCACTGCTATAAACAGAAGCACCCAGTATTTGATACCGAAAAATCTTCTACATGCAGAAATAAGCCCAGTGCAAGCCATGCAGCACTGCCAGAATATCAGCATTATTCATGTAGCAACGAACAATATTGCCAGTATCCTTGTATCTACGGACACTGGTCGCACACCGCCGGTGTTATTGCCGCCAAGATGCTCGCTTTCAAGTCCACAGCAGGCGGGACCGTCAAAATCCCAGAGATGGCGATTGGCAGTGAACATGATTATATATACTGGAACATTTGATGAAAATAGTGATGGATTGTTTGGCTTGTTTGGGGACCATCTTCTCTAGTTTCACAGTTAGGTTCTTCAATAGATGATAAGTTCTCCTATCGTCTGGTTCCACCAGAAAATATGCATTTCGGTGATAAAACGGTGGTTTCCGGTGACGGCATACTCTCGACACCATTATACTTGAAATCACCGGCGACATTTTGGTAGTATTTATATATGTTAGTTTTGAAGGGCAGGCTTAGTGAAATGGTAGAGATGTTGTTGTATGACCTTGAGGTCATGGGTTCAAAGCGTGGAAACATCATATTACAAAATACAAGATAATTCTGCATACTATTGATCCTTGTGGTCCGCCCCTTCCCGGACTCTGCATATGTGTGCGGTGAGGCTACCCTTTATTTACGTATCTTAGTTTTGTCCAAGTTTCTATGGGGACATTGTTGGGTTTATATCAATTACTTAAAAAAAGAAAAGAGAAACAAAGGAAATGTTTGGGTTTATGTGCTATCCTTGGTTATATTTGTTGGATTTATGTTGAAATAAATTATTGGGTTTATATGTTTTGTTGTTATGTTTGTTAAGGGGAGCTTGGCGTAACCGTAAAAGTTGTCGTCGTGTGACCTTAAGGTCAAGGGTTCAAGGCATGAAAACAGCCTCTTGCAAATGCAAGTTAACGCTGTGTACTTTAGACCCTCGTAGTCTGCCCCTTCTCCAGATCATGCATGGGCGGGAGCTTCGTGCACTAGGGCTACCCCTTTTTGTTATGTTTGTTAAGTTTACGGGAAATTTGTTGGATTAATGTTTTCTTATAAGTTGGTGATCATGGTAATGCAACACAGTTCGGCAAATATTCATGAAATTTGGTGGACATTTGTAAGAAATTCAGAAAAAAGTATGGCGAAAAACATTTGTAGAGTGTATTTTCAATCCTTTATCTGGATATATAACTGTATCGATCCATAATATTTGAGAATTTCACAAAATTATTCATGAAATTTGAGTTTTAAGTTACGTTAATTTGCATTGAATTTACAAGATACAGTAATTTTTTAATTATTACGTAATAAATTGAAATATAAAAAGTATCTACATTAAAATAAAATTCAATTATCAGGAGAATTTTGTAGCTATTCTGATTGGATGATCACCTATCATAGTCACTAAAAAAATATTTGGATAAAAAGGGCAACTCCGGTGCATGAAGCTCTTGCATATGCGAGATCCAAGGAAGAGACATACAACATGGATTAATTGTTCGCAACTTTATCTTGCATTTTACAAGAAGCTATTTCTACACCTTAAACCCATGATTTGGTGGTAAAATCTAAGCCAGGAAAAAATTAAGATCAACAGAGAAGCTTTTCGGGTTATTGCCTATCTAAGATGTACAATTGGATCCCCAACCATTTCTAGGCCCCAGATAATCCCCCCTTCTTTTACTGGCCATTGATCACAATCAGGACTTCTGATCTGTGCCACATTTGAGACACATGCAATCACAGTATATGTTGGGGTACGAGCCACAAATTCCGAAGGTCATCCCAACCACAATTATTATGTTTTGAGAAAAATATTTCGTATATATTTGGTAAAAGTTGTTGTCATGTGAGTCTCTTGCAAAATGCAAAGTAAGGCCGCCTACTATAAGACCTTGTGGTCAGTCCCTTCCTCAGACCCCTCATAGACAGGAGCTTCGTGTGCACCGGGAATACCTTTTTTATCCGGTACTCACTCCACTCCACTAGATAATTAGCACCACTGGTCTTTCCAATAATGCATACACCGAATAAGCTTGCATAGCCCTAGCCAGTCCTCGCATGGATGCGAACTTGCAGCCAAGAAAGGTACATTCTAGGCCCTTGCATCCCCCAGGCTCTATACAATCCTAGCCCCTATTAATGATTAAGATCTTATCATCTGTACTATCAAACATTCGAGGCCGTCCATCTATCCCATATTATATTAGTAGTTAAAAAAGGACAGCCCAATGTAGAAAGCTCTCGAGCATGCAGGGTTAAAGAAGGGCCGGACCACGAAGGGTCTATAATAGTTGTGAACTACTATTGTAGAGTGCAACGTCATGGCAAGTTGCAATCCTGTAGATTTTTTGCAAAGGGCTCTACTGTGATACCTAATCAGGTGGTAGACCATGGTTTCCAAGTGCTCATGAGCTTGTGTTCAACGTTCCAAACAAAAGGAAAAGATAAAAGAAAAAAGTCCAATCCTTGTGCTTTTGGATTATCAGACATTCAGGGAGGAGTGAGATAATTTGGGTTGGATCATCTAAAGAGGTCTCGCAGAGGAAGGCAATCCAATTGGGAGTCAGAGGATCCATAGTACCTACAGCCTCACACAAATATGCTGATTCGAACGCAGGCATATTATAACGGCTCCACCTTTGGTTTATCGAGGGTCATTTATCTGATCTCTCTAACTTTTAATATGTAACATAATAAAAAATTCACTAAGATTGGATGATTTTTACATTCCAAACGTATGCTTGTAATTAGTTCATTTTTTATTGTTCTTTTTACAGTGTTTTATGACCACTCCTGTTTATATGACTAAAGATACACTCAGCCAATCTGCTACAAGAGAAATCAGACGAGCAGCTCTGATAAGCAAAATGTCAGGGCCATTGTGATAAAATGGGCATGTAGAGGTGCTAAAATATGACACGACATGATAACAAAACTCAAACCCGGCATAAATTTAGCTGGTTAGGGTTGAGTTTTATCGTGTTCATGTCATTTTTGGGTCAACTTGAAAATGACATGCTAAAAATCGTGTCGTGTTCGTGTCAATTAATGTTGACCTGTCGTGTTGACCTATTTAACACGCAACCTATTAATTCTTCGTGTTGACCCATCTAACTCATAAGTTGTTAATTAATCGGGTTGAAAATATAGGACAGTTTCAAAAGAACGGTCATATATTACAATAGTAATATAAGACGGTTCTTAAAAAACCGTCACCAACTTTTATTAGTTATTTTATATTTATTTAATTGTGTTACATGAGTCGTGTCTTGTTGACTCATTTAATAATCGTGTCATGTTCGAGTCACGGGTTCTTGACATGATTATTAAGTAGGTTGTATTTGTGTCACCCATATACTATAATGGGTTAGTCTCGACACGACACGAATATAACCCGCCAACCTGAATTGCTACGCCTATGTGCATGCAACGCCCTTGGTTGTGTGCAGCACGTAAGACTAAGTATTCCTGACCCAAAAATAGTCTCCGTGGGAGTCTGTGCCCAAAATGCACGAGCGGAGTTCACCCCATTTGTTGGACTAATTCTTTGATTTTTTGAGCGATCCAACTTGTTCCCAAGACAAATGAACACCAAAAATCTGGTCCGTTTTTCTCTTGAAATATGAAAATTACTATGTTTTGTTCTTAATATTGTCATATTTATGCAAGAACTGCCTATTAAAAAGGTTTTTATTGGATCAGATTTTCTATAATGACTATTTTAAGGCATTACAAATTCGATGGACGCGTTGGATCACTCAAAAAATAAAAGAGTAGGGCCCCATAAGTGTGTCCAGTACTTCTACACTTTTTTCCTTTTCTTTTTTTAGCGTGGAATACGCTGGGATGACTGCAATGATGAATTATCAGTCCCGGATAAATGCGGACGTACACCGAAATAGAAAGGCGGTCTTGTGATGGTTGGGTTTCCACGTCTACGGATCAAACTCCAAAAGCACGTCAGCCCGGCCTTCGTCCAAACAAAATCCCCGCCTTTACATTCTCCTGCCGCATTCCTCACCCTTTCCCATTTTCTATGCATTTTTTTAATCAACTAGCGGCTCTCTCAACCCCGCTCATCATACATTCATCCCCACGCACACCATCAAGAAACTAGAAATTCCTCCTCTTTCATAGCGACTCAGTTTCAGCGTCCCAATTTCATCTCCTCAAGGTACACTCTTCTACTTCCACTTTGCCACTTGCTCACTTTTCTCATTTGCATTGCTCCGCCTCTCTCTCTCTCTCTCTCTCTCTCTCTCTCTCTCTCTCTCTCTCTCTCTCTCTCCTGCTTGATTTCAAACAAGTTAGTGTGCTGGCTGGAATTTGGTGCAAGAATTAGGTTTTTGGACGATTCTTTGTGGAAGAGGTTTCTGAGAATTTTCTGATCGCTCGTGCCGTCTATCCAACGAGGACGAAATACTTTTGTAGTTTTGTTTCTAGTTTGAGTTTTGAGGTTTGGATTATGTGCTTAGGGTGATTATCCGTTCTGTTCTTAATTATTCCGTCCAGCTGGAAGTTATTTCCAATTGTTGTTGAAACTTTTGGTGTTAATATGCATTGATGTTTCTCGTAATGTTAAAAGTTGTTATTATGTGACCTTGAGGTCACGGGTTCAAGGTGTGGAATCAGCGTCCTGCAAAAATGCAAGGTAAGGCTGCCTACTTTAGGCCATTGTGGTCTGCCCCTTCCATGACTGGAAGTTATTTCTTGTAACTGACGTTTACAAACGGTTTACAAATATTTTACGTCCTATTAGTACCAATAAAATGGAGTATATTGAACACGTTTTTGGGCTGATTAAATTATGATATAGTTCAGATAGTAGACATAAAGTCTTTACTTGTTAGTGGTATAGGTACAATTGCTAGGTGGTTTTGCCATAGTGATTGTAATGTTCTTGTACTACATTTGAATGCACGTGCTTTTGAGTATGGCATATAGAGACATTAGCAGGTAAGAGTCTGGAGTTAGTAGATATGATGAAACACAGGAAAGTCAACATCCTTGTATCTAAGAACTAGTGATAGAATAATAATAATAAAACTTGTTTTAGGAGAGAAGATTATAAATGTTAGAAGTGCATATGCACTGCAAGTAGGGTTCGAAGATAGAATCAAGAGACAGTTTTATGAAGATATGGAGGGAGTTATGTAAGAAATTCCTAACATAGAAGGGATATTTACAGGAGCAGACTTAAATGGCATGTAGAAAAAGAAAACGAAGGATGTAATAGGGTATATAGAGGGCGTGGTATTGGAGAACGAAATGAAATGGGAGAAGTTATCCTCGATTTTTCTTTAGCATGTAACCTGACTCTGGCAAACACATTCTTTAAGAAGAGGGATAACAACTTAATAACCTTTAAAAGTAGATTCCATAAAAGCTAAATAGACTTTTTTTACTTAGGAATACTGAGAGATCAATGTGTAAGAATTGTAAAGTGATACCCGAGGAGAGTTTAACTTCACAACGTAGGTTAATGGTTACGGATATCTACATTAAAAGATGAAAGAAAGGAAATAAACTTAATGGGTACCCAAAAACTAAGTGGTAAAACTTAAATGAGGATAAAAGAACCTCACTTACAAATAAGTTGATGGTAGAATGAAACTAGAATAATGAAGTAGAAGTAAATACCATGTAGATTAATATGGTTTAGTCCATTAAAAAAGTGTCAAAAGATGTCCTAAGAGTGTCTAAAAGTAAAAGGCAATCAGTAAAAGAAACTTGGTAGTGGAGTGAAACAGTGTAAAAAGTTATTAAAAAAAAACGAGTGTGTTTTAAAGCTTTGCAAAAGACTAGAAATAATGAAAACTATGAATAGTATAAAAATGCTAAAAAGGTTGTTAAGAGAATTGTAAGTGAGGATAAACTCAAGGCATGTGGTGTTATCTATAATAAACTAGGATTAAGAGGTGAGAAAGATGTGTTTAAACTTGCAAAAATAAGAGAATAGAAGGGTAAGGACTTAGACCACGTTAAGTGCATTAGAAGTGATGCTCAAAGGGTACTAGTCAAGGATGATAAAATCAAACAAAGATGGAAAAGTTACTTTCAAAATTGATAAATGACAATTGTCCTGAGAATATAGGGATTGAAAGTACTGTAGCCCTAAATAACATTAGACATTATAGATACGATGGTAGGATTAGAATACCTGGAGTGAAAGATGCCTTAAAAAAGATGAAATCAAGAAAGGCCTTGGGGTCCAATGGTATACCAATAGAGGTTTAGAAATATATGGGACATACTAGAGTAGTTTGGTTGACCAAGTTCTTTAACAAGATTATAAAATCAAAAAAAATGTCGGATGAGTGGAGGAAGAGCTCTATTGGACCAATTTATAATAATAAAGGAGACATAACAAAGCTGCACTAATCATTGATAGATCGAACTTATGAGCCACATTATGAAACTTTTTAAAAGAATGATTGAGAAGAGGCCACGACAAGAGACTAGTGTATTGGAGAATCAGTTTGTTTTCATGCCTGGAGGTCCACTATGGAAGCTATTTTCTTACTAAGACAATTAAAGGGTGGCCTCGGTGCACGAAGCTCCCACATATGCGGGGTCTAAGGAAGGGGCAGACTATAAGGGTCAATAGTATGTCGCCTTACCTTGCATTTTGCAAGAGGTTGTTTCCACGCCTTGGATTTATAACCTCAAGGTCACACGATAATAACTCTACCTTTGCACCAAGGCTCCCCTTCTTTCTTAGTAAGACAAATTGATAGAGAGAGGAGGAAGGACCTTCACATGGTCTTTATTGACTTAGAGAAAGCTTATGATAGAATCCCTAAAAAGTTAATGTGAAGGGCGTTGGGCTAGAAGGGGGTTTCTCGGAGGTATATGGGGGATTAGTAACAATTTTAAGACCACTAGCGAAGTGACTGGTGATTTTTCTATCACTGTAGGATTGCACCAAAGATTGGCATTGAGCCTATACCTTTTCATGTTGGTGATGGACGAGTTAACAAAATATCTGCACGAGGAGATTCTATGTTGCGTGCTATTTGCAGATGATATAATTTTAATTGATGAGACAAGGGAGGTCGTAAACACAAAGCTAGAGTTATGGAGAGAAGTATTAGAACCTAAAGGATTTAAAATCAGCCAAACTAAGACAAGAGTATATGAAATGCAATTTTAGCAAAGAGAGGAGCAAGAGTGGAGCACCAATAAAGATTGATAACCAAGAAAGCCCTGTAAAAGACCACTTTTGGCACTTAGGATTGATGATTCATGAAGTGGAGAGATTGAAGGGGAGGTTACCCAGAGAATCCAAATGGGTTCGAACAAATGGGGATGCGCCTCTAGAGTTTTATATGATCGGTGGGTGCTACTCAAACTGAAAAGAAAATTCTATAAGATGGCTATAAGGCCGGCCATGCTCTATGGATCAGAGTGTTGGGTAGTTAAAACATCATGTTTATAAGATGAGCGTAACAAAAATGAGAATGTTGAGATGGATGAGTGGCAAGACAAGAAAGTGTAAAATTAGGAATGAAAACATTATAGGAAACTAAAGAGTAGCATAAATAGGTAACAAGACGAGGGAGATTAGACTTAGATGGTCTAGACATGTCTAACGGAGACTGAAAATGGCAACGGTTAGAAGGAGTGAGGCAATGTAAGTCGAATGTTCTAAAGTGGTCAGGGGAAGGCCCAAAAGAACGTGGATAGAAGTGATGGGAAAAGATTTGAAAATTTTGGTACTAAATGAAGCTATAGTACTTAATAAAGGGGAATGGAGGAACAAGATTCATGTGGCTGATCCCCTAATTAGGATGAGGTCTTGATGATGATGCTGCTGCTGCTTTTGCGTTGTGACCTATTACATATTGCCACACTGATTGAAAAGTTTTTAATTAATTGTCAAATGATAAAGTTGTTCATGTAAAAGTGCAGAGAATTGAAGACTTGTAAATTTGTAGTTTATCGATTTAGAGATCCCATTATACAGGTGTCTAAATCAGAAACATTCTGTTAGCTGGGCAATTTATTGATAATATGTGTTCATGAAGTCCCATCTTGTTGTTTTCTTAATATATTATTATCAATATTATTTTGAAGGGAAGCTTTGGTGCGACGGTAAAAGTTAACATCATGTGACCTTGAGGTCACGGGTTCAAGGCATGCAAATAGCCTTTTGCAAAAATGCAAGGTAAGGCTGTGTACTATAGGCCCTTGTAGTCTGCCCCTTCCCCGGGGCTGCCCCCCTTTTATTTTGATCATATCTATTTATTAATTCATTTTAAATGGGCGGCCTTGTACAGCTCATTAACTTGTATCTTTTTTTATGATAGTCCCTTGTGCTATTTATATGATAGTTTCCCTTTACATGCTTACGTCTAATTCTTGAAATTGTACATGCAGAATGTCACATCCACATCTATTGCACAAATCTATTAGATTCCATTTTCTCTGCAAGGAAGTGGGGGATCTAAACTATCTTCTAGGTTATCGTGGTAATACAAAGCAGCGGCATTGTTTGAGACGTGCATTATCTGAGTATGATAAACTTAGTCTTAATTGTAGAAGGACAGAATTTATAGAACCCTTTGGTCGAGCCAGGCGGATGATGCACCTATCACCATTTGCTTCTGCTGATGATGGTGTGACAGTCAATGGAACCCCACAAACACACAGCAGTGACCTGCAGCAAATGAGGGCTGAGCTATATCAGTCTTTGCAAGGAGAAGGTATTAACAATGCACTTATCCAGTCCTTGTATGATGCAGAAAGGGTTTTCGAGTTGGCAATTAAAGAGCATAGTTCACTATCTAAAACATCTTGGTTCCCAAAGGCGTGGCTTGGTGTAGACAAAAGTGCATGGGTGAAAACACTTTCTTATCAGGTTGACCTGTTACTTCCATTGGAAGTTATCATATTGTATACTTGCTACTCATAATTTTCACAACTGTTTGATTTACACCACATTCACAGCATATCATCTCTTGGTTGGAGTTTCACAAGTTGCTTTTTCAGGCTGCTGTTTATTCTTTACTGCAAGCAGCAATCGAGATTTCTTCACGAGGCGATGGAAGTGACAGAGATGTCAATATTTTTGTACAACGAAGGTTAGTAATCTTTCTGGTTTGACTTCTCTTCTAAGATGCAGATGGTTGTTCTAATCCTTATGAATTTCTTGGCAACTATTTTGGTTGATGTGAACCATGGAGTCAGTCTTTGTCCATTCTAAGTAGTGTTGATTGATGGGTTCAGCATTTCAGCTCTCCTGTAATTGTTAGCCGATTTGAAGGTTCTTAAATTCATAATTTTCTCTGCTACATGCATCTCTAGGATTACTGGCGATTAGTCCTGGCTATAATTCTTTACCATAATTTGGTCATACATTAAGTAAACAGAAAAAGAAGAGAACCTGGATAGTTCTTTGGGGTGTACCAATGTTATATTGGATCTATTTCTACGTACAGTAGCTGCAATTTGAACAGAGAATATGATTTATTATACCATCACAATTGAACAAACCAAGCAATTTCCAACTAACAAGTTTGTTTGACAGCACCATGACATGTATAATAACATATACACACATTCATGTGTTTTATTTCAGTTCCAGTTGGTAAATTAGTCTGCTCTGCCAGCACCTACAGTCTCCTTCTTTTTAGTATTTTAACTTCTTTTACTATCGTTTCTCCTTGACAAAAGCACAGTTAGCGAAAAAAGAAAAATGGAAACTTCCAAGATTTTCTGTTACTGGACCTCCGTTCTAATTTTTCTGCATTCTATCTTTGTTGTATTTATGCCTCAATACCAAAGACTTAGCCAACCTATAAATATATGAAGTAATTGTGTTTTCTGAAATATGCAGGGATCTATGGATGATTTAGCTGCTTGGTTAGTTCTCCTTGTCAGTTTTCAAGGCCCAAATCCAGTCCTTGTTGAGCTAGTCCAAGTGTCTATATCTTTTGCACCTTCTATGTGAATCTCTATTGTCAAAAGTCAAACAACATTTATTAGGTCCATCACGTGTTGATAATCTTCTTTTATCTTTCTCAGTACTTTTCTTTTCCTTTGAAACTTTTCCTTGTGTATGAAATTTATATTTGAAACTATTATTTTTTTCTATTGTCCATTGCTTTGTATTTTAATTTATATTCGAATATTATCTTTTTCTATTGCCCCGTGCATTATAATTTTTATTTCAGTTTATTTTCCTAGGATTCCTTCTTGATGATCTGATTAAAGGAAAAGAAATAAACTCCTGCAATTTTCATTTTCAATAAACTTTAAGAATGAAATTTCTCACCATTAGTCGATGCTGGTTTCTCTGCATTTCCCATGCTTTCTGTGTACAAGTTCTTACTATTGAAGAGTTAACAAATTGGAAATGAGACAATTGTGATCTCTAGAAGTTTGCAGGGTTCTGTAATGATTAGATTCTTGTCTACAACTCCTAGCCAATTCAAGGGCCCGGAGTCTGCACTTTCTTTGAGTAGCCCTGTATGTCTATTATCTTTTGCACCTTGGTCTAAGTCGTCTTCATCAAAGGCTGATCCACCCTCGCTAGTCCGATGATATGTCCAGAAACACAATTGGATGTCATTGCAGGATCATGAATTATAGTGTGATCTGTCCATACAACTCCCTTCTTGGTGCTCCAAATAAATTTTAGTTAGCTGTTAACTACTTAGAAACAAATTAAGTACTTGGGCAGGTTTGTGTTTGTTAAATGCAGTTTATTACGGCAATCTGCTCCTTTGGAGAGCTCAATCAGAGAGGAGTTATCTGCCAAGCAACCTGAAGCTTATGATTGGTTTTGGTCCCAGCAACATCCAACAGTTGTGAAAATGTTCATCAATTACTTCGAAGGGGATCCTCGCTTTACTGCTGCTACTGCAATGTATGCAGTGAATTTTTATAATTCAATAGTCCATACAGAGGCTTTATTCTTGAAATTGGGATCGCATTATCTCAAAAATGTTGTAGAATACAGAGAATATGACATGCCTTTTACTTTCAGATGCTGGAAAGGAGCAGCACAGAATTCAGGGAATGCAAGTGATGTGTCACTCCTTATGCTTGCTTTAAGCTGCATGGCAGCAATCACAAAGCTTGGACCAGCCAAAGTATCTTGTTCACAGTTTGTTTCCATGGTTCTGGATATTACTGGTAGATTGATGGACAAGCTTGTGGATTTTGTTTCTATTCATGAAGCTTATTATTCAGTAGGGGAGATTGGTTTATGGAGAGAATTTCTAGTCCATTTTGGTCCTCAAGCTGCAGATTGTAGAGTAAAAAATGATCGAGATGTTGAAGAAATAGCTTTTTGGGTTGATCTTGTACAGCAACAGCTGTGCCAAGCCATTGATCGGGAGAAGATATGGTCGAGGCTGACAACATCAGAGAGTATTGAGGTCAGTGACAGGAGTTCCCACTGCAAGCCTCATACCATGGTCATTTCATTTTCTGTTTCCATTTCAAAATGATTAAGTTGCAGATTACTTGTATTTTTTTTCCATGGTGGTTAGTGGGCTTATTGTTATTATTAATTAAATATATGCAATTACATTCGAGTATACATCTTTCCTTCCTTTTCATCCAGGATAACAATGAAATGCTCAAGTCAGAGAAAAGAAAAAAGAATGGACTGTTTGCATGGGAAGCTCATCTTTGACATTATTTTCATTTGCTATCCTTTTTCTCATATTTTGTAGTTTTACCTATTTTTATTTTAATTGCTAGCTCTCCTGGTCTCCCCATTGAAAACTATCTAGTTATACTTAATTTGCAGCAGCAACCTTCATCTTCATGTAAATTTTCATAATATTAAGTTTTTAGGATTTATGCTGCATTATGGTGATAAGATAGATGGTCAAATTGTTTCCCTTGGATTGGTCTACAGCCTTATGTTTTTGTTTTCATTTTTCTCTTGTAATTGCCTGCTGCAAATGCTCTTGTGCTCATTATCCTACTTGACTCTTCTTTCTCAGTTTGCTTCTCAGATGCTCTAGCCTTAGTTACTATTTGGCAAGATTGTTTTGTTGGAAAATGTGTAGCAGTAGAGAAAATTACATATGTATTATAAAACTAAACTCTAGCAGCAGTTTTTAGCTGTTCCAAGTTCAAACCTGTAGGAGCATGTGATGAGGGTCTATGCCATTTCACTGCAGGTATTGGAAAAGGATTTGGCCATATTTGGGTTTTTCATTGCCTTGGGACGAAGCACACGAACCTTTTTATCTGAAAGTGGCTTCAATGTGATAGATGGTCCTATTGAGAGTTTCTTAAGGTGTGCCTTGTGCTATTTGGTTTCTCTTGGATGCTAAGTAGGAAAGTCTTGTGCCTCTTTGATTAGTGTTTTGTACTTGTTTGCATGACTTTGTTACTTTATTTTTGAACTTTCAGGTACTTGATTGGGGGCTGTGTTTTATATTATCCCCAACTCTCATCAATAAGTTCTTACCAGCTGTATGTGGAGGTCAGCATGTAAATAATTGTTTTTGGGAAGGAATAAAAAAGAAAAGAAAATTGTTTAGGACTTGGCAATCATGAATAATAATATTTCATTGTTTAATTCTGATATTTGATTCTCGTTTTTGTTGGTTTCGCTCATAGTTAGTTTGTGAAGAACTGGACTGGCTCCCTTTCTATCCACTTAGGCTGGATAAATTGAAGAAATCCCATGGCAGAAAGGCTAAACAAGAAGGGTCTCTGGATAAGGTTGCTATTCCTCAAGTCTTAGATGAATGCTCTTATTGGATGCAGAGCTTTATCAAGTACAGCACATGGCTTGAGAACCCTTCCAATGTCAAAGCTGCAAGATTCCTTTCCAGAGGGTAAATGACCTTCTGATTGTTGAATGTTTAAAATATTTTGTTTTTTAGTATTCTAATACTTGGGTGTACTAATGATCATATGCATACTTTGCTGATGTTTGCTGTTGTTTACATTTTAGACACAACATGCTGAAGGCATGCATGCAAGAATTAGGTGTAGGAAAGTAAGTTTTAAGATTCCAGTCCACTTTCATTTGTCTTTTTGCTTCTGTGGAAGTTTTCATCCCTTGTCTTGTGGAAGTTTTCATTTGCTGTGCTTCTGGAAGTTTTTGTTTTCTTTTATTGCAGTAAGTGTGCTTTTTAATTAGAATTCTCTCTCTCTCAGACACTTAACAAATATTTACAAAATTTTCCGACATGAGTGACAGAAATGAAACGGAGGATAAGGTGCAATATGCAGGTGATAGAACTGGATCAAGAACTTATACCTCTGCTGAGAAAGAACTGGATTCTTTTGATAAGGTATCTGTAATGTTCTGAAGCCATATGCAATAACTACTTGATCAATCTTTGTTGCTCGCTTTGTGAGGAGTACTAGTGGTGATAACTGACCATGCAATTTACTATTCTTCTGTGCTGATTAGGTCAGCAGTAGATCCGTGACTGAGTCTGTTTCTGACTGAGATAATTATTGCTTTTCTTATAGCTGAATATGTTTAGTGCATAGAGGTTGGGAGGGCAAATTGGTGTTATGAATAGAGCTACTAGAATAGGTTGTGATTTTAACTTGTAGCTGAATATGTTTACTGCGTAGAGTTTTTACACTAGGGCTACTAACTTCAGAAGAGCAATAGCAACCTGATGAATTTTTTTTTGACATTTCCCAGGAACTTTTGGCATGTCATTGTTACCAGGCAATCAAATATCTACTTGTAGCAATTGATTAATTCTAGAACTCAGGCTTAAGATACTGACTTTTGTATGTGCTTGCTGTCAACTTCTGCTACATTCTGCACCCCCTCATAAGTTTGTTCATTGAATAAACTATTTTGCAGACCTTCAGGCTTTTTGCCTGTGCTTGTACTAATAGACTAGTAGCTCACTCTTTTTGAAACGAATTTTGTTTTGTCCTGTACTCTAATCAGGAATATGATTTTTTCCTTATCATTGTATTAATGTATCTTTGAAGATATTGCTATTTAGTGTGATAGAGTTGAACATACATTGCTGTTACAATTTGTCATGTAATTTTATCTGCTTCAGATTCCCTTTTTTGGGTTATATTAGCTTCCATTTTACCATTACTAATTTGACTTTTGCTAATGTCATCATTTTATGTTATCCGTTTTGAAAAGTGTTGTGGTCTTCTTGTTTGTGTAGGGGAGCCTTTTTTTGAATGATGAATTAGCATTAACTTAAAAGAAACTTACAGTGGTGTCTGAGGAAGTCAAACAAAGGTGACATCATTTAGAGGTTGTGTAGGGGAGCCTTGTCTATCGCATAGGTTGTGCTTGACCATAAAAGCCAATTAAAGACTTCAATATATTTGTGGAACAAGATGTATTGTTTGGTTTTGCTGTTTATCTCATTTTATAGTGACACCTTGATCCGTCCATCCATGTATTATTATTATTATTATTATTATTATTATTATTCATCATCATCAAGACCTTATCCTGATTAGGGGTTGGCCACATGAACCTTCTTCCTCCATTCCCCTTTATTAAGTACTATGGCTTCATTTAGTCCCAAAGTTTTAAAGTCTTTTCTCACCAATTCTAACCACATTGTTTTGGGCCTTTCTGTTGCCCTTTGAGAACCTCCAAACTTGTGTTGCCTCACTCCTTCTAATAGTTGCTTTTTTCGGTCTCTGTTAGACATGTCCAAACCATCTAAGTCTAATCTCTCCCGTCTTGTTACCTATTTGTGTTACTCTTAAGTTTTCTATAATGTTTTTGTTCCTAATTTTATCCTTTCTTTTCTTGCCACTCATTCATCTCAACATCCTCATTTCTGCTACTCTCATCTTATGAGCATGATGTTCTTTAATTGCCCAACACTCTAATTGATAGAGCATGGCCGGGCCTTATAGCCATCTTATAGAATTTTTCTTTGAGTTTGAGTGGCACCTATCGATCACACAAAACTCTAGATGCATATCTCCATTTGTTCCAACTTGCTTGGATTCTCTGGGTAACCTCCTGCTCAATCTCTCCACTCTCATAAATCATCGATCCTAAGCATCATCAAAAGTAGCCTTTTATGTGGACTTCCTGTTTATCAATCTTTGCTGGTGCTTCACTCCTACTCCTTTCATTGCTAAAATTGCATTCCATATACTCGTCTTAGTTCAACTGATTTTAAATCCATTAGGTTTTAATACTTTTCTCCATAACTCTAGCTTTGTGTTTACGTCCTCTCATGTCTCATCAATTAGAACTATATCATCTGCAAATAGTATGTACCATGAAATCTCCTCGTGCAGATGTTTTGTTAACTCATCCATAACCAACGTAAAAGGGTATAGGCTCAATGCCGATCCTTGGTGCAGTCTTGTAGTGATAGGAAAATCATCGGTCTCTTCGCTAGTGGTCTTAACATTTGTTACCACTCCCTCGTACATATCTTTAATTATATTTATATACCCCGCAAAATCCCTTTCTCGCCCAACACCCTTCATATTAACTCTCTAGGGACGCTATCATAAGCTTTCTTTAAGTCAATAAAGACCATGCGAAGGTCCTTCTTCCTCTCCCAATATTTCTCTATCAATTGTTTTGATAAAAAAATAGCTTCCATGGTAGACCTCTCAGACATGAAACCAAACTGGTTCTCCGATACACCAGGCTCATACTGTAGCCTCTTCTCAATCACTCTTTCAAAAAGTTTCAGTGTGGCTCAAAAGTTTGATCTCCCAATAATTAATTAGCTCTGTTTGTCTCCTTTATTCTTATAAATTGGTATAATTGAGCTCTTCCTCCAATCATCTGGCATTTTATTTGATTTTATAATATTGTTAAACAACTTGGTCAAACAAACTACTCTAGTATCTCACATATGCTTCCAAACGTCTATTGGTATACCATCAGGCCTTAGGGCCTTTCCTGATTTCGTCTTTTTCAAGGCTTCTTTCACTTCAAGTATTCTAGTCGTACAGTCTTATCTATAATGTCCAATGTTATTTAGATTTACAGTACTTTCAATCCCTATATTCTTAGGGCAATTGTCATTTAGCAATTTTTGAAAATAACTTTCGTACTTTTGTTTGATCTCGTCATCTTTGACTAGTACCTTTGATCATCACTTTTAATGCACCTAACATGGTCTAAATCCTTATCCTTCTGTTATCTTATTTTTGCAAGTTTAAACACATCTTTCTCACCTTCTCTAGTCTATTATAGAGATCATCATATGCCTTGAGTTTAGCCTCACTTAGTATTCTCTTAGCAATCTTTTTAGCATTCTTATATTGTTTCATAGTTTTCGTTATTATTATTATTATTATTATTATCATCGTCATCATGACTACACAACATAATACGCAATGTCAATTCACATACCATTGCCTGCCAGTCTTACTTTCAGCAGATAGACGCTGCTGCACTGTTCTCCTGTTATTGTTTGAATTGTCGATGGATCTACTAGATCAATTTTGTAACTTCTAAAATTGTTTAGAACTAAAGATGTGCTTATATTAATTCTATGTATATCTGGTTGAAGGCACTGGATAGTGTGGATGAAGCACTGAAGAAATTAGAAGGATTGCTTCATGAGGTACATGTTTCCAGCCCCAATCCTGGAAAGCAGCATTTGCAGGCTGCTTGCTCTGATCTTGACAAGATAAGAAAACTGAAGAAAGAGGCAGAATTTCTGGAGGCATCTTTCAGAGCAAAGGCTGCTTCACTTCAGCAGGTACTTTTTCTTGAGGTGGTCCTCATTCTAAGTTAATAGCATTTAATTACATTATATGGGCTTGTGCTTCTCAAAGTAGCTTGTGTTTTTCATCTTTGACTCATCATATTTTTCTTTTAAAGAAATTTAAGAAACACAGCTAACATTGCATTAATTTATTCATGAAACCTGATAGGAATCTTCAATGGTATTCCAACTCAACAGCTTACAACACTGATTTACCAGTACACTCAGAAAGGAAAAAAAATACAGAACTCTGTCAGTTCTGCTATGAATACAAAGTAAGGACTGACACACTACTAGAATGCTTGTCTAACTTTCATAAATTCTAGCTTTCGAGGAGCTAGAGCCTCCACTTCAGTTCTTCCCAAAATTCTCCCCCTGCCTTTCCTTACCTCTCCCTTTTATCTTCCCTATCTTCCTAAATCTGTAACATATTGGATACCTATAACAGATTGGATACTAACTGCATATTTTCCTAACCAACTGATTATACCTGTATATCCTAACCAACTAATTACATCACTATTGCATATTTGGTATATCCTAACCAACAGATTGCATCTCTTTCCTAGCTAAATTGTAACCACCTGATCCTCCTTTAAGTGACTGGAAATTCATCTCTCAACAGGCCTGTGTAACAACTCTGCATCCCATGTAACTGCCTGGCCTGAAGACCACTTCTCTTGGCATATATCCACCCAATACGTCCTCACGCTTGTTGCCTTCTATGCCCAATACTGTCCCTATCAAAACCAAATCAGGCCTTTTTCATGACTTGGTAACTTGTCTACTGTTGAATTTGCTACTATTGAGTTGGCTCACCTGCAACCACAAAATTATTTCCAAAATGTCACTTTCTTGTGAAAGCTCTCTCCAAGGACCTACTCCTCTAGCTATCCATACAAGTCAATTACATTCGCTTGATTGTCATACAAATATTAAAATCACACTTTAATATTATCAAAAAAGAAAAGAGTAAAGTCACGCAATTTTGATACTTCACCTTTGGAATGATTTCTTTGTGTGCAATAGCTTAAGGAGCTGAAATTCTTAAAGATCTTGGACTCAAGAAAGTTTTTTCTGTTAGAAAAATTTAGAGAATTCTGATTTTAAATTTCTCAACTTTATGAAGGGTTTATGTGAAGGAGTTTATGAAATGTTTTCTTAAAAAAGTTTTCAGTTCTGGAAGCATAAGCTTAAGGCTTCAAAGTTCTCAAAGTCAAGGACTTCTAAGATGTTAATAAAATTCCAACTCCAAATGGCTCTCCTTTTCTGTCTATGGTTATATATTGTTTCTATGTTAAGTTATCTTGTTCTCTATTGATGAAATGTCAATTCAACTTCTGCAACTTAAGTCTTGATGCAAGACTTTTGTGCTTCTGCGCTTGATAAATTAGGAAGATGATGATGGTCATTCAGAATCTTCTACAAGTAAGAAGAATCGTTATTCAAAGAGGAAAAATGGAAAAGATTCTAAAGGGGGTGGTGACCTTGTGGATAGGTTGGCTGCTTTACTACTTGATCGGGTCTATTCTTATATTCTTATGCATCTTTCATATTTTAACTTGATTAAGCTCATTAAAATTATGATGCATTTTGTGAGCAATGAGTTAATATCAGCAGGAAACAATTTGAGATGACGTTAGATTTACCCCTTTACTATGTTTTGATGTGAGGGCTTCTCTTTTCCCAGGGTGACCAGTAATCGTTATTGTTTGTGGAGTTTCTTGGCATGCCATTCCACAAGAAATATGGACTCTGGATCATCAGTGGCAGATCAAACTGTAAATCCCATCCTTAAAATCATTCAAACTTTCTTTTATCCTTTTACCTTCCCCTTGGTCCTTTGTTTTAGGCCCAGACTAGTTATACCAAGAGGAAATAATGCTATTGGGATTATAATTCATGTGCAATTTTGCAAAAAGAGGTGCTTCATATACTTGGTTAAATTTTTAGAAGCAGTTCACGCTACAGGTTCCATGTCAAAAAGCTTTCTCTTTGTCCATAGTCCTTCCAATAGGAACGCTGCATGAATACAAGTCAGAAAAAGATTCTGGAAAGAAGTTACTAGGGTTTGAACACACTTGGACCAAGTTGGACCTCCAGCTTTCAATGCTAGATAGCCTATTCTGTTCACATTTTCATGATGGCCATGATGTTTGTTTGGTGAAAACCATGACAGTATTCAATCTGGACACCATAGGCTGTTCACTGTATATCTACTGCAGCATAGGCATCTAGGGGACATTAAATAACATACACATCATTTTCTTTCAATTTGGTAACTTAAGCCTTTAGCCCAGAATTGAGCACTAGACGCCATCACCACCCAAAAAAGATTCATTCATCTGTGCGATCTGTGGTTTTGACTTAAGTTCTTTGATTTTCTTTGTCAGAACATAGCTGGTATGGAATTCTTTGCTTTACCCATTGTTGCAGTTCCTAGAGAGAAGACAATGTTTCTGATACTCTTCGCCATAAGTATGCTACTTAAACTGAGAACAAATAATAAATTCATGACTTAGAAATCTTGACAATCCAGGTGAATAAGTCGAGTGCTAAGAATTAGCTGAATTCCAACGTGGCTAAATAGGTCACAACATTACAAGATATTTGGAGGAGCTTACAACAAGATGATGACCATCAAATATTATTTACAGGAGAACCAAGTAATTACGTAAAACGACTCTCCGGGAGTTCTATTTCTTACTGATTATACCTTCTTAGCGTGTCTTGAACCTTATGTAAAAATCTGGGAAATAGCCCGTGTCTGAATACATATTATAAAATGGAAAAATATTGTAGAAGTACACAAAAGTAACTTTAGATTTTACTAGAATCAGTTAAAATTTAATATGTTGATCTACAATGGACATTGTGCTTGAGTTTCCTGGACTTACAGTAATTGTTATGGCACTTGGAGTAGACACTGCTGATGGCAGCATTAAATTTTCCAAGCCATCTCTATCAGATTGGATTAGATCTTTTGGATCTTTTCCTTTCTGGCTGTTCCTCGAACCTTCTATGTTGAGTGGTGAAAAATAGGAGTCTTAGTGTTTTATTTCACTTTGCAGCACTAGGCCTAAGCATCCTTCACTAATGGACATCCATGGGTTTGTGCTGACTTGCTACTATTGATGCCCTTGAGGTGAAACCCGCTGCTGTTTTGACTGCATCTGAATTTCAAAATCCAATTTGATTTGCTTAATATTATATAGCATACACTAATATGTTCATGTTTTCACATTTGCAATGTTTAGTTATCTCCCTGATGTCTCTAGTTTTGACATACCACAAATTTTGGCCATAAATTTTGAACCATGTAATTCTGAAACCAGATAGGACAGCACAAGGAATAACTGCATTATAGATGGGACAACATTTGGGTCAAACTTATGACATCCATCACATAGTATGGATTCTGCACTTCCATCTAATGTTACCTAGTAATGCACTTTGATCTTACTGAGGTTGGAGAGATTTTACTTCTGTTTTAGTTTGTGGACGACTTCTTGTAACTTTGATATTTGTCATCCTCTATATACTCTTATATGAGTGATTTCCTTTACATGTCTCCTTGCTACAGGAAGATGAACCTTGTGAACAGGCTACCGGTGCTAGTGTTGGTGATGTAAACTTAGAGAAGAATGAAATTCTCCGCTTTGAACTTCTAAGGAATGAGCTAATTGAACTTCAAAGAAGAGTTCAAAGAAGTACCAATGGAACACAAATAGAGGAGGTTTTTCCTTAACTATTGTATAAGATATTTCTGATATAAGTCAAATCACAAAAACCTTCTTGACACTGCATTTGGTTTATTACACAAACTAAGAAGTACCAGATCTTCTCTATTTTCACTCGCATTGCAAACAGCTGAATCAGAGGCAACCTAATTTGCATGTACCCCGAATTCTTTTTTGTTATAGAATGTAGAAGTGAAGCCTTAGAATTCTGAAGAGTGCATAACACAGACTTGGATCATCCATTCCCCTGCTAGTTCTTGTTTAACATTCCTTCACTTCATTCCACTTTGCAACAAGTGCTACTTTTGTCCTGCAAACACCTATAGGAATATCACTGTTGTCTTGATGGTGCTGGAAACTATAGAGATGGACTACTAAAGCTGTGGTTTCAGCTGTTCACTTAGATGTATTGACTCTGCCTCTACTTGTTTCAATACACCAGCTCCTTTATGTTCATATTCTTCCAGGAAAATAATCGTACAGCCAGCAAGGCCAATTATGGTGCAGCAGGAGGACATACTTCAGTTCAGGTGGAAAAGAAAGATGATATCATTGGCCAATCTATCAGCAAGCTGAAAAAAACTACCACGGTATGGGTGTATTCTGCTTCCAGGTTATATAATGTTATATTTCCTCTCTGCACTATCCAAGATATCATTTCCTAGACAAGCAGGATCCTTTCTGAACCTGGTTAGTAGGATGATCAAAGCCATCAAATCATGTAACATGAATATTGTGAGAAACTAAAACATCTTAATCAATAAATGGCAAAAATCTGTCCTTAAATGCTTGTAAGGAGTGTTCCTAGACATGTTACCATTCATATGGCTAAAGTACCTGTCTTCGGCATCCATATATTCTATCTTTTCTGCCATATCTTTGTTCTGTGATTTTGTTTATGACTTTATTCATGTCTATGTACCTTTTCTTTGAGACATTATTCTTGTCTACATACTGTTACAACCAAAGAAACTTTTCACATTCCATCTTTTAGTGTGCAAAAACATTACAAACATGATTGTCCTTGATTCCACATAAGCAGGATGTTTGGCTAGGAACTCAGCTCTTAGCCATTGATGTGGCAGCAGCACTTGGTTTGCTTAGAAGGTCAGTTACAGGTGATGAACTTACAGAGAAAGAAAAGAAAGCTCTTCAGAGAACTTTAACTGACTTGGCATCAGTGATTCCTATCGGTATTCTCATGCTTCTTCCTGTGAGTATGGTCTCAAGAATCATCAACTTTTGTGTCCACAGTTGATCCACTGGCTCATTTAATTAGTGTTTTATTGCCTAACGTTGTTATGAAGAAAGTCTTCTTTACTGAACTGATAAGGACTTGATGCAAGCTATATCTTTGTTGTGCCACAAGATTTATTCTTTGGATGTTTAACTCATACACCCATGAGTACCTCAAACACGTGACCTACTAGGTACCATGGGAGAGGGCCTTCTTGTGCCACTAAGCTAGAAGGCATATCTTTGTTGTAAGAGGTACTTGATTCTGTGACCATACAAATCCCATCAGAAAGATGGATACATACCAGCAACTGGCATGGCTGCTGCTTACATTTTATCCACTGGCTCATTTAATTTGTGTTTTATTGCCTAACGTTTTTATGAACTGATAAGGACTTGATGCAAGCTATATCTTTATTGTGCCACAAGATTTATTCTTTGGATGTTTAATTCATACACCCATGAGTACCTCAAACACATGACCTACTAGGTACCATGGGAGAGGCCCTTCTTGTGCCACTAAGCTAGAAGGCATATCTTTGTTGTAAGAGGTACTTGATTCTGTGACCATACAAATCCCCTCAGAAAGATGGATACATACCAGCAACTGGCACGGCTGCTGCTTACATTTTACTTGTCACGCATTCCAGCACTATACTTCCATTTTGAATTGGTGGGTGAGCCCGACATGGTAGAGTTTTAAATGCCTCTATGCTCAGTAGCTGGGGCATAAACATGCCTTGAATATCTATCCTATTCAAAATTAATCCTGTATTTCACAAATGATCTGCAAACTGTTAGCACTGCCTTGCTAGACTGTGATCACTGATAGCTTAGTTGTTCCTTGGCACTTCTTGTTAAAATGCATTGACAAAAGTTTTTGTTCCACATTGTTATCTGTTCTTCTGAAGGGGAGCCTTGGCGCAACGGTAAAAGTTGTCGTCGTGTGACCTTGAGGTCACGGGTTCAAGGCGTGGAATCAGCCTCTTGCAAAAATGCAAGGTAAGGCTGCCTACTTTAGGCCATTGTGGCCCACCCCTTCTCCAGACCCCACATAGGCGGGAGCTTTGGGCACCGGGGCTGCCCTTTATTGTTATCTGTTCTTCTATAGAGGGGAGCCCTGGGGCACGGTAGAGTTGTAGTCATGTGACCTTGAGGTCACTGGTTCAAGGTGTGGAAACAGCCTCTTGCAAAATGCAAGGTAAGGCTGCGTACTATTGACCCTTGTGGTCCGCCCCTTTCCCGGACCCCACATATGCAGGAGCTTCGTGCACCGGGCTGCCCTTTTGTTGTTATCTGTTATTCTAAATCAGAATCCAATCTCCTCTCAGGCTAGTCTGATCTGTAAGTTTAGTGACTGAGTGTTTACACTATGCAGTTACATATTTTATTCCTTGTTTACCTTTGGATGTATGGTTTCTGATGCACAAAATTAACCTGCTCTGGAAGATGGGTGTTACTTGAATGACTTTTAAACATGCATCCACTTTTAATAGAAGTAATAATGTTTAGGCTACTAGCTATTGTTTGGGACTAATGTGTTGATTGATCCCAGATTCAGTATGTCCCATGAAAGCATACATGGTGCATATTTACATTATTTGCAGTTGGTATGCTATTTCCAGCTTGCTTGCAGACTTCAAGGAACAAAAATAGCAAAAGTTTTATTTAAACATATATGCAATGAATTTATTGCTTATTACACTGTACATTTGCTGATTACTCCTTTTATCAGGAACTTTTCAAATTGTCTTTGCTCCTCGCTCTTGCATATACTTTCTGCAAGAACATGATATAGGCTATTCATCGTCTAACTTTTTTTGCTCACCAACTTTTAATCTTATGCTTTGCAAATTACCTGCCATTTACAGGTGACAGCAGTTGGACATGCGGCCATTTTGGCTGCCATCCAAAGATATGTGCCGTCTCTGGTACGTTGTTCCTTTTCCAGGCCTTTTCCCTGGTAATCAGTTCTTCAAAGCATCTAACCTGTAGGAATTAGACTTTTGATTGCTTGTATATTGGCCTTATTTGCTTTGGGCAGATTCCCTCCACATATGCACCAGAGAGGTTAGATCTGTTGCGGCAGCTTGAGAGAGTGAAGGAGATGGAGATCGGCGAGATTGACCCTGATGGGAACTCAGAGGCAAGTAGCTTCAGCAGCAGCAGTCCGGACAGCTTGTCACCCTCTCAAGGAAAATGATTCTTTGGAGGTCCTTAAATGCCACATTTTTCTTGGCATATCCAGTTACTGCCCTAGCCCATGAATGCACAATTACAGGTCTTATTCAGCAGTCAGCACTTTATCTGAATTGCATTCTAGCATTACCCTGTATTTACTTTCGTGGTTTCTTTTGGTGCTATATCTGTCCGACAACAGATAGCCATAGAGAAGCACATTCCACGTATCAGGAACTCCGGGAAGGCACCAATGGCTGCAGTCTTGAATATTCGGAATTGGTACCCGGCTCCCAATAAATTGATGGGTGTCCATCTTTCCTGAACTCTGTTAAATATGTTATGTTCAGGATCTTGATGTTTCTCTGTGCATCCTTCTGCTTAACCATCTCAGAAATGATTGGATTATACCATGATTCAGCTTCTAATTCTGCAGTTTGTTTCTGGTGTGATGCTAGAATTACACTCCCCACCATCGTTTCACCCCCCTCCCTGCAATTTTTATTGTTGGTATTATAACCTTAATTGTATCAGATTACCTGTATTCATTCAAAATGCAAAACAATCTTTTTATAGAGACTTCATTACTTGTCTGTAATGTACTGGAGAACAGCTTCGGAAGAAGATGTGGCTTGAGTTCTAAATTGTCAATAACCCATTGTTTCCATGTCTTTAGAGATCTTCAGTGTGCTTCCTTCATAGCCATAGTTAGGTTTACAGCCTCACCTTCCTGAAAAAAGCGACCCCTGAAACACAAGACATCAAGCCCCTGTTATAACTATCGGACTGTTTGCCAACCAAATTCCACAAGAGGAAGCAAATGAAGATAAAAAATTTGTGTTTGAGATCTCAGCCTACATCTTTGTAGTTTTATCCTCATGCCAGAAGTGTCCAGCATTAAAGATCAGCACATCTGCTACAATGAACTTTAGGGATTCCCAGCGGAGCTTGTGGACCTTATCGCCACTTGGACTTCACGAGGACAATTCTTTGCTGGGTGACCTACAGTTACCAGGTAAGGAACCCTGTGATGTTCCACTGTTAAGTTGCAGCTGTCAAACCTGATAGAGGAGAACCATCGTGTTTCGTTATGGGATTTCCGTTTTGTTCGTAGATGCTAGACTGGTTCAATGCAGCCTTTGCAAGCATGCACACCAGAGATTCCCATTGATTCCTCCCAAGTGAATCGCCCACGAAGATAATACGACCTGATGTCCCTACTTTCAAGCATATTGCTTGCATTAAGTCTATAATGAGAAGACATCTTAAGTCAGCAAAACAAGGAAAAGCAGGAAACCCATTGAAATACATATTAAAACCAAGATGCACAGATTCTTATCAGCAATTTCCCTTGCACCGTGGAAGAAACCATATTTCAATTAAATCAGAAATCTTAAATGTTAGAGTGTTTAGGTGGAGACAATTTCTCACCAAGATTTTCAGCCAATTTGTCAAAAGGGTGCTGATACAACCCTTTTTCCTAGCGGGGCCATCGAGAGAGAGAGAGAGAGAGAGAGAGAGAGAGAGAGAGAGAAGGGGTGAGCCAAGTAAGAAAAGGGATGTATATATTGTCAGCCTTTGCTAAATGATACAAAGAAAGAAATTATTGCCAATGTCAGCGTCATCATTGAGATCTTATCTCGATTAGTGGTTGGCCACATGAATCTTGTTCTTTCATTTTTCTCCATAAATGTCATGGCTTCATTTAGTTTCAAAGTTTTTAAATCTTTTTTTACCATTTCTATTCATGTACTTTTAGACATTCTCCTTGCTCTTCTAGAAAATTCTTCTTGTTATCTATTTGTGCTACTTTTTAAGTCTTCACTAATGTTTTCAATTCTAATTCTAGCCTTTCTTGTCTTGTCACTCATCCATCGTTATGTTTTGGTAGAATGGGTATGGGTGAGCATGAAGCCATTCTATGACACTGTTGATTCTTATTTCTCAGCAATGTCATGATCCGATATTCAGCAGCTGTATCAAGCGATTAGATGTTTAACCTTCAACCGGTTAGTGGTCGCTCTAATTTGTTCAAACTTCTTTCCTCTTCTTTGTAAACTGTCTCCCTCGTTTTGCCTTCAATAGTGAATGTGGAACATTGTTTCTACTTCTCATCTATCTTTTATATACGCCTCACTCCCTCATTTTTACTTCTTTATCAATTCTGATATAGGGGAGAACGCGAGTAACTACAATAGAATGCAATTTACTGGATATTGACTGAGATTTTCAAGAATGATATGGGCCATAAAAAAAAAAAAACAAAGGCCAAGTCCTTCGAAAGAATAACAGAAACAAAGCCTTAGGCAATAGCTAAAGGGTCAATGAAGGGTATGCACCATCTTTTTATGTGCCAAATGCAGGGCTCAAATAGCTTTACATGCCGCACATGTGGGTTTGTCGATTATTTAGACCATCTATCTATTATGTCGTCATCATCATCATCATCATCGTCAAGACCTTATCCCAATTAGGGGTCGGTCACATGAATCTTATTCCTCCATTCCACTCTATTAAATATCATAGCTTCATTTAGTCCTAAAGTTTTTAAATCTTTCCTCACCACTTCTATCTACGTTCTTTTGGGCCTTTCCCTTGCCCTTTTAGAATCTTCAACTTGTATTGCCTCACTCCTTCTAACTGGTGTCGTTGTTGGCCTCCTTTGAACATGTCCAAATCATCTAAGTCTAATCTCCCTCATCTTGTTACCCATTGGTGCTATCCCTAAATTTCCTCTAATATCATTTCTTGTCTTACTACTCATCCATCTCAACATCTTCATTTCTACGACACTCAGCCTATGAGTATGATGTTCCTTAACTGCCCAACACTCTGATTCATAGAGCATGGCCGGCCTTATAGCCATCCTATAGAATTTTTCCTTTAATTTGAATGGCACCCGCCGATCACATAAAACACCCGATGCACATCTCCACTTGTTCCAACCTGCTTGGATTCTCTAGGTAACCTCCCTCTCAATCTCTCTACTCTCATGGATCAATGATCCTAAGTATCGGAAGTGGTCTCTCATGAGGACCTCTTGGCTATCAATCTTGACTGGTGCTCCACTTCTACTCTCCTTGCTAAAATTACATTTCATATATTCTGTTTTAGTTCGGCTAATTTTATTCCTTCCAATTCTAATGCTTCTCTCTATAACTCTAGCTTTATGTTTACACTCTCCTTTGTCTCATCAAATAGGACTATATCATCTGCAAATAGCATGCACCAGGGAATCTCCTCATGTAGATATTTTGTTAACTCATCCATAACTAATGTGAAAAGGTATGGACTCAATGCCGATCCTTGGTGCAATCCGACAATGACAGGAAAATCACCAGTCACGCCACTAATGGTCTTAATATTTGTTACTGCTCCCTCATACATATCTTTAATTATGTCTATATACCCCTGAAAAACCCCTTTAACACCCAACACCATCCACATTAACTCTCTAGGGACTCTATCATAAGCTTTTTCTAAGTCAAGAAAGACCATGTGTATGTCTTTTCTCATCTCCCTATATTTCTCTACTAATTGTCTTAGTAAGAAAATAGCTTCCATGGTAGACCTCTCAGGCATAAAACCAAAATGATTCTCCGATACACTTGTTTCATGTCGTAGCCTCTTCTCAATCATTCTTTCAAAAAGTTTCATGGTGTGGCTCATAAGTTTGATCCCTCGATAATTAGTGCAGCTTTGAATGTCTCTTTTATTCTTATAGATTGGTACAATAGGTACTTTTATTAAATATACTCTTAGAAGTTCATAATATAATCAAAAGAATTTGGCATTATATTTTACTAGTCAACAAGATTAGAGTGAATTTGGTTCAACGTTCAAAACCATGATTGGAACGCTGGGACCAATTCACTGCAACTTAATTGATCAGTCCACTAACCTCGTGGTGATGTTAAGAGGATAAAGCTAAGTTTTAAGGACTTTCTACATCTTATTCAGTGCTGTAGCACTCTTCATTCCAAACATGGTTCACGAGAACATTGATGCTGTCTTTGATTATGGTATCACCAATATTAGGTGCAAAAATGCTTTCTGTGCCCCTCATCTTCCACCATGAGCTTGTTACTGAACATGATTTATCTGCCCTTTGATCTTATCGTAAGAAGTTTTATCAAAATGCTTGCTCTACTAGACTGCAAAGGTTCTTGCCCTTATTAGCATTATTTTTTCTCTTTTGCCCCATTTTTAATTCATGATTAATTTGAGTTATAAACTAGTGGACATCAACCAAACTTAAGTTAAAAATGAATACAAGGACAACCACATTAGGGCTCACAAAAACCTACCGAAAGATATAGGTGATGCACATTACAATATTTATTAAAATTTTAAGTAATATGACATTTGCCGTCTCCAAAAACAGAAAACTTAACTTGACATTTAACAAATACAAATATATCATCACCTAATTTATAAGGGCACTCATGCAAATGCAAAATTTGACATTACAATTATTGGCAGACCGAGTGCTTACAAGAAATGAGGTAAGTTTACAGTTCTACTCTAACGCAAGACGTTAGAAGAGTGACTACAAGCAAGAGGATGGACTTTGTTGACCAGAAGAAGTACCATTGACGTTCAAGCATGTGGATGTTTTAGGTCCTTTTCCATTTACTGCAAGTTGACGTCGTGGAGCTCCACACCTTGACATGAAATAATTTTGCTACATAATAGATTGATTGAGACCTAGGACGCAGAGCTGCCCCTGATGTTTTCAAATATGACACTGCTGATATTGACTCTGATGAAGACTGAGAATAGGTTCAAAAAGAACCATTGGTATAGGTTCATATAAATGGTCTATATGCATATGTAAAAAAGGGCAGCCCCGGTGTAGGAAGCTCCCACGTATTCAGGGTTCGGAGAAGAGGCAGACTATAAGGTTCAATATTATGTAGCCTTACCTGCATTTTGCAAAAGGCTATTTCCATGCCTTGAATCCATGACCTCAAGGTCACATGACAACAATTCTACCGTTGCGCCAAGGCTCCCTTTCTATAAATGTTCCTCTGGGTGAGTACATTGGAAAGCTGCAAATGATTTGATCCTTAAGCCATTTGTGGTGCCTGTACGAGTGCAAATGATTTGATCCTTAAGCTTGGACCCATGTTTTAAGTGAGTAAATTTTGTCGCAAGAAAAGCTCTCTGTCACTTGATTCATGCACTGAGAAACTCATCCATCTCTTAAGTATTTATATAGCCTCCTGGGAAGCTTTGCCACCTCTATTTTTGTAACTTTTTTTGTAGTTTTGTTGGTTTTAACTAGAGTTTCTTGTAATGTTTTGTTGAGTTATTTGGTTTGTTCTCCTATTTGTAGCATTATTTGCAGCTGCCAACTTTCTTTAAGATAATCTCTCTTTCTCCCTCTGAGCCTAAATTTTGTTGAGCTGCTAATGATGCCATGTTATCGGGATGGAGGGGATTTGTATTTGCATGAGGTATACAAGTCCCTAATCCTTAGTGGATAATCAAAACAAAAGTACAAAGTGAAGTGAGTGTTAAAGGATAACTTTTGATTTAAAACCAAATTCCCAGGCAAAAATGCATGCATTTATAATGCCCAAACAGTTTTTAGAGTTTAGTAAAGAAAAACCAAATAAAATAACTAAACAATTAAACATAAAATGGACTTCTGACTATTTTAAGAATCTTGCACAATTATCTTGATCCACTCATTCAAACTTCGGATTCTAAAGTTAAAGTTTAAATATAGTCCTCGACTTGTTTTATATATCCATGTCGAGTCTAAATCTCACTGGATCATGACCGTTCATTAGTCTATTCAAGTCTATTCACTGCCGTAAGTATCATTAGCATGTTTACAAGGTGCAAATGTTCAATGATTCAGAACATTTAGCAAGGCTGTTGGTTTGTCTATGGAGGTAAATACTGTAGCCTGCTATAGAATCTCCTTTGTCATTTTTTATGATTTATGACTCCAATAGCTCCTTTGTCAAAGTTTAGGTGGTCACGACCAGGAGCTGGGGGTTGGCATTTAATCCATTTGATTTCAGTAACAGCATGATGGATTTCGGGTTGCAATACAACTAGTTAATGGCAAAACTTGGTAAAGAATCATTATCCTTGGATAACTTAATGTATGGACCGTCATCCAATCATGCCATGGTCCATTCACAAAAAACCCGTCGGATGAGAAGTCGAGATCAACTACACTTTTCCATCTTTTCCGAGTACAGAAAAGTTTGGACAGCAATAGATGCAGATATGGGAAGGAACAAGATCCTGAATCTCGCCAGCAACCCACTCCCTACAGCTTGAATTTTCATGTTTTTCTGTTATTCTGAGAGATAGCATATGCGTGGTGTATAAGCCAACATCCATACCCGAAGGCAGAGTGTTGGTTGATAGATAAGAAAGCTTCCATCATGATCATAAAATGAAAACAGACTCTCCTCCATCTTGTCATTTATAACAAAAAGACAGAGAAAACAGACGTAAGAGTGATATGTTAGGCCCCTCACAGGAGAAAAAAGGGCAGTTCTGGTGCATGAAGCTCCTGTGTATGTCTTTGACCTCAAAGTCACACGATGACAACTTTATCGTTATGCCAAGGTTGCTCTTCACAAAAAGGAGAGTGGGAGAAATTATGTGAGAGTTCCTTGTGTATAAAACAGAAGTGGAACAGCTATAAAAGCACAACTGAACGCCAATTTTAGTAATACAAACCATTCATCTTTTATCCTTGTCTCCGATCAGCCGTGCCCCAACATCTTATCCTGTGGATAATCAATTGATCATTAGCCTCTGTTGTTCGAAGTTGTGTAATTGATGGACCACGAATTTTCAGTACTTTCAGGCCCTAAGATAAATTTCGTACTTTCCTACCCAGTAGTGCTATATATACTTTCTGAAGAATCTACAGGTGCCTCCTGGAAATGCATCTGCACCAACAGAGGTAGATGTTTTCAGATTGTAATGTTGGACCCTCTGTACAGCCCAATTGACTCTAGATTTCTCCCAAGGGACACCCTTATAGTCAACAAACCGGGTCCAGTTTAACCAGGAGACTGACAAGACCCATACACGGGTTGCTCCTTTCAAAGCTATGATTGAGTCCAGTTTATTGACACCTCACCGTTTCCACTCTCTCAAATCTAAAATCCACCACCAAAGTGGTAACCCAGAAGGAAGGTGCTTGACAAAACCTGTACGAGTTTCTTCGTTTACAGGAATTAGTTACAGTAGTTGCAAGAAGTCATATGGAATAAGGACTTCTTGGAGTCTCCATAAATCAAATCAAATGATCGTAGTTATAAAATTCAAAGGGGCTTTCTATTATTGTTTTACATATTATAAATAGTATTAGCTCACTTTCTATTAGCTTAAGTTTTTAGGTTGAATGGTATTTCAATAGTATTAGTGCCTTCACTTATCGAGATGTTGTGAGTGAATCTTGAGACACATAATATTAATCTTCAACGCAAGATAGATTCCGGCACTTCGAGTGGTCGGCAAGGGCCTCCCTCCACACCCACAAAAAAGAAAAAAAGTGAAAGGTGTGGAATAACTTTCCATAGAAGAAGGTATGTTAGACATATAAATATTGTTGTCCCACAGCTTAAACTTTTAGATTGAATGGTAATCAACCAAGAACTTCGTTGCTACTCCCTGTGACAATAACCCACTACTTAAACATAAAAATTTATTGCATTGAGCCAACATTCCTTTTTAGAGGGCCAATCGTCCCAGTTTTAGAGTTTCAGATTGGCCACCTAAAGTTTTGCCAAGCCAAAATGTTGGAGAACTCCATTCACATGCTCCCTCATCTATATTTGGACAGTCCAAGTTTCCAAGTGATCAGGCAATAAAATCAATTCATGGGCAACCTCTAGTGGATTATTAATGTATTTTACTGTCAGACCATGCATTCTGGGTCCCCGCTCTACCACCAGGTTTGATAGAACTTACCAGGACTGTGTCAATAATTTACCCTAGAAAAACGAAAGCTACATTATACCTTCAACTCAAGTCTCCTCTTTATCTGGTTTTACTCCTTTTTATGTGTAGAACAAACTGACAATGTATTGGTGTATCCTGCAGCCCCCCGTGAACTAACTCTTACAGTATGATGAATGCTGGGCATCAATTGAATGGATATATCGAGAAAGTATCATAAATGCAGGCACATCCAGCAGGCAAAGGCAGTCGGTCGTCCTTCCATGAGGAAAGGAAAGAAAGGACGTAGGGAGTGTCGTCTCTCTGTCACCAGCTAAATTTGGAGCTACTGCTGGTTCAGTTGCAGCAGAACCGGCAGCAGCTGATAAGTAGGAAAAAGTGAGAAAATGGGATAAAAAGGTGACTGCCTCCTTTATCTTGGAAGTAGACCACCAAGATTGGCTACTGTCAGCCATGAAACTTTTAAAACTTCCCATTTATGGACGGATATGTTGTCATCAATAAAGCTCAAAAAGGAAAGAAATCGAAAGAAATCAAGCAGGCCAATCGTCACCCATGTGACACTGGCTTCATTTGGACCATTCATCTAGTGGGTCCAATGGAGGATTTGTTGCAGCCTTCAGGAAGTCTGGTTTTTGCTTTAAACAGGCTAAACAACCTTCAGAAAGTCGGCATTTGATTCTCTTTCCTCGATTGCAACTTCATTACACAGATGATGCACTCATACATCCACGCATACACAAATAGTGGATCTAAAAGTGTATGTGGGACTCAGATATCCAAACTGGATCGGCCCTCAAGAGAAAATCTTAAACAGTTCATGTAAAAAAAGAAAAAAAGAAAAAAGGGTAATGGATCAAAATCGTGGGTGATCTTAACCATTAAATATATGCCAGTAAATGTCTACACCAACTAGCGCAATTGGTCGCAGGCAACCCGGTATGTATCCTTTGAATACCGCTTTGTTGTAGGTTTGCATTGTCACTTTCTTCTTTGACCAGGGACTAGATTTAGGAGAGCAGGTCTGCATTGCCATTTTCTTCTTTGGCTAGAGATTAGATTTAGGAGAATCTGTGAGTAATTTGCTCTGTAATTCTTTACTCATATCAGAAAAGAAAAAACTAAATATATAATTTAAAAGTTAGAAAAAAAGAAGAAGACAAATCTTAACCAGTTTGAGTGTAAATATCATATGCCAACATCATTTCTCCATATTGTAGTCCCAAGGATGAACTGTTTGGATCACCAACCACCTAGGCCCTGCATATACTTTATCTGAACATGTGCACCATATAATTTCTCCATTTATCTGAATGTATGCTCCTTCCTCAGACCTCGCATATGCAGGACTTTCGTGCACCGGGGCTGCCCTTTTTTTTTCTCAACGTCAAATTTTCTTATCAGCTGGATCACTTTGTAAAGCCACAGGGAGAGCTTTTCTCCACCTATGAATACAATGCTATCTTTTCTCAAAACAAAAATCATGTTTAAGCATTTAAATCATTTAAACCAATAAATAATCCGAAATTGACAACCTAATCTTTAAGTGTTTATATGTCATCTCTGTGCTTATACAGCAAGCATCCACCCTCATTCCGTGTATTCTATAATGCTTGGCTTCAACCATTAGACTACAAATTTGCTCAACTGGAAGCTCGCTTACAAGCAAGGGTTGTAGTCCAAATCTACTCACCATTCTAATTAAAAGGAAAACACTCCTACGTTACCGGTTTTTGAAAATTTTCATCAGTTAAATTATACCACCATGACAAAGGGGTTATTCCTTTCCTATAAGTAGGTTAAGGATTCGAGGTAGTGCATCGCATCTTTTTAGGAGATGTAGGATGCTTGCATGTAGAAAGAGGGTGTCTTGATGACACGCTTGCAAGGGTATACATTGAGGAAAAATGTATTCCTAGAATACGTTTGTGAGGATATAGATATATAAAGACCTATTGAATGTGTGAATCGCCAATAGTTGCCAAGGCTAGCTTATGATCAAATGTCATCATCATCAAGACCTTATCTTAATTATGGGTTGGTCACATGAATCTTCTTCCTCCATTCACCTTTATTATGTATCATGCCTTCATTTAGTTTCAAAGTTTTTAGGTCTTTCTCATTATTTCTATCTACGTTCTTTTGGGCCTTTTTCTTACTCTTTTAGAACCTTCTACTTGCATTATCTCACTCCTTTTAACCGGTGTCGTATTGAGTCTCCTTTGTATTCTGTATTTTAACAAGAAAAATCAACCCTAAATTATAATGTTTTGTTCTTCTAAGACCACAATCGAACCACAAGTTTGTAGCCTGCCACCTTTTTCAAGTTGATAAGTTCTTGTTAAGATTGTCCTTTACCTGTATCAGATTCGTACCGTTCTAAAGTTAACTAAAATTCTCACATATCCATACCAGAATCATGTACAAGGCAAGATCACTGAGCTGCTGGGCCCTTCCCAATCTCCCCTAAAACAATCTTAACCGCCCAATCAAAAGGCGTCTTCCACCTGTCGACTGTTACCACCAACCGATTTTTTGTACGAGCTTTCGTCACAAAGTCCTTCCCCTACGGAATCATGATCTCCCAGACAAGCACATTCGATGGATCAACTTTTTCATTTTATATTCCCATTTTGATGGGTAATCCGGATTTTGGAGGGACCCACATCAGAATTTTTATTAGCGAAAGCATAAAGGAGAAACAGCCGAGTACACTCTCACTGTACAATCATCACCGACGATAACCTCCGCGAATAAACTAAACCCACTAATCCAATCGACGACAAATGACGCACCAAATTCGCATTTTGGAAGTCTCCGTCAGTGATTCAAGACGTCTCTCACCATGATATTGGTGCGAATTTGCAGTCAAGATGAACAAACTTTTCTGAGTCTCGCCTTTTTGACCTCTCTAGTACAAGGATCTCCATGCAAACTGAAAGCTCTTCTCCTCCATCCAACAAAAACCACATCCAAAGGTGGGGATCTTTTGGTGAAAGGCGAATGCCGGTCTTTTTCTTTATTAAATCTAGGTGCATGCGTGAGGGGGCATAAAGGCAAAGTGTGGAACATCGTGACGGTTCCCCATTTCTGCTTAAGATAATTTATCTTGGACTAAAGAATTTGAAGCCCACAGCCACAAACCAATTGACTCAAATATTCAGAGAATATGGTCCTTTGACTAAGAGAGAATCATATCCATCCGTTTCCGGCTGCTTAAACTGATAATCTGATTGCATGCTTCCTGACCATTTTGAGGAATCAGTCGAGGTCAAGCTACAGTGAAGTTGTCGTGGTATGATACCTTTGTGGTACGCCCGGCCCTTTAGTCGTGATCAAGCCACTGGGTAGGAAATGGAAGAATTTGGGTCAAAGCTTCTATGCTATGGGAGGAAGGCGTGCATGCCACATGACACATGGCATCTGGTGATAGAATGGAAATGTTACGTGTTAGACAGGTACTGGGCATAATCCTAACCATTACCTATTGGGATAATAAAATGGATGGGTCCACTTGCATGATTGATCCTGAATAGTAGCCTGTACAGTAGATCCAGTGGAGCCGCATCACTACTGCTCAATCTAAGGTGAAAACTGTATTTTATTCATAGAAGACCGTACTAGACGAAGTTGACGGAGTTACTTGAAAATGAAGGAATAAGAAGAACCAGACCGTGTTCCCGTCTCCATTCTGCAAAACTCCAGCAAAAGAGGAAGGAAGGAAGCACATCGGTAACCTCACTTTCGTCTGGGCCACTCGATAGCCTGGAAATGGATAATCCTCAAAACAGGCAGAATCCGAAATCGCGTGATTGGTTAGAGACCTGATAAACATTATCCCAGAACAACCATTAAAGTATTGGGCCTTCTTACAGTAACACCCATATCGAAAAAGCAGAAGGAAAAGTTGGGAGGGAAACGAATAACACGGAAACACCGTGAATAACCGAGCAGACGCTGACAGCACACCGACGGGAATAACTTTATCCTTGTTTTTATCCTATGTTGGATAAGTTTGCTGAAAGGAGTTCTTAGTATATGCTAGATAAGTTTGCTTGAAAGAGGCTGGTAGCAGTCCTATTCTGATATTGGCACCCTCAATATATATACTTTGAATACATTTCTGCTGATAGATTTGACAGTATATGAGAGTAAGAAGCTCCACCTTTTTACTCCCAAAGTCACCAACTTGTGAGATTATTATTCGACTTAAAAGCTTAAGCTGACAGAAAATAGTGGACAAATAATATTTATATATCGAGTACACTTTTTTTAACGTGTAGGTAAGATTTTTTATTTTCTTCAACTGTTACACGTGGAATTGACTTACGAGATATCAAGATTCTAACTTACCACCTCTTGGTCAACAAAGCTTTGATATCCTGTTGGATTATCGCTTCGCATAAAAACTTAAGTTTATAAAAATAAGCCAATAATATTTATATGTCTAATTCGACGACAGTCTCTTGGTTTATCCAAGGCTTTCCTTTTTTACGTTCAGTTTTATGGTGTAATGAATGCTATGACCGCAGGGGAAGTTGCTTGCTTGTGGTTGACCCCAACAGTTCATCCCATTTCTTCTGCATTGGATGTCTAGTAGTCTAATGATCACGTCCTATCTGTTGACAAATAGAAGTGGCAAACTGTAGTTCATTTTCAGACGGGGACAATCAGAAACTTAGTGTAATTGAGCAAGGGTGCGCATTAAACAATGGCAAGTTGCCTTGTGGCACCACACATTGTATTGTAGACGGGTCGGCCCATGGTTGACTCAAATCCTTCATTTCATTTCCTTCACGTTGAGTGTCTAGTAGCGTAAAAATTATGACATGTGAGACAAGGACTGCCAAAGCATGGCATCAGACCTCGTCGACCCTCAACTCGGCCGAGCTGATACTGTTTTAAAATTTGAGCATATGGCTTTATGGACTCACCAGGTCCATGAAAAGAGCTTTACTTATCTACGCTAGCCTATTCCTCGCCAGTGTTAAGCCAATCAACTTTTTCTTTTCGTCTGCATTGTCTGTATTTTGAGTTCTGATAGTAAAAGCACAACAATATAGTGCGTGAACTGCAGCAGGTTGCTGCAGTGCAGCCCACTTTGCCCAAGTTTGATCTTTGATTGATCAGATTCGTTCATCTAATTTATCTATCCGTCTTTTAATGACCATTGAGAAAAGAAAATGGTAAGTTGTTGAATGAGAATGAATAAAAATGATAGTCCCGGTGCATGAAAGCTCTTGCGTTTGCGGGGTTTAGGAAGGCGGCGGACCACAAGGGTCAATAATATGTAACCTTACCTTGCATTTTGCAAGAGAAACAATGACCTCAAGGTCACACAACAACAATTCTACTATTGCGCCGAGGCTCTCTCTCTAAGAGAATGAAATCTGAAAAAATTTTATCTACTAAATTTTCTCCAACAAATTCCCAAGTTCTTACATATTTTCAAACCTATTTACCAAATTAAATTCAAATCTAAAGAATAATTTATCAACTTTCTTATATATAATATGTAGATCTAGCCAAAACTGTAAACTAAACAATTAAATTCATTCCTAGTAATTCATTCTCCCCAAGTTTTTCTAGAATTTTATGAGGTTTCGTGTTGCCAACTTATTCCTGAATCCGAACTTTGTAATCAGCAAACGGCTGTCAGTCACTTTACTATCACTAAACTTCTCTTTCTTCAGTAGAGTTGTCATCATGTGATTATGAGGTCACGGGTTCAAGGCATGAAAATAGCCTCTTGAAAATTCAAAGTAAGGCTGCATACTATTGACCCTTATGATCCGTCCATTTTCCGGTAAGCGGGAGCTTCATACACCAAGGCCGCCCTTTTTGACTCACCAAACTTCTCCCACGTTACATGATTCTAATCCTTTTGACTTGTGAAGGCTATGCAATAGATGTAGAAAACATTTTATTTTGCAACCATTCATTTAAAGCTCAAATTTAGAGGTCGCAGCTGTCCGATAGAGGGTTGGGAAGGGGAACTTTGGCACGAAGGTAAAATTGTTAACGTATGACCTTGAAGTTACTGGTTCAAGGCGTGGAAATAACCTCTTATAAAATACAAGATAATGCTGCATACTATTGACTCTTATAATTCACTCCTTTCCTAGACTCACATGCGGAAAAGCTTCCGACACCTGGGCTGCCCTTTTAGTTGTAGGATAGGGATGAACGTTGATGCATATATAACTCACCATTAAAAATCACTGAAAAGGTTGACCAACTTGTACTTCCGCCACCACATATTCCTCCATAGCCAAATATGAGTTTTCTTGTAGTACTAAAAATTCTACCTCGAGAAAAGTATGTGACAAAATCTACGATTGATATTATCAACATTAAGATAATGCAAGTATACTCATCTTGAAAGATAAGAGCCAAGTCATTGGTCTACCACCCCATCTTGTAAATCCAACTAGCTAATTCGGGGCCTATTCAGTCAACCTCATGGACCTACCATGTTCGAACCACTTCCAGGGTGGCTACTTGTACACCAGCCACATTCAGAGTGGGGTGTGTCAATTGGTTAGAACAGTCCTCCTTGTCCGAATAATTTGCGTAATCACATGATGACTTACTGTAATCTGTCAGATCAAATATAATCATTATTCTTATGTTCTGATTTTTATTTTGGGGGAACATAAACAAGCACCTAACAATCGTGGGTAATCTAAAATCCGATTGGAATACAGCAAATTCATTGTACCTTCTATAAATATTGGAGTTGTTTAAGTTGAATTTTTAATTTTTTGTAATGAGTTCAATGTACTTTAGATGACAACCCAAACCCTATCTGTAATCAAAATTGGGACCAATTGGGGTAAGATTACTAAGATATCATTGGTTCCCATACAGGCTTATCCAGCATAAGTTGTCCTTGGACCATCCACTAAAATGGCATTAGTCAATGTAAGATATAATTAGTTGTCATGGACACTTATTTACTTAAGTTACATTTTTATTTTTATTTTTTGGTGAAATGTTGCGGCATGTATTAATAAGAGGAAATAATGATCAAGGTGATCATGACGGAAGAGAGTCAAAATGTACAACGCCATGCACTAGGCCAAAACCATCATTAGAATCCGAACTCACAAGTGAAACCATCAAAACAAAGCAAATTTCCAATAGGACAGTCAACGGAGGTGGGCCAAAACAACTAATGAACAACCATGAAGAAAAACTGCAAGCAATAAGTTTTCACTTTATCGAAAAAATCCCATTATTGGTTCACTCTTCATCGAATCGTGTGATCAATCTAACAATGATGAAAATTCTATTATGTTTTGTATCTGGAATTACATGAGATTTTATCCAACCCTGTAAACATATGAACGAAGGAATAAAGAGAATTTTTTTACTCAAATTCGAACTTGCGACGTATATAAATGGAACTAGATTGATAAAAAAAATTCTCATATAGGGATGAGGCCAATCCAGAATATAAATCGTAAAAGAAAATACCTATTAAACCAATCATAGGAATACCAGTTACAGTTCCTATTAACCAAAGAGGAATCTTTCTAGTAGTATCAACCATTTACCCTACTTCCCTCCACATTTCATCAAGTGGTCATGCTAGAGACATAAATAGTCATAGATAATTATGAGGATGATATCCTTCCGAATGGGATAAGAGAATTTCGACTATTTTCTTTCTTTCTATCAATTGAAGAAATAATTAAAAAATAAAACAGCAAGGACAAAAATGAATAGTAACTCCCAATAGAGACTGCTATGATTCAATTCAAAGTTTTAAAAGAGGCCATTGTACTATGTGCAAAGCCATGCCAAACCTCAAACACCAGAAAGTGGGTGACACTATCACCCAAACATTGATCCTTATCTCCCCAAACTATGCACAACATCATTAGTGATGTGTCTAAAAGTGATGAATTTGCCTCATAAGTGCCTTGATTTAATATTTGTACCTCTTAAAAAAGATATTTTAGGATAAGTCTATCTATTAATATTATCAGTATATAATTATATACCAAGTGTAACAAATGTATAACTAAATAAGTATAATTATTTATCTTTCCGCTTTATTATTCTTGTTCCCTGCCCTTATGTTCTAATAAAGAGAATAAGGAGTTTTTTACCCGTTCCTAAAAGCTTTAGTTGTGTTAAGAGCACGGAATGTATTTGCACTATCAACATTTTGTAGCAACATATTTTCTACTATAGCACCATGAATAGCGCATATCAGTGCAGCACCCAATACTCTGACAACTCCGATCATATGAAATGGGTTCAAGTTCAAGTATGAAATTCTTAAAAGGAGAAGATGAATCAAATTATAACTGTCAGGTCAAAACTATTAGCCTTTTGTCTATTCTTGGATCAATTCAACCTAATTCAAAAATCTCCACGGAGTCTCATTTAGTCATTTAGCATAAGTTAAATGTGGAACGCTCATTGACACCATCAAATCTTGTAAGTAGGCAATCTCTAATTTTCTAAGTTCTTATTCTTAACTGTTCCTCCATATTTCTTCTCACAAGAAAAAAGAAAAAAGAAAAAAGAAAAAAGAAAAAAGAAAAAACCAAAGCTACTTTACAATTGTATTTCCTTCTGTTTTCCATTAATGTTGCACCACTAACTATGTTAGGAGGCAACCTTATGGGCAGAACAGCGATGTGCTTACCGTGGTGTCTCCAATCCAATGATAATCTGGATTAAACTATTTTGGAATAGTGAAAGATTTTCTTACTACTTGCAGCCTAAAAAACATAGATAAAATTATTTTAGAAGAAACAGCCCACATTTTTTAGGTTATTTCGTTTACGTTGTTGTAAGGTTATGGGTTCAAAGTGTAGAAACAGTTTCTTGTACAAATGCATGGTAAAATTGCATGTTATAAATCCTTATGGTTCACCCCTTCTTTGAACCCAGCATAAGTGTGAGTTTGTGCGGGGGGGCAGCCCTTCTTTCAGCAGAAATTTTTCAGCAGAAATTTTTTACTATTCTTATACAACTTAATCCAGGATTCCCACTCCGGTTGCAAACAGCCCAATACTTGTGGAACCCATCGTTAACAATTGCTCGCACTAATCCTGCCGACTGCGTGTGACTGGCATTGCAGCTTGAGAGGGCAGCCCCTGGACGACCAAGTACATTGAACGAGTTCAGAGGGAGAATGCAATTATAACAAGAGGCGAGTGCGGAGTCCATTTATGTTTCCCCAAGAGCACAAATTAGTGGCCTTGCACACAGACCGTAATTAATTACCGACAGAAAATCTCGCGTTGCTCGGCGAGTTGAGAAATCCTCTCCTTTGCCATTATTGGCTTCCGCCGCTGCCACAGCCAGCACCTCTCGGCGACGTGTCCGTCGCCTTCTGAACTCCTGTTCTTATCCACAACCATAATGCCATCCTCTTCCATCTGCAGCGTGTCGCTTGACTCGTCCGCCTCGTTCTGACAAATGACAAATCGACTCTAGAACAAGGCTGGAGCCAATCGTAGTGCAGCCTTTTTCCGTCCCAAACGAGGTGGAGTAGGTTCGACGATGTACGTTTCCTGAGGCCGAAGTAATGCGGAGGCAGCGGTGCCGAGTCGGTGAGTTGCTCGACCCGAGTCAAGGGAGACTTGGGTATTTGGCGGAGGGGTCCTGTAAATAGACCAAATTTAGCGGGAAAACTGCAAATGGGGCCCATCGTTCAAGGATCCAAACCATTTATTTGGAAGCGTATATTATGGATCAATCCTAGATAAAAATTGTTTCTGTTGGATGATTGGTGGGGCCCGCTTAAGTCCATGTTCTTGTACAGAAGAATCCTAATTAGAAGATGCTCTAGAGTTTTCTTTCAAAGATTTAAGTTGTTTATCATATTGGAGAGACCTTAAGGTCATGGGTTCAAAATGTAAAAATAGCCTCTTGCAAAATTTAAGATAAAACTACATACCATTGACTCTTGTAGTTCACCGATTGCTCAGATCCCGCATACATAAGAGTTCATGCACCGGCGCTGCTCCTTTTTGTCATGTTGGAGGTGCAAGTATTAAGTTAGGGTCAAGAAATTAATGAATTTGGCCGATCCTAGCCATTAGTTTTGTTCCTTTGTATCTTTTAAAGGTGTGGGTGGTCCTATTTTTAACTCAAATAAAGACAGGGAAAAAGTACTTAATGGGCATGAAATTTTATATTTAACCCATCCAAGCAACCTTATTAGCTGGTGATCTATTAAAATATTGATATTTATACACGCCCTGATGATTCATTAATGTTCTTAACAACAAAGTCTCTCTTTCACACCTTGTTTTGAGCTCAGCCATGAATCTAAGAATTCCATTGGTTCTTAATCCTCTCGTTAGGATTTTTAGATAGAAATAGAATCTCATAATGGGTCCACCAACAGAATGTGCACATAATCCAACCAATAAATTTCATTAATCCCATCATAAATTGTCGTTGGATTCTCTCGCTCTGGCTTGATTAACCTAACCACCTTTTGATTATTTGAAAATGGCCAAATTAAGGGAACAAAAGCAACCGATCACATTAAGCACGCAGAACTTATGTGATCAAATAGTTTAGGAGCCTTCAGACCATCTGAACAATGTACCCTCTGAGCTATGAGCTATGGTTGGCCCCCACCAAATAAATGGACCCACCGTGGAATCCGAACCATTCACCTGTGGGTCCCACATGACCCGTCAAATCAAGTCCGGGTCGGCTTTGATCATCGAGTTTGCACGCCCCAGATGGTTGGTGATCAGATCATCGATCTTCCCGTCCTAGTCTTAGAGATGCCTTCTCGCCGATTCTTCTTCACTGAAAAAGGCAGATTTGCTCAAGATTTTATTAACTTTCTTTCCTTAGCTTAGATCCCATCCAGAGGATGGATAATATCAACAAAGTGGGTCCGAGTGTACTGATCTACACGCGGGAGAATCGATGTGAAGGTCATTTTATCGGAGCCGCCAAAAGCCTGCCAAATTTAGTGGCCGTTTACTACCCCTGTCAGAATCGTTGTGGTCCGTTATCTCCTCCAGAACCGTCTCGACCTTTATATCCCGTCTATTTCCCATTTCCCTTCTCACTCCAAGTCTCTCTTCCCAAACTATCACCCACAGAGAGAGAGAGAGAGAGAGAGATGGAGAGCAGCGGCTCCTTCTCCAGCTTCCGGGCCTATGCTCGGGCGCTCTACAACACTCCCAAACGGCTGGCCCGACGGGCGGGATCAGTTTCAACCACTTTGGAAGAAATGAGCCATGTTAGGGCCCGCTCCGGGTCCGACATGGATAGAAGTTTACGGTGGTTCGACCTCGTCGGACTGGGACTGGGAGGCATGGTGGGGGCCGGTGTGTTTGTCACTACAGGCCATGCGGCCAAGATCTATGCCGGCCCTGCCATCGTGTTGTCCTACGCCGTTGCTGGAATTTGCGCTCTTCTTTCTGCCTTCTGTTACACTGAATTCGCCGTCGATATGCCCGTCGCTGGCGGTGCTTTTAGCTACCTCCGTGTGACCTTCGGTGGGCATTTTCTCTGTTTTCTGGCTGCTTATTTTGGGCGCGTAACTTTTCTTGTGTTTTGTTGAGTTTGTAAACTGTTTTTGTCTGCTTTTCTGTCTTTTTCAGGCGAATTTGCGGCTTTTCTGACGGGGGCAAATCTCGTGATGGAGTATGTATTTTCTAACGCAGCCGTTGCTAGAAGTTTCACGGCATACTTGGGAACGGCTGTTGGAGTTTCTGCTAGTGAGAGATGGAGAATTACAATTTCAGGACTTCCCGATGGTTTCAATCAGATAGATTTTCTGGCGGTTTTAGTTGTTTTGCTAATTTCTCTCATTATCTGTTACAGGTAATCCGAAGTTTTTCCACTTGATATCTCCAGAAATCGATTTTTTTCTCCTCTCTGAAGTTTCAAACTCGTTTTCTAGTCTCTCATCTGGGTATCTCGTCGGGGCCTCTCAAAAAATTTCAACTTCCTCTCTGTTTCTGAAGCTATAAATTCGTTTCTCATCTGGGTATCTCCAAAAAATTGAACTTTCTCTGTATTTCTGAAGTGCTGAACTCGTTTTCTCATCCGGATATGTCTATAGTCTGAATCTGCCTCTATTCTGAAGATTTTTACTAGTTTTTTATTCTGTCATCTGGGTCTGATTTTTTTAGCTCTATTTCTCACTTTCTTTGCTCTGTTTTTTGCAGTACAAAGGAGAGTTCAGTCTTGAACATAGTCTTGACGTCAATTCATATAGCGTTTATACTGTTTATAATACTGGTGGGGTTCTGGAGAGGAGATTGGAAGAATTTCACACGGCCAGCGGATCAGAAAAATCCAGATGGATTCTTCCCGTTCGGCGCTTCAGGGGTTTTCAATGGTGCGGCAATGGTTTATCTGAGTTATATTGGGTATGATGCAGTGTCGACATTGGCGGAAGAGGTTAGAAATCCGAAGAAGGACATTCCAATAGGCGTATCGGGTTCAGTGGTGCTCGTGACAATTCTCTACTGTTTAATGGCCGCATCGATGTCAAAGCTCGTTCCTTACGATGCCGTAAGAATATGAAAAAAAAGAAGATGCGAATTAAAAAAAAAAGGGGATTTTTTGGGAGTTATCTTTTAAGCTTTTTGGCCTGCCATTGATGGGTTCTTTTCTTGTTCTGGTCCTTTTTGGTCCCTGGTTTCTCGTGCTTCTTGATTCGATTGATGGGCCCTCTGAATCTCTCTCTCTCTCAGTTTTCTGTCTTTCTTGTTGTAAGAGAACTGTTTTGGATTAAAATAATCAGCAAATTCCTTGATTAACGTTAATCCAGTTTAAGTGGCTCTCTCTGTTTTTCTGTCTAAAGTTCAACTTTCTTTACTCTGTAAAATTTCAAAAGCTAACAGCTGATAGAGTGAGTAATTCGGTTGAAAAGAGGAAGTATTTTAGTAATTTCATTTGTGGACTTCCTATTCTGGTTGTCTAAGTAAATGGCCTTTGATGGGTCTGTCCTCAAGCAGAAGTGGGGAGGTGAGGTTATTTTGGTAAATTTGAAAATATAGGCATTGTTTGGTAACCTAATCTTAATTGTCTAAGTCAATGGTGTCTAATTAATTGGTCTTTTCTCATTGGCTCCTCTTAACCCTAATCCTAACCGAGCACATGTATGAGAGAGGGTATTTTGGTCACTTGAGAAATTTACATTCTGCCTTTGTGGCTGTCTAAGTAAATGGGCCTTTACTGGGAACAGGTAGAAATGAGGATATTTTGATCATTTATTTAGCTTCTAAACATACATCCAAAATGAGGTGTAAGCGAGGGTATTTTGGTAACTTTCAATGACTTTAGTGGGTCCTTAATCTCCCGAAGTTTTCTTCGTTTAAATAGAACAGGTTTAATAGGGCTATTTTGGCAATTTAAATTTTTTAAAGGATTATTTAGTATCAATTAATTGTATTTATTTTTGGTAAATGTGACTGTAGATGGATGGGGAAGCGCCTTTTGCCGCCGCATTTAGAGGGACGGAGGGTTGGGGGTGGGTCTCCAATGTGGTTGGCGCGGGTGCCAGTTTTGGGATCTTGACGTCTCTATTGGTGTCGATGTTGGGCCAGGCTCGCTATCTCTGCGTCATCGGACGGTCCAACGTGGTTCCAGCCTGGTGCGCCAAAGTCCACCCTAAGACAGCAACGCCCGTCAACGCCTCCGCCTTCCTTGGTACGTTTCTAACGCTGAAATGACTTAGTGATCTTGACCGTACGTTTGGTCAGAGGGATTAGGTGATCCGGCCATTTGTTTTGTTTATTCCGCCCAATGGCATTTTGGTGCCAATGAATGATCCCGTAACGGAAGGGACCACCAAAAGCTGATGAAAGCTTTTATTGGAAAAGTAGCAGCAGGTTCTTTCTTTGGTGATCGGAACCGTTCATCTGATCACAAGAATCTTATATGGTACCTTTATTTGATGTAATATGGTCGGCTAAGAATGCGTATCTATGCAATCCTCGATTATCAATGATCATGATCATGATCACCGAAAAGCTGGGTCCCCGATAGACTTCTAGCTGCTTTATAGACCGTTAATCACCAACTATAAACTTCGCCCTTTTAGCATGAGCTGCATGTAAGCCAGAACAGAATTACGTGTGGGGGTCAGCATATTTGGTGCAGCTAACCGCTCCATGATCATCCAATAGAGAAGATCATTTGGGATTATCTATCTGGAATATGAACGATCAGGATCACTGCATGTGGGCCTACGTATTCAGAATAATCGTTTTCTCATTTCTCTTCTTTTCTTTCATGTTTCAGGATTATTCACTGCAGCCATAGCCCTCTTCACCGATCTCAACGTCCTTCTCAATCTAGTATCAATCGGCACGCTCTTCGTCTTCTACATGGTCGCCAATGCTGTGATCTACCGTCGATACGTCGAGATCGGAACGACAAACCCCTGGCCCACTCTCACATTCCTTATCTCCTTCACTCTCATCTCCCTCTTGTTCACTCTCCTATGGCAATTTGCTCCTCCTAGCAAGCCAAAGGCCTTCATCCTAGGAGCCTGCATTCTTGCTGCAGTTTCCCTGGTCCAAACCTTCCATTTCTTCGTGCCACAAGCTCGAAAGCCCGAGTTCTGGGGTGTCCCACTGATGCCATGGATACCCACCATATCGATCTTCCTTAACGTCTTCCTGCTGGGCTCACTTGATCGACCTTCTTACGTCCGATTCGGCTTCTTCTCTGCCATCACTGTTCTTGTTTATGTTCTTTACAGTGTTCATGCCAGCTTCGATGCTGAAGAGGAAGGTCTTCTTCTCCAGAAAAATGTTCAGAGCAGCCATCCTGGAGAAGTTGATGGCGGTAATCTGAAGGTGTAAATTTTTTTTTTTCCCCTTTTTTTCTTTATGGTTAGTTGATAGATTATTAGAAGGGGTAAAAGGTGAAAATCAACATACTTGTAAATGGTTTTGAATTAGTAGATTGGGTTAAGCCCTTAATTTGGTTCTAATCCATCATCAACTGTAGAATTCAATGCTGATGTAAGTTGGTAAAGAAAGCAAAGGAAAAGAAAGATGGCCATGTTTGTCCATCTTTCTAGTTCATATTTTGTGGGTAGGGAAAAGAGGTTGATGGAGACGCTGTCAATTGGATGGCGATATATATCCTAGAGGAGTAAAAGCAAGTCAAGAAAGAGAACAAGACAAGAAGTTGGTAGTGCCCAAATCTGGTGCCAAATCCAATGAATAGTTTGCTGACATAAAATTATTGGCGCATTCTCCATCCAAATTGCTTGACGTGTAAAGGTGAATTCTTTTCAAGACATCTAATGTTCCTGTAATTTTCATCAATGGCAAGAGGTGCCCATTTAGCCAAACTAGTTGTCTCTTAGGCTGGCTACGGATAAGGCATTCCCCATCCCATCCTACAGTTTTTATTACTGTAGCATAGTGGTGCCAGAGTGGGGTTTCAGGAGTCTACTCGAGGGTGTCTGTGAGTATTTATCTAACAATGTAACGGTTCAGAAAAATAAATAAATTGCACATTAAAGTGCCCTTAAAAGAAGATAAGTCTAGGCAAAGTTAAAGGTTTTGATGATATGATAAAGAAGAATTACGAGTCCCATGTTAGGTTTGTGAAAGTGATTGCCTGATATGAGCAAGGAAGATCTGTCTTTACGCTAAACATGATCTATTGAACTCATAATTATTGGAGGCCCAAGCGAAACAAAAATGTTTTTCATGGAAAGAGAAACAAGCGCTATTAGCTAGCCTAACAATATGGTTGTGAATCTTAGACCATAGGTGAGACTGAATTTGATATTCATAAACTCACTAACCTGTCGAAGAATCCTATCGATATCCGATTGATAACAATTCATCTCTCTCATGTGCCCTTTCTCCCAATCAATGAAGTCATTATCTGATAATGAGCAAAGAAGTTCCTTCTATTGGCTAAACAGAATCTTTTGAACTCATAATTATTAGTGGCTTTTTAGGAGTATTGCAAAGTGAACTGATCCAACCAAACCCGAGTCATTCTACCATCACCGTCGTCATTTTCTTCTTCTTCTTCTTCTCAATTCTGCGTGACCAGTCAATTGGGACAAGTTTCTGGATCTTGGCATGATATGTGCAAACCTGGACAAATTCTGAATCAGGCCTAGAAACAGGTCAGACCTAACTTACCCAAATCTGGCCAATAATTGATTATGCATCAACTTCAGTCACTCCCTCTTGAGCTACAAATTCATACTACTTAAAAAGTAAAGCTCCCGTCATTCCATCATCCACCAAAGATTTTGGGTCTTTCATCTAAGTCAATTTCAAGCCATAAAACACTTTTCACAAAGAATTCTTTTTGCCATGGAGTCACTTTCCTCCCAAACCTAGTGACTATCAAACTCAATAGCACCCATTTCATTCTCTGAGAGATCCAGCTTCCTCTGGTTCCCTCCACTATAAGGGTAACAACTATTTGGCTTTCTTGATGGAACCACTACTGCTCCAGAAAAGTGGATAAAGCGCTCCGCATCGGATCTGGCCCAATTCAAAATGACAAAACTAAGAGAACATGCTAGGGAAGTAGCTCCTTTGAGGCTGTCCTAGACAAAGGATAGGAGATAGTTATGGCTAAGGGATAGGGTCACATGAAAGAATTAGTGAAAATCGAATTAACTAGATTCTAGAACAGCTGTTATTAGGCTAAGAGTGCTTATTGTAACACTGGAGACTTTTACAGCAACGGATATGCTTATTCCTTGAACATTGCTTATTGTAAAGAACCTTTTCTTTCTTAAAAAGATCCCTCTATCAACAGTATTTGGTAAAATCACGAGAGATCAAGAACCTATAATAGGCAACCCCTTTCTAGATGGGGCTCGCCTGCAATTAATTTACCTTTATTGCACAAAATTTGCAGGCGACGATGCAAACTTTATCCGCTTATTCTAATAAAGCCTTCCAGGGGCAGCATTAGCCCTTGAATTCTTGTAGAAAAGACGGCCTAACTTTTGAATATGAAATGAAATCAAGCTTATCCCATTTTAATTTGGTTTGAAATGATTTTGAAATCTAAACTCCCTAATTCTGTCTTAATATTTTTTTTCTTTTCTTTTCTTTTTTTTTGAAAAAATGGAAATTGCAAAGGGGCAACCATTTGGGCGTGGAAGAGTGCCCATTAGTGACACAGTAGGTGCTCCTTCCTTGGCATTGCAGTTTGTTCTCATTTCAAGAGCATAGGCCTGTTGAATGCCACAAGTCATACTTGCCAATTAAATTCCAGGTTCTGAGTATAATTTGCTTGTTTTCTACTCTTAAAACTCCAATAACTTTCTACGAAAATTTGACAGGTTTCTTAATCTTCATTTTCGTATGGAATGGAATTAACTAAGTTTTAAAAAAACACTTTCTAAAATTTCATATATGCTTAATTAACGCAAAAAAATCAAATCTTGTTTTCTAAAGAGTCCGAGGCCCTTGATCTGATATACCAAAAAGACCATAAAGAGCTGATAGAATACTTGTACACAAGTTTGTGACTGCCACATGAAGCGCATCAATTTGACCATAAACGATAAGTCTCACTTTTAGATGATCCGACTTGTTCATCTTATTGCTTCGATTCAAATGACTAAAGAAGATACAAGTGAGGATCATGGATCGTTGTGAGGTAGCTAGAACTAATAGTTCTTGTTGTTTGTGTGTGAGATAGAGATAGAGGGGGGCCCCAACTACTCTCATTGGTCCCACCAAATCCGACCACCATTAGTAAGCAATACTCTAAGATCCATGGCCCACAAGAGCTCCTGACTTGTGTCCAAGACCCATGAAATCTTGCTCTCACTTTATTCATTTCAATTCTTGGATGGATGTGTCTACAATCTATATGCCCATATCTGATTTTGTAGGCCCAATGAGGAGAATCACAGTCAGCTTGCTTTTATCTAAACAGAAGTAGATAACACTTCCTAATACAAAATTGCCCATAATCCTGACACAAACTCAACTTGCCTAGGCATCTTTTTCGCAAGGCTACAATGGAAGTGGACTTCCAAAGCCAAATGATAAGCCCACTTGTGGCGTATGGTCTACAAAGAAATGCCCTCTTGGCCTTTGAAGATCATAGGAAGAGGGCGAGAACAAATGGGTGGTGGCCCTGCCAAAATGGATGACAGCAGAATTCTGATACCACCAGACCCTTTTCTTTGGGACCATTGATTTAACCGACGATTCCGAACCACCCATAACAGGATATTCGATCCAATCCGATTCCGATGCCTCACCATTGAAATTACTTACACATTGTTCAGGTGGGGCACTGCACTGACAATTTCCAGAAAAGCCTCCTCGAATTGTTCCGAACTGACAAATCATTTGCTTGGAAATGGAATTTTAGATAAAACTGGAACAAAGGAATTGCGGCGTTCGGGATTTGATGAAGGTGGCGTCGATGGTCAGATGATAAAGGGGTGGACTCATAAAGTGCTAAGTCAAGCCGAAAGTTGCAGTTGGAGGTCAAACGGCCTTGTTCAGTCTGGTTTACCCCTTCGTCAACAAAGGAAAAAGGAGGACGGCGAGTTGATGGTCATGCACGACCAGACACTTTAGGAATCGAAGAAAGTTGGAGTGTCCATTTGGGCCCTTGGATCACAAACTTTTACAAGATCTTTCGCTGATAGGACTCCGACATCGTTGCCCCCATAAGCAGCTACAAGTGAAAAAAATCAGGTCCGGCCGATTCACCCATTATCCGGTTGGGCTTGCTTTGGATGAGTCATATTTTAGATTCTGTGTTTCCTTTGATTCTAAGCCTTCGATTTGTTGAGGATTTTTAGATGAATAAAGAAACTTTTTTATTTTATTTTATTGTAATAAAAAATTATAAAGCAAACTACCTTAAACTTATCATCCTAATTTTTAAATCTGCTTGAAATCTTCTAAAGAAATGTCACCTCAAGCCTCTGATCAAGCACGGAAAGGCGCCTTATTGTCTGCAACGAATTGCACTAAACGGCTTTTGGCTGCTCTTATTATTGCTATTCCAGTTCTGTGCCCAGCTCCGGGCAGTAGGGACCTAACCATTATACGAGAGACCCGTTCAGCTTATCGTTGATGTTCTCACAGTGCGTTTGTGTTAAGAAGATCGAGCTGACTTTTATAAGAAAAATCTGAGCACATGCAATAGTAGTGAACAAAGAAGGGGAGTCTCGGTGTTATCGTAGAGTTGTCATTGTGTGACTTTGACTCTACGGGTTTAAAGAGTAGAATCAGTCTCTTGCAAAATGTAAGATAAAGCTGTGTACTATTGATCTTTGTGGTCTGCCCTTTATCCTGACACTGCATGCATAGAAGCTTCGTGCACCAAAGCTGCCCTTTTTCTACAAAAATGGTGAATGACAGTAATACTACAAACAAAGAATTACAAAACAAATCAATTTTCAGTCTAGTCCTAACTCTAATCCATAATTAAACGGGAAAGCAGGATCTGAAACCTTGCTGTCCGCGACTACTTTGCAGCCTGAAAACGTAGACAAAATTACTTCGAATAGGTAACCAAATGAGTAAGGACTATAGGAAACTAGCCAGAGCGTGGGGAATGGCCCATGAGACCTACCCAATTGTGACTTTTAAAAGTACCCTGCGAGTCATCCACATGCTGCCGCAGATCCTTCAGCTCATCTAGGGGCCCAGTGTGTGCCTAGCAAGCCAATTTTATCTTCATTTGAATCACAGTTGTTAATTCCGTTTTGTTTCGGTCATAGTATCCTGAGTGTCTCATTCCGGTATGAAAAATGGAACGAAACTGCCCTTAAAAGATTTTGGTCAAATTCCAATAAAATCTGGTTTATTCAAGGCCTTTTTTTAAAAATAAAATAAAATAAAAATTCCTCAAAACATTAACTGAAAATTTGTCCTAAAATTTACGGAATTCCAAATTGTTCCAATGTAGAATAAAAAAAGGAATGGAAAGGAATTGACAACTGTGATTTGAATAGATTGATCCATACGGCAGTACCAAGGGGTAAGATTACTATCTATGGATAAGTTTATTCTGGATCTGTCATGCCAAACAGAGAATTACGTGCATAACCGTCATTGGGCATTTAAAATGCAAGCCACGGGGTCTCTCCCGATGTGTCTTTTCCGCGCCATTTCGGCTGTCTCTAACTAAAACCCTAAACCTTCTTTCGCTCTCTCAATGAGCTCGCAGCTTCCTCTAGTTATAGGTACTTCATCTCGTTTGATTCATTCTTCTGGTTTAGGTATCATCTCTTGCTTATACCAGGAACTTTCAGTCATGGTTGTCTCTGCAAGCTAATTCTAATGAGCTTCTTTTTTGCTTGCATTCTTGGTGTTTGATGCATTGTTCAAATGGATTGCCTGTGACTCGGCTTATTGATGCATTTTCGTTGGCTTGCGATTATGTTTTGTTTTATTAGTTGCATTTTGGGTGTTTGATGGATTGTTCAAATAGGTTGAATATGACTCGGCATATGGATCCATTGTTATTGACCTGCTATGTGTCTGTCGTCTGTCTGTTTGATGAATTGCTGGAACGTGTTATTTTTTCTTTACCCTCCCAACTGTTTTTATTTCATCTCTCTGTTGTTTGCATTAGTTGTAATTTGGGTTTTTGATAAATTCTTGCAGTGGGCTGTTTGTGCCTCGGCTTAGTTGTGGAATTTGATTAACTTGCGACATTGTTGCTAGGGGTGTCAAAATATGACACGACACGATAACACGACCTGAACCCGACAAGAATTTAGCGGGTTTGGGTCGAGTCTTATCGTGTTCGTGTCATTTTCGGGTCAACCTAAAAATGACACGCCAAAAATCATGTTGTGTTCGGGTCAATCAATGTGACCCATCGTGTCGACCTATTTGACACGCATCCTATTTATTCATTGCGTTGACCCATCTAACCTGTGGTTGAAAATATAGGACATAAAAACCTTCTTATATTAAAATATAGGATGGTTCATCTGGAACCGTCTTATATTACAAGTGTAAATGTAATATAGGACGGTTCATCTGGAATTGTCTTATATTACAACTACAAATGTAATATAAGACAGTTCCCAAAGTCTAATCATAAGCCAATTCTCTTGCTTCGAGATGGCGTGGTTAGAGAACCAAAAAGTACCTTCACTGATTGAAGAATAGTGGTCTGAAGCTTTACGCCATCTACTTGTTGGCACAAAACTAGCTCCAAAGCACAAGTTTATTAAGAAGACGATCAATGAGTGAAAAAAATTTAGAATGTTGATTTTTCAATCAAAATGGAATCCCTTAGCAGCGAGCTCGAGTAGTTAATTCTAGCAGAAGCAGCAGCTCCACTCTCAAAAGAAGGTAGAACACGAAGAGCATGCATTGAAAGCAACGCTTCCCAATTAAATGGTTGGAGGCTAGTGACCGAAACACCATTTTTCATACGATGGCAACTACACATGGGAGACACAATAGAATCTCATCGCCACTCATCAATGGAAGATGAGTTGAAGAACTGGAAGCTATATGAGAGGAAATAGTTTTGTTCTATCAGGAATGTGTATACAACGGAAGACTCCAGCTGTCCTTTTCGGGAGAAATTAACCTTTAATTCAATTGATGAGAGAACACGAGCATTACTTACTGCCCCCTTTTCTATGGAGGACGGTTCAAGATGAACCGTCTTTTATTACAACTTTAAATGTAATATTGGACGGTTCATCTGGAACCGTTTTATATTTCAAGAGTAATATAGGACGGTTCTTCGGAAACCGTCCTATATTATTTATTTTATATTTACTTAATTGTGTTACCCCAGTCGTGTTGTGTCAACTCGTTTAATAATCGTGCCATGTTCGGGTCACGAATTCTTTACACGATTATCAAGTGGGTCATGTTCGCATCGACCCATAACTCTAACGTGTCGTGTTCGTGTCGACACAAACACGACCCGCCAACCCGAATTGCCAGGCCTAATTGTTGTTCTGTGTGTTTGATGATTTGCTGGAAAGAGATTTCTGACAGGTTGTTAGTTCTTACATATGAGGACATTAGAGTTGGGGTGAGCGGCTAGTTTCTCACTTTTCTCTTCCAAGTATTTCACCTTTTAGGTAACTGGATGGTTTTTTCTTTCCATGACCTAGCAGACTGACATGGAAATTATCAATTTCCTGTGCATGTAAGATGCAAATGAAACCTAATAACACTTAATAATTGGCATATGCCAGAAGTTGAGTCCAATACTTGTATTCATCGCAAGGTCTTTAATACCTCTCATATTGTCACAATTTACTGTTGTGGAAACTTCTAAAGTGATAAGTACAGAATACATTTATTTTTCTTCGAGTGGTAAGTGGATTTGAACCCACAACCACCTGATTGTGAGATAAGGCCCTCGACCATTTTGACTAAGCCCTCCAACCTGACAAGCATGCATTAGTACATATGAGATGGTAGAATTTCCTTTGATGGAAAAAATGAAACCTCTTTCAGTAATTTCCCAATCAGACGTCATTAATCAGAATTTGATTAATTCAATTAAGCAGTACCTCTAAAATAGCACAAGGAACTAGTAAATTCTTAATCGGTGTATAGATAATAGCATGATAGCTAAATAGGGAAGACTCACACGTGCACCACACACATTTTTCAAGAAAAAAATCACAGAAATCAGAGAATCATGTTGGATAAGGGGTTGGCCCTGTAGATCAATGATTGAGTTACTGAAAATCTTGTGGTTTCAGGTTCAATCCCAGCTTACCTACCTAAAGGGAAGCCCCAGCGCACGAGGCTCCCTCGTATGCAGGGTCCAGGGAAGGGGTGGACCACAAGGGTCAATAGTATGCAGCCTTACCTTGCATTTTGCAAGTTTCCACGCCTTAAACCCTTGACCTCAAGGTCACACGAAGACTGAAAAAGAAATGAGCATAAAGAGAAAATCAAACTTTAGCAAGACCACTAATGTCTTATGCATAGATTCAAGGCCTTACCATTGTCTTCAGATGATAATTAGAAAAAACTGACAAAAAGCTACATAATAATCTTCAGATACTTTAGTTGCATCTAGAAATAGATCTTCCTGATGAATATTACACTATAAACAGGAGAGACCTCAAATCTTATCTTTTCTATCTCCAGCACAGTCATCTGTTTAACCACTACTCAAAACCCTGAGATACATGCACGTCCTTCTTCTTTATCTGCTGTTGCCTTTAATGTTTTAATGTTTCTCTTCAATTTGTTTTCCTTTACCTGAATATTTTCTTCTATTCCTATTGCTTGATGAAGATCTTTCTATCAATAGATAGGATTGTTTGTTCTATGTAGGGAATAGGATCCACTTACTCTGACTTATAATGTATGCATGTAATAATTTGATGTAAAATGTAACTGAAAGATGTTAATATGATGCTGAACTAATGCGTAATTTCTGTGCACCCCCTGACATTGGTTAACTATGGTTCCTTGTTTTATAGATCTGTTGAGAGAGCTTACCAAGTAGTATGAAGCTGAGAATAGTATGGAGGAAAGTGTCTGATTATGTTCGCTATGATTTGAAGGAGATTGCCTTTCCTTCATCATTGCCAGATCCTCCTCATATGAAAAAGAGAAGAAAATTAACTTGGAAAGAACGCTATTATGTAAGTCATTTTTTTCCTGCTTCCCCATAGTTGTCTTATTCCAAGATCCTGGATATCTCACCAATGCTCTAGTTTAGTAACTTTTCTGCATGTCTTGATTGATATCATTATGTTCGTCTAGCACTCATTTGCATTTTGAGGATTTGAAAATTCATCCTGGATATGTCACCAATGCTCTAATTAATTAACTTCTCTTCATGTCTTGATTGGTATCATTTTGCCTGTCTATTACTCATTTGCATTTCACGGGATTTGAAAATTCCAAACATCCAATGCAGAGAACTTGCCTCCACAGGTTCTCTTCCCCATAATAATATCTTTATCTTTGTCTTCTACAGGTATTGCAGGAGGCGTCTAGGCTTTATGCTGCAAGTTGGGTTCGAGATATTGGTCCTGATCTTAGGCCAAATGATTACAAGAAAGATGAAGGGAGCATAAATAAACCTGATAAAACAAAGGCAGCAACTAAGGAAAAGGAACCGTCAACACTGGAGGATCTTGGTGGGCAGCTGTCTTCTGTTGTTTCTCCTTTCCTGCAAATACATTGCTTATGCTTATAGTGTTGACATTATATTTGATGTGATGGTTGTTGTATTAGCATTCTCTAGAGTTGATGTCCTATCACTTCCTGGTACTCCATCGAACTGCTAGTGGAAAGATTCAAATATGAATTTGATGGTTATAATTCATTGCCTAGTGATATTTTCTGGATTTGTGACATAAGTAAACCCTGTTTTGCAAACTGACTCGGAACCAGGTATTTTGGTCTAAGACTAATCTTATTACATATTTTATTCTGAACATTTTCTTGTGAAATCTACTTCACTACAATATTAGTTCACACAGGATCATATTCCTGCAAGAAAATGCGTGATGCATATGATACAATCTCTTGAACTTTATATTAGTTTGTTTAGATATTGGATTTGGACAAATTAGTATAGCACAGTTAGAAAATTGGAACAGATACAAAAGTTAAGAGTCATTGTCAAAACTTGTATTTACACCAGTATGGTATTTGATGTCTCCTTAACAGATTGTAACCTTCAATTGGATTCGTCATCCTAGAAGATAAATTGTTTGGTGTTTCCACTGATGTGGCAAAAGTGCCCTAGTCAGTGCTCGACTTCCTTGAGTTGACCCTTTTCCGCTTGACTGCTGTCTTCATACAAGTTTTGCCTGTCAAATTCACTGAGTCAAGTTACTGATGTGGCAAAAGTGCCCTAGTCAGTGCTCGACTTCCTTGAGTTGACCCTTTTCCGCTTGACTGCTGTCTTCATACAAGTTTTGCCTGTCAAATTCACTGAGTCAAGTTATGTGCAAGTTGCACATAAGCCAATATAGGCTGAGGCGCTTCTCCCATAAGTAGGTTACAGGTTTGAGGTAGCGCATTGTGTCCCTTTAGGGAATGTAGGGAGCTTGCACCCTTTTTTCTTTTTTGGTGGGGTGTGTGTGTGTGTCCTGGGGATTCGTTTGACAAAGGTGTATGCTGAGGGGAGTGTGTCCCGAGGATACATATGGAGAGGGTCTACATATCAAGACCTATTGGATGTGTGAGTTATCAGTCATAGAAAAAAAGAAAGGAAAAAGGAAATCACCGAGTCACATGATCGTCCAAGCTATCTAAGCACTGATGTGAGGCTGAGTTGACTACTTCTGCTGGACTTCTTTTTGGTTACTATCCTGCTTTTCGTGGTTCTTTTTTCAGCAAGAAACCTGTAAAACTTTTAGTCCAAATAGTTAATATTTAAGTTTTGTGAAGGGGAGCCTTGGCGCAACGGTAAAAGTTGTTGTCATGTGACCTTAAGGTCACGGGTTCAAGGCATGGAATCAGCCTCTTACAAAATGCAAGGTAAGGGTCCCTAGAGAGTTAATATGGTGGGTGTTAGGCAAGAAAGGGGTTTCACAGGGGAATATAAACATAATTAAAGATATGTATGAGGGAGTGGTAACAAATGTTAAGACCACTAGCAAAGAGACATGGTGATTTTTCAATCACTGTAGGATTGCACTAAGGATTGGCATTGAGCTTGTATCTTTTCATGTTGGCTATGGATGAGTTAACAAAACATGTGCATGAGGAGATTTTGTGGTACATGTTATTTGCAGATAATATAGAATGAGACAAGGGAGGGTGTTAACACAAAGCCAGAGTTACGAAGAGAAGCATTAGAATCTAATGGGTTTAAGATCAGCTGAACTAAGACAAAGTATATAAAATGCAATTTTAGCAAGGAGAGGAGCAGGAATGGAGCATCAGTAAAGATTGATAACCAAGAAGTCCTCATAAAAGACCACTTTCGGTACTTAGGAATGATGATTTATGAGAGTGGAGAGATTGAGAGGGAGGTTACTTAGAGAATCCAAACGGGTTGGAACAAATGGAGATGCATTGCTAGAGTTTTGTGTGAACTGCAGGTGTTAGTCAAACTAAAAGAAAAATTCTATAGGATGGGTATAAGGTTGGCCATGCTCTATAGATCAGAGTGTTGGGTAGTTAAGGAACATTATGTATATAGGATGAACGTAGTTGAAATGAGGAAACTCTGCTAATGCCGGTCCCAAGCCTGGATGAAAAAGGAGGGTCTTGCGTCAGGTGCCAACCGACAAGGGGGAAGTTGAAGATGATTCTGTTATTTCTTTCTTACAAATGAATATGCATTTGTATATTAGTTTGTGAGGAAGAAATGAAAATCATCTCCAGCTTCTTAAAATACGGCCACCCTTGCGTCAGGTAGCCAGCCGGCAAGGGTTAAGCTGAAGATGATTTTGTTATTTCTTTTTTACTTGCAAATGAAAGTTTGTAAGGAAGAAATGAAATCATCTTTAGCTTTTTAAAACTATGGCAACCCCAAACATGACATGAATTGAAAACTGACATTCCCTCAAGCTAGGGCATTCTTCATAAGCGATGCGCTGCATCGAATCCGGGTGCGGTGAAAATTAGGCAAGGGTTGCTAAGGCGTTCTCCTAGAAGCGACGTGCTACATCGGATCCCGGGTATATTGAAAAGTGGGCAAGGGTTGCTAGAGCGTCCCCTCGGAAGCGACGCGCTGCATTAGAACCTAGGTGTAGTGAAAAGTGGATATGGGTTCATACCATGGAGGTTGAGAAAGGCAGTAGTAAATAGGCTATCTCCAGAACATAAGATTCGTATCACTACATGGAATATAAGGACACTGATAGGTTAGAGTTTGGAGTTAGTAGACACGATAAAATGTAAGAGAGTCAACGTCGCTTGTATCTAAGAAACCAAGTGTAAAGGGGCTAAAGCTAGAGAAATAGATGGGTATAAATTATGGTACGTAGGAAAGGAAAATAACAGAAATGGCGTAGGAATAATAGTGGATAAGAAATTAAAGGATAAAGTTGTGGACGTTAAAAAAATCAGTGATAGAATTATAATAATAAAAATTATTCTAGGAGAGCAAATTATAAATATTATAAGTGCATATGCACCACAAGTAGGGTTACAAGATATAATCAAGAGACAGTTTTGGGAAGATATGGAGGGAGTCATACAAGAAATTCCCAACATTGAGGGGATATTTATAGGAGCAAACTTAAATGGCCATGTAAGAAAAGATAAGGAAGGATATGATAGAATACACGGAGGGTATGGTATAGGTGAACGAAATGAGATGGGGGAGAATATCCTCGATTTTGCTTTGTCATATAACCTGTCCATTGCAAATACACTCTTTAAGAAGAGGGATGAACACTTAATAACCTTTAAAAGTAGTCTTCATAAAAGCCAAATAGACTTTTTTCTACTTAGGAGTAATGAACGATTTATATGTAAGGATTGTAAGGTGATACCTGGTGAGAGTTTAACCTCACAACATAGGTTAATGGTTATGGATATCCATATTAAAAGATGGAGTAAAAGAACTGAACTTAATAGACATCCAAAAACTAAGTGGTGGAACTCAAAAGGAGAGAAAATAACCTCATTCAAAAATAAGTTGATGGTAGAAGGAAATTGGAACTATGAAACAGAAGTAAATACCATGTGGACTAATATGGCTGATTCCATTAAGAAATTGGCAAAAGATGTCTTAGGAGTATCTAAAGGTAAAAGGTTATTAGCAAAGGAAATATGGTGGTGGAGTGAAACAGTACAAAAAGTTGTTAACGAAAAATGGATGCATTTTAAAGCTTGGCAGAAGATTAGAAATAATGAAAACTATGAACAATATAAGAATGCTAAAAACGCTGCTAAGAGAATGGTAAGTGAGGCTAAACTTAAAGCATATGATGAGCTCTATAATAAATTAGGAACAAGAGAAGGTGAGAAAGATGTGTTTAAACTTGCAAAAGTAAGAGAACATAAGGGTAAGGACTTAGATCATGTTAGGTGTATTAGAAGCGATGATCAACGGGTATTAGTCAAAGAAGATGAGATCAAACAAAGGTGGGAAACATACTTTCAAAAATTGTTAAATGACAATGGCTCTGAGAATATAGGGATTGAAAATACTATAAATCTAAATAACATTGGATATTATAGATTTGAACGTAGGATTAGAATACTTGAAGTAAAAGAGGCCTTCAAAAAGATGAAATCAGGAAAGGCCATGGGGCCTGATGGTGTACCAATAGAGGTTTGGAAGCATATGGGAGATATTGGGGTAGTTTGGTTGACCAAGTTGTTTAATAAGATTATAAGATTAAAGAAAATGCCTGATGAGTAGAGGAAAAGTTCTGTTGTACCAATCTATAAGAATAAAGGAGACATTCAAAGCTGCACTAATTATCGAGAGATCAAACTTATGAGCCACACCATGAAACTTTTTGAAAGAGTGATTGAGAAGAGGCTACGACATGAAACAAGTGTATCGGAGAATCAGTTTGGTTTCATGCTTGGGAGGTCTACCATGGAAGCTATTTTCTTACTAAGACAATTAGTAGAGAAGTATAGGGAGGGGAGGAAAGACCTACATATAGTCTTTATTGACTTAGAGAAAGCTTATGATAGTCCCTAGAGAGTTAATATGTAGGGTGTTTGGTGGTAAGGGGGTTTCTTAGAGGCATATAGACATAATTAAAGATATTTATGAGCGAGCGGTAACAAATGTTAAGACCACTAGTGGCGTGACTAGTGATTTTCCTGTCACTGAAGGATTGCACCAAGGATTGGCATTGAGTCCGTACCTCTTCACATTAGTTATGGATGAGTTAACAAAACATTTGCACGAGGAGATTCCCTGGTGCATGCTATTTGCAGATGATATAGTCTTACTTGATGAGACAAGGGAGGGTGTAAACATAAAGCTAGAGTTATGAAGAGAAGCATTAGAATCTGAAGGATTTAAAATTAGCCAAACTAAGACAGAATATATAGAATGTAATTTTAGCAAGGAGAGTAGGAGTGGAACACCAGTCAAGATTGATAACCAAGAAATCCCCGTGAAAGACCTCTTTCCGTACTTAGGATCATTGATCCATGAGAGTGGAGAGATTGAGAGGGAGGTTACCTAGAGATTCTAAGCGGGTTGGAACAAATGGAGATGTGCATTTAGAGTTTTATGTAATTGGCGGGTGTCACTCAAACTAAAAGGAAAATTCTATAGGATGGTTATAAGGCCGGCCATGCTCTATGGATCAGAGTGTTGGCCAATTAAGGAAAATGATACTTATAGGATGAGTGTCGCAGAAATGAGGATGTTGAGATGGATGAGTGGTAAGACAAGAAAGGACAGAATTAGAAATGAAAATATTAGAGGAAATTTAGGGGTAGCACCAATAGGTAATAAGATGAGGGAGATTAGACTTAGATGGTTTGGACATGTCCAAAGGAGACCAACAACAGCACCAGTTAGGAGGAGTGAGACAATACGAGTAGAAAGTTCTAAAAGGGTAAGGGGAAGGCCCAAAAGAACGTGGATAGAAGTGGGGAGGAAAGATTTAAAAATTTTGGGACTAAATGAAACTATGGTATTTAATAGAGTGGAATGAAGGAATAAGATTCATGTAGCCGACCCCTAATTGGGATAAGGTCTTGATGATGATGATGATGTAGTTGAAATGAGGATATTGAGATGGATGAGTGACAAGACAATAAAGGATAGAATTAGAAATGAAAGCATTAGAGGAAACTTAGGATTAGTACCAATAGGTAAAAGGAGGAGGGTCCTGCGTCAGGTGCCAGCCGGCATGAGAGAAGTTGAAGATGATTTTGTTATTTCTTTCTTACAAATGAATATGCATTTGTTTGTGAGGAAGAAATGAAAATCATCTCCCTCTTTTTAAATATGGCAACCCTTGTGTCAGGTAGCCAGCCGGCAAGTGTGAAGCTGAAGATGGTTTTGCTATTTCTTTTTTGCTTGCAAATGAATGTATATTAGTTTGTAAAGAAGAAATGAAAATAATCTTCAGCTTTTAAGAAATACGGCAACCCAAATATGACATGAATTAAAAACAGACATTCCCTCAAGCTAGGGCGTTCCCTATAAGCGACGAGCTGCATCAGATCCTGAGTGCGGTGAAAAATAGGCAAGGGCTACTAGGGTGTTCTCCCAGAAGCGACGCGCTGCATCGGATCCCAGGTGCTGTGAAAAATAGGCAAGGGCTGCTAGGGCGTTCTCCCAGAAGCGACGTGCTACATTGGATCCCGGGTGTAGTAAAAATGGGCAAGGGTTGCTAGAGCATCCCCTCGGAAGCGACGCGCTGCATCAGAACCCAGGTGCAGTGAAAAGTGGACATGGGTTCATACCATGGAGGTCAAGAAAGGTAATAGTAAATAGGGTATCGCCAGAACATAAGATTCGTATCGCCACATGGAATATAGGGACACTAACTGGCAAGAGTTTGGAGTTAGTAGACGCGATGAAATATAGGAGAGTCAACATCGCTTGTATCCAAGAAACCAATTGGAAAGGGGCTAAAGCAAGAGAAATAGATGGGTATAAATTATGGTATGTAGGAAAGGAAAATAACAGAAATGGCTTAGGAATAATAGTAGATAATGAATTAAAGGATAAAGTTGTGGATGTTAAAAAAATCAGCGATAGAATTATAATAATAAAAATTATTCTAGGAGAGCAGATTATAAATGTTATAAGTGCATACGCATCATAAGTAGGGTTACAAGAGATAATCAAGAAACAGTTTTGGGAAGATATGGAGGGAGTTATGCAAGAAATTCCCAACACTGAGTGGATATTTATAGGGAGCAGACTTAAACGGCCATGTAGGAAAAGATAAGGAAGGATATGATAGAATACATAGTGGATATGGTATAGGTGAACGAAATGAGATGGGGGAGAATATCCTCGATTTTGCTTTGTCATATAACCTATCCATTGCAAATATAGTCTTTAAGAAGAGGGATGAACATTTAATAACCTTTAAAAGTGGACTTCATAAAAGCCAAATAGACTTTTTTCTACTTAGGAATAATGAACAATCTACATGTAAGGATTGTAAGGTGATACCTGGTGAGAGTTTGACCTCACAACATAGGTTAATAGTTATGGATATCCATACTAAAAGATGGAGTAAAAGAACTAAACTTAATACACACCCAAAAACTAAGTGGTGGAACTTAAAAGAAGAGAAAATAACCTCCTTCAAAAATAAGTTGATGGTAGAAGGAAAGTGGAACTATGAAACAGAAGTAAATACTATGTGGACTAATATGGCTGAGTGCATTAAGAAAGTGACAAAAGATGTCTTAGGAGTATCTAAAGGTAAAAGGGTATTAACAAAGGAAACATGATGGTGGAATGAAACAGTTCAAAAAGTTATTAAAGAAAAACGAATGCGTTTTAAAGCATGGTAGAAGATTAGAAATAATGAAAACTATGAACAATATAAGAATGCTAAAAATGCTGCTAAGAGAATAGTAAGTGAGGCTAAACTTAAAGCATATGATGAGCTCTATAATAAATTAGGAACAAGAGAAGGTGAGAAAGATGTGTTTAAACTTACAAAAGTAAGAGAACAGAAGGGTAAGGACTTAGATCATGTTAGGTGTATTAGAAGTGATGATCAAAGGGTATTAGTCAAAGAAGATGAGACCAAACAAAGGTGGGAAACATACTTTCAAAAATTGTTAAATGATAATGGCCCTGAGAATATAGGTATTGAAAATACTATAAATCAAAATAACATTGGATATTATAGGTATGAACGTAGGATTAGAATACCTGAAGTAAAAGAGGCCTTGAAAAAGATGAAATCAAGAAAGGCCATGGGGCCTGATGGTATACCAATAGAGGTTTGGAGTTTTGTGTGATCGACGAGTGCCACTCAAATTAAAAGGAAAATTCTATAGGATGGCCATAAGGCCGGCCATGCTCTATGGATTAGAATGTTGGGCAGTTAAGGAATATCATACTCATAAGATGAGCGTTGTAGAAATGAGGATGTTGAGATGGATGAGTGGCAAGACAAGAAAAGATAGAATTCGAAATGAAAATATTCGAGGAAATTTAGGGATAGCACCAGTAGGTAATAAGATGAGGGAGACTAGACTTAGATGGTTTGGATATGTTCAAAGGAGACCAACAACGGCATCGGTTAGAATAAGTGAGGCAATAGAAGTAGAAAGTTTTAAAAGGGCAAGGGGAAGGCCCAAAAGAATGTGGATAGAAGTGGTGAGGAAAGATTTAAAAACTTTGGGACTAAATGAAGACATGGTATTTAATAGAGTGGAATGGAGGAATAAGATTCATGTGGTCGACCTCTAATTGGGATAAGGTCTTGATGACGATGATGATGATGAGGTAAAACATAAGGGAGACTAGACTTGGATGGTTTGGGCATGTATATCGGAAACCGAAAAATGCACAAGTTAGGAGGAGTGAGGCAATGCAAGTCGAAGGTTCTAAAAGGGTAAGGGGAAGGCCCAAAAGAACGTGGATAGAAGTGGTGGGAAAAGATTTAAAAACTTTGAGACTATATGAAGCCATGATACTTAATAGCGGGCAATGGAGGAATAAGATTTATGTGACCAACTACTAATTGGGATAAGGTCTTAATGATGATGATGACAAGTTTCGGAGGGAAATGACTTAGTTAATGTTGTTTTTACTTCTTAATCACATGACACAATTCTTTTGCTGGTCATGGAGAGGGATTGTTGGCCCACTTAGTGAATGGGAAAACATGGATGTTATCCATTACCTTTGAGTTTAGGATATGGCATAAGACATGCTAAACTGCTAATTTTAGGCCTGTCAGATGGTACCCCCATGGAGGGTTTTTGTATCTTCCATGAAGAAGAATTGCAAACTTTTTGTTGCAATATATGGTTCTTCACTTTTTGCATAATTTGCAATAAAGCACAGCATGGTATGATATGGGATTTGTCACTATGGTGTACATATGATTGAGGCTTTGGCTCACCTAGTGATATAGACATTGAGAATCCACAATGAGCCTCAGTGTGGGCATAATGGAGTCCACTGCAGAGCTTGGCAGTGTGGGCATGGAAAATCCACCACTAGTTGCCTGGTGATATAGATATGCAGAGATATACCAGGACAACATCCAGGGGACCCACCCAGCATTGAAAATGGAGGATCCACCTGGTCCACTTTCACAAGGTAAACGTTGAGAGTGCTCTACATGGACATTGCAATGTGGAGTTATAGAGTGACTAGAGTCCCTGCTATGTCATACTTGTGGTGTGCATAAATTTTCTATTCACATAATCGTCCTTATTGCTAGGTACCATCTTTCAGGATCTGCCATTCAAACAATCATGTGACACAATATCAACTCCTTGTGTAAAACACTAAGATGAAGCACTGATGCATTTTTCCTGTCTTCATATTTGCAGTTCCTCTGCGATTTGCCCTAATATTGTTTTCATGGGAGCTTTCTTTTTCAATTACAATAGCAACCAGAGGCCCTGGTTTTCATATCAGCTGTTGATCGCAGCTCATGATTCAGTTCTACCATATGTGATATTAGGATTATCATTGGCTTCCAGTTTCTGCAATTGAATACTTTAGTAGCTAAGTGTATGTATCCATTATCCTCCATATTTCTGTTACTTGGGCCCAAACAGACAATTAATCACTACCAGTATAATGATAGAGGTAGACTAAATGCTGGTCAATTCAAGCGTCTTTTTGTGTGGACAATTAGAAAAAACAAAAACTTACTCTCACACTTCTACAAGTTTGTTTTAAGGTTGATTTGCCATCTCCTTCCAGTGACTATCTGCTTTCCTATGCATTCGTGTAGCATTTGAGGTTGATGCCAAACAGAGGAGGCATGGCCTTCAATTCAATTTTGAGCCATCAACCTCACCTTGTTGTTCTCAGATGCAGTGTAGTATATAAGTTGCACTATGATCATTCCGCCACCTGTGGTTAGGAATATGTTAAACCTTGATGTGGACTACACATCCATGATCTGTTTTTGCATATTTGTCTCTAGCATAATGTTGATGTTTAACCGTAAGTGCATAGGTTATTGCAGTATAGTTATGCAAATATGGGTCGATCCCATAGGGATTCATTTTAAAAATGAGTTGAAATAAAATTTAATTTTTTAAAAATTAAAGAAAAAACAGAATTAAACTAATAGTAAAATAAATATTCAACTTTATTCAAATGATGCAATTTATAGAAATTACAAGTTCAGAAAATATAAAATGGAACTAATTAAACATCCTTGAATTACACTGTCCGTGGAGAGCACTGACCCTAGATAACATTTTCCTTGGATTACTTTTAGAATAAGATAAAACATGGATAACAGAACCTAGATAAAGTAAAACAAGGATAGAAGAAAAGACAGAATAGGAAAAAGACAAGACAGGATGTAAATGGATTTCTTTTTTTTTTCCCTAGTGCAATTATGGAATTCTGGTTTTAAACAAAAACTAAAGGAAAACCCGACGGAGGTGGAAGACGGTGAAGAGGGGGGAGAAGAGAAGAGGAAGAGGAAGAGGAAGAGGAGGAGAAAGAAGGAGAACAAGGGAAAACCCGGATTGGGTTTTCTTCGGTGAAGATGGGTGGTGGGCAGACAGAGAGATTTGACGGTGAGAGAGGACTCGCCAGGGGTGATGATGGGGTGAGGAAGAGGAAAGGGAAAAACAAGTCGGCGTCTGGCACGACTGGTTCAGGCGTGCATGATTGGAGCTGTCAACTGGCTGAGGAGAACAGAGGGACTCATTCCGGTGCAAAAAGTAGGGATGTTGGGTCGGCCGGAGTGGTGCAAGTGCGTAGCAGAGGAAGGCGGGAGCTAGAAGAAGAAAGAGGGAATGAGGGAAGGAGAGGAGAGAGTAGTGAGGGGTTCTGACCGGTGGATGCAACACGGTGCGATCCCGCATCGCTGGTTGGGTGGTTGGCTGCCTGCGCAGTGCTGTTTGGGATGGAACGAGAGAGAGAGGGAGAGGAACAAGTGAAGGAATAAAAAGGCGGATAGAGAAAGAGAAACCAAGAGAGAAATATAAGAGAGATGGGAAACGAGAGAGACATGGGAGATTTGGAATGAGGGATAGGAGAGAGCTGGTATGGGCTGGGAGTGATAGAGATTGAGGAGAGATGCGAGGGAGAGAAAGGGAAGGAGAAAAGTAGAGAGTGGAGGAAGAGCATGGGTAAGAACGGTGAAGAAGAAAATAGGAACAGAGAGGGAGAAAGTGACGAGAGGGGGAGCTGGTGTCAGAGCAGAGAGGGAAAGAAGCAGAGGTGGGTGCAGCCGGTTGCCTAAGGTGGAGATGGGAGGAAGAACTGGAGTGGAAAGGAGAAGCTGGAGGCGTCAGGGTTGTTTGGGAATTTGCTGGAAGGACAAAGGACCCGAGAGAGAGAGAGAGAGAGAGAGAGAGAGAGAGAGAGAGAGAGAGAGAGAGAGAGAGAGAGTTAGAAAAGCAGAGGAGCGGACTCGCCGACTGGGGTGGAGCGGTGAGCTGGAGAATAGAGGGAGAAGGAGCTGAGGTCGTGCGGTAGTGAGAGAGAGATGGTGGATCTGCCTCCACTTATGTTTCAGCCCAGAGGAGGAAGAGAAGAGGGAATGGAGAGAGAGGAGGATGTAGAGGAGGCAGATACCTACGGTGAAGAAGTGGGAAGTGGTTTTTAAAGGAAGAAGAGATGTGAGATAGAAAGAGAGAGGGGATAAGAGAGAGATCCGTGAGAGGTGAGAGAGATGGAGAGGGAGTGGGGTCCACCAGCAGTCCAATCTTGCCAAAACTCTACAAGACTCCTCCATTCTTTAAATTCCTTTTTCTTAGGAGTATTCAAAGTCCTCTCTTTCTAAGAAGCTTCTTCATCCTCATCTAATCTCCTTGATTTGATCTGGATCATCCAAGCTTGAGTTGATTAATCTGCAATGCACAGGACCCAATTAGAATCATCTAAACCATTCATTACTCCTCTGATTAGCTCTGATGATTATTTGACCATTAAATTTTGCAATTCAACGGTTGGATGGCTAATTAAAGCTAAAATGAAATATTTTGTGTAAAATCTTGAAATTGATGGCCTAGATGCTCTAATTGAATACTAAATTAAGGGTATTTTGACCAAAATTAACACTTAACACATGATCAGTCTAATTTTCTTCCTATTGCTTTGTAAATTCATTCTGGACGTGGCTGCTGTGCTGAAATGTTTCCACCATGATTTATGCTCTAAGATTTTGGTGACTTCCACTAATATCGGACCACCAAGTGCAGCATGGTTATGCAAGGTTTTTGAGTTCTAGATTCATGGCATCATCTTCTGGACATGGTACTCTTCTGCTCCAAACCTGCAATTCTGTATAAACTCTAGGAGATTATCTCCAGATTCATAGCGTCATCTTCTGTACATAGTACTCATCTGCTCCAAACCTGCAATTCTGTTTAAATTCTAGTAGGTTATCTCCTGAATTCTTGCACCCTGTCATGTCTCCAAGAAGTGTGTTTATGTTATCTAGCAGCGGCTCGTAGTCCCCCAGGGTTCAATAGTCATAGATATCATGAGATTCAGCAGGTACCCAAGGGATCAAGAGGCTTTAGTACTAAAACTGATAGCAATCCTATACCCTGGTTTTTGGTGTCAGCTGCATAAAGCATGAAAGCGTGTATCAGTGGATGAGCAATGTGAAAGTACTCAGAATTCCAATGAACAAAAGAAGTTGTCTGCCATCAATCAGCAAAAGAAACGGTGATTGTATTCCTCATGCAGATGCTTCTCAACTTGGCTTTCTACCTACTGAAACAGCCTTCTAACTAGCCTGAAAAATTAAAGGGGCTCTTAAATATGCATTTTCTGTTTACAATTGTACATTTTGATCTTAATGTTTCCTATTAAATGAAATACATGTACATGTATACATATACTTGCAACAGAGCATTCTGACCTACACTGACATGCATATCAAGTTCGACCTAGCATCTTCCAATTTTAGGTTTTTGCTGTAGTATGTTTTTGGCGTGTCTGGGACTCTTATACCCAGGTGCTGATGCCTTTTCTTACTGGCAGATTTATTATCTTGACTGTTACGTAAAATTAGCTTTCTATTTGGTTTTGTTCTCTGAGAACTTTACTATCAGATGCTAATATCTTATATTGGTTCTAAATTTTATCTGGGTCACAAATCAACAGCGGTGGCGGCAAGAGGAGGAATGGAGACCCTAAGACCTGCTTTACAGCGAGTATACATGACAAGAGCATCTGCTTATAGAGATGCACTCAAAAGTTTTATACAAGGTTATCAAGAAGGGATACAACAAGTCATGGCAAGGAAGGAAGAAGAAGCCAAATCTCATCCAAAAGATGACACTCCTAGAAAATCAAACTGATCTTCTCTTGACTAAGGAAAATCTTGTAAGTCTTGTAGGTGCATGAGAAGAGTGGTTTAGAAGAAATTTATTTTGGCAGAAAGTTACTTAAAAAGGACTTGCAAGGGTAATTTCCCCTGCAAAACCACATATGAAAATTTCAGTTCCTGTGTACAATATAATCCATTATTACACTAGATGCTTATCTACTATTTGTAGTGCAAAATCTGAGACAGTAAACTTGGGTGGCTATGGTATGGAAGTATCGGAGTTGCAGAGTGTCTTGCAGAAATGTGCAAGAACAAAGTCAGCAAGAGAAGGAAAGGTTTGTCATGCTCAAGTTATTCAAGCGGGTCTAGGCACAGACATCTTGACATCAAACATTCTCATTAATGTTTATTCTAAATGCGGGCTTGTTGAGTCTGCACGTCAGATTTTTGTTAGAATGCCATTGCGAAGCATAGTATCATGGAACACTATGATTGGTACCCATACCCAACATGGAGAGGAAGAAAAGGCTCTTAGGCTTTTTATGCAGATGCAGAGAGAAGGAACACCACCAAGCGAGTTCACTCTGTCAAGTATTCTCTGTGCTTGTGCTACTAAATTGGCTATCGCTGAATGCAAACAATTGCATGCTTTTGGCATTAAAACTGCCATAGATTCCAATGTATTTGTTGGAACTGCTCTTCTTGATGTCTATGCAAAATGCAAATTGATCAAAGATGCAGGCTTGGTTTTTTATGGCATGCGGGAAAGAACTGATGTTACATGGAGTTCAATGGTGGCAGGTTTTGTGCAGAATGATCTCTATGAGGAGGCTTTACTGGTGTTCCATAGAGCACAAAGGATTGGCTTGGAACAGACCCAGTTTATTCTTTCAGCTGCTCTAAGTGCTTGTGCAGATTTAGCTGCTGTGATTGAAGGGAATCAGGTTCATGCAATCATAATAAGAACCAGTTTTGACTCAAATCTTTTTGTGGCGACCTCCCTCATAGACATGTATGCAAAGTGTGGAAGAATAGAGGAAGCGTACTGTGTATTCTCAAACATGGAAGAAAAGAATGTTGTCCTTTGGAATGCAATGATAGCGGGCTTTGCTAAACATGCTTGCTCCAGTGAGGCTATGATGTTATTTGAGAAGATGCAGCAAGTGGGCTTCTATCCAAATGAAATAACTTATATTTCTGTTCTTTCTGCATGTAGTCATATGGGTTTAGTGGAAAAGGGCTGGCATTATTTTGACCTGATGATCAAAGATAACAGTGTAGAGGCCAACGTCCATCATTATTCATGCATGGTTGATTTACTTGGTCGTGCCGGATTGATTGATGAAGCTCAGGATTTGATTAAGAGAATGCCCTTTGAGGCGACTGCTTCTATGTGGGGATCGTTGTTGGGTTCATGCAGGATCCATGGGAATATCAAATTGGCTGAAGTTGCTGCACAACATCTATTCAACATTGAGCCAAATAATGCAGGCAACCATGTTTTACTTTCTAACATTTATGCAGCAAATAAAAGATGGGAGGATGTTGCGAAGGCAAGGAAGCTTCTTAAGGACAGTGGAGCAAAGAAGGAGATGGGAAGGAGTTGGATTGAAGTTAAAGGCAGAGTTCATACATTTGTTGTTGGAGAGGGAAGTCATCCAAGGATTGATGAGATCTATGCTAAATTGGAGGAATTGGAAAAAGAGATCAGGAAACTGGCTTACAAAGCTGATATTGAATGTGATCTGCATGACGTGGGGGAAGCTCAGAAGGTAGAACTGTTAAGGCACCATAGTGAGAAGCTGGCTCTTGCTTTTGGTCTCATAAGCTTATCTTCAGGTTTTCCCATAATTATCAAGAAGAATCTTCGTATCTGTGGGGATTGCCATTCTGTTATGAAGTTTGCATCAAAGATCACACGTAGGGTAATCATAGTCAGGGATACAAATCGGTTTCACCATTTTAGGAATGGGTTCTGTTCCTGTGGGGACTTCTGGTGATTGTAAAACCTGGCATTTTTTCTTCTATTTACAGTATCGTCTGGTTTGGTGGTATTATGTGCTCTCTATTTCTATGGCCCTACCATTCATGAGGCAATAGTTCTATCTTTATGACACAGATTTGACTCCGTTGGTGGGTTGCATCACTTCTAGCTGGCATGGCCCATTTTTGTTTCGGGTCTTCTCAAACATCAAGGTTTCAATATCACTGTGTTTGTGTCTTATCTGATAAGAGATGGTCCCCCGTAGGAGCTGATTGACTAAGAACAGGTTGATACGAAATATTCACAGACACAGATTGCTGATCTGAGGAAGAAAGCAATACGAGCAAGTTATTATGATTTTGTGGGTTATCTTGTGAAGGCGATGCTAGAGTTATTGGGGCTGCTGACTTTATGGTGTCTGATTGAATTTGTGAAAAATGATCATATGAAATAGAAGATCCTGTCATGAAAATGATGCAGATTCTGAACGATATTGTATATGCCAGCTATTGGGACAGAAACATGGAAATTATGCGCTACTGAGATGAGATCACGGGTTTGAGCTTGTCAAGTAAATAGCACTATATGTCACCATTTGTAACAAAGTTAAGGTTAGCAGCCCAAAGAAAATGCTTAATCGGAATTATGTTATTCATTGACTCTATGGCTTGAAAAGATGGCCCTTAGGAAATGGGAAGAAGTTACATCAGGGGACGTCCCATTGGAGTGACACAAAAGGTCTTTTCATGTAGGGTTCTATTTTCTGTGCTTACCATTGCGGTTATCTTTGATGCACATCACTCAGTTCTCATCCTTTCTAGTTTTTACTTCTCTAACTTCACGAGTCTGAATGATATTTACTCTGGGCTTTATTTGATCAAATCACTTCAAGAACTTGTTATAAACCACGCCAATGCTGTGCGTCTCTTTAGATAATCTCAAAGCAGAACTCTTCTGAATTCTCCAGCCAAGGAAGTTGCTGGACATGAATCACACTTGGGTCTCCCTAACCAGGTTTCACAGTTTGTTACTGCAACCGGTCATTTCTCTGATGGCTATCGGCAAACACGTTCCTTTCTTCGTTAGGCACAAACCAACCAGAACAGCAGAGAAACCCAGAGAAAGAAGAAGCAAAGGTAAAGAACAAACAAGGACCCTTTTGACGAAACCCGATTGAGTGGCGTCGATCAATAGGGTGTCGATTGCCCATTAATCAGTAACTTGTATAAAGATGCGGATAAGGCAAATGTTGATAGCGGATCAGTGGTGGACCTACTTAAGTTCTAGCACTAACCTGTCCACTGTCTACAGGTTCATGTTCAGGACATGTAAATTCTTTTTGGGGTCAACGGCTGAACTCAAAACTCGCAACTGTTCTAGCCCATATTTGTGCCCACTTGCAATGATTTGCAGTTGTTCATATTTGTCCACTACGTTGGCTGTCTGTCCACCATACATCCGTTCCATCTTTTACCATTCCTAGTAATGCTTTAAGTGGTGGGGGCAACGTTATCCTATGATCTTGACGTTTGGCCATCCTCCAAAGCAGCGCACAACCCGTATCATATGGCGTGGGTTTGTCTTTTATGTGGATGGCTGCTTGGTATATAATAAGTCGATTAATAATTTTCTGCGGATTGAAAAAAATAATTCTGCTGCAAATATAGTATTTTGCTGGCTAATTTTGGTGATAAATTGTGACTCTAACCCACACTTTCCTACATCTTCCCGGCCAAGAAAAAATCGATGACTCAAACCTGCTACCAAGCAATGGGAAGATGCCCAAATTCTCTGCAACTAACTGTGTTAGGCATTTGTTAGCTATTTGCAATTATAATTACAAGAATCTAGCTACGCAGTCAACTTTCCAAGTGTTATAAGACCATTGAACTTGTAGGGTATCAAATGTGATCTGCATGATGCTGGGCCCATGCTAAATGATGTCCTATCGGCAAGGTAAAAGTTTTTTTTGGTAGAACTTCAAATGAGGCACCATCTATCCGCGTGTCCAAGATCATGTGATCAATGAAAATCCGCGTCAATATGAACAACCATTATGTCGCTGAAGAATCAATTGTGTTGAGATGGAATTCGAGCACAAACTGTATTTTTATTTCTATCCGAACTATATATGTATTGTATTTATCAGTATGGGCGACTTAGATAACTGATGGTGTTTACGAGAAGATGTGACGCCTGCTTCCCATATCTGCAATTGTTACAATTCACGTCCTGGAAGTAGGCAGAACATCTAGCACTGCTAAATTTATTTTTGCCCAGCTCCCTCTCGAAAAATTATCAATGACAGCCACGGGCTCGTTTCTTTCTTCCAATTTCCAATCAGTCACACCGGCTGCGGAAAAATTTATTCATGGTTAGCCATGCTGTCGTATTCCCTGGCAACTAAAAGTTTATTAATAACCTTCATAGTAATTTCTTTGTTCTGGGGCTACAAAGATAAGGATAACACAACCATCTAAGAATAATTGTGCTGCAGGAGGCACAGGTTGTCTAATGTCGCAAACAACAAGGCATCTCTCCTCATTACACTTGGTAGGAGGTTTGAGGTGGTACCTTTGCCTTATTAGGGAGATTTCCAGCATGCTTAAGGATTAAGATAGTAAATTCTAAGTAGTTTGCTTTGTAATTCTTCATTGTAACAAGAAAAAAGGAATAGTTAATATGGGAATGGACTTCAGGAAGGGACATAAGAAATAAAGTACCATAAAATACAGCTTCTTAGTATAATCTTTATATTTATTGAAGAAAAAAAGAACTTGGATATTTTACTTAATATCTAAAAGATAAAATAAATTACTTACCTCTAGTCAACATTGATGTCAAACTTGAATATCTAATTTTCATCTTTTGATGGAGAAAGTTCTAACCTTTTAGCAAATCTTTATGAAAGGGAAGATGGAAACCTTGGTTTTCTTACAAGGCTAGGGTTTTCTTCAAAGGCTTCTGCCTTTATGTACATGCTACCATCAATCAAGTACATACTGTGCAGTGAGAGATTTTAAGAAACTTTAAGAAAAAGTCTCCTATTTAATGTTATCATTGTAACTAAGACTACTAGAAAATAGGTTATTTCAATCACTTTACACCCTAATTAATACTTTAAGTTTTTTCAAATAAGTTAAACTTTTAAAGTACAAATACAAAAGACATGATGTAATAATATGAAACACATTATCTGTTTGATTTGAAAAATCTAGCATTCTTCCACTTGATTGACATTGACAGAAAAAATTACTTTTGCAAAAACTTAAGTAATAAGAGATAACATATGTATGACCACACATCTAAAATGAAGCAACCTTGTCCATTACTAACAAAACTTTAATTAAATAAAGTGATCTTTATTATAGGAATCATGGTAATAGCTACTCTATTAGGTAAGAACTTCCTTCATGCATTACGGTGTAATTATTTTTTCTTTATTTGAGTACGCTATCTGATACTATTCTTTATAATGATCCAATAAATATTGATATTTGGGGTTTAGCCTCATTTATCATAATTGAAAATTTGTTATTCTCTATACTTTATATATACACAAAATGAGAAAATATTTAACTTATTGAATTACCATACAATTATAGTATTACAATATTTAAAATTGATAGTGCCCAAATGAGCAAACAATAACTTTAAAGAGAATGCTAACAAATAAAATATCATGCAATCTAAACGCTGTCTAATAATTCTAAACATTCTTTTGTACTCATGAGTATTATTTAGACTCTCAATTTTATTATTTTTAGTGAAAACTACTCCAATATTAATGTACCAAATTTGACAAGCATATATTGTCATCCATATAAAGAATAAATTTGCTCCTACTATCTTTAAGGAATACCTATTGATCCATAACATTCTATGGAACCAAATGTAGAATCATCAATGGAAAACTTACTTGTAATCTAGTTCTTTTTCTTTGAGTAAAAACTCTTCGTGTTGTATCATATAGACTTCTTCCATATCACTGTTTAGTAAGTTTGTTTTCACATCTATTAATGTAACTCTAAATAAAATGAGCTATCAAAGTCATGCTAATTCTTATGAAGTCTTTTTGAAATACTAGATAGATAGTATCTCGTTTGTGAACGCCTTCTTTTTGGTGAATTCTTTAGCTATAATTTTAAAATTAATAATTGTACACTGCCGAGTAAGTCTCATTTGCCTTCTAGACCCATTTATATTTAATGCCTTTGCTCCTTAGACAATTTAATAAGATTCCAAGCATGAATATTGATTTTCTATTCCCTCATAGCATTGTGCTACGACTTAAAAGTTTTTTCTATTCATGGCTCACGAAATAACCTTAAGATCATTGCAAATATCATAATGAGACTATTGTATGTAATTTATAAACCTAATACAATTGTTGATTTTCTTGATCTTGAGGACCTTTCTTAATCCTTCCATGTTATCCACTTCTTTTAGATTCTAAATGATAGACTTAGGGCAACTTGTTTGTCAAGGAATGCTTGCTCTTAAACTCGTACTAGAACTTGCATTTTCTTAAATTTTATCATTTCAGAATTTCACTCTTTTTATTGTTGTCAATCTTAAGAAATCTAGCAATCTTGTTCTCAACAAATATATAAATAAAGCTAAATAAGTAGCCAGTACATGTTGTCAATACTTCTAGCAAACAAGTACATCATTATAACCCTCTTGCAAGTAGGGGCTATAACATGCTAGTAGTTTAGCTAATTATTCTTATAATGAAATCTAATTTAGTTCTAAGTATGAAAAATCATATATCTTTGGGCATTTGAGATCTTCCCCTTTCGTCGTAATTACTTACTACTCTATCAATCAATCTACAAAATTTGACAACTTTCCTGTAGGGCAAAATCATCACCTTTCACAATTAATTATAATTTGATGTCATAATGATGATTATTTCTATGTATTTTTCTAGATAAATACCTATATATAAGAATTATGAATTAAGATCCTTTGGCTATTCCAAATTCACTCTTATACATCTAATAAGTTATAATATTATACAACAAGTAGCTTGATTTAATAAAGAAAATAGACATCAATTTAATCATGCAAACTAATATACCATAATAAACACAAAGTATACCTAAATACATGGATCCTTTCTTAAAATAAAGATATAAGAATCTTATTACAAAAGGGTTTCTACAATTATTATATATTTACAAATTAGTCCCTTAGAACAAAATCCAAAATAACAAAGTTGGCCTCTTGAAATTGTCATAAGGGCTTCTATTATGTACGAATAATACAAAGAATATAAAAATGCCCTATTAAAAGCTAAAATTTATGAGAATGGTGTCTTTGGAATTTCTAATAGATAGAAAATTACAATCATATCTTTGAACAAGTTCTCTGTAAGAATAATAAATTGTTAAAATAGCTCTCATTTTGTAAAAATAATACAAAAACTATAGAATTGCACTAATAAAAGCTAAAATTTATTAGAAAGGGTTCTTCACTAATTTTTTAATAGATCTAAAATTACAATTATATCCTTGCACAAGTTCTTTATTCTTAGCAGGTCCTTTGCAAAAAATTACAAATATATATATATTATTTTTTCTAAGAAAAAAATGGCAAATAATATTTTCATTCAATCTCTCCCACTCTTTTCAAAACATAAGAGTGATCACATACATGTATGTTAATATTAAAAATATAAAATATTGTATATAAGAGATTAACATAAAAACATGATTATTCATCGCATGAAAAAATAACTATCATAGAATAAGAGGATTCTTGTGAATATATTCAAGGATTTTACTAAGACTGTGACTTTCAAGTAATCCAAATAAATCAAGTTTACTTTAAAATACTCGAATATGAGTTTTTTTTTTTAATCATGATAAAATTAAATCCTTAAAATTTCATATGAAAATACTAAGTCTAGAACATTAAAAACTTAAAACTCATTTTCTACTCCTAGAAACTAGGTGTTTGATTTTATTTTAAAATTTTAAATAAAAATTCATGAAACCTGGTATGATATTTAAAAGGTACTCATAAATAAAACCCATAATTTAGAAATTAATTTTATTTTAAAATCAAAATATTACATCTGATCCAAATGATAATGTCTATTTTTCTTTAAAATTTTGGGAAAAATATCAAACAACCAAAAAATTAATAATATATATATATATTTATAAAAATTATATCATATATTAAAATTTCAAACCAAAATTTTAAGTATAACTATGGATCAACAAGAATATACTTCATTGACATGTCAACTTTCTAAAATTAGAAATTCTATAAAAAAAACTTAGAATTAAGTAAAACTTAGCTTTTTGGAAAGATTATAATGTGCTTTATAATCTTTAAATTTTCATATCAAAATTCATAGAAAAATACAATTTATGCATAAAATAAGTTATATGCTAAAACTTACATATACACTATGTAATAATTTCAAAATATCAATTAGATCAATTCAAATAGAACATAAAGCACATGACTTCTATTAAAACTCTAATAGCAATTGTAAAAAACTTATATTGTGTTCACTTAATATATAAAATATGAAATAAACTACTTACCTTTACTTGTGGTAGGTTGTTGTTATCTAACTTCAATCTCTATTTTCATGTTCAGATAGAGAAAGCTTGTAGACTTTCACCAAATCCTTATGAAATGGATGATAGAAGCTCTAGTTTTCTTGAAAGGTGAAGGTTTTTTCCAAAGGCTTTTGTCTTTATATATATGTCAGCAACAAGTGAGTATGTGTGGTCTAATACTTAAAGAAACTTTAGGAAAAAGTCTTGCACATGATGTTATCATTATAATTAAGACCACTATGAATAGGTTACTTCAATTACTTTACACACTCATTTTTACTTTAGGTTTTTCAAATAAAGTAAACTTTAGCCTTTGACATGGCATGGCTACAATGGCACAAGAGAGCTTCGCAGACACTGCTTGCATGTGTTCATTTACTTGTTTTCATGAGGTTCTTTATACAATAGTCAAGGACCTAATCATAATCTACATAGCCAAATTAAGATGGTTTAAGTGAACTTCGGACTTAATCGTCTGTGGGCATGACTTATATGTTGTTGTTCATACCAACAAGTTATGGAACCGTAAGAAAAGAAGAGAGAGAGAGAGAGAGAGAGAGGCCTCTATTTGTTTGCATATTTATTATCTTTTATGAAATATGAATAAACAGAGAATTTAGGGCTCAACATCAAAAAAAGTAAACTAGTTTTCTATTGTGAAAAAGAAGAAATAAAAAGGTACAATAAAAACTGTTTTCCCAATAGAGTTGGGGTTGATAGATCTATCTAGGTGATACTGCCAAATCTTCCCTACCAAATCAAGTTAAATTACAAGAATCAATTAAGATGCCTGAAATTAAGATTAGATTTTTAAAATCCCAGCAAATCAATATTCGAATTTTGGAACTAATTTTCAACCAAAATCCTATCAATCAAACCTTCAAAACTCATATAAATTGGAGTCAGAGAACTAGTGATCAGCATCCTAGATTAAGTAGAAACCCCTGCACATAGTTTTTATAGTTATAGTGATTTTCCTTTCTCCTAAATTGGTTGAACAACATAAACCTTTGATCTCTCCTTCTTTGTGTATTTGATTTTGTATGAGTGATGCTAAATTCCTAACAGGTGCTAAATAAGAGAAATTCACTTACAAAAAGGACAGCTCCAATGCACAAAGCTCTTGCCTATGTGGGATCTGGGGAAGGGATAGACTATGAGGATCTACAATATGCAGCCTTACCTTATATTTTTGTAAGAAGCTGTTTTCACATCTTAAACCCATAACCTCAAGGTTACATGACTACAACTTTGTTACGTGACTCCAACCTTACTATTGAGAGAAATTTCGATATGTTACATGAATAATGACATGATATGGAAGACGGGGCTAGAAGTGCATTGGGAATAGCATAATTTGTACGAGAGTTTGTTTGATAGGTAGGATCTTGCAATTAACTTTATGCCACATCAACCAGCAAATTACTCGAGCCTGTTGTCAAATTTGCCATTTGAATTGGTTTAAGGTCAAAATTTCTATCATCATTCACAGGAAAAAGAAGTCAAATTTCCGTTGATGTATATCAACGGGAAACCTTGGGGCACGATATTGAGAAAGTCACATGGCAAATCATCATGACCTAGGACTGAGGCACAAGAAGCCTCTACTATAATAGTAGGTTAGAGGAGTCTACTTGCGGGTGCGTCATCCAACCATGGGTTTGTCAAAATTTCTCACTTAAATGTGCATTTACAAATGCATTTTCTAAAAACATAATGGTGATTTATTATGTTTACTTCAATAACTAGTAAATATATAAGTTCGTTACATGTAAAAAATAGTCCAAATAACTTAACGAGTAGAAGAATTTCAAAACCATTTCACACGAACTGTTTCACATTTGTCTCTATAAGAGGGCAGTCCGGTGCACAAAGTTCCGGCATGTGCAGGATTAGAAAAGAGGCCAGACTACAAGGGTCAATAGCATACAGTCTTTGCAAGATGCTATTTCTATGTCTTGAACTCTTGACCTCAAGGTCACGTGATGATAACTTTACTATTGCATCAAGGTCTCCCTTCTCTATTAACTATGTATCAAACATCAAAAAACAAAAATGAAAAATAACCTACCGATGCTCAAACAAATTTTGCACCGATGCCTTCTTGTCTAGGTGCATAAGGAGAGTCTTTCACATGAGTGACTTGGGTTCGAGGCTGTCACGAGGGTTTGGGTGTCTAATAATAGGAAAAAATCAAACAAATTTCACAATAAATGAATGAAAAAAGAAAAACAGGTCAAATTTTTCGCAAGAGAAAATGAAGATCAGATGACAAAAAAGAAAGGAAATTCCTGTCTGCATTGTCTCCTTTCCATACGACCCGAGAACATCTGGTGAACAGAAGCTAAGGTTGTCTCTCTATCTACCAATGCCGGGGTTATCAACCTGCCTTGGAGTTAGTTGTTTCCTTATCTATTTTCTTATTTTTTCTTATTATATTTTATAACGAAAAGGGAGTCTTAGTGCAACAGTAAAGTTGTCATTCATGTAACTTTGAAGTCACGGGGCAATAATCTCTTGCAAAATTGCATGATAAATTTAAGTACCCTCTACCCCTGTGATGTAAGCCTTCTCAACCCTGCATATGCCGGAGCTCTGTACCGGAAACTGCCTTTTTTGTATTTTATAATGAGGATCATGATGGGTATTTGAAAATCTTGGACCCAAAATCTCAACAGTAGCGAGAGATTCTTTGGCAGAGGGATCAGGAAAAGTGGGTGAAGTCAGCCTTAGGATTACGGGTCCCATCCTCCTCTCTCTTCTTCAACGCTCACCCGACAGTCCATACCATGGAATTCTAAAAAGGAGATTCCGAAAAATCAGGGATTTTTCTTAGAATTTCTATTTCTTTTCGGTGGTTCCATAACGTCACCTTGGACCCTGGTGTGATTTGGGGAGCACGGTCACAGATCTCCCTCCCCCAACCCATTTTTACTTTTCCTTAGTGCTGTTTAACATATCAGGGCAAAAGCACAAGTAGGATCCACGCTTTTGAGTAATCCAGACCATTAATTTGACATGCCATGGGTTAGATTTAAGCCTAATTTCAAATACATCTGACACTTTTAGGATATGGTTTGTGGCCTTTAATTGAATGGTTATAAAATGAAAAAGACAACCCATATACTCTCCAACAAATCCTCCACAAATCAAAGGCTTCGGAACCTCTCTTGACCTGACTTAGAATTATTTTGCATGATTCATCACAAGCCCTACAAAATGAAGGGCATGGATCATTGAAAAGTGGTAACAGTTGCATCTTTTCCTGCTTATTTTTCCAAGTTCAAAACGTGGGCATGTATCGTACAACAGCCTCCCGAACTGACACTGAGTTAGCGCCCGATTTGCAAGGTTTATATGGACCGATTTATTGGATCATGCCGGATTATTGTATATAGAATAAACACAGGTCTTCTTGCCAACAATTTTGAGCTTGGTAGCAGCTTTAAATCACCGGGGATTAAATTTAGAATGATAAAATTAACTAATATTGCAGAATATTACACAACTATATAGAAAAAATTGTCACAAAAACTCGTACGTGATCACCCCCGTCATAATACAGACCCTGCATTCAGTAGGTCCCATATACCGAATATCATCAGGATAAGAACTGTTGCATGCAGACCTGAATTCAGTAGGTCCCATAAACCGAATATGAAAAGCCAAAGAACTGTTCCTTGCTTGTTCTTTTGACTGTCCAACTGCACGACAAGCTTGTATGGTTTGGATCCCTGATCATACGATTTTTAAGGTTTTGTCAATCGAGTAGGTCCCACTAGTGAATGGTCAAGATCATACTGACTACATGTGAGTGCGGGTGATCACGAGCGCGTAATATTCGGGCATCTCTGAGTACCGTTCCTCTTTGAATGTTTACCATGTTACAAAGAAATTATACCATAAATGCCGCTTGTGAAATTCACGGGCTTGGCCCATCTTCCGTAACAAATTCTTGACGGATGAGAACAAAACCCGTATTATTTACACAGGAGCTTGACAACAGCCCCATGTTACGACTGTTAGATCGAGATCGATGGAAGATGTAGATCGTTTATCATTTTCGATTGAGGAAATTGCAATCATCGGTTCAATTGATAATTATTAAAACTGCTGATCTTCCTATGGTTGTCAGATGCAGGGAGAACTAACAAAAACCAAATGAGGTAAAAGGGGCCCAAGATGCAGCAGATAGCGGACTTACTCTGGTAACCATCACCTGCTTGGATGGTGGTCCCGAGCCATCATATTACCTTATCAAATTGTGGGTGGTCCTCACGTTAGCAATGTTAGATTAGTAGGGCCTATGGAGAAGAGGTTGCTTCATAATCCGGTGTGGGCTTTTTCACACCATTTTTCATTCAAAGATTACAAAGTCAGGCGTACACCAAACTACCCGCAGGCCACGGCATCTGTGGTAAAATGCATTGCCAGCCTTGCTACTGCAATTCATTGAGATCCAGCCTTATATCGCATCTATTTGTAAATGCTTTGTCGAGGAACTGAACTTCTGGGGGACAATCTCTTTTGTACCTTGTTACTATGGTTGAGAGCTAGAGCCGGCGAAGAAAAGCGGGTGGGTTTGACCCTGGCTCGGTAAACACGAACCGGGATGGATCTGTGGCTCGGGCTCGTTCATGGGGCAGTCAAGGTTCACACCAAATAGTCTTACTCGTTTGGAGTTGGCAGGAATGATGGGGTTCTGAATGAGCGGCTCACCTGTATGCAGGAGCAGACGCTGAAGGGATTAGGAAAATGAAAGCCCAGGAGAAAGCCAAAATTAAAAGAAGAAGTAAAAAAAGAAAAAGAAATAAGATTTCATATTTTAAAGAAAAAATGGAATAGCCAACTACCTAGTTGGTTAAGTGCCCTGCTTGAACCTACTCATCACAAGAAAAATGAAAAGTCTGATTTCCACTTCTGATTGGAATTTTTTTTTTTTTTCCTCTAGTCTTTGTATTTCGTCCTAACCAAATAAGCCCTAGAATAAAATACCTCTAAAATCTTAGGAGAATTTGTTCTTAAATAATTTGATCTATGTTTTAAGACTGCAACTGAGAAAGTCACTAGTGATAGGGTAAGTTAATCCATGGATTAAAATCCTAATGCCAGAGAACTCTCCCAAGAATCGTAGTAGCCATTGATGGTCAATCATAATTTTCATTTTTTGAGTTTTATATTTTAAGTTTTTTGAGAAACTACTAAACATAAAAGGAGTACCATTATAAATAAAAATGAGTCTAGGTATGATCAATTCTCTTGCTCTAAAAGTTTCTACTCAGTTTCTCCTAAAAGCAGAAAAAAATCCAATAAAAGCCCAAGTAATTTTTTAAGATTTACAGGAAAACTATATTGAGTAATCATCTCTCAAATTTGTACTCAATAACACTAACTGCGGTAGAATTCTTCCATTATATTTGAAAAACTAAAATCTTGTCAAATCTAACGTTAAAAAATCAAGAACAAAACGAGAGAAAAAAAACTATTTCTAGAAGATGTTTGTTACTATGCCTGCATGAAGTAGCCCATCATGCTGCTCAATGTACACCACCTGCCCGGCATGGTGCACTGGATACCCTCCCTGCAGAGGATAGAACATCGGCCCCCAGGGCACGGCGGCCATAGCCACAGCCATATCCTGCACCCCCCCACTATCCTGCACTGCAGCAACATTCCGCCTCCTCCACCCAATATACAACCTCCCCCCACCAGGCCTCCGCCGCTGAAACAACACAACATCTCCAGCATCAAGCTTCTTCTCCTTCACGAATTTGCTCCATCCTTTTGTCAACACGTAACTCTGGCTACTATTCCAGTAGCTATATCGAAATCGCCACGTTTTCCCCGATTCATCTTCGAAACTCAGCTGCAATCCTTTCTCCCCCGACTCCGAATCGAGAGGAAAGTACCTCTCGGCGTATTGTTTGGGTATAACAAGCCGATTCAGCTTCCCGACATCGCTCGGTGTAAGCGGCTTCTCGAACATCGGCTCCTTTTCGCCTTCTTCTTCAAGGTCCCCTTGCTCGCCGTTGCCGTTGCCGTTACTGCTATACTCGTCGTTTTCTTCGTCGTCGTCCTCCTCCTTGAAATTAACAGCTGCGTCCCGGCCGCGGAATCTGACTGCAGCACAATCGTACGAACGGGCGGCATCTTCCTCGGTTTCGAAGGTGCCCAACCAGATCCGATGTTGGCTTTCGTAGATTTGTGCACCCCAACGACCGTTGGGTTGTGGAACTACTCCTTTGTATTTGGAGGACGGTAGCCTGGATGTTTGTTGATGCTGGTGAGAATCCATGATTATATTTGGCCACCCGTTGACACCACCGTCGCCAGTTCTTGTGTGGTCTAAAGCGAATTGGTTTGTGGGCATTCCAAGAGGAGGAAGTGGAGGGATGATGGTGAGGTTGTGGGAGGGTTGGGGCGGTAACAAAATGGTAGTCGGGGGAATTAGTAGGAGAAGGGAAGGAAGGGGGTTGGAGAAAATGCCAAAGACAGACACAACAGGAGCACACTCCCGCAAACAGATTGCAAGTACCAGGGTACTTCAACGTTTTCAGTGATGGAAAACCACCCACTTTTCATGCTTTTTAAATGGAAATTTCCAAGGAAAGATTATGTTCTTATTATACGTCCTATAATGGCATTAAAGAGATTATCTTATATCTTATGTTACTAATGAACCCAAAATATGTAGAATTCAGTATATCTTGCATACATTGGATGGCCAAAGTACGAAGTACTACTGGGTCCTAATTTTGAGGGATCAAAACCGTCCATCCTTCAGCACGTTTCAGTAGGCCATTCACAAAAAGTATCATCGGTTGGATGATCCTTGCCTTTGTTATTCTAAAATATATAATGGGGTGGCCGGAAAAGTGGTTTAGGAATCAGAAGGGTGAGTTTTAAGAGTATCTAACGGATGAGATGTTTGGCACACTGTCCATCAAAGATGGGTCCCTAAGCCCCACTTTTACTTTGATCAAACAGATGTACCCACTATATTATGGCGAAGTTAGATCCACCTTTGGACCCTGCAAAATATCAGTTAATAGGAGACCATGGCTATCGTGTGACCATTTGCTTTAGTTTAGTGTTTTGCAAGTACACCTGATTGTATAATTATACCCCTTTTCGACAAATAATGGAGTCATACAGCCATTGAAATCATCATAATTTCCAATTATTTTACAAAATAATGGCATTATTGTAGTAAGAATCTATTCTGTGCATGCATTATGTGCCAAATATTTGGGTATAGTCTTCTCATTCAATGACAGTGATGCAGTGGGCCACCACCAAAAAGGTGGGACCAGCGGTATAAACTGAATGTTTGGTGTAGATACACCCACCAAATTCCTGTTTTGCAGAGGAAGTGGAAGGGGAAATTAAACCGTTTGTTGTGGAAGGGAAATGGGTAATTCCTCACGTGGCTGCAGCATTATTGGTTTTGGCCTTTTTGGGGCGTTTCAAATATTAAAAAGGAAATGGGCCTGCAAAAATCCAGAGATCCCTTCCATTTCCAATATGCAGACGGGATAAGATTATCCAATTGGATGCTGCAGCCGTGTCCCAATCCGGTCCACACAATCCCTTTTCAACTAATCTCTCTCCCTCACATTATTTGTTCTACCTTCTATTTTTTATTATCATTTTCTGTTTCATATATTATTATTTTATGTTCTTTCTTCCAAAAAAATAAAAATAAAAATTATTGGAAGTTGGGGTTGGAAAGTTATACACTACCATCTATATATGTTATTTTATGTAGATAATAGGACATGATGCATTGCCGTTACAAACATAGGCAATAATCTTAGTCCAGTGCTACGGGAGGGCGCGACGATGTGGTAATTAAGTTGTTGTATAACCCTATCTTGGATGATCCAACCCGTTGATTGGTTGCTCCCTCTTTAGATATCTAGCAAACTAACAGTCGTGAAAATCAGATGATTTATTGAATATATATCACTATTTGTATGGAGTTTTCAATCGTCGTTTCATATGTTAGAACCATCCAATCTTTCCGTTTTTGGGGCTAGTAAACATCTAAAACTGGGAAAATCAGATGAATGGAACGGATCATCAATAGGTGACAATGCTGCAACTTACCACGAAGTCCTCCCCACTGTAGAATTTGACATAATTTTAATTTGAAATATCTGGAAATGTCAGTTTTTATAGAGAAAAATTTCACAAGTGTGAAGATATTTGATGGTTCATATTGACTGGATCCTGGTACTGTTCAAGATCACCAAATTGGTTTCATGGACTGTGGAAATCTGTGATGGAACTCATGGCGGGTCTTGGTAATTTGGTTTTGTGTTTTTTGCTCAAATGTGTAGGTACAAAGGACAGGAGAGGAGATATTTGAGGAAACTGATGAACGTGGAATAATAATATAATAACAGAAAAAGAAACCGCATTTGGCGTCTCCCGAGCAAAGTCACCAGGATGTTGGGTGCATGTATCTTTATCACGTAACAGAAAAAAAATTAAAAATTAAAAAGATCTCATAAAATATGATAAATAATTGAATTTTGGAATATATTAAGGTGATTTTTTTAATGGTGATATATATAGTAGCTTATCAAAACACATTACTTTCTCCTTGTTAACTGGGTATCTGAATAAAAACAAAAAAAATGTAGAAATAAATTGTGTATTAAATGCATCACATTAAGGGAGTCGTAAATAACAATCATTTTTTAAGCTGAATTTTTAAAAATAATTTTCCGTATGTTAATAATAATTTTAATCTAAGTCAAGAATATGTTTGATGTTCCTCATTTAGGTATCGGCAACCTCTCTTACTTTATTTAATTTTCTCATTGGTTGCTACAGTTCCAACAAGCTATCAACAGCCAAATATATGCCTAAAATATAGAGGGCGCCAATATTAAAATAGGGAAGTGGAAATATCATCAATCTGATTAATTAAGATCGTCTGGGAGTGTCTTCACATGCGCCACACTAATGCAATGAATGTAGAAGTTGATGACCTGTGGAAACAGAACCAAATGCTATTAAATAATGTATGTTAAGATCACTGCATCAATCATCATCATCGTCCATTTGGCCCACTGCCGACGTGCATCAACCCTAACCACATAATTCCCAGGCGTCCTAGTAATTAAATCTAGCAAAAGTTCCCAAATATTGTTCAATAACTAGCTTTAATTCTTCAAACAATCTGCATTTGTCACTGTGGGTTCAAAGTGTGAAAATAATCTCTTGCAAAATACAAGGTAATACTACATACTATTGACCCTTATAGTTTGCCCTTTCCTTGGACCCCTGCATATAAGAAGCTTCGTGCACGGAGGCTATCCTTTAAGCGTTTGTGCACATGATATATGTACATCAATCTTTGGAATGATATGATTGCTCCTTATTTCAACAATAAACTCTTTTCTCTGTCCAAATTTCCATCAGGTACATGTATATAGGTGATGCTTTTGAACACTTGACATAAAAATGAAAAGGACTGGATGAAGTGCTTCCTGAGTAAGCAATGATAGTACCATAATTTTGGATTGAAGTTCTATGAAAAGGTTCTTATCTTTTCCAAGACAACTTCTAACTAAACATTAAGCAAGATATTCATTAGACCCATAAATTCAACAAAAATTTCATCAAGAATGTCATTACAACTTAACAAAGGGATCGCTCTAGCGCATGAAACTATGCAGCAGGGATGGACAACAAAGGGTGTATAATAAGCAGGCTTATCTTGTATCTTTGCAAGAAACTATTTTTATGCCTCGAACCCATAACCTCAAAGTCATATAACAATGACTTTGTCCTTGCGATCAAGGCTCACCTTCTCATTACAACTTGACCTACATGATGGGACCATATCTTGCGCTGAAAAAACTTAAGCAGCCGGTATTATAGACTTACAAGTAGGTGGGGGCTAAAGCCTATGCCCATTTGGCTTGACTTTAAAAAGAGGACGCCTCCACTATTCCAGGCATGAGATCATAACTGAGAAGAATATGACAAAAATCACAACCCTATTTCCATGTACTTCTCTCCACCATCCAATCCCACATTTTCATGAACCACTTCCATGGACCAACTTTTCTGGATTTTACCTTTGCATGATCTAGATGATTCTAATCTATCAGTAATTTAAAAAAAAAACTTATTTATTTATTTAATGACTCTTAAAATGCTAAAATCAACCAATTAACGCAAATTTTGGTCTAATCTATTATATTCAAAGCTGAAGCAATCATGAAAAGGGGCTCCACTTGCAAGTGGTTCATTAACGCTCTCATATGGAGCGTCCATTGAGGCATTCCTCTTATTGCAAAGTAGGCTCTGAAAATATTGAAGGAACGCACGTCTTCCCTTGCTCTGGCTGTCGGTCCGGCTGTAAATTGCGTCTGACATTAGTGTTTCTATGGCACGAGGCGTGCTATCTTTCCGTCCGGGCCCACCAAATCCAACCTTCTTCATCACTCCACTACCAACAAAAGCAGCTGTTCAGATATTAAAGCCAGTCCTACGTGTCAGTTTTTAGGGCCGTGCAGAAAGGATAGGTGTGGGACCATCGCCCATCCTACTCATGCAATGAACGTGGTCCGTCCGTCCTTTTTCTCATCTGGACATAAATGCCCCTCTCCGATTACACAAATTATATAAGAGTTCTTGTCCGGTGGACGCTCGTATTTCACCTCCAAAATTACTAACCAGGCAAAGGAACGAGTACGATCATTTCCTTCCCCTTATTTTCTTCAACAAAATTTTACCTTCTTTTTTTTTAAATGCAGCAAAGAATTATAAAACAAATTATTCACAGAAACTCCTAAATTTAGTCCCTGTTTCTTATTAATAAAATTCTAATAATTACCTTTAGAAAGAAAAGCAACTCGATAGCAAGATCTATGAGATGGACTGTTGGGATCATCGCAAACAGTGAGCTGCACTTGTTATCTTACCTGCTAGTAATTTTCAAATGATAATACGAGCGTGCACCCGATAGGAGCTCATTACGTGTACCGTTAATGGAAACTTCACATGGGTGGGTGAGAAAAAGATGGAGGAACAGCTGCTCAAGGAATTAGATGCTTCATAAGTTCTACTGTTACAAACGCATAGTCAAAAGCTTATCCGGGCCCACAACATAATTCCACCACGATCCAGATCCTCTGCTTGGTGGGGCCCGCCACGCTAAGATCTCATAGCTGATAAAAAAAGTACTTCATCTGCACGGTGGGTCCACCTAGATGAAGGGATTGGATCATGCTGATATCATGTGAGTACTCCTGGATAGGGCTTCTCTTGCGCTTTGGCATCAATCCTTCGGAAAGGTTCATTGGATTCTTGCGACATGAGTGCTATGACAGAAGAAATAGCGTAGTTAATGCACATGCAATTTCAGAAAAGTGGCAATTTGGGCCCACATAGGTCGTGTCAAAAGCATCCGGACCCTTTATATAGTTGATGGCCCGAAATTCTAATGCTTAATTTGATTGATCTAAGTTGAATATCGTCTGATGTCTTGTACGCACTGCAACAAAAATGTCCGATGAAGTCGTCCAACCCCAACATCATTCTTGTCGAGGTTGTATGTGTAACATTTACTAAGTTATAGATTAGGAAAATTTAGTTTTTTGAAATAAAGATAATAATAATAAATATATATTAAGGTAAGGAAGAGAGAGAGTGCTCAAAACGCACTCTCCTCCCTCTCAATTCTCTCTCTTTCACGTGAACAATCACGCACCCCGGTGACGGATTTCTCCACCCTTGAACAGCCGGGAACGAGGTAGGATTACTCCACCCTTCTCTTTGCCTTAAATTTTAAGGCTCATTAACTTGTAAACAGCAAAAAACGGCGTGAACATGTAGTGTCTGTAAAAAATCGTGATTTACTGTTTTTCACAAAAAAATTAATGAGACGGTGTCAAATTAAGATATGGACCGTTCATATTGAGCATGATGATATAAGGAAAGGACTCATGAAGTTTCATGAGGATTAGACGGCTAGAGACGCCCAAAACCCAAAAAACCATATTGTGGGAGTTTTTGAAAACGCGACAAAAATCGTGAAAAAGACGGTAGATTTAGGTGAGAATTGTGAAAATGGTGGGTGAAAATAAAATGTACGCGAAAAACTGGACTCAGAGATGTAAAAATTGCAAAAAACGGAATACCTGGGGTTGCCGGCAACGGCGAACCAGCTCGGTTGTTGTTTCTGGCAACGACGACCTGCACCGGGAGGAAAATGCACAGACAAGGGAGTGCCACGTGGTGCCACTCGCGTGCGCCACGCGGTGAGCCTAGAACGTGACACGGGGTGCTCCGAACGCGCCCCACGTGCGCGCCACCCACGCGGGTTCCTGGAGCGCAATGCATCCAGAGACGCACCTGCCACGCGTGTGCGGAAGGCATGCACCACGTGTACAGCTGACCTGTTTTCGTATTTTTTAGGGTTTTGACCCTTTATTCATTTAAAAAGTGATTATATGAGCTACATAGGTCCAAATCACGATTCGAAAGAGGCGTTGTGATCGTCTCAACAAGGTGGATCTAGATTTCAGATAAAAATCTAGTTTGGAGCAGCTTTTAAATAGTCAAACTACTAAACACTATTCAATGACTTAGATTAAGCCGATTAATGGATGATCAGGCTTTAGATTTTTGGTAACTATGGTAAATAGAAAATTTAGAGATTATGGAGAAAATGAGAGGTCTAACAATGAATAATGATTTATAGCGTGACAGGTACATCAGGGCATACACCTTGATCTCTCTTACACGTTTGTTTGAGATAGTGCAATACCGAGGCAAGTGATTTCATTCATAATTTTCCCATGATACTCAAATGATGATTTGGTGATTTGAGTTTTTGAGGCATGTGATTTATATCTTACTATATGCATGAGATTGATTTTAGCATGTAGTTTCTCATGTGCATACTATCTTTTTGGTGGTTCTTGCATGCACTATTTCGGATATATTTTCGTGATATTCACTTGCTTATTGGTAATTTGACATGTGGGAGTCGCTCTGTCTTGGTGTTTGAGACTATTGATCTTATGGTAGGATGCAATTCTTCACCCCATGAGTGCCTGAGTACTTGAGTGCCCGTGAGGCTAAAAGGGTGAAAGCAGGCGTGCAATGCAACTTTTCGTGAGTGCCGTGAGGGTGAAAGGGTGAAAGTGAAAGTGGTACGCGTTGTTTCCGTGAGTGCCTGAGTGCCCATGAGGGTGCAAGGGTGAAAGGGTGAAAACGGCTGGTACAGAGAGCTTACCTCATATTACCGTGAGTGTACGTGAGACACTCATAGGGCTTGACTATGTATGATATTTGATACTTTTGACATGCATTCATGTGTTTCTAGATTTCCTTGGATTGTGCATGTCCTGATATCATGATTGATGATATCTTATGTATTTCATGGACTTGGTATGTCCTTCATCGTGTGAATTGAGGCTTTATATTATGTTTGATCATCTTATGATCTTTATGACTTGCGCAATGTGATTTGTTTTATTGAGTGTACTTGAATGTATATCACCTGCACAAGCATGACTTGCTGAGGCATTGCTTTGTTTTGCAATGCCTCAGAATCAAAGCGCGATAGTCAGAAAGGGAAGAAGGTGGACTAGAGTGGAGCTGAACGGGGGCTTGAGGATAGATACTGTCAGATACAGAGACAGAGTTGTGTACTTTTGTTAGACTGGTAATGGATATTTGGACTTCTACTTAGTCGTTGTATATATTGATAGATTAGACTCATATCACTGTACAGTGTTTATATGCTTATGCATAGATGATGTGGTGATCTTGGACAGACCCTGGAGCTTTGGAACTTTCACTATTACGTATCTTTGCAGTTGCAAAAAATTTCACCTTGGTTTTAATTTGTGGGCATGCTCAAAAGGGTTACTTTTCGTTTTGTTTTTCAGTGTGGTTTTGAGGTAAAATGACCCTCGGGGTTTTCTTAAATGGTATTTTCTTGCCCCTATGAAAAGTTTTAAATTATGAGTTTTAAGTTCTGGGATCCCATATATTTTCTATCAATAAACTATTATTATTTTTGTATAAATATGGGAAACAGTTTGGCAAAACCCGGGGTGTCATAATATGTCTTTTTTCAGTCTACTTAAGTCCAACCTTTGTACGAAAGGTAAAATCAAATTTTTTTAAAGAATAGATACTACTTAAAGGTTGGAATTTTTCTTACCCTTACTAACTCACTAACTGAAGTTATCACATCTAAGTTATACCTCAAAATTTTGAATGGTAGATTTATAATTGATGCAAAATTCACATAGGATAAAAGAGTATGTAGATCCATAATCAAACAGTACTATTGCATAGTTATCAGTTATAAGCAAAGTCCGTTCAATCACCGCATTTGAGGTTTGGGCTTGATCGTCAGTAATAGCAAATATCCTCCCTTGCTGTCTAGGGACATTATCTGGTTTTGCATCCTTAATTGCCAGTTATTTATTGCAGTTATTTGCCACATGTCTTAGTTCCCACATTTATAACAATGAATTGGAGGTCGTTGTTGTATTGGACTAGGGCATATATTCTCATGGTGGAATCTTCTACATTTGGAACAATGCCTTTGATTTTGTCCAAAGGTGGGATTTCCTTGAATTCTTGGTGACCTAAAATTATTCACGGGTCCTTTGCCATACCTAAAAGGTCTCGGATTAAAGTTTCTCATCTCTCATCTTTTTCCTTTTTAATTTTCTTTAAAATCCTCAAATCTGAAGGTCATTTCTACGCATTCCGCTAAAGTTGTGGGTTTGGTACCTACCTAGGCATATGCTCATTTTTAACTATTCCTATATGAGTTAATTACATTAACTCATTCTATCACAATATTTTAACTAATGCTATCCTACTCCTGTATTAACTCACTATATCCTAACATATATTAACTTATGATATACTTAACTTATATTTGGATTGTCATCTTTATATTGGACATATTGGGGCTGTGAGTGACTAGATGAATTGCTTTGATACCAACTTTAACTACCTGGGTTTCAAAACACATTTTCATAAATATTTGCAAAGGTAGGGCCCTGATTTTGAAACTCTTTTAAAATACAAACAGCGGAAACATATTTTCTTTGAAATTGATTTGTCAAAAACTCGAGTGCCACATCAAATTACTTATCATACATAGATTTTTATATAAAATAAAATTTCTATTGAATATTAATAGAAATACTTTTATTAAAATCAAGAACAATCCAGTGGTTCACATACACAACCTCAGTAGTCATTACATAACTTGTCTAAATATTACAATCCAAATTATAAAACAATCAATATAATCTTCTTCAAAGTAAATACCCTGAGCAGTAGTTCAGTGATGATTATCCTCAAGTCCTTGAGATATTGTAAACATTCAAACATTTACAGTATCTCAACAAGCTATACTTGGTAGAGGATTTAAGAAATATAATCAGTATATATCAAAATCAACAATTCTTTATATAATGATATAAATCAATTTATACATTGGATAACAATTTTATCCTTCACTCTTCACATGAAAACCATTTAAAATCGGGAATACAGTCAATATCATCAATAATATCTCATTTCCAAACTGATTTCAATGTTAACACTAGGTGTTAATATATAATCATATTATATTGGGAATCATCTTCCAATACAATATCAATAATAACTTTTACTGGGCATATCATCATGCCATAACATAATGCATCTCATCATGCCATAGCATAAAACATCTCATCATGATATAACATAAGGCATCTCATCATTCCATAACATATGACATAAAATAATCAATTGCATCATAATGCCAAATAATCAAAGGACTACCGTGCTTGTAGTCTCAATTCGTACATCGCGCCCAGATAACTGCTCAATACTCCATGTTTGTATGGGGGAACCATGGTTATCACAGTGGTGACCTTTCCATAATTGCCCCACCTGACATTTTACCTCTCTTTGGGCACGATATCATTATCATAATCAGTTTCAGAGAGCAGGTAGTCAAACCCTCACAACTTTTCTAGCATTGGCATCCCTAGGTATAAGCCTATCTTAAAACAAAATCACAAGCCTCCATGCTTATATAGAAAATAATAATTCATACTTACAAACTGTGTGTCTAGTTATAATAGGACATGCCTATAACTTCTTTCCTTAAGATCTAGGGGTCCAACTTATATAATTCAAATCTTTTCATTTTACCCATTAAGTAATTTCATAATTACTTAATCAAGCCCTTTGTATTCATTTACACATCATTTGTTGCCTTAAGTAATTTCATAAATACTTAATCAATCACTTTAACCACCATGTTCAGCATTTAATGCAGTAGCCCTTACTTAAATAAATAATGTCATTCATGGATACTTATTATTCTCCGAAATTGAGCCAGGAAAATGATATTTTTTATATTATCTTACTAACTATAGCCCTTACTATCATTAAATCCATATCCATATTCATTGTAAATGTTCATTAATATATATTTTTATTTAATTACATTTTTCATGTAATTTACATAATATGAACATTAAAGCGTAAATAAGTAAATCTAATAATTAAATCTACTAAGCAATTAAAAGAACATTTACAATAAAATATAATAATTCACATGCTTATTTGAATATATCATATTTGTCCATTTTGATCAAATGATTATATTTTGATTACTATTCATTTTTCATCTTATTAAAGGTTTATATCTTAATCTTTCATTTTTATTCAAATCTATCACATTCTCTTAATGTGATATCATCACTAGATTATTGATGCTTCTCATCATATGATCTGATCTTTCTTGGTCCAACTGATTAAGAAGATCTTAAGTCATTTTATTAAAATTAAGGGCATAGATCTCGATCTATCCCAAATTAGCCACATTAAGCCATTTATTTCTCATGATCTTATCATTAGATCATCATCCATACTGATTCATAGTTTCTGATCATTCTTGATCAATCTGATCAACGAGATTATAATGTATTTTCAATGATTTTGTTACTGTTAATGGTCAAGATCTTAAGATCTGCTAAATCAGTTGTATCAAACCTTTCCATTCATATTATTTTACTATTAAATATCCATTCAAACTAATTTACATACTCTGATCATGTTGTATCTTTAAGATCAAGTAGTTATGTGGTTATTTTTATGATTTTTCATCAGTTGAGGCTAAATTTCTTAATTTACTCCAAATCAGTCATATCCAACTTATGATATCATGTTCCCTTATCATGATATCACTAATGGATCAAAAATACAAGGTCTGATCATGCCAGATTTGACTGATCTTGGAAATTAGTACCACTTTTTGTGATTTATAGAATTTTACAATGAATAAAACCTAACTTTTATGTTTTCATTATATTCTACTATTTATCAAGAATCCAGAGCTTCTTTCCAATCTTGATTTAGAATTAAAATGACCTCTAAATTAGAGTTTGAAATTTACAATCAAAATAAGGGCCCATATTCAATTTGGCCCTTGCGGATTGATGGGGACGATCAGCCGCCCGCCTCTGCCTCGTTCTACCAGGAATGGCTGGTGTATATTAAGCAGTGACCGGGGATAGGCGAGACAGTCCGATCTAGACCATCTGGTCATCCTTTCCCCGATCCTCCTTGATTTGACCATGTTAAGGACCCAGATCTCTTTCCCCATGGCATTTGGCTCCCAGCCTCTCATCCAACGGCTTAGAGTTTTCATCTGAGCTGGGTAAGTGGGATCTCAACCATACCTGCCGGATTCGTAGTCTCTGACATATTGACGGTCAGGGAGATCCCAGGAAGGCCGGAGATCTCACTTGGAAGACTTGAAATGAAGGGGAAAAGAGAAGGGAACCTACGTGGATCCCGTGTGGAGCAAAGACTATCGCTGGAGAAGGAGAACTCTGCTGTATATTGAAGCCCTAGTTGAACGGCTAGGGTTTCTATAATTCTTGCCGTTGAGGTACTTGCCGGTGTCGAGGAAGGGTAATAAGAGAGGAGAAATGGGGGGGGGGAGTAAGGGGAATCAGAATCTGGGTTCCAGTTCTAGTAATTTTTTTAGAGAGGGGAGATCTATGGAGGAATTGCCAGGCTGGGGAAAAACCCTAGTTGCAGTTCTTCGAGCATGTCGGGTTGGAAGGTAGGTCCTGGGACGCGCCAGCTTGGGACAGGCTGGTTCCTGTGCTAGGCATGTGTGGGGACTGCCACTCTGGCTGAAAAGAGAGGAGAGAGAAAAGAAAAGAAAAAGAAAGACAAAAGAGAAAAAGAGAAAAAGAGAGGAAAAGAGGAGGAAAGAGAGAGGGAGAGAGTCTAGGGATCTGGAATTTTGTGTGAATGGTGAGAAGGGTATTTATAGTGCTATTTTTTTAATTTTTTAATTAAAATTTCTATTATTTATTAAAAATAATTTTTATTCTTTTCTTATTAAAATCAAAAGAGATTCCTCATCATGTTTATTCTTCATTATTGATATTCTCTAAGCTGGCTGTCCACCAGCTCACCCAACTTTTGTAGACCTCACACAAGAGTAAAATGGTCATTTTATTCCTATGGGTAAATATAAATTCACAAAAATTATGAAAAAAGGGATTTTTCACCCAAACTTAGATTTCACCGTACTTACAATTATTCTTACCCATTTTCCAACTATGATACAAAATATCTATGTTTCAAGACTTGATTCTTTTTCTAAAAATTAATATTATATTGAATATAATATCCCACCTCGATTTTTGTAAAAATTCCAATTAATTTCAAATAATTCTAAAAAATTTGGGGTTTTCACACTGAGCTTGTAATACTAATTATTGTCTACCTTCTCTCTAGAATCAATCACTTGCTTCCCTTGAAGTAATGCCTTAAATAACGGGAGTTTCCTTAATGAGTCCTAGTTTAAACTCAAGGATTCAACATGAGGCAAAATGTGCCAACAGAACTTCAAATGTTTGGTTTCTAGATTGCTTCATATGATATATGAATTTTCATCATCCACAAGGGGGTGGATTTTTATCATATGTTTGTAAGTCCCAGTCTACAGTCACTTTCTATTGTGGTCATTTGAGTATTTATATGCTCTTTTATGACCATCTCGATGTTTACATTGTCTTGCCTTTGCTAGTGAGATATTCATATGCATATTGTTCAAATAACTAGATAAAAAAATTGGATATATATATATATATATATATCTTTTTCTTTTAGTAAAACCATTCAAGCTGAAAACGTAAACTTCTTCTAAATCACCATTTAAGTAAGGTTGTTTTCATATATCTTAATGTAATGGTTGGTATTTTCCACAAGAGCATGGGCTATTGTGGTATAGCTAATGCAAGTACAGGTTGATCCCATAGGGACGTGCTTTTAGAAATTATAGTTGTTAATAAAATTTAATTATTTAAAAATTAAAATTAATTTATAAAAATTAACCGAAAGAGAAATTAGACTTTAGATACAATTTATCAATGAGAATTATCGAAGTTCAAAACAAGAAGAAAGAAAATTAAGTAAAGAAACATGAAAATTCCACTTTCTTAGACTAATTATTGTCAATTTCTTCAGATCTGGGCTCATAAACTTCAATCAGACTCCATCAGCATCATCCGGTACTCCTAATTGATGATCCACTAAATGGATTAGGCAGATTTTAGAAATTCTAAGAGATCTGGCCTAGATAAGAATTTTGAGAATTGGATGGTTTATATCACTTTTTGGAGTTCAGATTAAAGATCAGAGATGTTAATCACGCTAATGGATGTCCTCGAAATTATGTCTGAAAATTAATTAGAAATCTGATCTAAAATAGAGGAGAAATTAATATTAACCTGTTGGTTTAAGCTAAACTGTTGATTCTGTTATGCTTAAATAAACCAAAATCGGATTTCTATAATTATTTGAGAACATCATAAAACCTAGATAAGCAAAACATGAATAGGAAAAAGACAAAATAGACTAAATGACAAAGAAGTATTCAAATGAGATTATAATTTTTAAGCAAAGGGTATTTCTAGAGTTTTCCTGAAATTTTAGTTTTAAACGCCCGACGGGGAAGACGATGGTGATGGAGGGAGAGAATGGAAGAGATGGGGGAGAGGGGAATTGGAGGAGATAGGAAACCCGGATCAGGTTTCCATATCCAGTTCGTGCGGTATCGGTAGATGGGAGCAGGGCCCAAGCAAGACGTCGTCTGGCCGGTTGGTGTTCTGGTTTGGTGTGTGGAGGAGATTAGCAGTGATGGGCTGATGAAGACGACGCGATGGCAGTGGAAGTGGATGGTGGAGGGCTGTAGACTAATGCAAGGGCACGTGCTGGGTTGACCGTGAAAGCAGGACCCAAGGAAACTCTGTGCGGCATGTGGTGGTGCGTGAGGGCCATAGAAAATGGAAGATGGAAGAGTAGGGGAACTTGGTGGAGTGAGGAACTATGACCGGTGGAAAGGGAAGATGGAGAATAGGGAGTGGAATCTAAACTATGGGAAAGAGACAGAAGAACGAGAGATAGATGGTGGGTGCTAGTAAAAGCAATAGAGGATGGAGATGGGGGATGGTGATGAAAGAAAGGTGCCCTCACATGGTTTTGAAGGTCGCCTCTTGGGATGTGCGTTAGAGCAAAAAGGGAGTAGGGAAGGTGGTGCGGTAAACAAAGAATATGGATGAGAGGGGGAACTAAGCTGTTAACGTGAAAGAGAGAGGAGAAAGAGAAGGAGAAGATGGTAAAGCAGAGAGAGAAAAAATTAATAATGAAAGCGAAAGGAATGGCAAGGAAAGACAAATAAAAACTCCAAAAAAAACTCAACCCCCTCTCCTACGGTTCTCCCTTTTTATAAATTTTTCCCTTCTTAATTCTCCTCTCCTTATCTTTAGGGTCTAGTTTCCCACTAGGAAACTTTCTCCTAACTTTCATGTTTTCTATTCTTTTTAGACTTCTTCTTCTTTTAGGAAACCATCTTGTTCCTTATTGATCTTTAACTGATCTGCACCTTTGAATTTAAGTCTAATTCATCCAAGACTCATTTAGTTGATCTGCAAGACAAAAGACTAGATTAGAGTCATCTAACCATACATTAAGTTTCTGATTAGCTCAAATGATCGTATGAACGTTAATTTTGACAATTTACAGTTAGATGGGCAATTTGAGCTAATTTTCATAATTTATCTAAAACTTATTAAATTGATTAGATAGATGGTTTAATTAAGTGCTAAATTAGGGGTCTTTTAACCAAATTAAACTCTTAACAGTAACTATAAATAAAATGAGTTGTCAAAGTCATACTAATTCTAATGAAGTATTTCTGAGATAGTCTATCAGTTGTTAATGCCTTCTTTGGGTCTATAAGTTAATGAAGTATTTCTGAGATAGTCTATCAGTTGTTAATTGCCAAGTGACTCTCATTTAACTTATAGACCCATTTCTATTCCATAGCTCGACTCCTTAGACAATTTCATGAGAACCCAAACATGAATACTCTATAGATTTTTCTATTCCATCATTGACATAATTAAAGATATGTATAAGGGAGTGGTAACTAATGTAAAGATCGCTAGTAGTGAGACTAGTGATTTTTCTATCACTGTAGGATTGCACCAAGGATTGGCATTGAGCCCATACCTTTTCACATTAGTTATGAATGAGTTAACAAAACATCTACACAAGGAGATTCCATGGTGCATGCTATTTGCTGATGATATAATGTTACTTGATGAGACAAGAAAGGGCATAAGCATAAAGCTAAAATTATGGAGAGAAACATTAGAATCTAAAGGATTTAAAATCAGCCAAACTAAGATAAAATACATAGAATACAATTTTAGTAAGGAGAGGAGGAAGAGTGGAACACCAGTTAAGATTAATAACTAAGAAGTCCTGTAAAAGATCACTTTTGGTACTTAGGATTAATGATTTAAGAGAGTAGAGAGATTGAGAGGGAGGTTATCTAGAGAATCCAAGTGGGTTGGAACAAATGAAGATGTGCATTTGGAGTTTTGTGTGATCGGTACGTGTCACTCAAAGTAAAAGAAAAATTCTATAGGATGGCCATAAGGTCAGCCATGATCTATGGATCAGAGTATTGGATAGTTAAGGAATATCATATTTATAGGATGAGCATCACAGAAATGAGGATGTTGACCTGGATGAGTAGTAAGACAGGAAATGATAGAATTAAGAATGAGCACATTAGAAAAAACTTAAGGGTAACACCAATAGGTATTAAGATGAGGGAGATTAAACTTAGATGACTTGGACATTTTCAAAGGAGACCGAAAACATCACATATTAGGAGTGAGGCAATGCAAGCAGAAGGTTCTAAAAGGATAAAGGAAGGCCCAAAAGAACATGGATAGAAGTGGTGAGAAAGATTTAAAAACTTTGAGACTAAATAAAGTCATGGTACTTAATAGAGAGGAATGGAGGAATAAGATTTATGTGGCCGACCTCTAGCTAGGATAAAGTCTTGATGATGATGAATTATATCTAATTTAGTTCTAAGTTTTAAGCATGATAAAATCTTATATCTTTAAGCATCTAAGATCTTTCCCTTTCATTATAAGAACCTACTACTCTAATTCGATTAATCTATAAATTTTGACAATTTTTCTGTTGGACGAAGTTATTATCTTTCACAATTAATTATAATATAATGTCATAATTTATTTTAATGTCTTTTTCTAGATAAATGCCTATATGCAACAATTATGACTTAAGAAAATTCATAGATAAGATGTGGTTGAAAAACAATTGTTCGCCCTTTTTAATTGAACGGATTCATCCAAAGTGGTAAAGTGGATCTTTGCAGCAAAAACACAACGACGGAGACTTTTAAGTTGTATTCAGCAAAAACACAACGATAGACAGCGGGTAAATGTACTCTCTTTCAACAGGTTCCGGGGAGGCACAGATTGATGCTAATCATCTTGCTAAAGAGAGTGCTGACATGGTTGTTTCTGCAGGAGTTACATGTTCTTTGCAAGGCGAAATTCAACATCAATTACAATCGCTTGTGCAAATCTCATAACCGAACGTTTAGGTACTGTTCTGTCCGTCGGTTCTCTGTTGGTAGTAAGATTAGCTTTTATCTGTTTTTTCTGAGTTGTTTTGCTTTGGCTGTGCGTTTGGTTCTATCTTTGTGTTTTTTGGCTGATTCTTGAGGACTGTATTCCTTGGACCGTCTTCATTGTGCTGTTCTTTTCGATCTTGTCGATCGAAGTTTCCTCTGAATTTTTTCGATTTTGGTTAAATACAAACAACAGTTTCAAAGAAAACCTTCATCAAATGTGCATTATATTATTCTTGTTTAGTATTAAAAAGAAAAGTTCACATTATCCATCCACGTCATTCTAAATTTTAACTACATTTGTTGAAATAGATGAAGTAGATGCACAGTGTGGGCTTGTAAGGGTAATCTGCTAGTGCGGAGTTGGATTTACCATTCCTCTCAAATATTATTAATAGAGAACTAAAAATTTTCATTGAAAAAAAATGTACAGAGAGCTTCAAAAATTTCAAGCCTTGGATTGTATTATGCATGAGATTTTGGAGCTGTAGCCTATCTAAAAGGGCCAATAAGATGAATTGGACCCACTTTATACTTTCAGCCGCATGATTAGACTTATACTTTGTGGGCTTTGTTAGTGAGGATAATACCATCAGAATCGCCTTCCAGTTAGTGGGCGTTGCAAATGAGGAAGGTTTCTCATTTACTGGATCACAACTCAGATCCACTACCGTTGCCCATGGATTCACTGGATCACAATCCCAGACCTCGATCTAAAGGCCTCACTTTGGTGAAAATAGAAGTTAACCTGCTTGTTTGGCTCAGCAGCTTCAAACTGGATATTCCTGTCCATGGGTAATGATCTTATGCACAAATTTTAAAACTCATGAATCGACTTGGAAAACTCATTTCAGTTATTGGACTCAATAGAGCTGAAATTTGAACACGATCTCCACAGTCATAATGACCCATCCTAAGGGACTCGTTTGGCAGGTTTGATCTTTTTAGAATTACTAAGCTAATGGTCCACACACTCCTGAAGCTAATCCCTAGTCAAAGGAGGAGGATAAGGAGTTGAAGCTGAGACCAAGCATATTTGGGAAGAGATGCCAAAGTTGTTTGAGTCCAACTGCACTAGATGTGCTAGCAACTTGTCTACTGGTTACATACTATGTGCACAGATGTGAAATTTTATGTATGTGTAATAAAATAAAATTTATTAAAAGATTCAGTTGAGTATTTTTTAGTCACCATTAATAGCTTCAAGGTAACTCAACTTGCACACTTTCAAGTTAGAATCAAATTTACGAGATAATCAAATTTATGAGATCTTATACTTGTTTGGATTGATCCCGACACCGACAAACTAACAGATATATCTCTTTAGACAGCCACTGTTTTCGAGTATCATGTACTAATAGCCCTGTACAAAAAGTTAGGTCAGAATAATACAATTCATACTCGTGGGGAATCTAGAAAGAGGTGTTTATCTGGAGGTGACAGCCACTGTTGCAGACTCTTACGTGGAAGCCTACGCAGTGCCTCTTATATAACTAAAAAACATTAAAAGATGGACATATAAATGGATTCAGATTCCTGGATGAACCTAACCACATTATAATCGGGTAGAAAATGGACCTCTCAGAAAGCTTTTAAAGCAATTTAAAGTTGAAACAAAAACCGAGGTACTTTCTGGTGCATGAGATTTTCGTGCTCTTATTTCATGAGCTAGAGGTTTCTTCACTTCAGGGTCCACGAAGGATTGCCAGAGTCAACGGTGAGATTTCGGAAATTGATGACACTATATATTTCCTATGATTAATCTATTTCTTTGCCTGTCAAAGAAAAAAAAAATGAAAAAGAGGAGATTTTCAGGCATACATCGGACAAATTCTGAAAAATGTAGGGTTCAGACGCTTCAGGTTGATTATAACAAAGTGCAATAATGTAGTGAAGCCCACTTGTTTAACGATCAAATTAAACATTGTTGTTCAACGCGTTGCTATAGATTGCCCGCACCAAATGATTCTGAATTATTGATCATCGATTTATGAAGGCTTTGTGGCATATATTAAAAAGTCAAAAAATTGACTGACTCAAAAGTGAGGCGAGTCAAAGTTAACTGGAAACAATTTGCAGACTTGAAAATACTCTAGATGAATTTATAAAAATGCTCGTTTAATGTTAGTTATGTGTAAAACTTTTACTTTGTTTGAATAAGTGATGGTTAGTTGAGTTCGTCATGACACTTTTTTGCTGTTTTGGAGGTAAAAGGCAGTCCTTGTGTACAAAGCTCCCGCCTATGTAGGGTCTGGAAAAGGGGTAGGTGACAAGAGTCTATAGTACATAATCTTACCTTGCATCTTTGCAAGAGACTGTTTCTAAGCCTTGAACCTATGTTTTCAAGGTCACATGACAACAACTTTACTGTCACACCAAGACTCCTTCTTTTGTTGTTTTGGAGGTCTTAGGATCAAATCAAGTGATTGAGTGACTCAATTTGTAATTGACTTGAGTAACTCGGACGATTTTTCTAAGTCTAACAGTCAGTTTTAGAACTATGCTTTGTGGGGAACAAAAACTATCCATCTAAAGCAAAAAATAGAGTCATACATGATACGCTTAAAAATTTCAACTGATCAACAGTAGGTCCTGACAAATAAATGTTGCCAAATTTCACTGTCAAACAAGTGGGGCCGAGTGCACGGTATGCGTCCTCTATAACATAGCTCCGAAAAGGATTACTCAAGGTCAAAACTTAAATGGGGCTGTTTGGGACTGGAATAATAATCATGGATTCAATTATATGGAATGGTGAATTTTTCTTTGCAAGAAAGCAAAAAGGTTCTTGTTCCAGTCCAGAACAGCCTCATTGCAATGAAGTTTAGACGCACATGACTTGAGCACTAAGCCGAGTTGGTTCACAAGCCAACAAAAGGGTCTGGGTAAAATACATTGCTAATCTATCTTAAAAACAGAAGCGGGTTTTTGTCACAGAAATTCATGATCTATAGTATCTCAGTCCAGGTTGGATGTTGGGAACAAACTTGCTGGTGATGAGCTCGATCCCTATGTAAATTCCGTTTTCTCTGTAATAAATCCTCAACCAACACTGAAAAATGAATTCCAATCTGGACCCTTGAGATGGCACTATTGTCAACCAGATCTATCTATCCTTCTGGGCCCCACTCATGAAACCACGATCTTATCCACGTCATGTTTGCCATGGGCTAGTGATTTCACATTGTTTTCGAATATAACTTTTAGTAATAGTAATGTTTCCCATTCGAATTAGAACCGGCACCTTGGAGTAGAAGTCCTACTGGAGAAGTGACTTTAAACTGACCAAAAGGAATTTGACATTCATTGTTCTCCTTCCCAAGATGGGCCATTAAGATGGATTCATCCTTCTCCTTCTCAGCCTCTTCTTTCGTAGCTCCAATCTTAATGTTTCATGCTTGATTTGGAAGATTATGCCGTAGAGTCTAGTGAGGAAGCGACTGTAGACTGATTAAAGTAAAGCCGATTACGACTGGTGCTACCGTAGGCTACTTCTAGTTTTTATAGTCGCCCTTCCACTTTAGTGTAATTGTAGTTCGTATTATACTGAATTGAACATAAACTTTGCTTCAAAGGGAATTAGGATCAAGTAAATCTTTTATTTCTGGGGCCTATGCGAATGTTTCCTGTTTGAATTGGAAGTCTTTGCAGTAAAGTTGCCACGAAGTGACTACAAATAGACCAAGGAAAACGATAGGACTAGGTCGTGGGGTCTCTTTTGTAATTTGACTTTAGTTGCCCTCCTCCTCAATCAGGACAGTAGAGATAGCATAAGCATGTTCAGCGAGATCTTATTTTCCTTCCATGAACCTCATCATAACGTTTTCTATTCGAAGTAGAAGTGACTTCCACTGTGACTGGGAGAGTGACCACATGAAATCTTTAGGTCCAGGTAAGTTGTATTTTGTTAAGTTGACATTCCTCCTCCTCAATCTGGGCCGTTACAATAGCATTAGCATCATGGAGATCTTTGCTTTCATGGGCCTTATCTTAATGTTTCCTGTTCGAATTGAAAGTGTCTGCTAAAAGTCCCACTGGAAGAGTGAGTATGAAGTATAAACCGACGAAAGAAACTTCTAAACCCAGGCAGCGTGTATTTTATTCACATTACTCGTTCTTCTCTTCCTCAATCTGAGCTATTGAAACAGCATTAGCATCAACGATATCTTTGCTTTCTTGGGCCCATCTTAATGTTTCTTGTTCCAAGTAGAAGACATGTAAACGTAGTTTCCTTGGCCCTTCCGTCACTTCTCTCGCCAAATTCCCCTGCAAATACTAGTGTGTCCCATGCAAAGAAACTAAAGTCTCTTTCAAGCCTCCTTTCTCCTCTGGTTGAAGCCCATAATTTCTTCTCTTCTCTAACTTTGTTTCGATCTCTCTTCTATAATTCTAGTAGTACTGCGAAGTTTTCTTCAATGGCGGGCGGTTTCGTTGCTTCTGGCGGCAGTGGGAAGGAGTACCCTAGTGCAATGACAGTTTTCGTCTGCGTAGCTTGTGTAGTGGCCGCTACCGGTGGCTTGATCTTTGCTTACGATATCGGAATCTCTGGTCAGTATTTATTGAAATCCATTCCGCACATACATATTGTTTGTTTGATTTGCTTCGGAGTTTGTTATTGATATGTTCTTTTTTTGGTGCTTTTAGGAGGAGTTACTGGAATGGATCCATTCCTTCTGAAGATTTTCCTGCCGGTTTACGTCGTTTACTTCTTCGCTCTATCTTGCTGCCCTGGATGCTTCTTTTGTTGCCTCGTCCTTTACTAGACGTTAAGGGAGGATGATTTCGATGTTATGCGGAGGAGCAACTTTCCTTGCCGGTGCAGCGCTTAACGGTGCTGCTCAGAATGTCGCTAGGTTGACAATCGGAAATTTCGCTCGGAATCGGTGTTGGTTTTGCAAATCAGGTATACTATCTGATTGCATGTCTTTGTTTCTGATTCTGTTCTCTTTGTTTTCTTGTTCAAACATAGATAAAATAACCTTAAAAGCTTGGACTGTTTGTTCTTAAACCAATCTCAACCATTCATCTGCTTGAGCCCACAACCACTGGTGTTATTTCCTTTCAACTATCAGATAAAATAGGACCCAATGGATAAAGTTTATATCAATGAAGATTTTATTTCTCCCTTTCTTTTCCTCACATTATCATCTTGAGATTCTTAATAGAGAAAGTGTTCCAGAAAACATGTAACTTCGCTTATACATCAGCCTACTAACTCAGAATTGACCTTTGACAAGTTCTGATTTGGTATCTCTTTGGTTAATTTTGCAGTCGGTGCCACTATATCTGTCCTATTTGTGGAACAAAGCTATTATCTGCATCTATCGTAGCCGGATTTGCTTGGTCATGGGGGCCGCTTGGATGGCTTGTCCCTAGTGAAAGCTTCGCCCTTGAGATCCGATCTGTGGGACAAAGTATCAATGTGTCCTTGAACATGCTATTCACCTTTGTTATTGCACAGATCTTCTGACCAGCTGTGTCACTTGAAATTCGGTCTCTTCTTCTTCTTTGCTTTCTGGGTCTTGATGGCAACTATCTTTATCCACTTAAACAAGGAATGTACCCGTTGAGGAGATGAATCTAGTCTGGAAGAAGCATCCATTCTGGGGCAAATTCATCCCGGATGAGGACATTCCTCGAGGGTTGATCGAGATGGGGAGTAATGGACAAAAGAAAGAAGTTTAGTTAGTAGATTTTATCATTTTTTTCTCAGCGGATTAGAGTTTCTTTAGATAATTTTTCTCAGTCCCTTTTCGGTCAAAGACCTCTCAAATGTATTGGCTTGCCCTTTTGAATTTGGTGGACAATAATATGTATGCAGGTATATCAGTGAATGTATAGGCATGGAATTTCTTCAAATGGTGGAATTGCTGTTTGGTTTCAAGAATGATGTAAGGTCTCTGCTTAATTATACTTCGGTCTTTAGAATGTGACGAAGTTAGATCAAGAACTTCCTGTTAAAGTGAGGGAATCAAAGTTTATAGATGGGTTTAGTAAGGGGCTGTTTGGCGCGGGAACAACAATGCGCGGATTAACTCATCCATGAATACTTCCTTTTTCCCTGCCATTTGGAGCTGAGCCAGGTGGATGAAATTATTCAAACAGAGATAACATAGCCCTTAAAGCTTCTAATTTGATTGTAGTTTTGATAAAATGGGCTTGTTTTAGATGCCACTAAACTTGGATTTCACTCAAAGTAAATGGCTGATTAAGAGATTGAGGTCCCCTGGGTGTGGAAACCCAATGCTGGTGAAAAGAATTTCAAGTCCTCTGGCTCAGAAGTCCTGTGCCATGATACATGGTGTGAAATGTCCAAAGGTTTGGACCTCATTTATAATTTTTTGTAGAATAAACAGGGAAGACAATATCTGGACGTAAAAGCCAATTCAGCCCTTGATAGACTGGTTAAATACAGTAGAAATTGCAACTGGAGAAAAGGTCAACACACTATCAGCATAAAAAGGAGAAACGCACAGTACGCATGCAAACCACGGCCAATAGAGTTTTTCCTAGCAGCTAAAATACAAGGACTCCCACTTGGTCAATTATCAGAACCATTGATATAGGCCACTCTGTAGATGGGTTGTGGACCACGTTAAGATTCTACGGCCAAAATTTATGAAGCTTCGATGATGAATATAATCCATTGGGAGATTCCTTTCGTTATTTTGAGTCCTTGGTTCTGAAGTGATGGTTCGTCAGTAGTGGCCAAGTGGGGCAAAACAGATCGATTGTCAGAATCGTTAGAGAGGTGGACCCTCCATCTATTGGCAATTCATCCGCCCCCTTAAAATTAGGCGCTCAATCATTCAAGATATTCTTAAGACAGGGACCGAGCGAGAGAGCTCTTGTTGTGGATAAGCATATCTCAACTTGGAAAACAATAGCGGGGTGAATCTGTTAGAGGTTGCCAAGGACAAAGGAAGACAAAAAAAAATTGGCGGCCCAAATGCATCAAGCTCCTATATATGAGGTACCGTGAAAAAGCATAGACTATAAAGGTTAATAGTATGCTGCTTTACCTTACACTTTGTAAGAGCTTTTTTTATACTTTAGATCATAAGACGACAACTCTATGCCTTACACCAAGCATCTCTTCGAGGAAACAAAAAAATCCTTTAGCATTAATTGACTGTTACTCTTTTACTCTTGTCCGCTACAATTTTCTTTGTTCAAATATTCACCCACCGTCCAATGAGTTCAACTTGCAGGCCGACAGAAGGTTTTTATTGTTTGATCAACCACATGGTTCACCGGAAATTTCAGCCGACTCCCGACTAAGCCCACTACAAGTGGCTTCCAACTACCATAAACGTGGCCTCAGAAATCCTGCATGCAGTGGGCCCGTGCTCTTTCCTCGCGATTGACATTATATTCGACATAAAAATCAACTCCTGGATGGAATCTATGAGAAATGCACAAGTTTCGCTGCTTAAAGAGAAACGTGCAAGGCAGTATTTCTGTTTATTCGCGTTTCCACTGCAGGCATATCTACGTTCGCTGTTCGTTTGTCACGTAATAATCGTGCTATTCGCTCAACACTCACGCTAGCACAAGGAATGAAAGAACCATGAAAAATTCTTCAATGTTCCAAAGGCCACCGTTCGTATTTCACATAATTATCGTGTGATGTGCTTAATGCTCATGTTAGCACAGCACAAAGCAAAAATTTCCAAGTGGGCGGTCATGCTCAGAAGAAGAACCGTGAAAGAAACAAGATAACTTCTGTGTTCCAAAGAGATGCACAGGAAGAACAAAACATAGAAACAACCATATAGAAGAACCAGGAGGAGGAGAGTAGAAATTCTCAAAAGCGGCCGCCCATGGAAGATCCTTCACCTCCGCAATCGCAGAGAAACTCGTCCTCCTGGGCTTCCTCTAACTAACGATTCTTATTTCATGGAAAATCAGCAATGGATGCTGTATTTGGAGGTGGGAAAGTGCCTGCTGGGGGATGCATGATGTAAGAGCCATCCTATGGTTTCTCCGTCAGATTTCAGGCCGAGTTCCTTGGTGAGTTGGAAGATCCGAGTCGCACAGATTGGCAGAATTCGGATTCTCGGGCCGCGTCCATCTACTTTTAGATGACGGTCTCCTGTCCTCTCTCGCTTTCTTCGTCGTCTGGACGTTTTCGGGCCCCGGAAACTCCATTCTCTCCCTCCATCTCTGTTTCTTCGACGAAAAAGTTCTGAAAGGGATGAGCGTATGTGAATTGAGAGATGATTCTACTTAACAGACCCATATATTCCTGTTAAATGATTCCGTTAATCATAACATTAATTGATAGATAAGGGTATTACTAGAATGATAAGGGAGATTTCGGGTATAATGGTAAGCTGATGTCTTTTGGCCTGTATGTCCGTTTGAAATCCAGTGATAACATATTTTCTGTGAAAAATATGAGCAGCTGGAGTGTAGCTAAATCCCACTTGCTAAATGATGGGAACCATGGATCAATATCGATTGTTATAAGAGACCTTATACCAAAAACTCTTTCTTCTACGTGTGATTGTAATGTGTGTATCCTCCTCCATTGAGATGATCGAAACCAGTTTATGGGTCCCACTAACAAAAATAAATCTTCGGTCCAAGATTAAATCTAGTAAGATCAATGCGACTGTAGGACCCGTGAACCTTTGCTCAGCATTGTTCTTAGGTGTAGCGGTGCTATCGTTGACATGGTCGGAAATTCGGAACTGTTCTTTAGGAGGAACCTACTTATATTTTCAGCAGATCATTTTGCCTGTAAAAAGTATAGAATTCTCACAGGGGGGGATGCTAATATTAGAGGCTCACTATATTCAATTATTCAAAATTTCCTAACCATCTGTTTCACAAATCATACTACGGATGAGCCGTGGACTAAATCTGGACGAAACTAAAAGGGCAGCCCCAGTGCACTAAGCTCTTGCCTATGCGGGGTCTAGAGAAAGGGCGGATCACAAGGGTCTATAGTAGGCAGCCTTACTTTGCATTTTGCAAGAGGCTGATTCCACGCCTTACACCCTTGACCTCAAGATCACATGACTGGACGAACTTAAATACTGCAAACCTTTGATAGGTGGACTTCATAGGAAGATTTAGAAGATCCAAAGGATTAGAATCATCGATGCTGTAGAAGTTTTACTAACCCAACATGTAAAACGGTGAGATCAATGTGCACGTGGCACACGAAGCTGCATGAGGTGGGACCAGTCTCTACCCTGCGGTTACTGTTAAAATTCTTCGTGACATACAATCTTGATTGGAAACATGCAAGGCTAATGACGTGCAACCATTACAGTGGCTGAAGTTGTGCACGGGACGCGAGTCCACAACATGCATGCGTTTCCCTTGTCTTTGCTGCTCTTTCTCGGTTTCTTCCTCCTCCCCACGTTTTCCTCCCCAGAAACCTCCATGCTCTCTGTCTCTCTCTCTCACCCACCACAGAGACACACACAAAGCATGCATCTACACGTGCTACATACTAGTGATACTCTCTTTTCAACTGTAGGACCCAGTTTTAGAAAGTTACTCAAGTGGGCTCCATTTGCAATTAATGAGTTGATGAACTTCGTGTTTCATTAGATGGTCACGATCGCTTGATCAACTTCACCGTCCGCGTGAAATTTTAGTAACATCGAAGACTTGGGCCTATCAAAACTTGCACAAGGTAAGCCAATTTTTTCATCCAGAATCCACTGTAAATGTAGCAGAACCCCATGTACGAATTAGAACCATGGCTATCCTTGCAATTGCCGCTAGATGTTCTCAATGAGTACGAATTGGGATGGAAATATGGAAAAGAAACAGGGTTTTACCTTTCACAGATAACATGTAACATAGCATGCCTATTGTACTCGCTGTGCATGCATCAACACGAATGCGTGAAGGTTCATGTTAACAAGTACAAGAGAAAACTCTAAAATTGGCAACCAGATTCAACATTGACAACCATGGAAGGAACAAGAATCGCTTACTTTAACGGGCATGAAAACGGAAAAAACCCAGCAGAGATTACAAGGAAAAGAACAGAAACCGAAAAAGAATAAATTTCTTAGTAATTCTTAGAATGCTTCTTGTATACAATAACTTGATCACCTCAATCGCATACTAACTCGTCGTGATCCAGCGGGTTAAACTCCGGAGTACGGTCGGGGGTGGTGGTCTGTCTAAACCTGCTGATTTCATCTGAGAGGACTTCTTTCCTTGATTCTCTTCCTCTCCTCTTCCACTTCCCCTTCTGCTTCTCTTCGTCTTCCTCCACCTCGGGGCACTGATTTGAGGGCAAATCAGCGATAGGTTTACTCGTGAATTTGAAATTCCATGGTTGGCCAATGTGTGGGTGTATGTCAGCATGATCTAATAGCCATTAAATCGTTTCTCCTTCTGATCTAAGCCCCAGCTCTCCTTTAACATGGAATATTCGAGCTACAGGTATCGCCGGAACTCTTGCTCAGCGACTGCGGCCATCTACTTTGAGATGTCGATCTTTCTGCTTTCCTCTCAGTTTTGGTCGTCATTCTCACGTCTTTTGCCGACTGAGACTCCATGCATGCAGTTTCCTGCCCCCCCTCTCTCTCTGTTTGCTCTAAGTACTATTCAGGGCATTAGTTCTAGGGTTGGTGAGTGAAAACATCCTTGAAAAGACCAAAATGCCGTTGGTTGATCTTTTATTCATGGGTCTAACTGAATGATGTGCCGGGATATTATTATGCAAGTGTGGGGTTGGTTTTGTCATAATATTGGATTTCCCTGGACTGGAAGGTAAGATGACAAATTTATTTTGTTTGCCCTGGCCAAGGTCGACAGGTCACTGTACCAAGTAAGATATGGCAGGACAGCAGAATGGGTACGAACCAAAAGAGCAAAGAAATCTGCCGCTGCCACTCTTAACTTGTGCATTTCAGAAGCATCTCTTGCGCGTGTACATGACCAGCACACTTATCAAGGATTGCTAGCTAGCGAATGAGATTTACTAACATAAATGGAACTGGTGGACGCTAGGACTCGTTTGAATGGTACGCGAACATCCATGATGTACTTATGAACCATAGGATTTGAGACACAGATTAGGAGAGGGCCGCTGAGCCACCAAAGATTATTATTTGGCATCCATTTTAGAGTACTTTTAGGAACTTCTTGTCAAAAGTTTGAAGAGGGAAAAGACAGCATAGTTTGGGATGAGACCCTTTGTATTAATGATTTTGGGTTATATATGGGCTAATTTTTGGAATTAAAAGGAGTTCGGCCATCTGATTCTGGAAAAACTGCGAGTTACGGGGGCACGATAAAATCTTATTTCTGACAATACGTTAACAAACGGCATTCTAATTCTAGAGCAAATCCAAAAGAATGCGGAATTGATAATGACAAACTTAATTTGCAGCCACTCCCAAAAATGCCAATGTGAATTCAGTGCCAAGCGCGGTTTAACGTGGCAATTAATTGAAATTATTTTGGCATGGGAAAGAAGACAATCAATATAGCCTTTTCCTTGAGAAGGTAGAACTCCTCAATCCCTCGATTCTAAAACAACAGGGAGCTAGTTATGAGGACACGATAAACTGTTTTCTGGTAATACTGAAATAGGACGTATACTAATTCTTGACACGCTCGAAAGAAGGAGGGACCGGCAATGACAAACTTATCCTAAAAACGTTGCAAGGAATAGGGGACCAATAACGACAAACTACTGGAGTGTTAAACTCTGCAGTCCATCATTCGCAGAGTTATTACAATGACATAATGCACCAACTACATGGAAATTTATTCTCGTATGCAACAAAAGAAGATAAATGTATCCTTTTACTTCAAAACCTGACATTTCTTAAGTGCTTTCCTTAAAGTTTTGGACTCTTTTGGTTTTGAAAGTTCGGTTTGGGGATGGTTGATGCTCGGCAATTGCCATCAGACCTCACCTCTCAACTATTTTCTTAGTTCTCCTTCCTCTGTAGGATTTCCTACCTCGGCTAGTTTAGTTGAGTTTTTTTACCTCTCGTGTAACCGTATCGACCAAGTCAATCAATATGTTTCAAAAAAGAAGTTGGCACTCCTTAAGTGCCTTCTTAGTCATGGATAACTCTGGCATTTGCATCTCGAGAGGTCGAGCGACAATCAGAACTATACTTGTGGAGCTAACGAGTTGCCTAAAACTTGCTTGAATTAACTTGGTAGTAAATTGAGTCGACTCGTTGAGTGATTTAATGCTGCTCAAACACATCTACAGCTCTAATCCCAGTTTAAAAACTTGATAAGTCCACTCATCTTGAATGGGAGACGTGTTGGGTTACCACGAACCTACTTGTTGGCGACTTCAAGACCTTTTGAGTGATATTTTCAACAACCAAAAAAAACTTGTCAATTTTTTTATATATGGTGAAGCATACGCCGAGTTGATCGGCAAATTTGTATTAAGAGGCCACGTTCAAGTCACAGTAGCTGCTTTAGATGCTTCTACACTGCAGTAAATCACTCAACTAGTCGACTTCATATCCACAATATAGTGTTGCGTTGACGCGTGCAAGTTTTGAGTAAACTCAATTTAGCTGTAACTAATTCTTCATCTGTATAATGGCTTATTTATATTGAAGGGTCTTACACTAGATAACCCCCAGCCCAAACCCAGAAGTGGTCCAAAATCCCAATTAATCATTTTATGGCAGCACACAAAATAGGAAGGTCCAACATATACACTAATTTTTTTAAAGTTAGGCATATTTTATTAATAAAAGGACCAAAAAATTACAAGGGCAAAAAAAGAGAGGAATTACGTAGATCAATGACCCCAAGCTGCACCTTTCGGGGTTATAGTGATCCTAAGACCTGAAGCAATACTCCCATTTTTGGATAAAGCATCAGCTAATTCGTTCACGTATCTTTGGAATGTGAATAACGACGAAGCTACGAAGAGAAAGAACCTCTATGATTTCATCTTAGCAACATATACAAAGATTAAAGAAGCTACCTAGGAAGTTTACGTTTTATTTATGTGGAGTTCTCTTTACCGTTGGTTGGATCTATTGTAAACATGACAACTAATCACGTCATCAGAACCTTTAATCTTTACAGCTCCTTGTACTACCACATATAAATTAACAGTGATTAAGTAGGCCCTAATTTTAAACTTGCTTGGCTCAGTAAATGAATAGGCCATAACCCATTAGAAGTAGCTAAGATAACATCTACTTGAGAATTGCTTCAAGAAGCGTTAACCCAAATTACAATCCAAAAAGGGGGGGCTTGAAACGGTTCACATGTTTTAGGGTTTTTGAGATCTACACGGATGATTGAACTCCATTTGTATGAGAATATTTACAAAATGCAATAAAACCCTAGCTCAAGCAGAGTTAGAAGCAGGACTCTGTGGTTCTGCGTACTAATATTAAAAAATAAAATAAATAAGATTTAGAAGTTCGTTTAGAGTTTTAGCTCAATTTCTCCAATTTGTTCCTCTTTGCATAATCTTATACATAGTTTAAGGCCACAAATAACTTTACCCTGGTTTGTTGTTCCCGTAACAAAAATCCCAGCAGGTCCTTTGATTGATAAAGAACTAATTGATCATCAAATCGGGATCTTATCTTACGACCGCGATCACAAAAGGGCAATTAACACATGACAAAATACATATTAGAGGGGGACAAAAATATGTGAAAAATATACAGGTTGCGCCCATTGAAGGAAACGTTGAAAACAGCGTGGCTGTTGCTACTCGCTGTCAACTGCATCCATCTTCACGGCCTTTGTCCAGATATCGCGATATATTTGCATGATTCACCATAGGCATACGTTAGTACAGTACATGTTAAATATCTGAGGTGCGCAGTCATATTCAAGAGTGGAACCCCATAGAAGAAACGCAGGAAGCTTCTTCTTACAGTGATGGAGAAACTTAAAACAGAAGAAGAAGAAGAAGAAGAAGAAGAAGAAGAAAAAGAAAAAGCCTAAGTAAAGCCAGTGAAACCTTTCCATATTGAAGTTGCTAGACCAAACCAGTCATGTATAATCTCTTCCATCGGTGGCGGAGGCAGAGGAACATAAGCGGAGTTACTCGGAGGCTGCAGAACATAAACTGGGGTACTCGGCTGTCTGGTCTCCACCACTTCATCTAGGATAACTTGTTCATTTGGAGGCGCTTCCTCTAGTTTTTCAGTTTCATTTTCTCCCGGATGCTCTTTATTTTCTTCCAAATCTTCTTTCTTGTCCTGCAAATCTTCTGTACTTTCATGAGAATCGTTGTTGGGTCCAGAAATTGACGGTTCACCAAAACCTGGAGGGACGCCGGCATGGTCTAGCAGCCATTGGATGGTTTCTCCCTCGGACCTGTGGCCCAGCTCTCGCGTAAGTTGGAAGATCCTGGCCGCAGTGATCGCCGGAACTCTTGTTCTTCGGCAACGGTTTTCTACTTTGATATGCCGATCTCTCTTCTTTTCTTTTGGTGGTTTCTTCCTTTCCACTCTTTTGAGGGGCCGATCTCTCTTCACGGCGTGGAGATGCCGACCTTTCTTCTTTTCCCTTGGTTTCCTCGTCCTCTTCACGTTTTTGGCGGCCTGAGAGTCCATGCATGCACACCCTCTCTCCCTCTCTCTCTAGCTTGCTTCCTCACTCACTCACTCTCTTTGCGGTTTATACTGTTCAGGGATGTGCGTTAGGGTTAGTGAGAGAGAACTTCCATTAAAATACATAAATACCCTTGCATAAACATACAAAGACAGCTCTGATTGACTGACGTGGGAGACTATTTTATGGAAGTTTGGGGTTGATTTCGTCATCAAGTGTGAGTTTCCAAACAAAGAAGGAAAGCTGAATAGGAAGGCAGGACAGCTAAATTAGAAGGAAGAAGTTTCCAAACAAAGAACAAAAGCCGGCTCGTGCTACCACCGTAACTTCTGCATATCCAAAATATCTGCGTGCATGTACATGAGAACAGGTTACTAAGGACTTGGGTGGCTCGCATCTAGCAAGATGAATGCAACGAGGGGATGCAGTGGCTTCTGCAATTAATTTGCAGGATAAGGATTGATTGGTATAAAATCTAATTCGAGTAAACTAAATCAGGCAATTAAATTGGAGATACATATGGGGAAAAGCCCATTTGACCCTCTAAGGCTGCATTTGGAACTATCTGAGAGTAAGTTCAGGGAATTTGATGCCCAAACAAGAGAAAGAAAATGAAGTGATTGTGTTAAAATTGATGCCATTTTTGGCACCTTTTTTTTGGTAATGCGGGCTTCATCAACAAGCATCCAAAGTTACATATATAATCAAACATTAATGTGATACCCAACAAACAGAAAAAATAACCACACCATATCTAGTCAAAATTAGTAAAAGTCATATAGTAGTAACACCTACAGCATCCCTATATGCATCATTAACCCATGAAAGACGACGGGCACAATCAATTCCAGCTGCTACTATTTTGGAGGTTGGATGCTCTAGTGGCCATAATATTAGCTGCACTGTTTTCTTAATGGTATATATGTCAAGAAGTCGAGACACTTGATTTTGAGACAAATGTTATTTATCAATAGAACATATATTCAAAAAATACCCTAACTAGACGATATTCCCATTCTAAAAAAACTCCAACAAATCGGGATTGTCAACGACAAATTGACTCAATAACTACCATAAATACACAGGATTAGTGACATCAATTCTAAACTTCACGAATTAGAATTTGAAGGACAGTTGGCACCTTAAAGAACTATAATATTTTCTGAAAAGTGGTCTAAGGTGCCAACCAAGTGAAAATTAACATTTTATACAAAAAGGAGACCATAAATGTATCTTCTTCTTTAAGAAGATGGCATGCATTTTCTAACAGTATTGTTATCAACTAATAATATGATTCTGAAGCTATGCTAAAAAAATGTGGGGTTGACAATGTCAAACTTACTTTAAAACCACGGAAATAATCGAATGCAGATTTACGACAATGAATTGATTATAACCACCCAAAAGAATTTAGACAATTAAGTCCGACACTGGAATTGAGAGAATATTTGGTGTTTTATTACTTCAAAATAGTTAAGGACACGATCTATGTCACTAGCTATATTATGACTAACTCTTATTTGAAGAAGGCACAATTGTTTCTTGACAATACCATTACCAAGCAGCATCTTAGTCTTGAACTTGGACACTTATTCTAAAACCACTCGAAAATGCATGAACAATAGTCTTTTCTTCTTCTTCTTTTCTCTTTCTGAAAGGAAAATTTCATTAAGAAAAGTGATCAAGAATGATCACAAGAAACATTTCAACCCAGAACCAATAAGAGATCCCATGGACATAACTGGCCACTAGGGAAGAGAACCATGAAACCTACTACCCAAAACAGAAGCCAATAACAACAGTTTACAATATGTTTTACATGCAAACAGACACTAAATACTATACGTAACTTAAACTTGTGAAAGACTGAGAACGCACCGCATCTCCACCTCCTGTGACCAATCCCTGATCAACTGCACCTTTCTTTGCTAGTTCATCTACTTTTTCATTCTCCTTTCGTATTTTTTTTGGCATAAAATTGCTTATAGATAAGGATTCTTGAGTCCCATCTATGATTTGAACAATCCATGATCAATGCATGATTAATAATAATGATATTTGACTCTAAAACTTTACAGAGAAAGCGACATCGATTGAATTCATTATGGAGCAGAGCCAACTTGTTGAAGTTCATTATTTAGAATTCGGAGAGTACTTGCCCAATGTTGTGTAAGGTGCCAAATGATCGAAAACTAATAGTATTCTATGAATAGTAACGACAAGTCCAAAATCAGCTTCATGATGACAAATTAACTCTGAAATAGGTCCAAAGAATTCAAGACCAATGGAACTAATTCTCAAGTTCATGAATTATAATTTCGCAAATAGTTGGTGCATTAGTACTTGAAATAATTAAAACCAACGTCTAAAGCATTGACTGAATCAAGATTAAAATATTTTGCAAAAAAGAAAAATATAAATACATGCTCTTACTTAAGAACGAGATAATACTCTTTGATGATACTGTTACAAAAAAGGAAAAAAAGAAAAAGAAAAAGGAAGCAAAATCCTACTTTCAAAATCAACTCCAAAAGAACGTGGAGTCAATAACAACAAGCTTATCTGAAACCACTTTAGAATGCGGGATGATAACGACAAAATGACCCTGGAAGTGTTCCAAATGCACGATGGATGAATTCATTCTAAATCTGAATTGACTTGCTGAAGCGCATGAATTGGGCCAAAGAATAGTTGTCAAAAGCGGTGTAAGGTGCCACCCAATTGAAAATTAATAGTACTAAATGAAAAGAAAATATAATCTCGAGATTAGTACTTTTAATAACTACATACCAACCCTAAATCTATTCCAAAGCTAGGATTAATGATGGGCCGACTCTGAAATTGCTCTAGAGACTTGGGGACTACTTTGTGAGTTAGATTTTTTTCAGAATAGTTAGAGAACTTTGATTAAACTGCAAATTGATTGAACCCTTTAAAGAAGACCATAAATGTACCTCTTCCTTTAGAAAGCAGCATTCCTTTTATAATAATATAGTAGTAAACAGCATTCTAATTTTGGAAATTACTCCAAAGGCAACGATGACGACAAAGTATTCTAAGTGACTTCAACAATGTGAGATCGATAATAACAAACTGACTCAAAAACTGCTCAAAAGAATGCGTAGTAGATGGAATTCTAAATCTGAGTATGTTAACTGTAAGTTAATCGTATTCTGCAAAAATGCAGACAATAAATGGTAGGTACGTACAATAATATATGAAATATTACTTGACTCTAGAATTTCTCCAAAGAACGAGTAATTAGTTTTAAAGTTCATGATTGGTGAATTAGTTCTTTTCTTTTTTAAATGGTGATATTGTTAGATAAATACTCACTCTTACGCCACTATGCTGCCATGCTTATACTTATAAAATTTGGAGAACAGTTTTGTGGCTAATACAAAAGAGTCATGGAAGTAGTCTAAGACTCTAAGTTACCAACAGATTGAAAATTAAAACTTCATTAAAACTTTGGTCTACTAGCAAGTCATTTAGTGTTACTGGCCCATATAATTTAAGCCACTGAGAGCTCTCCTTTATATTATTATTGTTGTTGTTATTAGTAGAAGCAAATAATAGAGAAGCAAATCATTGGCAGACTCTCTAAAATTAATCCCCTGCCATAGGGAAAAGCGGTGAGTTCAGAGAACTTTACTTTTAAGTGTTTTCATATGCTAAAGCGTGACTATGAACAGTAGCAGGCAAGAATTCAGTTTGGGCTCGCTCTAGTAGCTACAAAAGACACGGCTTTTTTCATTTTTGTTTAAAAAGTGTATCTTTTTTATGTGTCGTATCAAACTTATAAAGACTTGTCTTCTTAATAAAACTCGTCTTTTAGGATTTTTTCCCCTTTTTTCCAGCTTTTTCTTAAAAAATTTGACTTTTTTCATTGCCGAGTTTTCTTCGACTTCAAACTCTGTAACTATGCTCACTCTTTTCATGAGCCGTGCGCTAAATTTCGACCCCATCAGAATGTCTTATGCGGGTACGCTTCTGATTTTATTTTATTTTTCCTTTTTCTTTGAATGGTCTGATTTTCAATGTTCAAACGATGGTTTTGGGAATCAAAATGCGACTGCATATAAGCTAACAGTTGAGAAATCCAAGGCTTAGAATCAAACTGTACGTTAATGGTAATTTCTATACGTTAATAGTGGGCCCAATTATACTTTCGCCTGCTATTAATTTCAGGCTATTCATATGACACGCGCCTAAGAACATTTTGAATTCAATGATTTTGGAAGCACACCAAGTAAGAAGTCCATCTTCTCTGTTACCTACTGGATCTATTCTTCACAGGATCTCAAATCGGGACCTTTCATGTTGACCCTCATATGCCGGCAGGAGCACATGTAAAAATTCTTATAGTCCGCCATGCCGCAGAGATAAATGGATCATAACCATAATATGGTAGCAGTGACAAAATCATCTAATTGAGGAATGCTACCTCTTTATCAAGGTTGAAAAGTTCGACCTATTCAGGATCAGAATATGGACTGGTGGTGCCCACTAAATCAATGACCACAATCACCAAAAAATGCAAGAGATCGATATCGTTGTCCCTGTGAACGTCTTTACCTCTTCATGGTAGTGATCATCAGCCAAGTAGCGAGGCCCATTCACACCCAGCAAGACCATTATGCATGGAATGGGAAAGAAATATGAATGGTCTGGGGATGATAGCCCATTGTGTTGTGAGCTAAATGAAAAACTGTGGCCCCATGCCTGTCCATTTGCTAGCTGGAGGCTTTCAGCCAAATAAGCAGATAAAACCCAGCAGTACAGGAAGGAACAGCCTCAAGTAGAACCATATCTTCCTACATGGCTTATCCATATCTTCCTACATGGCAGGGCCTGATTTGCAGCAAGAATGAACTCACGATCACTGCAACCCATGCAAGATATTTTCTATCACAAACCCAAACTTAACCAGTAGAATCTCTCCTCACCATCTAAATAGCCACCAGCTTCCATCCCGAACAATTAGTCGCTTCTGCAACTTCTGAGAACCAGTGACAGTGAGAAAAATGACTACGATGGCGACAGCAGCTACGGTAGCAGGATTGGGGTCATCGTCGCTTTCTCACCCTTCCACAAGGCCAGCTCTCTCTTCTGGTGCGTCTAAATTTATCTCCACTTGTTCCAAGATCTTAATGTCTACTAAGAAACTAAGTACCTTTCTAAGACTTTTCAGTCTCACTTAGCTTTGATATTTTCAGCTTTTATTAGATCTCCTGTGGCTGCAAGAAGTCCTCTAAAGCAGGCTCTGACTTCGGGTGGAAGGTTTACCTGGTAATTCATCTTCCAATACCTTTCTTAATTAAGTAGATAGTATCATTATGTTCTCCTTAAACAGCGCATTTGTTCATATTTCTTAGCTTCCAGAGAGATTGGCTCCGGAGGGACTTTAGCGTTATCGGTTTCGGTTTGATCGGATGGATCGCGCCTTCGAGCATACCAGTTATTAATGGTAACAGCTTGACGGGCCTATTCTTTGGTAGCATCGGAAAGGAGCTTGCTCACTGGCCTACCGGCCCTGCTCTTTCATCTGATTTTTGGTGAGAATATATAATCAATGCCATGGTATTCAGTTTGCATTCCTTAGTTAATGAGATGAGGAACTTTGTTACACCCTTGATACACTATAATGTCATGGCATTACTGAAAAAATAACCAATGAATGATCCTGATCGTCCAATCAAATGTCTCGGCCATTTGTTTGGTCTAGATTTAACAACCCATTTCAGGACACTAATGTATGATTAAGAATCATTTGGATTTCAATGGTAGTGCTAGAATATGAAAGCTTAAGATCACATGGATCGCATGAGTGCATAAAACTTAGTGTCACCATTGTGTTCCATTGGGTTTTAGGTTATACGATCATTAGACTCAACTTTTGTCTCTTACAATGACCGAAGTGGTTAATGTCGAATTCTTTTGGCTTTGGTGTTAGGTTGTGGATGACTACCTGGCACTTGGGGCTGTTCCTCTGCCTCACCTTTGGGCAGATTGGTTTCAAGGGACGAACTGATGGATACTTCTGAAGTTGCTTCCCATGTATAATTGATTCCTTCCGTAGATCTTCTTTTGTCTGTAATGTTTCTATGTAAGTGTTCAAAGTACTGCTCAGAATTTCATTCCGAGAGCAATTATTGTGTGCATAGGCTATACATAGAATCTGCTCTTAACTTGCCCAAGAGTAGACTTGAATTCTAGTACTTAAATTTCAAGAAGTTGTTTCGCCTACTTGAAGACAGCCAGCATTAGACTTCAACTTAGGCACTCTTCTCGTTATCGTACGAGGAAAGCAAAATAATAAGGACAACTGACACCGCAAGTTTTTGGACCTCAATGCAGAAACATAGAAGTTAGGTGCTCTGCTGATAGAACTCAATTACACTTGTAAATTTATTACGTGGAAGAATCAATTTCTGGCCGAAAACCTCACTCTATGAGATTACAGTTTTCGGTTCTTGTTTATGGAGCTTGTCAAGATGGAATTCAATTCAATGATGGATCCCATGAGTCCCATTCTTTCATGGACTGCACCCTTGATCCACCTCTGATGGTGCTACCTAGAATTTGAAACCTTTATATAGGGTCAAGAAGCGATTATATTCTACAGTAAATTCTGTTGTTAAATCAATGGATATCATGAAGAGCAAATGACATAGATGGTCCCAAAATTTATAAGTTTCCATCAATGTTTGGGATCTTGAGCACTATCCACCCTCTTCAAGCTGCTAATCTGGGGACAAAAGAAACTTCATCAAGGCAAATAAAATCAATGAAAAACGAAACCATGCAGTTTGATTGAGAAACCTGTGAATGCACATGCTGATGCACAAGCTGGGAGGCTTTACAATTTCGGCGAGTATCCATTTTTGGGAGCAGATTATGAATTGTGGTCCATCATGAGCTCTGGAAACTCCGGCCTTCACATTAAGCATCATATAAGCGTTTAACCAGATCTACAAGAATATCCAAGATTTTCTTCCTGGAAACGCATGCATCTGCATGTTCATATTTTTGCATTTCCATTTAGGTACTTCTTCCTGGGCATGACACGGTTACATGTATGATCTATTATGATCCCAGGTTCTATCTATGATAAAGGTTACAAATTCTGTGCACTTGTACAAATTTATGGCAGAAAAATTAAAATGCTTACATCAGACAAATCAGGGCCTTTTCTTCACTATTGAGTCCTACAGGAAGAACACCTGAAGATGAGATAATGACTGTGCTCCAAGATGATATAACGAATCTGGAGAACGTCATTAACTACCTCACAAAGGGATTGGGTGATAGTCCTTTATTTAGAATAAAGCATTACCTCAATGTGGGCAGCACTCAGTAATCGATGCTGGACATGCATCCTTCACATCTGCTGTGGCTGAACAATACATCCACTGCCTGAAGATACAAGGTCATGAGACCGATGGGATCAAAATTTAAAGTTAAAGCAAGCATCTGAAAATATTATACAGGGATAGCAATTCCAAAAAAATCATGATAACATGTGACAATGATGAATCATATATGCAGGTAATCTGCATAAGCACACATTGAGGCATGCGGCATACAGAAATCTTTACTTCATTCCCTACTACTACCATCAGACTGGTTACATTAGTTAGAATCAGATGCATACATGCAGAGTATCACAGGTTTCCAGCAAATCATGTCTTTCGGATGCTTGTTAGTTATGATTGATGAACAGTAAAATTGAAGCATGTCAACAAGCCTTGTATGCACCACCAACATAAAATTTTCAACATCTATAGATTGTTAACAATAATGCGGATCATATCCCTTGCCACATTAAAAATAAAGAGCTCCATGTTGAGAGAACTCCCATAGCTTAGATAGAATAAGTTTTACACTACTTAATTGAAAAGTATTTTATTCTCCAGAGTCATCAGGAAACTCTCAGCATCAATTAGTAATTCATCTATGTTGATTTCGTTTCACATTGAGCAATGGGTTATCCAATTATAGCACTGTCTGAAAACTTACCCACTAAATCCTCAACTCACCCAATCATCTAGGTTTCCTTTAACCATATTATTGTTCAGTCACGGCTCTTGGTCTACTATGTCAATCAAAATCTCCTTTCAGTCCCCAAGTTAATGAAGAATGAACGCAGCAAACATTGACTCCCAAATTGACTTGGTGTAACCTTGCCCCAGTTGTCAGCAGATCCAGTTTTTAAACTCTGTCAATTGGGACCCGAAATCTCTTTCTTCTCTAACTAACAAAGTCTTCTCATCTTTGTTGATTTGGTTTTACCTTAAGCAAGTGGTTATCCAATTACAGTTTTAACACTGTCTAAAACCTCTCATCCATTCATTCAAATCATCTTGGCCATATTATTGTCCAACCCCGACTTTCACCCTACTGTCAATCAAAATCTCCTTTCATCCCCTAAGTTAATGAAGAATGAAAGGAGCTATCATTGACTTCCCCAAATAGACTTGGTGCAACCCTGGCCCAGGTCTCACCATGTGCAGTTTTTGAACATTATTATTCAGATGCATGGATAGAGCTTTGGAAAGTCGAAGGTTCTAAAAGGCAAGGGGAAAGCTCAAAAGAATGTGTATAGAAGTGGTGAGAAAAGATCAAAAAACTTTGGCAGACACTTAATAGAGGGGAATGGTGGAAGAAGATTCACATGACCAACCCCTAATCGAGACAAGGTCTTGATGATGATGATGTCAGATAGAGCTTCAGAATACCAGATAACTTTTGTCTCTTACTAACAAATCCACAGCCTCATATGTGGTCAACTCTTTCAGAGATGTGTGCATAATAATGGGAAAGGTTTAGTGAAATCTATTTTTATTTCCTTTTACAATAGATAATAGAATGTATTAAGAAAGACAAAAGCACCATTTTTCACATAGAAAAGAAAGGCTACCCTTCCCAAGATCTCCAATGTGAACAACCAAACTCCACAAGCTCATACCAAGATTTAGTCATGCCATGAGAAATCTCAGCATTTCAACTAGTAAATTAGTAATTCTTTTGCTCATCTGTCTTCTATTAGTTGAATCATTTTTTGCTGCGTGCAGTACTCATTTCTTCTAAAGACTGAAAAGCAACAATTTTCTGCAAGTTTATTCTCCACACTAAGAGAAAATTGTTCATGCTCAGTTGTAACTGGGCACCAAGTCACAAGGAAGACAAGATATGCCCCAACCATGGTATAAGTTACAGATGCATAGGAAAGAAGTATTCTAGGACTGTTTAAGTAGATGCCACATGCATAACTGCAACAATGTTGATTAAGTGCATCTTCTTTTGAGGCAATAATAAGCTTGCGCATGCATGCATGCATTTCATAGAAAAAAATACGCATTTATAGAACTATAAACGCCCTAGTTAATAAACTTTCACCATTTATTACTTTTTCATTAATAGGATCTATACAATTAAGTCAGATTTCAGAAAGAATCGCAAGCAGTGGCACAGACATACAGATAAACTTTTCCTAGCTTCTGGGGAAGAAAACTGTAAACCTGGGTAAGAGAATAGTTCACATGTATGGAAGGGGATCATATGTTGGATTTCAGTACCAACCCCAAATATTTCTGTTGATCCACCATATCTCCACCATGGATGCTTTGCAACGCCAACCTACACGGTTTCTTATTGCTCCCTAAAAAGCAGGTGAAATGCAAACGAGGTCCTGCACCCTCTTTTTCTATGTTTTTCATCACTTCAGATTACCAGCTGTGACACTCTTTCATCATTCCAGCTGCTCAAATTACTGCAGACGGTAAATGTGTAGTAACAGATTCACTCCGGCCATTTTGAGTAACACCTGAAACCTTTGTGTTGCAATTCAAGGTTATGATAATACTTCTTAATGGGATTTAACGAAGTAATCAGACAGAAACTAGTTCTGCGAACTCATTTGTATTAAGACAAGACATCTTGAATAACCTAATGTTCCTCAAATCCTCTTTGGATTCTGGTAAGGTTTGTGACTTAAAACACCTTCCACAATCCAGCAGGATGTTTGGGCTTAACTTCAACATCTTTTGAATATCTCCAAAGATCTGTTCACATCGGGATATGGCTTAACAAAAAGGTTGTAGAACTTAAGCCCACTGAACTTTACCAGACCCCGGTCCCAATGGAAAACCAAGCCCGCCTTTTGAGATCAGGTACTCGATAACCCTGTATCTAGGAATTACCAATAGAGGTTTGAAATCACATGGGAGATATTGGGATAGTTTGGCTTGACCAAATTATTTAACAAGATTATAAAATCAAAGAAAATGCCTGATAAGTGGGGGAAAAGATCTATTGTACCAATTTATAAGAATAAAGGAGACATACAAAGCTGCACTAATTACCGATGGATCAAACTTATCAGCCACATAATGAGACATAATTAAAGATATGTATAAGGAAGCGGTAACAAATATTAAGACCACTAGTGGCTAGATCGGTGATTTTCCTGTCACTGTAAGATTGCACCAAGGATCGGCATTGAGTCCATACCTTTTCATGTTGGTTATAAATGAGTTAACAAAACATTTGCACAAGGAGATTCCTTGGTGCATGTTATTTGCAAATGATATAATCTTAATTGATGAGACAAGGGAGGGCGTAAATACAAAGCTAGAGTTATGGAGAGAAGTATTAGAATCTAAAGGATTTAAAATTAGTACAACTAAGACAAAATATATGGGATACAATTTTAACAAGGAGAGTAGGAGCGGAACACCAGTCAAGATTGATAGCTAAGAAGTCCCTTTGAAAGACCACTTTCGATACTTAAGATCAATGATTCATGAGAGTAGAGAGAGAGGGAGGTTAGCTAGAGAATTCAAGCAGGTTGGAACATATGGAGATATGCATCTAGAGTTTTGTGTGGTCGGCAGGTGTTGCTCAAACTAAAAGAAAAATTCTATAGGATAGCCATAAGGCCAACCATGTTATGTGAATCAGAATATTGGGCAGTTAAGGAACATCATGCTCATAGGATGTGCGTCATAGAAATGAGGATGTTGAGATGGACAAGTGATAAGACAAGAAAGGACAAAATTAGGAATGAAAATATTAGAGAAAATCTAGGGGTAGCATTGATGGTAACAAGATGAGAAAGATTAGACTTAGATGGTTTGGACATATCCAAAGGAGACTAAAAGTTGCACCAGTTAGAAAGAGTGAGGCAATGAAGTTCTAAAAGGGCAAGGGGAAGGCTCAAAAGAACGTGGATAGAAATGGTGAGAAAAGATTTAAAAACTTTGAGACTAAATGAAGGCATGGTACTTAATAGAGAGGAATGGAGGAATAAGATTCATGTGGCCAACCCCTAATTGGGATAAGGTCTTGATGATGATGATGATGAACTCATCTAACAGAGACCTATGAACAGCCACGATTCCAAGAACATCAATAACTTCAAGTGGTTACTTCTTGTACTAGTTGCACCAACATCCTCATGATGCATAACTGCAAACAGATTAGTACCTACTGTATCCAGCATCCCCTCCATTTCACATTTAAATCCTTTGTTGTCATCTAACTAGTTTACTTATCGGGACTTTGATAAACATCTTATTGGTATCTGGAATGACTCGAGGTGCCATTTCTGTCAGCATGTTACCTTCTATTTTCTTGAGGAAGAAAGCATCTCCCACAAACATCATCTAACTCTTTCTTCTTCATTTTCAAGGGATCCAATTTCTGTGACTCGATCAATCATCCATACCGTCTTCTTCATACAAAAACTGCATAACATCACCTAACGAGCACCTAATAGTACTATCATACTTGACCATGATGTCTCCATACTCTTCACAATGAATATAACCGCTTTCACCGCTGTGTCAATAAGAACTTTTTATCAGACTCATGGCACGGAAGAAGAACTCCTGTGGCATTCACCAACCCAGATGTGAGTTCTCCACTAAGCCACGACTTTCTGAGCTATGTCTTTGGTGAAATGAGGTAATTTTTTAGCAATGAAGCCCTAAGGTATTCGTTCGCTTGAGATATGGGAGAACCTGTCATTGGAACTTCTTTCCCTTGTTCACAACTCTCCAGTGAAGGCTTTCAGGCAAGCTCTTTCAGGATTAGCTTGCGATAACGCTAACAATTTTTGAGATAGGGAATGAGCTTTTCATCAACCCTGTCTTTTGCCAACAACGTTTGTTTCAAAATCCAATTGATGAAACCATTTGACCTTTGTATTCATTCACCAAATCTTGTTCAGTACCATTCATAATTCTTTATGTATTTGGTAGTGTTTTTAAATCAGCTCCAACCAACTTATGGTGCATAGGTGAACCCCTCCCCTTCACTCTGTTCCAGTTTTTTGGATTTGAAATAGCCATATGTGCTTCGTACTTGCATCTCGATTTAATGCCATAATTCTTATTTGTATTTTACTTGTTACTGGTGTTGCTGGGAAATTGTGCGCTGATAGGATCACATACTTGGTTTGAGGTAGAGAGAGGATGGCAAGTTCGGTCGTTTCTGTCATGAGGTAGCCCCACAACAAATCACCAACATATGCGAGCACCCCCATTGACCAATTCGATGGTATGCCTCTAAGAATAGCTGGTAGAAATCGAAGAGCTGAGGAAAGATCATATGTATATATAATCATGTGTAGCAACTCAATAGATGAAAAATCTCATCCATATATGTAAATTAAAAACGACTTAGTCCACAACTACTACCCAGAGTGTCCATTAACGCTCCTGTCCAGTGCGAGGACATATTCTGTATCCCATAGTGAAAGTGCTCCTCCTGAAGCTCCTTATTGCCTATTCCTAGAACGATGCATCCTGTGCATCTACCTCACTTGGCTTGCTCGCAACTCCTCCCCGATTCCTCTAAAGAAGAGAGGTTTGATGCTTCTGAATCCATTGTATTAATTCCCAGTTAGCTCTTTAAAATCAGCCTTCCTAGTGGGGTCATTTGAATTGTTACAACCTTTAGACTAAGACTGGCAACTACAGAGGGATGAGATTTTTTAAAAGGATCCAATTACTTTGAAAGAATTGAATGACGATGGGCTGGGGGGAATTTTCGAACAAGTCCCGACATTCAAAAAGCTCTTGTTTAAGAAAAGAGAGCTGTCTTTACACCTCGCTTATTGACTTCTTGTATTTGCTTCCTCCGCCTGCCTTTAGATTTTTACTCTCTGACAAACTTTTGTGAGCACAACTTGTATCATCATCGTAAGCCTTAATCAGCACTTGCTAGAGAGACAATTTGTTAGTACAATAAATAGGAAGTATCTAAAATCAAGTAGGCAACCAGAAAAGGAGTGATCACAGCACCGCTTCACCCTCTTATCAGATGTGTCCATCACAGTCAGTCCAGGTTTTGCCTGCAGTCGCTTCTCTTGTCCAGCCTTGATAAGTTGATTCAGTTCGTTTCTCGAGCGTAAGATCTTTTCATTAATTTTGTCCATTGTTGCTGCAGCAACAATTGCGTCCCAAATTCCACTACTAAAACCATTCTGTAAAAGCCAATAAGTAACCAGCCTCTTCGTGTGGCACAAATACTTGAGGCTGCATCAAGACCAGCCTATTCCCTGAATAACCATATTCACATGTCAGCAAAACTAAACAAAGTCATCAAAATTGGATTGAGAAAGTAATGTCACTGGAGGTTGCATACCAGATAACATGAATAAGACAAGCAGTGGATGTTTCAAGGGTCATCTTGTATAAGAGTGCCTGAAAGAAGCTCCCCCTCTCCATTCTAACTTGGGTATCCCCAGGCCATAAAAGGTTCATCATCATCAACTTTATCCCGATTAGGAGTCGGCTAGGCCAGGCAAAGGTTCTTAACAGATTTCTCTGTTTTTGGGATGATAAAATTAAACACTTGTTTTCCTGTCCATGTCTTCTAGTTTTCAGGATTGCTAAAGGAGGTATTTTAGCTTCAAAATCCTCCCACCGCATCAACATGTTCATAAAGACCTCCTCACATAGAAGGAAAAAGGAAATCTCAGTGATCCTACAAGGAATAACACATTCAAAATACATTAAAAAAAGTGAAAAAAAAAAAAATGGCCTTCTCTATGAATAGAGAATGCCAAGATGATCAAGAATTTGGTTCCAAATCTTCTTGGACAGGTTAATAAACAATGGCAGCAGAAGGAACCAAAACCCATTTTCTACCATATTCACATCAGAAATCAATTTTCCACCTGAGTTTTTGCAGTGGGGCCTACGCAATGTGAGATGGAAATGAATGAGGATAAGTACGAAAGAAATTACGTAAAAAAAGGAGGGTATAACACTTTAGGTAGGCCATGCCATGCCCTACTAATCTTCCCACTAGAGGATCCTAACCACTGCTTAATTGGGGCCTAAAAATGGTCAGATCACCAGAGCTGCAGATTATAGTCAGCATAATCGGTACAATTTAGTGGGCCAGGATTTTCTGATGCTTCTACAGATTTTTCCAGATGGTCTATTTAGGCCCGCAAGCTTCCATCAGATAAATGATTGCACTCAAACTCCCACAAGCTCCCAAACTCCACACGGAAGATCAATAACCTTGGCGATTTCTACTAATGTAAGTCATTTTTAATTTAATCAAAAGGTTCGCATGCGAGAAGTGATGATTTGGCCAGTGAATTGACACCAATGTTGCACCCCACTCCACTCATATGAATGGCTTCACAATAGAATGTCATTGGGTTAGGAAACATGGCACCAGACAAGCCCAAGTTGCGAGAAGGGATTTTGGAGGTTTCTGCCAAGGGAAGAAGCTGACCAGTTTCCAGGCAATCCCAAGGCGAAATTCTGCAAAGGTTCATACAAAGTCCTCAGACCAGAATCCAATTGCTTGCATTTTATCTTAACAACACAATTCCTGTCCTGTGGGTACAGTCAATTCATAGGCTATATTACCACAACTAAAGCACCGAAGCCCCAATCATAGGACGCCATTCAATCAATGTAGCTTTTCCCTGTTGTCTATTTGTGTTTTCAACTTCCTCGTGCAAACTACTGATAAATATTGCTATTTTGCCATAGCCATGCACGAGGGAGAGAGAGAAGTGCAGCATGCCAAAGAATGCATCAAGATGGAGTAGGGAAATAATATAACTTAATTACAAGCAATGTACAACACATTCATCAGTTTGTGCTTTCACCATTCAACAGTTACATTGGTGGAAAATTGGCCATAGATATATGGCAAATGATTATTACATTTCCATAAGTAACAGAGTTTCATCACGGGATGTGAAAACTAAACAACCCCAATTACACAGTTGGAAGTAGAGACGGGTCAGCCAAAGCTGAAGTTGTTTACTATTTCTTTGTACTTTCAATTTTGGTAGCAGTAGCAGGGGTAGATGCAGATGCAAACGAAACTGTCGGCAAGGGATGATCCTTCACAGTCAGGCTCAGAACCTCAGGCCTTGCATAGTGTCCGATCACATCGAAGTCAAACTTGGCTCGTGCAATTTCTCCGAGATCTGCATATCATATTAAACATCAGATTCATATTTTTTATCAGAGAAGTAAGGTTTTCTCCATAAGATGAATATATCTGCATATGTGTGTGTGTGCACGTGCGTGCATGAGTGATTGTCAATCATATCTAGGTTTGCCTCCATTGCTGTTTCTATTGTGGATCAGAAGTTCAGGTTTATCATTTTTATCATTTTAGTACTTTCAAATTATAAATATTTATGTGAATTGATGAAAAATACAAAATACCTAGATCAGCAGAAATGAGGGCCTCTCCTTCATAATTGGGTCCTGCCAAGACAGCTCCTAATGGAGAGATAATGACACTGCCTCCTGCACATACTACCGAATCTGGAGAGAGATCATCTTCTGCACCTCCAAAAAGATATTCTGGAGGTGGTGGATAGTCCTTTCTTCTGCAGAACTGGTTTGCAGACAGAACAAAGCATCCACCCTCAAGAGCAATGTGGGTCATGGATGCCTGCCAAACTTCCCTGGAATCAGCTGTAGGTGCGCAATATATTTCAATACCTGAATAAATAAAGGTCATGTAAGAGATACGAGATAATAATAGAAACAGTACTAAGTAATAACCAGTCCCTAATGTGAAAACAATCAAAACCAGCTTAAAACATGACAATGAAAAACATCAAGATCACATACACATTTAGTGGGAACACGAATGTGCCTCAAGGGAAACAGAAATTCTGTTTCTTTTCCAAACTCAGACCTTAGAATTGCCAATTTAATCTTACACATGGCAAAGAATCCAATGTTTCAATCCAACCATGTCTTTAAGAAATTTTCAACCATTATTGATCAACAATAGACCAAACTTGCAAATCAGTGTCTCCAGAACAAAACTTAGGCTGCCACCAAGAGTAAAAATTATAAAGCATTTAAATGAAAGATATATTTCCAAACATGATAACTGCACAAGAAAAAAAAATTTGAGCGAGAAAATAGGTCAAAAGAAAATTATAATCATCAAAACTAGGATGCCAGTTCTGAACCATTTACCTTTGCCATACAATGCTGTTCTTGCAAGCGGCATTCTATTTTCCCAGCAAATAAGGGCACCTATCTTTCCAACTGGAGTGTCAAACACAGGAATAGTTGATCCATCCCCGAACCCCCATATTACGCGTTCCAAGGCAGTTGGCATTAGCTTACGGTGTTTCCCCAAGTACTGGCCTTGAGAATCAAAAAACAGAACTGTACAGTAAAGGGTGTACCCTTCCTTCTCTATAACACCCATTACTAGATAGACTTTATACTTTCCAGCCATTGCTGCTAACCGGTCAACTTCAGGACCTGTAGAAGCATAAACAGCAAGATTAGATCTACTGAATGAAACTAGCTTGTTCTTGTTACAGCTCAGCACAAATTGCCCCTCATTTTATTGCCATTATGGCCTGTTCTAATCATATTTTCTCCCTCCTTAACCCTTTCTAAAGGTTGTTGTCAGAATTCCTTACTACAAACATTGGAGGACAACTTTACACTTCACAACCATGCCAATAGCTGCAAAACAAATGGCAAGCAAGCCAAAGTACACTCAAAGCAAGTCTACTCAAGCCATGTATACATGTGTAAATTGCTCTATGTAAAGACAGAGACTGGTAAGTAGTAGGTACCTATCCAGCAGTTGTCCTAACTAATGGCAGAGATGCTGTTCATTTTCTGTTTGAGCTGCATCCTAGATGTGCAAAATCAAAGGAAAATGCTGACTGGGATACTTGAAGGCATCACAAGAGGCATACCAGGCACTTCAATTGCAGAAGCATGATACTTCCGGAACTCTTCTCTGCCCTTGGCTGATCGGCTACCTATGGCAACACCAAAGGTTGAACCGCGGGGATAACCGCCAACAAATGCTTCCGGGAAAACGACTAATTGTGCCCCATATGAAGCAGCATCTGCAATCAGTCTCTCTGCCTTATCTGTTATTTCAGCAGACATATGAGAAATTTCATAAAAACATTAAGTTCAATCGCTAGAGGTAATAACTAAAGACATTAAATAGCACATGAAGCTTTCTTCAATAACTCCACAGAATGACCTCACCATTCAATACAAAGTCAGCCTTTCACTAACCACATTAATTAAGCATCTCACTACTATCTTGAAAAGTCATCTTCTGATTATAAAAAGGTTTTATCATTCTAATATCCTAGCTTTCGTATGCACTGGGATAAAAGGCAATAGTGTTATCTTTCCACAACTGAGTAACACATAATAACTTGCAAAGAACTATAAGAATCGCAAAAAAACTCTTTTGCAGTGAGCTAACAAGACAAAGGGAAAGCAATATCAGAGCCTTAAATGTATATGAGAGTGGTTCCCTTGCACAAGGACTGCACTTGCATCTTAACACTTGAGTAATCTGGAACATTAAGGGGGCAAAACTCCAGCTTCAACTGATAACAAATTAAAACAACACCTAAATACATAGGCAAATAAAACTCTTCATGATGGTTTTTACAGTAGCAAATACATAAGCTATGCATAATCTCTAACATCACTTCCATATTTGATTCATCTGAACACTGTATTCCTATACCTTTTTTCTTAATCTATCCATATATTTTCTGTTCGATCCAACAACCAAAGTTTTCCGGGTCTCACTTCTCTTACAACTACTTCCCACCGTCCAATTTTATCTATGTCTCTTGCACATTGTTTCAAATGGGGTTTTCCACCTCCTCACTATGTTTTCTATCCCCGAATAGGAGAAGCAAACTCTTCACGTTCTCATTCAATTTGTGAGTTTGAGGCCAGAAAGATAAGAATCTCTATCTCTCACTTCCAAAATAAGAAATCATGTCCCTTGGGATGAAAATTTGTCAAAATATCAACATAAAAGCAATCAATTGACGCAAAATTACTATCAGTCCATGCAAAAGTGTTCTTCTTCATCTTTGTTCTTTCTCTATAAAAGAAGCTACTCAAAGACTCTAACATTCTCTGCCATTTCTACTCGAAGTTAAACACTAACAGGAAAAGAGGAAGAACAAGTACCATCACGAAAATCACAACAATTACATAGCTAAACCACAAATGAAACTACAACTCAACTCCGAAACCTAGATAGTAACCACTGCAAATTAGGAAAAACCCAGAAATCAAACAGATAAAAAGCCAATACCTAGAGTTGCAGGAGTATCATAAAACACGGTGGAGGCCTGCACGACAGTAGCTCTAACAGCAGTTGGAGAAGAATCCGAACCCATATCCACTTCGGCAATTACAGGTTGAGGAATCGAAGTAGGAACCAGAGCCATTACTGATAAGAAGGATTTTAATTTGGTAAGAAGATCGGTAATGGATGGCTAGGGTTTGGGCTTGCCGTATTTCTTGCGGAAATGCTCCCTTACGAACTCGTCCCTCGCTAGGGTGCGAGCTCGCAGAGGTTCGATGTTGACGTAGGAGAAATGGGCGCCGATGGCGAAGAGAGTGGCTCCTGTTAAGAAGCAGAGGATTGCTTGGGCTCTTTGCTTGGGGGTGTACGGGTAAAACCACATGGACGACAATAACTTCTCCTCTGTCTGCAGCGCGTTGGAGTGCACGGAGAAGAAAGTTCCGGAGTTTAAGACCATAAAAGACGGAGAAGGGGCAGGGCTGCTAATGGTCCGCTTCGTGTTCGGTTCCACTACGACTAGAACCGGATCGTTCTGGGTTTCGGTTCCCGTTTACATGGTTAGGTTCGAGTTTGCATCGGTTCTATAGCCTAAACTTTCCCGAAATTTTCTCCAATTTGATGAAAATTAACAACATAAATAATAAGAGAAGTTGCTATGAGCATGGCAATACTTCAAGTGCATGCAACTCCACTACTTTTGTATAATGGGCCTTACCATACTATTGATTCATATTGTGCATCTAAAAAGGCTAGTTCCATTGCTCAAAGTTTCTGCGTATGAAAAAGGGGCAAACTACAAAGGTCTAATATTGAATATTTACTAATGCACAGTTCATAGTCAAAACAACACATCTAACACCCAAGAAATTGTGCTTCTTCTTTTTTACGTTGTTAGACATAGATGGTCAGAAGCCCTTCATAAGAACAATGTAATTCATCTAATTTCTTTGACCTACTTGATCTATTTTGATAATGCTATTGTACAAGTAAATATCAAAGCCCAGGGGAGTCAAATGAACTGTATAAATTAATAATATAGTTGGCTCTATTACACAAAAGTGAATGACTTGCACGCTCTCACGTTGTTGTCATGCTGTATACCAACACTCCTTTGCATGAAAATATAGTCTGCACTTGCAAACTCATTCAAGTGCCGTGAGCTTAACAAAATATGTGATACTCGCCTGTTATGTTCTACTTTCAGTTTTGGCCCGATTCTTCTAACATAAAATTGGAACAAGTCCAAAATTAATTTGATTCCGTTGGTAAAGAATTGGAACTAGACCATCGGATAGAGTTGAAGGACTAGAACCTAATTTTTACAGTCTAGTTTTTGTTAATTCTTCTAACACTCCTAATAAAGAGGGTGTTATGCATTAAAAATCATTTATCACTTTTTTATTGTTACTAGGGAATAATTAGAAAGCAAATCAGGATCAAGCATAATTAGAAAGCATATTCATCACTCATCCCCGTGATTCACTTCGTTGTAGTGTTGTGCACAATCATATGTTAAGATGCCTCGGAATTATTCAAAGTTAGCCAAGGGGTCCTACAAGAATCATATATTAAGATGCCTCGGAATAAATTATTAAAGAGGAAGTTTGAAAAGAGGTTTATTCGTTAACGTAATGTTAAAGGCAAAGTTAACGCCCAAAATTTCGTCTTAGTGCGTTTTACATGTGTTTAAGAAAGAACAGGGTTTTGTTGGAAGGTAGTATGGGGTTGCTTTCATATTCCATCGTCGTCGTGGAAAAAACAAAAAATAGCCGTCGGGCATCAAAGTCCCAGGGCAAAGTCTCTCCCATAGGCAATCAGGTTTTGAGGGTAAAACAGGGACAATTAAAAGGCCATGGAGCCAGCATTTCAGAAGCTTGGATCGGGTTTTGGATTAAGGAGTCACCACATGAAGCTGAAAGAGTTCAGCTTGCTTAGTAGGATTTGGCCTGAAGAATTAAGCATGTTTAATTGTAAAAGAAGGCTATCAGCCAAAGTAAGATATAATATATGGAATGCAATTTTAGCAAAGAGTAGGAGGAGAATACCAGTTAAGATTGATAACTAATAAGTTCACGTAAAAGACAGCTTTCGGTACTTAGGATCAATGATTCATGAGCGTAGAGAGAGTGAGAGTGAGAGTGAGAGGGAGATTACCCAAAGAATACAAGCGAGTTAGAACAAATGGAGATGTGCATATGGGGTTTTGTGTTGATCGGCAAGTGCCACTTAAACTGAAAGGTTATTAACTCAATGATTCTCTAAAAAATTGTGAAACATGACAAGTAAGGTTGGGTTGAGCAATGGGCCCCGCATAAGTCAAGGTTTCTATTGGGCTCAAATTTAGGTGAATTAAAAATCCTAATGTTGTTAAATTATGTATCATACTAGGAATTTAATGATTTGAAATTCCACTTTAGATTCCTTAAAAATTTTGAGCAATTTTGCTTGAAAATATTCTTTTATTATAAATCAAGTAATTATAAATTAAATTAAATCATTGAAATTTGATGATGAAAAGTTGAATATTGGATTGTGCTCATTGAGAGCTTTCCAACGATACGGGGAACTCGTAAAACAAAGATCAGAACCCAAATTTTCAAAAATTTTACAAATGAAAGGGGGTCCAACTTGATAATTGTACCCCCTGAGCTAACTCTTTTGCACAGTGTCATAGGAAAGCGAGTCGACACGTTGGAGTCAAACTTGACACATGGACACAAGGTAAAAGCCACTGATGACTTTCCCCACATTTCCCTTCTCCCCATAGATCATCACTATCTCCCATCTCTTTCTCCGGTGACAAGAAATCATTGTTGACGATGAAGACCTCACCCCACCATCGTCTCTCTATTCCTCTCCTCCTCCTCGTGGTCATCAACTAATGCCAAAGTCCGGCTTGCAAGAAGATCCAATGATGGCACCTCCTCCTACCAGGAATCTGCCAACAGGACAATTGGTAAGTCCTCCTCTCTCCCTCTCTTCTTTGCATTTTTCTTTTCTTCTTCTATTCCTCCCAACTCACCTAATCAGCATTCCGTTAGTATCACCATTTTTCTGGCAATGGGAATGGTGAGAAAATCAACTAGTTGAAAAACATAGTTAGTAGAATGACATCTAATCAATGATCAGAATAGTTCATCTTGTTTATTAGATCATTATGACTAAATGCCTCTAGTTCATGAAAATTCATCATGTAATGACGCCAAAAATTAAGAAAAATAATAAAAATAATTGATTTAAAAAGTTAGATAAAATCTAGCAAAAAACTCAAGATTTCGATAGAATTTGCAGAGAAAAACTAGATATGATTCAAATTCATAAATTTCCAACCAAATCTATACAATTTGGTGCAGTTTGCATGTTATGTACATGGCTGGCAACTACTGGAATCCGGTCACCTTCTCTACCAATGGCAACATTTTTGGCAAACCCCTAAAAATGTAAAAATTTAGAATTTTTATGATTTGGATAAATCACTCATGATCCTTTCATCCATAAAGGCAGATTGTCAATCAGGAATCAATTGGTCCTTAAATTTTTAATCAAGAACTTGGTAGTACGTAGGAAAAACTAAAATCATAGCATTCGACTGTTAAAAACACAATCAGAAGGTAGATTTGTGAAAATGTGACTTCAATTACTCATTAGTAATAAATTGTGATAGAAATGATAAACCAATTATGAATTAGTTGATGGAAGATTCGATCTAACTGTCTAACTCAATCGGTGATGATCAAACGTTAGGAAAGGTGATCAAACCATAGATTATGGTTAAAATCATTGAATTGTTGAATAACTTACCTTTAATGATGGGAATTGAAACCTCTAGATATACGCACCTGATCTAGAACATCGATTAAAGACCAGTGGTAATCTTAGTACATAGCGACCAATTGGTGTCCTGATTATCGATCTAGATGTCAGACTATGATGCCTTTCAAGATGGTAAACCCTGAGGGAGAAGGGCTACCTGGTTGATTGTAGCTAAGGTGAAGCTGACCAAGATGGTAAATCCTAGGGAATGGATTGTCAGTTATTAAGCCTCCAAAATGGTAAACCCTGAGGGAAATGGCTGCCTAGTTCTTTGAAATTACGGTAAAGCCACCAAAGATAGTAAATCCTTAGGGATGAGCTATCAAGGATTGAGCCTCCAAAGATGGTAAACCCTGAGGGAAATGGCTGCTTGGTCTTTTGGGATCATGGTGAAGCCGCCCAAGATGGTAAACCCTGAGGGAAGACCTGGAAGACTTGAGTCTCCCAAGATAGTATCCTAAGGAAAAGGGCTACCTGGTTAATTGCGACTGTGGCAGAGCTACTCAAGATGATAAATCTTAAGGGAACCTGACATTGGAGATGCTCAAGATGGTAAGCTTGGGAAAAAGGGCTGCCTAGTTCTTTGGAATTATAGTAGAGCCACCAAGATGGTAAACCTTATAGGTCTAATTGCCTTCTATATGATAGTCATAGTGGGCTGTCCAAGATAGTAAACCTTGAGAGAGATGACTACTTGATCAATATGATGATGTCATACTTGTTTATTATTGTTGATGAAATAATCAAACGAAATATATTCATGTACGGTTTATCTAAATGCTATGCTTATGGTTTTATATTTTGAATTTGGAATAAAGTTTATAACTTCATTACTCATCTGTTGAAATAGAAATGAATGTCATGTGGTTGGACATGAATGATGATTTAGTATTGTATGGATTTGTTTGTATGCTTTGATTTGTCATGTAGTTAGACATGAATGGGAAGTTGATATTGTATAGATCTATTTGCATGCTATGATAATTGCTTTACAGTTTGGATTTAGAATACACTGTATTTCTATTCTAATACCACTATGTTATATCTGACAATACATGCTAAGCTCAACAAGAATGATAGGATATGCATGTGTTTAGTTCTTTTTCTTTATTAGGCTTCGTAGCTCACTTTATTATTTTTCAAGTACTAGTTAAGTTGATGAGGGGAAGGCTCTTGAAGGAAATGAATAAAGCCTGACTAAGTGACAATGTTACATGTTGACCTATATATGTATGTTAGTGATGAGTATAAGCTATGTTCTATTATCTGATGAGTAACCTTATGCATCTATTTCTAACATTCTATATATTTTATGTTGATGATGTGTATATGGGATTTAGTTAAAACTTCGAGTTAACAAGCAGAGGTTTTAATAATTTACTATGATGAATTGTGTGGAAATTGAGTCTCCTATAGACATTTTAGAATTATTATACTGTCTATCAAGTCAATCGCATTGCATGCGTTAAATGCATAAGTTTGAAAAATAAAGGAGACTCTGTCAAAATTTTAGTAGAATTTAGCAGTTAAAAAATACTATCATCTAAACCATGACTTGCATAGGACAAGAGCATTTAGCTCTTTCAATACTTCCATTGCAATATATGGACAAAAAAAAAAATCCATGTAGGTTTTACTTGAACTAATTGTTATTGTTTGATTACATTAAACCGTGGCCTTGAGGATTGGGGTCATGACAGATGGCCATAAGGTGGCCATGCTTTATGGATCTAAGTATTGGGCAATTAAGAAATATCACTTTCATAGGATGAGCGTCGTGGAAATAAGGATGTTTAGATGGATAAGCGGCAAGATAAGAAAGGATAGAATTAGGCATGAAAATATTAGAGAAAACTTACAAGTTGCACAATGGATAACAAGATGATTGGCCAAAAGTCATCTAGTATAGTGGGTGATAGACAATAGAGTGTATCTCCTTGTTGTGCTTGGTTGGAGGTTTAAGGTGACACAGTTTCATTGTTGAGGAGATTTAAAGTAGATTAAGAAATTAGAATATAAGTTTTAGACAGTGATCTAATTCTTAATTGCACCAAAAATAAAAAAACAAAAAAAATATGATTGTATCATATAATTATTTCAATGATAACGCCTTAATATAATGTTACAGCTACACGTTCTAGATAGTGTTCTAATTCTTCGTTGTATAAAAAAAAAAAAGAAAAGAAAAAAAGGAGATATGATTTTATCATATAATCATTTCAATGATAAAGCCCCAAAATCATTATAATGTTACAGCCACTGGCGAAATGATTTACCATCATGAACAAAGCTGAGTCCCTCAGGATGATTGCACTTGACGTGCAATTCGAGACTTAAAGCCTTGACTAGAATCACCCTACTACAAATTAAAGAATAACCCACAAATGAAAACAACTAAATAAATAAAAACCAATGCCTAAAGTAGCAGGTGTATCATAAAACACAGTAGCCGCCTGCATTAACTGTAGCTAGCTCTAACGGAGTTGGACAAGAATCCGAATCCGAATCCGAATCCACATCCTCTTACGGCAAATACAGGTTAGGGAATCGAAATAGGAACCAGAGTCATTGCTGAAAAAAGGATTTGATTTGGTTAGAAGATTAGGATTGGCTGGTTAGAAGATTAGGATCGACTAATGTTTTACTTTAGTCGATTGTGTATCCTATTTTTTGGATGTTTGTTGCAATTTATAAGCATGAAAGCGAGTCTTGGTATAATGGTAGAATTGTCATCGTGTGATCTTAAGATCACGGATTCAAGGAGCGGAGACAGCTTCTTCCAAAATGTAAAGTAAGACCACGTACTATTAACCTTTGTGGTCCATGCCTTTCCCAGATCCCTCTTATGCAGGAGCTTAGGTTTGTTTCTAGAGTATAAGAAAATTGACTGTAGATGCACTGGCTCCATTCAACATTTAACCTAAGCAAGTTTTTCTGAAAGGTGTAAGCACGTTTGGTTTAATTAGGGGAACCTACCTGATTATTCATAGGAATCAGGGTTAGGGGTAAAAAGTCTTTGACAGAATAGAATTAGGGTAAAAGCCATTGCCCGGTTGGTTAGGGTCAATTAGTGAGGAGAAAAACATTAAGATCAAGGTCAGGAACAGCCAGATTACTCCAATAAGGGGGCCATTGTCATACCTAGGTGTTCTATAGTAAATGCATGTGGGGCTTGATCTTCAGTTGATCAAAACCTTTAGTCGTTAACTAGATATGCGATGCGCTGTTGTCCAAGGATCATCTCCGTTGGAGATCCTAACGTCCTAAAATCTCAAGCAATCCATGAGACAGAGTGCTTGAGGAGCTATTATACGGCGGATGCACCTATTTTTTCTAAATAAATATTAGGGCTAAAATAGAAGTGGGACTTTTGATGATCGCCACTAGTCATGTGATTGGGTGTATATGTAAAGATCGTCCACCAATCCTTCCTCTTCTTCTTTTTTTGTTTTTTTGTACAATTAAGACTTACAAAACAAATTATGTAGAATTTTCTTAATTCGTAAATCAACTTAAAATTTTCATAAAAGGGTGAAAGTGCCACCTCGAAACTCCAATGAATGGTGCTTTACAGCTTTAAAGATGACCGTTACTTTTTTCGCCCTATCTAATACTAGAAATCTTTTTCTGGTATTTCTTCTCCGTCAATAAAATTCTCAGTGGCATTCAAAGAATAAAAGATGCAACATCTTTCGAAATTACAGTCGATTTCACTTGGGCATGCAAGACAATGACGAGAAATGCATGAAATTTTATTTCATACGTAGGAATTAAAATAAATTACATTGGCTCACTAGATCTGGCATAAGACATGTAATCAATGATAAAACAGGAGGTATAAGCACGCCAAGCGATCCCTTCTAATTACCATTTCATTGTTAATGTCCAATCGATCCCCTCATTGATAAGGAATTCAGGCATGGCGTAAATGGATAGGCCCTCAGCCGGTCTTTGCCATGAAGACAATCTGTATAGTCTCCTTCTTGTATAAGGCTACAAATCTCCACCAACCGTGTAGTAGCAAGATTCTAGGCACAGAGCCTAGAGGTTTTTTCAAAGAAAACAACTACAAATCACGAGTTTGGTGCTGGTTATGGATCATGGAAGCCATGAGCAACACTTTGAATGGCTTACATCTTCTAAAATGTGGGCCTAGCTCTTACATGGCCTATAATTTGAAAGGACTAGATCTTATAAAATGAGAGCCCTAGCCATGAGCAATACTTTAAATGACTTAGATCCTCTAAAAAATGTGGACCTACATCTTACATGGCATATAATCTAAAAGGATTAGATCTTCTAAATTGAGGGCACATGTCTTACAAAACCTATGATTCGAATGGTTTTAAAGATCTAAACTATTCAGAATTATAGGTAAAATAAGAGCTAGGCCCATATTTTAGAAGATCTAAGCCATCCAAATTATAGACCATGTAAGACAGAACCGTACCCCATGAGAGGCATTTTTTATTTAAAATTAAAAAATATAGGCAAAACACTCCTGAAATAGCATGACTACACTATGTAATGCATTGCAAAGGATAGTTATATACCTTTGTCAAATTTAAAAGAATATATATATATATTTGACATTCAAAAAAATATCTTTTTTTTACTTAAATTATTATAATACAAATAAAAAATAACCTCATTTGAATTCAATAATACTCTCAAGACCTAATTTGAAGAGAAAAAAAGTAAACTCTTGGCTTCTATTACAGAATTGAATTTTTTGAGCTTGGGTGAAAATTTTAAAACTCAAATGTTAAAGATAATTTTAGTTTAAATATTTAAAATAGTATATTATTAAAATAAAAAGTTCGATAAGAAAATTCAAAGTCACTTAAAATCTTGAAAGCATAACTTTAAAAACTCTTTTGAATACCCTTTGCTTATGAAGAATATAGTCGAAACTATAGTATAAAAATTTCGATGCCAACGATCCCACTTTTTATTAGTCTAAATCATTCACTTGTAGACTATTACGACGAGTGATTCACTAAGTTGAACGTATATGACAACCACAAATCTCTATTTTGTGATTTGTAGTTGGTTGTTAAAAAGAGCTAGAAATTTTAGATCTCCATCTACAATAAAGAAACTCCTCATATCCGCCATGACATGGGCTACACGCCCATCCCACTCTTCGGCAAACTATATCTCCAGCCACGACTACCTTTCAAAGATCAGCTCCACTCACAATCTTGTCCGCATCCAAGTGATCTATGACTAAAAACTTATCCATTTTATGATACAGCCACTGCTTTCTTTTCTCGAGTTTTAAATGGGGACTGGATAGTTTCAGTGTTTATTTTTCAACTAAAAGGCATAAGTTGGAATTATGCACCGGAGAAGATTGTGGTACATAACTCGTTCGCGGACAAGCTTGTGAATGATAGGACTTTTCCAAAGGTGACCGCAGCTGAAGTTAGCTTGCTGAAGAATAGGATGAGTGGGCACACAGGGGTGTGCATGCAGATATCGACATCAACTAAAGTGCTTGAGAAGTCCTCTCTTATTCCATTGTCATGGTTCACTTGGAGACGACGATCAAAGGCCTAGATAATGAAATGCATTCAGAATTTTGATCGACGGCCCATGCACAACCCGGTCTAGAATGTAGCTGGTTTGGATCTTTGAACAAATGGACCTTATTTATACTTCAACTTGCTAATATTTTTCAAGTAAAAATATGTGCATCCTCCACTTAACAACTCATCTATAGCATGCCCAGCATATTGATAGTTTGAATCAGTAAAATAATGGACTCTACTTGTACTTAACTTAACCTGCTAATATTTCACGTGCATCAACCATATAATAGTATCAAAACTTTGAACTTTGGAAGCTGTTAAATTGGTAGGTGCACATGGAAAAATCAGCGGATTAACGTGTCAGTAGGGTCTACTCTTTCCATTGATCCAAGTGGTCTATAGTCTAGGCCACACTATGGATAAGCTATGCACGAAATTTTGAGCTGATCTCATTACTCTAGGCTTTTGATTTTCGGCTTCCATTTAAACGGTTTCGATCCATGAAATAGTGGGTCCCACTTACTTCTTAAGCCGCTTTTGCATTTTGGATTATGGGAGTAGTGAAAACATGCGCCACCACGGGCCAGTTGGTGTTGTCATTTCACAAGAGGAAGACGGTGGCTTTGGTAGGGTGCGAGTGTAATAAATGCAATTTAAAGGCAACCTGAGTCACTTAGCCGGGAAAGTATGCACGACCAAAAATTCGCATTTGGGCTTTTAGAATAGTTACAGATGAGGGAAGGGAACAAATGAGATCCTGACAACAGACAGGCCACAAATGCAAAGATCTTTAACTGAATGATTTATCAACGGCCTACAACATATAATTCAAGCACAAAATTACGTACCAGTCATGGATCAACTCATAGATACATAGTCTTGTCACTGATGTATCTCTGTATCAAGGTAATCTCGGATCAATAATTTAGTCATTATCGTGATTCCCGTGGTTGTAATGTTGGTCCAAATCATACATTAAAGAATGACAAGGGGTCCAACATGAATTATTGCATTAAGATATTCTGGAAAGTATGATAGAAGACAAAGTTAGATAAAGGGTTCTCTTTAATTAATCAAAATTTAGTGCTTGTCTATCTTCCATGTGATTTATGACGGAAATGGAATTACCTTTTGGCGTAGCGACCCCCATCCTAGTACGAAAGTCGAAAACACGGAAATCATTTGGTCTTTATCCGCTAGTTGCTTTCATACATTGTCCTCGTCTTCTATCGTCTCGACGAAGCAAAAACCTGTCATAGAGTGACAAACGTGAGGCTCGAGACTCCACGTAATGGGACCTCTTACACGCCTACCCACTAGGGCCAGATCCTCCCATGCCTTACTAGCAGAAACTGTTCAAGAGTCGGGGGCGAACTCCACGCCCAAGAGCTCGATCCAGGACTGTAAAAGGGGTTGAACTCGAAAGAGCCTCTGCTTGCCACTCCGTGACAGACCGTTTTAGTTAGTCAGTGCCCCACAACTTCAATTTCCACCAATGATGAATCGTATCTCTTATTTTTTGGGCTCTGATGTATCGCATCTCTTATTTTATGGGCTCTACAAGAAGAGGAATGCTGGCGCCATAACATCCGAATAGAAGTGCAACTCTTCAATTTCGGTGCGTTGGGCCTCCCATACTATTGATCCGTGTTATCCATGTGCTTCCCTGACTTTGGATCTCTAATAGCCTCAAAATCATGCCAAAGGGAGTAAGTAGCATTCAAGAAATAGTGTTTTGTTTCATTGAACGTGGACTCATTTCTTAAATAGGGCTTTTTAACAATTCATGTTTACTAAAGCATGATTTTTGGGATGCTGGTGGAGTGGTACTAAGACATTCAAACTATGGGAGCCAGATGAGCAGTATGGATTAATGGTATGTGCTGTTAGTGTGTTGTGGCATTCTACAAGAGCAAGGAATTCTTGATACGCGTAAAAATGGCATGCCCAATTTTATATAGTCCACCCGGAGACTGATTTGAACAGTTCATTCATAGACCTAACAGTTTGACTAGTGGTTGCAGAGTGATGCCAATTGGATAATCCTTGGTACCTTCACATAAAAATGCTTTAATTCACACATAAACCAATATAGTCCAGTGTTTATTCTGAGGTGCCTCTTCTATAAGTGAATCACAAGTTCAAAGTACTACATTGCATCTTTTTATGAAGTGTGTCACAATGTAGAGTGGTTGCAAATTGAGAAGATGTTCTGGGGGTTACGTTTGGCAAGTGTCGACGATGAAGGCTGGTGTGTCTCCGAGGATATATATGACAAAGGTGTATATATTAACATTTATTGGGTGTGTGAGTTATTGATTAAAAAAGAAGAAGATATACTTCACGTCATCTGTTGTGTGATGTTGGTTATACACGCATATTGATTGTTCTTGGAATGACCACAAACAAATTTAATTGAATGTTAAATGTATTCCGGGGCATGACCCAGGCAAATTGCCAATCATGTTCAAAAACACATACAGATCTAACATGAAATCGCACCCAAGTCTTGATGGTCTCAAGTATAAACCTAATAATGGTAATGTAGTGAACGTATTACGGATACGTGGAAAATGAAACGAAAGGGAGGTTCAAGGCAAGATTGTCTCGAAATCACACTTAATATTGTCCCACGCAGCAAAGGAAGGACTAGTTAGTTTATTGTTTATTGGCTCGTATCCTATCCAACACATGACAAAAAAGATCACTGAAATATCAACACATCACTCATTTTTGGGATATTGATCGAAAGAAGGTACAGATTTTGGCCGGTGAATTGGGGTTCAATAAAGAATGCCTCGACAAAGTCCAAGCATTGTCCACTCAAAGTATAGCCACGTTGATTAGCAACCCGACAAAAACCAAGAGTATATGAACCCAAGAACCAGGCCATGAAAGGATAGCAAGAGCATCGCCAATTTAAGGAAGAGTAGCAATGAAAGAAGCCTCCAATACATTGGCAGAAGAGTGCCAAAAGAAAGATGAGGCACCAGTCATGGATGATCAATGCGTGATCTCCATAACAAACAAACTCCAAGCCTTGAACAAACCATGGCGCCCAAAGGCACGTTGCATCTACCGAGTCCCCGAATGCATTCATCAAGGCGACACGGAAGCCTACGAGCCTCAAATCGTTTCCATTGGACCGTATCACAGAGGCAAACCACACCTCAAAGCCATGGAATCCGACAAGTTACTCGGTCTAAATAGCACTCTCTCGCAGAAAAAACACATTAGCTTGGCTCGTTTAGTTGAAGAGACGAAGCACTCGGAGTCACAAATCCGAAGTGCCTACTTGGACGTCATCGATCTTACCCCCGACGAGTTCGTGGAGATGATGGTTCTTGACGGTATTTTCATCATCGATCTCCTTATAAATTATGGATCTTATTATGACCTCTCGAGTGCGGCTAAGTGGATGATTCCCTTACTAACCAATGATCTGCTGCTCTTAGAAAACCAGCTTCCTTTCTTTGTTTTGCAAGCCTTGTTTGATCTCATCTACCCCCCAGACCCAAGAGCCCAACCTTCGAGCGTGAAGCTCATGATGCATGCAATCCATTTTTTCAAGCGTCACTCGCAGATCTTCGACGAAAAAAGTTTCCCGGACGAACCTTGCCATTTGCTTCATTTGGTTCACGAGCAACTTCTACAGGATCCTTCAGACTATGCTACTTCTAGCAACCGCAGTTGTTCCAGCCTTTGTTGCTGTTTCCTTCTCACTGCAAAGAAATCGACCCGTTCAGAGCCCGTACTACGACTTCCGTCGGCAACAAAGCTTCGAGAGGCAGGAATCAGCTTTAAGAAGAAGCAAGGACGTGATTTACGTGTGAAATTCAATGATGGGTTGATGGAAATCCCGTATTTATATGTTGAAGATTCCACGAATTCTTTCTTCAGAAACCAAATAGCATGGGAGCAATGCTATCCTCATCAAACATCTTACTTCACGACATATATGTTATTCATGGATTATGTCGTCAATACGAGGAAGGATGTGGAAATACTTGACGAACATGGGATTCTTGAACATGGTTTAGGCAGTGATAAAGAAGTCGCCTTGCTCTTCAATAAGATTTCCAAGGGAATTGTTTACTACTCCGAAGGAGATACTTTCCTTGAGCATGTGTCGGGGAAAGTGGCAGATTATTGTGAGATTAAATACCATGTGTGGCGCGCGAAGCTTGTTCGTGATTATTTTGGCAACCCATGGGCGATTATCTCACTCCTTGCAGCGGTTTTCCTGCTCATTCTCACCGTTGTCTCGACCTTCTTTTCTGTGTTTGCCTATTACAGCCCCCCTTAAGATCTAAAATCGGCCTGTTTTCTTGAGAAGGCTCAGGAACCATGCATGGCACATCTTTTAGCTATGGAGACTTAGTAGCGTAGTAGAATGTTTTTCTCGAGAACTTATAGTAGCGTCTTGGTACCTTTTCCTGTTGTCCTTGAGAGATGTAGCTGAGGATCCATGTTTGGTTGTAATTATAGGGTTATATATAATATAGATAGCATGAAGTATCGTTCACTGAAGTTCCCCAATTTGGAGAGTTCTCTAGGCTTGTGACAGGGGAAAGTATCGAAAAACTTTTTCTTACCATTCTGGAGAACTTACAATAGTGTGTTTGTACCTTTTCCTGTTGTCTTTGAGAAATGTAGCTAAGGGTCCATGTTTGATTGTAATTATAGTGTTATATATAATATAGATAGCTTGAAGTATCGTTGATTGAAGTTCCCCAATTTGGAGAGTTCTATAGGCTTGTCCCAGGGGGAAGTATTGAAAAACTTTTTCGTAGGGATGGATTTTAGACCATCTCAATCTAGTCTCTAAGTTTCTTTATAATCAAATATCATACCCATTATGTCAAATGCTCTCTCTCTAAATTCATGACCCCATCTTTGGTTGATATAACTTATTCATCTCCGTCGACCTCTCCTAGATAGTTTGTGCAAAAACTCATGTCCAATAATTGCTTTTAGCTATTAGTTTTCCCTAGTTTCCTCTATTGAAAAGTTAATGATGAAAATACTAGTAGCTAGAAATGGATATGAACTTTTGCATCTGTCCTAAATTAGGGAGGATGAAGAATATTAATTGGTTAATCATCCAGAGGTGAGGCTTTTTTACATTGTCAAGCCCATTTCATCTTATAGAAGTGTGACGACCCGGGTTTTTCAACCCTATATATGTAAAAATTTTCGAAAGGTGGGGCCCCATTTTTTTTTTCAAAAAACCCAAATAGTGAAAATAATTTAAATCGAATTTCATTTTTAGAAAAATCCCGAGGTCAGCCATTGACACAAAACAAGATTTTATTTTTATTTTTATTTTCCAAGTAAACATGTTTAAAATAGATTTGCTATTCCAGGATCATCCAGTCATCAGCTACATTCCCATAACAGTATAATCAAGTCCAATAACATATGTACATACACAGTCCATGTGAAATTTGAACATACCTCTAAATGAGACTTCTCGATCACTATTCTTCTAACTCCTCATGTGTCCTGTCTTTCTTTAATATCTGAGGCATTGCAACAAACGCAATGCCCCATCAAGCAAGGCTTGGTAGGTACATAGACATTTAATGTATATCAATGGAACAAAATCGAATAATTGTATTGATACAGTGAGTAAATTAATTTTTACAAGAATATAATTATTTTAAGCAATGCTAATAAAATCTCAAAACATCATATACGATAAAACATGCATCTCATGGATTTAAAACATGATATAATCTCATGTAAATGAGCATACAATAACAACAAGGCACCCTAAGGTATATGGGTCCCACGAGTGTCCCATACACTCGTATCACAGATCATGAGTACTCATATCAAACCTCTGAGTGTCGTCACACCCAGGCATACCATCACATCTTCATGCTCATCATGCATGCACACCAAATAAGAGTATGGATCGTCATGCCGCAGTGGCAACCCTCCATGGGTCTCAACCACCGCCGCTCCCCGTCGACACCATAACGGGAGACTTAGCGTCCGTCCCCATGGAAAGGCCCGGACCGGTAGTGTGGACTATCCATGTTACCAACCCCTACCGAATGCCATCTACGGGCAGGTGTCTATCATATCAAAATCTCATCACATCACAAATCTCGGAGGGTGGGATGGCCGACCCTCTCCCTCCTAGCATGACGCCCACCGGGTGAGAGCACCCGTCATAAAACTCAAAATACGAAAATCATGTATGTCGAAACCAAGAGCACTTGTGGCTCGCAATCCCCAAGGCACGCTCCTCATCCTGGAGTTAGCCTCTAAAAAGACCACCACCAAGCCTCTACTTTTCTTTCTCATAAAAACTCATCAATTTCAATGATGCAATAAGGAAAGATAATTTTCTAATTGTGTATAAGTAGATAATCTCAATCTCATGAAGCCATCGGTCATAGTCCATTCAATACATGATTGAAATCAAACAGCAATCATAGCATAAAACTCTAAATCTCACAAAATCATCGATTAATAATAAGTGCAATTTAAATCGCCATCAATCATAATGCCATGATAATACAAGGTTTTAAAATCAAAACGAAACATTAAATGTCGTCACCTACCTCAATTGTCGTTACTTAGCTCATGTCCCTCCTTCAGTCGAGTCCGAGAATACCTTGGTAAAGTCCTGAATGACGTTCAAACATAAGAGCTAGACGTTATTTCTAGGTTCACAGGGTAAGGTTAGATCTATATGATTTGTTGGTTTCTAGGGGTTACTCTCTAATATTTTTTTTGGTTGATCTATACCTAAGAATGTCTTGCATTTTATTGTATAATTGGGTCCGTGTCAAAATTACGGACGCAACGGTCCTTTTGGCTTGTCAAGCGGAGTTATATAGGCTCCGAAATTGGATTTTTCAAGGTCGCGCCTTAATGGGCGACCCAATTGTAGTGCCTAGGGTCCTGCACGCCACGGTTCTAGAGTGCGCGCTCTACGGTTTCTAGTATACGCGTGCACCCTGGTTGCACCGCAACCAGGTTGGGTCATGTACGCACGTCCGAATGGTGTGCTAGGGTGTGCACTCTGGACAGCATTGCGTGGACGCATCTTAGGCGTAGCTACGGCGTGCTTTGGCTCCTAGGACATCCCATGAGTCATGATCGAGCCAAGAAAACTATTCGCACGTGACGCGTGCACAAGGACAGCCCCCAGGGGGCTTGGTACAGATGTGTGTGTCAAGCTAGGCGCCCCTTGGACCGCGCCATGCACCCGAGGACGTCCGCACCCCTGGGACGCTCGTGCGCCCCTGGGAGGCGCTCTCTCTCCTCTCTTGACGAGTTTTCACCCGTCTGGTTTTCCTCCCCAAGGACCGGTGATTTCCGGTCGGAAAATTCCCAGATCCGGCGAGGATCTGGGCTGGGAATGAGGCGGAACGGAGGGGACTGTCTGGGAAGCCTGGAACGACACCCTGGTCGTAGGCCTAGGGTTTTGTAACGAACCCATCTTCTCCGGGTGGAAAAACCGGCTGGGCTAGGACTAGATCCGTCATGGATCTTGGCCTGGGGGAAGCAAAACGGAAAGGGAAAGAGAAGTGGCTTACCTGGGCAGCCTAGGGACGTCCTTTTCCCGGCGGTGCGTTTCCTCTACGCCTGCCTAAAAATCCTGTCGCCGGAACCCGTAAAGAAGGGGAAAACCCCAATGTCGGTCAAGACTGAAAAAGAAAAGAGGGAAAATGGGGAGACGGGGATGGCTGGTCTAACTTAACCTGGCCGTTGTCGGAGATTGCAGAGAGACGGGTTTCCGGTTTTTGCCGGAAACCCCAGTCTCAAATGACTGGAAAAGACGCCGGAAAAATGGGGTTTTTGGAGAGGGAAGATGGGGTTTTTATAGCCCTGCCATGGCGGTGCTTGCCAATGGCGGTGCCGCCATTGTCGGTGGCAGAAATCTCTGGAAACTAGGGTTTCTGGAGAAATCGAGAGGAAGGAGAAGACGGGGTGCCGTTATCAAAACGGCCCCCTGCGTTTTCTGTCTTTTTCGTTTTTAATTTAAATTACAGAAATACCCCTATCTTTAAACGGCCGTAACTTCTTCATACGCACTCCGTTTTGGGTGATTTTGGTCTTGTTGGATTCTTTTTTTGAGACGCATCTAATGGTACCATTTTCAGGACCAAGTTTCTGGGTTTAGTTAAGGCGACTAGTGAAATGACCAAAATGCCCTTATCTTCAAAATTGAACTTTTCATGGGCTTTTAATATTACAAAAATTGGGGTTATTACATTATTACCCCCTTAAAAGAATTTCGTCCTTGAAATTCCATAACTTATTATCTTCCAGGTATTTGTCTCTTAGATGGTTTCTTGGTGAATGCCTTCCCCCTTAGGAATCAAATCTAGGGTCATCCTCAATTTATCATTTTTATTGTTCCTCCTATAAGGCCTCACCTATAAGGGCTGTTTTCGCTGCGTACTCTGATGCTTACTCTCATACGTGCCAGTTTAACAATACCGGTCTCTAGCTGTAATGCATTTATCTCAAAATCCTCAGATGCTTATACTTTTCTCATTGTGTATAGGATAATCTCCTTGTAGGATCATGCTTCTTTATTCATGTATAAATTACTCCTTTCAAGATCATATTATCTTACTTCTCCTATTTCATTTTGAATAGCATAGGATAATCTCTTTCTCCTCTTCTTCCATCTAATGATCTCTTCATCATCCACATCTCCTTCTAAAACATCATATTGATCCTTGATCACACCCGAGTTGCTGAAAAACAAAATGGACTAGTCGCTGTCCTGTCTTGTTTCCTTTTTCAATAGAACTTTATTTAAGCAGATAGCGGCAAGGTAGGATATCATCAACTTTCCCTTTTATGGATTACATCCACTGGTGTTTCTCAGAAGCTAATGGACCCAATAAGATTCTACTTGCAACAATTGATATAGACATCAAACTACTTTCATCTCTAGCTGGTCACCCTTCTTCTTCGAAAATTTCTTGCAGCATAATGTCCGTAATTTTGATACTCTACTCAAAGTCTTAAATCCCATATGCTTTATCTCTATTACACTAAAATCATCACCAACTCAACTATTATTATTCCTTCGAATTTGATTGGTTTATCTTCCCAGATGATTCAAGATGAAAGATTTGTGTGGATCTATTCTTTCCTCAATAAAGTCATGACCTTTTTCTATTCACCCATTACTTATAGTTGTATCTCTATCTCGTTCTCTTTTTTTTTCTTCTTAATTGGTCAAAATCAATGTCTCCATTTGAGTGATTGCATATACTCGATCTTATTGTCAGACAGGAGAAACTTAATACTTCCAGGAAATGTTGAAGTTTTCTAATATCATCGAAATCCTTAATTGCCTATAGCCTCAAGAAAATTCATACAATGTCTTAATAATGTCATTGATCTTTTGGTCATGCTATACTTCTACTCAAGTTATCATTATTAGATAGCACTTTACTCTTCATAATACTCCAATTAAGTTATCCAAAATTGCTCTAAGTCCTTCAGGATCCATACCATTGTGATCTAGTACGAGTCACAGTTATCTCCTAGTATCATCTTGTATTCTTATCCCTATTAGACTATCATCAAAATCTTCTAATGACTCTCTTGTGTTCAAATTCTTTGTCACTCTTCTCAAAGTCTGCCTTTTACCTCCCCTATGATACTCATATTATATCCCTTTTGATAATATACTCATATTACAGGTCAGATAGTCATCTAGGTTCTTCAATTTTCTCACCTTTGATGAGATCAATCTATTATAGGTCAGAACTATCTACTAATAAGTTTACTAACATCTTCATTCATCATTCTCATCATAATATGATCCATATCTGAGTTTCCCTGTTTGCACCTTAATCTTTAAGTCGTCTTAGACTAGATTTTTGGATAAGGGTTGCACTATCCTCTGCCTAATTATTTGTTAAACCAAGCTGTGTTTCACCTATTTATTGATGGTGTGCATCTTTGTGATTTGATATTATTCGTGTTCTAGTCATCTCTACTACTTCTATTTATACTATAATTTATTCCTCAACTAAATCCACTTCAAGTTTAGATGAATACAATACTTCCTTAAAATTCTTAAGTTCTCATTTGTTGTAACCATCACTAATCCTGCTCAATTGGAGTTATAACAGCCTTTATACTTTTCAACATTTATAAGCATAGTCCAAGTTATAACTTGAATTCTTAAAAGTAATTTATATACACATGTCTTCTATCATATAGTAAAGTTTTCACCCAGAGAACTGATTCACAATCTTTATTCTGAATCTTTACTCACCATTAACAATTGTACCCTCTAAAGCGTCATACCTACTGTTCTCACATTAGATATTATATTCACAGTATGGTTTCTCCATTAGCAATCATCTATTAACATGAATATTCTCAGCTAGAGACATTAACTCACGCATGCCATGTAGCGATTTCTTACCCTTAGGAGCTTCATTATTCTCATAAGAATTTACTTTTCCTTTAGTTGATCCTTTTTCTTTTTCCATCACTATTCATGTCTCCCACTTGAATCATTGTCTATTAATGATATGATTCAACTCTATATATGATTTTCACTCTATCCTTCCACTTACTAGTTCAACTCCTAGCATCATTAAATGGTGTTTATTCTAGTTTCGTAATTTACTAAATGATTTACTCATTTAGCTCCTACCAGTTCTCATTCTCACTTTGGACTGTTATTTTTCATATGGACTTTTGGGATTGGCTGTGAGTGGATGAACCTGCTCTGATACCAACTGTGACGACCCGGGTTTTTCAACCCTATATATGTAAAATTTTTCGAAAGGTGGGGCCCCATTTTTTTTTTCAAAAAACCCAAATAGTGAAAATAATTTAAATCGAATTTCATTTTCAGAAAAATCCCAAGGTCAACCATTGACACAAAACAAGATTTTATTTTTATTTTTATTTTCCAAGTAAACATGTTTAAAATAGATTTGCTATTCCAGGATCATCCAGTCATCAGCTACATTCCCATAACAGTATAATCAAGTCCAATAACATATGTACATACACAGTCCATGTGAAATTTGAACATACCTCTAAATGAGACTTCTCGATCACTATTCTTCTAACTCCTCATGTGTCTGTCTTTCTTTAATATCCGAGGCATTGCAACAAACGCAATGCCTCAGAAGCAAGGCTTGGTAGGTACATAGACATTTAATGTATATCAATGGAACAAAATCGAATAATTGTATTGATACAGTGAGTAAATTAATTTTTACAAGAATATAATTATTTTAAGCAATGCTAATAAAATCTCAAAACATCATATACGATAAAACATGCATCTCATGGATTTAAAACATGATATAATCTCATGTAAATGAGCATACAATAACAACAAGGCACCCTAAGGTATATGGGTCCCACGAGTGTCCCATACACTCGTATCACAGATCATGAGTACTCATATCAAACCTCTGAGTGTCGTCACACCCAGGCATACCATCACATCTTCATGCTCATCATGCATGCACACCAAATAAGAGTATGGATCGTCATGCCGCAGTGGCAACCCTCCATGGGTCTCAACCACCGCCGCTCCCCGTCGACACCATAACGGGAGACTTAGCGTCTGTCCCCATGGAAATGCCCAAACCGGTAGTGTGGACTATCCATGTTACCAACCCCTACCGAATGCCATCTACGGGCAGGTGTCTATAATATCAAAATCTCATCACATCACAAATCTCGGAGGGTGGGTGCACGCGGCTCTCCCTCCTAGCATGACGCCCACCGGGTGAGAGCACCCGTCATAAAACTCAAAATACGAAAATCATGTATGTCGAAACCAAGAGCACTTGTGGCTCGCAATCCCCAAGGCACGCTCCTCATCCTGGAGTTAGCCTCTAAAAAGACCAGCCACCAAGCCTCTACTTTTCTTTCTCATAAAAACTCATCAATTTCAATGATGCAATAAGGAAAGATAATTTTCTAATTGTGTATAAGTAGATAATCTCAATCTCATGAAGCCATCGGTCATAGTCCATTCAATACATGATTGAAATCAAACAGCAATCATAGCATAAAACTCTAAATCTCACAAAATCATCGATTAATAATAAGTGCAATTTAAATCGCCATCAATCATAATGCCATGATAATACAAGGTTTTAAAATCAAAACGAAACATTAAATGTCGTCACCTACCTCAATTGTCGTTACTTAGCTCATGTCCCTCCTTCAGTCGAGTCCGAGAATACCTTGGTAAAGTCCTGAATGACGTTCAAACATAAGAGCTAGACGTTATTTCTAGGTTCACAGGGTAAGGTTAGATCTATATGATTTGTTGGTTTCTAGGGGTTACTCTCTAATATTTTTTTGGTTGATCTATACCTAAGAATGTCTTGCATTTTATTGTATAATTGGATCCGTGTCAAAATTACGGACGCAACGGTCCTTTTGGCTTGTCAAGCGGAGTTATATAGGCTCCGAAATTGGATTTTCAAGGTCGCGCCTTAATGGGCGACCCAATTGTAGTGCCTAGGGTCCTGCACGCCACGGTTCTAGAGTGCGCGCTCTACGGTTTCTAGTATACGCGTGCACCCTGGTTGCACCGCAACCAGGTTGGGTCATGTACGCACGTCCGAATGGTGTGCTAGGGTGTGCACTGCGGGACGGCATTGCGTGGACGCATCTTAGGCGTAGCTACGGCGTGCTTTGGCTCCTAGGACATCCCATGAGTCATGATCGAGCCAAGAAAACTATTCGCACGCGACGCGTGCGCAAGGACAGCCCCCAGGGGGCTTGGTACAGATGTGTGTGTCAAGCTAGGCGCCCCTTGGACCGCGCCATGCACCCGAGGACGTCCGCACCCCTGGGACGCTCGTGCGCCCCTGGGAGGCGCTCTCTCTCTCTCTCTCTCTCTCTCTCTCTCTCTCTCCTCTCTTGACGGGTTTTCACCCGTCTGGTTTTCCTCCCCAAGGACCGGTGATTTCCGGTCGGAAAATTCCCAGATCCGGCGAGGATCTGGGCTGGGAATGAGGCGGAACGGAGGGGACTGTCTGGGAAGCCTGGAACGACACCCTGGTCGTAGGCCTAGGGTTTTGTAACGAACCCATCTTCTCCGGGTTGGAAAACCGTTTGAGGACTAGATCTGTCATGGATCTTGGCTTGGGGGAAGCAAAACGGAAAGGGAAAGAGAAGTGGCTTACCTGGGCAGCCTAGGGACGTCCTTTTCCCGGCGGTGCGTTTCCTCTACGCTTGCCTAAAAATCCTGTCGCCGGAACTCGTAAAGAAGGGGAAAACCCCAATGTCGGTCAAGACTGAAAAAGAGAAGAGGGAAAATGGGGAGACGGGGATGGCTGGTCTAACTTCACCTGGCCGTTGTCGGAGATTGCAGAGAGACGGGTTTCCGGTTTTTGCCGGAAACCCCAGTCTCAAACGACTGGAAAAGACGCCGGAAAAATGGGGTTTTTGGAGAGGGAAGATGGGGTTTTTATAGCCCTGCCATGGCGGTGCTTGCCAATGGCGGTGCCGCCATTGTCGGTGGCAGAAATCTCTGGAAACTAGGGTTTCTGGAGAAATTGAGAGGAAGGAGAAGACGGGGTGCCATTATCAAAACGGCCCCCTGCGTTTTCTGTCTTTTTCGTTTTTAATTTAAATTACAGAAATACCCCTATCTTTAAACGGCCGTAACTTCTTCATACGGACTCCGTTTTGGGTGATTTTGGTCTTGTTGGATTTTTTTTTCCGAGACGCATCTAATGGTACCATTTTCAGGACCAAGTTTCTGGGTTTAGTTAAGGCGACTAGTGAAATGACCAAAATGCCCTTATCTTCAAAATTGAACTTTTCATGGGCTTTTAATATTACAAAAATTGGGGTCATTACAAGAAGTGAGCAACTGGGCATCATAATCGTCTTTAAATTATCTTCCTATTTTTCTGTAATAGCTAAGAATTAAAAAAAAAAAAAAAAACTCCGCCAATGCCAGTCCCAAGCTCGAATGAAAAAGGAGGGTATTGCGTCAGGTGCCAGCCAGCAAGGGAGAAATTGAAGATGATTATGTTATTTCTTTCTAACAAATGAATATGCATTTGTATATTGGTTTGCGAGGAAGAAATGAAAATCATCTCTAGCTTCTTAAAATACAACCACCCTTGCATTAGAAAATATGGCCACCCTTGTTCTCCCAAAAGCGACGCGCTACATCGGATTTCGGGTGTAGTGAAAAGTGGGCAAGGGCTGCTAGAGTGTCCCCTTGGAAGCGACGCGCTGCATCAAAACCCAGGTGTAGTAAAAAGTGGACATGGGTTCATACCATGGAGGTTGAGAAAGGCAGTAGCAAATAGGGTATCTCCAGAACATAAGATTCGCATCACTACATGGAATATAAGGACATTGACAGTAAGAGTTTGGAATTAGTAGACGCAATGAAACGTAGGAGAGTCGACATCGCTTGTATCAAAGAAACCAAGTGGAAAGGGGCTAAAGCTAGAGAAATAGATGGGTATAAATTATGGTATGTAGGAAAGGAAAATAACAAAAATGACATAGGAATAATAGTGGATAAGGAATTAAAGGATAAAGTTGTAGACTTTAAAAGAATCAGTGATAGAATTATAATAATAAAAATTATTCTAGGAGAGCAGATTATAAGTGTTATAAGTGCATACGCATCACAAGTAAGGTTACAAGATATAATCAAGAGACAGTTTTGGGAAGATATGGAGGGAGTCATACAAGAAATTCCCAACACTGAGGGGATATTTATAGGAGCAGACTTAAATGACCATGTAGGAAAAGATAAGGAAGAATATGATAGAATACATTGAGGGTATGATATAGGTGAACGAAATGAGATGGGGGAGAATATTCTCGATTTTGCTTTGTCATATAACCTATCCATTGCAAATACACTATTTAAGAAGAGGGATGAATGCTTAATAACCTTTAAAAGTGGACTTCATAAAAGCCAAATAGACTTTTTTCTACTTAGGAATAATGAATGATCTATATGCAAGGATTGTAAGGTGATATCTGGTGAGAGTTTAACCTTACAACATAGGTTAATGGTGATGGATATCCATATTAAAAGATGGAGTAAAAGAACTGAACTTTATACACATCCAAAAACTATGGAACTTAAAAGGAGAGAAAATAACCTCATTAAAAAATTAATTGATGGTAGAAGAAAATTGGAACTATGAAACAAAAGTAAATATCATATGGACTAATATGGTTGAGTCCATTAAGAAAGTGGCAAAAGATGTCTTAGGAGTATCTGAAGGTAAAAGGCTATTAACAAAGGAAACATGGTGGTGGAGTGAAACAGTGCAAAAGGTTATTAAAGAAAAACAGATGCGTTTTAAAACTTGGCAGAAGATTAGAAATAATGAAAACTATGGACAATATAAGAATGTTAAAAACACTGCTAAGAGAATAGTAAGTGAGGCTAAACTTAAAGCATATGATGAGCTCTATAATAAATTAGGAACAAGAGAAGGTGAGAAAGATGTGTTTAAACTTGCAAAAGTAAGAGAACAGAAAGGTAAGGACTTAGATCATGTTGGTGCATTAGAAGCGATGATCAAAAGGTATTAGTCAAAGAAGATGAGATCAAACAAAGGTGGGAAACATACTTTCAAAAATTATTAAATGACAATGGCTCTAAGAATATAGGGATTAAAAATAATATAAATCTAAATAACATTGGATATTATAGATATGAACGTAGGATTAGAATACCTGAAGTAAAAGAGGCCTTGAAAAAGATGATATCATGAAAGGCTATGGGGCCTGATGGTGTATCAATAGAGGTTTGGAAGCATATGGGAGATATTGGGGTAGTTTGGTTGATCAAGTTGTTTAACAAGATTATAAAATCAAAGAAAATGCTTGATGAGTGGAGGAAAAGCTCTATTATACCAATCTATAAGAATAAAGGTGACATTCAGAGCTACACTAATTATCGAGGGATCAAACTTATGAGCCACACCATAAAACTTTTTGAAAGAGTGATTGAGAAGAGGCTACGTCATGAAACAAGTGTATTGAAGAATCAGCTTGGTTTCATACCTGGGAGGTCTACCATGGAAGCTATTTTCTTGATAAGACAATTAGTAGAGAAATATAGAGAGGAGGAAAGACCTAGATATGGTCTTTATCGATTTAGAGAAAGCTTATGATAAAGTCCCTAGAGAGTTAATATGGAGGGTGTTAGGTAGTAAAGGGGTTTCTTAGGGGTATATAGACATAATTAAAGATATGTATGAGGGAGTGGTAACAAATGTTAAGACCACTAGTGGCGTGACTAGTGATTTTCCTGTCACTGTAGGATTGCACCAAGGATCGGCATTGAGTCCATACCTCTTCAAATTAGTTATGGATGAGTTAACAAAACATTTTCACCAGGAGATTCCCTGGTGCATGCTATTTGCAGATGATATAATCTTACTTGATGAGACAAGGGAGGGTATAGACATAAAGCTAGAGTTATGGAGAGAAGCATTAGAATCTGAAGGATTTAAAATTAGCCGAACTAAGACAGAATATATGGAATGTAATTTTAGCAAGGAGAGTAGGAGTGGAACACCAGTCAAGATTGATAACCAAGAAGTCCCCATGAAAGACCTCTTTTGCTACTTAGGATTATTGATCTATGAGAGTAGAGAGATTGAGAGGGAGGTTACCCAGAGAATCCAAGCGGGTTGGAACAAATGGATATGTGCATCTGGAGTTTTATGTGATCGACGGGTGTCACTCAAACTAAAAGAAAAATTCTATAGGATGGCTATAAAGCCAGCCATGCTCTATGGATCAGAGTGTTGACCAGTTAAGGAACATGATACTCATAGGATGAACGTCGCAGAAATGAGGATGTTGAGATGGATGAGTGGTAAGACAAGAAATGACAGAATTAAAAATGAAAATATTAGAAAAATTTAGGGGTAGCATCAATAGGTAATAAGACAAAGGAGATTAGACTTAGATGGTTTGGACATGTCCAAAAGAGACCAACAACGGCACCAGTTAGAAGGAGTGAGGCAATACAAGTAGAAGGTTCTAAAAAGGCAAAGGGAAGGCCCAAAAGAACGTGGATAAAAGTGATGAGAAAAGATTTAAAAACTTTGGGACTAAATGAAACCATAGTATTTAATATAGTGGAATGGAGGAATAAGATTCATATGGCCAACCCCTAATTGGGATAAGGTCTTGATGATGATAATGATGATGAGCTAAGAATTAAAAAGGAAATCACTCGCATACTCTATTGGATGAACCTGCACTTTATTGTCAATAGGAGGGGTGCCTAGTTGTGCCAAACTATTTTTGGCAAATTATCAACTCTCTTCAACCTTTCTTGTTAATTACTCTATAATAATAACTTACGCACCTTTCTTCTGGTCATAAAACTAAAATAATGTATTTCTTTTTTGAATTTTAATTATAAAAACTATTAATTGAAGCAACATGAGCGAGCCGATCATTAAATAAAGATGCTTGAAACAGGAAAATGATATTCCCTGGCCGCTTTTTAACTGTTCCAAGGGTCTTTAAAATATGAGCACAGCCCCTGCTTTTGAATTATCTAAGTTGTTATGTTATCTGCACCGCCATGAATGAGCCATGTCAAAGAAATCAAATACTTTGTTGGTCCTAAGTGTTAAAACGAACTATAATAAAATTAATGGAACTCAAAATAGCTTAGGAAATTGACCAATGGTATTAAAGTAACGATACTTTAAATTAAAAAAAATCAGATTCTTCAAATATCACCTGTATGTACACAAGACAATTAAAATGAACGGTTTACATCGTCCAAAAGCCTGCGGCTCGACTTGTATTTTCCACAAACAAAACCTCACAAGGGGCGGGCCAATAGTCTGAGCCGTGGGGCATCAATTTCCCGCCAACAAAATGTAAGAAGAACGTTTACTCTTGGCAAAGAAGGGCTGTTGATATCAAAACAAAGTTGGAATTCAAATATCATCTGAAAACCGTCGAAAGAGAACTCTCGGACGATCAAAAGTCACCAGCAATGCCATGTCTCCTTTTGCCCTATGAGCTTTATCCGCCGCGCAACTTCTCTCCCCTCGCCGAATACATTTCCCGCCATCTCACCGCTTTTGAAATCCTGCAAATCCATCCGAAATCTCAAGCAAATCCACGCTCAAATAATACAAAAGGGAGGCGAAGAAGATAGCTTCCTCATAACCCAGTTGATCTCCCTCTGCAACTCTGTCTCCAAAACCGAATACGCTAAGAACGTTTTCGATCGCGTCGCTCAACCCAATGTGTATCTCTGGAACTCCATCATAAAAGGGCATTGCGACAATTCCCTTCTCATTAATACCATCAACCTTTTCAAGCGTATGAAGCATTCTGATATAACCCCGGATAATTTCACCTTCCCCTCGTTGATCAAGGCATGTTCGAATGAGACGGCATTGAGAGAAGGCTCGGCAATTCACTGTGCTGTAGTGAGAGTTGGCGTAGAAAATGATGTTTTTGTGCGGACGGGTTTGATTGATTTTTATGGAAAATGTAGGGAGATAAATTCTGCCAGGAAGCTTTTTGATACAATGCTCGGAAGAAATGTGGTTTCTTGGACTGCAATGATTGTGGCTTATGTTAATTTTGGCAATTTAATTGCTGCTAGGAACTTGTTTGATGAAATGCCCAAAAGAAACACTGCGTCATGGAATGCAATGATAGATGGGTATGTGAAGATAGGCGATTTGAGAAATGCTAGGGAACTATTTGATTTGATGCCTGACAGGAATGTTGTTTCTTTCACGTCGTTGATAGATGGGTATGCGAAAGCTGGGGATATGGTGTCTGCGAGATTTTTGTTTGATCAATCTGCCGAGAGAGATATAGTTTCATGGTCGGCATTGATTTCGGGTTACACGCAGAATGGTCATCCTGGGGAGGCTGTGAAAATCTTCCGTGAAATGTGCAAAAAGAACTTGAAACCTGATGAGTTCATTCTGGTAAGCCTGATGTCGGCCTGCTCACAAGTGGGTAATGTAGAGTTGGCCAAATGGGTGGATTTGATTGTTCAACGAAGTGCAATTAATCTTCAGCAAGCTTATGTTGTTGCAGCCCTTATAGATATGAATGCGAAATGTGGTAACATGGAAAGAGCTATACATTTGTTTGAGAAGATGCCACAGAGGGATTTGATTACATATTGTTCAGTGATACAAGGCTTGTCAATTCATGGATACGGAGGTAAGGCAGTAGGGCTCTTTTCAAGAATGTTAGATGAAGGATTGAAACCTGATAATGTGGCTTTTACGGTTATCCTGGCAGTCTGTAGTCATGCGGGTCTGGTTGAAGATGGATTAAGATATTTCTATGCCATGAAAGATGAATACCACATAGTTCCTTCTTCAGATCATTATGCTTGTATGGTGGATCTCCTTGGCCGGGCCGGTCACTTGGAAACAGCTTACGAACTCCTAAAGTCAATGCCTGTGGAGCCACATGCTGGGGCCTGGGGTGCATTACTTGGAGCTTGTGGACTTCATGGTAATATTGAGCTTGGTGAGATTGTTGCCGGTCACCTTTTCAACCTTGAGCCACAAAATGCAGGTAATTATGTCCTGTTGTCCAATATTTATGCCGCTGAAAATAGGTGGTCAGATGTTTCGTTGGTTAGAGACATGATGAGAGAGAGGGGTGTTAGAAAGATACCTGGATGCAGTTGGATATAATTTGCAAAGGAAACGTTGAAGTTAAAGTTATGACATGTAGCTTCAAGTATGATCTTTGCTTCAAGTTTGCCTACTGTTGAAGTAGATCTATGGAGCTTTTGCTATCTATTTAATTACCAAGCATTATGCATCCGGGCTAAGAATTTGAAACTACTGACATGGGAACTACAGAGCAACACTTGCAACTGGATCCAAGCCCTTTGTATATGTATCGTTAAATTGGTTATCTGCTGAGAGATCTTGATTCATTGGTCAGCTGCTGTATTCTTTGAGGTGCACCGTATCAATTATACAGCTGTTTTGCAGGTGATATTTATGAGGATGAATTCTGACATCGAGAACATTTGCTTGAGTTACAAGTTTCACCACAGTTTTCCTTGTGAATATTTGGAGTTGTGCATGTTTATATCAACTGTGGGAAGACTGAACTCTGCTTCTGTTGCTTCCTTTATCATAGAAAAGTTATGCAACTACCAAGTCTTTGTAGTGCTGGGGCTTCTTGTTTCTTCATGTTTGGAATTTTCACTTTCTTTTACTTATAGACAGGATAGTGATCACCAGGAAAACAATTAAATCAGAAATATAACAAGTTTGTGTGCTGAACTGAAAATGCTAATACAAAGCATATACATATGAAACTTTTCTTGCTGTATGTTCTGAGCAGTAAATGACTAAACAGAGATTGAATTGATGAAGAAGCACAATCTCCATGATCTAGTCTATATTGCATTTTTAAGTATGGTTCTATGATGGATAACCATATCTACCTTTAGCTGAACTATAGCCGAGCATTGATTGTTCAGTGATCCAAACCATTAATTCGCTTGGCCTCATCAGCGAGCAAAACACAAGTGAGACCGCTAGTTCAATAATGTAAACCATACAAAAAGTCAGTGGGTGTTTCCATTCAGTGTTTGGCGAGCCACTGTCCTTCTGTGGCTGCTATAAGTAAGTGGACCTAAGCTTTCTGGTGATCTAAACGTTTCATTTCCATGGTGATCTCGTGCATCAGATAAGCCTAATCCTTTGACTGCTCAAGCTTTTCATACTATCGTTCTGATCTTAAAACCTTATAACATTTTCTTATTGAAAGATGGAAAAACCTTATAACAATTTTGTTAATGGCACCGATACAATTTGATGAATTAATAAAGTTCTCGACAAAATGAGGAGCGTGATTATCAAATAATCAACCACTATGTATTAGCGAAATGCATGATCAGATACAATTCCCATGTGAAAATCCAACTAGGACTATGAATTTTGTCGAATTAAAAAGATTACCTCACCCATTTCAAAGCTAGTAGTGCTTGTGCTGCTGTCCACTTAATAGCCATAAGAACTTCCTGATTCTCAATTCACGTATCAAATTGTGCGTAGCAAGTGGGACCCGTGCCCCACGTCGGATGTACGTCTACAGGACGATAACTCACAACTTCGGAGAATGCTACACCAAAGCAGCGCATAAGATGCTTGTCACATAGCGGTAAAGAGAAGCATGCGGATTACGTATTTATAGGAGTGAGCTCTGAAAGACTATTTTTGATAAGATAAAGGCTCGTAGAATAAAAGAGCTGCCCAGTGTACGAAGATCCTGCGCATGCGGGTCCTAGAGAAGCGGCAGACCAAAGGGTATATAGTAATGTAGGTGGAAAATGTGCACTTTCGATTTGTTACGAGTTTGTATGATCTCAGGTGTTAACCGGATTTTGCAAGATTAGATAAGGGGGAGGGTCCAAAATCGTGTTTTTACTCGACATATGTAGTAACCTGATTTTGCTAGGTCTAAGCGTGGGAGAGAGGGGACAAGAATTAAAGAAGTTTCTCTTGTAATGTTTGGGTTTTGTTCTAATACTTGAAGATTCTTTTATAGCTGGGATAATGTTGAAGCATCCATGCTCTAAGATGGAATTGCTGCAGACAATGTAACATAAACACCTTCGCATTTCCCTAACAATTCATTATAACAGTCCTAGGATTATTATACCTGAAACAAAAAAGGCCTTAAAAAAAAATGAAATTCGGAAAGGCCCTAAGTGGGATGTTATACCAATAAAGATTTTGAAACATATGGGAGATGCCAGAATATTTTGACTGAAAAAGTCTTTTTACAAAATTTTAAAATCAAAGAAAATATTAAATGAATGGAGAAAAAGTTCTATCGTATCAATTTATAAGAATAAATAAGATAATTAATTATCATGGGATCAAACTCATAAGTCATACCATGAAACTTTGAGAAAGAAAGATTAAGAAGAAGTTATAACACGAGACAAGTGCATTGGAAAACCATTTTGGTTTTATATCTAGGAGGTTTGTCATAGAAGCTGTTTTTTTACTTAGACAATGATAGAAAAATATAGGGAGAGGAAGAAGGTCATCCACAATCTTTATTGACTTAGAAACAGCCTTTGATAAGGTCTTTAAAGAATTAATATGATGGGTGTTAGGTGAGTAAGGGATTTTATGAGTGTATATAGACATAATTAACAATATGCATGAGGAGTGGTAACAAATATTATAGACCGATGATTTCTCTACTACTATAGGATTGTATTAGAAATTGGCATTGATGTTGTACCTTTTTACTTTTGTTATAGATGAGTTAACAAAAAATTTGGAGATTCCATAGTGGATGTTATTTGTAGATGGCATAGTTTTAATTGATAAGACATGGGAGCCAATAAATACAAAGCTAGAATTGTGAAGGGACATCATAGAATCTAAACGATTTAAAATTAGTCAAACTAAGACTAAATATATGGAATGCAATTTCAGCAAAGCGAGGAGTAAAAGTGAAGCACTAGTAAAGATTGATATCAAAGAAGTCTCTCAAAAGGATTACTTTTCATTACTCTGGATCGATAATTCATGAAGGAGCAAGATTGAGATGGATGTTACCAAAATAATGCAAGTAGGTTGGAACAAATGGAGATCTGCTTAAAGGAATTATGTGATTTGTAGGAGCCCCTCAAATTGAAAGAAAAATTCTATAGCATAGTTGTAAGACTGGATGTGCTATACTAATTATAGTGTTAAGCAGTTAAGGAACAATATGTACATAGGATGAGCGCTATTGAAATGAGGATGTTGAGATGTATAGGTGATAAAACAAAAAATACAAAATTAGAAATAAAAACATTAAAGTAAACTTAGGAGTAGCACCAATAGGTAACAAGATAAAGGAGTGTAGACTTAGATGTTCTAGACATTCAATGGAGACAAAAAATGACACCAGTTAGAAAAAGTGATTTGAACTAAGTCGATGGCTCTAAAGGGCAAAGGGATGTGGGTAAAAGTGGTAAGAAATATTAAAAAGCTTTCAGACTAAATGAGACCATAATCATTGAGAAATGGGACTAAATGGATTAGATCTTCTAAAATGAGAGCTTGTTTGATAAGGCTTCCGATTTGAATGGTTTTAGAAGATCTAAACCATTCAAATTATAGGCCACACAAGAGCTTGGCCCATTTTAGAAGATCTTAGCCATCCAAATCTTTGGTCATGTAAGATAGGACTAAGCCTCGAAGAGGTTTTTTCATTTGAAACAGAAAAATATGGATGTTTTGTCAAAAGCACTCCCGAAATAGCATGTGCTATGTAATATGTTGTAAATGGTACTTATACACCTTTGTCATTTCTTTTAAAGGAAATATGTAATATGTTATTTAAGAAAATGTCTTATTATTATTATTTCATTTACTTAAGGCATTATAATACAAATAAGAAAATATACCTATTTGTGTTCAACAAAAATAGTCCTAAGTCCTCTAAGAGGTAAAAAGTTTAACTCTTGTCTCATTGTACAAAATTAGAAATTGAAAGCATAAATATGACCCTAAGATCAAGATATATGAAGAGAAAGAGACTTAAAAAGGATGAAATCAAGAAAGGTCCTGGAGCGCAACATTATACCAATAAAAATTTGGAAGTTGATGAGATGCTTGAGTACTTTGGTTTATGAAGTTATTTAACAAGATTGTGAAATAGGAGAAAATGTCAAATGAATGGTGCAAAAGCTATATTGTATCAATTTATAAGAATAAATAAGACATACAGAGTTGTACTAATTATCGTGGGATCAAAACTAATAAGTCATACCATGAAACTTTGAGAAAGAGTGGTTGAGAAAAGGCTATGACATGAGACAAGTGTATTGAAAAACCAATTTGGTATCATACCTAGAGGTCTACTATATAAGCTATTTTTCTACTTAGACAATTGATGGCTAGAGAAATATAGGGAGAGGCAGAAGAATCTCCTTAAAGTATTTATTCACTTAGAAAAATCCATTGATAGGCTCACTTAAGAGTTAATATAATGGGTGTTAAGTGAGAAAGGGATTTTATAGGGGTATTTAGACATGTATGAAGGATATGTATAATGGAGAGGTAATAAATTTTAAGACTATTAGTAGAGAGACTAATGATTTTCCTATTACCATAAGATTGTACCAAAGGTTGGCATTGAGCTTGTACCTTTTAATGCTAGTTATAGATAAGTTAACAAAATATTTGCATGATGAGATTCCATATTGAATGTATATGCAAATGACATAGTTTTGATTGATAAGACAAAGAAAGTGTAAATACAAAGCTAAAGTTGTGGAGAGATATATTGTGACACTCTGGGTTTTCTAAACCCTTTTCCATTCCAATACATAACAATAATAATAATAATTTTCTTTATAAAATAGGTAGGATCCTTGAAAGTAAAAACTTGCAATTAACATAATTAATGTAACGTTCGAAAAAATCCCCGAGGGTCATCCCATATCCAAAATCACAATAATAAATAAAAATTAAATCATCGATACACTGAGCATGCTCAAAGTAAAATCACGACAATTTATACACAGTTGTGAAAAGACAATATTAAGGATAGAATGGGTTGTGTACTATGGACTACTAGATGGATCCTAAAGTTTAATAAAAGTATATTCCTTCAATGGAATTTTATATTGTACAAAACTTTACTTAGTTTATGTATGAAGTGGTGACTTGGGTTTTACAAAACAAGTTCTAAAGAAAAGAATTTTTGCTGCTTTGTTTTGCTTTTTTTTTTTACTATTAAGGGCCTTGTATTGACAAAATGTGTTATAAAAACCTGAGTCATCACAATTAGCTAGAGAATCCAAATAGGTTGAGACAAATGAAGATGTACCTATGTAGTTTTGTATGATCTGTAGTTGCCACTTAAGTTGAAAAAAAAAACAAATTCTATTGGATGATTGTAAGGGCGGCGACACTTTATGAAATAGAGTGTTGAGATGGACATGTGATAAGATGCACATCATATAAGCGTAGCACAAATGAGAATGTTGGGATGTACGTGTGATAAGATAAGAAATGATAGAATTAAAAATAAAAACATTAGAGTAAACTTAAGAATAGTACCAATAGGTAAGATGAGAGTGTAGATTTAAATGACTTGGACATGTCTAACTAAGATTGAAAATGATATTGTTAGAAAGAATGAGAAGAACTAAGATTCATATAATTGACCCCATTCAAGATAAAGACTTTGATGATGATGATGATGACGAGGTCAAATTTGTAAATCTCAAATATTAAAGGTACTTTTAATTTAAATATTTAAAATAACATATTAATGCTAAAATTAAAAGTCTAATAAGAAAACTCCAACTTTAGGTTATTTGAAAAATAATTTTGTCATCCAATAGTATAATGGTAATTTTTTAGAAAAAATTGACTGATAAAAAGCATCCCCAAAGTGGCTTGTTTGCTCCAAAACTTTGTTATAATTACTTAATAAAAGAGAGAGAAATTTTAGAACGCTTGAATAAAGAAACTCTTCGTAACAGCCATTACATGGGCTGCACACCCATCCCACTCTTCGATGATAAGATGCTGACCATAGTGAGGCCATAAATGCAAGGAGCATCAGCTGATGATATTAATCGTCAATCAAAAGCCCACAATAGATGATTGAAGTATAAAATTATGTACCGATAATGACTGACAAATAGATCCATAGTCTTGCCACAGCTACATCTCTTTGTCCGAGGTTAAATGCGAAAACCATCGGACGTAGTTTTATATCTCGATCAATCCTTTAATCATCATCGTGATTCGCCTGGTTTGACGGCTGGTCCAAATCGTGTGGTTCTTATGTGCTAGATGCATTCATAGGTCATTTTAAATGCCAGAAAAGATAGAAGGGTTTGTTAGGTTAAATGCGAAGACCATCGGATGTAGTTTTAGATCTCGATCAATCCTTTACTCTTCGTCGTGATTCGCGTGATTGTACTGTTGATCCAAATCATGGACTGACAAATAGATCCATAGTCTTGCCACGGCTACATCTCTTAAATGCGAAGACCATCGGACGTAGTTTCATATCTCGATCAATCCTTTAATCATCATCGTGATTCGCCTGGTTTGACTGCTGGTCCAAATCGGGTGGTTCTTATGTGCTAGATGCATTCATAGGTCATTTTAAATGCCAGAAAAGATTGAAGGGTTTGTCAGAGGTTAAATGCGAAGACCTTCGGATGTAGTTTTATATCTCGATCAATCCTTTACTCATCGTCGTGATTCGCGTGATTGTACTGTTAATCCAAATCGTGGGGTTCGTATGTGCTAGTTGCATTCAGAGGTCATTTTAAATGCCAGAAAAGATTGAAGGGAACTAATGAGATACTGACCACGGACAGGCCATAAATGCAAAGATCATCAGCTGAATGATTTTACGCCTCCTATCAACAGCTTACAGCAGACAATTGAAGTGCCAAATTGCCTACCAGTTATGGATCAACAAATAGATCTAGTCTTGTCACTGTTATAACTCCAAAAATGCCAAGATCGTCAGAGATATAATCTCGATCGATCCTTTACTCCTCATCGTGATTCGCGTGGTTATACTGTTGCTCCACATCGTTTGGTTTTTATGTGCTAGTATGCTTCCATTTTCCATCATCGCCTTGTATCATGTCGAATGCATGACACCTCTCAGAGAGTGACAAGCGTGAGCCTGACACTCCACGTAACGGACCTTCCGACGAAAACTCTTTAAGCGTCGTGGGCGAACTTCTTCCTCCAAGACTGTAAAAGGTTGAACTCGAAAGACACTCTCCGTTGACACTCTGTGACAGACCGTTCCAGTTGGCCAGCCCCACATCTGCCACTGATATGTCATATATATATATATATATATATATATATATATATATATATATATATATATGTATGTGTGTGTGTGTCTTGAAAACTAGAAATGCTGATGTAGAGCGCGACAACACGGTTAGATGTTCAAACTTTGGTGCCGTGGGTTTCACATACCATTCCTCTATGCTATTCGTCTCCTTCCCTAATTTCGAATATTTAATGGCTTAAAAATAGTCAAAGAAAGCAAGTAGCTTTATAAAATGTTCCGATGCGTTGAATATATACTCATTGCTGGGATTTTGGCGAGGAGTTGCAGTCAGAAATCCAAACTGTGTTTTAGATGAACAGCATGGATGAATGGTATCTGCTGTTAGTGCCTTGTTGTGTTCTACACCAGCAGTCCTATATGAAAAGGAATTCTTGGCACGCCTTTAAGATAGGATGCTTGAGACTGATCCAAACAATTAATTTATGGACCTAGTGATTTACTTGGTGATTGTAGAGTGATGGCAATTAAAGGGCAGCCCGATGCACGAAGATCCCGCCTATGCAGGGTCTGGGGAAGGGGCAATCTACATAGGCTTATAGTAGGCAGCCTTATCATGTATTTTTGTAATAGGCTGTTTTCACACCTTGAACCCATAAACTCAAGGTCACATTATGACAACTTTTACCGTTGCGCCAAGGCTAGATTGATGGCAATTGATAATCCTAAATACCTTCAAGTAAAAATGTTTCATACTGCACAAACTAATGTAGCCCAGTGGTTAGACTGAGGTGCCTCTCCTAAACCAAAATTTTTCAGTTGTTTAATAGATTGTCATCAAACCGAACTGATCTGATTTGTGTGGGGTAAAGACCGACCGATTGATCTTCCGTTCGGTTTAGTCTAGTTCTCTGTCTGGACCGAAACCAATCCTTTCAAGCTTCTCTCTCTTATATACAAACCCAAATTTCAATTTCACCAATCCAACCCTTTTCACAGACTTTAAGATGTATTGAGGAAGTTATGAATTTGGTCTCTCCGTGCTCGATTCCATATAGCGGCATCTTCTCGATGTTAAATGTATTACTGGTCATGTTAACATGGCAAATTGCGAGCCATGTTCAAAATCTACATATCGATCTAATATGAAACCACATCCAACTGTTGATTGTCTCACGATTCAACCGAATATTGGTAGTCATGGAAAATGATATGAACTTCAAGGCAAGATTATCTCGAAATAAAACCTAATATTGTCCCTCGCAGTAATGACGGGTTGTTTTATTGTCTATTGGGTCGTATCCTATGTGACACATATCAAAAAAGAATATTGCAACATGAAACAAGTCCCACATTTTTGGGATCTATCTCAAAGGTACAGATGTTGGCCGGTGAATGGGAGTTCAATAATGAATGCCTCCAAAGTCCAAACATTGTACACTCAAAGTATAGCCACATTGATTAACAACTAGACAAAAACCGAGAGTATAAGAACACAAGAACCAAGCCTATGAAGGTACAGCATACAAATCCAAGGAAGAGTAGCAATGGAAGATGTCATCACACAATCGGCACAATTCTGCCCAGAGGACTTGATGATCCATCAATGCGCGATCTCCGTATCAAACGAACCTCAAAACTGGATAAAGCCAATGCGATCAGGTTACATCTGCCGAGTCCCCGAATGCGTTCGTCGAGGCGACGCCGAAGCCTATAATCCCCAAATCGTTTCCATTGGACCATATCACAGAAGCATGGAACGCCTCAAAGCAATGGAATCCTACAAGTTAATCAGTCGAAATATCACTCTCTCACAAAACAAACACATTAGCTTTGCTCGTTTAGTCGAAGAGATGGAGCGACTGGAGTCATCAATTCGAAGCGCCTACTCGGAAGTCATCCATCTCGAAACCAAAGAGTTTGCGGAGATGATAGTTCTTGACGGTATTTTCATCATCGATCTCCTGAAAAATCTTTCAGATTATTATCACAGCTGGAGTACCGGGGAGTGGACGATGCCCTTCCTATTTAATGATCTGCTGCTCTTAGAAAACCAGCTTCCTTTCTTCGTTTTACGAACCTTGTTTAATCTCCTCTACCCCAAACTTTCAAGTGGGACGCTCATGAAGGATGCAATCGAATTTTTCAAGAAACACTCGCCGATTCGCGACTTAACCATCAACGAAGAAAGATTCCCAGACGACCCTTGCCATTTGCTTCACGTGGTTCACGAGCAACTTTTACCAAATCGTTCAGATTCTCCTACTTCTAGCCCTTGCTGCGGTTTCCTTGGCACTGCAAAGAAATCGACCAGTTCAGATTCTGACACTGCAAAGAAATCGACCGGTTCAGATTCTGACACTGCAAAGAAATCGACCAGTGCAGATTCCGTACCACCGATTCCTTCGGTTACAAAGCTTCGAGAGGCAGGAATCAGCTTGAAGAAGAAACAAACATGTGATTTACAAGTGAAATTCGATCATGGGTTGATGGAAATCCCCCATTTATTTGTTGAAGATCCCACGAATTCTTTCTTCAGAAACCAAATAGCATGGGAGCAATGCTATCCTGATCAAACAACTTACTTCACGGCATATATGATATTCATGGATCATGTCGTCAATACGAGGAAGGATGTGGAAATACTTAACGAGCGTGGGATTCTTGAACATATTTTAGGCAGTGATGAAGAAGTTGCTTTGCTCTTCAATAAGATTTGCAAGGGAATTCCTTACGACTTCAATGAAGATAATTTCCTTAAGCATGTGTCAGAGAAAGTGGCAGATTATTGTAAAAAACCCCACCATAAGTGGCGAGCGACGCTTTTTCGTGATTATTTTAGCAGCCCATGGTCGATTATCTCACTACTTGCTGCTATTTTCTTGCTCATTCTCACCGCTGTCTCGACCTTCTACTCCGTGCTTGCCTATTTCCATCCCCCTTAAGATATAAAATCTGCCTGTTTTCTTGAGAATCCTAGGGGACCATGCAAGGTACATCTTTTAGATATAGAGATTTAGTAGCGTAATAGTATGCTTTCTGGGGAATATATAGTAGCGTGTTGGTACTATTTACAGTTGTCTTTGAGAAATGTAGCGAAGGGTCCTTTTTTTATTTATTGTAATTATATTGTTATATATGATATACATAGCATGAAGTATTGTTCATTGAAGTTTCCCAATTTGGAGAGTTCTCTTGGCTTGTGCCAGGGGGAAGTATTGAAAAACTTTTTCTTAATGGGGATGTATTATAAACCATCTCAGTCTGGTCTCTCTAAGTTTCTTTCTAATTAAATATAATATCCATTACGTGAAATGCTTCTCTCCAAATCTGTGACTCCCATGACCCATTCATCTTCTTCATCCTCTAAGAGTTAGTTTATACGAAGAGACTCATGTCAATTAATTGTTTCTACCTTCTAGTTTTTCCTAGTTTCCTCATGTTCAAAAGTCAATGATCATGATTAAAATATTTTTCAACTGGGAATACTAGTAGTTGGAAGAGTCAAATGGGTATGATTTTGCATCTCTCCTAAATCAGAAAGGATGAAGAAGATCACATGGTTAATTGTCCAGAGAAGAGACCTAGAGGGAGAGGTTATGAAGTCAGTGTAGAAACTCAATAACAGTAGCATTTTTCATCCATCATTAATAAATAAAAAAAGAAGAAAAAAAAACAGAAGGAAGCTTTTACACTGTCATGCTCATTTCATCTTATAGAAGTGAGCAACTTGGCATCATAAGAGTTTAAATTGTTTTCCTATCCTTTTGTACAAGACAAGAATAAAAAAGGAAACTACTCGCACACTCTACTAGATGTTGCCTTGTTTCGCAAAACCATTTTAAGCAAAATTATCTTCTTGTTTCTGTTGTTAATTACTCTAGAATAATGATTTACAGACCTCTCTTCTAGTCATAAAACTAAAATAATATATTTCTTTCTAAATTTTAATTATAAAAACTATTAATCGAAGCATACTCCCCGTGCCGATCATTTGATAAAGAAGCGTGAAAATGAATAATGATATTTCTGACCCAATTGTAACTATTGCAAGGATTTCTAACATATAAATACGAGTACAGCCCCACCTTTTGAATTATCTAGTAAGTTGTTATCTTGACAATATCGCTATAAATGAGCCATGTCTTGAAAATCATATTTTTTGATGGTCGTAAGTATTAAACAGACTATATAAAAATAATGGAACTGAAAATAGCCTAGGAAATTAACCAATGTTGCTAAAAAAACGATACTTAAAATAAGAAAATAGGATTCTTCTTAAGTAGCCTCCATCTATACAAGACAGCTAAGTTGAACGGTTTACATCATCCCAAAAACCTGCGGCCCCACTTGCATTTTTATACAAACAAAACCTCACAAGAGGTGGGCCAATAGCCAAGGAGCCGTGGGGTTATCATTTTCCCACCAATAAAATGGAAGAAAAGGTTTGCTCGGGGGATGAGAAGGGCTGTCAATGCCAAAAGAAAGCAGGAATCCAAATATCATCTCAAAACCGTCGAAAGAAAACTCTCTCACTATCAAACGCCACGAGCAATGCCAGTCTCCTTTTGCCGTGAGCTTTATCCGCCAGAGAACTTCTCTCCCCTCACCGAATACTTTTCGCGACATCTCAAAGCCATTCAAATCTTGCAAATCCATCAGAAATCTCATATAAATCCACGCCCAAATAATCCTGAAGGGTGGTGAACAAGATAACTTCCTCATAACCCAGTTCATCTCCCTCTGCAACTCAGTCTCCAAAACCGAATACGCTAAGAACGTTTTCGATCATATTGCACAACCCAATGCGTATCTCTGGAACTCCATCATAAAAGGCCACTGTTCCAATTCCCTTCTCGTTACTACCATCTCCCTTTTCAAGCGTATGAAACATTCTGATGTAACCCCGGATAATTTTATCTTCCCTTCATTGATCAAGCGTGTTCGAATGTGACGGCTTTGAGGCAAGGGTCAGCTGTTCACTGTGCTGTAATGAGAGTTGGAGTGGAAAAAGATATTTTCGTTTGGTCGGGTTTGATTGATTTTTATGGAAATTGTTGGGAGATAATTCTGCTAGGAAGCTTTTTGATACAATTCTTGGAAGAAATGAGGATTCTTGGACTGCAATGATTGTGGGTTATGAGACATTCGGCGATTTAATCGCTGCTAGGAGCTTGTTTGATGAAATGCCCAAAAGAAACACTTCATCGTGGAATGCTATGATAGATGGGTGTGTGAAGATTGGGGATCTGAGATAGGAAACTGTTTGATACGATGCCTGAGAGGAATGTTGTTTCTTCTACGCCGTTGTAGATGGGTATGCGAAAGCTGGGGACATGGTGTCTGCGACATTTTTGCTTGATCAATCTGCAGAGAGGGAGATATAGTTTCATGGCTGGCATTGATTTCAGGTTACACCGCGGTATGGCCATCCTGCGAAAAGAATGTGAAACCCGATGAGTTCATTCTGGTACGCCTGATGTCACCCTGCACACAAGTGGGTAATATAGAAAGCCAAATGGGTTGATTTGATTGTCCAACGAAATGCCGTTAATCTTCAGCAAGCTCATGTTGTTGCAGCCCTTACAGACATGACTGCGAAATGTGGTAACATGGAAAGAGCTATGCATTTGTTTGAGAAGACTCCAATAGAGGGATATGATTACATATTGTTCAGTGATACAAGGCTTGTCAATTCATGGATATGGAGGTAAGGCAGTAGGGCTCTTTTCAAGTATGTTAGACGAAGGACTGAAACGTGATAATGTGGCTTTTACAGCTATCCTGGCAGTCTGTAGTCATGCGGGTTTGGTTGAAGATGGATTTATGCTTCTATGGGGGATCTCCTTGGTCTAGCTGGTCACTTGGAAACAGCTTACGAACTCCTGAAGTCAGTCCCAATGGAGCCACATGGTGGGGCCTGGGGTGCATTACTTGGAGCTTGTGGACTTCATGGTAATATTGAGCTCGGGGAGATTGTTGCTGGTCTCCTTTTCAACCGTGAACCACAAAATGCTGGTAATTATGTCCTGTTACCAACATTTATGCCGTTGCAATTAGGTGGTCAGATGTTTCATTGGTTAGAGACGTGATAAGAGAGTGGGGTATTATAAGATACCCGGATGCAGTTAGATATAGTCTGCAAAAGGAAACATTAAAGTTAAATTTATGAAATTTAGCTTCAAGCATGAACTTTGCTTCAAGTTCCCTACTGTTGAAGTAGATCTATGGATCCTTTGCTATCTACTCCCAAGCACTATGCACCTGGATAAAGAATTTGAAACCCATGACATGGAAACTACAGAGCACCACTTGCAACGGGATGCCAAACCCTGTGTTTATGTATAAGTAAATTGGTTATCAGCTGACAGATCTTGATTCATAGGTCAGCTGCTATATTCTTTAGGGTGCACCATATCAACATTGCTGCTGTTTTTGCGGGTCTGATGATTTATGAGGTTGAAATTGACGCTGAGAACATCTTCTTGAGTTACGATATATAGCTCAGTTTTCCTTGTGAAGACTTTGAGTTGTTTGGAATAGGTGGCATGTGATATCGGGTGTGGGAAGACTGAACGCCGCTTCCGTTTCTTCTTTTATCATACAAAAGAGACGCAACTAATTCAGGTCTTTCTAGTGCTCAGGCCTTGTTTCTTCATGATTGGTAATTTTCACCGTCTTTTACTTGCAGAAAGGATGGTGATCACTAAGAAAAGCATTTACATTAGAAATATGAAAATTTTGTATCTTGGGCTGAAAATGCCAATAGAAAGCTTATACATATGAAACTCTTCTCGCTGTATGTTCTTAGCACTTAATGACTAAACTGAGATTGAGTTGATCAAGAAGCACAATCTTCATGATCTTTTCTATATTGCAATTGGAAGTATGGTTTTGAAGGGGAGCCTTAGTGCAACAGTAAAAGTTGTCGTGATGTGACTTTAAGGTCATGGGTTCAAGGCGTGGAATCAGCCTCTTGCAAAATGCAAGGTAAGGCTGCCTACTATAGGCCCTTGTAGTCCGTCCCTTCCCTAGACCCCGCATAGGTAGGAGCTTTGTGCACCGGTGCTGCCCAATTGTAAGTATGGTTCTATGATGGATGACCATATCTACCTTTGGCTGAACTATAAGCTAGCATTGATTGTTCAGTTATCCAAACCTTTAATTTGCTTAGCCTCATGAGCGAGCAAACTACAAATGAGACCGCTAGTTCAATGATGCAAACCATACAAAAAGTGAGTGGGTGTTTCCTTTCAGTGGTTGGCCAGCCACTGTCCGACAGTGGCTGCTAAAACTAAGCGGACCTCATCTTTCTGGCGATTTAAACCATTCATCGTCATGGTGATCTCATGCATCACATAAGCCTAATCCTTTGACTGCTCAAGCTTTCATGCTGTCATTTCTAATCTTGAAATCTTATGACGTTTTTATATTGAAAGATTAAAAACCTTATAACAGTTATGTTATTGGCACCGATGCAATTTGATGAATTAAGAGAAGTTTTCAACAAAATGAGGAGCGTGATTATCAAAGAAATCAACGGCTATGAGTTAGCGAAATGCCCAACAAGATTCAATTCCGTCGTGAAAAGCCAACTAAGACTCTGGCTTCCACGCAGAATCCATAAAGGCCGAAAACCAGTTCTCTTCCAGTACCCATTTCTTTCTGAAGGAGAATGGCGAAAATCGTCTGCTGAAACCAGTGGATTGTTGTCGAACAATTTCGTCTTGTTTACACGATTATTTGACACCGGAAGAAGAATTCATGGAGGCTGTATCGTTTCCTGGGTTTCGATTTCATCCCACGGTCGAAGAATTAGTTTCCCACTATCTGAAGAAGAAAATCGAGGGTTTAGAGGAGAGTGTGAAAGTGATCGGGGAGGTGGATTTGTGTAAATTCGAGCCTTGGGATTTGCCCGGTGAGGATTTCTTGCTCTCTTTGATCTTTTAGCCTTCAAGCTTGAGATTTGTAGTGCTTAGAACTTGAACCCTTTTTTTGACTGGAAAAGGTCTCTGTTGGAGTCAAGTCTCTTGTTGAACAGAGCTTGAGATTTGTAGTGCTTCTTAGGGGGGTGTTTAGTATTTAATTTTGCCTAAAATAACCTTATATTAGCATTTTATTAGATCATTTAATTAAGTAATTTTATAATTTTAAGAAGTAAGAATACCCTATACGTATGATTTGACAGATATATGTTGATTAAGACTACGGAAAACTTTAAAGAGTAAGTATACCCTATTAAGGTTGGTGGATTTTAAGAATGCCTTTATATGAGAATACATGTTTAGTACATAATCTTATATTTAGAAGTATTGACATGTACAATACCAATATATTGTGGTAAATACCAATATATTGTGGTAAATACCTTAGAAATAAATATGATTCAACCAAATGATAAAGAAAATAAGTATAGAATGGTTAAGTCTAGAATTGACAACAATCCTAAATAAATAGGGGAGTATAAAATATTCCAGCTATAGATAAACAGATAGATAATCTGATATGTATAAGTATTATTTTACATACAAGTATGCAGGCTTGTGATTTTGCTTTAAATAGGCGTATGCCTATGGATGCTATGCTAGGAGAGTTACGAGGGTTTGAGCACCTGCTCTCCAAAACATAATGATATTGAATACCAAGCCTAAGAAAGGGTAAAAGTCAGGTGGGGCAATTATGGGAAGGTTACCATTGTGATAACCATGGTCCTCCCCATATAGACATGGATATTGTAATTTCCATTGATAATGGTATAAGTGAATTATAGAGATTGGAGAAGAAACAATAAGGAGTGGGACCAACAGAGTGAACATAGAGATGATAATATTGAGGGTTATCAAAACTTTCGTTGTAGAACTTTAAAAGACTACCTTTAGCCTACACGCACCAGCACACCATCCTGTGTACTTCTTTCTCAGAATGCTGGTGCGTTAGAATTAAAAACGGGAGTAATCCAATTACTTCTGAAATTCCATGGTTTAAATAGCAAGTCCTTACACTTTAAAGAATTTAATGAGGTATGCAGTACCCAAAGAACACAAAATGTAGGTCTAGATACTGTTAGGCTTGAGCTATTTCCTTTCTTTTTAAAGCAAAAAGCAAAAATATGATTTACTACACTGCCATCAGGTTCCATAAGAACCTGGAATGAAATAACTAGGGAATTCTTAAAGAAGTTTTTCCCTACCCATAAAACAAATACTCTTCGCTGCAAGATAATGAACTTTACCCAAAAGGATAAAGAATCATTCTATCAATGCTGGGAAAGATTCAAAGAACTACAACTCACTTGCCCACATCATGGCTATGAACCATGGCGCATCATCAGCTTCTTTTATGAAGGACTAAATTCTGACATGCACCAGTTTGTAGAGATGATGTGTAATGGTAACTTTCGCAACAAACAACCAGATAAGGCAGAAGAGTATTTGGAATGGCTAGCTGAAAGTGCATATACCTGGGCTGACTGAGAAAGAATAGAACATGTAGATAGACCTAAGCCCAATAACACCCATGCTAGGGGAGGTATGTATGCTGTGTCTGAAAAAGATGATATCAATGCCAAAGTAGCATCCCTAGCGAGAAAAGTAGAAGCCATAGAAATGGAAAAGAAAAACTCAAATAAAGAAGACCTTTCTCCCCATATTCAGAGACTTATAATCCTAACTGGAGAAACCATCCAAACTTTAGTTGGAGAAATGGATCTAATGCAAATATCTCACAACCAGGCCCATACCAGAGTCATCAACAACCAAACCAAGGACTACTTGCTCCACCCCCATACCAAACTCATCAACCTCATTCTCTTGGACTTTACTTGCCCCCCCAAAAGGCATATAGAGGATAATCAAGTTACTCAGAACCAGGAGAAGAAAATTTCTCAATTAGAAAAGTCTGTGAATGAACTAAAAAATATGATGAGTCAAATGATGCAAAATATGGAAAAAGAAAAATTCCCAGCTCAACCACAAGCAAATCCTAAGGGAGTGCGTGCGGTTAGCATTAATGCATCTGATGAAACATCTAGCTCTACCATGGAACATACTAAGGTTGTCACCATTCTTAGGAGTGGTAAAAGAATTGAGAAAGATGAGCCTCAAAAGACTGAAAAGGTAGAAAAATACAGGAAAGTTAAAGACAACTCTAAACAAAAGGACCCTGTTTCGCCTGTTGATCCATGTCCTATACCTGCTCCATTTCCTCAAAGGTTGCGTCAAGCCCCAAAGTCTGCCTCTAATGATGAGATTTTAGAAATTTTGAAGCAAGTCAAGATCAACATACCAATCTTAGATGCTATAAACAAATCCCATCATATGCCAAATTCTTAAAAGACTTATGCACCATAAAGAGAAAATTAAATGTCCAGAAGAAGGCATTTTTGGTCGAAAGGTGTTAGTTCTATTCTTCAACACCATACATCACCAAAGTACAAAGATCCTGGTTGCCCCACTCTTACTTGCATTATAGGCAACTACAAGATTAACCAAGCTCTTCTTGATTTAGGATCTAGTGTAAACTTATTACTATACTCGGTATATGAACAGTTAGGTTTAGGGGAACTAAAACCTACATCTACTACGCTTCAGCTAGATGATCGTTCTGTAAAAATACTGAGAGGGGCAATAGAGGATGTGTTAGTCCAGATAGAACAATTTTGCTTCCCTGTAGATTTTCTAGTTCTAGATACACAACCAGTGGTGAATGAGAAGAATGAAATACCAGTCATCCTAGGACGACCATTTTTTGCTACGTCCAATGCCTTAATTAACTGTAGAAATGGTGTCATGAAACTGTCCTTTGGCAATATGACGTTAGAGCTAAACATCTTTAACATTTGTAAGAAACCTAGTGAAACTACCGATGATTTGCACAGTGTTAACATGATCAATTCAGTTGTGCAAGATCAGTTTCAGTCATCTTCCTTGTCGGACCCATTGGAGGCCTGTTTGGCTCATTTTAATGAGTTTAATGAGGATGCATTAATAGAGGAAGTTAATGCCCTCCTTGATTCTGTTCCTATCATGGATATAGAAAAATGAAAACCTCATTTTGAGGCGCTTCCATTGAGTGAGATCACTCCCCTCCCATCATCAGTAGAACCCTTTACAAAGCCTGAAATTCCAAATGAGCCTTTTAACGTAGAATACGTACCTGATTGGGACCTACAACCTTCATTTGAACAACCATTATATATGAATTTAGGTCCATAAAAAATCTTGCATCTGCTAATAAAAACAGGAAAAGAAAGAGTCCATTGATATACTATATATATACATCAACCAACTCTAAGGTACACACTAGAAGATAATCAGGATGTAAGCAAAACCATGCTCGCTCCTCTATTAATACAAGAACAATCTTTTAAGGAAAGGCATAGTTAGCTTATACCTCAATTTCAGAAAAATGTGAGGGAAAAGGAGAACAATCAATCTCCATTTGGTTCAACAGAATTCAAATTTACAGTAGTTCATATTGTTCTAGAGACTGCACCACCTGAATTTTCAAGGTGGAGGAATTATATTGATTACCGTAAAATTTTGAAAATAGGAGATCATCAAAGTGGTCCCACTCAATTCACATTCGTGGTAGTCTACTGTGTCATAATACTACCATCACCAAAAATTTCATGGTAGAGGAAAAATATTGACTATCATGAGATTTTGAAGTGGCGTGAGAAATCTTGCTATTTCGTTGTTGGGATCAGGAACACTCAATATCAATTGGGTGTAGATTAGGGTAAATTAGGACATATCTAGCTAAAGACGTTAAACTTAGCGCTCACTGGGAGGCAACCTAGAGTTTTTCTTTTTTTTGCATCACCCATATTCATTTTAGGTCTTACTTTTTAAACATTGAGGACAATGTTTTTGTCAGGTTGGGGGGTGTAGAATTCTAGCAAATTCTAACTTTTTTTTAGGTTTTTAGGTGATTTTCTTGCTTTTTCAAAAAAAAAAAAAGAAGGGAGAGAAATTTTTTGAATTTTTTTTATGTCATCTCCTTTACTATGATGAGAATTGGATTTTTTGAAGTATAATCTAGATAACTTTAGCTTCTTAATAGAACTGAATATGATTAATTCATCATTTTACTTATTTTCTAAAGAATTCCATGAAAGTAAAGTCTTAGATCACATCTGTACACGCAATTGCATATAGATACTCTAGATTGATAAGTGGCTATAACTTAAAAATTATGAAGAAATTCAGTGGAGACTTATAACATAAGTGAGTTTTAGAGCCATTCATCCTTCTTGAGAGGCTATAAATGTTCATAACTTTCTTCAGTGTGCTTAAAGAAAATTGATCTCAAACTCTTAATTTTGGCTAATTACCTGAATAATTAGAATACTACCTTTAAAATTCTGGAAGTTCATTGAATTTGATAGGTTATAGTAAACTTAGAAAATGATTTCGGCCATCTTTGTAATAACCTAGAGACATAAAGCTTACCCAGAAATATTTTTACCACTAGTTAGCCAACTTGAGCCTTTTATATAAAGCCATTTCTTTTGTCACACAAATTACCTCTCACCCATATTAACCCAGTATAAATTATCCATTACCCATTTTCTTTGAAAAATAAGTTAGAGAGGAATGAAGAAATACCTTTTAGTTATAGTAAAAGGAGAAAAGTGGATATGAAGAAAAGAAATATTCCTCAAAGTGATTCAAAAGTACTGCAATATAAAGAAAAGAGTTTGAAAAAAAATAAAATTTGAAGAATACAAAGAAAGTGGAAAAAAAGAAATATTCACTTCAGCAAAGGAAAGAAAGAATTATCAACTTTAGAAGACCTCTACTTATTTTTTTGAAAAACTTTGAATACCCTTATACCCTTTCTTTGGTACCTTGTCCTAAGCCTATGTTTCGTCCCAGTTAAAAACCTATTGATTCTAGGATGAATATAGTCTTGATGAGGAAATGAATGGATAGGATCTAAAAGAGTGATATTTCTAAATATTCAAAGGTAATGGCATCCATTCTAAATGGATCAAAACAATGATATTCCTTAGTAACTCAAGTTCTTCATGAGTATATGTGAGATAATTTTGCTTTTATTGACTCAACTCACATAATTAAAAGAGAAATATGATTTGAACCCTCTATCTGAGAGATTTTATTTTAAGTGTATATCATTAGTGAGGATTGAGGTCAAAACATATTTCGGATGGAGTTCAAAAGTTAGATGTCTGCTTACAGATTAAGATTATTCTATATGTAGACTGTATATGCACACACACATACTGAGATTTGAGCTTAAGTGGAATGACTTTGGCATATGGGTAGGGTTTTGAATTCTTCAGTCATTTTTATTAGTTTGCTAAAATTAATGTGATTTATTGAAGTTAATTCTTTGAGGAAAAAGAGAAGTTAACTTAAAAATAATTTTTGAAATCTTAAAATTTGGTTTTTCGTATGTTTTGCTCGGGACTAGCAAAATGCTGGTTGGGGGTGTGTTAAGTGTTCAATTTTGGTTAAAATACCCTTAACTTTGAATTCAATTAGATCATCTAACCGTACATATTTACAAAATTTAGCTTGATTTTGAATTTAGTTTCAATTGACCATCCAAATCTTAATTTTTTAAAATCAACGGTCAGATGATCATTAGAGCTCATTAGATGACCAAGGTATGGTTCAGATAATTCTAATTTAGTCTTTTCTTTTGCAGATCAACCAAAAGATGCATGAACGGCTACGATTAAAAGTTAACATTGCAGATCATTTTAAAGAAGATTGGATGGGCTAGATCACTCACAATGATGGATGGGATAGTTTCCTAGAAGACAAGGAAGCTTAATGTGGAATCATGGACAAAAAGGAAAACATGGAAAGGCAACTTTAAATTTTAGAGGAGTTTCCAAAAGGGTACCCAAATTAGCAAGGAGCAAAAGGCAACCCCTTCCCCCACTTCTCCTTCCTTTTCTTCCTTCTTTCCTTCTTTTTCTTTTTCCGCCTTATTCTTCTCTTTTTCCTTCCTTATTCTTTTTTTCCTTTCCCAATCCCTCACGCCCTACTACTTCCTCTCTTTCCCACCTTCTTCTTATATGCTATTCTCTAATCTCTTTTTTCTTCTCACCACCTTCCTCTTCTCCTCCATCTTTCTCTTCTCCTTTTCTCTTTTCTCTCCCTCTTCCCATTCTCCCTCTCCCACAGCTTCCCCTTCTTCTCCTTTCCTCTTCACCTCCATTCTCCATTCTCTCTTCTCTTCCTCTCCCCCTCTTCCCGTTCTTTTTTCTCTTCTCCTCTCTCTCTCAACCGCACCACTGCACCAGCCTCTCTCCTCTCTCCTCTCACGTTCTCTTTTCCTCTCCTTCTCTCAAACCCGTATCCCACCTCTCTTCTCCTATCTCTCTCAAACCCGCATTACTCTCTCTCTCTCTCTCTCTCTCTCTCTCTCTCTCTCTCTCTCTCTCTCTCTCTCTCTCTCTCTCTCTCTCTCTCTCTCTCTCTCTCTCTCTCCCAGCTTCCATATTCGTTCCCGGGCTCATCTCCGGTTCCCTCTGTCTCTCGCTATCTCTCCCGCTTTTCTGCTCCGGCTGGCCCAGGCGGGGTCATCGAATGGTCCAGGAGTGGAAACCCAAGTCGGGTTTCCACTCTTTTTCCCTTCCCCTCTCCCCTCTCCTCTCTTCCTTCCTCCTCTCTTCCCTTCCCTTCTCTTCTCCCCCCTCCTGTTCTTTCTTCTTCGTCTGGTTTTTTTCTTAAAAACCAGATTTTCATCGAAATTTCGGTTTTGCCCTTCTTTATTTAAGCAAATCTCATTTATGTTCTTTCTGGTTAATTCCATATGTTTTCCCATTTTATTTATGTCTGTGTCCCTACTTTATTCTAGTTTTGTTTTATCTGCATTTTTCTTATCCAGGAACTGCCTAATCTCTACTAGATCAATTAAGGCCTAACCCAATCAACGGGTTAGCCTTAATCAACCACGACTCACAATTTCTCCCTAATTTCTTATCAGATTTCAAATAAATTTTACATAGTCATTCTTAGGAAATCCCTAGACATAATCAATGCATTTGATCTTCTATTTGAAATTCAGAAAGCAATCTGAACCATCCAAATCTTGAAATTACAAGTTAACCCAGATCTTGACCATTTTGAAGAATCTATCAAATCCGACCGGTGGATCTCGAATCAAGGAGGTGCTGAAGACATATATGAAGGCTGATCATCTATCAGATTTGAAGATTTTGATAGTGATTAATCTAGGGAAGTAATTTTTTCTTGTTATTTGATTTTGTTTGTTTTATTTCAGAACTGAAAATTCTGTATTTTTGAGAAGTTGATTATATCTGAACTTTGATTATCATGTCAATAATTTCAGTAATTTTGAGTGATTTATTTTTTATTTTAGATAAATAAATTTTATTAAAATTCTTTATTTTTAAATCAAGTCTCCGTGGGATCGACCCGTACTTGCATAAGCTACACTACAATAGCCCGTGCATTTGCGGTTAAACTTCAACACCATATAAATGATATTGGTCCACGAATGTGCCTATGATAGAATGAATTATGGCGGAGTTGAATATTGAAATTATACTATTAATATATTACATTTTTATCCCCTACTAAGCATAGTTTACTGATAGAGGTGGCAAAATATGACATGACACGATAACACGACTCAAACCTGACACAGATTTAGCGGTTAGGGTCGAGTCTTATCGTGTTTATGTCATTTTTGGGCAAAAAATCGTGTCGTGTTTGGGTAACTCAATGTTGACTCAACGTGTTGACCTGTTTGACACGCAACCTATTAATTCGTCGTATTAATCCATCTAACCCGCAAGCTATTAACTAATTGGGTTGAAAATATAGAACAATTCATCAAAAATAGTCCTATATTACTATAGTAATATAGGACGGTTCATAAAAAAGCATCCTATATTAGTTATTTTACATTCATTTTAACCATGTTATGTATGTCGTGTTATGTCGACTCGTTTAATAATCGTATTGTGTTCTAGTCACAGGTTCTTGTCATGATTATCAAGCGGAACTGTGTCGACTCATAAACTATAATGGTTTAGTGTAATATCCTTAATTTTAAAGATAAAAATAGGAAATTATTAAATAAATTAAAATAAAAATTTATGGATGAAATTCTTTCCTGAAAACATAATAATTAGAAAGTGCTCGTCGATACAAATCCAACGCCACCAAGAACGCGAAAAACGGAGCTCAAACGAGGGAGTTATGAGCCGTCAAAGTTGTAAGGGCAAAATGGTCTTTTGACAGAAACGTGTTACACAGGGGTCCAAATTGATAACGGCACCCCTGTCTACACACGTCTCTACCAGTCCGACGAAATCGCCGGAGAGACGTGGGAAGAGCCGTGTGGGGAAGAGTTTCTCTTCCCCAAGACTCTAAAACCCTATATCTATGCTCCTCTAGGAGCCAAAACGCTCCACTTTGAGCGTTTTCCATGAATGATACGCAAAACCCTAGACCTGCAAAAATCTGAAGTTTCCGGCGAGTGGAGCCCCGGCAACACGAGCAACTCCGGCCAGGTGCAAGGTAAGCCTCAAATCCATGTTTTTCTGTATTTGTTAATTAGAAAATTAATTAGAAAACCATTTAAAAATTAGGAAAAAAATCAGATTTTTTGGGGGCTTTGTGCACGCTACTGTTGGAGCGTGATTTCATAGACCAAACGTTGTCTGTTTGGAAATCGCACCGTCAAACTAGTGCAAAAGACAACCAAGAGAAAACCCTTTAAATTTGGGAGTGATCCAACGGTGGAATTGCCCAGAAAACTCAAAAACCAGTACCTAGGGAGGTTTTTAGGAACTTGGGAAAAATTATTTAAAAACCATGGTTTTTGAGAAAATTAGTGCAAAAGGAGGGCATAAATGGATTCTAGAGAGAATTCTGAAGAAAATGGCGCAAAAATCACGCAAAACGGAGCTCTGTAGCTCCGCCGGAGGCGACCGGAATCCGGTCGTCTTCTCCGGCGTCGTCAACGGCGTCGGCGCCCTGCGCTGACGCCAGGACGCACTGCATGACGCCCGAGGGACGACGTCATGTGACGTCGTCGTCGCATGCGTGCGCGGCGCCGCGCGCGTGCGGGACGGCCTCGGTGGGCTGTCGCGGTGGGACCGGGACGCGGCGCGTCCCGTGCGGCGTCTGCGACGCCGTGCGCCAGAGTACGCCGGTGTAAACCGGCGGCGCCTTATGGTGGTCCGGCAGGCCCCATTTTAGCGTAGTTTTCACTAAAACTTGATGTTTGGGAGCTAGAGAGGTCCAAATCACGATCCGGAAGAGGCGTTGTGACCGTATTGACGACGCGGACCTAGTTTTAAGTTAAAAACTTAGAAATGACCACTTTTTATTTAGAAAAATTTTAAAATAGTGATGTGACATGTACAGGTGCACTTGAATATACCAATTAAAGGGATTTATTAGCAAGCTAGTGATCTCACACTGAGGTAGGTGACGACAACTAATGTTTTGCCTTGATTTTTAAACCATGTTTAAACATAGCATCATGTGTGATTGTGTTTTAAAATGCAATTATTATTTACCGTGGATTTCATGCTACATTGCGTACAGGATGGTTATTCCAAATTGAAATCTTTTACTGAATAAACTTATTTCAAATGCTTTTACAAGCATGATGTTAATTAGTTATGCTTAATTAGAGATTTATTTCTTATTATATATATAGAAACTGCATGGATTTACATGGAAATGAGTATAGAGGCTTATTAATTTGGTCCTTTGATAAAGCTAACCCGGGATGAGGGGCATGTCTTGGGGATTGCAAGCTATAAGTGCTCTTGAGTTTTAGCATATACATATGATTTCCGTGTTTTATATTTGATGACGGGTGCTCTCGCCCGGTGGGCGTCATCTTAGGAGGGATAGGTAGGCCACCCACCTTCCGAGATTATGATGTGATGAGTTTGTGATATGATAGATACACGCCCATAGATGGCATTCGGTAGGGGTTTGGTAACATGGATAGTCCACACTACCTGGCCCGAGCCTTTCCATGGGGACAGACGCTAAGTCTCCCGTTATGGTGTCGACGGGGAGCGGCGGTGGTTGATACCCATGGAGGGTTACCACTGCAGCATGATGGCCCATATTCTTATTATGTGTGCATGTATGATGAACATGGTTATGGATGATATGCCTGGGTGTGACGACACTCAGAGGTTGACTACGTGTACTCCTGATCAGGGATGTTAGTGCGATGTGGTGGGACCCATTACCTTAGGGTGCCCTTATTCTGGATGTATGCTCCATTTTATTTATTCATGTCATGTTTTAACTCCGTGAATTTCATGTTTTAGCATATGGAATAAATTGGCATTTATTGAACATGGCATTATGATATCACTATCTTCATAAATGTTAGATTTTTCATCAGTATTGTTCATTATTTCTTGCATTTATTACATTAATTGTCTATGTACCTACACAAGCGATAGCTTGCTGAGGCATTGCTTTGTTTTGCAATGCCTTAGATCTCGAGCGCTATAACAGGAAAGGCAAGGCTGTTGAGAAGCCGTGAGAGCCGCTTGAAGACCATTTTTCTATAGTATTAGACAGTGATGTGAGTCATTAAACAGGATTATCATTTGGATTTTTATTATGGACTGCATATTTTATATTGGGATGTGATTTAGACCTTTGGACATATGTTGGACATTTATATGGGATGTTATGATGGATAGACCCTGGGCCATATTATTATTGTCTTTTGAACGTTTATTTGATTTAAAATAAAGGCGCCTATTTATTTGACGTTGATTTATACGCGGATTATTTATTTATGTTTAAATTACATGTACGCCATTTTGTGAAAGGAAAATTAACACCCGGAGTTTTTAAGATAGGTTTAGTAAAATGTTAAATAAATCTTTTCTCATGGGATCCCAAATGCTCTTATATAAAATGCCATTATTATATTAAAAAAAAAAATTTGTCTTAAAAATCCGGGGTGTTACATTTAGTCTCGACACTACACGAATACGACCCACCAACTCGAATTGCGAGGCCTATTTGTTAAGATATTGTAAATGTTTGAATATTTATCATATCTCATATACAGAGAAGGAGACTGAGGAGCTCAAGAATTGAAAAACTATTGAAGAATAAGTAATCGAGGTATATTCTTTGAAACATTGTATTGAGAGCTTGTAATTTGGAGTGTGTATTTGGACAAGTATTGTACGAATATAATGGGTTGTGTACTATGAACCACTAAATAAATCCTAAAGTTTAATAAAAGTATATTTTTTCAATGAAATTTTATATTGTACAAAACTCTACTTAGGTTATGTATGAAGTGGCGACTTAGGTTTTATAAAACAAGTTCTAAAGAAAAGAATTTTCGCTGCTTTGTTTTGCAAAAAAAAAAATTTACTACTAAAGGGGACAAAATGTATTATAAAATATGTCATAAAAACCCGGGTCGTCATAGTTAGCTAGAGAATCCAAATAGGTTGAGAAAAATGAAGATGTACCTATGTACTTTTGTATGATTTGTAGTTGCCACTTAAGTTGAAAAAAAATAAAAATTCTATTGGATGATTGTAAAGCCGGGGACACTTTATGAAATAGAGTGTTGAGATGGACATGTGATAAGATGCATGTGAGATAAGCGTAGCACAAATGACAATGTTGAGATGGACATGTGATAAGATAAGAAATGATAAAAATAAAAATAAAAATATTAGAGTAAACTTAGGAGTAGTACCAATAGGTAAGATGAGAGTGTAGATTTAAATGATTCGGACATGTCTAACTAAGATTGAAAATGACATTGTTAGAAAGAATGAGAAGAACTAAGTTGTAGGCTCAAGATTCATATAATTGACCCCAATCAGGATAAGACTTTGATGATGATGATGACGATGACGACAAGGTCAAATTTGTAAATCTCAAATGTTAAAGGTACTTCTAATTTAAATATTTAAAACATTTAAATAACATATTAATGCTAAAATTAAAAGTCTAATAAGAAAACTCCAACTTTAGGTTATTTGAAAAATAATTTTGTCATCCAATAGCATAATGGTAATTTTTTTTACAAATAATTGACTAATAAAAGCATACCTAAAGTGGCTTGTTTGCTCCAAAACTTTGTTATTTATTAAGAAATTTTAGAACGCTTGAATAAAGAAACTCTTCGTAACAGCCATTACATGGGCTGCACACCCATCCCACTCTTCGACGATAAGATGCCGACCATAGTTAGGCCATAAATGCAAAGGGCATCAGCTGATGATATTAATCGTCAATCAAAAGCCTACAATAGATAATTGAAGTATAAAATTATGTACCAACCATGAACTGACAGATAGATCCATAGTCTTGCCACAGCTATATCTCTTTGTCCGAGGTTAAATGCGAAGACCATCGGACGTAGCTTTATATCTCGATCAATCCTTTAATCATCATCGTGATTCGCCTGGTTTGACGGCTGGTCCAAATCGAGTGGTTCTTATGTGCTAGATGCATTCATAGGTCATTTTAAATGCAAGAAAAGATTGAAGGGTTTGCCAGAGGTTAAATGCGAAGACCATCGGATGTAGTTTTATATCACGATCAATCCTTTACTCATCGTCGTGATTCGCGTGATTGTACTGTTGATCCAAAGCATGGACTGACAAATAGATCCATAGTCTTGCCACAGCTATATCTCTTTGTCCAAGGTTAAATGCGAAGACCATCGGACGTAGTTTTATATCTCGATCAAGCCTTTAATCATCATCGTGATTCGCCTGGTTTGACTGCTGGTCCACATCGTGTGGTTCTTACGGGCTAGATGCATTCATAGGTCATTTTAAATGCCAGAAAAGATTGCAGCGTTTGTCAGAGGTTAAATGCGAAGACCATCGGATGTAGTTTTATATCTCGATCAATCCTTTACTCATCGTCGTGATTCGCGTGATTGTACTGTTCATCCAAATCATGGCCGTGTGGTTCGTATGTGCTAGTTGAATTCAGAGGTCATTTTAAATGCCAGAAAAGATTGAAGGGAACTAATGAGATACTGACCACGGACAGGCCATAAATGCAAAAATCATCAGCTGAATGATTTTACGCCTCCTATCAACAGCTTACAGCAGACAATTGAAGTACAAAACTGCCTCCAGTTATGGATCAACAAATAGATCTCGTCTTGTCACTGTTATAACTCCAAAAATGCCAAGATCGGCGGAGATATAATCTCGATCGATCCTTTACTCCTCATCGTGATTCGCGTGGTTATAATGTTGGTCTACATTGTCTGGTTTTTATGGGCTAGTTGCTTCCATTTTTTATCATCGCTTTGTATCATGTCGAATGAATGACACCTCTCAGATAGTGACAAGCGTGAGCCTGACACTCCACGTAACGGACCTTCCGACGAAAACTCTTTAAGCGTCGTGGGCGAACTTCTTCCTCCAAGATTGTAAAGGGCTGAACTCGAAAGACTCTCTCCGTGACACTCTGTTGGTCAGCCCCACAACTTCAATTTCTGCCACTGATATGTCATATGTATGTCTTATTTCGTGGGCTCTTGAAAAGGAGAAATGCTAATGTAGAGCGCGACAACACGGTTAGTTGTTGAAACTTTGGTGCTGTGGGTTTCACATACCATTACTATATGCTATTCGCCTCCTTCCCTAATTTCGAATATTTAATGGCTTAAAAATAGTCAAAGAAAGCAAGTAGCCTTATAAAATGTTCCGATGCGTTGAATATAGACTCATTGCTGGGATTTTGGCGAGGAGTTGCTGACAGAAATCCAATCTATGTGTTTTAGATGAACAGCATGGATGAATGGTATCTGCTGTTAGTGTCTTGTTGTGTTCTACACTAGCAGTCCTATATGAAAAGGAATTCTTGGCACGCCTTTAAGATAGGATGCTTGAGACGATCCAAACAATTAATTTATGGACCTACTAATTTACTTAGTGATTGTAGAGTGATGGCAATTAAAGGGCAGCACGGTGCACGAAGATCCCACCTATGCAGGGTCTAGAAAAAGGACAGTCCACGAGAGTCTATAATAAGCAGCCTTACCATGTATTTTTGTAAAAGGGTGTTTTCAGGCCTTAAACCCATAAACTCAAGATCACATCACGACAATTTTTACCATTGCACCAAGCCTAGATTGATGGCAATTGATAATCCTAAATACCTTCAAGTAAAAATGTTTCATACCGCACAAGCTAATATAGCCCAGTAGTTAGACCAAGGTGCCTCTCCTAAGCCAAATCTTTTCAGCCTTTTAATAGATTGAGATCCAACCGAACCGATCCGATTTGTGTGGGGTAAAGACCGACCGATTGATCTTCGGCTCAGTTTGGTATAGTTCTCTGTCTGGACCGAAACCAATCCTTTCAAGCTTCTCTCTCTCTCTTATATACAAACCCAAATTTCAATTTCACCAATCCAACCCTTTTCACAGACTTTAAGATGTATTGAGGAAGTTATGAATTTGGTCTCGCCTTGCTCGATTCCATATAGCGGCATCTTCTCGATGTTAAATGTATTACTGGTCATGTTAACCTGGCAAATTGCGAGCTATGTTCAAAATCTACATATCAATCTAATATGAAACCACACCCAACCGTTGATAGTCTCACGATTCAACCTAATATTGGTATTCGTGGAAAATGATATGAACTTCAAGGCAAGATTGTCTCGAAATAAAACCTAATATTGTCCCTCGCAGTAATGACGGGTTGTTTTATTGTCTATTGGGTCGTATCCTACATATCAAAAAAGAATATTGCAATATGAAACAAAGTCCAAACATTGTACACTCAAAGTATAGCCACATTGATTAACAACTGGACAAAAACAAAGAGTATAAGAACACAAGAACCAAACCCATGAAGGTACAGCAAGAGCATTACAAATCTAAGGAAGAGTAGCAATGGAAGATGCCACCTTACATTTGGCAGAACTCTGCCAACCGAGCATCACCCAAGCGAGCTGCCAACCGAGCTTCACCCCAGACGGGAGAAAGCCAGACGGGAGAAAGCCAAGCATCTGCCGAGTCCCCGAATGCGTTCGTCGAGGCGACGCCGAAGCCTATAGTCCCCAAATCGTTTCCATTGGACCATATCACAGAAGCATGGAACGCCTCAAAGCAATGGAATCCTACAAGTTAATCAGTCGAAATATCACTCTCTCACAAAACAAACACATTAGCTTTGCTCGTTTAGTCGAAGAGATGGAGCGACTGGAGTCATCAATTCGAAGCGCCTACTCGGAAGACATCCATCTCGAAACCAAAGAGTTTGCGGAGATGATAGTTCTTGACGGTATTTTCATCATCTATCTCCTGAAAAATCCATCGGATTATTATTACCGCTCGAGTGCCGGGAAGTGGACGATGCCCTTCCTAGTTAATGATCTGCTGCTCTTAGAAAACCAGCTTCCTTTCTTCGTTTTACAAACCTTGTTTGATCTCCTCTACCCCAAACTTTCAAGTGGGACGCTCATGAAGTATGCAATCGAATTTTTCAAGAAATACTCGCCGATTCGCGACTTAACCATCAAAGAAAATGGATTCCCAAACGACCCTTGCCATTTGCTTCATTTGGTTCACAAGCAACTTTTACCAAATCCTTCAGATTCTCCTACTTCTAGCCCTTGCTGCGGTTTCCTTGGCACTACAAAGAAATCGACCGGTTCAGATTCCGTACTACGGATTCCTTCGGTTACAAAGCTTCGAGAGGCGGGAATCAGCTTGAAGAAGAAAAAAATATGTGATTTACAAGTGAAATTCGATCATGGGTCGATGGAAATCCCCCATTTATTTGTTGAAGATTCCACGAATTCTTTCTTCAGAAACCAAATAGCATGGGAGCAATGCTATCCTGATCAAACAACTAACTTCACGGCATATATGTTATTCATGGATTATGTCGTCAATACGGGGAAGGATGTGGAAATACTTAACGAACATGGGATTCTTGAACATATTTTAGGCAGTGATAAAGAAGTTGCTTTGCTCTTCAATAGGATTTGCAAGGGAATTGCTTACGACTTCAATGAAGATAATTTCCTTAAGCATGTGTCAGAGAAAGTGGCAGATTATTGTGAAAAACCCCACCATAAGTGGCGAGCGACGCTTTTTCGTGATTATTTTAGCAGCCCATGGTCGAGTATCTCACTACTTGCTGCCATTTTCCTGCTCATTCTCACCTTTGTCTCGACCTTCTACTCCGTGTTTGCCTATTACCATCCCCCTTAAGATATAAAATCTGCCTGTTTTCTTGAGAATGCTAGGGGACCTTGCAAGGTACATCTTTTAGATATGGAGATTTAGTAGCGTAATAGTATGCTTTCTGGAGAATATATAGTAGCGTGTTGGTACTATTTACAATTCTCTTTGAGAAATGTAGCGAAGGGTCCTTTTTTTATTTATTGTAATTATATTGTTATATATGATATACATAGCATGAAGTATTGTTCATTGAAGTTTCCCAATTTGGAGAGTTCTCTGGGCTTGTGCGAGGGGCAAGTATTGAAAAACTTTTTCTTAATGGGGATGTATTATAAACCATCTCAGGTCTCTCTAAGTTTCCTTCTAATTAAATATAATATCTTTTCTAAATCCGCAACCGCCTATAACCCCACCTTTGGATGGTATGACCCATTTATCTTCTTCATCCTCTCAAAGATAGTTTATATGCAGAAACTCATGTCAATTAATTATTTCTAGCAGCTAGTTTTTCCTAGTTTCCTCATGTTCAAAAGTCAATGGTCATGATTAAAATATTTTTCAACTGGGAATACTACTAGTTGGAAAAGTCAAATGGGCATGATTTTGCATCTGTCCTAAATCAGAAAGGATGAAGAAGATCAAATGGTTAATCGGCTAGAGATGAGACTTAGAGGGAGAGGTTATGAAGTCAGTGTAGAAACTCAATAACAGTAGCATTTCTCATCCATCATTAATAATAATAAAAAAAGAAGGAAGCTTTTACACTGTCATGCTCATTTCATCTTATGGAAGCGTGCAACTTAGCATCATAAAAGTTTTAAATTGTTTTCCTTTCCTTTCGTACAAGATAAGAATAAAAAAGGAAACTACTAGCACACTCTACTAGATGTACACTGGGTGCCTTGTTTCGCGAAACCATTTTAGGCAAATTGTCTTCTTGTTTTTGTTGTTAATTACTCTAGAATAATGACTTACAGACCTCTCTTCTAGTCATAAAACTAAAATAATATATTTCTTTCTAAATTTTAATTATAAAAACTATTAATCGAAGCAAACTCCGCGTGCCGATCATTTGATAAAGAAGCGTGAAAATGAATAATGATATTTATGACCCAATTGTAACTATTGCAAGGGTTCCTAACATATAAATACGAGTACAGCCCCACCTTTTGAATTATCTAGTAAGTTGTTATCTTGACAATATCGCTATAAATGAGCCATGTCTTCAAAATCATATTTTTTGATGGTCGTAAGTATTAAACAGACTATATAAAAATAATGGAACTGAAAATAGCCTAGGAAATTAACCAATGTTGCTAAAAAACCGATACTTAAAATAAGAAAATAGGATTCTTTTTAAGTGGCCTCCATCTATGCAAGACTGCCAAGTTGAACGGTTTACATCGTCCCAAAAACCTGCGGCCCCACTTGCATTTTTATACAAACAAAACCTCACCAGAGGTGGGCCAATAGTCCAAGGAGCCGTGGGGTTATCATTTTTCCGCCAACAAAATGGAAGAAAAGGTTTGCTCTGGGGGATGAGAAGGGCTGTCAATGTCAAAAGAAAGCAGGAATCCAAATATCATCTCAAAACCGTCGAAAGAAAACTCTCTCACTATCAAACGCCACCAGCAATGCCATGTCTCCTTTTGCCCTGTGAGCTTTATCCGCCAGACAACTTCTCTCCCCTCACCTAATACTTTTCCCGCCATTCAAGTCCTGCAAATCCATCCGAAATCTCATGCAAATCCACGCCCAAATAATCCTGAAGGGTGGTGAACAAGATAACTTCCTCATAACCCAGTTCATCTCCCTCTGCAACTCAGTCTCCAAAACCGAATACGCTAAGAACGTTTTCGATCATATTGCACAACCCAATGCGTATCTCTGGAACTCCATCATAAAAGGCCACTGTTCCAATTCCCTTCTCGTTACTACCATCTCCCTTTTGAAGCGTATGAAACATTCTGATGTAACCCCGGATAATTTTATCTTCCCTTCATTGATCAAGCGTGTTCGAATGTGACGGCTTTGAGGTAAGGGTCGGCTGTTCACTGTGCTGTAGTGAGAGTTGGAGTGAAAAATGATATTTTCGTTTGGTCGGGTTTGATTGATTTTTATGGAAATTGTTCGGAGATAACTTCTGCTAGGAAGTTTTTTGATACAATTCTTGGAAGAAATGAGGATTCTTGGACTGCAATGATTGTGGGTTTTGCGACATTTGGCGATTTAATTGCTGCTAGAAGCTTGTTTGATGAAATGCCCGAAAGAAACACTGCATCGTGGAATGCTATGATAGATGGGTGTGTGAAGATTGGGGATCTGAGGTAGGAAACTGTTTGATACGATGCCTGAGAGGAATGTTGTTTCTTTTACGCCGTTGATAGATGGGTATGCGAAAGCTGGGGACATGGTGTCTGCGAGATTTTTGTTTGATCAATCTGCAGAGAGAGAGAGAGATATATATAGTTTCATGGTTGGCATTGATTTCAGGTTACACCGCGGTATGGTCATCCTGGGAAGGCTGTGAAAATCTTCCATGGAATGTGCGAAAAGAATGTGAAACCCGATGAGTTCATTCTGGTAAGCCTGATGTCAGCCTGCTCACAAGTGGGTAATATAGAAAGCCAAATGGGTTGATTTGATTGTCCAACGAAATGCCGTTAATCTTCAGCAAGCTCATGTTGTTGCAGCCCTTGCAGACATGACTGCGAAATGTGGTAACATGGAAAGAGCTATGCATTTGTTTGAGAAGACGCCAATAGAGGGACATGATTACATATTGTTCAGTGACACAAGGCTTGTCAATTCATGGATATGGAGGTAAGGCAGTAGGGCTCTTTTCAAGAATGTTAGACGAAGGACTGAAACGTGATAATGTGGCTTTTACAGTTATCCTGGCAGTCTGTAGTCATGCGGGTTTGGTTGAAGATGGATTTATGCTTGTACGGGGGATCTCCTTGGTCTAGCTGGTCACTTGGAAACAGCTTACGAACTCCTGAAGTCAGTCCCAATGAAGCCACATGCTGGGTCCTGGGGTGCATTACTTGGAGCTTGTGGACTTCATGTTAATATTGAGCTTGGCGACATTGTTGATGGTCTCCTTTTCAACCGTGAACCACAAAATGCTGGTAATTATGTCCTGTTACCAACATTTATGCCGCTGCAAATAGGTGGTCAGATGTTTCATTGGTTAGAGAAGTAATGACAGAGTGGGGTATTATAAGATGCCCGGATGCTGTTAGATAGTCTGCAAAAGGAAACATTAAAGTTAAATTTATGAAATTTAGCTTCAAGCATGAACTTTGCTTCAAGTTCCCTACTGTTGAAGTAGATCTATGGATCCTTTGCTATCTAACTCCAAAGCACTATGCACCCGGATAAAGAATTTGAAACCAATGACATGGAAACTACAGAGCACCACTTGCAACGGGATGCCAATCCCTGTGTTTATGTATAAGTAAATTGGTTATCAGCTGACAGATCTTGATTCATAGGTCAGCTGCTATATTCTTTAGGGTGCACCATATCAACATTGCTGCTGTTTTTGCGGGTCTGATGATTTATGAGGTTGAAATTGACGCTGAGAACATCTTACTTGAGTTACGATATATAGCTCAGTTTTCCTTGTGAAGACTTTGAGTTGTTTGGAATAGGTGGCATGTGATATCGGGTGTGGGAAGACTCAACTCTGCTTCCGTTTCTTCTTTTATCATACAAAAGAGACGCAACTAATTCAAGTCTTTCTAGTGCTCAGGCCTTGTTTCTTCATGATTGGGAATTTTCACCTTCTTTTACTTGCAGAAAGGATGGTGATCACCAAGAAAAGCATTTACTTTAGAAATATGACAAATTTGTATCTTGGGCTGAAAATGCCAATAGAAAGCTTATACATATGAAACTCTTCTCGCTGTATGTTCTTAGCACTTAATGACTAAACTGAGATTGAGTTGATCAAGATGCACAATTTTCATGATCTTTTCTATATTGCAATTGGAAGTATGGTTTTGAAGGGGAGCCTTGGCGCAACGGTAAAAGTTGTCGTCATGTGACCTTAAGGTCATGGGTTCAAGGTGTGGAATCAGCCTCTTGCAAAATGCAAGGTAAGGTTGCCTACTATAGGCCCTTGTAGTTCGCCCCTTTCCTAGACCCCGCATAGGTAGGAGCTTTGTGCACGGGTGCTGCCCATTTGTAAGTATGGTTCTATGATGGATGACCATATCTACCTTTGGCTGAACTATAAGCTAGCATTGATTGTTCAGTTATCCAAACCTTTAATTTGCTTGGCCTCATGAGCGAGCAAACTACAACTGAGACCGCTAGTTCAATGATGCAAACCATACAAAAAGTGAGTGGGTGTTTCCTTTCAGTGGTTGGCCAGCCACTCTCCGACAGTGGCTGCTAAAACTAAGCGGACCTCATCTTTCTGGCGATCTAAACCATTCATCGTCATGGTGATCTCATGCATCACATAAGCCTAATCCTTTGACTGCTCAAGCTTTCATACTGTCAGTTCTAATCTTGAAATCTTATAACATTTTTATCTTGAAAGATTAAAAACCTTATAACAGTTATGTTATTGGCACCGGTGCAATTTGATGAATTAAGAGAAGTTTTCAACAAAATGAGAAGCGTGATTATCAAACAAATCAACGGCTATGAGTTAGCGAAATGCACAACAAGATTCAATTCCCTAGTGAAAAGCCAACTAAGACTCTGGCTTCCACGCAGAATCCATAACCGGTGAAATCTAATATGTTGGAGTTCACCAGTAGGTGAATTCAAGAATGCATTCTTGGAAAAGGTGGAAATTTTGGAATCTACTGGAGAATTCATTTCCATGTTGGTACAAAAATTTCTACGCTGGAGCACACCCTCTTACACTAGAGTAGCACACGCAGACCCACGAGCGACCTATTGTGCCAAGGAAGAGGTACCTTTTCGTACAACCGGTGGGATAGAAGGCCTTTGGGTTGCTCGGTTAGCTTCACTGTTTCGCGAGCATGGAATTCGATTCCGCCGCAAACAGCCAGGCATGGATTTTGCCTATACTGCTTACCCTCGATAATCCAACACTTGTCCTACAAGATGAATCTGCTTTGGATCAACGACTGAGATCGACCGACAAATGTCTGCCCTGATTCCTATGAATTCCATTGAATTAAAAAAATTACCTCACCTGAACCAAAGCTGGGGATGCTTGTGTCGATGTGCATCGGTCTCAAGAGCCGCAGAACCTTCTTGATCCTCAAATCACGTATCAAATGGTGCTAGCAGGTGGGACCCGCGCCCCATGTAAGATGTACGTCTAGATGCTGATAACCCGACAACTTTGGAGAATGCTACACAAAAGCATCGCATAAGGCGCTTTCGGTAAAGTTTCTGCATGGAAGGACCCATTTCGGATGATCTGAACCGTTCACTGAAAGACTGTAATTTTGATAAGACAAAGGGTCATAGAATGTAGGCGGAAAATGTGCACTCTTGATATGTTATGAGTTTGCATGATCTTACGTTTTAACTGGACTTTGCATGATCGGATAAGCGCGAGTCCAAAATCTTGTTTTTATGCGATTATACAAGGTATGTATTAACCTGATTTTGCTATGTATCAGGTGACTTTGACCGAGTTATAGTGAGGCTAAGCATGCGTTGAGCCACATTTTGCATTAATATTTTTAATATAAAACAATCTACATGCAGGCCCAGACCGGGTTTTATGTCATGTTGTTATTGTATAATATCAATAAACCAATTTACACCCATCATATAATTCCCATCAATTGCTACATACTGGACATATTCTATCATTAATGGCTACTAAATAACTTTGCTAACTTTTAATGGGTCCAACTTTTGCGTATCTTGGATGAGCATGCTTCCAAACCCTTCTTCATTTGATGATCCTGCTATAACCATCTTTTATGTAATATTCAAAATTTTATGGTCTTATTTTATGCCCTATAATATAAATGATTTCTTATTCAAAAATGAGTTTGGCTTATAATTTAATTAGTTTCTTATTCAAAAAATAGGAGTGAAGAGCTCTAAGTCTTGCTTATAAATAGCTTCTTTTTTGAAAATGAGTGTAAATAGCTTCGAGCATCCACCACATTTGGTTTTGAATTTGAAATCTAAAAAATTCAGAAAAAGGGTTTCCAAGTAAGCCCTTGTACTTATCCTTTGAGGCAAAAGCATATTCTAAATTATATGAAAATAAGAGAACATGTAAATAATCAAACTTTACTCCTTTAAGTTATAACTTGCAAGAACTTAACTTATAGGCAGCCAAACTCTACACCATCTACCAATAGTTTCGCAAGCTGAATCTTAGCCTAAATTAAACTAGGCCGAAAAATGATGGACGAATGACAAATCTGGTGAATTTTCGACAAAATCTTATAAACTACAAATGAAGTAATTAGGATGATAATTGGATAAACTCGTACTAAACTAACATTGAGCCATTAGACAAACTCTTAATAAACTAAAGCTAGACTAGTATTGAATTAGCAAGAAAATGAGGAAAGTGGTTTCACTCGTTTCAAATTAACTAAACCCGAGAAGCCGGATAATCAGATGAACGGGTGGATTATCCAAGTGTGGGCCCATTTATGTGGGTGCTTGTTGGAAGCGCCTATTTAGCGCTTTGGCGTAGTAGTGCTCGAAAAAGGAAGAGGCAAGTCGAAAAGCAACCAAAAAAGAGAAGAAAGTAAACAGTCGAAGCGGGTTTTTTCAAAAAGTCTCTCTCTCTCTCTCTCTCTCTCTGTGCACGATGCAAGAACGAAACCCTAGTTTTCTTCTTCCAGACCATCGATTTTCGCCGCTACAAAGGCCGAAAACCAGTTCTCTTCCAGTACCCATTTCTTTCTGAAGGAGAACGGCGAAAATCGACTGCTGAAACCGGTGGATTGTTGTCGAACAATTTCGTCTTGTTTCTACTATTCTTTGACATCAGAAGAAGGATTCATGGAGGTTGTATCTCTTCCTGGGTTTCGATTTCATCCCACGGACGAAGAACTAGTTTCCCACTATCTGAAGAAGAAAATCGAGGGTTTGGAGGAGAGTGTGAAAGTGATCGGGGAGGTGGATTTCTGTAAATTCGAGCCTTGGGATTTGCCCGGTGAGGATTTCTTGCTCTCTTTAATCTTTTAGCCTTCGAGCTTGAGATTTGTAGTGCTTAGAACTTGAACCCTTGTTTTGACTGGAAAAGGTCTCTGTTGGAGTCAAGTCTCTGGTTGAATAGTGATGGCATAATTATATAATTTCATAAAAATAGAAAATTAACAAGTTTTTTATTTAGAAATGGAGAATTATGGTCAGCTGAATAAATAACGTAAAAAAAGGAAAAGGAAAAATGAAATTTTGTTTTGCTATTCAATTTTTGGTTTGATTTGTATACTATAATTATAATGGAGTTCAGGAATTTGATGAAGTAGTTGATTTCTCACTGTGATTGTTGGATCATTTGGAACGATAACCTGGATGACTGTGATTGAATCATGTGATCCTCTGTTTATTGAAGAGTTGAAAATAGTGGGCTATCTGTTCTTGGTGAGCTTATGCTGCAGAGTGCTTGTGTTGGTATGCTTTGTAGTTGGTTTCTAAACTCAGAAGAAGTCTATAAATCTTAAATGTAAATAACAATGTTTACCCTTTCAAGGATGTTGGTTGTGTAAATTACTTTCCTAGCTTTGACAATCCGAATTGGCCTCTCCTATGGTGAGACTGAAACTTGGTTGAGTAGTGAAAGATGTTTAGTCCTGTTAGCTTGATCGGATGTAAAAGGGTGTTGTCAACAGGTCAAACTTTGATTAGCGAAAAAATTGGTTTCTTCATCTTTGGTGATAATCACATATTTTATGAAGTTAAGAGTCTCTCTGTCAGGAAAGTTTTGAATTCATTTTGTTATCTTGGAATTGATTATTCTTGTTTATTTGATCAGCTAAATCAATTATTCAGACTAGGTATCAAGAATGGTTCTTCTTTTCTCCTCGTGGAAAGAAATACCCAAATGGCTGCCGAACCAACAGGGCCACTGAAGCTGGTTATTGGAAAGCAACTGGAAAAGAGCGAGCAATAAAGTCCTTGTCCAATTTGATTGGTATGAAGAGGACTTTGGTGTTCTACCGAGGCCGTGCTCCAAAAGGGGAGAGAACAGAGTGGATAATGCATGAATACTGTGTTAAAGGAAACAAACATGATGGACCTCAGGTGTGTTCTTGTGATCTTAGTAGAAAGTTTGGTAGTTATGCTTGGCATGTAATTCTCTCTCTGTGGATGTAGGAATTTTGAGATCACTGAAAAGCCATGGAATAAAAGTATCAACAATATAAAATCCCAGACTTCACTCATCAATTGATGACTTCCACGCGTATACATTAATTGCCTGTGTTATCCATCTTAACGTTTTTTATCCTATCTTTAAAAGAATGGTTGTCACACTGTTTCTTGTTTGTGTTACTTGCATATATTATGCTTTCAATGTCTGTTTCATGGATTTAGTTGTGTAGATTGCATTGTTCCACACCATGCCATTTTCTTCCTTGTATACACACCAAGACCTCCAGAACTAATTGGGACACCATTTCTGGTGCTAACTGAAAGATGTGGCATAATTGACCGCGTTTTTCCTTTAGGTGATTGCATTCATCATTTTATTATTCCTTGGCATCATGAAACTGGAAAATGCAAGCTCCGTTGATTTATGCTTGTTGTGAATAGAAATACATTAGGTGCATCCATTCATGGGCTTATCTTTTGAGCATGGAGTATGTCTCTTTGGACATGTAAACTAGACCAATGGCCTAGATGCCTGTTCAAGCATATTTATGGAAGGACACAATCCTGGAGGGTTGCGAGAATTGGTTGGGGTCAGTGTCTTTCTACTGCTTGAACTGCAATTAGTCGAGATATTGGTATATTAATGATGATGGCACTTCTGATGTCTTGAAATTCTGCATGCTATATATGATTTAGTAACTTGAAATCTTTTTTCAGGTTCTGACTGCAAGGCTACTTTCATAGTCCTGGAAGTAGCTTTTTCGTCTTCTTTTTTAGGTTTTGTTTTCCTTTTGCCTTTTCCAAAGATAACAGTCTTGGAAGTAGTCAATGGCCTATCTTTCCTCAGTTGTAGTAATGATTGGTTTTTTATAACAAACTTTGGCATTGTATGCTAAATGCAGCCTTTTGCCTTGTAGGACACTTTTGTTCTTTGCCGCCTTTGGAAAAAGCAAGATTTTAGCATGACAAATGGTATCCCAGACAAAGTCCCTGTGAATCTTGTGGACTCGCCACCTGCAAATACTGATGAGATGCCTAATGCTGTGAACCAAACTGGCTGCGAGGTGCAGCCACATATCAAAATGCTTGAAGAGCAAGATTCTTGTCAGAATCTGAGTAGCGGCCTAGATTCTTCTTCAGTGGAACGGAGTGATCCTGAAATGCCTGAATCGGCAGAAGAAGTTGAACCTCAGAACAACCAAAAGGTCTGCCTTACTTCTCTCTCTGTTACAATTACCATAGTATTTTAAGTGGAGAATTGATATTTTTCTATGTTATAGCCTTCACATCCCAAAGAGATTATCAAGATTTGTCGAAGGCTAAACTATCATGTAACTGCCTCTTCATTTTCTTCTGCTAGTCCACATGAGAAACACATGATTTGAGCTCGAATGTAAAGGTTCTGTATTTTTATTGCTTCCAGATTCATTTCTGACTAGGGCTTGCTTACTCTTTGTTTAGGACCACAAAATAGGACTTCTTGGAGACGATTGTTATGATGATATATTGGAAGATGACATTGTTGATCTTGATGACTTCCCAACTAATGGAGTTCATGATAAAACCGTAATCCAGAGAAGGTATAGACAGTACGAACATTCCGGCTCATCAGGAATGTCTTTCCAGGGCACAGCACGCAGGAGGATCCGGTTGAAAATGCAAGACAGTGATGTCAATTGCAGGCTTGGTATAATACAGGATGTAACGCTATTGAGGAAAGGCATTAAGACTGCATCATTACCTTGGAGATCCCGTCATCGGTTTAAATTATTAGTTTTGGTTTGCATGGCTTTGCTGGTTTTACTCGTGTTTTCTGGAGGAATCTGGCAGTTTGCAAGGTTCTCCTCTACCGCTGTATTGTAAGAATTTACAGTGAATGAAATAATGTTATAGTAGTTTGTAGTAACTTTTGGTATTCTCAAGTCTTTGATACCATTGAGAAGTAGTAAGCTAAACCCTTTCTAAATAGAGGAGTTGATTAAGGCTGAAAGAATTCATAAACATGCTTAGGAAAAGTTTCAGAGTTGATTACGGTGGAAAACATTCATGATTGCATGAAAAATTTACTTTAAAGAGTAAGAAGTGGAAACCTTTACTCACCCTCTTACTAATGGGGCAATTAGCTGATTGTCATGGCATTTATATAGTCGTGAGTACAGTACATACCAAATTGTAATTGAAATTGATTTAAAAATTCAGTTGGTGGGTCTCATATTGCTGATCCATGCTGTTCATCTGTCTGCCAAATGAGTAGTGCTTCGAATCGTTTCCCAATTGTAAGGAACACAGCTATCCGTGGACTGTACACCCCACGGAACCAACGTTAGAAATAGTAACAATAACATGCATAATGAAGGGGGAACTCATAACCAACTTGCACTTGTTTAGTTTCTTTTGACTGTGACTGGATTCACACCACCAGTTGGTAACAGGTAATTCTTTAGTTGATTCACCTGGTTCTGCAATTTCTTTGCAAGACTCAAGAGACGTAGTAGTCCTGTTAACTTGATACCAGCTCGCATGTTACATATATATAGGATGACGAATAGAAAGATCCCAATGTCATCGGGTCTTAAGTAAAAAGAAGGGCTCACTTTAATTGGAGAAATTGCCCATGAAAAACAAAAAGATCTTTCAACAGATCTCATGACGATTGTGCATGTTTTCTAGGTGAAAACTGCGCTGTTTTTTGCCCATAGGCCACAAAGGTATGCACAAAAAATATACCAATCAGTAAGACTTGAAGCAATGTAGCCAGGTAAGTAACCTTTCGTTTCATTTTGGTTGTTTTAGTGACCTTTCCTTCTGGTAGGGAGGAAAAAGATTTCACCATCTAGGAATTGGGTTATCATTCCTTCATTAGGAAAAATAACCAGAAGCATTGGAACATTTGTGACAAGAGACCCACGCTTTTCACAGACAACGAGACGAACCTCAGACAATTCTGCAATTTAGCCGCTGTTTCTTGTGGTCTGGAAACATGTCCACAATTTGAGAGGATTTCCCTTTTCCCTTTACAAACCCAAATACAATGAGGGTCTAATCAGAGTGGCAAAGGCTGGGTGGAAAAACTCGTAAGAACTGTCAGCATATGGCGTGAAATGTGTGATACAACAATAGTCTTCCATTGTAGACCGCTAGATATCATTAACATGGCTGCCCGAGCAAGTCAACGCAAAACTAGCTCCGCATAGCTGCTTTTATTGGAAGAACTTGCTCGTCGAGGATGAAGAATGGAGAATAATGGTTTTATTGATCCCAGAGTGCATAGCTGCTTCTATTGGAAGAACTTGCTTGTCGACGATGAAGTACGGAGAGTATAATAGTTCTATTGAACCCAGAGTTTCATTTCCTATCCCAATCCAGAAAAGTTAGCAAGGCAGCGTTTCCGATTAGAAACCTGAGTGTTCTGCTGCCATGCACATTGGCTATCGCTACGAGGCTTTGAGCTACCTTCTTTCCATGCTCATGCATTGCTTCATCATTCGCAGTTGCGGGTTAAGATAGTAGTTCCTTTCCATGAAATCCACGGTAATGGTACACTGACTCATTGCTGACTGCATCTCTATAACCTGTGCAGAGAAATACGGGATTGTCACATGTAATGTAACCTTAACAGGGCAGTTTCGGACATGATGAGTTAGCCATTTGTTATGATTCTATTTGCTGCTAGTTGCAGCTATAATCATAGATAAAATCATTCTAGAACAACAACCCAAGGTACAAGAGCTAGTTTATCCATGTGTTTGGATTGCCATTAGAGAGGGATAAGCTCCAATTCAGTAAGTTGGTGCAGTCAGGAACGGGAATAACAAACTGCATAAGCTTATCCAGGGACAGTTATTTTATTCCCTGCTATCACCGGCGCTGAAACATTGATGCCTTGCGGCTCTCTTAGCTATGATTAAATAACTCTATCAACGTCTTGCGGCCAATAGCAAGGGATAATATCCACTCAGAAAAAGGTAAAAAATAAAAATTGCGGGTTAAGATCATTATTCAAGGCTATTTCGGGGCTGCCTCGCACAAAAATAACAAACCGTGGATGAACTCATCCCTGAATACGTATACCGCACCCTGCTCTGGACAGCCTTAAAATATAAATAAGATTATCTAAAACAAAAATAGATAACTTTATCTATGTTTTAAGGCAGCCAATAGCAGGGGAAGGAATAATATCAATCGGTAATTTTGTTTATAGTTGTCATTCAAAAGCCATTTGTTATCACCATCCCAAAGGCTTCGATGTTGCTCCGCCAGCATTCTATGGGTCTATTCGAGTGGAAGAATGGAAAGATTTACATGAAAGTTTTGGCAGTCTACTACTAGACACCCGAAAGATGATTCGCAATCCTCTTTGCAGATAAATGCCAGGTCCTCTCTCATCCTCTTTGAGAGACCAGCTGAAGTCAGAAACAAAGAGAAATCAGCATTGGTTCCAAAGAGAAGGCATCGGTGATTCATTCGTAAAGAAAAAAAGGGCACCCTCAGTCCACGAAGCTCTCATATATGCAGGGTCCGGGAAATGGGCGGACTACAAGGGTCAATAGTATGCAGCCTTATCTTGCATTTTCCAAGAGATTGTTTTCACACCTTGAACCTGTGACTTCAAGGTCACATGACGACAAGTCTACCGTTGCACCAAGGCTCCCCTTCATCGGCGATTCATTCGTAATAGCTTAAATTGTTAAGTCTAGATGGTTGTAACGGAGAAAGTCACCCTTTCCTCCTTGCAATTGCTAATCATTAAACATGGATAAAACTATTCCAATATTACAAATACCCCTAAGATCCTTGGATGCTGGTTCTTAAATAATTGCATTCATTTTAAGGCTCCACATGGCGAGGCGAGAGAGAACATCATTACCATTCGTAATTCGATCTATGGATTGTTGTCCTCGTGCCAAATAGCCTTTAAACTATGACAGCATCGCGATTGAAAATAACACATCTTAAATGCCTAATCACAATGACACTACATCAGCAAGTTGCACCGAATAGGGAAACGATTGGATTCCCCAGATATGAGCTGCTGGAGGACAAGGATAACAAAAGATGCCGCAAGAATTGGATATCTGGTTTTATGAGGGATTACAGCATGCCCATCTTTCCCTTGGATCGTTGCTGCAAAGCGTGCTGAGGCAGCAAGAACCGAACCTGCTTTTGAAATAATAACACCAATGCGTACATATGGATCGACATGTAATCCAAAAACAGCCCGCGCTTTCTCAAGAGCACCCTCTTTTAACATATGATAAGCATCGCCTTAACCTTCCTCTGCAGGCTGGAAAACAAGATTCACAGTGCCCTTCAGATTTAAGATGCCATACACTGCATTGCTCCTCATTCAGAAATCTTATTCTTTCCTATGCACCCAATTGTAATGATAACTAATCATATAGATTATTGAAGAACCCAGAACTCAATAATGCTTCATTGGCCTCAAGCTACAGAAAATGATGCTGATTTGGCCTTAAAACTGATGGTACAAATAGGGAAGTAGGTACTGATGAGAGGGAAAACAATTTGTTGCAACGACAAATAGAGTTCAACAGCTGGACTACCAACAAGCATAGACTGCATCTACCATCAATTCCAGAGAAAACAAATCGAGGACAAAGTTATCCATGACTAGTGATAGTTCTTTGAATATTTGGCTCCGTTTTAGGCCACAAAGACCAGAACATCAAAAGTGCATACAGGTTTCAATAGATTTGATTGATTGCAGAAAAACCAATCAGATTATAGGGACATAATTGTCCACTAAATCTAATTTACAAATAAGCCATTTGAAAAAGGGAAAACAAATCCAATTTATAAAGACTACCTGCAAGTGAAGAGCATCCATGTCTGCTCTAAGAGAAAACCAGGGGACCCTCGAGACCCAATTCTTCCCACCATTCCAGTTTCAAAAAGAACCATGAATACTCAATCCGGAGAGAATCAAGCTCTGATCTGATTAGTTCACTTGTTTTATATTCCTGAAAACCCAATTCGGGATTCTCGTGAATTGTTCTTGTTGTCCTCTTCGTCCAGTCGAAGAACTCCGGCTCCCTCGCCAATTTCAGCAGCTCCTGGGCGAGAATTGTGGCCTCTGGTGGCGAATTCTGGGAAGCCCATGATTGGGTGAAACTGGAAACTAGCTCATCTCCTCGAGCAGATCCTTGGTTCATATCAAATTCAAATGTTGGGTGCCATTTCTGCTTGATATTGACTGTTCATCTGATCTCCTCGAGTCTGAAATCAGATGAACAGGCCGATCATCAAAGTTGGCCCCTTCATGCCAAAGTGGGTGATTAAACTTCTGATAAGCTCTCTTTTGATAATCTGATCCTTTCACCTGATTATGAGCTCTAGCAGAATGCTGAAAAGGACGCAACCTAGATAAGTCCTAAATTTGGATGATCTTAGTCGGCTTGCCCAATTTAATCTGTGTTTCAAAATTTATGCCCTTTAGAGGCTACTAGCTCCAAAACTTTTTTGGTTAGAAATTTCAATAAATGTGATTTGAAGATAAAAAAGGGCATGGTTCACATCATCCAAGGTCATGAATTTAAGATCTAAGTCAGGCTAATAATGATGAATGAATCAAATCATTCATAGATGGGCCTCAACTAGGTTGCGTCCTTTCCTGCTCTGGAAAACATTTTCCTAATCCAAAATGCAATGCCTAGGGACTAGATGACTCTAACATCACTTGTTTATGGAAAAAATGAAAAGTTGCTTTTGGGACGCTCGAGTCATTTTTTTTCTACCAAATGTCCAAAGCCGGAGAAATCATATTAACAGGTTAAATCATCCAAAGGTCGGTCCTTCGTGTGCAGAATTTGCAGAAACGAGTTGAGTCGGGCCTAATGCGGGTAGATGCAGACAATGTCCAAGATGCAGTTGTATATTTTTTCTCGATTTGATAAAACTTCACAATTTTAGGACGCAAAATGAGAAAAGGTTAAGATTTGATCAACTTTTTCGAATCCTGATCCAACTATCGCTTTTTGCTAACCAAGTAACTTTCATGTGATAATAGAGGAAAATTTTTGGCCTTGTCCAAGTTCCAAGGAATAATGATGTGGGAGCTAAAGGCTAGTTAGTATACTTTGTCATAGACAACGTAGCGCTTTCCCTCATTATGCTTGGTTAGAGGCTTGAAGTGGCACCTTTTCTTTATTGGAGAGATTTTACATATATTTCGGAATTAGGATAGTAGGTTTTAGATGGTTTGCTTCGTAATTCTTTGTGTAATTTTTTTGTAAAAAAAGAAGATGATATAGGATCATCATCTTATAAAAGACATAGAAGATACATAACATAAGCAAATGTAGCCCAATGAGTAAGCTGAGACATCTCTTTGGAATAGTTAGGTTTTCATATGTTTTGACTAATTAGTTCTGGATTTTTATTAGGTTTCTATTATTTCATGTTTGTTTTAAATAGGAAAGTTACATGTATCTTTCTTAAATTAGTAAGTATATTCTAGTTTAGAATGTATATTAATTTATATGTATGTATGTGTGTGTGTGTGTATATATATATATATATATATATATATATGTAACTTTTTTTCTTATTATTTTACAAGCCAATGATTAATTACTTATACAAACTTCTAACTCTAATCCTTGGAAAAAGGAGAAAGGGGTGACTTGAATTAGTGACCAAGCATAATTGAAGGGAGATGTCCAGTTATTTGCAACCAATTGCACTAAACAAATTTTTGCATATAATATCATGTTTTACACATTAGTAGTTAAATATATTACCTTAGTAAGAGTTGGCCCCCATGGACTTGCAAAGAAATTGAAGCCCTACATTTTTGTGGATGGTGGCTTCTTTTGAATGATTTAAATTGTTCTCTTGTTTAGAATGCCTTAAAAGGGCTAGATGCCAAATTTCAAGACCACTATATCCTATGTTATAAAATTTGAAAATAATAGCAAATGATTGATTTTTGTTAGGTCACCTATTTTGATTGCAATGAACAAGATGAATGATTTAGATCTTTTAAAAGAAGTACTACCCACAAAAAAGTGGGGCGTCAACTTCTTTGCACGCCATAAGCACCGATTCTTACTTTCTTGTTTTCTCTTTTCTTCTTATTCTTTTTCTTCTCTCTTTTCACTTTTTACCTAAAATGAGGACCATTTCATCTCTTTACGAGTTATATTCTGGAGTTTTTGTTGGACAAACAAGTTTTAAGAATTTTGTTAGCATCCAGGTTAAATTCAAATAAAGAATTCTCTTAAGCACGTATGGACTAGCTAGTATTATCTCTATAAAAGCTCTATATTTTACTTTTAGTCTAGTTCTATAAACCGCTTAGATCTCAGCAAAAACTCCATGACATTGCTTAGCTTATGTTACAAACCGTAGATACTAGTCTTGCCCTTTTTCCTATTATTTTCACATCTTTCAAAATCCTAAATCAGAATTAGAGTTACCAACATATCGGAAACCAAAATTAACAACACGGGATTTCTTCCTCAATCCATGCCCCAATTATCCTAGAAGGGTTCTACTCCCTTCTATAGGTCTTTCTCAGGACTTCTGCTCCACTAGGATTATCTCTGTCAGTGACTGGTATTAATGCCAACCAACTGCTCATCGTGTTTGAAGCTAACTGGCAGGATGGTGGACCTAAAGCTGGGATTTTTCATAATTCGTCATGTCATGAATTTATCAGCTTTTATGAAAATTCAACCCCGCCAGTTTGCTTTATTGGGGACTTTAAATGCTATTTGTCACGCTAATGAACAATGATGAGGAGATGTGCTTTCCAACCTCGGCGATCCAAAAACTCTTTACGATTCTTAAGGGAGACCAGGTTAAGACAATTGATAGATACAGGCCAGTAAGTCTATGCAGCGTCAGCTAAAAAATTATTACCAAAGTGTTGATCAATATACTAAAGCCATGTTTAGCAAGCCTTGTTATTCTTGCTAAGATGAGCAGCTCCTGTGCACGAAGCTCCCCGTATGCTGGTTTAGGGAAAGGGAAGACCATAAGAGTCTACAATATGCAGTCTTACCTTACATCTTTGCAAGAGACTGTTTCATATTTTGAAACCATGACTTCAAGATCACATGATGACAACTTTAATGTTGCGCCAAGACTCCAGGCTCCTCTTCATTAATCTGACTCAGATACGACATTAAAAAAGAAACCGATACGATATCCTAATCTGAACGTTAAAGCATATTAATAAAGCTCATGACTTAATTATATTATGCATTTCCACTCCCAGCTTTGTGATTTTGGTCAATGGTACACCAACAACTTGGTTTCATGCCTCGCGCTTATGACTCAGTGGAATGGCGTTTCCTTCTACTCCCATCTTTGTGATTTTGGCCAATAGTACACCAACATCTTAGTTTCATCCCTCAGCTTACGCCAAGGGATCTCTTATCCCCGTATCCCTTTGTTTTGTATGCAAAAATGCTTTCGGCATCTCCGGATATTGCAGTATAAGAGGGCACCATCTCTCCCATGTTCCTATGCAAAAATCAGCCGCCTATTACTCACCTACTCCATGCCGATGACCTAATGATTTTTGCAAAAGCCTCCTTTGATAATTGCAGGACTCTTTGCAATCTTGTTGACACTTGCCAATGAATCAGGGCTATCTGTTTCCCAGCCAAGTAAGCCATGACTTTCAGTGCGAGGATTCATTTTGATTAGTCATGGGCCTCATGGCCTTCACTGCAAGCATCTTTCTATTTATGTAAAGAAACAGAGGCAATGGGATACTGATGCCGCAGAAACTTCTGCAATTTTTAACGGCCATTCTTGTGACCTAGAACCTGTCTGTGAGTTGAACATTTCTTGTCACCGAAGCACAATCAGAATCTAATTTAAGTTACAGAGAAAATTTTGTAAAAGCTGTCGGCATGTAGTGTGAGATGTATGTACCTTAAACCTCATCTGCATAGATTGCCAGAGTTCGTTCATTTGACATGGCTGTCCATGTAAGCGAGGGCAACACTAGCATGCAAAGCTGCTCCTATTGGAAGAACTTGCTCATCCAAAATGAAATATGGAGAGTGCAATGGTTTGGTTGAACCCAGAGTTTCATTTCTTATCCCAAGGGAGAAAAACGCACTTGGCATCTTTTGAGAGTAGAAACTGAAGTCTTCTGCTCCCATGGTCATCGGAGCCACATGCACATTGGCTTCTCCCACGAGGCTTTCTGCTACCTTCTTTCCATGCTCGTACATTGTTGCATCATTTACAGTTGCTGGGTATGGTCTCATTTCCTCTTCCATGCAGTCTACACTAGCTGAACACTGGTGCACTGCTGACTGCATCTCTATAACCTGTCAAGAGATATAGGGCAACATCATATGTATATATTCTTAAGGGGCCTTGGCTGTGGGTATAAGAATCCATGTAGTTTTTTGCATACACAGGGAAGTATATCTTCTATTTGCAGCCTTAAAATATAAATAATTGATTTAAAAATAAACAGCCCAAGGTTTTGGGCTACTTTATCAATGGTTAAATTGTTTATTTCACTTTCATGCACAGATAAATTGGGCCGTCTAGCACTTGAATAACCAACCATGAAAACCTTACCCATGGACAGGGCGCTTGTCAGTCTGTGATAGACAGCCCTAAAACGAAAGATGAAATAATGATTGAACAAACAGACCATGATTTTAGCACCATTTAAACATACTTTGTCAAAGATTAAAATCCATTGCAAGCCGTAGCTATTTCACATGAAAATAAGAAATCCTGGACAAACTTATGAATATTTGGTTATCGTATTGCCTGATATTAAAAGCAGTTTTATCTAAGAAGTATACCTGTGTTTTAGAGTTCCCAATAGCAGAGATATTTTGGAGTTCCCAAAAGCAGAGATAATTGTTTATGGTTCAGTTTGTCCAAAGTTTGTTACCGCCATACCTAACAGCCTGATGGTGGGCACTGTTACGGGCCTAGGAGTGGAAGAAGGGAAAGGCCCATGAGACTTTTAGGACTCTGCTCCTAGACACTAGGACCTCAAAGGTTAATAATTTTCTTTGCAGATAAATGTCAGTACCTCTCTGATCCTACTTGAAAGGTAAGAGAGTCCTTCGGTTGTCATGCTCCTAAAGGTTCCCCCAAATGTCACGAACTCGGGAATTACGTTGTGTGCTTCTCCACCTTTAATGAACCCAACAGAAACCACCTGTTGTCAGAAATAGATAAGTCAGCAAGTGGTTCTTCTTAATCAGCTTCAGTTGTCCAGGAATTACACAGAGAAAAATCGGACAGAGACTGGATAATAAAATAAAAATAAAATTATCCATGGATAGTGATTTTATATACTGCTTATGGAAGAACCAGAATTGATAAGACAATTGAGCTGTAGGTGAAACAGTGGTAAACTTGATTTGTTTGTTATTAGTAACTTTATCTATGTTAAGGGCTTCCAATAGCAGAAACTGCTAACCTGCAGATATTATCACTGTGCCAAGCAGTCATTTGAATACATTCTTAATGTTGAAAAACAATATTACATAAAGAGTTTGACAGTGAGGAAAGGCGTTTACTCTACTATCAAGAGGATTTGATTCTCTAGACACAAGCTGCTGGAGGCCAAGGATAGCAAAAGATGCTGCAACAACTGGATCTTTTGTTTTGTGAGGACTAGCAGCATGCCCACCTTTCCCTTGGATTGTTGCTATGAAGCGTCCGGATGCAGCCAGAATCGGACCAGCTCTTGAAGAAATGATACCAGTAGGCTCATAAGCATTAACATGTAATCCAAAAATAGCTTGTGCCTTCTCAAGTGCACCCTCTTGTAACATATGGTAAGCACCACCTTTGCCCTCCTCTGCTGGTTGGAAAACAAGCTTCACAGTGCCCTTCAGGTTGAAGAAAGAGGGCGAACCAGATTAGCATTTGCCCAAGGATCAGGAGATGAAACTAATCTGGAAAGCTGCTAAAAGTTCGTCGTTGGGGAAAGAGGTAATCCATTAACGTCAGTTTTTACTGTTGATAAATACATACAATAGCTTAACTAGAATTACTTTGCTCTATAGGTAAACAGAACAAGAAAAAAAGAGAACTCTCTTGGTACATGTAAGTAGAAACAAAACTAAGTGAATCAAGTGTGCAACCAACTCCCACAAATAGGTGGCAAACTGGGATTGAATAGAAAGGTAGTTAACTATTGAACTAGGACAGGGCAATGCAAAGAAGGGCTCTTGGCATACCTTCAATTCATCTTTCCAGCGTTGAAGGAGTTTAGCAGCACCAAGAAGCATGGTTACATGAGCATCATGGCCACAGGCATGCATCTTTCCGTTGTTCTTACTCTTATGCTCCCAATCTACCAGTTCCTTCAAAATGCTCAGTATTTCCAGAGATCAGACACTCACAAGGATATACTTCTAACGCAGAGTATTTACAAGACCATAAGTAGTGGTCCGGTATATCAACCATGGGACTAATTTCCAGATGAACTGAGAAATTATTCCAGCACTTTAGAAGATGCATAACCTATTGCTTATTACAATACTGTTGTTATGGTAGGGAGTATAAGCAATTACCTCAAGCATGTGATGTTCCATACTTATCACTACCAGACCATCTGATCTTGATCAAATATGGCTCAAGAGATGGCATCTAGACTATAGACCAGATGTTCTATGCTACTTGCTATGAACACTTGTTCTTCACTAATCACAGCATCTTAGAAATAACTAATCTTCAACACTTTTTACAGAAGCCAGGAGCCAACGATGCTTATTAGGCTTTAAATTTACAGAACAAGAACTCCGAAAATAACTTAAAGCTTATTTAACCTTATAATTTGATGGTATAAGTTATAAAAAAAAATTGAAACTTTTAGTTTGTTTCAGAATAACAGACAGAGTTTAATTACTGTTGTGTTTCCCAACAAATATCAAACTGGATTTTTTCCTATCACTGCAAGGAATCTCAATTCCGAAGGTGTGGTTTGGTTTGGGGATAACAAACTTTTGACAAAATTACTCATCATAATTGATTCCCAGATATTGACAGCCTTGAAGGCATTCAAATAAAATTACTCAAGAATAAACAGCCTATGCTTTTAGCCTTTAGAACCCATGTTATCAATGTTTAAACAATATCAACTACGGTTTAGCCTGCCATTAGCAGGATATATGATCACTATCCACGGATAAAATTTGCCATGTTTTGTTATCTCTGTAACAAACAGCCCCAGAACATGAATGAAAGCTTTGGTTTCAAAGATTTGACAGATTCTATAGCATATAAACAGTTTTCATCCTCAAGGAACAGAAATTTAGGGGAAAAGAGGAAAAAAGAAAGAGACATAAATAGAAAATACCTGCAAAGGTAGAGCATCCATATCTGCTCTGAGAGAAAACCAAGGGGACTCACCAGACCCAATTTCTCCCACTATACCAGTTTTGGCAAACGGCCATGAATACTGAATTCCAAGAGAATCAAGCTCTGATCTTATCAATTCACTCGTTTTATACTCCTCAAAACCCAGTTCTGGATTCTCATGAATGGTTCTTCTGATTCTCTTCATCCAGTCGAAGAATTCAGGCTCCCTAGCCGATTTCAGCAGCTCCTGGGCCAGAATTCCAACCTCTGGCACTGAATTCTGCGAAGCCCATGAAAAAGCAAAGGTAGAAGCTAGCAGAGAGAAGATAAAAAGGGGAAAGAGCGAAGGAAGAAGAGCAGGAAACGCCATGGATGACCAGAAAGTTGCAGAATGGGTTTATAAGCAAAAACTGCCGTCTGATTCTTCAAAACGCAATGGTCAAAACGTCCAAATCCGAAGCATTTGTTTTTTCCCAAAGTTTGTGCATCCAACCCAAATCCTCGATAGCTTCTCCAGGAGAAATACTTTTCTGGAAGAGCAAAACATGCCGGACAACATGGTTGGTCGCCGTGATCTTGTTAAGATGTTCAAATTATTTTTTTACTACCAGACATCCGCTGCTGGAGAAATTAAATGAACGGGTCAGATCCCTCCTCTAAATTAGGTTTTCTAGATCAAGCTGTCAAAACTCAAAATCCCAATAGATCTTTATAAAACGAGATGACTCATGCCTAGTGCTGGTAGACTCAGATAAAGTGGAACACTCGGTTGTTACCCAACATGTCAAAACTTAAAATGCAGACACAACGCACACTTTGTAAAATAGAGAATATAAGAAAATACGGAAATATAGAAATGTAATTTCATAGCCGACAAGCAATCCCCTGTGGAAGTCTTCTTATTAATAAGAACACGAGGAGTCCAAGATGCAAAGAATAAAAATTCTAAAACCACATTACTCCAACGAGTTTCGAATAGCACCCATGTAAATTACATGTAGACTTAAATAATGTAGAACACAATGTTGTTATTGAGGTATCAGAACTCAAAATGTAGATGCAACGTAGAATGTTAAATCCGTCGACTAAGTCTTTTTTGTGGAGTCGGCAAATTTGGAAGTCCAAGATGACAAAAATGAAAATCCTTAAACCACATCAACTCGGCCATGTTCCGAGTTGACTCACCATTGTCCCAAGGCCTAACAAACTCTAGGTGAAAGCTGTGGTCATGGTGAAAAGTTTTGCACAATTACAACTAAAAACAACAACAAAAAACGATCAGGTCAAAAGTGAACAAAACCTTCTCCTTAAACAACTGAGAGCAATGCTCAAACGTTCCATCAGTCTTGGTGAGAAAGATTGAGATGAAAGACAGATATACACCACTGATGAGGTATAGTGTGAGATGTATGAACATTGATAGTCATGGTCTTTCATAGATTGCTAGAATTCATTTACATGGCTGTCCAAGCTAGTGCAACACTAGCATGCAAAGCTGCTCCTATTGGAAGAACTTGCTCATCAAGAACGAAGTATGCAGAGTGCAGTGGTTTGGTTGAACCCAGAGTTTCATTGCCTATCCCAACAAAGAAAAATGCACTCGGCATCTTTTGAGAGTAGAAACTGAAGTCTTCTGCTCCCATGACCATCGGACTCACGCTCACGTTGGCTTCTCCAACGAGGCTTTCTGCTACCTTCTTTCCGTGCTCATACATTGCTTCATTATTCACAGTTGCTGGGTATGGTCTCATTTCCTCTTCCATGAAGTCTACACTAGCTGTACACTGGTGTACAGCGGACTGCATCTCTATAACCTGTCAAGAGAAATATGGCAACATCATCATACGTATATATTCTCAAGGGGACCATTCACCACGGGGATGAGAGTCATGGATGGTGATTCTATCTCCTCCTATCTGCAGCCTTAATATATAGATAAAATGATTCAAGAACAAGGTTTGTGCTACTTTATCTATGCTTCAATTGCTTCTCAAATCTTATTCACGGATGAGATGGAGCCATGTGGCACTTGAATAAGAAACCATGAAAATACTCATCTGTTTAACATGGTTTCATTGTGCGTTGGACCTATTTCATTTGGGGATAAGACATCATGATAAGGTTATGAGTAGTAGGTTACATTTGCCTGCCATTAACACCGTAAAACTTTGATCAATTTTTTTACAAAATTTATCTCTGCTTTGTAACTACCAACAGCAGAGATAATGTTTATGATTTAGTTTGTTTACAGTTTGTTATTGCCGTTGCAAATAGCCAGATGCTGGGTATTTTATGGGCCTAGGAGTGGAAGACAAAAGGCAAATGACAGTTCTAGAACTGCTCATAGACACAAAGACCTGAAAGATTAATAATCCTCTTTGCAGATAAACGTCAGTACCTCTCTTATCCTATTTGAAAGGTAAGAGAGTCCTTCAGATGTCATGCTTCTAAAGGTTCCTCCAAATTTCACAGACTCTGGTATTACATTGTGTGCTTCTCCTCCTTTAATGAACCCAACAGAAACCACCTGTTGTCAGAAACAGATAAGTTAGCAAACGATTCTTCCAACCAGCTTCAGCTGTAAAAAAATTAGAAAGAGAAAAATTGGACGGAGACTAGATAATAAAATGAGTTGTCAATGGCTAGTGACTTTTATAAATTGCTTATGGAAGAACCACAATAGACAAGATAATTGAGCTCTAGGTGAAACAGCAGTAAACTTGATTTGTTTGTTATTAGTAACTTTATCTATGTTGAGGATTGCCAATAGCAGAAATTGCTAATCCACAGATCTTATCCCTTCGGCAAGCAGTCATCTAAAGACATTTTTAATTATGCACAACAATATTACGTAGAGAGTTGGACAGTGAGGGAAGGGGTTTACTCTGCTATCAAGAGGATTTGATTCTCGAGACACAACCTGCTGGAGGCCAAGGATAGCAAAAGATGCTGCAAGAACTGGGTCTTTGGTTTTGTGAGGACTAGCAGCATGCCCACCTTTCCCTTGGATTGTTGCCATGAAGATTCTGGCTCCAGCCAGCATAGGACCTGCTCTTGAAGAGATGACACCAGTCGGCACAAGAGGATTGACATGTAATCCAAAAATAGCTTGTGCCTTCTCAAGTGCACCCTCTTGTAACATATGGTAAGCACCACCTTTGCCCTCCTCTGCTGGTTGGAAAACAAGCTTCACAGTGCCCTTCAGGTTGAAGAAAGAAGGTTAAACAGATTAGCATTTGCCCAAGGATCAGGAGATGAAACTAATCTGGAAAAGCTGCTAAAAGTTCGTTGTTGGGGGAAGACGTAATCCAATAACATCAGTTTTTACTGTTGATAAATACATATGATAGATTAACCACTTTGCTCTGTAGGTAGGCAGAAGAAAATGACTGAATCTAGTGTGCGACCAACTCCCAGCAATAGTTGGCAAACTGGGATTGAATAGATAAAGTAGTTAACTATTTAACTAAGACAAGGCACTGCAAAGAAGGGTTCTTGGCATACCCTCAATTCATCTTTGTGGCGTTGAAGGAGTTTAGCAGCACCAAGAAGCATGGTGACATGAGCATCATGACCACAGGCATGCATCTTTCCATTGTTCTTGCTCTTATGCTCCCAATCTACCAGTTCCTTCAAAATGGTCAGTATTTCCAGAGATCAGACACTCGTAAGAATATACTTCTAACGCAGACTGTACAAGACCATAAGTAATAGTCAGTATATCAATCATGGGACTGATTCCCTAATGAACTAAGAAATTACTGCCGCACTTTGCAAGAGGTATTGCCTATAGCTTATCCACCATACCGTTGTGATGGTCAGGAGTATAAGCAATTATCTCAAGCATGTGATATTTCGTACTAATCTCTACCAGATCATCTGACCATGATCAAATGTGGCTCAAGTGATGGCATCTAGACTATAGATCAGATGTTCTATGCTACTTTTTCTGAACACTTTGTTCTTCACTAGCCACAGAATCTTAGAAATAGCTAATCTTCAATATTTTTTACAGAAGCCAGAAACCAACGATGCCTAGTAGGCTTTAAATTTACAGAATAGGAAGTCCAAAAACAACATAAAAGCTTATTTACCCTTATAAATTGATGGTATAATTATAAAAAAAATAAATTGAAACTTTAGTTTGTTTCCGAGTAACAGACAGAGTTTAATTACTGCTGGGTTCCTCAACAAATATCAAACTGGAATTTTTCCTATCACCGCAAAGAATCTCAATTCAGATGGCGGCTTTTGGTTTGGGGATAACAAACTTTTGACAAAATTATTCATTACAATTGATTCCCAGATATTGAAAGCCTTGAAGGCATTCAAATAAAATTACTCAAGAATAAACTGCCTATGCTTTTAGCCTTTAGAACCTATGTTATCAATGTTTAAACAATATCAACTATGGTTTAGCCTGCCATTAGCAGAATATATGATCACTAGCCATGGATCAAATTTGCCCATGGTTTGTTATCCCTGTGACAGACTGCCCCAAAACATGAACAAAAGCTTTGGTTTCAAAGATTTGACAGATTCTATGGCATATATATAGTTTTCTCCCTCAAGGAACAAAAATTTAGGGAAAAAGAGAGAGCCACAAACAGAAAATACCTGCAAAGGTAGAGCATCCATATCTGCTCTGAGAGAAAACCAAGGGGACTCACCAGACCCAATTTGACCCACTATACCAGTTTTGGCAAACGGCCATGAATACTGAATTCCAAGAGAATCAAGCTCTGATCTTATCAATTCACTCGTTTTATACTCCTCAAAACCCAGTTCTGGATTCTCATGAATGGTTCTTCTTATTATCTTCATCCAGTCGAAGAATTCAGGCTCCCTAGCCGATTTCAGCAGTTCCTGGGCCAGAGTTCCGACTTCTGGCACTGAATTCTGAGAAGCCCATGAAAAAGTAAACGGAGAAGCTAGCAGAGAGAAGATAAAAAGGGGAAAGAGTGACGGCAGAAGAGCAGGAAACGCCATGGATAACAAGAAAGTTGCAGAATGGATTATCGAGGAAAAGCTGCCGTCTGATTCTTCAGAACGCAATGGTCAAAAAGTCCGATTCCGAAGCATTTCTTTTTTTCCAACGTTTGTGCGCCCGACTCAAATCTTCGACAGCTTCGCCAGGAGAAAATTGTTTCTGGAAGAGCAAAACATGCCGGACCACATCGTTCGTCACCGTGATCCGTTTAGGATGTTCAAATCATTCACTGGTCATTATTTTTTTTACTACAAGACATCCGAAACTGGAGAAATCATATGAACGGATAAATTAGGGTTTCTAGATCCCGGTGTCCAAACTCAAAATTCCAACGGATCTTGTTAAAACAAGATGACTCCTGCTTAATGCTGGGTAGACTCAGATAACGTAGAACACACGATTGTCACCAAACATGTCAAAACTTTAAATGCAGGCACAAAGCGGACTCTGTAAAAACGAGTCGAGTCGAGATCAAAGTGGTGGATAACTCGGATAATACGGAAAATACAAAAATATAATTTAATATAGGGATTTTTGCCTATTTGCCACTCCGTTTTACCGTTTTTGTCAAAATATCCATACATTTTAACATTTTGCCGATTTGTCATTATGTTTTTCAAAAGTTTGCCAAAAATGCCATGCTGCTAACCTTCACCGTTAAATTTTGTAAAATAGCAAAAGTACCCCACGCTGAAAACAGACCCACGATTGTTGAAGAAGAACGAAGAACGACGTACTGTGAGGGTTCTGCCCACGATCGTGGAAGAAGAACGACGGACTGTGAGGGTTCTGCCCAGGATCCGGCTTTGCTCCGACCAGGCTCCGCCTGCGCTCCTTCCAGGCTACACCCGCGTTCGGCCACGCATATGCTCGCGCTCCGCCCAAATTCTTGTTCCACAGAAGCACCCCTGAGGGCTACAGATTTTGGGTAAACCAGTTTGGTTGATGTGTTTTTGCTAGATTCTTATCTTTGCAGTCTTTTGTAGGAGCACATACCACTGGCAACATTTCCATCTACAACCCAGCTCTTGTCATCTTTCATAGATGCTAAACCTTAAGACGATTTTATCACCACTATCTGCTTGTTGTAATCCTTTCACATAACCAGATCCATATTTGCTAGACAGCAGAGGGTCTTCTCCAACAGTCTTCTAGGAATATGTTAATGTTTGGACTCCAGAATGTAAGCCTAGCTAAACCAACATTGTACATTGCTCTGGCTTCAGTTGAAACTACCTGTAAATAGTTTTGAGTTGCAACTTAGGTAGCACTTTATTTGAAGAAGCTTGCCTAACCCCAAGGGAGAAAAAAAATAAAAAACTAAGATTGGAAAATGATCTCTATTGTTGAGATTGACTAAGCTAGACCAGTAACAAATCCATGAGTTTTAAGGATGAGAAAGGCTAAGTTGGGACTGGAACTGATTTTGGAAAATCAGTATTTGGAGCCTGCCAAAACAAATTGGAGTTTGAAGGTTTCACGATGCATATTGGCATGCTTAGCAAGGCCTAGAAACTGCAAGTTACTTTCATCAATATATGCCTTGACAAAGAAACGACTCAAGCTGCCTGAGAACTGAACTACTGAAACCGTATTCATGTACTAGTACAGTTTATCCATACTCTTCTGAGAGTAGTTTGACAGAAAATGGAACAGAGAATTGATACTGTTGCTGCCTTCTCATAATGGGATTAAGAATCCAGAAATCTTTCTTCTTCTTCTTCTTTTCCTGAACGAACCACATAAGAGGAGAATTCATTGCCTACTTCATATAACTAGCAAGAAGTAATTCAATCTCAAATATATGGCTTATCGGGTGTCTTGGTGTATGATTCGAACTTTGCATTCCAAATGAGTCCATTAGCAACTCTATAGCCAGCAAGGTCTTGATGATGATGATGATGATGAGAAACTCTATAGCCAGCAAGTTCAGAGCTTGTCCCATAAATCAGTTGCAGTGTAAATAATGGATCGCCATAACTCCAGAAAACAGGATCAAGGATGACCAAGTAATTGGAATGTGATCACAGCATATAAGATACGGGAGATTGCTTTCTATATGCATTTTCCTAAGGGACAATCTATTACTGTCTATTTGAGGCGATCAGATGAAATCCCAACATCACTATCATCACCCTTTAGGTTATCAGCCCTGTTAATTAGACATCACGATTGGCTCTTCCTAAAAAAGCATTTGCCGAACTCCGAAATCAAATTTATCTAGTTTTTGCATCTGGGTAATCAAGAAAGCAGCCATTGCTACAACATCACAGTCCGTCGTTCTTCTTCCACGATCGTGGGCAGAACCCTCACAGTCCGTCGTTCTTCGTTCTTCTTCAACAATCGTGGGTCTGTTTTCAGTGTAGGGTATTTTCGCCTTTTTACAAAATTTAACAGTGGAAGGTTAGCAGAATGGCATTTTGGCAAACTTTTGGAAAACATAATGGCAAATCGGTAAAATATTAAAATGTATGGATATTTTAGCAAAAACGCCAAAACTGAGTCGCAAATTGGCAAAAATTAACAAACAAGCCCCTGAAAAAGTTCATTTATCAATTTAAAAAATACTCGAGGAGCCCAAAATGCAAAAAATGAAAATTCTAAAACCACAACTTCTTCGAAGAGTTTTGAGTCAAATTTCATGTAAATTACTCTTTCTAGATCGAGGTGTCAAGACTTAAAATGCAAGCACATTATGAATCTTGCTAAAACAACTTGACAAAGAACACACGGCCTCCGTCAATGAGTCTGCTCGAACATGGATAATGCAAAAAATGTACAAAAATGATTTAATACGTCCAGCGAACAAATCGTCGACAAGTCTTTCCGTCGGCTCAGCAAATTGGGAGTGCAAGATTTGATAAAAAAGAGAGAGAGAAATTTCTAAAACCACATCAACTCAGCCACATTCTGAGTTGACTCGCTGTTGTTCCTAGGTCCTGAAATAATCTAGGTGAAATAAGTGGCCACGGTGAAAAGGTTTTGCAAAATTACTGACTGAAAACAACAATGAAATCTCTCTGTCAAAACTGAATAAAACTTTCTCAATAAACGTCCCATCAGTCGCCACTCATGAGGGAGCCCAAGGCACACTAGGAATTTCGTAAATCCTAACATTTCCAGAACCGTCCTTGAGCTCAAATTTCCGATTAGACATTACGGGTAGGCCTTCCGCCGGTAAAATCCTTTTCAGGTTGACGCCGGTGTACTCGACGTTTTGTAAGATGCAGAATGGGGAAAGTCTGAGACTGCATCAACTCAGCCAAATTCCGGGCCAACTCGCCGCTCGTGACCCAGAACGGTTCCACAAGTAGAAAAGAGTTTCCCCTTCCCTTACAAGATCAAGCACAGTCACAATCTCATTTGAGTGTGTATGAGACAGAATTGTCAGCATATAGTATGGTGTGAAATGCATATATATTGATCATCATTTATTGACCGTCCAAGCGAGTGCAATTAGCATGCAAAGCTCCTCCTATTGGAAGAACTTTCACGTCAAGATCAACTATGCAGATTGCAATGGTTTGGTTGAACCCAGAGTTTCAATGCCTATCCCATCAAAGAAAAATGCACTCAGCATCTTTTGAGCAAAGAAAATGAAGTCTTCTGCTCCCATGATCATCGGAGTCACATGCACGTTGGCTTCTCAAACGAGGCTTTCTGCTACCTTCTTTCCGTGCTCATACATTGATTCATTATTCACGGTTGCTGGGTATGGTCTCATTTCCTCTTTCATCAAGTCTACGCTTTCTGCTACCTTCTTTCCGTGCTCATACATTGATTCATTATTCACGGTTGCTGGGTATGGTCTCATTTCCTCTTTCATCAAGTCTACACAGTTGTACACTCGTGCACCGCGCACTGGATCTCGATAACCTGTCAAGAGAAATATGGCAATATCATCACATGTATATATATTCTCAAGCGGGCCAATCACTGCGGGGATAAGAGTTATGAATAGTGACTCTATCTTCTCCTATTTGCAGCCTTAATATATAGATAAAATGATTCAAGAACAGAGCCCAATGTTTATGCTACTTTATCTATGCTTGAATAGTTTCTCAAATATTATGCACGAAGTTGGAGTCATCTGGCACTTGAATAACAAACCTAGAACAAACTTATATTTTTATCATGGTTTCATTGTGCGTTGGAGCCATTTCATATGGGAATAAGAAATCATGAGTAACTAGTTACATATGCCTGCCATTAACACCGTAAAACTTCGATAAAATCCTTTACAAAGTTTATCTCTGTTTTGAAGATACCAATAGCAGATATAATGTTTACGGTTAAGTTTGTTCACTGCTTGTTATTACCGTGCCAAATAGCCTGATGCTGGATACGTCATGAGCCTAGCAAGGGAAAGGCACATGAGAGTTTTAGGACTGCTCCTAGACACGAAGACCTGAAAGATTAATAATCCTCTTTGCAGATAAATGCCAGTACCTACCCGATCCTATTTGAAAAGTAAGAGAGTCCTCCGGATGTTATGCTTCTAAAGGTTCCTCCGATGCTTCTCTGGTGAACCCAACAGAAACCACCCGTTATCAGAAACAGATGCGTCAAGGGTCATTCTTTCTTAATTAGATTACGTTGTCATGACTAGAAAGAAATTACGAAGAGAAAAATATCCATTACATTGTGATTCCTTGATTTTGTCAAAAAAATTGAATTAGTTGCTCAGTGTCATTTCAGCTAAGGATGGTAGCAGATTTGAAATTTTCAATCATGACGAAAACAGTTTTACATAGAAATGCTTTAGTCATGTCAACTGTTATTTATGTAGGAGTGCTTTACTCGATTTCGGAAGCTGTAAGACAAGGATAACTTGTTCAAACAATGACGTGGCTCTAAAACCTTGAGATGTGTATTCTTAAAATTTTCTATTTATGTTTATGGCTGCAAATAGCAGGGGAGATAAATATATACAGAGAACTCAATGTCCTAAGTGGAATAGAGACGAGATAATAAACTTTCCGTAGAATAATTGATGGATAGTGATTGTTTAATTTGCTTGTGGGAGCCCCAAAATATAGATAAGATAATTGAGTTAGATGCGACAGTGTTAAACCCTGATTTGTTTGCTATTAGTATTTTATCTATGTTAAGGGTCACCAATAGCAGAGTATAAGATCGTATCCATCAGCTGCTCAATCCACAGGTATTATCCCTGTGCCATGCAGCCATTTAAAGTATTATTACCAACTCAATCTTAATTCCCAGCCACCATATTGTATAAAACTTTGGATATGAGGGAAGAGGTTCACTCTGCTATCAAGAGGATTTGATTCTCAAGATACAAGATGCTGGAGACCAGGGATAGTAAAAGATGCTGCAAGAATTGGATCTCTAGTTTTGTGATGACGAGTAGCATGCCGACCTTTCCCTTGGATTGTTGCTATGAAGGTTCCAGCTCCAGCCAGAACAAGACCTGCTTTCAAAGAGACGACACCAGTCGTCACGTAAGGATTGAAATGAAATCCAAAACTAGTCTGTGATTTCTCAAGTGGGCCCTCTTTTAAGATATGGTAAGCACCGCCTTTGCCTTCCTCTGCTGGTTGGAAAACAAGCTTCGCACTGCCCTTGAGGGTTAAGAAAGAAAGGGAATCAGATTCACATTTGCCCAAGAGTCGGGAGATGAAACTAAGCTGGAGATATGCCACAATTTCATCACTGGTGAAAGAGGTAACCCATTAAGATTAGTGTTCCCTGTTCATAATTACATATGATAGCTTAACTAGAACTTTTGTGCTACAGGTAAACAGAAACAAACTAACTGAATCAAGTTTGTAACCAGCTCCCATCAATAGGTGGCACATTGGGAATCAATGCATAAGGTAGTTAATTATTTAACTAGTATTGAATTCTTTTGGGCATATGGAGCAACGGAAGGGCTATTTGCTTACCTTCAATTCATCCTTTCAGTATTGAAGGAGTTTCGCAGCAACTAGAAGCATGGTTACATTAGCATCATGACCAGAGGCATGCATCTTAACATTGTTGTTGCTCTTAGACAAGAAATTATCTAGATGTTAAGATGTCTATGACAAGGGTCTTATGTTAGGTGCCCGAGTCAGACGAGCTCTCACTCGACCTCTGTCCCATCGAGGAATGGTCCCTGATGTGAAGAAGCTCACAAGGAGGACTTAAACTCACAGTTTAGAGTGATGTTTTTTTTTTTCTTTGGTGGAAAGTTCCCCTCCGTGTATTCATTAATCTTCCCTTCTTATACATGTTTTAAAAAGCTGAAATAACTACTCCTACGTGCACTTCTGGTGACATCTCCTAAGAAACTGGAAAAGAGCTGAAATATGGGAAATATGGCTAAAGATAATGACCTCAACCGAAAGCATGGCCATGGATCATGGCCTCAACAGAAACAATCATAACAAAATTGAAAAAGTCTTAACCACCAATTAATTGGGTTGATTTCCTTAGGAGATGGGCACGTAACACCATAACTCAGTGGTAGAGCACCTCGTTTACATGTGCGCCAATGCTTTTTCACAGGATGCTCCCAATCTACCAATTCCTTTAAAATGGTCAGTACTTCAAGAGATCAGACACTCATAAGCATGTAATTCCTAACACAGACAAAATTCGCAAGAATTTAAGTAAACATGGCAATCAGTCATGTCAATCATGGGACTAATTTCCTGTTGAACTAAGAAATTACTCCAGCACTACGCAAAGAGATACAGCCTATAGCTGATCCACCATATTGTTATAATGGTCTGCAGTATACACGATTACCTCAAGAAAGTCATATTCCATATTTATCACTAACGGACCATTTGATCATGATCAAATATGGCTCAAAATATAGTATATAAACTATAGACTAGATGTTTTTGAGCCACTCGTTTTGATACACTTGTTCTTCACCAACCACAGCAATGTCAGGAATAGCTAATTTTGCATATTTATTACAGAAGCCCCAAAAAGTTAGCTTTATTATTCGTTAGTATAATTATCAAGAGATCTGGAACTAGTTTGTTTCAGACTAACTAACAGAGTTAAACTACTGCGGGGACTCCCCAACAAACATCAAACTAAAGTTCGTATTGCCGCAATAAATCTCAATCCTGAAGTGGCAGTTCACTTCGAGGATAATAAATTGTTGACAAACTATCCATCACAGTGAAAGCAAATAACAGCCTCCAAAGAAACATAAATAAGATTACTTAAAACAAACGGCCTATGCTTTTAGCCTTTAGATTCTATGTTATCATCATCATCATCATCAAGACCTTATCCCAATTAGGGGTCGGCCACATGAATCTTATTCCTCCATTCCACTCTATTAAATATCATGGCTTCATTTAGTCCCAAAGTTTTTAAATCTTTCCTCACTACTTCTATCCATGTTCTTTTAGGCCTTCCCCTTGCCCTTTCAGAACCTTCAACTTATATTGCCTCACTCATTCCTCTAATAGTTTCATTTCTAATTCTATCATTTCTTGTCTTACCACTCATCCATCTCAATATCCTCATTTCTGCGACACTCATCCTATGTGTATGATATTCCTTAACTGCCAACACTCTGATCCACAGAGCATGGCCGGCCTTATAGCTATCCTATAGAATTTTCCCTTTAATTTGAGTGGCACCTGTCGATCACATAAAACATTCCATATATTCTGTCTTAATTCAGCTAATTTTAAATCCTTCCAATTCTAATGCTTCTCTCCATAGCTCTAACTTTATGTTTACACCCTCCCTTGTCTCATCAAGTAGAACTATATCATCTGCAAATAGCATGCACCAGGGAATCTCCTCATGCAGATGTTTTGTTAACTCATTCATAACTAATGTGAAAAGGTATGGACTCAATGCTGATCCTTGGTGCAATCCGACAGTGACAAGAAAATTACCAGTCACGCCACTAGTGGTCTTAACATTTGTTATTGCTCCATCATACATATATTTAATTATGTCTATATACCCCTGAGAAACCCCTTTACAACCTAACACCCTCCATATTAACTCTCTAGAGACTCTATCATAAGCTTTCTCTAAGTCGATAAAGACCATGTGCAAGTCTTTTCTCCTCTCCTTATATTTCTCTACTAATTGTCTTAGTAAAAAAATAGCTTCTATGGTAGACCTCCCAGGCATGAAACCAAACTGATTCTCCGATATACTTGTTTCATGTCGTAGCCTCTTCTTAATCACTCTTTCAAAAAGTTTCATGGTGTGACTCATAAGTTTGATCCATCGATAATTAGTGCAGCTCTTAATGTCTCCTTTATTCTTATAGATTGGTGCAATAGAGCTTTTCCTCCACTCATCAAGAATTTTCTTTGATTTTATAATCTTGTTAAACAACTTAGTCAACCAAACTACCCCAATATCTCTCATATGCTTCCAAACCTATATTGATATACCATCAAGTCCCATGACCTTTCTTGGTTTCATCTTTCTCAAGGCCTCTTTTACTTCAAGTATTCTAATCCTACGTTCATATCTATAATATCCAATGTTATTTAGATTTATAGTATTTTTAATCCCTATATTCTCAGGGCCATTGTCATTTAACAATTTTTTAAAGTATATTTCTCACCTTTGTTTGATCTCATCATCTTTGACTAATACCCTTTGATCATCGCTTCTAATGCACCTAATATGCTCTAAGTCCTTACCCTTCTGTTCTCTTACTTTTGCAAGTTTAAACACATCTTTCTCACCTTCTCTTGTTCATAGTCTATTATAGAGCTCATCATATGCTTTAAGTTTAGCCTCACTTACTATTATCTTAGCAACGTTTTTAGCATTCTTATATTGTTCATAGTTTTCATTATTTCTAATCTTCTGTCATGCTTTAAAAGGCATTAATTTTTCTTTAATAGCTTTTTGCACTGTTTCATTTCACCACCATGTTTCCTTTGTTAATAGCCTATTACCTTTAGATACTCCTAAGACATCATTTGCCACTTTCTTAATGGACTCAGCCATATTAGTCCACATGGTATTTACCTCTGTTTCATGGTTCCAATTTCCTTCTACCATCAACTTATTTTTGAATGAGGTTATTTTCTCTCCTTTAAGTTCCACCACTTAGTTTTTGGATGTGTATTAAGTTCAGTTCTTTTACTCCATCTTTTGATATGAATATCCATAACCATTAACCTATGTTGTGAAGTTAAACTCTCATCGGATATCACCTTACAATCCTTACATATATATCGTTCATTATTCCTAAGTAGAAAAAAGTCTATTTGGCTTTTATGAAGTCTACTTTTAAAGGTTATTAAGTGTTCATCCCTCTTCTTAAAGAGTATATTTGCAATTGATAGGTTATATGACAAAGCAAAATAGAGGATATTCTCCCCCATCTTGTTTCGTTCACCTATACCATACCCTTCGTGTATTCTATCATATCTTTCCTTATCTTTTCTTACATGGTCATTTAAGTCTGCACCTATAAATATCCCCTCAGTGTTGGGAATTTCTTGCATGACTCCCTCCAGATCTTCCCAAAACTGTCTCTTAATTATATCTTGTAACCCTACTTATCGTGCATATGCACTTATAATATTTATAATCTGCTCTCCTAGAATCATTTTTATTATTATAATTCTATCACTGATTCTTTTAACGTCCACAACTTTATCCTTTAATTCCTTATCCACTATTATTCCTACGCCATTTTCCTTTCCTACATACCATAATGTATACCCATCTATTTCTCTAGCTTTAGCCCCTTTCCACTTGGTTTCTTGGATACAAGCGATGTTGACTTTCCTACATTTCATCGTATCTACTAACTCCAAACTCTTACCTGTTAGTGTCCCTATATTCCATGTAGCGATGCAAATCTTATGTTTTGGAGATACCCTATTTACTATCGCCTTTCTCGACCTCCAGACCTCCACGGTATGAACACATGTCCACTTTTCACTGCACTTGGGTTCTGATGCAGCCCATCACTTCTGAGGGGACGCTCCAGTAGCCCTTGCCCATTTTTCACTACACCCGGGATTCGATGTAGCGTGTCGCTTCTAGGAGAACGCCCTAGCAACCCTTGCCTATTTTTCACCGCATCCGGGATCGGATGCAGCACATCACTTATGGGGAACGCCTTAGCTTGAGCGAATGTCAGTTTTCGTTTCATATCATGTTGGGATTGCTATAGTTTTAAAAAAGCTGAAGATGATTTTCATTAATATCATTAAAATTATTAAAATCATCTTCAACTTCACCCTTGCCGACTAGCTACCTAACACAAGAATGGCTATATTTTAAGAAGCTGAAGATGTTTTTTATTTCTTTCTCACAAACTAATATACAAATGCATATTTATTTGTAAAAAAGAAATAATAAAATCATCTTCAACTTCTCCCTTGTCGGCTGGCTACCTGACACAATGGTTGTCATCTTTTAAGAAGCTGAAAATGATTTTCATTTCTTCCTCACAAACTAATATACAAATGTATATTCATTTGGAAGAAAGAAATAATAGAATTATCTTCAACTTCTCCCTTGCCGGCTAGCACCTGATGCAAGACTCTCCTCCATTTTTATCCTATGTTATCAATGTTTAATTAATCTCGAGTATGCTTTAAGCTGTAAATAGCAAGGGAAATGACAACCGATAAATTTTCCTATGGTTAATTATCCGTTAACAAGAATTTGGGTTTCAAGGAATTGACTGATTCTGTAGCATATATACAGCTCTTCCCACAGGAATTTTATTTAAAAAAGCAAAAGGCAAATGAAAAGAGTCATGAGTATAAATAACCTGCAAGGGAAAAGCATCCATATCTGCTCTAAGAGAAAACCAAGGAGACCCACCAGACCCAATTTCCGCCACCATACCAGCTTTGGCAAACGGCTATAAATACTGTATTCCAAGAGAATCAAGCTCTAATCTTATCAATTCACTTGTTTTATGCTCCTCAAAACTCAGTTCTGGATTTTCATTAATTGTCCTTCTTATTCTCTTCATTCCGTCGAAGCATTCGGTTTCTTCGCCGATTTCAGCAGCTCCTGGCCGAGAGATCCGACCGCTGGCACAGAATTCTGGGAAGCCCATGAAAGGGTAAAGGTAGAAGTTAGCAGAAAGACGAGAACAAGGGGAAAGAGTGATGGAAGAAGATCCGGAAACGCCATGGAACGAGAAAAAAGGTTGCAGTCGATGCTTTCACAGGAGAAAACTTCTTGTGTTAGAGCCTTACAGAAAGAGAACAAAACATGGCGACCCACATGATTTGATCATCGCAGCCGTTGATATTGCTTGGACATGCCACAGGATACCGATGGTCAGAAACTTTATAGAAACAAAGGTCTATGTTCAATGGTCAAAGAACTCATTTCTCTGGAATCTAGCCATTGAATCCGAATTCAGGGAAATTAGATGAAAGAGGTGAAAATAATGTCATAATGATGCTCAAAAGAAAATTAAATCAGATTTTTGTCGTTTGGTAAAAACAAATTCCACGGTTTTTCTTTTATTTTTACACATGGCACGAAGTTATTACTACGAATTTCTCTTTTTTCTGCTATACAATATATTTCCTTTTAAATCTACAAAACATGGCATAAAATTATTATGGTATAATTTTTTTTACCAGTTATAAAATTAGGAGAGGCAAAATATAACACAACACGATAAAATTAGAAGAGACACTGGGTTGGGGTCTTAAAGAAGGCTGGCAGGCTTCTAGGTAAGGTGAGGAACTGAGAGTTAGTCTCACATCACTAGAGGGAAAGTTATTGGGCAGTTGATAAGAGTGCTGAGGACTTTCCTTGCAACGAGGCCTTTTCTCACATGGGGGGAAGAACAAAACCATGGGTAGGCTGGGTGATATGGGCCCCAGTCTGCTGACACGGACAATATCATTGCAAGGTGTGGGCTCTTGGACTATTACAATTGGTATCAAAGTGGGACCCCGACTAATTGGGTGACGCGTGGTGAGCAAGCCCCAGGGGTTTGAGTCCCCTGATGGATGGCTAACTGCACGCGAGCCTGTCGCGAGGACTCGCGGGGACACGTGTCCCCTAAGGGAGAGAGGGCTACTGTTGCCATCGCCAAGATGGCTTGAGGGGGAGGCCCCAAGATAGTCTGAGGGACGAAGGCGGGATACACTGAGAGTTAGTCCCATACCGCTCGGGAGAAGGTTCTTGGACGGTTGGTAAAAGACGAGGTGTCTCTTCTAGTAACAACGCGTTTTCCCTTACGGGTGAAGAACAAAACCCGGCTTCGACCGGGATAATATCGTTACTGTGTGGAGCTTGCGGAGCTAGACCCTGACCTGGTGTGGGTGGCTAGCCGTATGCGGGTGCTCGCGTGTGGTAAGACACACGGGGACGCGTGTCCCCTTAAGGGGGAGATGCTGTGAACCCTTGGCCAATGAGGGTGGGCTGATAAGGGCGGGCCAAGAGGGCTGGCAGGCTTCTAGGCAAGGTGAGGGACTGAGAGTTAGTCCCACATAGCTAGGGGGAAAGTTACTGGGCTATGGATAAGAGTGCTGAGGACTTCCCTTGTAACGAGGCATCCCAATGGAGGGAACAAAACCCTGAGCCGCTATAGTTGCCTGCGGGGACAGATATGCAAAGGGGACAATATCGCGTCCGCTGTGCACTCTGATACACAGAATGAGGCCTTTTCCCTAGGCAACTGGGGAAGAACAAAACCGTGCAGGGTGTATGGGCACTCCGGCATTGACAATATCGTTGCAGGGTGTGGGCCCTCGGGTTGTTACACTAAGGAAGCCTGACTAAAAGCCCAAAGGAGAAGCACAATTGAAAGGGAACTTGTAAGGAACTCTAGCTTTATTACTTTGAAAATGCTTACAACTCTTGGATGCTTTGCAAGTGAGGAAGCTCCCCTATTTATAAGTGCTTCCCTCCTTCCACCTCCTCAATGAATGGTAGGGATCTTTACATGTGTTAACCATCCAACTGTTGGAGACTATTCTAGAATCCTCTCTAGAAGTCTCTACACAAGTCTTTGGTTCCACCACATTTAAGATGTTCTTGGAGAATTCTAGAGTCAAGATATTTACATAATGTACTTGAGCCTTCTAGATTATGGATCGCTTTGATGAATCTAAGTCCCTCAAGTTGAACTCATGAGCTAAGCAGGCCTCCATTGGATTCTACGTGCATTGGTCATGGACTAGCTTCAATCAATATCGCTCAGTTACCAACCTCGTCGAACCTGCTCTGATACCATTTGTCACGAGCTTAGCTACTCAGACTCTCGTGCGGCACTTAGTCTTGAAATGATCTCAAGGCACCAGGCTAAGTTCAGCCTAAATTGTGGAAGCTTACAAGAAAATATGAGAAGATTATGAGGAAATAAAGAAAAAAAAAAACTAGAGGCTGATAACAACTTACTATTATGACTCAAAATAGCTTATATCTTAATAGCATTAACTTATAAGCTTAATGCTTCCTTACAAGATGTCTTATAAATGAGAGAGCTCCTCTATTTATAGGAGTTCACTCCCTTTCCACCTCCTCAATGAATGGTGGAGATTATTACATATGTATAGTTGAGATTGTTCTCTAGAATCATCTTACAAAATATTTTAAGACTACTATATTCTAGAACTTAGATATTTCTAAGGACATTTCTAAAATTTGGGCCTTGTAGATTATGGATCTACCTCCACAAATTAATGGACTTAAGTCTCTTAAGTTAAGTCCATGAGCTAAGTAGGCCTCCTTTGGCATCTGCAGGCATTGGTCATAGGCCTTGTAATGTAAGTCCGTGACACTAAGCATGTCTTTTAGAAGATTTATGCCATTAACTTGTTCACCCTCCCTCAATATCACAAAAACTCATCCATTAGATCATCATAACTTATGTTTCATTGGATAAAGATCATGACCGTTGATTCTAAAACTAAAGCGAAAGGTAGAATCTTTTAGTTGGTCTAGATTTGCATATGTCGACTAATCAATCGAAAGAGGGACAAAAAGGTTAACGGTATAGATCTTCAAGAAAAGATGCCCACGTGATGCTGACATTGACGCATGCCTAAGTTTATCATTTCTGTTTGTCAAGGGCAGTCCATCTTCCTTTCTTTAAGGGCTGGCTCTCGGCCATCCAATATTCTTATGAGAACCCTGACATAGGGAACTTTTCTTTATGTATCTACCCAACGATTAGACTCTACCACTTGGTCTAGAAAACTCAGCCAGCAGAGTTGAGGAAGGACAGCACCAGCATAAAAAATACGACGCTAGGGTTCACCTGTGGCTCCTGTTTTTAACTGGCGTAGGGTGCGACACATGACAAGTTACCTAGCACCAACCAGTTACTAGCAATCCGTCCCATCCTCTGTAGACCTGCGCCGTTCAACTTATTATTTTGTCCCTGCGTGTCCAGTAACCTGAAACCAATCCGGAATGGGCAGTTCTAGCAAAAAAATGTAATTTAAGTGTGGGTACTGACGTGGAAACAGACGTAGAAACTTTGTTTGAAAATCAATTCACATTCAACAACTAAGATCACAGGTTTTAGGATCCTAAAACATTGATCATTCGACTACTAGATTACCATTGCAGGGCAAGTTACCTCAATGGTTCAGATCAGACAAAAGGTGGTGTCCTTCGTGCAAAGATAGGTCCAAAAAGAAACATACCATGTGGTGGCGAACCATGTAGCATTACTTATGAGTAATGAGCAAGACACGGTCACATGAATTCTCAGCCACGCACTGCCTATCCATTAAGTTATATTTCTTCTCTTTGCCCACTGTAAAAATACCGTTCTCCAGTTGCTGTATTTTAAGTACACCATAGCAAAGGAAAGAAGCCTAGTAGTGCTGTGGGGGAACCACATGGGAAGCCTCTCAAACGTCGGCAGAAGGTACTTTTTCCCAAGATCTCCTCACGCAAGTCTGCTTCTGCAAGTGTAACCACTAAATTTGGGAACATCTGACCAGAGTTGAGTGACCCAAACCCTTCATCTGCAGGGCCTGTCTTAGATAGGCCAGGCCCCTTTGGATGATTCAACTCTTTGCTATCTGAGTTGTTAAATGAACGGGAAAACGGGGAGCTGCAGCCTTTATTGGGCTGTTCATATAGATGAGCCAGTCGACAAAGCTTTGTACTAGGTAGAATGGAACGAGGAAGTAATTTAGGTGTAGATTTTGCTTAACTAGCTAAACAAGCTGTTCCCCGTGGGAATAACGGATGGTCGGTTGTGTTACACATGGAAAGTAATTTCCTCGCATACTTCTTTATAAATAGACACTTCTTTATAGAATCCATTCAACTGAAACAGCCTTGTATTGATGGTGCAAATAGCAGGGGAAGAAATTGCCTTTCCCTCTTTTTTTCATAGAAAAAAAGAAAGAGAAGGACGGGAAAAATCACTGTCCGTGAATAATTCAATTCAGAGTTTAATGTCTGTGGCCGAAAAACCCTCTTCAAAACCTGAATAGCATTCAATAGATTAAGTTATCCTCAAATAATGAAAATTTTCCTATTTAATTGCAGCCCTAGAACACACTTAAAACTATGAGGAATACTTATGGTGCGCGCATCACACACACACACACACACACACACACACTTGTGTTATTTGCCACCACTTTATCATGGCGGGCCCTATCTTGGATAATCCGAACTAATCATTTGATTTTCCTTATTGTTGATGACTAATAATTCTAAAACAGTGCTGATTAGCTGAATCTAAGAATTAAAAATTGTATGTTAATTCGTAGAAACATGGACGCTTATAACTACAGTTCAAAGATCGGTTCAAAATGAACCAGTTGAGTGTACCTTTGTGGATCATACGATCATCCACAAAATCCCCAAATGGGGTGTGGCAATAGTCATTTTGGATGGGAATTTATTTTTTTCCTTTTATCAATGTATCATATCTTTTGGAGGAAATTTTGAGAAGTGATTAACATCCATCTAAACTTTTGAGTGATTAATATGCATTAATTTGGGGTTAAACAGTGACCAAAAAGCATTTCAGACAATATATACCATAGGAGTTGATGTTAGGGGTTTCTTAGTAGCTGCTGTTTAAAGATTCCAAAGTTTTAGACATTTAATGATAAGCAATGACTATTGGCCAATATAGGTACGTGACATTTTTGTAAAAATCTCAATATTAGTTAGAAGGAGAGAGCCCAACTTCTACAAGTTTATTATAAATATCAGTGTCGAGACTAACAATTTGGCGTAGTGTCAAAACTTTTGCGCGATGGCCCGCACCCATCCTTGATATGACCTTCCATCTAATTCAACGGTACATTTTGTAATGAACGGTCAACTATGAGTAGGGTTTTTCATTACATCCAGGGTCGATCAGATCTATGCATCTAATATCTCTGGTTCCAGATATCTTGGACTGTTCATTACTGGTTGATTATAGACGTTTAATGTATCAAATGGTCCATCTTCTATCATCAAAAGCAATAATTTTCATATTCTAGGCCTATCCAATTACACTGTTTTTAGAGCATTAGTCATTCAAAGTTGGAACCATCAGATGGATGAATATGATCAACAAGAGATAGGGCTTACCATGCAAAAGTAGCAACGCAAGACGAACTTGGTGTAGTGTCTCTCCCTATGCTCTCATTACTCTTTGAATAATTTTAGGAAATTGATAAGGGCACCTATCTGGGATGCAAGTCCGTATCATTCTCCTAATTTAATATCGATTCTAAGTCTTCAAATAGCGACAGGAGAAAGATATTCTTTGTTTGAAAATAACTTAATCATATGGAGATAGTCTAACAAGAGTTTAGTTGACTTAGTAGGAGTTTGACCTTTCTTTTCACTATCTTGCTAAAAAATTATTACTTTATGAAGAGTTTACATGATTCTATTGAAACATTAGCTAATTCAGTGTTAGTTTAGCATGATTCTAATTCTTTGTTGGTGGACTACTTTTCAACATAACTAAAATTTTATAGAGTTTTAGCTGTGGGGACCATTTCTACTGTAAAATGAAGTAGAAACTTAACTCCACGAAAAACAACTCCCTCCTTATTTTTTGGGGTTTGCTTTTAGCTGAAAAATAGTTAGAGAAGGGTGGCTTTAGTGATCCAATAAATGAGATTTTAAGTACATAAATCATCTAGCTCATGACTAATACCATGAATTATCTTGTTCTTTTAAAGTATGAGCCCATTTAGAAAAAAAGCTATTTGTACTATATAGTCATGTCATGGTCTTTAGAATTGAGACAATAGTAGAATCTCTCTGTCTCTCTCTCTCATAATAATTCTCACATACCAAACCTCATATTAGTTAAATCCCTCTAGATCCTCTATTTTTAGTATTTTTGGAACCAAACAAAAGATGGTATAATACAACTAACCTTGAAAAATTCAAAATGTCATTTAATTCTTTGCTTCAAAAGCTCCAAAAATTAAGGACCTAAAGACACATGAGGTTCCATCTAAGATGCAGCAAATCAAAGAAACATCTTGGATCCCTAAAAAAAGTGGATCCACTCTCCAATTTTAGAAATACCTACGATACAACCAATTGTATCACTTCACTGCGTCTCTCTCTCTCTCTCTCTCTCTCTCTCTCTCTCTCTCTCTCTCTCTCTCTCTCTCTCTCTCTCTCTCAATTATGTGATATGGCAATGGTCAACCTTGGCACAACGGTAGAGTTGTCGTCGTATGACTTTGAGGTTACGGGTTCAAGGCGTGGAAACAGCCTCTTGCAAAATGTAAGGTAAGGTTGCATACTATCGACCTTTGTGGTCCGTCTTCCTTGGAACTTGCATATGCTAGAGCTTTGTGCACCGGGGCTGTCCATTTACAAGGGCCAACCTATAAATAGTCTCTCATGGGCAGGCCAAATAGGATAAAAGTATCATATGGGGTCAAAAGAAGCCAGCCGGTCATAATATTTTATTATGTAATAATAGGTCATCTTAATTTCTAATGGCTAGCTGTGTATGTTATAGTATATAAAATTTGAGTCAAACTTAACGTAATGAGTTACCTATTCAATGGGCATGGGGCGTGACGTACCTAAGAGAAGAGCTGGAAGCTGAACGCTTCAGATTACCTTTGACAAGAGGCATTTTGATCGGATATTATTGAATGTGAATTTAGGTGGAGTCTTCTTGGGCACCAAACACGGCTCGCGTTATGATCCCGAATCGAAGCTGAAGTATAATCAATTGTTCTAGCATTGCCGGAGTCATGGCTGGTCTCTCTTCTTATGCTTACACCTCTGCAAAGCATGCCGTGGTCGCGCTTACCAAACATGCGGGAGTTGATCTGGGTGAGTCTGGGATTCGCGTAAATTGTATTTCGCCCGGTGGCGTTGCCACCCCTACCCTAGAGAGAATTCTTAGTCTACCGGCCAACAAGATTGAGGAGATGTTAAGTGCTACTTCTATTATTAAGGGGGTTTGTCTTAAAGCGGAAGACGTTGCTCAAGCTGCTCTCTTCTTGGGGAGCGATGACTCTAAGTATGTGAATGGACATAACCTGGTAGTCGATGGCGGTTACACCCTCGTCAATCCAACGGCTACGGCCAAATTCGGTATCTGATGTTTCTATGAGCTTTAATCAGATATGTTGATGTACATCTTTCATCGGCTGGGATTTTGCATCACAATTAAATGAAAAAATGTGGGGTAGTCCTCCATGTATATATAGTCGTTCAAATCTTCCCAATTTTCCGTATTGTTTACCGTGCTTCGTTATCTTATGAAAAACGAAACATAGATACAAAGAATGGAATACTAGGACTTCAAGACGGGGTTCAAATGTAACACTATTTACATAGGAACGTCTAAAATTAGACTTTCTATAATCAGTGGTTTTTAAAACTCACCGACTGGAAGGTAGAATTTTCCGATAAACGTGATTTCGGAGTATTAGATGTGCAATGTGGGAGAAATCGGATGAACTTCGTCTGGATCAACCCCAGGTGAACCCGTTATGCAGAAATGATGGATGATCTGGTTCAACACAGAGAGTATACACAGACAATCCTCCAAGGAATTGAAATTTTTTAGAAAAAGTGGTGATCCGGTCTTTTTTTTTTAATTTTGGAACTCCGTGTGAACTTATAGAACTAAACTTGAGGGACAAAACATGTCCAATTCCGATAGGGATCGGATAGATGGAGATTTGGTCGGTCGGGTTTTTTCTTTTGCTACCCAGGTAAGTCGATCTTTCTTGGTTCTCTGAGTGTTGCTGTCTATCTAATAGTGCAGTTTTGTCGCTTGACTTGTTACTTCATTTTTTCCGTCATTTGGTGGAGGAAATTATTCCTAAATCTAAGATCTATAATACTTCGAAGTCTGTAGCCGAATGAAGGCGAAGAACCCGGAACCCGTAACCTTGTGGGAGTAAGATGTCGCCTTATCCCATTTCTATAGAGGCCCTTGCGATTTTGTCGTAGGCCACGGCGTCTGTTCTACAATCCGTTGTATTTCTTCCTTTGCTTAATAATTGAGTTATGATGGGATTGGGTGCACTAATGGTCGCTTGATGGCAATGTGTGGTATAGCTCGAGTGCATGGCAAGTGTGGTCTAGTCCACCACTAATGAACACAGCACGAGAACATATGGTAAATGAGTCCCTGTAAGCATCTAAGAAGTAGACGCTGGGTCTATAGCACGCCGTTGATCATGTCATGCATACAAAAAATTAGGAAAGTCATTGGTTAGAAATTATTTGGACGATCCTAAAACCACTTATTATGTCATTGAAAATTAAATAAAAGTTGATAGTGCTGATTTTTGACACAAGAAAACATAGGGAAAGCCAACCAATGAGTATGCAATTTGATCCGTAGCCTATCTAAGTAATTCAAAATGTGATGAATGATTTAAATATACAAAACATAATCACCGTGTGTAAAAAAAAAGCTAGCATATACTTCTTAAATAGATTTTGCACTTATCAAGGCTCAAAGATAAATATAAAGAAGAAATACACTGTCTTATATTTTACGTACCTTTTCTTGGTTGCTATAAGAGAAGAATTACAAAGCAAATCACTCTCATGCACACTACAAAATTTCATTGTCGTTCAAAGGAGAAATGACGACTTGAACCTATAATCAAGCTTACTTTAGGAGAGATCTCAAGTTACATGTTACCAACTACACTAGACATTTTGAATATATAAGATGAAAATGTCTGGAATCCACAAGACAATATTGTTTCAAACTTCAATTGAATAGATGACCTAGATACAACATCTATCCTTCAAAAAGAAGAAGAAGAAGAAGAAAAACCTTAAATATAACATCCACCACTATGTAAGAAATAAATTTGCCAAGATTTGTAACACCCCGGATTTTTAAGACTTTTTTTTTATAATAATAATGGCATTTTTAATAAGAACATTTGGGATCCCATGAGAAAAGTTTTAATTATCATTTTACTAAAACAATTCTTTAAAATTCGGGGTATTATTTTTCCTTTCTCAAAACGGCATACATGTAAATAAAACAATACACGTATCAATCAATGTCAAATAAATTGGCGCTTTTATTTTAAATCAAATAAATGTCCAAAACACAATAAGAATATGGCCCAAGGTCTATCCATCATAACATCCCATATAAATGTCCAACATATGTCCAAACATCTTAATCAAATAAAAAATATAAAGTATGCAGTCCATAATTAAATCCAAATGATAATCCTGTTTAATGACTCACATCATTGTCTAAAACTATAGGAAAAAAGATCTTCAGCAGCTCTCACAGTTTCTCAACAGCTTTTCTTTTCCTGATGTTGCGCTCAAGATCTAAGGCATTGCAAAACAAAGCAATGCCTCAGCAAACTATCGCTTGTGTAGGTACATAGACAATTAATGTAATAAATAAAATAAATGATTAACAATACTGATGAAAAGTCTATCATTTATAAAAATAGCAGTATTATAATATTATGTCTAAATAAATGTCAATATATTCCATATGCTAAAACATGCATTTCAAGAAGTCAAAACATGACATAAATCAATGTAAATGAGCATACAATAATAATAAGAGCACCATAAGGTAATAGGTCTCATCACATCGCACTAACATCACTGATTAGGAGTACTCATAGCCAACCTCTGCGTGTCGTCACACCCTGGCATATCATCCATAACCATGCTCATCACACATGCACACATAATAAGAATATGGGTCATCATGCTGCAGTAGCAACCCTGCATGAGTATCAACCACCGCCGCTCTCCGTCGACACCATAACGGGAGACTTAGCGTCTATCCCCATGGAAAGGCTCAGACCGGTAGTGTGGACTATCCATGTTACCAAAACCCCTACCGAATGCCATCTATGGGCAGGTATCTATTATATCACAATATCATCACATCACAATTTCAGAGGGTGGGTGGCCGGCCCTATCCCTCTTAGTATGAAGCCCACTAGGTGAGAGCACCCGTCATCAAATATAAAACACGAAAATCATATGTACAAGCTAAAACTTAAGAGCACTCATACCTCGAAATCCCCAAGACATGCCCCTCATCCTAGGGTTAGCTTATAAAAGGACCAACTAATAAGCCTCTATTCTTATTTCTATGTAATTCCATGCATTTACAAGATATAATAATCAATAAGTCTCTATTTAAGCATAATTAATTAACATCATGCTTATAAAAACATTTGAAATAAGTTTATTCAATAAAAGATTTCAATTTAGAATAATCATAATATACTCAAGGTCGCATGAAATCTACGATAAATGATAATTTCAATTTAAAACACAATCACACATGATGCTATGTTTAAACATGGTTTAAAAATCAAGGCAAAGCATTAATTATTGTCACCTACCTCAATATGAGACCACTAGCTTGCTAATAACTTCCTTTAACTAGTATGTTCAAGTGCACATGTACAAGTTACATCACTATTTTAAAAATTTTCTAAATTAAAAGTGGTCATTTATAAGTTTTTAAGTTAAAACTAAGTCCACGTCGTCGATACAGTCACAACGCCTCTTTCGGATTGTGATTTGGACTCCTATAGCTCTCAGAAATCAAATTTTAGTGAAAACATATACAAAATAGGGCTGACGTGCGTCACACTCGCCAGGATGCTGCGTGTCCTGACCCAATGTGACAGACCGCGCAGGAGGTCCCACACACGTGACAGCTGCATGCATGCGTAGAGACATGCGTTCGTCGTGCGTCTCCGTCGAGGCGTCCTGGCGTCAGCACCTGGCCACTGACGACGTCACCGCTGCCGGAGAAGACAACCGAATTCCGGTCGTCTCTAGCGAAGCTACAGAGCTCCGTTTTAAGTGATTTTTGCACTGTTTTCCTCAAAATTTTCTCTAGAATGCATTTATGCCCTCCTTTTGACTTGATTTTTCCAAAAACCATGTTTTTTAAACTATTTTTCCTACATTCCTAAAAACATCCCTAGGTACTGGTTTTTGCATTTTCTGGAAAAACCCACTGTTGGATCTCTCCCAAATTTAAAGGGTTTGATCTTGGGTCTCTTATGCACTAGTTGGACGGTCCGATTTTCAAACGGACATGGTTTCATCCACGAAATCATGCTCCAACAGTAGCATGCACAAAGTTCTCAGGAAAATCTGATTTTTCTTGATTTTTAAATGTAATTCTAATTAATTTACCTATTTAATAATTACCTAAATTAGGGTTTTAAGGACTTACTTGTTGTTAGCCGTTGCTGGAGTTTCACTCGCCGGAAAAACGTGAACTTTGCAGGGCTAGGGTTTTGAGTAAAAACTCAGAGGAACGCTCAAGTTGGAGCGTTTTGGCTCCTGGGAAGGGTAGATATAGGGTTTAGAGTCTTAGGAGAAGAGAAACTCTTCCCCTCACGTCTCTTTCCACGTCTCTCTGGCGATTTGGCCAGAACTGGTAAAGACGTGTGGAAGACAGGGGTGCCATTTTCAATTTGGACCCCTGTGTAACATGTCTTTATCAAATGACCAAAATGCCCTTACAACTTTAACGGCTCCTAACTCCCTCGTTTGAGCTCCGTTTTCCACGTTCTTTGTGGCGTTGGACTCGTATCGATGAGCATTTTCAAATTCTTAGTTTTTAGGAAAAATTTCCATCTATAAATTTTTAATTTAATTTATTTAGAAATTTCTAAATTTATACCAAAAATGAAGGATATTATAAGATTAAAGGAGACTTAGAATAATCTGTGTATATCAACAGTCTTTATTCAACAATAAGTAACACAATTTTAAGATGCTAGAATAATCTGTTCCACTTGTACTTTCGACAACTAGATGATATGCAAAGTTGTCATAGCCAAGTGAATGGATACGATCATCAATTAGAGGCGAACCACACTACTAATTGCAATGTTATCCTGCGCTACTATAGCATTCTACCTTCTTTTCTTTCTTTTGTTTAATACCATCCTCCACTCCTCCCCACTCCACACCACCTACTGACTATTGGAATGTTTCCAATATGCCTTATCCAAAATGCTAAACCAACAGTCCAACAAGCCAATTTTCTATTGGAGAACTTGCAAAAGATCTAGAACTTTTCTCAATTTGAATTAATAAATTTTAAAACTTAATATTATCAACCCTAAATCATGTGAATTAACAATTTTAAGCATCCACCACTAGCTGAGAATTAGCACATCTTGCTTCATCTTTTTCTTCTCTTGGATATGGCTCCATGCTGTTAAGTGTTTAAGATTTACTTTAAAAAATTCCTAATTTAGCATTCAATTAGATAATTCAATGACTCAAATTTGTAATTTTTAGCTTAAATTTTGGATCTTAACTTCAATTGATCATCTAACCATTTATTTGTAAAATTTAATAGTAAGATGATCATTTGAATTGATTAGGTGATTAAAATATGATCAAGATGATTCTTTTTCAGTTTTATATATTGCAGATCAATCAAATTGAGCTTAGATCACTTGGATCAAGTTGATTGAGATTAGATCGTCAAAAGGTTATATGGGCCCTACAATGCAAGATAATAAAGGAGTTGAGGTTGGAAACAAAGGAAGTTTCTTACTTCATAGGTTTCTTAAACTGGAAATCAAGCGGAATTGATGTGTTTAGCATTAAGGAAAACCAAAGAGGAAACTTTAAAGAGAGAAAAAAATCATAAAGAACAGTAAGTTTTTAGAACCAAAAGATAATCGACAATGCGAGGCTTTAAAAATTGAAGAGAGAGAACTATAGAAGGGGAGACCAGAGGAAAGCTAGGGCTGGAGACTTCCTCTAACACCCCAGGTTTTTATGACATTTTTTTTTTATAATAATAATTGTATTCGGGATCCCATGTAAAAAATTTCTATTAATTATTTTACTAAAACATTTCTGGGAAACCTTTGGGTGTTATTTTCTTTTTCCAAAACATCAAAATTTTAAATTTTACATAATTAAATTTTCGCAGCGATACTACTCTAACAATACATATTTTAACCAATGTCAAAATTATTGGATCCTTTATTTTCAAAATAATAAATATTTCAAATACAATAATAATATAGCCCAAGGTCTATCCATCATAACATCTCATCAAAATGTCCATCATATGTATAACCATCTTAGTCAAATCCCTAATATAAAAGTATACAGTCAATAAAGAAAGTCAAATGGTAGTCCTGTTTTTTGACTTACATCACTGTCTATCATATCAAATAAAGGAATCTCCCACTACTATCACGGTTTCTCAACGGTCTTGCCCTTCCTACTGTCACGCTTGAGATCTAAGGCATTGCAAAACAAAGCAATGCCTCAACAAGTTATTGCTTGTGTAGGTACATAAACAATTAATATAATAAAAATGGAATAACAGAATAACAGTGGTGATCTAATAAAAAAATCTATCATCTATGAAAATAAAATCATTATAAGCCATGCTAACATAGTATCAATTTATCAAGTACGATAAAATATGCATCTCACGAATTTAAAACATGCTATGATCAATGTAAATGAGCATACTATAATAACATGGCACCCTAAGATATATGGGTCCCATGATCGTCGCATACACTTGTATCACTAATCATGAGTACTCATATCCAACCTCTGAGTGTCGTCATACCCAAGCATACAATCTCATCTCTATGCTCATCATGCAAGCACACAAAATAAGAGTATGGATCATCATGCCGCAATGGCAACCCTCCATGGTCTCAACCACTGCCGCTCTCCCGCCGACACTATAATGGGAGACTTAACATCCATCCCAATGGAAAGGCCCCGATTGGTAGTGTGGACTATCCATGTTACCAAACCTCTACAGAATGTCATCTACGGGCAGGTGTCTACCATATCACAATCTCATCATATCACAAATCTCAGAGGGAGGGTGGCCGGCCCTCTCCCTCCTAACATGACGTCCACCGGGTGAAAACACCCGTCATAAAACTCAAAACACGGAAACAAGTATGTCAAAAACCCAGGAGCTCTCATGGCTAGCAATCCTCAAGGCACGTCCCTCATCCCGGGGTTAGCCTCTAAAAGGACTAGCCACCAAGCCTCCACTTTTTTTCTTCATGAAAACACATTCATTTTAGTGATGCAATAAAAAAAATAATTATGCATAAATAGATAATATCATTCTCATAAAATCATCGGATCATAAAGTCATTCGATGCATGATTGAAATCAAGTAACGATCATGGTATAAAGCTCTAAATCTCACAAAATCAGTGATTAATAATAAGTGCAATGTAATTCATAATCAATTATGATGCTGTGATAATGGAAGTTTTAAAAAAATCAAAAATAAAACATTAATTATCGTCACTTACCTCAATGTGAGATCACTCGGTTCAAGCGTATAACCTCTTTATCTTATATGTTCAGATGTACTTGTCAATAACCCAATACTATTTTTAAAAAAAATTATATTACAAGTGATCAATTATAAGTTTTTAAGTTAAATCTAGGTTCGCTCGTCAATATGGTCACAACGGCTATTTCTGATTGTGATTTGGACCTCTGTAGCTCTCAAAATCAAGTTTTATGTGAAAATACTTCATAAATTAATATTATTAATTTATAGGGGGTCGGGCGATGCACCGATTTACCATGGCACCCCAGTTTACGATTTTTTCATGATTTTGCTCAGAATTTCATGTATTTTTCATTTTCAACACTCCTTTAGCTTGATTTTTCCAAAAACTAAGGTTTTTATGTAATTTTTCCCATATTGCTAAAACTTCTCTAGCTACAGTTTTTCATGAATTTAAGCAACACCAGCCGTTGGATTTCTTTCAAATTTAAAGGGCTTGCTCCAAGGTTCCTTATGCCCTAAATGGATGGTTCAATCTTTGGTTAAACGACGTTTTATACGCCTATTGACGCTCCAATAGTAGCGTATACATGTTCAAGGAAAAACGATGTTTTTTCATCGTTTTCTTTCCCATTTTCCATCCATGCTACTGATGCATATGCACACATGAAATTAGGGAAATTTTAGCGCTGGAGCTTACCTCAAACAACTGATCACTCGTTGACGCTGCCGGATCCCCAGTCACTGGGAAACTTGAGTTTTGCAGAAGCTAGGGTTTAGGGAAAAACTCGATAGAAACGAGGGAGAAGATGGTGATTAAGGCCAACTGTGGGAGATATAGATCATACTGGAAAGGGGAAAGGGAAACGCTTCCCTTATATGTCTCCCTTCGGCGATTTCTCCGTCGGATCTGATAAGGTAAGGTGGAAAGGGGTGCCGTTATCAAAACTGCCTCCTCTATTTTAGGCTCTGTCAATTTACCAAAATGCCCTTATAACTTCAACAGCTCGTAACTTCTTTGTTTGAGCTTCGTTTTTCGCGTTCTTTATGGCATTGGAATTCTATCAATGTGTACTTTCTAGTTTCCAAGTTTTCAAAACCAAATGCTATACATAAAAATTTTAATTAATTTATTTTATTTTATTACTAATTTAGGATTTCAAATTGAGGATATTGCACTTCCCCATCGTAGAAACCAAAGAAACTGTGGAAGGAAAAGGAAGCTAGATCGAAGGAGGAGAAGAACTTCTTCACCATAAGGAGAGCAGATTGAAGCATCCATCTCCACTCCTGCTCTCTTTCCCTATCTCTCGTCCCCAGTTTCTCCCATTGTTTTCTATTTACTTGTCGTTCCCATTATTTTTACTCTTGTTTTTAATCTATCATCTTCCCTAACATCTCCTTTGTTCATTGTTTACAACCACCTATCATTCCCATGTTTACTATTTATTTTTTCTTTCCTGCTTTTCCATTGTGTTTTTCATTGAATTCCACTATGCTTCCCTTGTTTTTTCTTGTTTTTGCAAGTTTTTTCTGTTCCACCCATACCCACTTCGGATTTCATCTAGATCTCTCCTTCTCATTCCGTTTCAGTATATTCAACTAAACACGGAGTTGTTTGAAACAGCTCCTTGCATTCTTCCTCTTCCTCGATAAAGTGCTTAAAAATAGAAAACTAAAAAAAAAAAAAAAAAATCCAATGTTTTGGAGAAAACCCAAGTCATTTTTCTCCCAAAAATTCTTCCTTTCCCATTGTTTCCCCTGTCATATCATCATCTTTCTTGTAATATCCTTTAATTTTAAATTCCAATTCAAATGAAAAAGTGAATTTTAAAAATCATAAATTTTGTAAATTAAATTGAGGGCTGAAACCTCAATATTTGAATTGTACCCAAAAAATGGATTCTAACCACACTAAGTGCGCCTAAATCGAAGCTCGGATGAATTTTACCTATTTATTTCAAAAAAAAGAAGGGTAAAACTGTAATTTAACATATGAGACCTACAGCATTGATACAGGTAAGAAGTTTGGCAGTGTGCCCATGCGGTGCCCTCATTGTCTGTAGACCGAGATTCATTATAAAAAATAAAAAAAATAAAAATCTCTAAACCAATATAGAACGAAGAGTAATGGTATCCCCGTTGAGCTGCATGCTTCCCTTTCTAAATTTTCGTTTAATCTATCTCTCATCCTTCCATGTGGGTCTCTCTCTCTCTATTATATGACGCTCGGCTGCCCAGGGAGCTTACTAGCAGCCTACTCTTTCATTTAAAAAAAAAAAAAGAAGGCATTGGGCCTAGTCCAGATCGTTACGTGGTCAGGAGCATTTTACTAAAGAAAGCTTCAATCTCTAGCTTTTGAGCTTTTCTAGCTGTAAAATAGACAGTTTTCATTACTGAAAAATCTTAAAATACGCCAGATGATCATTCTGTGCCGAAGTCCTTAACGCCCAAATTATCTAGGATAACCCCTTTCCGTGCAAGTTCATCTGCTAGAGTTTGCCGATCGGAGCGTGTGTCGAAACAAAATATTTGCTCCTCTGATGATGTCCTCGAGCTTGTCTATCAGTTCCCACTACCTCAAACGAGGTCACCACCAAATTTCAACAATCCGATTATTACCACTTAATCACCTTCCACCAAAAGGGGAGAGTGATAATTTCCTCCATATTTGAAGTCCAGTAAAAATAGAGAGCAGCTCCGCCACGTTACGAGTCGCTCCATCCAGTTGGATAGGCATAATCAAAGATTATATCACCATTCGAGATTCGAAGAAGGGCCTCCAACTCCCAATGAACCGGGGTTTTCAAAACAAACTCCATCGTATTTTAATTGAAGTATAATTGGTTGGGGCCATTTGGGTTTGGCTTTTTCTTTTACAATGGATGAAAGGAATAACTCTGCCTATTTTCTAATTATTTTATTGATGGGTATGCCTGTGAATTCTTTTGATAGGAACGCCCAAGTGGCAGCTGAGAGAATTATCTTGTCCCTAAGAGCTTCCAGTGTCTTTGTCTGTTATTGAAGCATCTGTCACTGGGTTCTCGCTGTCATTCCATAAAAACTTCTTTGAATATGCTCGAGTTCACCAATCATTCTCAGGAGTACCGGAATAGGGACATGTAGGAAATTGGATGGAGACGCCTTGGCCTTTTTCCATGTTCCGAATTTGGATCGATACCGATCACTTGCCTGTAGCAACTTGCAGTGTGCTAATTTTTGCCCCTCATTGGATTATTTGCATCCAATATCACATACAATGCTATTGATGTTTTTTTCACCCACCTTTACTCCATACACCTCTGATTTTGTCAAGTTGATTTTTCGCCCTAGGCAATTTTATAGTTCCGAAAAATGCTTTGATTCTAGAAGTGAAGCACAAGTTTCTTTTGGTCCTATTCGTCGATCTGCAAATAATGATTTTGATACACTTGAAAGAATGCGTGCTAATCATACTGAGATGAGAATAATATTGATGCAACCAATTCTTTTGTTCCTTTTGAATGGAGTGCGTAGATCAACTCATCATTTCTATCAATAAAATTTACCATTTAAATGAAAAGTTAAATTTGACACTAGTTTCCCAATCCATTTGACAATCAAACAGAGGGTCGGGAACTCTCTAATTGTATATAGGCAAGTGATCTGTTTTCCTTCGTTTCTGTTAACGAGTTATTGAACCGAGATTTGAGGACATTGGACAACTGAATTTCGTGATGATGCCATCGAACAATAGGAACCCCGAGAAGAAGCTTCTACATCTTGGAATGTCATTATTGGCGGGCGATTGACGACCAGTGTCAAAAATAACAACCATTCAAGGGAAAATAAGTAAGTACATTTGCTGGCAGACAATGAAGTGGAGATTTTAGAAAGATTTAGGAATTGAGATAATAGGTTCTGGAGGTTTACTTATACTTAGGTGAAACATAAAACTATTTTTTTGGGGAATGTAGACGGCCATAGTTTTCAGTGACAGTCATGTTTGACTACAATAGACCAATATCGTGAGTGAGGGAAAAAGATAGAAAATATATATAAATTCTCCATCCTTATGTCCCGTCATTATCTCCAGATCATTGTAGAATTCGTGCAGCAATAAAAGAGGCAAATGGGTGGGCTTGCGGTTTAATTAATGTAGCAAAAATGAAAAATGACTTCATATCCGTCAAGACACAGTTTGCACATCGAAACAAATCTCGGGATAGATCAGATTAAATCAAATTCAATTTATCCAGACGATAACACCTTTTTAACATTTGGAGGGTAAAAGGCGTTTGAAAATCAAAATTTATTGTACGACTTGGAACGGGGTTGGGTGGCCTAGCCCAATCTTCACACGAGCAGCTAAAGCGAGACAGCTAAGAAGTTCGAGAAGCAGCCATGGTAACGGCAGCATTGAGTGTCGTAAAGCCCCCGTCAATCAAAAGGTTGAGACCACTCACATACTTGGACTCATCGCTAGCCAAATACACCGCGGCTTCCGCAACATCTTCTGCATTAGGTCTTGCTCCTTTCAAATTCCCCATCTGATCCTTCCACTTTTCGACCTCGCTTAACTCCACCCCGTATATCGTCTTAAGCAATGGTGTCGCAATTGCATCCGGCGATATACAGTTCACCCTAATTCCGTGTCGTCCAAGTTCAGCACAAAAGTTTTGAGTTAGACCCACCACGGCATGTTTCGATGCCTTGTAGGCGTGCAATGTGCCCGTAGTTGTGACTGAAGCAGCGCTACTAGTGAATAGAATACACCCTTTCCTTTGGGGAATCATCACTCTTGCAGCGTGCTTCGCACCTAAGAAAGAACCAAGGATATTGACATCAAGGACCTTCCGGAAATTATTGATATCTATGTCTAAGACAGATGGTTTCAATTGGTCTGCGATCCCGGCATTGTTGAACATTATGTCAAGCTTCCCAAATGTAGACACTGCAGCATCAACGGCATTCTGGACGTCTTCCTCCTTCGTGACGTCGCAACGCCTGAATAAGGCATTTTGATCCGAACCATTAAGCTCCTGGCAAATAGATTGCCCTAAGTCATCTTGGACATCCGCAATTACGACCTTAGCTCCGTGGTTTACAAATAATCTTGCCGTACTCTCCCCGATACCGCTAGCACCTCCTGTTATTACAGCCACCTTGTCTACCAACCTGCCAAATCAACTTCGTGAAATTTCCATCTATTTGTTATTTTCTATCAATAAAGAGCCATATTTTCACTTTGTATATGATAGGGAGGGATGGTCAGAGTCGCGGATTTGCTCCCCATAGACGCAAGTCCTGGCCTCCTACTTACCCGGCCAGTTTGCAGTTGGGCACATCAACAGGGATTAATCTCACCCTAGAGATCCCAATGCATCCATCTAATGGCTCATGATTTGCCATCAGACCCATCCGACGGCTCTAAGCCTATCACTGAATCACTGGACTCTATTCAAATGATCAGGAAAACGAAAGCAACAATCTAGGGTCACCACTAAAACATCCAAAAATCGAAGGACAAGAATCATCTTACCACAACCGATGAACGAAAAGTAACATATGTAATAATAGAGTAACTATAAGAAGTGAATGCAGTTAGCTTACCTTTTAGCAATGGAAGTTAAGGGAGAAGTACTCATCTTTACCAGAGCAGCCAAGGAAAATGCAGGAGGGATGTTGGTCTTCGGCTTAACTTGGCGGCAGCTATTTATAAGGGGGAAAGACCATCAACATAATGTGGCGTCGGTCTTCGTTTTCATTTAAAGTGTAACTCCGACCATGTCAGTTGGCTGCACGTGAACGCCTGAAAGGTGCGAGAATATATATACTTATAAAGATAAATAAATAAAGGGAATTATGTGCGTGGTTTTTCTATGTGCCAAGAAAGATTTTTGAGCCCCGACGTATCGGGAACCAAAACACTTGGCTTATTCTCAACGTCCTGTATTGGTCATGCTTAAAAATCTTCACCATCGAGACCATGACCAACCCATGGCCTATTTCCCTTCTCTAATTTTCTCCAACCAATAGACCACTTAAAATGAATTAAGTCGTCTTTTACGGCGTGGGGAAACTAATGACGAGATTGGTACTTGAGACCCTAAGCTGGGCTAACCTTTGGATGATTTTAACTATTCACTGCTTCCCTCGTTTCAGTGACTAATAAAAGATCATGCTCGTTAGATGCTTTTAGTTATTAGATTTTTCAGTTGAAAAGTTTAATAACTATAATTTGAACTGTCAAATAATATGGCTAAAATCATTCGATAATCATGAATTTTAGTACCCAACCAGTTTAGAAAAAAAAGAAGAGAGAAATAGATCAAATCATTTAAAGATAAAGCCTATACAGCAGGGTTCTCATAGAATCAGTCCATCTAACATTTCTCTAGCATAAAATTCTAAATCAGTTTGGATGTTTAGGATATTATGATGCATGAGACGCATTGCCTATCTGAGATGATCCCAGTAAATGAATGGCTTGGATCACTAGAGTTTTTGGGTCCTCATCATCCATATATGCCTTGTGGATACACGTATCACTCCCATATGTTGCACATGGCTTCTTGGGGATCGATTTTAGTTATTAGATTTTTCAGTTGAAAAGTTTAATGACTATAATTTGAACTGTCAAATAATATGGCTAAAATCATTCGATAATCATGAATTTTAGTACCCAACCAGTTTAGAAAAAAAAGAAGAGAGAAATAGATCAAATCATTTAAAGATAAAGCCTCTACAGCAGGGTTCTCATAGAATCAGTCCATCTAACATTTCTCTAGCATAAAATTCTAAATCAGTTTGGATGTTTAGGATATTATGATGCATGAGACGCATTGCCTATCTGAGATGATCCCAGTAAATGAATGGCTTGGATCACTAGAGTTTTTGGGTCCTCATCATCCATATATGCCTTGTGGATACACGTATCACTCCCATATGTTGCACATGGCTTCTTGGGGATCGATTTTATTATATTTATTGAATTAAATAGAAGCCTTGCTCCCAGCCTTTTGCGCCGCCTTTGTTGAATTACACTAAAAGGGGTCAAACATGGCATCGGAGGTTATCCAAACAGTCCATCCTCGAATGATCCTATTCCCTAGTTGCGTGTGGGCACACACGCGGGGATGCGTGTTTCTTAAGGGACTAAGACTGCTGTTAAGTAGCGTGTAGTAGACCTAAGAGTTAGTTCCACATCGCTAAAGGAAAAGTTACTAGGTTGTTGATAAGAGTTAAGAGGACTTTACATGCAACAAAACTTTTTTCCCGTAAGGGAAGAACAAAACCATGAGGAAGTTGGGTGATATGGGCCACAGTCTTCAAAGCGGACAATATTGTTGTGTGTAAGGCCTTCGGGATGTTACAGATGATATCAAAGCCAACCCCTAACCCAGTGTGTGGCTAGCAGCACGCCGGGTGCTTGGTTTCGTAGTTAACACACGGAAATGCGTGTTCCCTAAGAAGGGAAGATGTGAAAGCCTGGTTATCGCGTAGATGGGGGACAGCTCAGGGATAGAGAGTTAGTTCCACATCGCTAAGAAAAAAGTTGATGGGCTATTGATAAGAGTGATGTTTGACTCTCCTTACAACAAGGCATTTTCCTCAAAAAATTAAGAAAGCACAAAGCCATGCGGGGCTAGGTGATATGGGCTCCAATCTCCAAAGCGGACAATATTATTGTATATGAGGCCCTCGGGCCGTTACAATATAGAACTCTTTTTGAAAAATCATCCTATATTACTACAATAATATAGGACTTTTTTTAAAAAACCGTCCTATATTACTTACTGTAATAATAAAAGGTTGTTTTTGAAAAAATAGCCTATATTACTTAATGTAATAATATAACACTGTTTTTGAAAAACCGTCATATATTTTCAACCTGATTGCAGGTTACATGAGTTAATATGACGAATTAATAGGTCGCGTGTCAAACAAGTCAACATGACGGGTCAACATTGATTGACCTGAATATGACATGATTTTTGGTGTGTCATTTTCAGATACCCGAAAATAACACAAACACGATAAGATTCGACCCTAACCCGTTAAATCTATGTCAGGTTCAAGTCGTATCATATTTTGCCACCCCTAGATGAAGCCAAGTATAGAAGTATAACATTTGCAATATGTTAGTTACTTTGGTTGAGAAATTTGCTGAATGACTTAGCTTTTAAATCAAAAAGTGGCAATGAATCTATATAGTGATAGTACATTGGCTATAGAGATTAATCGTAATCTTGTTTAACATGATTAGATGAAGCACGTGGAGATTCACAGACAATTTTTCAAAGAAAGAATCATTGTTTTTTCGTTTGCGAAGCCTGAGAATCAACTAGTAGATGTCCTTATTAAAGTAGAAGCTACCAAGGTATTTATCGACTCTCTTATCTTGGGCACGTGTGATATCTAGAGACCAATTTGAAGGGGTGTTGGAATAAGTAAATAATTTTATTAGTCATGGATAGTCTACTATAGGTAATATTTTAGCAATTATAAGGTAATATTTTCCTAATATTGTATTTCGTATAATCACCACAAACTTTATATAATTGTAACATATATATATATATATATCATCATCATCAAGACCTTATCCCAATTAGGGGTTGGCCACATGAATCTTATTCCTCCATTCCACTCTATTAAATACCATGGCTTCATTTAGTCCCAAAGTTTTTAAATCTTTCCTCACCACTTCTATCCACGTTCTTTTGGGCCTTCCCCTTGCCCTTTTAGAACCTTCAACTTATATTGCCTCACTCCTTCTAACTGGTGCCGTTGTTGGCCTCCTTTGAACATGTCCAAACCATCTAAGTCTAATCTCCCTCATCTTGTTACCTATTGGTGCTATCCCTAAATTTCTTCTAATATTTTCATTTCTAATTCTATCCTTTCTTGTCTTACCACTCATCTATCTCAACATCCTCATTTCTGCAACACTCAGCCTATGAGTATGATGTTCCTTAACTGCCCAACACTCTGATCCATAGAGCATGGCCGGCCTTATAGCCATCCTATAGAATTTTCCCTTTAGTTTGAGTGGCACCCGCCGATCACATAAAACCCCCGATGCACATCTCCATTTGTTCCAACCCGCTTGGATTCTCTGGGTAACCTCCCTCTCAATCTCTCCACTCTCATGGATCAATGATCCTAAGTATCGGAAGTGGTCTCTCATGGGGACCTCTTGGTTATCAATCTTGACTGGTGCTCCACTCCTACTCTCCTTGCTAAAATTACATTCCATATATTCTGTCTTAGTTCGGCTAATTTTAAATCCTTTCGATTCTAATGCTTCTCACAATAGCTCTAGCTTTATGTTGACACCCTCCCTTGTCTCATCAAGTAGGACTATATCGTCTGCAAATAGCATGCACCAGGGAATCTCCTCATGCAGATGTTTTGTTAACTCATCCATAACTAATGTGAAAAGGTATGGACTCAATGCCGATCCTTGGTGCAATCCGACAAAGGTGACGGGAAAATCACTACCACGCCACTAGTGGTCTTAACATTTATTCTTGCTCCCTCATACATATCTTTAATTATGTCTATATACCCCTGAGAAACCCCTTTAACACCTAACACCCTCTATATTAACTCTCTAGGGACTCTATCATAAGCCTTCTCTAAGTCAATAAAGACCATGTGTAGGTCTTTTCTCCTCTCCCTATATTTCACTACTAATTGTCTTAGTAAGAAAATAGCTTCCATGGTAGACCTCCCAGGCATGAAACCAAACTGATTTTCCGATACACTTGTTTCATGTCGTAGCCTCTTCTCAATGACTCTTTCAAAAAGTTTCATGGTGTGGCTCATAAGTTTGATCCCTCGATAATTAGTGCAGCTCTGAATGTCTCCTTTATTCTTATAGATTGGTACAATACAGCTTTTCCTCCACTCATCAAGCATTTTCTTTGATTTTATAATCTTGTTAAACAACTTGGTCAACCAAACTACCCCAATATCTCCCATATGCTTCCAAACCTCTATTGGTATACTATCAGGCCCCATGGCCTTTCCTGATTTCATCTTTCTCAAGGCCTCTTTTACTTCAAGCATTCTAATCTTACGTTCATATCTATAATATCCAGTGTTATTTAGATTTATAGTATTTTCAATTCCTATATTCTCAGGGCCATTGTCATTTAACAATTTTTGGAAGTATATTTCCCACCTTTGTTTGATCTCATCATCTTTGACTAATACCCTTTGATCATCGCTTCTAATGCACCTAACATGCTCTAAGTCCTTACTCTTCTGTTCTCTTACCTTTGCAAGTTTAAACACATCTTTCTCACCTTCTCTTGTTCCTAGTCTATTATAGAGCTCATCATATGCTTTAAGTTTAGCCTCACTTACTATTCTCTTAGCAACGTTTTTAGCATTCTTATATTGTTCATAGTTTTCATTATTTCTAATCTTCTGCCATGCTTTAAAATGCATTCGCTTTTCTTTAATAGCTTTTTGCCTTTGTTTCATTCCACCACCATGTTTCCTTTGCTAATAGCCTTTTACCTTTAGATACTCCTAAGACATCTTTTGTCACTTTCTTAATGGACTCAACCATATTAGTCCACGTTGTATTTACTTCTGTTTCATAATTCCAATTTCCTTCTACCATCAACTTATTTTTGAATGAGGTTATTTTCTCTCTTTTTAAGTTCCACCACTTAGTTTTTGGATGTGTATTAAGTTCGGTTCTTTTACTCCATCTTTTGATATGAATATCCATAACCATTAACCTATGTTGTGAGGTTAAACTCTCACCGGGTATCACCTTACAATCCTTACATATAGATCGTTCATTATTCCTAAGTAGAAAAAAGTCTATTTGGCTTTTATGAAGTCCACTTTTAAAGGTTATTAAGTGTTCATCCCTTTTCTTAAAGAGTGTATTTGCAATGGATAGGTTATATGACAAAGCAAAATCGAGGATATTCTCTTCTATCTCGTTTCGTTCACCTATACCATACCCTCCGTGTATTCTATCATATCCTTCCTTATCTTTTCCTACATGGCCATTTAAGTCTGCTCCTATAAATATTCCCTCAGTATTGGGAATTTCTTGCATGACTCCCTCCATATCTTCCCAAAACTGTTTCTTAATTATATCTTGTAGCCCTACTTGTGGTGCATATGCACTTATAATATTTATAATCTGCTCTCCTAGAATCATTTTTATTATTATAATTCTATCACTGATTCTTTTAACGTCCACAACTTTATCCTTTAATTCCTTATCCACTATTATTCCTACGTCATTTCTATTATTTTCCTTTCGTACGTACCATAATTTATACCCATCTATTTCTCTAGCTTTAGCCCCTTTCCACTTGGTTTCTTGGATACAAGCGATGTTGACTCTCCTACGTTTTATCGTGTCTACTAACTCCAAACTCTTACCTGTCAATGTCCCTATATTCCATATAGTGATGCGAATCTTATGATTTGGAGATTCCCTATTTACTATCGCCTTTCTCGACCTCCATGGTATGAACCCATGTCCACTTTTCACTGCACCTGGGTTTTGATGCAGCGCGTCGCTTCCGAGGGGACGCTCTAGCAGCCCTTGCCCATTTTTCACTACACCCGGGATCCGATGTAGCGCGTCGCTTCTGGGAGAATGCCCTAGCAACCCTTGCCTATTTTTCACCGCATCCGGGATCCGATGCAGCGCGTCGCTTATGGGGAACGCCCTAGCTTGAGCGAATTTCAGATTTCGATTCATGTCATGTTGGAGTTGCCATAGTTTTAAAAGCTGAAGATGATTTTCGTTAAAATCATTAAAATCATCTTCAGCTTCACCCTTGCCGGCTGGCTAACTGACGCAAGGGTGATATATATATATATATATATATATATATATATATATATATATATATATTCCCTCTTGATAGTAATAAAAATATGAAAAAAAATTCCTTAAAAAATTGTTTGACATGTGGAACCCTAGTTATTGCTCTCTGAGGCTCCGATGACGACACCATGTGCTCCAAAGCTGTACTTGAGCCCATTCCAATATAGAAATGCAATTCTCTTTGAAAAATTCAACTTGCTTGTACAAGCCACATGGAATTGTGGAGACTTTGTTGCATTCAGTTTTTTCTATTATCCACCAATGCATGGGAGCGTATCTTTCACGGAGAATCTTTTGCCACAAACTTTGTGCCACTTGGTAAGAAGAGCTTCATTTGCTTCTTTAACCTTCATACCCGGAATTGCCCTCTTGACTTTAGTTAGCCTTTCGATTCCCATGCGATCCGGATAAGTTTTCTTTTGTCACATATATAACTTTGAGTAAATTGGATATGCTCAAGTTTCCGAATCACTCTCAAGATATGTAGTAAATTGGATAGAGATGCGTTGATCAAAGTTACAAGCCACACCAGTAACATAAGCAGGCCCCTTTCCATGTTACTAATTTGGATCGATGCCCTTTAATTAGCACTAGCAACTTGCTACTGGGCTAATTTTGATTTACCCGTCATTGGAGGAAGTCCCAAATAATAACCTGGCGAGAAACCATTTTTGCAGTCCAAGATCACATCCAATGATATTGATATTTTCTTCACACGCGCTTACCCCACACACCGCCGATTTTGTGAAGTTGATGTTTTGCAATTTCATAGTTCCGAAGAATGCTTTTATTCTAGAAGTGAGGCACAAGTTTCTTTTAGTCCTGTTTGTCGATCTGCAAATGGTGATTTTGATACACTTGAAAGGATGTGAGTAGATGAACTCCATCATTTCCATCAATAAAATTTTATCATTTAAATAAAAAGTTAAATTCGACTATGCAGCAAGGTTCCAAATCCATTAGGCAACCAAACAGAGGGTCATGATGTCTCTAATTGTATTTAGGTTGGTGATCTGTTTTCCTTCGTTTCTGTTAACTAAGTGACTGAACAAGTAAATTTTTGTGACGATGTCATCGAACAATAGGACCCACTAGCAACATCTACATCTTGTAAATGTCATTATAAGCAGGCGACTGACGACCAGTATAGAGAGTAACACCGTTCGAGGGAAAATAAATAAGTAGCCAGGGCATTTGGTGGCAGACTGGTAGCATGCTTCGTAATTCTAAACAGAAATTCGGGAGTATGGACGATCATAAATTTTAATGATAATCTTGTTACATTACCACAGACCCATTCGGGATGCAATAATAGATGTAAGAAAGCGTGGGAGTGCGAAGCAAAAATTAAAAATTACTTCGGATGCGACATCTGAGACATTGCTACATAGTTTGCCCATCGAAACAGATCTTGGCACTTATCGGACTCAATCAAATTCAATCCATCCAGATGGTAACACATTTTTAACGTTTTGATGGTAATAGACATCAGAATCCAGATTTATCGTACGACTTGGGGCTGGGTGGGATGGCCTAGCCCAATCTGCGTACACAGCAACCAAAATAAAGCGAGAGAGCTAAGAAGTTCGAGGGGCAACCGTGGTAAGGGCAGGATTGAGCGTGGTTATGCCCCCGTCAATCAAAAGGTTGACACCGCTCACACACTTGGACTCATCGCTAGCCAAATACACCGCGGCTTCCGCAACATCTTCTGCTTGGAGTCTCGCTCCTTCCAGATTCCACATCCCATCCTGCCACTTTTCGAACTCGCTTTCCTCCATCCCGTATATCGTCTGAAACAATGGTGTCGCAATTGCATCCGGAGAGATACAGTTGACCCTAATCCCATATCGTCCAAGTTCAGCACCAAAGTTTTGAGTCAGACCCACCAAGGCATGTTTCGATGCCTTGTAGGCGTGCAAAGTGCCCGTAGTTGTGACCGAAGCAGCGCTACCAGTGAATAGAATACACCCTTTCCTTTGGGGAATCATCACTCTTGCAGCGTGCTTCGCACCTAAGAAAGAGCCAAAGATGTTGACACCAAGGACCCTTTGGAAATCATTGTTATCGATGTCTAAGACAGATGGTTTCAATTGGTCGGCGATCCCGGCATTGTTGAACATTATGTCAAGCTTCCCAAATGTAGACACTGCAGCATCAACGGCATTCTGGACATCTTCATCTTTTGTGACGTCGCAACGCCTGAATAAGGCATTTTGATAGGAACCATTAAGCTCCTGGCAAATAGATTGCCCTAAGTCATCCTGTACATCCGCAATTACGACCTTAGCTCCGTGATTTACAAATAATCTTGCCGTACTCTCCCCGATACCGCTAGCACCGCCTGTTATTACAGCCACCTTGTCTACCAACCTGCGAAATCGACTTCGTGAAATTTCAATCTATTTGTTATTTTATATCTATAAAGAGGCATATTTTCACTTTGGGGATACGGATAAGGAGAGTTGGCAAGAGTCATGGATTTGCCTCTTCCTGGCCCCCGACTTACCCGGGCAGTTTGCAGTTGGGCACATCAACAGGGATTAGTCTCATCCCAGATATAATTGGTCTCTATGCAGATTATCAGGAAAAGGAAAGAAATAATCTAGGGTCACCACTAAAAGATCCAAAAATCAAGGTCCAAGAATCATCTTCACACAGCGTTGAATGAAAAGAAACATATGTAATAACAGCGTAACTATAAGAAGTGAATGCAGTTAGCTTACCTTTTCGCAATGGAAGGTAAGGAAGTACTCATCTTTACCAGAGTCGCCAAGGAAAATGCAGGAGAAATGTTGTGCTTCGCCCGAACCGGAATGGTTACTATTTATGTCGGGGTAAGACCATTATAAGAACGCCGCGTGGGCGTCGTTTTCATTTGATGTGTCACTCCATCCATCTCAACGTGGCCGCAGCTGAGACACACAATAACTGATTTTAGGATAAAAAAGGAAGAGAGAGAGAGAAAATCAAAAGCTTAATAAAAAATTTAAGAAGAGAAAGCAGAGGTTGTAGAAATTCAAAAGTTACAATAGATGGTATTTATAATATAACATTCAGTGAAGGCCGTAAATTGGAATAGTTTTTGCTCGCCATAAATATAAAGGCTCCGTGAATTTTTTTTATGAGAATTTATATTTTCTCTTATTATATATGTTAAAAAAAAGAAATCTTTTGAGACTAACCTACACCCGCCCTCCTTAATCCATAGGGCTCCACTAGACATCTAGGTGAACCTCCGGGGTTAACTTAACAGAAAGAAAGTGAGTGAGTGCTTACTAATAGCGATAGGCAAATATCTCTCCGCTTGTGATAGTAATTGCGAACATCTGGTAACTTCATGCTGTAAGACGATAGGTTGGTAATGAAAGGCAATGTACTAAGAAAGTGCAACTCTATTAGCCTTTATTAGTATGGCGAGAAAGAAAGGTGAGGTGACTAGTTTAGTGACTGTATTCAATCTAAAAAGTTGGCTAAGTGACCTTCAGTGCTGTTACCTTACAGTAAGAAAGCGGTCTTTCAATTTTACTACACAAAGTTTAAAAGATTGGTAATATAAACAAATTTTAGTAAAAAATAAATATTCTAGGCTAACTTTGACAAAACTACAAAAGACATAGTGTTTGAATTACCCTTAAAAGTAGGATGGAAAATTTCCTGTATATATCCAAACCGATATTTGCATATGCCTATGCCTATAACCACCTATTATAGTTGGTCCCAAATAACATGATAGTTCTCCTCTGGTCTAAGATTAAAAATGGCCCTCTTTCCTTGTTAGAGAAATTTCAAGTAGATTTAAAATTTTGTACACTAGGTTCAGTTAAAGTGTAACTCCGTACATGACGGGTGGCTGCACGTGAAAGGTGCGAGAATATACATATTTATAAAGATAAATAATGCGTAGTTTTTCTATATATATATATGTTCAGTTAAAGTGTAGCTCCGTACATGTCGGGTGGCTGCACGTGAAAGGTGCGAGAATATATATATTTATAAAGATAAATAATGCGTAGTTTTTCTGTGTGCCAAGAGAGATTTTTGAGCCCTGAGGTATGGGGAACCAAAACACTTTGGCTTATATTGTCAACGTCCTGTATTGGTCAAGCTTAAAAAACTTCCCCATCGAGATCATGACCAGCCAAATGGCCTATTTCCCGTCTCTTATTTTCTCCAACCAATAGACTACTTAAAATGAATTAAGCAAGTCATCTTTTACCGCGTGGAGAAACTAATGACCAGATTGATATTTGAGACCCCAAGGTGGGCTTACTTTGGATGATTTTAACCATTCACTGTTGTCCTTCATTTCAGTGACTAATAAAAGATCATGCTATTAAAAATTTTAGTTGAAAAGTTTAATGACTATAATTTGAACTGCCAAATAATACGGTTAAAATTATTCGATAATCATGAATTTTAGTACTCAACCAGTTTAAAATGGGTAAATAAGATAAATAGATCAGATCATTTAAAGATAAAGCCCACACAGCGGGGTTCTCATAGAATCAGTCCATCTAACATTTCTCTAGCATAAAATTCTAAATCAGTTTGATGTTTAGGATATTATGATGCATGAGACGCATTGCCTAGATGATCCCAGTAAATGAATGACTTGGATCACTAGAGTCTTTGGGTCCTCATCATCCATATATGCCTTGTGAATACACGTATCACTACCATATGTTGCACATGGCTTCTTGCGGATCGATTTTATTGTATTTATTGAATTAAATAGAAGCCTTGCTCCCTTCCTTTTGCGCCGCCTTTGTTGAATTACACTAGAAAGGGATCAGACATAGGCCTGCGTCGCGGGTTATCCAAACCGTCCATCCTCGAATGATCCTATTCCTAGACTAATTGAGCCGTCCATTTTTCCACTAAAAAATAGCTATCATCGCGATCGCTCCCTAACATTGAAAACTTTTAAGCATGACTATTTTAGGACATGTGTACGGGCTGGAGAAAATAGAGACCGAAATAGGGGTTTGAATGGTGTCCAACGTATTTTGCAAGGTGTTAGTATCACCCGGCTTCATCCATGATTTGTGCGGAACCCGAATATAATCGATGGAATGATTTAAATATCCCTTTTTAAAACTGATCCAATTTGTATGATCCCAATGTGTACATTTTAGTTCATTTTTGTGGGCACTAATTTAATCACAAAGACGCCGCCAAGCACGTGCTGTTATGACTTTTTAAATTACACTCTGTTACTTATCTTGGCTGTGGAAGCAACTCATCTTTCTTTTCGTCGTCTCTCTCATCTCTCCCTAGAGATAGTTGTTGTTTTCATGTTTTTAGCTTAAATACTATGATGGAGCCACGTATTATATTACATTTAAGTGTAAATATAAGTGGGCCCATATTCCAGTAATCAGCGATTGAGTTGTTAAAGCACACTTGTAAATGCACCTTACTCAAAATAATAGAGAATGAAGAATGATACTTAATAGAAGAGAATGGAGGAACAAGATTCATGTGGCCCACCCTTAATTAAGATAAAGTCTTGATGATGATGAATTAAAATAGATGAGTAAATCATGGCAGAAACATCCTAGCAATCTAATTTTCCTATCTAAGATAGAGCACTACAAACTTATTCAAGTAAAAATGAAATATCTTGTTTATCGATGTGTTGAACGGGGCTGGTGCATTAATGAGATCAAAGGGCATAACCAGAAATTCATATGAACCATACCTGATTATGCAAGTAGTCTTGGGCTAATCTCCTTTGACTATTCGAACCTCGTAGTAACCCGATCGAAGGTCAAGATTGGCGAAGACTATAGCTCCTCCAAGCTGATCAAACAAGTACGCTATGAGTGGAATGGGATACTTGGTCTTCGTAGTTACTTTGTTGAAGGCTCAATAGTCGAAGTGAGCCATCCTTCTTCTTTTGAAATAAGATCGGCGCTCCATACGATGCTTTCGAGGGTTGGATGAATCCTGCATCTAATAGTTCCTTGAGTTGCTTCTTTAGCTCTTCTAGTTCTGGAGGTGCCATGCGGTAAGGGGCCTTAGCAAGTGGTTTAGCTCTAGGCTCCAACTCGATCTCATGATCTACCTCCCTCCTAGGTGGCAATTTCTTTGAGAGTTCTTTGGGCATCACGTCCTTGAACTCCTTTAGTACACCCTTAATATCCTTAGGTATTTCCATAGGAGAATCTCCAACTTCTTCCTTTAAAGTAGCAAGGAAGGATGTCCCATACCTTTTTAATCCTTTTGATAGTTGCATAACAGACAAGGTCACACTCTCCACCTTTGCCTGTTTTGAGAGGGGAATGGTGCACATCGAATGTCCTTCTACTATGCACATAATGTTGTAGTGTGGGAGTGGAAGCGCATTGACCTTGTCAAAGAACTCCATTCGAAACACTAGATTGAAGTCATCCATGGGGATGATGGAAAAGTCTACTAGCCCTTTCCACTTGCCCATATGCACTGTCACTCCTTGAGTAACTCCTGTGATTGGTTTGGCATTCGTGTTTACCATCTTTACTCATCCACCAACCTTTGAGACTCTAAGAACCAGTCTCTTAGCTTCTTCCCTTGAAACAAAGTTGTGGGTAGCTCCAGTATCCACTAACCCACGAGTGGACATGCCATTCATCTTGGCATCCACATACATCAAACCTTTGGTAGAGGTTTTAGAATCCTTTGACTTGACAGCGTTAAGATTATGTAAAGAAGATAGTTTATAATCTTCCATAGTACTCACTTCTTCCTGATATGAGATCATGGAGTTTAAAGCCTTCCTCTTTGGACAGTCACATATGAGATGCGGTCCATCACAAAAGTAGTAAGCTCTAGATGGAAAAGCTTGCTCTTTGCTCTTTCCCTTCCAACTTGGTGGTTTGGATGACTCAGGCTTATTCTTATGAATGCCTTTATCTCCCTCACCTTTGACATGGCTACTCTTTTAGCTTTTTGATTTTCCATCATCTTTCTTTAATTCGACTACGGATTCAGCTGCGGTATTTGCGCCAGACAAAGTAAAGACGTTACGACAATATAACTCCTACTTTGCCCAATCTTTTCGCCCACTGAAGAAGTACACAAACTTGTCTTCTTTATACATGTTTCAACCATTGTAACTTTTCTTTAGCCTCAATGTGTGCATTCTCTGGATACAAATGTGTCTTAAGGTCATCCTTAAACTCATTCTAAGTGTTAATGGTGAACGTACCTTTTTCGATTTTCATGCTTCTCTTACGCCACCATAGTATGGCATTGTCCGTGAGGTAGAGTGAAGCAGTAACAATCTTCTACTCACCTCCCTCCATTTGCAGGTGTCAAAAGTAACTTTCAACGTTCCATAGAAATGTGTTAATTTCCTTAGCATCTCGCTTCCCACCATAACTTTTTGGCTTTGGGACATCAATTTTTACGTCCCCATGCATTACCTTCATCTCATCACAGAGTGTAGCTAACTCCTCGAATAGCTTATCAAATTGGGTTTGGAACTCTACATGACTTGCATTCCTCATGGAGCTTAGACCATTCTCCTACTCTGCCTTAAGCTCTTCTACCATAACTTCAAGGGACCCAAACATTAGGTGCTCTAACTCTAGCCAAGTGGAGATATCCACAAGGGCTATTTCCATCATAACAAGTCTGGATTCCAAAGAAGAGACTAAGTCTTTGGACTTACCTCTCTTGCCTAGGGAGAGGAAACTAGGCTCTTTATAAGAGTTCGGGAAACTCTAATGATCACAATGCGTTTTTCCTAGGAAACTTGGGAAGAACAAAACCGTGACGGGTGTATGGGCGCCCCAAAACGGATAATATTGTAACTGTTAGAACCCTAGGGTGTTACAAATGGCATTAGAGCCAATTCCCCTCGTGGTGCGGTGGCTAGCCACATGCGGGCGCCTGGTCATGGCTATCACACAGGGACACATGTTCCCTAAGGGGGGAAGATGTGAAGCCCTAGGCTGATGAGGGCGGGACAAGAGAAGGCTGACAGGCTTCTAGGCTGGGGTGAGGGACAGAGAGTTAGTCCCACATTGCCTGGGGAGAGGATACTGTGCTCTTTATAAGAGTTTGGAAAACTCTAATGGTCACAACGCATTTTCTCTAGGAAACTTGGGAAGAACAAAACTGTGAGGGGTGTATGGGCGCTCCAAAGCAGACAATATTGTGATTGTTAGAACCCCGGGGTGTTACAAATGGTATCAGAGCTAATTCCCCTCGTGGTGTCGTAGCTAGCAGCATGTGGGCGCCTGGTCATGGCTATCACGCGGGGACATATGTTCCATAAGGGGGGAAGATGTAAAGCCCTGGGCCGATGAAAGTGGGTCAAGAGAAGGCTGGCAGGCTTCTAGGTTAGGGCGAGGGACAGAGAGTTAGTCCCACATTGCCTTGGGAGAGGAAACTGGGCTCTTTATAAGAGTTCGGGAAACTCTAATGGTCACAACGTGTTTTCCCTAGGAAACTTGGGAAGAACAAAACCGTGAGGGATGTATGAGCGCCCCAAAGTAGACAATATTATGACTGTTGAAACCCCGAGGTGTTACATGTTCCTCCGAGCATTTTCAAAAGCAAGCTCCACATTTGAGACATGAGAACCGTCCGTCATTTTCTTCTCCTTGCTAGGATACGAACATTCGCTCCTAACTTACAGAACCTACTCTGATACCAACTGTTAGTGAGGACAATTCAGACACTTAAAGGACATGCTATGAGCATGTGCTGTAGATTGGAAGGTAAACTAGGTTGAACACTTACCTTTCATTGAGTTTTCTTATAACAATAGTTATCATTCTAGTATAAGCATGGCCCCATATGAAGCATTGTATGGACGACCATGTAGGACTCCTACCTGTTGGAGTGATGTTGGAGAGAGACAGTTTGTGAAGACCGAGTTGATTGAGCAATGTGCCGAAAAGGTCAGGCTAGTTCGGAAGAGATTGTTGGCAGCACAGAGTAGACAGAAGAGTTATACAGATCAAAGATGCCCTGATCTCGACTTCAAGGTTGGAAATCATGTATACCTTAAAGTCTCGCCAATGAAAGGAGTCATGAGATTTTGAGTAAAAGGGAAGCTTAGTCCAAGGTTTATTGGACCATTTCAAATACTGGAGAGGATCGGGAAGGTTGCATATCATTTAGCATTACCACTTCAGTTGTGAGACGTACATAATGTATTCCATGTGTCGATGCTGAGAAAGTACATTCCTGATATAACGCATATCCTTAATCAAATACCTGTGGAACTATAGCCAAACTTGATATGAGACGAGACCTCTAAGGATTTTGGATTTTCAGGAGAAGACTCCAAGGAACAAGACCATTCATTTGGTTAAAGTTTTATGCCAACATCATTCTACTAAGGAAGCTACTTGGGAAATTGAAGAAGACATAAGAAGTAGTTTTCCTTATTTGTTTTCTAATGTACAACATAAGTTTAGTAATGGGATTTAGAGGAAGAAATTCCTAAAAGGTGGGAAAATTGTAATGGCCCACATTTTTAAGAAATAAAAATATATATTATATTTATAAATTATGAAAAATTTTAAGTCAATTGTTAACTACTATGGTGTAAAAACAAGTTAAAATGAAGCTCAAACAAAATTTTAATTCATAACTCAATAAATAAATAGTGTGTAATTAGACTATAAGTGATAATAAAACTTTAATTTGATAAGGATTGACAACCTACGCTAAGAATAGTTAAGTGGTCCCAAGTACAACTTGTTAAGGTAATGTCTTGACTTTAAGTTACCTCCTTGACAGTTTTTAAGAGAAAAATCACGTTTAATGCTATTTTAGTAATTAATTACTCAATTATTACGAATTTTATATGTGAACAAATCATCTAAGGAAACCCACATGGTGAAGGAGGGTTTCCATATGAACAAAATGCGTGACAATAATGGATGGTAATCCAAGAGTTCTGAAATAAATGAGACCAATAAAGGAGTTACATATTTGAACCATTGGATGATAATCCAACGGTTGGGAGTAAATACACAATTAAAATTGGAAGAGTTACAAACATGTAATCAATTGAGAAAACTGTTCCATATAAAGGAAACAAAGAAAAATGGAAAGAAAGTTTATAAACGTGAAATAGTTGGAGTGGAAAAAAGGGAGTGCGTGAGACATAAAGAAAAGAGAAAAGAAAAGAAGATTGGAGGAAAAGCTTAGATCTAGAATTTTCGTCAAATCAATTAGAAGAAGAGAAATTTGCGTTGAAGGAAATCACATTTTAAGGTAGGGAATCTAGATCCAGACTACGATTTTCTTTTGAAAAAAAAAATATTGATCTTTGTGGATTCTTTTTGGAATGAAGTTGCATTGAAATTTCTTGGAATTTAAAAGCATATATGCTGGATAAATTTCTAGATGATAATCACATAGTAAATGTTTAGATTAGATATCTTGCTTTGAATAATTGTGCATGATCCATGGATATATGTTTAGAATCGAAAATTTTTATTTTGATTTTCAATTTGGTAAATGATGCATAATTATGTTCTGCAGTGAATCAAATCAGATGTTGATTTTATTAAATATAGTTAAGTAGGGTAGTCATGCTTGATAATGAACATAATAGATTATACCAGTCACACCAAGCACCAAGTTAAAATTTGGTGCATGGTCATTGGACGGTGATTATGTACATGATGTAACTAACTTGGCATTACATGTTTTCTGATGATTCAAGTGTTTAAGAAACAAAGGTCATAGCTATAATTGGGCCATTTAAATTTTGATTATTTGAATTTAAAATTTAGTCTGCACAAAGAGTTCACGGTTAGATCTGATGTGATGAATGTTAATCTAATGGGGACTTTGGGCTAATAGTATCATATTGTACTGGATTACACCTTACACCAAGTAAAATTTAGATGCATGGCTCCTTAGAAATGAAATTGCATAATACAACAAATAAGATAAAATTTCTTACACCTTACATATGATAATTGTGCTATTCATTTCATCATGCGCTTAACAACTTGTAAGTGTGTGTGGCGCATTGATCACGGTGGCTACACCATACGCCCAACAACCTATAAGAACATGGCAAAACCAAAATAAGCAAGTCGCACTGTACACGTAACAGTTTGCAGCTGTGTGGTGCACTGGACTCACAGGCAGCACGATGCACTGGACTTGATTGTCATATTTCACACCACTTGATCTGTTATTGTGTGACACATTGATTTTGATTTGGAGAAAGGCACCCAAAGATCTAGCACTGACCAAGCACAAGCCACTAATCAATCTAATAGTGATCAAATGCAAAGAACTGAGAAACCCAGTATGGACCATGAGTATGATATCTAATCATGTGATAGTAATCATGCATATTACTTCAAACGATTTATCCAGCAACTAAACGCATAAAAATAAATAGCGTAGAAAATTTTTTTTTATTTATGACACATTATACATTTCATAGACAGAGTACCTACCAATGTTTAGACACATGACGCACTGAACAAAATAGATTGTCGTGTGTCAAACATTGCTAAAGTTTTCATTATGCTGGATAATGCGCACATATAAAAGCGTGTGAACTTTGTTTAAGCATTAAACAGGCATTGTTTGGAGGCCATTTATATATATCAAGGAAAGGCTCATTAACTAATGATGGGCCCTTGAGTGCACTTAAAACTTGTATATCCACTTTGAAAACATGTTGCAGTTGTTCAAAATGGGTGTGTGGTGTTAAATATGGGCTTGTCAGTTGTGTTGTGGGCCACTAAAAAGCTGTGTTCTATGGTGCAGTGGGCTCCATATGCGAATTATGAGCCGTCTAGATCTCTATTTCACAAAAAAACTTGCTGTGGAAATGTTGGATATGAAATGAATGATTAGAAAATCCAAGGTTTCTGTTTTTGTAAAGTCTCAATGGTTGAAGCCAAGGGATTCCCATCTTTTCTTTGCAAGAGTTTTTTTTTTGGGCAACTTTAAAATAGGATATACCATGTTGTGTGATAAATTACCAAAAGTAAACATTGGCTGTTACCTTTGCATGATTGTAGTGATAGGCACACGTCAATGTATAGCATTTAGGTACATGACATTGGATAATACAAAATAATAAAAATAAATAAAATAGCATAGTATGTGTAATAATTAGTGATAAATGTAATACTAGCACCCTATGCTGCACCATTAAAATTGGCACACCGAGTATATGGTAATATAGTTAATATGACACATGCAATATATTATAACTTAGTATAATCTTAGTAGTAATCAAACTTACAAAGTTGATCTACCTAATTTAAACTTAAAGAGGTTAATATAATGGACTTTTTGCATGAAACAAGTATATTGTGATATATTTAGTACAATAAAGAACTATCAATATGACGCTCCCTGAACGATGCTATGCTTATTACAAATAGATTACCAAGTCTAAAATACAATGAACAAATTGTAATTTGTTGTTCACTAAACTATACATCTTCATGACCTCTATAAGAGAGAGAGAGAGAGAGAGAGAGAGAGAGAGAGAGAGAGAGAGAGAGAGGATATCAAACCAATGATTATGTTCTGTTCTTTCTATGAATGACTTGCATGGAATCATTTCATTTTTCTCCCGATTAAGATTAAATATTAAAAAAAATTTGTACATGGATTTGAAATGAGCATTTATCAATAAATAGCTTGTTCCGAGTACTATTACTTCTCTTGAAAAATATGATCATTCATACATGCATAATGCTATTTATGAAGATTAAATTTGTTATCAAGAAAAGCATGAATACTTATGTACTGGTTTGGTTTGAAAATACTTTTGGTATCATATATTGATCTATTAGCATTGGCTTTTTTTTTCCTTATTAACCTGAAGGGTTATGCATATATTTTGGATTAGTAAGAAAGCTAAAAATCTGTATTAACTTTTTAATATATATTTTTTTATGATTTTACACTTTTGGGTGACTAAACTTGACTAAGAAATCAAGAAACTATTAAGAGTTGATCTTGGCTCAAGGATTTCATGTGAAATTCCATGGTTTATATGCTAGGAAGTTAGTTGGCCACTGACTTCTGAATAGGTACTAGACTATGGTAGGCTTATTTGACAAGAGTAAGTTACACAGGAGGACTACCTTATATATGATCGATCCAACTATCCCATGTAGTCGGTATAGTTGGTGTAGTACCCATTGATAAACGCAAGTCAAGACTTAGGTTTTACTGCAAGCATAGTCAACTTTCTGTTTTGTTTGGACATGGGCTAACATATCAATTGTTCTCGAGAATATTGACTAGTGCCAGTGACAAGACAATAAATGCACTTAGCTATGGAATAATTTTGAATGGATTGAATTTCGAATTACTCATTCAATGAATATAGATTGAATTTGCCTCAAACCTTTATATGCCTTGGATATAAATTGTATTATCTAATATTATGTTATTTTGATTGTTATATAACTATTTGATAATAATTGAGATGTTGCAATTTTACTATGACATTTTTAATAGTACATGTATGCACATTTAAGTATAAAAAAAAACTTGCAGTGTATGACTTTCATAGTTTTATATTTTCTACTAGGTAATTCATATTACTTACCAAACCACCCTCTAAGTGAAAGGCAGAAGGAAAAGCTTGAGATTGACGCGTAGAAAGTTGACTGAACTTAGAGTTTCAAAGTATGAAGACTAGAAAACAGTTTTATTTTATTTAAAGAATTTAGTAAATCTGTAATAAATTGTAGCATTTGAAATTGTGATTTGGCTTAGTAGCGTTTGGGGTGTGACTAATAAGTCTTGACTAGTTGAAAAAGTTAAACTATTACTTTGATATCTATTGTAGAGTTTTATTTGACGTACTTGGGCTTAAAGAAGCAGTTAAACTTTATTATTATATGTACAGTATAAAAATAATAATAATAATTAAGGATCGATCCTGACAAGATTTTCAAAAATATTTAGAAAAGTTATTTATAAAACCTCAAGACGTCACAAGAAGCTCCCTTATTTATAAGTGTTTTCCTCCTTCCACCTCCTCAATAGATGGTGAGAATCTTTATAAGTGTTAACCATCCAACAGTTGGAGACTAGTCTAGAATCCTCTCTAGAAGACTTTACACAAGTCTTTGGTTCCACCACATTCAAGATGTTCTTGAAAAATTCTAGAGGCAAGATATTTACATGATGTACTTAAGCCTTCTAGATTATGGATCCCTTTGATGGATCTAAGTCCCTCAAGTTGAACTCATGAGCTAAGCAGGCCTCCATTGAATTCTACGTGCATTGGTCATGGACTATCTTCAATCAATCTCGCTCAGTTACCAACCCCGTCGAACCTACTCTGATACCATTTGTCACGGGCTTAGCTACTTAGACTCCCGTGCGGCACTTAGTCTTGAAATGCACTCAAGACATCAACGCTAAGTTCAACCTGAATTGGGAAGCTTACAAGAAAATATGGAAAGATTATAAGAAAATAAAGAAAGAGAACTAGAGGCTGATAAAACCTTACTCTTATAACTCAAAATAGCTTACACCTTAATAGCATTAGCTTTTAAGCTTAATGCTTCCTTACAAGATGTCCTACAGATAAGGGGGCTTCTCTATTTATAAGAGTTCATCCCCTTTCCACTTCCTCAATGAATGGTGGAGATTATTACATATGTATGGTTGAGATTGTTCTCTAGAACCATCTTACAAAATATCTTAAGACTACTACATTCTATAACTTAGATATTTCTTAGGACATTTCTAGAATTCGGGCCTTCTAGATTATGGATCTTTCTCTACAAATTAATGGACCTAAGTCTCTTCAGTTAAGTCCATGAGCTAAGTAGGCCTCTTTTGGCATTTGTAGCCATTGGTCACGGGACTTGTAATGTAAGTCCGTGACACTAAACATGTATTTTAGAAGATTTATGCCATTAACTTGTTCACCCTCCCTCATAAGGGTTACTATCACAAAAACCCATCCATTAGATCATCATAACCTATGTTTCATTGGATAAAGATCATGACCGTTGATTCTAAAACTAAAGCAAAAGGAAGAGTTGAATCTTTTAGTTGGTCTAGATTTGCATATGTCGACCAATCAATCGAAAGAGGAACAAAAAGGTTAACGGTATAGATCTTCAAGAAAAGATGCCTACGTGATGCTGACATTGAGGGATGCCTCAAGTTTATCATTTCTGTTTGTCAAGGGAAGTCCGTCTTCCTTTCTTCAAGGGCTGGCTCTCGACCATCCAATATGCTTATGAGAAACCTGACATAGGGGACTTTTCTTTATGTATCTACACAACAATTAGACTGTACCGCTTGGTCTAGAAAACTCTGCCAGCAGAGTTGAGGAAGGACAGCACCAGCATAAAAAATACAACGCTAGGGTCTACCTGCGGCTCCTGTTTGTTACTGGCGTAGGGTGCGACACATGACAAGTTACCTAGCACCAACTAGTTACTAGCAATCCGTCCCATCTTCCGTAGACCTGCGCCGTTCAACTTATTTCTTTGTCCCTGCGTGTCCAGTAATCTGAAACCAATCCGGAATGGGCAGTTCTAGCAAAAAACTGTGATTTAAGTGCGGGTGCTGACGTGGATACAGACGTTAGAAACTTTTTTTGAAAATCAATTCACATTCAACAACTAAGATCACAGCTTTTAGGATCCTAAAACATTGTTGATCATTCGACTACTAGATTACCATTGCAGGACAAGTTACCTCAATGGTTCAGATCAGACAAAAGGTAGTGTCCTTCCTGCAAAGATAGGTCCAAAAAGAAACATACCATGTGGTGGCGAACCATGTAGCCTTACCTATGAGTAATGAGCAAGACACGATCACATGAATTCTCAGCCACTCAAGTTCTATTTCTTCTCTTTGCCCACTGTCAAAATACCGTTCTCCAGTTGCTGTATTTACTTACACCATAGCAAAGGAAAGAAGCCTAGTAGTGCTGTTGGGGGAGCAACATGGGAAGCCTCTCAAACGTCGGCAGAAGGTACTTTTTCCTTGTAGACTTCTTCTTTTTTCCAATTTTTCCCTCTCTGTTTTTTGGATTTGAAAGGCTACAATGAAATCATTTACCTTTCTGTTGGACACCATTTGAAAATATTTCCATGCGTGTGAAATTGCTCAGGGAATGATAAAACTGAACTTGAACCATGGATTGGTTCTGCTTGGATAAGTTTAACCTTGGCTTCGGGTTGCTGATCATAGGGCCCAAGATCTCCTCACGCAAGTCTGCTTCTGCAAGTGTAACCACTCAATTTGGGAACATCTGACCAGAGTTGAGTGACCCAAACCCTTCATCTGCAGGGCCTGTCTTAGATAGGCCAGGCCCCTTTGGATGATTCAACTCTGTTATCTGAGTTGTTAAATGAACGGGAAAACGGGGAGCTGCAGCCTTTATTGGGCTGTCCATATAGATGAGCCAGTCGACAAAGCTTTGTACTAGGCGGAATGGAACGAGGAAGTAATTTAGGTGTAGATTTTGCCTAACTAGCTAAACAAGCTGCTCCCCGTGGGAATAATGGATGGCGGGTTGTGATACACATGGACAGTAATTTCCTCGCATACTTCTTTATAGAATCCATTCAACTGAAACAGCCTTGTATTGATGGTGCAAATAGCAGGGGAAGAAATTGCCTTTCCCTCTTTTTTTCATAGAAAAAAAGAAAGAAAAGGACGGGAAAAATCACTGTCCGTGAATAATTCAATTCGGAGGTTATTATCTGTAGCCGAAAAACCCTCTTCAAAACGTGAATAGCAATCAATAGATTAAGTTATCCTCAAATAATGAAAATTTTCCTATTTATTTGCAGCCCTAGAACATATTTAAAACTATGAGGAATACTTACGGTGCCCACATCACACACACACACACACACACACACACCTATGTTATTTGCCACCACTTTATCATGGCGGGCCCTATCTTGGATAATCAGAACTACTCATTTGATTTTCCTTATTGGTGATGACTAATAATTCTAAAACAGTGCTGATTAGCTGAATCGAAGAATTAAAAATTGTATCTTAATTCGTAGAAACATGGACGCTTATAACTACAGTTCAAAGACCGGTTCAAAATGAACCAGTTTGAATGTACCTTTGTGGATCATACGATCATCCACAAAATCCCCAAATGGGGTGTGGCAATAGTCATTTTGGGTGGGAAATTTTTTTTCCTTTTATCAATGGATCATATCTTTTGGAGGAAATTTTGAGAAGTGATTAACATCCATCTAAACTTTTGAGCGATTGATATGCATTAATTTGGGGTTAAACAGTGACCAAAAAGCATTTCAGACAATATATACCATAGGAGTTGATGTTAGGGGTTTCTTAGTAGCTGCTGTTTAAAGATTCTAAAGTTTTAGACATTTAATGATAAGCAATGACTATTGGCCAATATAGGTACGTGACATTTTTGTAAAAATCTCAATATTAGTTAGAAGGAGAGAGCCCAACTTCTACAAGTTTATTATATCTATATTTAAATAAGAGGGATGCTACCATAGTGTCGAGACTAACAATTTGGCGTAGTGTCAAAACTTTTGCTCGATGGCCCGCACCCATCCTTGATATGACCTTCCATCTAATTCAACGGTACATTTTGTAATGAACGGTCAACTATGGGTAGGGTTGTTCATTACATCCAGGGTCGATCAGATCTATCCATCTAATATCTCTAGTTCCAGATATCTTGGACTGTTCATTACTGGTTGATTATAGACGTTTAATGTATCAAATGGTCCATCTTCTATCATCAAAAGCAATAATTTTCATATTCTAGGCCTATCCAATTACACTGTTTTTAGAGCATTAGTCATTCAAAGTTGGAACCATCAGATGGATGAATATGATCAGCAAGAGATAGGGCTTACCATGCAAAAGTAGCAACGCAACACGAACTTGGTGTAGTGTCTCTCCCTATGCTATCATTACTCTTTGAATAATTTTAGGAAATTGATAGGGGCACCTATGTGGGATGCATGTCCATATCATTCTCCTAATTTAATATCGATTCTAAGTCTTCAAATAGCGACAGAAAAAAGATATATTTGTTTGAAAATAACTTAATCATATGGAGATAGCCTAACAAGAGTTTAGTTGACTTAGTAGGAGTTTGACCTATCTTTTCACTATCTTGCTAAAACTTTATTACTTTATGAAGAATTTACATGATTCTATTGAAACATTAGCTAATTCAGTGTTAGTTTAGCATGATTTTAATTAATAATTTTGCAAACTCAAGTTAGTTAAGCAAGAGTTTAATATATTTTGTTAAAATTCCACCTAACTCTTTGTTGGTGTACTACTTTTTGACATAACTAAAATTTTATAGAGTTTTAGCTGTGGGGACCATTTCTATTGTAAAATGAAGTAGAAACTTAACTCCACGAAAAAACAACTCCCTCCTTATTTTTTGGGGTTTGCTTTTAGCTGAAAAATAGTTAGAGAAGGGTGGCTTTAGTGATCCAATAAATGAGATTTTAAGTACATAAATTATCTAGCTCATGACTAATACCATGAATTATGTTGTTCCTTTAAAGTATGAGCCCATTTAGAGAAAAAGCTATTTGTACTATATAGTCATGTCATGGTCTTTAGAATTGAGACAATAGTAGCATGGCTTTAGTGATCCAGTAAATGAGATTTTAAGTACATAAATCATCTAGCTCATGACTAATACCATGAATTATCTTGTTCCTTTAAAGTATGAGCTCATTTAGAGAAAAAGCTATTTGTACTATATCGTCATGTCATGGTCTTTAGAATTGAGATAATAGTAGCATCTCTCTCTCTCTCTCTCTCTCTCTCTCTCTCTCTCTCTCAATTAAATAACTAATGAAAAACTAGAGATCTTTAAAAGTCGGTTTACTAAAAAGTTATTTTTAGTTGGCTAAATTGCTTATTACTTCCTTGTGGAATATTTTGGAATAAGACAATGGCCAACATTGGCACAACAGTAGAGTTGTCGTCATGTGACTTTGAGGTTACGGGTTCAAAGCATAGAAACAGCCTCTTACAAAATGCAAGCTAAGGCTGCATACTATTGACCTTTGTGGTCCGTCCCTTCCCTGTAACCTGCATATGCTAGAGCTTCATGCACCGGGGCTGTCCTTTTACAAGGGCCAACCTATAAATAGTCTCTCATGAGTAGGCCAAATAGGATAATAGTATAATATGGGGTCAAAAGAAGCCAGCCGGTCATAATATTTTATTATGTAATAATAGGTCATCTTAATTTCTATTGGCTAGCTATGTATGTTATAGTAGATAAAATTTGAGTCAAACTTAGTTAATCAAAATCATTCAGACTTCTAGCAAAATCAGTTCTCATGCATCTTGCTAAATCTAGTGAAAACTAAATTTTGAGCTCACTCCTGTTAGATCTTACCAAATTTGGTCTACTCAAGATCTTTTAAGCTCTAGCTTCCACTTTGACTAACATGCCGTTAACCATGGAAGGTTATTCTATCCAAATTACTCGCAATATGTGTTGCTCCTTAGCAGGGGCCTCTTGAACACCTTAACGTAATGGGTTACCTATTCAATGGGCTTGGGGCGTGACGTACCTAAGAGAAGAGCTGGAAGCTGAACGCTTCAGATTACCTTTGATCTTTTGCAGATGTTGCTTGCTGTTATATCATGTGATGATCCAGAGACCAAATAACTTTTCTTTAATCCCTTACCTTATGAATGTGTTCTATAGGCTGGAAGGTAAGGTGGCACTGATTCTTGGAGGAGCGAGCGGCATAGGTTCAAGCACTGCCAAGCTGTTCTGCGAGCATGGTGCTGTAGTTGTCGTTGCCGATATCCAAGATGAATTTGGCTGTCGAATTTCCAAAGACAACAAGTCTACCGACTCACTCATGTATTGTGATGCCACTGACGAAGATGAAGTCCGAAGTACTATTGACTGTGTAGTAGCCAAGTATGGGAAGCTTGACATTATGTTTAACAATGTTGGCTTACAGGACCCAGTGAACCCATGCATAGTCGACTTCGACAAGAGTCATTTTGATCGGATATTGAATGTGAATTTAGGTGGAGTCTTCTTGGGCACCAAACATGCTGCTCGCGTTATGATCCCGAATCGAAGCGGAAGCATAATCAATTGTTCTAGCATTGCCGGAGTCATGGCTGGTCTCTCTTCTTATGCTTACACCTCTGCAAAGCATGCCGTGGTCGCTCTTACCAAGCATGCGGGAGTTGATCTGGGTGAGTCTGGGATTCGCGTAAATTGTATTTCGCCCGGTGGCGTTGCCACCCCTACCCTAGAGAGAATTCTTAGTCTACCGGCCAACAAGATTGAGGAGATGTTAAGTGCTACTTCTATTATTAAGGGGGTTTGTCTTAAAGCGGAAGACGTTGCTCAAGCTGCTCTCTTCTTGGGGAGCGATGACTCTAAGTATGTGAATGGACATAACCTGGTAGTTGATGGCGGTTACACCCTCGTCAATCCAACGGCTACGGCCAAATTCGGTATCTGATGTTTCTATGAGCTTGAATCAGATATGTTGATGTACATCTTTCATCGGCTGGGTTTTTGCATCACAATTAAATGAAAAAATGTGGGGTAGTCCTCCATGTATATATAGTCGTTCAAATCTTCCCAATTTTCCGTATTGTTTACCGATTTGTGCTTCGTTATCTTATGAAAAACGAAACATAGATACAAAGAATGGAATGCTAGGACTTCAAGACGGGGTTCAAATGTAACACTATTTACATAGGAACGTCTAAAATTAGACTTTCTATAATAAGTGGTTTTTAAAACTCACCGACTGGAAGGTAGAATTTTCCGATAAACGTGATTTCGGTGTATTAGATGTGCAATGCGGGAGAAATCGGATGAACTTCGTCTGGATCAACCCCAGGTGAACCTGTTATGCAGAAATGATGGATGATCCGGTTCAACGCAGAGAGTATACACAGACAATCCTCCAAGGAATTGAAAATTATTTGAAAAATTGATGATCCAGTCTTTTTTTTTTAATTTTGGAACTCCATGTGAACTTATAGAACTAAACTTGAGGAAAAAAAACATGTCCAATTCCGATAGGGATCGGATAGATGGAGACTTGGTCGGTTTGGTTTTTTATTTTGCTACCCAGATAAGTCGATCTTTCTTGGTTCTCTGAGTGTTGCTGTCTATCTAATAGTGCAGTTTTGTCGCTTGACTTGTTACTTCATTTTTTCCGTCATTTGGTGGAGGAAATTATTCCTACATCTAAGATCTATAATACTTCGAAGTCTATGCAGCCGAATGAAGGCGAAGAACCCGGAACCCGTAACCTTGTGGGGGTAAGATGTCGCCTTATCCCATTTCTTTGCGGTTTTGTCGTAGGCCACGGCGTCTGTTCTACAATCCGTTGTATTTCTTCCTTTGCTTAATAATTGAGTTATGATGGGATTGGGTGCACTAATGGTCGCTTGATGGCAATGTGTGGTATAGCTCGAGTGCATGGCAAGTGTGGTCTAGTCCACCACTATTGAACACAGCACAAGATAATTTGGTAAATGAGTCCCTGTAAGCATCTAAGAAGTAGACGCTGGGTCTATAGCACGCCGTTGATCATGTCATGCATAAAGAAATTAGGTAACTCATTGGTTAGAAATTATTTGGACGATCCTAAGACCACTTATTATGTCATTGAAAATTAAATAAAAGTTGATAGTGCTGATTTTTTACACAAAAAAACATAGGGAAAAGCAACCAATGAGTATGCAATTTGATCCTAGCCTATCTAAGTAATTCAAAACGTGATGAGTGATTTAAATATACAAAACATAATCACCATGTGTAAACAAAAAGCTACCATACACTTCTTAAATAGATTTTGCACTTATCAAGGATCAAAGATAAATATAAAGAAGAAGTACACTGTCTTCTATTTTAAGTACCTTTTTTTGGTTGCTATAAGAGAAGAATTACAAAGCAAATCACTCTCATGCACACTACAAAATTTCATCGTCGTCCAAAGGAGAAATGACGACTTGAACCTGTAATCAAGCTTACTTTAGGAGAGATCTCGAGTTATATGTTACCAACTACACTAGACATTTTGAATATATAAGATGAAAATGTCTGGAATCCACAAGACAATATTGTTTCAAACTTCAATTGAATAGATGAAAAGCTCGACAAGCTTCCAACTTAAATACAACATCCATCCTTCAAAAAGAAGAAGAAGCAAAATAAAAACCTTAAATATAATATCCACCACTATGTAAGAAATAAATTTGCCAAGATTAAAGGAGACCTAGAAACTAAAATTTAGAGAAGAGATTTGCTTTGTCACTGAGCATCCTAATCCACTTTTGTATAAAGGGGCTTATTGTTGGATGATCTGACCTGTTGGCTTGAGTACTTATGCTTTGGATATCTATTGGTCCAAAATGTGTGTCTAGAATCTACAAAGTCGCACTTTCCATGGGAAATGAATGGGTACAATCTGTGTATATCAACAGTCTATATTCAACAATAAGTAACACAATTTTAAGATGCTAGAATAATCTGTTCCACTTGTACTTTCGACAACTAGATGATATGCAAAGTTGTCATAGCCAAGTGAATGGATATGATCATCAATTAGAGGTGAAATACACTGCTAATTGCAATGTTATCCTGCGCTACTATAGCATTCTGCCTTCTTTTCTTTCTTTTGTTTAATACCATCCTCCACTCCTCCCCACTCCACACCACTTACTAACTATTGGAATGTTTCCAATATGCCTTATTTAAAATGCTAAACCAACAGTCCAACAAGTCAATTTTCTATTGGTGAACTTGCAAAAGATCTAGAACTTTTCTCAATTTGAATTAATAAATTTTAAAACTTAATATTATCAACCCTAAATCATGTGAATTAACAATTTTAAGCATCCACCACTAGTTGAGAATCAGCACATCTTGCTTCATCTTTTTCTTCTCTTGGATATGGCTCCATGCTGTTAAGTGTTTAAGATTTACTTTAAAAAATTCCTAATTTAGCATTCAATTAGATAATTCAATGACTCAATTTTGTAATTTTTAGCTTAAATTTTGGATCTTAACTTCAATTGATCATCTAACCATTTATTTGTAAAATTTAATAGTAAGATGATCATTTGAATTGATTAGGTGATTAAAATATGATCAAGATGATTCTTTTTCAGTTTTATATATTGCAGATCAATCAAATTGAGCTTAGATCACTTGGATCAAGTTGATTGAGATCAGATTGTCAAAAGGTTATATGGGCCCTACAATGCAAGATAATAAAGGAGTTGAGGTTGGAAACAAAGGAAGTTTCTTACTTCATACGTTTCTTAAACTGGAAATCAAGCGGAATTGATGTGTTTAGCATTAAGGAGAACCAAAGAGGAAACTTTAAAGAGAGAAAAAAATCATAAAGAACAGTAAGTTTTTAGAACCAAAACATAATCGACAATGCGAGGCTTTAAAAATTGAAGAGAGAGAACTATAGAAGGGGAGACCAGAGGAAAGCTAGGGCTGGAGACTTCCTCTAACACCCCAGGTTTTTATGACATTTTTTTTTTATAATAATAATCGTATTCGGGATCCCATGTAAAAAATTTCTATTAATTATTTTACTAAAACATTTATGGGAAACCTCTGGGTGTTATTTTCTTTTTCCAAAACATCAAAATTTTAAATTTAACATAATTAAATTTTCGTAGCGATACTACTGTAACAATACATATTTTAACCAATGTCAAAATTATCGGCGCCTTTATTTTCAAAACAATAAATATTTCAAATACAATAATAATATAGCCCAGGGTCTATCCATCATAACATCCCATCAAAATGTCCATCATATGTATAACCATCTTAATCAAATCCCTAATATAAAAGTATACAGTCAATAAAGAAAGTCAAATGGTAGTCCTGTTTATTGACTTACATCACTATCTATCAAATCAAATAAAGGAATCTCCCACTACTATTACGGTTTCTCAACGGTCTTGCCCTTCCTACTGTCGCGCTTGAGATCTAAGGCATTGCAAAACAAAGCAATGTCTCAGCAAGCTATTGCTTGTGTAGGTACATAGACAATTAATATAATAAAAATGGAATAACCGAATAACAGTGGTGATCTAATAAAAAGATCTATCATCTATGGAAATAAAATCATTATAAGTCATGCTAACATAGTATCAATTTATCAAGTACGATAAAATATGCATCTCATGAATTTAAAACATTGTATGATCAATGTAAATGAGCATACTATAATAACATGGCACCCTAAGATATATGGGTCTCACGATCGTCGCATACACTTGTATCACTGATCATGAGTACTCATATCCAATCTCTGAGTGTCGTCACACCCAGGCATACAATCGCATCTCTATGCTCATCACGCACGCACACAGAATAAGAGTATGGATCATCATGCCGCAATGGCAACCCTCCAGGGTCTCAACCACCGCAGCTCCCCCGCCGACACTATAATGGGAGACTTAACATCCGTCCCAATGGAAAGGCCCAGACTGGTAGTGTGGACTATCCATGTTACCAAATCTCTACAAAATGTCATCTACGGGCAGGTGTCTACCATATCACAATCTCATCATATCACAAATCTCGGAGGGTGGGTGGCCGGCCCTCTCCCTCCTAACATGACGTCCACCAGGTGAAAGCACCCGTCATAAAACTCAAAATACAAAAACAAGTATGTCAAAAACCCAGGAGCTCTCGTGGCTCGCAATCCTCAAGGCACGTCCCTCATCCCGGGATTAGCCTCTAAAAGGACTAAGCATCAAGCCTCCACTTTTTTTCTTCATGAAAACACATTCATTTCAGTAATGCAATAAAAAAAGAAAAAGAAAATTTTAATTATGCATAAATAGATAATATCAATGTCATAAAATCATCGGATCATAAAGTCATTCAATGCATGATTGAAATCAAGTAACGATCATGGTATAAAGCTCTAAATCTCACAAAATCAGTGATTAATAATAAGTCAAAATCAGTGATTAATAATAAGTGCAATGTAATTCATAATCAATTATGATGCTGTGATAATGGAAGTTTTAAAAAAATCAAAAATAAAACATTAATTATCGTCACCTACCTCAATGTGAGATCAATCGGCTCAAGCGTATAACCTCTTTATCTTATATGTTCAGATGTACTTGTCAATAACCCAATACTATTTTTTAAAAAAATTATATTACAAGTGATCAATTATAAGTTTTTAAGTTAAATCTAGGTCCACATCGTCAATATGGTCGCAACGGCTATTTCTGATTGTGATTTGGACCTCTATAGCTCTCAAAATCAAGTTTTATGTGAAAATACTTCATAAATTAATATTATTAATTTATAGGGGGTCAGGCGATGCACCGATTTACCACGGCACCCCAGTTTACACCGGGTTGCATTGGCGCGACGCGAAAATCGGTGCTAGGGAAGACGACCAGAGTCCGGTTGTCACTGGCAACCCTACAGGTGTCCAAATTTCACGATTTTGCTCGAAATTTCATGTATTTTTCATTTTCAACACACCTTTAACTTGATTTTTTCCAAAAACTAAGGTTTTTATGTAATTTTTCCCATATTCCTAAAACTTCTCTAGCTACGGTTTTTCATGAATTTAAGCAACACCAGCCGTTGGATCTCTTTCAAATTTAAAGGGCTTGTTCCAGGGTTCCTAATGCCCTAAATGGATGGTTCAATCTTTGGTTAAACGGCATTTTATACGCCTATTGACGCTCCAATAGTAGCGTATACATGTTCAAGGAAAAACGATGTTTTTTTTCATCGTTTTCTTTCCCATTTTCCATCCATGCTACTGATGCATATGCACACGTGAAATTAGGAAAATTTTAGGGCTGGGGCTTACCTCAAACAACTGATCACTCGTTGACGCTGCCGGATCCCCAGTCACTGGGAAACTTGAGTTTTGCAGAAGCTAGGGTTTAGGGAAAAACTCGATAGAAACAAGGGAGAAGATGGTGATTAAGGCCAACTGTGAGAGATATAGATCATATTAGAAAGGGGGAAGGGAAACTCTTCCCTTATATGTCTCCCTTCGACGATTTCTCCGTCGGATCTGATAAGGTAAGGTGGAAAGGGGTGCCGTTATCAAAACTACCTCCTCTATTTTGGGCTCTGTCAATTTAACAAAATGCCCTTATAACTTCAACAGCTCATAACTTTTTTGTTTGAGCTTCGTTTTTTGCGTTCTTTATGGCATTGAAATTCTATCAATGTGTACTTTCTAGTTTCCAAGTTTTCAAAACCAAATGCTATACATAAAATTTTTAATTTATTTTATTACTAATTTAGGATTTCAAATTGAGGATATTGCACTTCCCCATCGTAGAAACCAAAGAAACTATGGAAGGAAAAGGAAGCTAGACCGAAGGAGGAGAAGAACTTCTTCACCATAAGGAGAGCAGATTGAAGCATCCATCTCCAATCCTGCTCTCTTTCCCTATCTCTCGTCCCCAGTTTCTCCCATTGTTTTCTATTTACTCGTCGTTCCCATTATTTTTACTCTTGTTTTTAATCTATCATCTTCCCTAACATCTCCTTTGATCATTGTTTACAACCGCCTATCATTCCCATGTTTACTATTCATTTTTTCTTTCCTGCTTTTCCATTGTGTTTTTCATTGAATTCCACTGTGCTTCTCTTGTTTTTTTCTTGTTTTTGCAAGTTTCTTCTGTTCCACTCATACCCACTTCGGATTTCATCTAGATCTCTCCTTCTCATTCCATTTCAGTATATTCAACAAAACACGGAGTTGTTTGAAACAGCTCCTTGCATTCTTCTTCTTCCTCGATAAAGTGCTTAAAAATAGAAAACTAAAAAAAAAAAAAATCCAATGTTTTGGAGAAAACCCAAGTCATTTTTCTCCCAAAAATTCTTCCTTTCCCATTGTTTCCCCTGTCCTATCATCATCTTTCTTGTAATATCCTTGAATTTTAAATTCCAATTCCAATGAGAAAGTGAATTTCAAAAATCATAAATTTTGTAAATTAAATTGGGGGCTGAAACCTCAATATTTGAATTATACTCAAAAAATGGATTCTAACCACACTAAGTGCGCCTAAATCGAAGCTTGGATGAATTTTACCTATTTATTTCAAAAAAAAGAAGGGTAAAACTGTAATTTAACATATAAGACCTACAGCATTGATACAGGTCAGAAGTTTGGCAGTGTGCCCATGCGGTGCCCTCATTGCCTGTAGACCGAGATTCATTAAAAAAAAAAAAAAATCTCTAAACCAATATAGAACGAAGAGTAATGGTATCCCCGTTGAGCTGCATGCTTCCCTTTCTAAATTTTCGCTTAATCTATCTCTCATCCTTCCATGTGGCTCTCTCTCTCTCTCTCTCTCTCTCTCTCTCTCTCTCTCTCAATTATATGACGCTCGGCTGTCCAGGGAGCTTACTAGCAGCCTACTCTTTCATTTAAAAAAAAAGAAGGCATTGGGCCTAGTCCAGATCGTTACGTGGTCAGGAGCTTTTTACTAAAGAAAGCTTCAATCTCTAGCTTTTGAGCTTTTCTAGCTGTAAAATAGACAGTTTTCATTACTGAAAAATCTTAAAATACGCCAGATGATCATTCTGTGCCGAAGTCCTGAACGCCCAAATTATGTAGGATAACCCCCTTCCGTGCAAGTTCATCTGCTAGAGTTTGCCGATCGGAGCGTGTGTCGAAACAAAGTATTTGCTCCTCTGATGATGTCCTCGAGCTTGTCTATCAGTTCCCACTACCTCAAACGAGGTCACCACCAAATTTCAACAATCCGATTATTACCACTTAATCACCTTCCACCAAAAGGGGAGAGTGATAATTTCCTCCATATTTGAAGTCCAGTAAAAATAGAGAGCAGCTCCGCCACGTTACGAGTCGCTCCATCCAGTTGGATAGGCATAATCAAAGATTATATCACCATTCGAGATTCGAAGAAGGGCCTCCAACTCCCAATGAACCGGGGTTTTCAAAACAAACTCCATCGTATTTCAATTGAAGTATAATTGGTTGGGGCCATTTGGGTTTGGCTTTTTCTTTTACAATGGATGAAAGGAATAACTCTGCCTATTTTCTAGTTATTTTATTGATGGTTATGCCTGTGAATTCTTTTGATAGGAGCGCCCAAGTGGCAGCTGAGAGAATTATCTTGTCCCTAAGACCTTCCACTGTCTTTGTCCCAAGAGCTTCCAGTGTCTTTGTCTGTTATTGAAGCATCTGTCATTGGTTTCTCGCTATCATTCCATAAAAACTTCTTTGAATATGCTCAAGTTCACCAATCATTCTCGGGAGTACCGGAATAGGGACATGTAGTAAATTGGATGGAGATGCCTTGGCCCTTTTCCATGTTCCTAATTTGGATCGATACCGATCACTTGCTAGTAGCAGCTTGCAGTGTGCTAATTTTTACCCCTCGTTGGATTATTTGCATTAAATATCACATACAATGCTATTGATGTTTTCTTCACCCGCCTTCACTCCATACACCTCCGATTTTGTCAAGTTGATTTTTCGCCCCTGGGCAATTTTAAAGTTCCGGAAAATGCTTTGATTCTAGAAGTGAAGCACAAGTTTCTTTTAGTCCTATTCGTCGATCTGCAAATAATGATTTTGATACACTTGAAAGAATGCGTGCTAATCATACTGAGATGAGAATAATATTGATGCAACCAATTCTTTTGTTCCTTTTGAATGGAGTGCGTAGATCAACTCATCATTTCTATCAATAAAATTTACCATTTAAATGAAAAGTTAAATTTGACACTAGTTTCCCAATCCATTTGACAATCAAACAGAGGGTCGGGAACTCTCTAATTGTATATAGGCAAGTGATCTGTTTTCCTTCGTTTCTGTTAACGAGTTATTGAACCGAGATTTGAGGACATTGGACAACTGAATTTCGTGATGATGCCATCGAACAATAGGAACCCCGAGAAGAAGCTTCTACATCTTGGAATGTCATTATTGGCGGGCGATTGACGACCAGTGTCAAAAATAACAACCATTCAAGGGAAAATAAGTAAGTACATTTGCTGGCAGACAATGAAGTGGAGATTTTAGAAAGATTTAGGAATTGAGATAATAGGTTCTGGAGGTTTACTTATACTTAGGTGAAACATAAAACTATTTTTTTGGGGAATGTAGACGGCCATAGTTTTCAGTGACAGTCATGTTTGACTACAATAGACCAATATCGTGAGTGAGGGAAAAAGATAGAAAATATATATAAATTCTCCATCCTTATGTCCCGTCATTATCTCCAGATCATTGTAGAATTCGTGCAGCAATAAAAGAGGCAAGTGGGTGGGCTTGCGGTTTAATTAATGTAGCAAAAATGAAAAATGACTTCATATCCGTCAAGACACAGTTTGCACATCGAAACAAATCTCGGGATAGATCAGATTAAATCAAATTCAATTTATCCAGACGATAACACCTTTTTAACATTTGGAGGGTAAAAGGCGTTTGAAAATCAAAATTTATTGTACGACTTGGAACGGGGTTGGGTGGCCTAGCCCAATCTTCACACCAGCGGCTGAAGCGAGACAGCTAAGAAGTTCGAGAAGCAGCCATGGTAACGGCAGCATTGAGTGTCGTAAAGCCCCCGTCAATCAAAAGGTTGAGACCACTCACATACTTGGACTCATCGCTAGCCAAATACACCGCGGCTTCCGCAACATCTTCTGCATTAGGTCTTGCTCCTTTCAAATTCCCCATCTGATCCTTCCACTTTTCGACCTCGCTTAACTCCACCCCGTATATCGTCTTAAGCAATGGTGTCGCAATTGCATCCGGCGATATACAGTTCACCCTAATTCCGTGTCGTCCAAGTTCAGCACAAAAGTTTTGAGTCAGACCCACCACGGCATGTTTCGATGCCTTGTAGGCGTGCAAAGTACCCGTAGTTGTGACTGAAGCAGCGCTACTAGTGAATAGAATACACCCTTTCCTTTGGGGAATCATCACTCTTGCAGCGTGCTTCGCACCTAAGAAAGAACCAAGGATATTGACATCAAGGACCTTCTGGAAATTATTGATATCTATGTCTAAGACAGATGGTTTCAATTGGTCTGCGATCCCGGCATTGTTGAACATTATGTCAAGCTTCCCAAATGTAGACACTGCAGCATCAACGGCATTCTGGACGTCTTCCTCGTTCGTAACGTCGCAACGCCTGAATAAGGCATTTTGATCCGAACCATTAAGCTCCTGGCAAATAGATTGCCCTAAGTCATCTTGGACATCCGCAATTACGACCTTAGCTCCGTGGTTTACAAATAATCTTGCCGTACTCTCCCCGATACCGCTAGCACCGCCTGTTATTACAGCCACCTTGTCTACCAACCTGCGAAATCAACTTCGTGAAATTTCCATCAATTTGTTATTTTCTATCAATAAAGAGCCATATTTTCACTTTGTATATGATATGGAGGGATGGTCAGAGTCGCGGATTTGCTCCCCTTAGACGCAAGTCCTGGCCTCCGACTTACCCGGGCAGTTTGCAGTTGGGCATGTCAACAGGGATTAATCTCACCCTAGAGATCCCAATGCATCTATCTAATGGCTCGTGATTGGCCATCAGACCCATCCGACGGCTCTAAGCCTATCACTGAATCACTGGACTCTATTCAAATGATCAGGAAAACGAAAGCAACAATCTAGGGTCACCACTAAAACATCCAAAAATCGAAGGACAAGAATCATCTTACCACAACCGATGAACGAAAAGTAACATATGTAATGATAGAGTAACTATAAGAAGTGAATGCAGTTAGCTTACCTTTTAGCAATGGAAGTTAAGGGAGAAGTACTCATCTTTACCAGAGCAGCCAAGGAAAATGCAGGAGGGATGTTGGTCTTCGGCTTAGCTGGGCGGCAGCTATTTATAAGGGGGAAATACCATCAACATAATGTGGCGTCGGTCTTCGTTTTCATTTAAAGTGTAACTCCGACCATGTCGGTTGGCTGCACGTGAAAGCCTGAAAGGTGCGAGAATATATATATTTATAAAGATAAATAAATAAAGGGAATTATGTGCGTGGTTTTTCTATGTGCCAAGAAAGATTTTTGAGCCCTGACGTATCGGGAACCAAAACACTTGGCGTATTCTCAACGTCCTGTATTGGTCATGCTGAAAAATCTTCACCATCGAGACCATGACCAACCAATGGCCTATTTCCCTTCTCTAATTTCCTCCAACCAATAGACCACTTAAAATGAATTAAGCAAGTCATCTTTTACCGCGTGGAGAAACTAATGACCAGATTGATATTTGAGACCCTAAGCTGGGCTTACCTTTGGATGATTTTAACTATTCACTGCTTCCCTCGTTTCAGTGACTAATAAAAGATCATGCTCTTTAGATGCTTTTAGTTATTAAAATTTTCAGTTGAAAAGTTTAGTGACCATAATTTGAACTGCCAAATAATATGGTTAAAATCATTTGATAATCATTAATTTTAGTACCCAACCAGTTTAAAAAGGCAAATAAGATAAATAGATCAGATCATTTAAAGATAAAGCCTATACAGCGGGGTTCTCGTAGAATCAGTCCATCTAACATTTCTCTAGGACAAAATTCTAAATCGGTTTGGATGTGTAGGATATTATGATTCATGAGACGCGTTGCCTATCTGAGATGATCCCAGTAAATGAATGGCTTGGAACACTCAAGTCTTTGGGTCCTCATCATCCATATATGCCTTGTGAATACACGTATCACTACCATATGTTGCACATGGCTTCTTGGGGATCGATTTTATTATATTTATTGAATTAAATAGAAGTCTTACTCCTTGCCTTTTACGCCGCCTTTGTTGAATTACAGTAGAAAGGGATCAGACATAGGCCTGCGTCGCGGCTTATCCAAACCGTCCATCCTCGAATAATAATATTTATTGAATTAAATAGAAGCCTTACTCCCTGCCTTTTACGCCGCCTTTGTTGAATTACACTAGAAAGGGATCAGACATAGGCCTGCGTAGCGGGTTATCCAAACCGTCCATCCTCGAATGATCCTATTCCTTAGACTAATTGAGCCGTCCATTTTTTCACTAAAAAATGGCAGTCATCACGATCGCTCACTTTACATTGAAAACTTTTAAGCATTTAGGACATGTGTACGGGCTGGAGAAAAAAAAGGAGCGAAACAGGGGTTTGAATGGCGTCCAACGTATTTTGCACGGTGTTGGTATCACCCGGCTTTATCCATGATTTGTGCGGAACCCGAATCTAATCGATGGAATGATTTAAATATCCCTTTTTACAACTGATCCAATTAGTTTATCCAAATATGCACCTGGCCAATGCCGGTCTTAAGCCTGCATAAAAAAGAAAGAGGGTCTTGCGTCAGGTGCCAGTAGGTGAGGAGGAAGTTGAAAATAATTTTATTTTTTTTTATAAATAAATAAAAATTTATATATTAATTTGTGATGAAGAAATAAAAATTAACTCCAGCTTTTTAAAAGATGGCAACCATCGTGTCAGGTAGCTAGCCGACAAAGGAAAAGTTGAAAATGATTCTATTATTATTTTTTTACAAATAAATATGCATTTGTATATTAGTTTGTAAGGAAGAAATGAAAATCATTTTCAGCTTCTTAAAATATGGACACCCTTGTGTCAGGTAGCCAGCTGGCAAGGGTGAAGCTGAAGATGATTTTAATAATTTTAATGAAAATCATCTTCAGCTTTTTAAAAACTATGGCAACCACAATATGACATGAATCGAAAAATGACATTCGCTCAAGCTAGGGTTTTCCGCATAAGCGACGCACTGCATCAGATCCCGAATGTGGTGAAAAATAAGCAAGGGTTGCTAAGACGTTCTCTCATAAGCGACACGCTACATTGGATCACGGGTGTAGTGAAAAATGGGCAAGGGCTGCTAGAGCATCCCCTCGGAAGCGACGCACTGCATCAGAACCCAGGTGGAGTGAAAAGTGGACATGGATTTATACCATGGAGGTCAAGAAAGGCGATAGTAAATAAGGTATCTCCAAAACATAAGATTCGCATCGCTACATGGAATATAGGGACATTGACAGGTAAAAGTTTGGAGTTACTAGATACGATGAAACGTAAGAGAGTCAACATTGTTTGTATCCAAAAAACCAAGTGGAAATGAGCTAAAGCTAGAGAAATAGATGGGTATAAATTATGGTACATATGAAAGGAAAATAATAGAAATGGCTTAGGAATAATAGTAGATAAGGAATTAAAGGATAAAGTTGTGGACGTTAAAAGACTCTATGATAGAATTATAATAATAAAAATGATTCTAGGAGAGCAGACTATAAATATTATAAGTGCATATGTACCACAAGTAGGGTCACAAGAAATAATTAAGAGATAGTTTTGGGAAGATATTGAGGGAGTCATGCAAGAAATTCCCAACACTGAGGGGATATTTATAGAAGTAGACTTAAATGGCTATGTAAGAAAAGATAGGGAAGGATGTGATAGCATACACGGAGGGTATGGTATAGGTGAACGAAATGAGATGGGGGAAAATATCCTCGATTTTGCTTTATCATATAACCTATCCGTTGCAAATACACTCTTTAAGAAGAGGGATGAACACTTAATGTCACTACCCGGGTTTTTCCATGCATTTTTAAATACAATACCTAATTCATAAGGCGGGATGCATCCCTATTTGAAAACCATTTTATAAAAACAATGCAATGCAGCGAAAAAATCATTTCATTTAAACTCATTTTGAAAACCTCGAGTGTCATTTGCTTTCATAAAAATCAAAGTAGTTTTGAAAAATATTGTAATCATAAATGTCTTCCCAGGTCTATCCAATCACAGCTCACAACCCAACTGTAAATAAATACAAATACATGTCCAAAAGGTAGAGTGTTTACTTACATGTATAATTATTTCTTTTTGATTTACTTGCTCGTATCACTAAAATTTCTTAAGGCGTCTTCTACTCATGAGTGGAGCTGTCCTGAAAAATGATATATTTGGGTGAGTATTTCTCATATCTAGTAGGTGATTTGATACTATTATTTTGAAAACACGGTAAGCAATATGCATGATTCCAAGAGCTTTTCATGTAAAACATCAGTGATTCTTTTTGTGTAAGCATGCATAGTTATGCATAAAACATAAGCTTATTAATGCAAGTTCAACTACGAAATCCTTTATCGAAATCTGGTATTTAACAAGATATATATGACTATAATCATAACGTAGAAATCGATAGATCCAGGTAATAAGATCTCGGCATACACGGCAAACCAACGAGACAAATATAATAATTAAGAAACTCTTAAAATAGTCACCATTCACGTAGATGCTAGTCTCATGCACAATTAGTCTCTTAGCATTTACGTCATGCCAACTAGTCACGAGTACTCGTATACAACCACCTCAATGCTATATGCATATCAATCACACTAAAATTATAGGTCACTATGCTCACGACCAGAACCCGTCTGAATCGTGTGTCTCGGTATCTAGAGACTAGTTCACCATAGGTGCATTAGAAGCAATGATTAAAGAGTATTAGTCAAAGAAGACGAGATCAAACAAAGGTGAGAAATATACTTTCAAAAATTGTTAAATGACAATGGCCCTGAGAATATAGGGATTGAAAACACTAAAAATCTAAATAACACTGGATATTATAGATATGGATGTAGAATTAGAATACTTAAAGTAAAAGAGGCCTTGAGAAAAATGAAATCAAGAAAGGCCATGGGGCCTGATGGTATACCAATAGAGGTTTGGAAGCATGTGAGAGATATTAGGATAGTTTGGTTGACCAAGTTGTTTAACAAGATCATAAAATCAAAGAAAATGCCTGATAAGTGGAGGAAAAGCTCTATTGTACCAATCTATAAGAATAAAGGAGACATTCAGAGCTGCACTAATTATTGAGGGATCAAACTTATGAGCCACACCATGAAACTTTTTGAAAGAGTGATTGAAAATCTACGACATGAAACAAGTGTATTGGAGAATCAGTTTGGTTTCATGCTTTCGGATGATCTAAACCGTGCTTTTGTAGAGCCCGATTGTGAAACCTTAATCTTTCTTTATTCGGTGAATGATGAGCAGATATTCGAACCCACAACCGAATATTTGAGAGACTCGAACTTAAACCAACTCATCGAACTACTGGAACCCAAGTAATTGAGCAAAATTTCTCCAATATGATATGATTCTAAACCTTTCATTTGTGGAGACTCAGATGAACAAAGAACGTTATATGGTATGTGCACTATATATGTGGGTCTAGATGATTAATAATTCAAACCATAAATATATATATATATCTTTGTCGTTTTTCTCCGTCCGTATATTCCATCATTTTCCCAAGACCACTTTAAAATGCGTGCAGCAATAATAGAAGTTGGAGTCGGTGGGCATGCGGTTTAGTTTATGTACCAAAAAATGAAAAATGACTTCACAACCGATACAAATTTTGCACATGGAATCATATCTCAGCACAGACCAATATTCAATTTATCAAATGCATACCTTTTCCGGAAAAGGCCCCCCGTGAGAATCTAAATATGCCCAGGCCAATCTTCGTACACTGCAGTCAATAAATATTGGCGCATTGGCAAGAAGTTAGAGAAGCAACCAGGCAACGGCAGGATTGATTCTATTAAAGACCCCGTCGATCAAAAGGTTGAGACCACTCACGTACTTCGACTCAGAGCCAGGTACACCGCCGTTTCGGCAACATTTCTGCTTTAAGTCTCGCTACTCTCAAATTCCCCACCGGATCCATTCAACTTTTCAGCCTCGGATTTCGGAAGTGTAGACGTTATAATAATTGTAGTGATGAACCCGTTAGACTGCGACAGACCAATATCGTGAGAAAGGAAAAAAATGAAAAAATGAAAAAGTACTTCAGATCCAATATATGAGACATTGCACATCAAAACAAATCTTCCTACAGGTCAGCTTTAATCGTACGACATCTAGGGTTATTAAAAAATATATTTTTAAACAATCAAAAGTAAAAAAATTATCTTTTAAAATATTAATATATATATATATATTAATTTTCAAAACTACTCTCTCAAACTCAAATATATTATCAAAACTTTATATATAACTAAAATAAGTACGTAAAAATAAAAATTGTCAAACCCTACTTATCATATTTCCAAACAACCATAATGAAATTAGAATTATATGACAAAAGTATAATATTTATAACAAAATTTATTGTCTTATTGTATTATTGTTCTTGATGTTTAATAACAGTCCAAAACAAAGTGTAATAACTTGTTCATTCTCGTACTTTCTCTCTCATGGTTTCTGAGTCTTTTGCAATGTCTTAATTTTTACTTCTAAGTAGAAGATTGATTTGGAATTGTTGATCAAGTAAGTATGATAACTCAATGAAAATTTCTAATGCAATAAAAATTATGCGAAAAACATATGATGCATAGAGATATTAGTATGCAAGTGTGTAAATGCAATCAAAATCAAACCTCAAAAATATTTGACACTTTAAATCAGTGATTAATCATAGAGTATTGTAAATTTATATCTAGAATAATATAATGCATTACAATTTGTTCTCAGTGTCTAATACATATTATATCAACCTCGGTAATATTTAAAATTCTAAATTAGCAGCGAATTATGTAAGATTGTTACACTACATTAGCAATTATTTTGAATGTTTGAAACATGTTAGATAATATCAATCAAAATCAAACAACAGTGTTCTGCTAGGGCTATAAAAGGCAAATGGTCTAAATCTCCAGAGGTTGAAGTCCATATTACAAATTAGCTACCATGCATATAGAGAGAGAACCAATATCTCTGCCTACGTTCGATCATTGATATCACATGACCTACAACAATCCTCATAAGAGAAAATGAATCACACTGAGGAGAAGGTCCATAACCCTTCCAAATGTACAAAAGCTTTTGCCTCAAGCAAATACTAAATTTCTTTTTTAGGGCACTAGTGGCCAACTGCACTTATAGCATAGCAACTAGAAGAGTCTTACAACTTACCCTACGCCAAGTTTAACTCTTATGAGTCACCTAATCTTAAGCTAGGCAAAAGTGTCTTGAGCCACTTAAATTTTATTCATTAAAATATTTCACACTCCTCATAAAAATTTATATTTAGTAACAATTCATTTACTCTTCACAGATGACTCCAGCGGATCCTTGATACAGTATTATTGCATTCTTATTATGCAATCAAACATATGCTCCTAAGAGCAAAATCTCAAATCTCCATTAACACATTTGGACAAACAATGTATAAAGCATTTCTATTCTATGTTGCACGTGAAATCAATTTCACACACCCTTGGCAAATACTTGACAAATATTACGAGAAGTACCAACTTTATTTCAAAACTTCTATTCTAAAATCCAAAGTTTCTATCATCTAAAAATGGACTCATATAAGATACTGACTGTATGTGTGGCGCTCAAAATGGTGGTGCGCACGTAAATAGAACCTACCTCGAATGGTACACATGTAATAGGTCATGGAATGAATAGAGCACACACATTAGTAGCTATGGATCAAAAGTGCGAGTACAATAAGAGATGCAATCAATGCACACACGTATCTATTGCATTGAAATCAATGGTGCAAGTAATAAAGAATTCAAAGAGATAAATGTGCATGCAATAGATTCATGAAATTATGTGTGCGCATGACTTTAACATGAATGGTACGATAAAGATAAAAAAGTCCTCTGTGTTCATGACCTTGGTTCAAACAAGTAAACCCGTGAGCATGATTTAGATTTAATGAAAGACTTAAGAGCAATGTTTGAGTCAACAGTTAGGATTGAGAAAGCAAATTTGTAGGCATGATCTGAAATTAGTAATAACCTGTGCGCAAGAAGTGAGTCATACAATAAACTTGTGTGCACGGCTTAGATTAAACAGTAAACTAATGCACATGATTAGGATCAAGTGGTACACTTGTGTGCCTGGTTTAGATCAACCCTGAACTTGTACATGTGGTTGGATCAACGGCGCAATTGTTCGCATGATTTGGATCAACAAGTGACTGTGCGCATGATTCTAAGATGAACAGATATCAGCGTGCGCATGGTTTACGATTGAGCAAAATAATGAGCGCTTGCGCAAGAGATACAACCAATTAATAACTCAAGCGCATGGATTAAATACAGATCTAAGGTGCGAACGAGGTAGTGATCAATAACTACACGGTCCACATGCACCTATTAAATAAATGAGGGACATATGATCCTTAGGGCCTAGGAAAGCTATGTGCAAATGCAATTGTATTATAGATCAAGGCACGTATGTATTAGGACATTAGAAACCATGTGCGCACTATTTTTAGATAGAACTATTAGAACTGCGCATGATCTTGGAATATGGGTGGCGATCAAACAGTTTCTCGCTTCAAATGTATACATCCATATTGGATAGATCTATGAAACATGAGTACATGCACAATTTATCTTGGAATACTATCATCTACTTGCAATAAGAACACTTAAGCACGTTCTATCCTCTAGATCATTTGCAAGTAAGCGTTTAGAATTATAAGATGGACACGAGTTCATGCAAGAGATTAAGCTCTAGCAACAATAGGAAAGCACCAGGCATGGTACGTACATATTCATTCATGACATTATTTTAGAAGTGCAGATTAAAGACTTTGAAAGACACCATGCAAGTGCTCTCAACTAGGAGGTCTGATGAGATACTAGCATGTGGGCGTGACTTCTATGGTGCACGTGCATTAACCATTGAATGAAAGGTACGCACGTCCTCATTTGGATGATCTAGTGATCTGTGGCATTTGGCATGATCAATTATGATGTGCATATACTCATTCATGAGAAGGTTTGCAAATGAGTGTTAAGACCTTGAGTAAAATGTACGTGCTCTTATCTAATAGATGGAATCAACGCATGAACATTGGCACATGGCAAAATGCAATGAGCATTTATGAAACCAACGAACGAGATCTGATATTAAATGATAGCCATGGTGCGCATGATGTGAGTGAAAATTCATTTTCAAAATCTGAGATCAATTATGGTTAAGATGCATATAAAAAATCAACGGATGAAAACTAAAGAAGATCATAACTATAGTGTGCATAATATAATATAAGTCACGAACAATATCCGATGAAAACATAGCTAAAGTGCACATGATGCAAATCAGTGAGTGAAATCCAATCATAGGTTATGACTAAGATAAGCATAAATCAACAATAGAACTCAGTTTCCAAAACTTTACTAAAATGCAAATGGCAGTCAGCCAAATCCTCCTCTGCTTATCTCTCTCTCCCCAAATGTCTTGCACTTAAGGATTTGCCGAATTTCCTAATTGCCCTGATCCCCCTTTCCAGTTATTCTTCTATTGTTAATTCTAGGCAAAATTAAATATTTAAAATTTTAAAATTCTAGTTGTTACAAACGGTGACACCATTTTTAACCTTTTGAGGGTAAAAGGCATACAAGAATCCATATTTATTGTACGACTTGGGCTTGGGTTGGATGGCCTAGCCCATCTTCATGCGCACCAACCAAACAAAAATAAGGTTACTAATAAGTTAGAGAGGAACCATGGAAATGGCAATATTGATTCTAGTAAAGTCCCCGTCAATAAAAAGGTGGAGACCACTCACATACTTGACTCAGCGCTAGCCCAATACACTGCGGCTTCGACAACATCTTCTGCTTTAAGACTCGCTCCATTCAAATCCTCACTTGACACCTTTTTTAACGTTAGGAGGGTAAAAGACGTACGAGAATATAAATTTATCGTATGACTTGAGGCTGGGTTGGATGTATGGGGGTGGACTAGTGTGACAATGGAAGTGATCTGCATAATATATTTAGTCTCTAAGGTAGACGTAGGCGTGATAGTTAAACCACATAAAAAAATTTATCTGTGTGTGTATAGATTCTATCACAGATCTACTATTCAAACCATCAGATCTCCAAAATGTGGGAATTCTGAGCATAACAAGTAGTAGCTGCCCAAAGTAGATTATCAGACTAATCGGATCCCTCATATGAAATCCTATGCCGATGGTGGTGTAGATTGGCGCTTTGAAGCTTGCTGTTTGAGCGCTTGTTATTTTGGAAGAATTAAAGATATCTAGAACAAGGATATCGATAGTAGAAGAGCGAGCGCCGTAAAGATGGATTGGAAGACTTCATCCAGTGGATTGCAAAGCACATCTTCTTCCACTCTCGGAAACTTCTCCACTTTTCTTCCTAAATCTTCGAACGTAAATCAAATCTTGGAAAAGATGCTCCAATCTGCCTGTATGAAGTCACGACATGTTCAAGGGCAATGGTTGCATTATCTACGCTACGAGAGAGGAAAAGTGGATTCGATCTTGTTGTAACCGATGTACATATGCATGACATGGATGGATTCAAACTCCTCGAGTGCATTGGGTTGTAAATGGACCTTCATGTTATCGTGCTGACAGCAGATGATGGAAAGGATGTTGTCATGAAAGGTATTATACGTGGGGCCTATGATTACCTCATAAAACCAGTGCGGTGTGAGGCAATAAAGAACATACGGCAGCTTGTAGTCAAGAAGAGGAGGAAAGAGTTGAAAGATGTTGAGCATTCCGAGGATGATGAAGACGATGACGGGAGAGGAAACCATCAAATGGTGCCGGTTATGGCTTCTCGGTAAATGAAGGGTGGTTGAAGAGGTATTGAGAGGTAATTTCTGTCCGGCAAATACAAAAATTGTGATAGGAATTTGCGTTATTAAGGATTGCATTATGGACTATGCTAATGACATTGGAAAATATATCATAAAGGTTAATTCTCAATGTCTGTATGTCTTCTTGACTGGTCTTGATTCTCGTTTGGATGGGTTTTGAGGTCGTGTTCATACTGCCAAAGCCGACGAAGATTATCAGGATGCCATGCTTGGTGGACATCAAATGAAGCGATTGCTGTGACTATAGAAAATTATTTGCTCATCTTGATTTAAAAAAAGTTGTACGTACAATGTAGTTGATACATGCTTTAAGCTCCATGATTATCTAAATTGTCATCCAAAGAGTATGTAATATCCTTAATTTTTAAGATAAAAATAGGAAATTATTAAATAAATTAAAATAAAAAATTTATGGATGAAATTTTTTCCTGAAAACATAAGAATTAGAAAGTGCTCGTCGATACGAATCCAACGCCACCAAGAACGCGAGAAACGGAGCTCAAACGAGGGAGTTATAAGCCGTCAAAGTTGGAAGGGCAAATTGGTCATTTGATAGAGACGTATTAGACAGGGGTCCAAATTGATACTGGCACTCCCGTCTTCCACACGTCTCTACCAGTGCCGGAAAAATCGCCGGAGAGACGTGGAAAGAGGCGTGTGGGGAAGAGTTTCTCTTCACAGGCCTCTAAAACCTCACATGCTCCTAGCAAAGGAGCCGCTTCCACTTTGAGCGTTTTCCATGAATGATACGCAAAACCCTAGAACTGCAAAAATGCTGAAGTTTCCGGAGTGGAGCCCGGCAACACGAGCAACTCGGCCAGGTGCAAGGTAAGCCTCAAATCCATGTTTTTACGTATTTATTAATTAGAAAATTAATTAGAAAACCATTTAAAAATTAGGAAAAAAATCGAGATTTTTGGGGGCTTTGTGCACGCTCTTTGTTGGAGCGTGATTTCATAGACCAAACGTTGTCCGTTTGGAAATCGCACCGTCAACTAGTGCAAAAGACACCCAAGAGCAAACCCTTTAAATTTGGGAGTGATCCAACGGTGGAATTGCCGAGAAAACTCAAAAACGTAGCTAGGGAGGTTTTTAGGAACTTGGAAAAATCGTTTCAAAACCATGGTTTTTGAGAAAATTAGTGAAAAAGGAGGGCATAAATGGATTCAGAGAGAAGTCGAAGAAAATGGCGCAAAAATCACGCAAAACGCAGCTCTGTGCTTCCGCCGGAGGCGACCAGGAATCCGTTCGTCTTCTCCCGTCGTCAACGCGTCGGCGCCCTGGCCAGCGACGCCATGGCTGGCGGACGCACGAGGACGGCACGTCGGATGACGTCGGCTGCACTGCAACGTGCGCGGCCGACGCGCGCGGACGCCTACCGGTTGGCGGTGGGGGGCCGAAGAAGCACCTGCGCGCGTCCCGTGCGGCGTACGCGTCGGCGCCGTGCGTCTTCGTGCGCCCGTGTACGTCGGTGTAAACCGGCGGAAAAAGAGTGCGCCGGTTTAAACCACCTTATGGTGGTCCTACAGAGCCCCATTTTAGCGTATTTTTCACTAAAACTTGATTTTTGGGAGCTAGAGAGGTCCAAAACACGATCCGGAAGAGGCGTGGTGACCGTATTGACGACGGACCTATTTTTAACTTAAAAACTTAGAAATGACCACTTTTTATTTAGAAAAATTTTAAAATAGTGATGTGACATGTACAGGTGCACTTGAATATACCAATTAAAGGGAGTTATTGGCAAGCTAGTGATCACACACTGAGGTAGGTGACGACAACTAATGTTTTGCCTTGATTTTTAAACCATGTTTAAACATAGCATCATGTGTGATTGTGTTTTAAAATGCAATTATTATTCACTGTGGATTTCATGCTACATTGTACGGGATGGTTATTCCAAATTGAAATCTTTTACTGAATAAACTTATTTCAAATGCTTTTACAAGTATGACGTTAATTTGTTATGCTTACTTAGAAATTTATTTCTTATTATATATATAGAAAATGCATGGATTTACATGGAAATGAGTATAGAGGCTTAGTAGCTGGTCCTTTTATAGGCTAACCCCAGGATGAGGGGCATGTCTTGGGGATTTCAAGCTATAAGTGCTCTTGAGTTTTAGCATATACATATGATTTCCGTGTTTTATATTTGATGATTCGGGTGCTTTCTGGTGGAAATCATCTTTAGGAGGGATGGTAGGCCACCACCCACCTTCCGAGATTATGATGTGATGAGTTTGTGATATGATAGACACCCGCCCATAGATGGCATTCGGTAGGGAGTTTGGTAACATGGATAGTCCACACTCTGGTCGAGCCTTTCCATGGGGACAGACGCTAAGTCTCCGTTATGGTGTCGACGGGGAGCGCGGTGGTTGATACCCTATGGAGGGTTGCACATGACATGATGGCCCAATATTCTTGTTATGTGTGCATGTATGATGAGCATGGTTATAGATGGTATGCCTGGGTGTGACGACACTCGAGGTTGACTATGTGTACTCCCGATCGGAAGGATGTTAGATGCGATGTGGTGGGACCCATTACCTTAGGGTGCCCTTATTTCTTGTTGTATGCTCCATTTATTGATTCATGTCATGTTTTAACTCCGTGAATTTCATGTTTTAGCATATGGAATAAATTGGCATTTATTTGAACATGGCATTATGATATCACTATTTCCATAAATGTTAGACTTTTCATCAATCTTGTTCATTATTTGCATTTATTACATTAATTGGTATACATGTACTACCACAGCGATAGCTTCTTTGAGGCATTGCTTTGTTTGCAATGCCTTAGATCTCAAAGCGCGACACCGGGGGAAAGGAAAAGCGGTTGATAAACCTTGAATTTCTTGAAGACTAGTTTCCTATAGTCTTAGAAAGTAATGTGAGTCATTAGAGTGGATTATTATTTGAATTTTATTATGGACTGCATACTTTATATTTGGATGTGATTTAGATCTTTGGACATATATTGGACATTTATATGGGATGTTATGATGGATAGACCCTGGGCCATATTATTACTGTCTTTTGGACGTTTATTTGATTTAAAATAAAGGCGCCTATTTATTTGACGTTGATTTATACGCGGATCATTTATTTGTGTTTAAATTACATGTACGCCATTTTGAGAAAGGAAAAATTAACACCCGGAGTTTTAAGATAGGTTTAGTAAAATGTTAAATAAATCTTTTCTCATGGGATCCCAAATGCTCTTATTTAAATTGTCAAAAAAAAAAAAAATTGTCTTAAAAATCCGGGGTGTTACAAAGTTGGTATCAGAGCCCAGTCTAGTCCATCATAATCCTTGTGAATGTCCATTTATATGTGAATAACAGTCCATAATAGTTGTAGAGAGAGAAACTATGAGAGAGGAACTTACACTTAGTGACATGTAAAATTTTGACAGATGGCTCCTCGGAGAAGGACAAGGTCTACCCCTGCTTCACCCGTGGCTCCACCTGCTGAGTCCTCTGATCAAGGGGATCGAGATGCCGAGTTATTGAATCGGTTAATGTCAGGACTCGTACCACTTATACAGCAGCAGGTTAGGACAGCTGTTGACGCAGCTAACCCTAGCCCTATTCCACCACCTAAAGTGGCACCCATGGTTTCGTCAGTTCAGTCCTCACAACCTGTGAAGCCTTGGCCGATGAGGGCGGGCCAAGAAGGCTGGCAGGCTTCTAGGCAAGGTGAAAGACTGAGAGTTAGTCCCACATCTCTAGGGGGAAAGTTACTGGGCTCTTGATAAGAGTGATGAGGACTTCCCTTGCAACGAGGCCTTTTCCCTGAGGCAGGCGGGGAAGAACAAAACCGTGCGGGGTGTATGGGCACTCGACACGGACAATGTATCGTTGCGGGGTGTGGCCCACGGGGTGTTACTGAAGTGGTATCGGAGCTGCACCAGGCCGGTGTGGGTGGGCCAGCCGCACGTGGGCGCTTGCGTGTGGTAAGACACGCGGGACGCGTGTCCCCTAAGGGGAGAGGTTGTGAAGCCTTGGCCGATGAGAGGCGGGCCAAGAAGGGGGCTTGACAGCAAGGTGAAAGAGCGAGTTAGTCCCACATCGGCAGGGGGAAAGTTCCGGGCTCTTGATAAGAGTGATGAGGACTTCCCTTGCAACGAGGCCTTTTCCCAGGCAGCGGGAAGAACAAAGCCGTGCGGGGTGTATGGGCACTCCCGGCACGGACATATCGTGCGGGGTGTGGGCCCACGGGCATTTACACAACCGGTACGGGGAACCATCGATTACCTAGAGCCACGGAGGGTGATCTACGAGTGACTCTAAGAAGGCTCCGACAAATTATTGGAAAGGTTTCGAAAGATGGTGAAACCCTTTTATGGTGATTCAGTAACACGGAGGAGGCGGCGATGGTTATTTGAGGCGGAGAGGACATTCGACGCTATGAAGATCTCACGGATGATCAAGTTAGAGTAGCCTCTACTGTCGAAAGGTGAGGCCGACACGGTGGCAGACTTTCACACTACCCGACCGATCCGACCGAGACGATGACATGGGCGGCCTTTAAACGGGCTTTCGACACTCGGTATTTTCCACCTCATGCATTGCGGTCCCATGAAGAAGGAGTTTGCCACCTGGAGCGAGAGAGATATGACGGTTCGGCGATCTCGAACCGATTTACACGGCGAGGAGATTTGCACCTCACGCGCGGCCTCGAGACACGGAGAGGCAGCGACAGATTTGTGGATGGGTTGACTCCTTGGGCGAGAGATCGAGTGATTTCTTCTCGACCCACTTAATGTTGAATCTTTCGCCGATATGGCGTCAGCCATGCATGAGAAGAACTCTCTCGGGAATAGAGGGAGTGCGTTTCGGCCCTTTAAGGGCAGCGGCCATTTGGTGCTATGCGAGACACATGGGGCATCGGGTTATCCACCACAGTGCCAAATTTAAGAGACGGCCGAGAGGAAGAGATGTGATAGGTGCGAGGGTTGGCACCTGGCGAGGTGCAATAGATTCGGCCAGGCCACGGCCACGGCGAGGCAGCCACAACCACGAGGCAGTCCCCATACACCTTACTGAGAGACGACCATACGTGTTTCAGTGGCCAGACGTTGGCCATTTCATTGGACTGCCCAAGGGGCGAGGCGAACAGAGATGGGAGCGAGAGGGCACTAACGCGCCACGTAGGCCGAGGGGCAGTATTTGCCATCTCATCGGGACACACGGAGCATCACAGGTGTCGTAGAAGGTACTCTTCTAGTCTCGGATAGACATGCCAAAGTTCTTTTTACGACACGGGGTCTACACATTCTTTTATATCATGTATTTTTGCATCTTGCCTTGATGTATGTGTACACGAAACTAGCATTTGGATTAGATATTATGACACTGTGGGAGAGACAGTAGAGAGCTACGAGAATATATTAGAGATATACTGTAGAGATATCGAGCGTGAGTATGGACACGGAGACTTCATCTTATTAGACATGGTAGACTATGATGTTATTCTTGGGATGGATTGGTTAGCCAAATATGGTGCTATGGTAGGCTAGAAAGAAGCGAGTCACTTTTCTTATACCTGGGCAGAAAATAGTGTTCAGGGTAGGAAAGATCAGCGAGTACATGCATCATTTCTCATGAAGGCGGCACGATTTTATGCACGATGGTGTAACGCATTCCTCGCATATGTGATTGAGGAAAAGGAGGCTTACTGAACAGATTGATGTTGTCCGTGATTTTCTTTGATGTATTTCCCGAGGAATTACCGGGATTGCCGCTAAGTAGGGAGATTGACTTCACCATCGACTTGGTGTCTGCACATGCTGTCATCTATCTAAGGCACCTTATATAGGATGGCTCGAGAGTTGAGAGAACTTGATTACAATTGCAAGAGCACTTGGATAAGGGCTTCATCGAGTAGTGGATCACCATGGGAGCCCCAGGTCCTTTCGTGAAGAAAAGGATGGATCAGACTATGCATTGATTATCGGTTGTTGAATGGTGTTCTTATAAAGAACCCGATACCCTTTGCCACGCATAGATGATTTATTTGATCGGCTCCAATCGGCACAAGTGTTCTCCAAGATAGATCGAGGTCGGGGTATCATCGGTGAGGTTAGAGAAGAGGATATCTCGAAGGCGCCTTTAGGAGTCGTTATGGTCATTATGAGTTCCTAGTGATGCCGTTTGGATTGTGGCTTTTGCCGGTGTTCATGGATCTAATGAACCGTGTTTTTCGAGCTTATTTGGATAAGTTCGTGATTGTATTTGTGGATGACATCTTGATTTATTCGCCTAGTCATGAGACACATGAGAGCATCTCCACACGGTATTAGACACACTTCGTCGACATCGGTTGTATGCGAAGTTCGGTAAGTGTGATTTTTGGCTAGGCAGGGTGCATTTCTGTGCCACGTCATATCTAAAGATGGAGTGGCCGAGTGGATTCAACAAAGGTAGAGCGGTACTACACTAGGAGAGGCCCAGGCAGGTGGTGAGATACGCGGTTTTTCTCGGTTTGGCGAGGAGGTATTATCGTCGATTTATAGAGGGATTCTCTAAGATCGCATTTACCATACTGACCACCCGACAGGAAAGACACTCAATTTGTATGGAATGAGGCTTGCAGGAGAGCTTCCAAGAGCTCGAGGAGACTCTCTTGCTCCCGGTATTGACCTTACCATCTGGTGCGAGGGCGGTTATGTAGTTTATTGCGACGCCTCGGCAAAGGGATTAGGAGCGATGTTGATGCAACATGGGAAGGTAATTGCTTATGCGTCTACAACGGTTGAAGACAGTGAGGTAAATTACCCAACACGCATGACTTGGAATTAGGCTGGCCGTGGTATTTGCGTTGAAGTCTGGAGACATTATCTTTATGGTGAGAGATTTGAGGTATTCCTTGATCATAAGAGCCTCAAGTACTTCTTTACTCGAGTGAATTGAATATGAGGCGTAGATGGATGGAGTATCTCGGGACTTCGACTTCACCATACGGTACCATCACAGGAAGGCTAATGTCGTCGGATGCCGCGAGGGAAGGCGGTGTGATGATTGCCAATTTGTGACTCGGTCTAAGTTCTTTGACGGGATCTTAGAGGCACGGGGCAAAGACAAGGAAACACGGATCGGCGATAAGACGGATTTTTCGAGGGGACCAGATGGAGGAGTTAGATTTAAGGGGAGGTTGGTAGTACCGGCGGATGACGAATTGAAGCGCGAGTTGCCTCAAGAAGCACACCAATCCTTATACAATTCATCCCGGGGGAGTGCGAAAATGTATCGGGATCTCGAGGCATTTACGGTGAAATGGTATGAAAAAGGATGTTGGAGAGTGCGTAGCACGATGTTTGACTTGTCGGCGGGTCAAGGCCGAGCATCGGCGTCCATCGAGGACTACTTCGGACCTTGGACCTTCCACGGTGGAAGTGGGACCATATTACCATGGACTTCGTTCTAGGTCTTAGAGGATCGCTAGCGGCCACGACATGATATGGGTCGTTGTGGACGGGTCTGACGAGTACGCTCATTTCCTTCCTATCGGACAAAATCGACCGTGGATAGCTTAGCGAAATTATATGTTAAGGAGATCGTGGTCTACATGGCGTTCCTTGACAATTATATCGGATCGAGATACGCGATTTACCTCAAAATGCGGAAGAGCGTGCAAGAGGCATTAGGGTCGGGGCGAAATTTAGCCTGACATTCCATCCTCGAGACGGTGACGGACGGTAGCGAGAGGACCATCCAGGACTATTGAGGATATCTTCTACGAGCCCGTGTTATGGATTGGAAGGGTAGGCTGGGAAGATCATTTACCTTTGGTGGAATTTGCTTATAATAGTCATCACGCTAGTATTGGGATGGCTCCATATGAGGCACTTTATGGCAGACCTTGTCGGTCACCTTTATGTTGGAGTGATGTAGGAGAAAGACGCGTGGTGAAATCTGAGTTAGTGGAAGAATGTGCAGAGAAAGTTCAACTCATTCGGAAGAGGTTACTGACAGCTCACAGTCGACAGAAAAGTTATGCAGACAAGAGGCGAAAGGACTTAGAGTTCTTTGAGGGCGAGCATGTATTCTTGAAAGTTTCTCCTATGAAAGGGGTGTTGAGGTTTGGAAATAAAGGAAAGCTTAGTCCCAGGTATATTGGACCTTTCGAGATCTTACGACGAGTTGGGTCAGTGGCATACCAGCTAGCCTTACCACCACAGCTAGCAAATGTGCATGACGTCTTTCACGTGTCTATGCTGAGGAAATACGTGCCAGATCCCTCACATGTATTGGAGCAGATCCCAGGAGAGCTACAGGCTGACATGACATTTGAGGAGAGACCAGTGCGCGTCTTAGATACAAGAGTCAAGGAGTTAAGGAATAAGACCATTACCTTGGTCAAAGTCCTTTGGCAGCATCATTCACTACAGGAGGCTACCTGGGAGACTGAGGAGGAGATGCGAAAGATCCATCCAGAGTTATTTACATAGAGGTATGCGAAAGATCCATCCAAAGCCGACGAAGATTATCAGGATGCCATGCTTGGTGGACATCAAATGAAGCGATTGCTGTGACTATAGAAAATTATTTGCTCATCTTGATTTAAAAAAAGTTGTACGTACAATGTAGTTGATACATGCTTTAAGCTCCATGATTATCTAAATTGTCATCCAAAGAGTATGTAATATCCTTAATTTTTAAGATAAAAATAGGAAATTATTAAATAAATTAAAATAAAAAATTTATGGATGAAATTTTTTCCTGAAAACATAAGAATTAGAAAGTGCTCGTCGATACGAATCCAACGCCACCAAGAACGCGAGAAACGGAGCTCAAGCGAGGGAGTTATGGTAGTCAAAGTTGGAAGGGCAAATTGGTCATTTGATAGAGACGTATTAGACGGGGTCCAAATTGATACGGCACCCCCGTCTTCCACACGTCTCTACCGGTGCCGGAAAAATCGCTTAGGAGAGACGTGGAAAGAGCCGTGTGGGAAGAGTTTCTCTTCCCAAGACTCTAAAACCACATATCATGCTCCTCACAGGAGCCAAAACGCTCCACTTTGAGCGTTTTCCATGAATGATACGCAAACCCTAGACTGCAAAAATCGAAGTTTCCGGCGAGTGGAGCCCGGCAACACGAGCAACTCCCGGTGCAAGAGTAGCCTCAAATCCATGTTTTACGTATTTATTAATTAGAAAATTAATTAGAAAACCATTTAAAAATTAGGAAAAAATCGGATTTTTGGGGGCTTTGTGCACTTCTTGTTGGAGGCGTGATTTCATAGACCAAACGTTGTCCGTTTGGAAATCGCACCGTCCAACTAGTGCAAAAGACACCCAAGAGCAAACCCTTTAAATTTGGGAGTGATCCAACGGTGGAATTGCCCAGAAAACTCAAAAACCAAGTGCCTAGGGAGGTTTTATGGAAACTTGGAAAAATCGTTTAAAAACCATGGTTTTTGAGAAAATTAGTGAAAAAGGAGGGCATAAATGGATTCTAGAGAGAAGTACGAGAAGAAAATGGCGCAAAAATCACGCAAAAGCAGACTCACGTAAGCTCAGCCGGGCAGCCAGGAATCGGTCCGTCTTCTCCGCGTCGTCAACGCGTCGGCGCCGACCGCGGCCACGCCTGACGGCGGACGCACGGGGGGACGACGTCCGGATGACGTGTTGCCTGCACGCGCGTGCGCGGCGACGCGCGCGGACGCCCCCTGCGGCGGGGTCTTGTGGGCGGGACGCCACTGCGGTTGGCGGGTCTTGTGGGGCCAGAAGAAGCACGGCGCGCGTCCGTGCGCGTCTCGCGCCGCCGTGCGTCTTCGTGCGCCCGTGTACGTCGGTGTAAACCGGCGGAAAAGGGTGCCGCCGGTTTAAACCACCTTATGGTGGTCGGCAGCCCCATTTTAGCGTATTTTTCACTAAAACTTGATTTTTGGGAGCTAGAGAGAGGTCCAAATCACGATCAGGAAGAGGCGTTGTGACCGTATTGGCGACGGACTATTTTTTAACTTAAAAACTTAGAAATGACCACTTTTTATTTAGAAAAATTTTAAAATAGTGATGTGGCATGTACAGGTGCACTTGAATATACCAATTAAAGGGAGTTATTGGCAAGCTAGTGATCACCTGAGGTAGGTAAGTGACGACAACTAATGTTTTGCCTTGATTTTTAAACCATGTTTAAACATAGCATCATGTGTGATTGTGTTTTAAAATGCTATTATTATTTACCGTGGATTTCATGCTACATTAGTACGGGATGGTTATTCCAAATTGAAATCTTTTCTTGAATAAACTTATTTCAAATGCTTTTACAAGTATGACGTTAATTTGTTATGCTTACTTAGAAATTTATTTCTTATTATATATATAGAAAATGCATGGATTTACATGGAAATGAGTATAGAGGCTTAGTAATTTGGTCCTTTTATAGGCTAACCCCGGGATGAGGGGCATGTCTTGGGGATTTCAAGGTATAAGTGCTCTTGAGTTTTAGCATATACATATGATTTCCGTGTTTTATATTTGATGACGGGTGCTCTCGCCCTAGGCTCATCTTGGGAGGGATAGAGGGCCGGCCACCCACCTTCCGAGATTATGATGTGATGAGTTTGTGATATGATAGACACCTGCCCATAGATGGCATTCGGTAGGGGTTTGGTAACATGGATAGTCCACACTACGGTCCCGAGCCTTTCCATGGGGACAGACGCTAAGTCTCCGTTATGGTGTCGACGGGAGAGCGGCGGTGGTTGATACCCATGGAGGGTTGCCAGCTGCGGCATGATGGCCCATATTCTTGTTATGTGTGCATGTATGATGAGCATGGTTATAGATGGTATGCTCCAGGTGTGACGACACTCGAGAGGTTGACTATGTGTACCTCTGATCGGGGATGTTCGTGCGATGTGGTGGGACCCATTACCTTAGGGTGCCCTTATTCTTGATGTATGCTCCATTTATTGATTCATGTCATGTTTTAACTCCGTGAATTTCATGTTTTAGCATATGGAATAAATTGGCATTTATTTGAACATGGCATTATGATATCACTATTTCCATAAATGTTAGACTTTTCATCAATCTTGTTCATTATTTCGCATTTATTACATTAATTGTCTATGTACCTACACAAGCGATAGCTTCTTTGAGGCATTGCTTTGTTTTGCAATGCCTTAGATCTCAAACGCGACACCGGGGAAAGGAAAAAGCGGTTGATAAACCTTGAGAGAGCCGAAGACTAGTTTCCCTATAGTTTTAGAAAGTAATGTGAGTCATTAGAGTGGATTATTATTTGAATTTTATTATGGACTGCATACTTTATATTTGGATGTGATTTAGATCTTTGGACATATATTGGACATTTATATGGGATGTTATGATGGATAGACCCTGGGCCATATTATTACTGTCTTTTGGACGTTTATTTGATTTAAAATAAAGGCGCCTATTTATTTGACGTTGATTTATACGCGGATCATTTATTTGTGTTTAAATTACATGTACGCCATTTTGAGAAAGGAAAAATTAACACCCGGAGTTTTAAGATAGGGTTAGTAAAATGTTAAATAAATCTTTTCTCATGGGATCCCAAATGCTCTTATTTAAATTGTCAAAAAAAAAAAAATTGTCTTAAAAATCCGGGGTGTTACAGAGTAAGATGGCGCCTCCCATGTCTTCTAATACTAAGGCAAAGGGTCCAGGTTCGAAGAGCCAATTAGTCATTGCTATCCTATTTGTTGCCAAGACATGTATATCTAGCTCTACTCTTAGTCTTCCTACTTTTATTGGAAATATTGATTGGACAATTGAAACAGGTGCTGTTGATCATATTACCTGTGATTGTTATAAATTTAACTATTTATCCTCCTATTGTTCAAAATCAGTCATTAGTAAAGCTAATGATGTGCCATCTCTATTTGTTTGCGCTGGTGTTGTACCTTTGTTATCCTCTTGATCTATCTCTAATGTTTTATTTGTCCCATTACTAAACTATAACCTTCTCTCTGTTAGCCAATTAAACAAGTATTATTATTATGTTGTCTTGTCCCATTACTAAACTATAACAGAACATCCATACCAAGGAGAGGATTGGCAATAGTAAACAAAGACTAGGATTGCACTATCTAGAGGATAGGTTGCAACCGATTGATGGAGGAGTACTAAGGCATGTTACAAGTGACAATGTGTTGGGAAAAAAAAAATGGCTATGGCATAGATGGCCAAGACACCCTCATTTGGTTATTTTAAGAGATTATTTCCATTATTGTTCAATGGTTGTAACCTTTAAGATTTTATTTGTGAAACATGTGTATTAGCTAAAAGCCATCCTACTCATCTCCTTTCTAAAATTGCATTTTATATATTCAATCTTAGTTTTATTGAATTTAAATCATTTAGATTCTAATGTAAAACTCTAGCTATGTGTTTATGCCCTCCATTATCTTATCAAGTAAGATTATATCATTTACAAATAGCACGAACCATGGAATCTCATTGTGTAGATGTTTATTAATTCATCCATAACCAACGTGAAAAGATATGAACTCAATGCCAATCCTTGGTGCAATCTTACAATGATAGGAAAATCACCGGTCCTACCACTAGTGGTCTTAACATTTGTTACCACTCCCTCATACATATCTTTAATTATATCCATATTTACCATGAAACCCTTTTTTTGCCCAGCACCCTTAATAAAAATATATCCTTAATTTATTATCTGAGATGGGAATGCTCAAATGTAAGCCACTTAACACTCCCATTGGGCAAAACTATAAGCTATTTCAATGTTTAAGCACAACTTCCATCGATAAGGGGAGATACCAAAGGCTCTAAGAAAACTAATTTATTTCTCTCATACCAGGTCAAATATTTGTCCAGGAAGTAAGTGCAATGAGTCAATTCATACATGATCCACGTAAACCTCATTGAGATGCTATAAAGTATATATTGAGATATTTGAAGTCTTCTAGAGGAAAAGGTTTATTATTCTCAAATCTTGATCACCTAAAGGTAGAAGTCTGTACTAATGTTGATTGGGTAGGTTCAGCCGACAATAGAAGGTCTACCTCAGGATACTTCACCTTTGTAGGTGAGAACCTTGTGACTTGGAGGAGTGAAAAACAGTAGGTAGTAGCAAGATCAAGTGATGAAGTTAGGCTTGACAATTCGGGTTGGCAGGTCATGTCGAGACCAACCCATTACAGTATGTGGGTCAACACAAACACAACCAGCTTAATAATTGTGTCAAGAAATCATGACTTGAACACGACACGATTATTAAATTAGTCAAAACCCATCCTATATTAAAGGTTTTTCAAAACTATAAGAATATAGGATTGGTTTTAAAAAACCGTCCTCTATAGAGTATATGATAGTTTTTGAAAATCCGTCTAAAATTGAAAGTTTTTCAAAAACCATAAGAATTGAAGGTTTTTCAAAAATCATAAGAATATAGGACCGGTTTTTAAAAACCGTTCTATGTAAAGTATAGGAGTATATGATGGTTTTTGAAAGCCCATCTAATATTGATGATGTTTTAAAAGCCTTAAGAATATAAGATAGTTTTTGAAAACCCGTTCTATATTACTACAACAATATAAGACTCTTTTTAAAAAATCATCCTATATTACTGCAATAATATAGGACTTTTTTTTAAAAACTCGTCCGATATTACTTACTATAATAAAATAATATTATTTTTAAAAAATAGTCCTATATTACTATAATAATATAGTCGTTCTATATTTTTAATAGTAATATAGAATAATTTTTTAAAAAATAATCATATATTATTATTACAATATAAGACTATTTTTAAAGAATTATCATATATTATTTATTATAATATTATAATATTATTTTTTAAACCGTTTTATATTATTTATTATAATAATATAATATTATTATTTTTAAATAGTCCCATATTTTCAACCCTATTCTATGTCAAATAGGTCAATCTCACGGATCAACGACCCGATGACACGATTTTAACGTGTCATTTTCAGGTTGACGCAAGAGGCTCCGTCTGAAACGTGGAACCGTAGTTATTGCTCTCCGAGGCTCCAATCACGACTCCATGTGCTCCAAAGCTGTACCTTGAGCCCATCCCAATATAGAAAAGTATTTCTCCTTGACAAATTCAACTAGGTTATACAAGTCACATCAATTTTCAGTTTGTCTATTATCCATTAATGTATGAGAGCGTATCTTTCATGGAGATCTTTTGCCACAAACTTTGTGCCACTTGGTAAGAAGAGCTTCATTTGCTTCCTTCATTCCCTGAATTGCCCTTTTGACTTTAGTTAGCCTTTCGATTCGCATGCGATACGGATAAGTTTTCTTGTCTTATATATATATATATATATATATATATATATATATATAACTTAGAGTAAATTGGATATGCTCAAGTTTCCGAATCACTCTCAAGATATGTAATAAATTGGATAGAGATGCGTTGATCAAAGTTACAAGCCCCACCAGTAACATAAGCAGGCCCCTTTCCATGTTACTAATTTGGATCGATGCCCTTTAATTAGCACTAGCAACTTGCTACTGGGCTAATTTTGATTTACCCGTCATTGGAGGAAGTCCCAAATAATAACCTGGTAAGAAACCATTTTTGCAGTCCAAGATCACATGCAATGATATTGATATTTTCTTCACACGCCCTTACTCCCCACACCCCCGATTTTGTGAAGTTGATGTTTTGCCATGTGGCAATTTCATAGTTCCGAAGAATGCTTTTATTCTAGAAGTGAGGCACAAGTTTCTTTTAGTCCTGTTTGTCGATCTGCAAATGGTGATTTTGATACACTTGAAAGGATGTGAGTAGAAGAACTCCATCATTTCCATCAATAAAATTTTATCATTTAAATAAAAAGTTAAATTAGACTGTGGCAAGGTTCCAAATCCATTAGGCAACCAAACAGAGGGTCGAGATGTCTCTAATTGTATTTAGGTTGGTGATATGTTTTCCTTCGTTTCTGTTAACTGAGTGACTGAACAAGTGAATTTTGTGACGATGTCATCGAACAATAGGACCCACTAGCAGCATCTACATCTTGCAAATGTCATTATAAGCAGGCGACTGACGACCAGTATAGAGAGTAACACCATTGGAGGAAAAATAAATAAATAAGTAGCGCATTTGGTGGCAGACTGGTAGCTTGGTTCGTAATTCTAAACAGAAATTCGGGAGTATGGACGATCATAAATTTTAATGATAATCTTGTTACATTACCACAGACCCACTCCGGCTGCAATAATAGATGTAAGAAAGCGTGGGAGTGCGAAGCAAAAATTAAAAATTACTTCGGATGCGACATCTGAGTCATTGATGCATAGTTTGCCCATCGAAACAGATCTTGGCACTTATCGGACTCAATCAAATTCAATCCATAGAATCCAGATTCATCGTACGACTTGGGGGTGGGTGGGATGGCCTAGCCCAATCTGAGTACACAGCAACCAAAATTAAGCGAGATAGCTAAGAAGTTCGAGAAGCAACCGTGGCAACGGCAGGATTGAGCGTGGTCATGCCCCTGTCAATCAAAAGGTTGACACCGCTCGCACACTTGGACTCATCGCTAGCCAAATACACCGCGGCTTCCGCAACATCTTCTGCTTGGAGTCTCGCTCCTTCCATATCCCACACGCCATCCTGCCACTTTTCGAATCCGCTTTCCTCCATCCCGTATATCGTCTGAAACAATGGTGTCGCAAATTGAAGAGATGGATTAATGGTTGGATGAATCTCAAAGGATTGATACTCAGAGAAGAATATTGCACATGCAGATCTTCATCTGGCTACTGATGAATCAAAACACGTCGGTGAGATCAAACTTTTGATCGATGGCGGCATTTTCATCAACCACCCTTCCATGGCTACCTCTTCAAGCTCCGTGATGTGAAGCTAATCGTTGCACTGTTATTTTACAACAACTCCAATGGCAAGGAGGGAGAGATATAGAAAGAATTTCCTGGATTCAAATTGCTGGGCCTTTTCAGTTCTTAAGCTTCCATTTCCTAGATTTAATATTCGGGTGGCGATGGTATCACTTCTTCCTGGGCCGTTGAGTTGAATCTTGATCATCGCAAGCACCTTCTAGGTTTTTGCTGCTGAATTTGTTGTCGAACTCTTCGTTTCTAATCTTGGCCACTTTACTTCGGAGGCCTGGCTCACCTTGAGAGGAGTTGTTGACCCTACACCATGTTTGGCTTGAACATGCCGACATATCTTTAAGATCCCCATTCTGTGGTTTGGTCTTCGAAATATACTAACAAAATACACTGTCAACCACTCGAGGAGACTACCCAGGCTCGGAAAAAAGGTAAAACACAAAGAGGGAATAGAGTTAATAGAAAACCGGGGCAGCACAAAAAGAAAGCTTCTATATTGATGTCCTGTTCTTAGTTCCCTTCTGCTAGTAAAATCCCACGTTCATAGTTCCCAGCTACCCCCACCAAACCTAGATCTAGCTATCAAGGTTTCCCTCCCAACTTCTTTTGGACCAGCAACCCCATTAATAACACTTTCTACATCTCTGCGTTTCTTATGAGCTTATTTAGGTCGACGTTCGTTATGATAAGAGTTCATTTCTTCTAAAAAACCAATATAAATCACGAGGGTTGTTTTGTTCTGTTAAATAGAGGAGTAATTCATTTTCCTGATGTGAGTTTCAAGTTTATGTTGGGATTGACAATCTACTTGGGGGTTCTCTTTCGTGAGAACCATTTCTGGTGATGGCTTTAGAGGAGCTTCTTCTTGTTTTTTTTGCTGCTTCAAAGTATTTTTTTCCTTTTCTTTTCTTCAAAATTTTCTTTTTGAATAAAAATGAAATTTTAAGAAAACTAGTAAACTAATAATTCGTGGGCAACCAAAGTGCATTTCCTTCATGCCAGAAGGGTCTAATTAAAAATGGTAGTAGTCCACCAAAAGGCACTTCCATTATGCTAAAAGGGGTCTAACTAAATGATATTTACAACAGTAGCACTTCCGTTCCTAAGCTTACTTCAGGAGAGATCTCGAGTTATATGTTACCAACTACACTAGACATTTTGAACATATACGATGAAAATGTCTGGAATCCACAGGACAATATTGTTTCAAACTTCAATTAAATAGATGAAAAACCCGACAATCTTCCAACTTAAATACAACATCCATCCTTCAAAAAGAAGAAGAAAAAAAAAAAACTTAAAAGGCGTTTGAAAATCCAAATTTATTGTACAACTTGGAGCGGGGTTGGCCTAGCCCATCTTCACACCAGCAGCTAAAGCGAGATAGCTAAGAAGTTCAAGAAGCAGCCATGGTAACGGCAGCATTGAGTGTCGTAAAGCCCCCGTCAATCAAAAGGTTGACACCACTCACATACTTGGACTCATCGCTAGCCAAATACACCGCGGCTTCCGCAACATCTTCTGCATTAGGTCTTGCTCCTTTCAAATTCCCCATCTCATCCTTCCACTTTTCGACCTCGCTCAACTCCACCCCGTATATCGTCTTAAGCAATGGTGTCGCAATTGCATCCGGCGATATACAGTTGACCCTAATTCCGTATCGTCCAAGTTCAGCACAAAAGTTTTGAGTCAGACCCACCACGGCATGTTTCGATGCCTTGTAGGCGTGCAAAGTACCCGTAGTTGTGACTGAAGCAGCGCTACTAGTGAATAGAATACACCCTTTCCTTCGGGGAATCATCACTCTTGCAGCGTGCTTCGCACCTAAGAAAGAACCAAGGATATTGACATCAAGGACCTTCCGGAAATTATTGATATCTATGTCTAAGACAGATGGTTTCAATTGGTCTGCGATCCCGGCATTGTTGAACATTATGTCAAGCTTCCCAAATGTAGACACTGCAGCATCAACGGCATTCTGGACGTCTTCCTCTTTTGTGACGTCGCAACGCCTGAATAAGGCATTTTGGTCCGAACCATTAAGCTCCTGGCAAATAGATTGCCCTGAGTCATCTTGGACATCCGCAATTACGACTTTAGCCCCGTGATTTACAAATAATCTTGCCGTACTCTCCCCGATACCGCTAGCACCGCCTGTTATTACAGCCACCTTGTCTACCAACCTGCGAGATCAACTTCGTGAAATTTCCATCAATTTGTTATTTTCTATCAATAAAGAGCCATATTTTCACTTTGTATATGATATGGAGGGATGGTCAGAGTCGCGGATTTGCTCCCCTTAGACGCAAGTCCTGGCCTCCGACTTACCCGGGCAGTTTGCAGTTGGGCACATCAACAGGGATTAATCTCACCCTAGAGATCCCAATGCATCTATCTAATGGCTCATGATTGGCCATCAGACCCATCCGACGACTCTAAGCCTATCACTGAATCACTGGACTCTATTCAAATGATCAGGAAAACGAAAGCAACAATCTAGGGTCACCACTAAAACATCCAAAAATCAAAGGACAAGAATCATCTTACCACAACCGATGAACGAAAAAGTAACATGATGTAATAATAGAGTAACTATAAGAAGTGAATGCAGTTAACTTACCTTTTAGCAATGGAAGTTAAGGGAGAAGTACTCATCTGTACCAGAGCAACCAAGGAAAATGCAGGAGAAATGGCGTGCTTCGCTGGAACGGGAATGGTTGCTACTTACGGCGGGGAAAGACCGATATAATAACGCGGCGTGGGCGTCGTTTTCATTTGACGTGTCACTCCATGCATCTCAACGTGGCCTTAGGTGAGCCACACACTAACTGATTTTAGGATAAAAAAGGAAGAGAGAGAGAGAGACAAAACCAAAAGTTTAATAAAAATATAAGGCGTCGTTTTCATTTAACGTGTCACTCCATGCATCTCAACGTGGCCGCAGGTGAGCCACACACTAACTGATTTTAGGATAACAAAGGAAGAGAGAGAGAAAACCAAAAGTTTAATAAAAATATAAGAAGATAAAGCAAAGGTTATAGAAATTCAAAAGTTGCAATAGATTATATTTATAATATAACATTTTACTACACGAAGTTTAAAAAAGATTGGTGATATAAACAAATTTTAGTAAAAAATATATACTCTAGGCTAACTTTCACAAAACTACAAAAGGCATAGTGTTTTAATTACGCTTAAAAGTAGGATGAAAATTTTCCTTTATACATCCAAACCGATATTTGCATATGCCTATAACCATGTATTATAGTTGGTCCCAAATAACATAATATTTCTCCTGGTTACGCTTGTTCCAAGACTAAAAATGTCCTTTTCCATTGTTAGGGAAATTTTAAATAATCGCTTGCTTGGTTTAGTTAATTTACTTCATAATTTCTCACTAAAAATAAAATTTTAATATATGTAAACAATAATTTCATAAAGAGTTAAAAGTGTAAAGTGAAACTAATATTTGATTTGCTAAGAAAAAAATCTTAATTGCTATTTTCTCAAAAAAAATATTTTTATTTTTTAAAATTAATTAAATATCACTTACTTCTTACACCAGCATTAAATAGCTAAGACAGTACTAAATCTAAGCAAAAAATAAATATTTACTTAATTTGATTTGACAGGTTGAAAGGCAAGGTTGCTCTACTAACTGCTGGTGCTAGTGGCCTTGGCGAGAGCACTGCAAGATTATTTGTACCCCATCGTGCCAAAGTAGTCATTGACGATATTTAAGATGACGGAGGACGATCTGTTTGCCAAGAACTTGGTTCAAACCAAAACATGATATGCGTTCATCGTGACGTTGGCAAAGAGGACGATGTATGAAATACCGTAGACAGCAGTATCTCCAAGTATGGGAAGCTACACATCATGTTCAATGATGCTGGGATCACTGGTATAGTGAAAGCATCTGTTGTGAACATCGACGAAAAAGATTTCAAGAAGGTCCTTGGAGTTAACATTTAAGGCTCTTTTTTGGATGCAAAGCACGCTGCCAGAGTGATGGTTCCACAAAAAAACATGGGTGCATTGTGTTCATTTCAAGTGATTAGTCAGTGGGCAGTGCAAGCACATTATATGCCTGTAAGGCATCAAAGCATGAAGGTGGTTGGGTTGGCCCAAGTATTGAGTTTCCAAGTTAGGACAGTTCGGTATAAGATCGAATTGCAATTCCGAGCCGTTAGTGCAGAAATTATTTACGATTGAGGAGAGCAAATTGAAGTGATGGATTAATGGTTGGATGAATCTCGAAGGATTGATACTCAGAGAAGAATATTGCACATGCAGATCTACATCTGGCTACTGATGAATCAAAACACGTCGGTGAGATCAAACTTTTGATCGATGGCGGCATTTTCATCAACCACCCTTCCATGGCTACCGCTCCAAGCTCCATGATGTGAAGCTAATCGTTGCACTGTTATTTTACAACAACTCCAATGGCAAGGAGGGAGAGAGATAGAGAGAATTTCCTGGATTCAAATTGCTGGGCCTTTTCAGTTCTTAAGCTTCCATTTCCTAGATTTAATATTCGGGTGGCGATGGTATCACTTCTTCCTGGGCCGTTGAGTTGAATCTCGATCATCGCAAGCACCTTCGAGGTTTTCGCTTCTGAATTTGTTGTCGAACTCTTCGTTTCTAATCTTGGACACTTTACTTCGGAGGCCTGGCTCACCTTGAGAGGAGTTGTTGACCCTACACCATGTTTGGCTTGAACAAGCCCACAGATCCTTGAGATCCCCAATCTGTGGTTTGGTCTTCGAAATATAATAACAAAATACACTTTCAACCACTCGAAGGAGACTACCCAAGCTGGGAAAAAAGGTAAAACACAACAGGGAATAGAGTTAATAGAAAACCGGGGCAGCTCAAAAAGAAAGCTTCTATATTGATGTCCTGTCCTTAGTTCCCTTCTGCTAGTAAAATCCCACGTTCATAGTTCCCAGCTCCCCACCAAACCTAGATCTAGCTATCAAGGTTTCCCTCCCAACTTCTTTTGGTCCGGCGACCCCATTAATAACACTTTCTGCATCTCTGCATTTCTTATGAGCTTAATTAGGTCGACGATCGTTATGATAGAATTCATTTCTTCTAAGAAACCAATATAAATCACGAGGGTTGTTTTGTTCTGTTAAATAGAGGATTAATTCATTTTCCTGATGTGGGTTTCAAGTTTATGTTGGGATTGACAATGTACTTGGGGGTTCTCTTTCGTGAGAACCATTTCTGGTGATGGCTTTAGAGAGGAGCTTCTTCTTGTTTTTTTTGCTGCTTCAAAGCATTTTTTTCCTTTTCTTTTCTTCAAAATTTTCTTTTTGAATAAAAATGAAATTTTAAGAAAACTAGTAAACTAATAATTCGTGGGCAACCAAAGTGCATTTCCGTCATGCCAGAAGGGTCTAATTAAAAATGGTAGCTGTAATAGTAGTCCACCAAAAGGCACTTCCATTATGCTAAAAGGGGTCTAACTAAATGATATTTACAACAGTAGCCTAAACTGCACTTCGGTTCCTCAAAAGTGTGATCTAAGGGATCTACCTGATAAAAAAAGTTACAGTGGCTCTACTGATTACCTCAAACATGGAGGGGTGAAATTGATATATAGTGATAGCTAAAGGGGTGTCCACGTATTTTCTTAATGAAACCAGCTTTTCCAGAGTAAAGAGAGATTATATTAGGATTGATAATCGGATTGAGGGTTCTCTTTCTTGAGAACCATTTCTGGAAATGAATTCAGAGGAGCTTCGTCTTGTCATTGCTGCTTGGAAGCCTTCTTTTCCTTTTCTTTTCTACAATTTTTTTTTTTAAGAAAAAGTTGAAAACTTAAGAAAACTAGTAAACTAATAACTTATGGGCAACCAAAGTGCGCTTCCGTTGCGCGAGAAAGGGTCTAACTAAAAATGATACTTAAAATATTAGTCCAAACTGCTCTTTCGTTCGTCAAAAGTGTGACAGAAGGATCTATGCGATGAAAAAGTGCAACCGATGACATCAAACATGCGGGGGTCGAACTGATACATAGTCTTAGCTAAAGGTATGTCTACACATTTTCTTAATGGAATACGGCTTTTCCAGAGTGAGGAAAGAAAATGGTAAAGAGGGGTGGTTTGCCTCGTTGAGGTGGGTTCAGAACACACAGAGAGTAAGCCGGTAGCAAAAAGGCCATGAGTAAACTCTCATGTAATTCTTACTAAAAAGGGATATGCAAAAAGGGTTTCACAAACTGGGATTTTTCAGCTGGTGGTTTGGAAAAGGTTGTCTGCAACAAGTCTCAAAGAGACCGGTTTTGAGGGTTTGTTAGGAGATGGCCCACGGAAAGAGAGGGGTCTCAAGGCCTGGTTTGGCAAATGGTTTCCAAGGACTAATGAAAGAGAGGATTTTGAGACTGGTTAGAGAGGGTCGATGATGGGGGATGGTTTGGAAAAGGGTTTCTGCGAAGAATTTCTGAGCAAAGGGTTTCTGAAAGAGGGGCTCTGCGCGGCTACTTGGAGAAAGTTTCCTGAGATGCGGGGTATCGAGAAATGTCAAAATGGTGCTTCAACTGCCAAAGAACAGATAAAGAAGTATCTTAGGGAAAACAGCTGACCTTCTCTGATTCATACTAGAAACGGGACTTCTGTTTGATGGCGTGAGAGAGAGAGAGAGAGGATTCTTCGGTTCCAATGATGTTGAAAACTTGAGTTTTACCGCTAGCCAATTAATGGCACTAGCAAATACTTTCGTGGCAATGACAATTTCCCTAGTAGATTCTAACCATTATTTAGCTTAAATTGTTATGGCATGACGGTATTCCATGTGTAAGTATTTGTTTGTTCATGTTTTAGGAATAAAGCGACCCGTCTAAAGCGCATCGAAGCCATGTAGAAGAAGACTAGATAAATGTCATAAGACTGGGCCTTCTGCTTAAGAGTGCAATTAGCCGCCAGTTCTAAAACCAACGAGAGGGATGCTAAACCTTTGCATGAAACGGACCAAACCTTTGGATGATCCGAACTGTTCGTCCTACCTACTTTGGATGTCTAGAGCAGTTCTGTAAGTATGCTCTGATTGAATGATTCTAGATCAAGAGATTGGATCACCGAAAGCTAGGGCCAATCATACAAAGCTTTGCTTTTTCTTTTGGGTGCTTCGTTTGCAGCCTTCAGTTTACAAGATGGGATTGGTAAAGGAACTTAAATGAATACTAAGGCACGCTTATATTGGACTTTGCTAACATTATTACTGAAGCTAAAAAAACCATCGGCACCAGCTGCAGAAGCGAAAAATGCCATAAGAAAATGTTAAACATAGGGTCACTAAACAGGACTCAGCACTAGGATATGTGAGAACAAAATGTGGAGCTGAATCAGCCAATTACTGAGAAATTTCACGAAAAAGAAAAAGGTTTTTTTGGCAAAAATGTCATTTCATTTTGGCCTATTTGCCAAAAAGTCCAATATTTTTTTACATTTAGCAAATTTGCCATTAAGGCTCGACAAGCTTTGCAAAATTGTCATTTTATTAGTTTTCCATTCTCCTTCACTGTTAGTTTGTGATTAAGTTCTCAACTTTGACCGCTAGGTTCAATGACTTCCAATGAAAAGTTTCAGTAAAACTTGGTATCAATATAATTCAATCAAAATACTGATACTATTCATGCAAACAATGGTGAGTAACAGACTTTAAACTCTTAGTTAGATGTCATTTTGAACCAAAATTGAAAATCTAAGACTTAGGTCTTCTTCTAAATGTCTTCTATTTAGCACAATCAATTTTACAGATTTCTGTTGATTAACTAAATAGGAAATCACGCGCAAAGTTCTCTTGTTCACCTTTGTCCATTGAGAGAAGGGTAATATTGAAATTTAAAACAAAAAAAACCAATAGAGAAGGAGGATGAAAACTAATAAAATGGCAATTTTGTAAAGCTCATGAAAACTTAATGACAAATTTGCAAATCTCAAAAAACGTTAGACTTTTTTGCAAATATGATAACATATAATGGCATATGTGCAAAAAACCCAAACAAAAAACACCAATGAAAGAAACTAAGTTGCATTATAAGATTTGCATGCACCTTGTCATATTTGCAACCCGTTTACGGATAGCTTAGTTGTGCACCTACCCTTACAATTCTCATAGGGACCGCGAACGAAGAAAGCATGCAGAAAAAGGACAGCCTGATGCACGAAGCTCCAGTAGATGTGGAGTCCAATGAAGAGGCGGAACAGGAAGGGTCTATAGTGCACAGCCTTGCCTTACAATTTTGCAAGAGGTTGTTTCCACGCCTCAAACCCGTGACGTCAAGGTCCCACAGAAGAAAGCATGCAAAATGCAGACATAACCTGAAATTCCCAAACCCATAAGGTCCAAGGATTCTCAGATAGTTCATTCTATATAAACAGGGCAACCGCTCAAAGTATAGATTAGCTGCCTTCTATGTCTCTAAAGTCCAAAGTCTATATTTGCCACTGATGCAATAGCTCTAGAAACTGGTTAATGATGCCAACTTATGCCAACCCCACAATCCAGCTCTGGATAAAAGCAAGGAGAAAAAGGAGCATCTGTGAGTGCTGGAATTCTCAAGTGCACACATCTTTCCATGAGGCAAAGTTGTGCAGCTAATCTCAACAAGAATCCATGCGTACATTCCCCTTAACCATGCTTGTAAGATGCACCTCACTGGCTGTGCTCCCACTAACTTCAACTGGGTATCTAAGAACTTCTCTATGACTGAGTCCAAACTCCAAAAGATTAGAACAAAACTCAGAAGCAAACCAACTAGATCCTATCCATATCAGATACACATCACCTATAGAAGCAAATGCATTCTGTCAAGGAACACAGACAATAAGCAATACTCCACATGTAACACCAAAACTGCGTATAAATCACCGGCTGCTCGCCCGGGGTTATCACACAGTTTTACACACAAGTGGAAGATACAGTGCTACTCTCTCAACAGGGTTGACTGTAAAAGCAATACCTCATTTCCACCCAGATGAAATACCAGTGACAACAAGATAACAAAGCACAAGACAGACCAGCATTTCAACCACGAGATCAGTCATAGATTGCTGGGAGACTCCAATAGGAGGAGCCACAGTAGCTGACTCAAGGTAGAAACTCCACATTCATCACAATGTTACAGTTTTCCTAATCATCGTTATCAGCTAACATATCCCACACACATCTCCCAAAGTAAGAAATGTTGGCTTCTTCTTATTCTCGGAAATGAAAATCTTGTAGTGAAGAGCATTTGGCCCTTGTACAATTTGTCAGCTCAATGTAAAGTAGAAAGCAAGAATCAGATACAATAGTAACGACCATAAAATTGAGACAACCATTCGATTATAAGTAAATCGCCAATATAGGTCTTTCTTGCCTATTAAACTCAATTAAAACGTACTTCACGCACATAGCCACATAAAAAATTCCACAAATTTGTCCACAAAACAACCATCTCCTCCAAGAAAAACACAACTAAAACAAACGAAAAACAGTTCTACCACTATTACTGGTAAGTAGCCTTACCTTGCTTCAGCTGATTTAGTATCTCCTTCCTCCAGGTCCGCGAGAGAATCCGGGGCCTCCACCAACCGGGGCAGTAGCCGGATCCTGCTGCTTAACAACACCGGGAAGATCCGACATTCCAAGAGCAGCAAGCATATCAATAGTCTCCTTATCGACCTCGATGGTATCAGTCTTGATCGCGGATTCATCTGGGACGAAATCCATCCGTCGCTCTCTTTCTTCTTCCTGGAGCTTGAGAGAGATTCCACGAACTGGACCACGCTGGATCCGCTTCATGAGATGGGTCGAGAATCCGGCGATCTTGTTGCGAAGACGCTTTGATGGGATGATGGCGACTTCTTCCAAGATCTTCTTGTTGGTGTGGAAATCCAACGTCATTCTGGAGTAGTATCGTTCGATTACTACTCGAGAGGATTTCTTCACCGTTTTGGTGCGGACGCGACCCATTTTCTAGGCTTTTTGGGTTTCTGGGTTTGGAGGGTTGGGAAAGGGGAGAGAGAGAGAGAGAGAGAGAGAGAGGAAGGGGCAAGGGTTTTGCTTCTTCCGTCTCTCTGGTTTTGTTTGTTGAAAGGAAGAGTGAGATTAGGGTTTTCTTTTCTGAGACCTGCTAGGAGGACGCGCCACGTCTAGGACGTAAAGTAGTAGCTCCACTTTTGGGCGATGGACCCCACCTTTGACCAATCGACCTCGTTCTTCTGATTATTCCGGCTTTGTATTTTTTTATCACAGGAAAAGAATTAGAAAAGTTGTATAAACAATAGTCTAAATTCAACTCCTTACGGATTTTAAGGTACTAAAATCGCTCGATCATTTAGATTTTCTACTAATGAGATAATCAAAATCGAAAAAATCAGATGAACTGGCCGGATCATCCATGATGGCCCGCCTTGATATGATCAGGCCTGTTCATCTCAGGGTTAGCATTATCCGATGGGTTAAGCTATTCAAATTTGCCTGGGTAAAATTTGGCTTAAAAATCTCAATGGGGCTTTCATACCAAAAAAAAATTACTTTTATTAGATACTTTTTTTGGTAATATCAAAATATTTTTTGCTGCCGATACATTTTATCAGTCATATTAAATTGTATTTTCTCATTTTTTGATTATCTGAGTTGCCACTGTATTAACCCCGAGTCAATTCATTTTTTAGAAATTTGCATTTTGAGTTTTGAGGGAGATTAGATTTTGATGATTTGGATGGTTTAGACATGTCTAATGGAGAATAAAAACAGCATGATTAGAAGTAGTGAGATGATCCAAAGTAGTGAGAAAAGATCTAAAAACTTTGAGACTGAATGAAACCATGACAGGTAGAGAGAAATAGAGAAACAAGATTCATACGGTGGACCCCTAATCAGGATAAGGTATAGATGATGATGAGTTTTGACATATGAACAAACCATCTAAGTCTTAAATGTACTCTTTGGGCCTTGTGAACTATATACCTACATGTTGTGATTTCCTGGGCCTTTGTTAGGTAGGCTAGAGAAAAAGAATTTATCACAGTGGGCTTATTTGCCAGCCCTTCAGCAGCTTCATTTCCTCATGGAGTTGTATTCAATGGCATGGCTCATCCATGATATAGCATGGCAGATAAATAATTAGATAAATTAGCAGCTGGCTTACTCAGATTTGAAGATCAAGGCCCTGAAAGGACTCTCCATATGCAATTCACTATTTAAGTCCGATAAATTTATATAGCATAAATTAATTGCCTGGCATAATCATCTATAAATCTACGGACTCCACCTATATCAGTTGGTCCTGCCTGAGATGATCATTCCATTCCTTGCATTTGGGACAAATTGGCTCCGTTGGTTGAATCTTAAGACATACTTTAGTTTGTCGAAACGCGAAGGTCATGGGCACTACATACAGAACCAACATTCCACAGCATCAGCTCGTTCATTGCTCTTGATGCAAAAGATGAAGAATAATCTTTTATTTCTATCCAGAAATGCAGTGTTACAAGTACAATGTCGGCCAAACAATGTAAATCACTCACCGGGTCTCCAGCTCTCTTTCTGCCTTCTTGAGAATGATTGCGATGACAAACCAACTGAAAAAAACCAGCAACAAATCAAATTTAATATCTGAAAGCTAAGTACCTACTGGAGAAGACAGCAGAAGCTGCAAGTGTATTTTCTTGCAGAATATGGTGAAATTCTCTGCCTGGGATGTATTTTGTTGGATTTTGAGAGACACTGACCATCAAAAGTGGTGCATGGCAATGTGTGCCCCTGATCAAAGCTTGCAGACAAGAAAAGTCCAAAGTGATTCACTCGTCCCTCAAACCCAATGCCATTAGGGATGCTTTCTGAACTGAAATTCGCACCACCCTAGCAATAGAAGGAATAAGGTGATGTCTTCACTTCTGCTTTGAAGGAAAACCAATTAAATTAGATGCATTTGCATGTGGTTGCACACATGGATGTGAGTACGTAAGCTTTCTGTTTCTCCCAGCTATAGATATGAGGTATGGCACTGAGCAAAAATTACAGTTCATCCCAACATTAAAGACAATGCAACAGTATTATATATGTATATGGGCACACTACAAAATATAATAAAATAAGTATGATATAATAAAAATAATTTAAATACGTACATGAATTCTTATATACTTGCAATGTGCATATGTTTGTTTCTATGGATCTAAGGCTACCATTAAGTTATTAGAAAATAGCATATCTCCTTTGTTACAGGCGTTGTGGACATAAGAGCTCCATTGGAAGGTTTTTCTTTTTCTTGCATTTTTTCTAGTCAAAGTATTGAACTAGATCGAACTAGAAAATAAATATATCTCAACATGTTATATGCTTTATCACCACTGGTGAAAATTCATTGGGTAAGCATGTCTGACACCTGTTGCAGGCTGAAAGCTTATCTCACTCCAAGAATTCTTTTTACCTCACGAAAAGACAGAAAGATATGAGCAAGAGTTGGCTTTGATGGATTTGGCGGGAAGTAGGGTGCAGAAAAAATCTTGAACATTTCCATTATGAACATCTGAGATTCCTTTTGCTACCACCATTTCAGTCACGCAAGGGTATACCGGTTGGAGCAGCAAGTGATGAAGATGGCATAGGGAGATAAACTTGAATCAGAACTTCCATATTACATAATCCTGATATTGAGAAAGTTATCTTTGATACCAGAGGTCTTAAAGGGATGTAAAAGGACAATCAAGATAAATAGTGACACTGGCATTTCCGGTGTTTTCAGGCATATACTACAGATGAACAATTTCAAAGTAAATGAATTCCTATTATTTTTCAGATCTTGCTAATATTTTAGTCGTGCTCCCACTACTTCTCAAAACCATGCTGAAGCCATGTTCAGAATGCTACTAAACCCCATGCATCCAATCACATTAGGACTTTGTCCCTCACATTGCACTTGTCATTGCTTAGATGTAATTTAAGAGCCAAGAGATCACCTATGCAGATTTTGCTAGGTTGTTAGTACATCAACCAGCATCAAGAAAGGGACTAGCACCAATTCTCTCCTATACGTTCTATGTTCTTTGTCATGGTATTCCATTCTTAGTGGTTAGCATGTTGATAGCAACAGATATTCATATCTAAAGATGTTTCTTGTGTGCAAGATTCTTGGGACCAAAACAGGTGGAAGACTCTTCCACCTGAACTTTGATAGAAGCTCAGAGATCGGTAGTTCTCTCCTTGATCCGGCAAATTTCAGGTTGACTCTCTTGCTGCTCATGAATCACAGGTTAGAGACTTAGAACGTCAGCAAACTCCTTCCAATGGTCTGGATTTGAAGTGCTCCTCAAGCCAAGTCTCCAAGAATGATGCTAAAGTTCTGAAAGAGTAGAAGTTGCAAATGAATTAGTTCTTTCATTTTCTACATGGTAAAACTTCCAGACTTGTTTTATTGCATGTGTTGTAATGTTTCCATCTTGAGGAAACAAGGTCACTACTACCATGTTTTCAATTATTGATGACTGAAAATCAAAATTTATGAATGTATTTTCTACAGAAGAAATCTTATCCTACTGAAGTTCTGAAAAGTTTCAGACTAACAGAAACAGAATCTGAAGAATCCTGGTTTCCTAAACTGTCACGTTAGTTTTGTATTGAGGTGAATTCTGTTCAATTGTTTCTGGCGCATGGGCATATAGAATGCCAGAAGTTGTACAAAATGCATCTGAGATGATATTTGGCATATAGAAAATGGTAAAAGTAAACCTGAGAAGGGGAGCTTTGGCAAAATGGTAAAAGTTGTCGTTGTGTAACTTTGAGGTCACGGGTTCAAGGCGTGGAAACAGCCTCTTGCAAAATGCAAGGTAAAAACCCCTTGTCTTGATATGGATAGCTCCTCACTTTACCAAAGATTTCTAATTAGCTGTAATTGCTTTTTGAGATTCTAACAGGTGGCATAGTTATTGGGAACTAACTAAAATTTCAGAGCATGGGTGGAAACAATGTAAAAAAGTCATGACAGTCATGAATTATAATAAAAATGGGGTACAGTTTCTATTCAAACTTGTCCACAGACAGAGTAAGGGTGAAACAAATAACTTCATGTATGTCAATAAAATGTTCGAACACCTTCATATTCAAACATGTTGCCTTTCTTGAGTCTCTTCCCCTAGTTCAGCAATATAAAGGTTCAAATTAACATGGCAACTTCAGAAAGCAAAAGCATATGCACTCGCAATAGACTGCCTAAAAAAGTGTTGAAGCTTAGACCATTAACTCCACTGTGATACAAAAACTTCCATTCATCCAGCTCTTGCTGAGAAAGGGCCTCCTATATGCCAAGCATACTCTTTCCCCATAATTAGTAAATCAGAACTTAAATCATCTGAATATAGTAAGTGAGGCATTTGAAAACCAGATCTTCCTGCAGACAAAGAAGTGTTCAGATTCTTCAGAATGCAATACCTAATGAAAGCTAGAATGCTGCAGTTTGTTATGAACACATTCCCAAGCACACAAATGGACATGTTGAGAAACAGTCAAACAGTCCTTCCATGAAGAAAAGCAATGATGAAGATCGGTTAATGTCTAATAGCTTGAAACAAACTTAAAACAAACATTGAGTAACCATTTCAAGTTGAGAAGAAAATCAAAAGCCTTAACCTCGTAAATATTTTCAGGAAACTGTTTACCAACAGAGAGTCCCACACCAGGGACCAGTGTACAGGACCTTGTGCCATCAATTCATTCCTAAACCAGTAACAAGCTAGATATGTATAAGAAAAAAAGACACAACAAATGCATGCTGCTGCAGAGACCTTATACAATTAGATGAAAGAAAGGAGCAGGAGGGACCAACAAGCTTCCAAGAAACTTTCCGACTGATGGAAGAAAGGTGCACCACCTCTTAAAATCATTAAGAGACATGCTCTTTTCAGCAGATCCATCAACGTTCTTTGAAAATGTTGCAGCACTAAGAAATATGCCAATGACATCCTGATGTGAACTCAATCCAGATTCGATATTATTCTCAGAAAAACAGCCTCAATTATTGAAGTTGAAACAGCTACCAGATCAGACCTGACATGTTTAAATTTTATCAGAGTTGTCATGAAGAAGCAAAGAAATAAACACTTGAAAGGCATTGGGTTTGAAATCAAATTGCGCTGTGTATGCAATCTGTGTGTAAACTGAAATGTAAATTCACATCCAAAATCCAATCAGATCTCACACTGCTCACATGAGAATTCAAAAGATAATGTGAAAAGATATTTAGAGATATTTGATTTAAATGGTGAGAAGACATAGATTCAGCATATTGTACATTACGAATTAAACTATCACCATGAATATGATCAGCAGCACAAACAAGATAACAGAATCATATAAACAAGAGCAAATGAAAACAAGAACACAGATTAACAAGATTGCATCCCTAGAAACTAGAGCCAGATATAATGGCCTTCATCTTATAGAAATAGTTGTTTAGCTGTCCACAAAGCTAGAAAATGCAAAGGATATGATCTGGCTAACTCAGTAAATCTAGTTTTAAGTCATTGAAAGGGCCTCCTTTGGCAGTCTTTGTCAACGATGTACAGGGAATTTACGCTGGTCAAGGACCTAGTTAGAGAGTACGTTCTTCTAATCGTCACTGCTGAAGCAAACATTTGAACTTGCACATACTTTTTGTAGTTTGATTATTGATCCAAACCATTAATTCAAGTGGGACCTACTTTGAAAAATAAGCACTGATTTATGAAAATGAGGTGAGTGAATTTAGTTCTAGCCAATCCAAGGACTGTATAGAGGAGAGAAAGAGGGAGTGAAAGTTTATGGATTGATGGTAGAAGAGGTATTCGATTAGAATTAGAATTTGAGAAACTGGTATATAAATGCCATGTATAATCAAATGTTAATGCCCCATTCATTCAACTAATTGGGATAAGGTCTTGATGATGATGATGATGATGATGATGATGATTCATTCAACTAATTACCTAGGATACAAATAAAAGTTATTCAAAATTCCCTATGTGGTGAAAGGAAAAATAGGGTTCAAAGAAAGTTGCCTATGAGGCAAAAGAAGTAGGCTTCAAAGGGCTCAAGGAAAAACCCTAATTGATTAAAATAAAATAGATTTCACATTTAAGGTCTGTATGGGTTAGAATGTTGAGCAGTTAAGGAACAACATACACATAAGATGAGCGTAGCCGAAATCGACAATGAGATGGATGAATAGCAAGACAAGAAAAGATAGAATTATAAATGAAAACATTAGAGGAAACTTAGCAGTAGCACCAATATGTAACAAGATGAGAGCAAGTAGACTTAAATGGTTTGGACATGTCCTACAGAGACCAAAAACAGCACTAGTTAGGAGTGAGTCAATCCAAGTCAAAGGTTCTAAAAGGGCAAGAAGAAGGCCCAAAAGGACATGGATAGAGGTAGTGAGAAAAGATTTAAAAACTCTTGGACTTAATGAAACAATTACACTTAATAGAGGTGAATGGAGGAACAAATTCATGTAGCCAACCCCTAATCTAGATAAGGCTCTGATGATGACGATGAGACTTAACATTTAAGGTAAGTCCCGGATACATCATATATGTGTATAACAAGTGGGCACAACCTTGATGCAAAGGTAGTGTTGAAACAACCTCTTGTAAAAATGCAAGGTAAGACTGTTGTCATGGGATCGTAGTTTCACCTTTGCTAAACCTGTGCAGCACTTACTCGTAACTCCTTTGCAAAGTACAAGTCATTATAAACCCTTGTAGTCCGCCCCTTTTTTGGATCCCACATACGCAGGAGCTTTGTGCACCAAGCTGCCCTTTTCTGTGTATAACTCGCGGAAGTAACCATGTTGCAGACTTCATGGACCTAAATTTTCAACATTTGAATGTTTTGTGGAATTATATGACAAAATCATCAAGCTGCCAGCTCATATAAATCAATATTCAATTTTCATTAGTTCCATATCCAATCCACCTAATCAGAGAGTCCTCTAAGACACTATTTGTCTATGTTCAATTCTATAAGTACCATTCAAGTCATAAAATTATAAGTACAGGACACTGTTTCACACAACAGATGTTATTATGGTAAAACAAGACAGCAGGACCAAGTTCCATCTTGAACTAACTAGCCATTTAACAGGTGAAGCTGGAAAGCAAAATTTTAACACTGGTAAGAACTTAGAGGACATCAATAATGGGAATCAGGATTTTTGCTGTAAGAGCAAAGAGGCAAGTCAGTATGAAACCAAGCATAACTTTGTTTCTTGAAGTTTAAAACCACAAAAATTATTTAGAATGGATGAACCTTACATATGCAAATAAAATATGACCCATTTTTTTCAAATAATTAGGGATTTCTAAGAAAAAATAAACAATTAGCTCCTGGTTCAGAATCAAACAAGGATTAGGAGCTCTACCTTCCCAATACCCCGTCCCCATTAACATCCACTAACTGATAAATGAACTCCTTAATGTCATCTCAAGTTCCTTTCTCGTATATTGCCTACATATAGCGAGTGAAAACTAAATAAGTAAATAGCAAGGGATCCATAAAGAAACAATGGGAGATGCCATTGAAAAAGTTAACGGCTAAAGTACTTCCAAGCGTATGTGTCTTAACATAAGAATGACAGGAGTAGAGCTGTGAAGTTTGATGAACGTTTTCTTCTTCCTCTCTGCTCTTTACAGTGTTGGATCTACAATGTTTTTACTTCACATGATATCAAGCAGCATGAAAGAATGTCACTTAAAGAGGACTCTCTTCTACAAGACTGTGACCCTACAAGACTGTGACCATGCTCCAGTCACATTTGCTGCTTCAGGCACATACTAATGTCCTTCTAAAAACATAAATTGCTCAGTGCGAAGACCTAGATGAATCAGTAATAGGGAGATGTCTGGTCCAGTGAAAGACGATTTCCTTTTTCATTCAGAGAGCTATTTAGGAATTTTTTTTCCTTGTTTCAATACCTAATCGCAGTCACTTGAGTTTCTAGTGGGCATTAAAGACAAATCAAAGGTCCCTAAGATCCTCTAATCCAAAAACCGTCAAAGAATCGACAGGAACTGACCCATTCAAGGCACCAAGTATTTGCTAACACGTTACACGATCATTATCAAATAACAGATACAGATATGACCAGTTGTAAAGAAAGACAAAAGCCCAAGTATATCCCACAACTCAGTTGCCTCCTAAATCTCATCCTACCCTCTCACCCAGTAAACAGATTCTAGAAGGATTTTATCAATGCAATTTGACAAAAAATTAATCGAGCATAAGCAAATGAGGGATCTCATTACGGTAATTACGAGATCCTGGTAAGTAAGCTTAATGTCATTCCACTTCTAGGTAGCCAATTGAAACGTCCTACAGCAAGAGGTTCTGGAATTCCAAAATATGTCTGCAATCTCATCCTACGAGGAAACGAATGGCGTAACAGAAAACAAAGCGGGAACATGGATGGAGGAGAATTAAGGAACAAACCTGGAAGATAGGCAGAGAGACGTATTCGCCATTACTGTGAGATTGGGCAGCAAGAGAAACAAACAGCGATTTCAGATCATCCAGCTCAGTTTCGGTGACTGATCTGACAAAGACACAGGCAAGTGAGAGGGGGGTGGGGAAGAGAACAGAAATGGGAATTGTGAAAGGCAGAGAGGAATACCTGCAAGCAGAAGCGTGACGAGGACCGGTGGAAGCCGACTCAGTGTTATCCATCGATGGAATCCGTTTCCCCCTCTTTCGTCTTCCTGGAATTCAATTCTAAGTCTCCGCTAATCGAGAAATCACATCAGCTTTTGGACACTCGAAGCTTTATTTGGCTGGGATGATGTCCGGAGCCACGTGATTTACGGCCCTTGGCTACGGGAAAGATCGTTTCGGCCCGCGGTGCACGTTATATTGATACAGGCACGGTAGCGTCAATCTCCATCAGCGTGGAAGGAGTCCACACCACCTGCTTTGACTGATCCACCCCGCTCATTGGATTCGCAGGCCCACAAAATGTGTGGTATCAATAATTTCATCTAATGGAAACCTCTCTAGTAAGCTGAGTCCATTAAAATATAGGTGACATTAAAAGAAAATACAATACTGTCTATATTTTAATGAGAAGGCATTGCATGAGATTTTTTATAGCCACCCAGCTTGAGGCCCAATTCCAATGAACAGTTTAGACCACTCAAAAAATCAAGAATAAAGCCCAACAAGTCAGAACAAACTCCTTCCATACTTTTTGAGCATGGGTATCTTTGAGAAGCAATGTAGGCCTATGATCAAAGCTTTGATCTGAAATTAGAAAGATAAATCGATGGAAGAATGTTATAAGTTGGAGATTGCAATCTATCAATCATAATAATCCATTTGTGAAGAACTTATTTCTTATATTGGAAGCTCCAAAGACACTGAACTATTTAAGAACATTAAACAAGCTCTCTAAACTATATTTGAATGTTAAACACACACACCAATGAGCACTTGGAATCCATGACCTACTAGGTACCATAGAGAGGCCCTTTCCTTCTTTTTTCTTTTATATAAAACACATGCACTTACTAGTACCTCAAGTTCATGACCTACTGGGTATCAAAAGAGAGGCTCCTTCTTGCACCGCTATCCTAAAAGGCATATGCTCGAACAATCATTTACTACACACTATAGTAGGTTACTAAATCAAATTTCCTAGCATCCTCTTGCGCCATTCATCATCATCATCAAGACCTTATTCTAATTAGGGGTCGGACACATGAATCTTGTTCCTCCATTCACCTCTATTGAGTATCATGGCTTCATTTAGTCCCAAAGTTTTTAATCTTTTTCTCATTACTTACATCCTTATTCTTTTGGACCCTCCACTTGCCCTTTTAGAACCTTCGACTAGTAATGCCTCACTCCTTCTAAACAATGTTTTCGGTCTCTGTTGGATATGTCCATACCATCCAAGTCTAATTACCCTCATCTTGTTACCTATTAGTGTCACTCCTAAGTTTTCTCTAATATTTTCATTCCTAATTATATTCTTTCTTGTATTGTCACTCATCCATCTCAACATCCTTATTTCGGCTACGTTCATCCTACATACATAATATTCCTTAATTGCCTAACACTCTGATTTATAAAGCACGGCCGACCTTATAGTCATCATAAATTTTCTTTCAGTTTGAGTGGCACTAGCTGATCACACAAAACTCTAGAGGCGCATCTCCATTTGTTTTAATCTTCTTGGATTCTCTGGGTAATCTTCTTCTAAATCTCTCCATTCTCATGAATCATCGATCTTAAGTATTGAAAGTAGTCTTTTACGTGGACCTTTTGGTCATCAATCTTTAATAGCACTCCACTTCCACTCTTCTCCTTACTAAAATTGCATTCAATATACTATATCTTAATTCAGATGATTTTAAATCTTAAGTTCTAATGCTTCTCTCCATAACTCTAGTTTTATATTTACACCCCTCCTTGTCTCATCAATTAAAACTTTATCATATGCAAAATAACATATACCATGTGATCTCCTCATGCAAATGTTTTGCTAACTCATCTATAATCAACACGAAAAGGTATAGGCTTAAGGCCGATTGTTGGTGCAATCCTACAGTGATAAGAAAATCACTAGTCTATTTGCTAGTGATTATAGCATTTATTATTGCTCCCTCATATATATCTTTAATTATATTTATATACACTCTTAAAACCCCTTTCTTGCTCAGTACCTACCATACTTTCTAGGTTCTTATCATAAGCTTTTTCTAAGCCAACAAAGACCATGTGGAGGTCCTTCATCCTCTCCCTATATTTCTCTATCAATTATCTAAGTAGAAAAAAAGCTTTTTATGGTAGATTGCAAAGGTATGAAACCAAATTGGTTCTCCAATAAACTCGTTTCATACTGTAACCTCTTCTCAATAACTCTTTCAAAAAGTTTTGCAATGTGGCTTATAAGTTTGATCTCCCAATAATTAGTACAGCTCTATGTATTTCTTTTATTCTTATAAATTAGTTCAACAAAGCTCTTCCTCCATTCATGTTGTATTTTCTTTGATTTTACAATCTTAATAAACAACTTTGTCAACCAAACTATCTAAGTATCATATGCTTCCAAACCTCTACTGGTATACCCTTGGGCCCCGAGGCCTTTCCTGATTTTATCCTTTGAAGGCCTCTTTTACTTCAGGTATTCTAATTATACGATTGTATCTATAATGTCCAATGTTATTTAGATTTACAGTACTTTTAATCCCCATATTCTCAGGGCAATTGTCATTAAGCAATTTTTGAAAGTAACTTTGTGTCACAACCCCGTCGGGGCCACAGCAATGATATTGTCCCGTGCGCACTCACGTGCCACGGGTTTTGCTCTTCCCCCGCATCCAGGGGAAAACCGGTCACTGCTGTGAAGGGAGGCATTCCCCCTTATAACTCAGGCCCATCACCCCCTAGCCGATGTGGAACTAACTCTCAACCATCACCCCCTCGGCCTTCTCCACTTCGCCACCCCTCACAAGGCCATGGTACCTCACGGTGCATGAGCCGGCAAGGCTAGATCTCTCCCCCTTAGGGGACACACACCCCCGTGTGACAGAGGCACACATGCGGTTAGCCATCCACCCTCGGGGTCGGGGTTTGGCTTTGATACCACTTGTCACAACCCCGTCAGGCCTACCGTGCCAAGATGGCCTGAGGCTTGGCCTTGTGAGGGGAGCCAAGATGGTCTGAGGGCGGGACGCAGGAAAGTTAGTCCCACATCGGCTACGGGGAGTGATGGGCCTGAGTTATAAGGGGGAATGCCTCCCTTCACAGCAGTGACTGGTTTTCCCCTGGATGCGGGGGAAGAGCAAAACCCGTGGCACGTGAGTGCGCTTGCTGTGGGCCCGACGGGGTTGTGACAAGTGGTATCAGAGCCAAACCCCGACCCCGGGGGTGGGTGGCTAACCGCACCGTCGCTCGTGTGGTGACACACGAGGGCGTGTGTCCCGTAAGAGGGAGATGGCTACCGTGCCAAGATGGCCTGAGGCTTGGCCTTGTGAGGGGAGCCAAGATGGTCTGAGGGCGGGACGCAGGAGAGTTAGTCCCACATCGGCTAGGGGGGTGATGGGCCTAAGTTATAAGGGGGAATGCCTCCCTTCACAGCAATGACCGCTTTTCCCCTGGACGTGGGGGAAGAGCAAAACCCGTGGCACATGAGTGTGTACGGGACAATATCATTGCTATGGGCCCGACGGGGTTGTGATACTTTGCCACCTTTGTTTGATCTCATCATCTTTGACTGGCACTATTTGGTCTCATCACTTCTAATGCACTTAACGTGATATAAGTCCATATGCTTGAAATCCCTTGAGTTTAGCCTTACTATTCTCTTAGTAACCATCTTAGCATTCTTATATTGCTCAAAGTTTTCATTATTTCTAGTCTTCTACCAAGCTGTAAAACACACCCGTTTTTCTTTAATAACTTTTTGCACTTTTTCACTATATTACTGAGTTTCCTTTATTGATTGTTTTTTACCTTTAGATTCTCCTACAATATCTTTTATCACTTTCTTAATGGACTCGGTCATATTAACTAACATGGTGTTTAATTCTGTTTCATTGTTTTAATTTCCTTCTACCATCAACTTGTTTGTGATTAATGAATTCTCCTTCCTTTTAAGTTTTATTAACACCTATTACGTTCATTTCTCTTCTTCCATCTCCTACTATAGATATCCATAATCATTGACCTACGTTATGAGATTAAACTTTTATTGGCATCACCTTACAATCCTTACACATTAATCTTTTGGTATTTTTAAGTAGAAAAAAAGTATATTTGATTTATAAGGTCCACTTTTAAAGGTCATTAAGTTTTCATCTCTCTTCTTAAAGAATGTGTTTGCTAAGGCTATGTTATATGTCAAAGCAAAATACAGGATAGCTTCCCTCTTCTTATTGCATTCTTCAATACCATACCTTCCATGTAGCTTATCATATCCTTTCCTTCTTCTTCTTTTTTTTTTTTTTTATACATATATGACCATTTAAAATTGCTCCTATAAATATCCCCTCTATGTTACGAATTTCTTGTATGACTTCCTCCACATTTTCCATAACTCTTTCTTAATTTTATCTTCTAACCCTTTTTTTAGTGTGCATTCACTTATAACATTTATGATCTTCTTGTGCAGAATAAGTTTTATTATTATAATTCTATCACTAGCTTTTTTAATGTCTACAACTTTATCCTTTAATTATTGGGCCATTGTCATTTTAAACAAACTAAACTCTCTCTCTCTCTCTCTGAGTAGTTTCCTTCCTTCATATCCTTGTTATGTTCCTCCTTGCTTGCAGGTCTTATGCCTCTTTGGTGGAGAGATTGAAACTCCATAGAACTTTGTGAGTGCATAATGGAGTTAATTAATATATGTAGCAAAATGAACACCTTAATAACAAAAGAAATATTTGTTGCTTTGATTCATCTATGGAAGGACTATTGTAAAGGCTCTCTAAAATTCAAATTGGGACAAAAACAAGTTCATTAATTGAACTTTTTGTTGGGAGTTATTAACTGAATTATTCAAGGGAAAGTTGTCGAAAAGTCTTCCTAGAATCACATGGGGATAACTTCGTTGAATTGAGAGAGAGAGAGAGAGAGAGAGAGAGAGAGAGAGAGAGAGAGAGAGAGAGAGAGAGAGAGATGTCATGTTATGTTTAAGAAATGCTAGGATTGGGCACTTCTAGCCTCACTTTCTCATGAAGGAGCACACTTTTGAATGAATCGACCCACTCATATGATCTATCTAGCCATGAATATCTCATATACAAAAAATCACGATGGTTGTATGAGCTTAACATCCTAAAGCCATGTTTTTGGGACTTAAATTTGGACCATTACTTATATAAAGTTTCTCAACATTTATTATTTGTGATAAAAAGCTACACATGTTAAGATGCTAGAATTATCATATCTGCTTATTATTTGAAATAGAGAAATGGATTGATTCAGTGATCCCTCGATCTATGCCTAACCTTTAGATGACCTAACCTATTCATCTTCTTTATCATCCCTGTTTAAGCTAGTTGTAAAAATTAATATCCATTGGATGCTTTTAGCTAGAAGGTTTTCAATTAAAATACATTTTAATTATTATCATTGCACTTTTCATACGAGAAAACTAAAAAAAACTATTTAATGGAAGCAACCAATGAGCATGAGTTTTTGCATATAGCCTAGATCTATGGAAAGGCAAGGATTAGTCTCCAAAGCTTGGTCCAAATAGCATTTCTTTGTTAAATAATATCCTTAGTCGTGTCTCTAGAAAAATTCCACGTGCTACTCGTTCATTTGACTAGCTTGTTCAATCAAGCTAGTACCTATCTCCTTATCATTTTCCAATATTTCTCGATCGAAATCAGTTGACTGGGCTCTTATAATTGCGGCATCGACAGGCAATGACCCATTCCAGATGCTTACTCACGGGGCCTGTCAGCGTGCTGCTGTTTGGCAGAGCAGCTCCATCGTCATTACCGCGGGATTTTTGCAAGTAAAAGCGCAAAAGCTGATACAACCGGCTATCTAATCTTCTTCCGGTTATTTCCTCACAAACCAAATCTTCGCGAGTCAATCTTCATTCCAACCCCTCCACCATCAAAACAACTAACAACATTTCCCGATCACTCTCCGCGGAAAAGATTCCGGCGAAGAAGCCGGAGAAAGCAGGTGATTCGCCAAGATTGGCTAGGGTTCCGGCTGCCCGGGGGCCGGGATGCTGTTCATCTCGAGCGTCGATCTGTGAGTTTTCCTTTCGATACTGTTGATTTCTATACCCGAGAAATTCGTTTGTTACAGTCAAGTTCCTGAACCTTTAGGGTTTTCTGGGAAGAGAGTTTGGATGTCCGACTTGCAAATAAAACTTTAAGAAACAAAAAAATGGGGGTGTCTTGAACAAAATTGAACCAGATCGGGAGGAAATCAATTGTCTGTAGTTACCTTGGGGCTGTTATTTGATCTGATATTTCAATAACCTTGTCCATATTTTAGGCTGTCAGTAGCAACTGATAGGATTAGTATCCATGGATGCCTCAACCACTGGTTGTTGTCTGAGTTTCCACACCCGACATTTGGATTTCTACTGAGGTTTTGAATTTGATAAGTTAAGTTGAAATTAGAAGCAAAGAACTGGAAATATTTGCAATTAATCTTGGGGCTTATCTAGATTCAGGCTTAATGCAGAAGGGAGTTGCTTTTGCTTTGTAGGGAATAAGGAATTGAGTGAACGCTAGTGCATTTCAAGTTGTACATTGTTCTTTTTTTTCTTTTTTGAATTTAATCTGTAAAATGGGGAGGAATTTTCTTGCTATTGATCATTGTAAGCATCGTACCAACTTGGGAGAAATATGGGAGATGATTGGAATGTGAATCATTTTTTTGATAAACGTGAAATCAATGCTTTTATTTTAGGTTGCAACTATATATCCTAGTATACCACGTGAATTTGATGAATTAATTATGAGAATATGTTCATTTTGGAAGTTCATAAAATGCTAGAGCCTTTTCATTCAGTTGCTTTTAATTTTTTATTAGGAACACCCAGAAACAGGATTTTAAAATATTTCTTTGATTATGTAATCGTGCACAATCGTTTTAACAGGTTTGGTGAAAGCTTCCTCACATGATGTCAAGACCCATGGTGCTAGTTTTCCTGCTGATGATACTCATAATCACATCCCAGTTTGAGTGGAAACAACAACTTGTGAGTGAACTGGATTCCAGTCCGAGTGTTTTGCACAAACAGCAAAATATTTTAAAGAAAGAAGAAGCTGTAAAAGAGAAGGTAATTATTCGATATATGACTTCCTCTGCTGTTTTCATGAGATGATTATTATCTCTTGGAATGGGCTGATCTGTTCAGGAATGTTGTGATATATTTATTAACTCAACCTGCAATTTGGCTTGACATCTGGATGCTTCCTTAACTATGTACTTGTTTTGGTCCTTTTGGTTGTAATGCTAGACAACATGCACATACACAAATGTGACTGCTCACGTCAGCATTTGCAAATAAATTTGACATTTCCTTGTTGTATATGAGGAGTTTTTGGAATACTGTTGGAGGAATGCTTGAACACCCTGTTTTGGCAATGTGCATATATTTGCTTGGTTATGAAACTCTAGAAGAGACACGAGCATGCTTCCTTGTGAAACAATTGAAATACTTACTAAATGTATATAAATACGAGCTGTTCTTTCATGATCCAGCCACATGTATCTATACTCCATCCTCAAATGTATTGGATAATTGTATTTGCAAATTTCCGCTTAGTATGATAAGTGAGAAGAAGAATCTTGAATTGGATAAGCTTTTAGAAATGATGTTTGATTTCAAGATTTTGATGGCTTGGGACCTTTGACATCTTTATCTCTTAGTTTCAAGGTTCAACAGTTCAACAGCAGCTAGAAAAGGCATCCTCTTCATGCTTAGCATATGAATATCTGCTCTCCTTCCCATCCCAAATGAAAGAGATTGTTTCTTACTGATTGAACAATATCACATTGACTAGAAAATTTGTTCAGAAATGTCAAAGAAAGGGATGACTTAATCATCTAGGAAGAGATAAAAGAAGGCACTAGTGATTATAAAGGATTATCTTCTGTTTTCTTAAGGAAAAGTTGAGAATCATTGGAAAGGTTAAAGGAATGTAAAGGGCGAGAACTGCCTACATTGAGTGCTACACACATGTAAACAGGAGCACTCGTGCATAAGAAGGCAGAGATTTTACATGTTTGTTCACACATGCATTTACCAAGTATGAAAAGGAAAACAAGGAAAGAGAAGGCACTGGAACCCCCTTGACTTGGTACAGAAGAAGCAGCTGGAACCCAGGTTCGAAGTGTCCACAGCCCCCACCAAACCTTCTCTAGGTGAAGAGTCCATGACATCTTCAGTACTTCCAGCAAAGTTGTTTAAAACGGTAACTGGGTTTTTTTCTTCTTTGTCTTTTTTTCTGGGTAGAAAGGAAACAAAATCAACTTCCTTACCATGATAACACTGGAGTACACCTTGACATATACCTCATCCATTCTCAAAACTGAATATACCTTTGTGCATCAGGTTGCAGCTATATCTTCCATGAAAATGGGGCTTATTTTGTCAGGGGATAATCCATTGATATAACAACAATACTGTCAAGGGTTCTCCTTCACATTGATGCTAACCACCTGTGGAGAGGCCCAATTTTCTAGAGAAGCCATTTCTAAATCAAATTTTGATATCCTTAGCCAAGATTGACAATGATTTTTGAGTTGTAAACTCACTTATCATAGACTTCTAAATTTCATATGTCTGTGCATCCAAGAGTAGGTTAAGAACCTTGAGTTATGTTTACATGTGATCTGTTTCCATGGACCATTTACCTTATCTTTTGTAATGTGCAAAAAAAAGCATAGACATGTGATCTGTTTCCATGGACCTTGTGCAGGACATTTAGAGAAGTCCCAGCAAGACCTCATATACTTTTGTTCTTCCTGAAACACGAAATATAGGTAATTGGACAGAGGATGACAAATCTTTACGTATCCCTGGAAAGCTCCATGAGTACTCAGAAAAATTTCAATCAGAAAACAATAAAGGGCAGCCCCGGTGCTCTGATTGTTTTCAATCAGAAAGCAATGGTGGACAAAAAAACCAGACCACTCTGCCATGGATGAAGAAATGATGCCTTGTTTTCCTTCACAAAGCATACGTGCTTGCTAGTGTACAAGGCTTCCTTTGCAGCATACTAAGGTGTTTAAGATATTAGAAACCCTTCAGTAGAGGTTAGAACTTCTCACATTACAACTAATTTTTTTCCCTACCTCTCTCAAAACCACAAAATAACAAAATCCAGTCAGTTTTGTCTTTGCATCTGATTCTGAATCAGTGCTTTATGTGGCAGACTATGAGCTGCTTGGGCTACGCTCTCATATTACGATTCATTTTTTCCCAACTTCAAATTTCTCTTGAAACCCGAAAATAACATAACAAAATCCAGGGAGTTTTATCTTTGCATCTGATTCTGAATCAGTGCTTTATGTGGCAGAATATGAACTGCTTGGGCGTCAATTAAATAAGACTGCAGCCAACCACCTTTGCAATTTTGTATTTTGTGATTAAAATATGATAACTTTTGGATAAGTGCAAATAGCAGTATTTATGACAGTCACTAGGTGCTCAAGTTCGAGCTCATTCATTTTTCTTCCCTTCAACATTCTTATGATTTATCTTTGTCTCTCCCATTCCTCCCTTCTCTCTCTCTCTCTCTCTTCTTCTTCTTCTTCTTCCCCCTTTTTTCCTCTCATTCTTCTGCCAGGCAATGGCAAGGTATCCTCTACCTTTCTCCCCTCATTCATTTGCTTTTGCTTCTCCCTTTGCTCTTTTGTCAGTAGCAGTACATCTTGTGAGGCCATCACACGATATGTTTTGGTCGGTGTTGGTGTTGGTGGTTGATTGGTTACATGCGAATTTGATGGATATTAAGAAGTTTGACTCTTGTGGATAAATTTAGCTGCATAGGAGGCTTTCTTTTGTTGGTGAGAATCCTGTTGCTTGTATGATTTTTTGGCATAGAGGTTATTTAGCATTGCAGTTCCATGTGAGACATCATTCTCTAGAAGGCGGGCATCTTCTTTCTTGCATGAATTTGTGAGAAAAACGAGTGAAAACCCCTTGGTCTCACATCTTTATTCTTGATCTTTTTCTCTATTTTGATCATGAATCAGACAGTATATTAGTGACTGCATGGATCAAGAGGCCTGTTTTTAACTTTAGTCAGTTAGAAGTCATGATAGAGCTCTTCGCTTTTATAGAGAATGAAGCACGCGAATTTGTAGAGCTTGCAAGAAGACTTCTGTCTGATCAACTCTGTTATAGTTTATCTCCTTCTCGAATGATAGTGTTGTTAGATTGCTTCGCATCTCCAACCTTGCCTATCTTAAGAACACAGTTCTCCTGTTACTGCTTATTAGTGTTTCACCCTCTCTGTTTGAAGATTTAAGTGGAAAGTTAGAAACACTACGAATCTCCCTTTCATCATCTGATGGTTCAGCCTCCTTATATCCCTTAAGCAATAAAGAGAAATGGGTAATTTTATGCAAGCTGTTTGGAGTTCTCTCTTAAAATTTTTCTGTTCTCCTTTCATTGCTTTCATTACTTTGGTCCGGAAGTTGTTTTCTTCCTTTTGATCTGGAAGGGGACCCACCCTGAACTTGGTAGTAATTAGTCACTAATCTATTTTTGGTGGAGGCTGATGCTGGATTTACATCTGATCATTGTATTTTATCCTAATCTTTTCTCAGGAGAGTAGGTTCACAATTTTTTGTTAAGTATATTTCAGAGTTCTGTAATGATCTTTTCTCATCCTGATTGCTTTTCCAATGAACACGGAAGTTCAATTGAGGAGCCATATAGGAAAAGCTAAAAATAGATTATCTTCCGAGTGATTTAGTCATATTTTTACCTTGTGAAGATCTTTTTCCTGTTTCAGATCATCTTATCTCAAGAAAAGAACATTCAGCGGCTCAATGAACTTGTGCAGCGTCTTCAGGAACAATTACGACAATGCAGAGGCGGCAACATTACACTGAATAGCAGTGAGAGTTCCCCAACAGTAAATGTAATTGAGCTTGAGCGGCAGCAGATTCTGGAAGATTAGTTCTTCCATATCTTACAAATGATTCAAACTCTCTTACTTTTCAAATCATTATTGTAAAAAGTCTTATGCAGTGTGCGTGTCCGAAACCAGTTAGCAACTCTCTGAGTTTAGCTTCCATTTAACTCTATTATTCAGAGTGACTTGACATATCCACTGAAGATCAAGCTTCCAATGCGGCAATGCACCCTCCAATCTTTCTTTGGTTGTTAACGTCTGTTGGTTGTTTGCGTATGCAGCGGTTTCGTTTTGAGGTGGGTGGTACTGGCTGTGATTTGGTGAACTTATAGTCCTGGTGAAGATCACGCGTGTAGATTGCAACAACAAGTGCACCATCACCTCACATTGTATCAAAGCTGATATTGGCTCATTGTCGTCATCATCTGAGTGGCTGTGGAACAACTCATAGTTGCCATTAAACAGAAGAAGCTTTGGTTAGAAAACCTTTTGGGCTGCTTGGTGGTAATGCATAACTGTTCATTGATAACGCTTTCCATGGACTGGCTTGTTCAGAGTTTTTATGTTCTGTCACAGCTCTGAGCTTGGCTATTCTTGTCTCAAAACTGCCAATACTAGTGGTTGACGGTATTTTGAGCCATGGGTCTGTAGTGTTGTGTAGTTCAATATGCTGCTGGTCACAATAATCTTTGCATTTTCTTTTACTTGTTTTCAGTCTGAGATTCACTCAGTCCATCAAAGAGCGCTGTTTGTCATATATAGCATTAAAACTAGGATTAAGCCTGACAGTGGATGGTCAGAGTGGAGATGGGGAATTGGAATCTTGATGCTGAATTTTGGCTTCCCAGGGAAACGTACGAACTTGTTATGTTTCACTAATAAACTTAGTACGTTCTAAGAGAGAAAGCTCTTTCTTCTTCTTCATTTTTTCTCCCTTACAGAGGAAGAATTTCAAATAAAATCACTCTACACTTTTAAATTTAAAAATCTAATCCCTGGCCAAAGAGAAAGTGGCGGCTCAAACCTGTATCCAAGTATACTTCAAGGGAGAAGTCGAGCTCATTGTAATTGTTCCACCTTTTATATGCCTAGTAGTTTAGAAAGTATGCGGATCAGGTGACCCTAGCATCTGAAACGGTATGCATTTTATTCCCGGGAAATGACCGGTTAGGATTCTTCAATTGTCATGGGCTTTTATTTACAAGATTTTTAAACCCAAAACAATCAAATGAATGGGCCAGAGTCGGCTCAGGACTCGACCCATGTATTTGGGCACGCGCGTAAAAGGCACCAATTCCAATAGTTTCCCGAATCTTGCTCGAGGGAACTCCTCGTTGAACCGAAATGAAATGGAGGTCTAATTTTGAACGACCAGCTACAGCAAAAGTGGGGCCAGTTCGTACAGAACCCGGCAGTGTTAGATGGGTCCCACTGTACTTTAGCTGTCGGAATAAACGTCCGCCCAAGTAACTTTTGATTTTGCTCGGCCGACGACCTTATAGACGCAAAAGCCCACATAAATATCCACCCAGACGAGGCCAGTCTCACTTTCTCGTCTCCTCTGCCCGTAAACTAGCACCAAAATCCCATATGGAGCGTTTATGGATTTCCTCCTCCCTTCCTCATTCCCATTTCTCTCCTTCTCTCCTCCACTCAAAACCCCAATTCGTCTCCCCTTCCCTCAAAATCTCGTCGGAATCTGACAGCCCTACTCACCCTTCTCGGCATTCCGACACTATCCGCCGCCCCCACAACCCCACCGTCAAAACCCCAACCCCAGAGCCTAAAATTCCTACCAATGCTAACCCCAATATCTCCACAAATCCCCTTCGTAAGCTCGTCAATCCCTCCAAGTTTTCGAATTATTCGAACAATCTCCCAGAAAAACTATGGGTTCCGAGTAAAATCTCTCCCCCGCCACTTCCTCCCTCAATAACTTCGGTAGAACCCGTAGATGAAGAGGGAACTAGTGTTTCGTCCGGGGCAGATTCTGGGCCTCCACCGGAACCTGAATTCCGGCAAGAAGGCAAGATATTTGTCGGGAATCTTCCTCTCTGGATTAAGAAGAACGAAATTGCTGAATTTTTCCGTCAATTCGGTCCTGTAAAGAATGTCATTTTGATAAAGGGACACGACGATCCGGAAAGGAATGTGGGGTACTGTTTTATCACTTATGGTGGTCCTACTGCTGCTAACTCTGCTTCGAAGGCGGTGCAGTTGGACGGAATTGAGTTTCATGGGAGAGTTTTGGTGGTTAAGTTGGATGATGGTAGGAGATTGAAGGCGAGGGCAGCAGAGAGGGCTAGATGGGTAACGGGGTCTGATGAGAAGGAGTACAGGTCTAAGTGGCATGAGGATAGGGCGAATTCAGGCAAGGAATTCCGGAAGGTTCTCGAGACTGAGCCGGATAATTGTAAGGCCGTTGTATTGGCATTTGAAAGGGTTAAGAAGGTACATTGTCTTATTTTTTGAGTTTTGGCGCTTGAGTTTTTGTTCTTTCGAGTTTTCTTGCGCAAACTGTGGTTCCGTGAATTATAGTCTTAAATGAATGTTACTCGTGTTTTACGCTTTGCCATCTGCCACATTGTACCGTTTCCTCATTGTTTCCGTTTTGCTTGGGCAATTCATTTTCTCGAAAGTTTGATGTCTATTGCATCTGTTTAACCCTTTGATTTTTATTATCTTTTTAATGGCATTTCTTAAAAAAAAAAATTCGTCTATTGCTTTGTTTATTTTTTTACTCGTAACTTTTTAGTGCTACTTTTCGATTTTTATGTTGATTGCTAGTTTATCTCTTTTGACATGGGAAGATATGTGGGTTAGTTGGAAAGTTTCCAAAATATAAAATGTTTTACGTTTCCATTATATTTCCCTCTTAGCAATTGTCAAGCTAAGGAAGCCTATCCAATCCTGTAATTTTGATGGTGGTAATGGCTGTTTTTCGTCTTTGTTTTTATGGAAAGCATTCCTAGAGCCAACCTGATGCTAATTTCTCATCCACATTTAGATGGATGGAATTGGCATTCACGTTGAAATGATTAGAGGTAGGCAAATTTAAACCTGCTGGAGGCTTGGAGAGATCACCCTATCCAATTTGGATAGAGGCTCACACTCTTGGCGGGGAGTGTTTAGTAATCTGATATTTTGAATCCCCTAACCACGTAATGGAACTGCAGGCTTTCATGTATTCATGGGTATGCTTATGCAGATAATTAATTTACTCGTATGCAGTTCTCTCACTTAAAACCTTTTACATATGCTAATAAATGCTTATGGACATCTACATTATATTGGAACATTCTTTTTCTGTGTACATATACTTGTGTTTGAGCATGTACATGAAATGCATCTTTATTAAACAACTGTGTATTGTCACTTTCTGTTGTAATTTCTGCTAGTACTCTTTCAATCATTTTTATTTTTTCTATTACACTTTCAGCCTTCTAGAGGAGAGTTTGGGTTAATGGTGAAGTATTACGCAAGGCGAGGGGACAAGCACAATGCACGTGCAACTTTTGAAAGAATGCGAGCAAGGGGAATAGAACCGAGTTCATATGTCTATACTAAGTAAGTGGATACTTTACGAAATGGTGGTTTTGTTACTATCTTAATGCTGACCGGAATGATGTGCATGAGTTGGATGGATAAAATAGTCACTTAAATTTTCAGTGGAGTTGGTACCTCATCATATGCACCAAAATTCTAACTTTTTCATCATCATCATTATTTCTATTTTGTGGGCAACTTTTTGGCTATGAATAATACTGGATATGGATTCTTTAAACCTCACAATCTGACAAGTAGAAGAGTTATGGATATTGACTTCTTAAAGAAAAGACATGGTTTTATAACAATATTTCTTACTGGAAAATTATTCAGTAGATCCAAATTAGGGTAGTTCTACCATAACTTATTAGCGATTTTCTTTCCCACATTGAGGGTAGTTCATTACATGCAGCCTTATTAACGCTTATGCAGAGGCTAGAGATATGCGGGGAGCATTGTCTTGTGTTGAAGAAATGAAGTCTGAGGGTGTTGAGATGAGTTTGGTGACATATAGTGTTATTGTCAAAGGCTTTGCTAATATTGGTGATACTGAGTAAGTGAAGGCTATTTCTAAAATTGATTTCCCTTGTTTTCTCTGTTATTTAATGTACTTTTTCTAGAAATGGAAGTAATATCTTGTTGTCTTTCCCTAATACTCTCCCTTTTCCAATCAAAGAGCTGCAGATAAGTGGTTTAAGGAGGCAAAGCAGAAGCACGCAACCTTGAACAATATCATATATAGTAACATAATCTATGCACATTGGTGAGTAATTGTAGTTGGATCCAGATCACAATTATCATTTGTATTCTTTAGTTCTGGCTTTGCAGTTCTACATTTATTAGGTCTGTGTCAATACTACCTGTGGCAGACTTGCTGTTGAGTTGAAAGAACCACAAATAATGTATCTGTATCTTGGTGTTACTGTACATTTAGTTTTCTTTTTTAGGTTTATTATCCCTATACCAAGTTGCCAGTTTACTAATCTGAATTGAAAAGTGCTCTCTCTCCTTGTAGATGAGTGTAGAAAGGTCTAGAAGGGTTGTAATTATCTCCTCATTAGCCACCAAAATTCGCAATTGGAAAGTGACCCTTTTTTAGGGTTCTGTTGTCATTCATCAGCCTTTCATTTTCCTTTTCTTTTTCCTAGGCAAGCAGAAACTTATTGGTATTTCTTGAGTTGAAGTTGTTCTAGGAAGTTGTCACCGGTGATTTGATCATGAGAATGCCGCATTCTTCTATAAAAGGAGAAAAAAAAGAAAAGAAAAGAAAGAAACCATGGATAGTTCAGATATCTTTTCCTGTAGCTACCTGAATGAAAAGGGAAGAACCCTCGTAAGGAATTGACAATCTCTGGCAGGATCTCTTAAACAAATCCTGGTCCTTCTTTCAATATGAATTTTAATAACTGTAGCATGTACTATAGACCCTTGTGGTCTGCCCCTTCCCTAGGGGCCACATATGTGGGAGCTTTGTGCCCCACTGGCCTTTCAGCATGTATTTTCCTCTTCTTCCTTGTTGGCCTTGTACTAAATAGGTACCTGTTCTACATGATATTCTGTGGATTTTGGTAGGTTGATGCTCTATATATTTAGTCGATGAATGGTCTACATGGGAGTTTTGTGGGCTCTTGGCGTAGACATTGACAGCCTCATTTTACAGGGTCCTCTTAAGTGTGTCCCTATTTGTGTATTTCTTGTACAGGTGCTCAGATTCTCTTCTTGATAATTCTTTAGAGAGGGAACTGGGTATATATGAATTGCATTGCTGCGGCATTCTTGGCTGTTCTCGTGTTTGATTGCCATCCGTAATGACATTGGCAAATATGGGTGTGAAACTCTCCTTAGACTTTGTGCACATTAGGCTAGAGAAACATATCTTCCCATATTCTATTACACTAATCCCTTGCTTGAAAGCTCCTGCTTCCATTTGCACTTTTTAATTTAATTTGGGAGGAGATAGTCAATTAAGTGCCATCAAGTTTCTGTGAGGATGCATAACTCAGAAGTATTAAGTACTGCACGGATGTTGAACATCACAAACAGTTTTCTTCATCTAGTTTATTGGTTCTTCCGAATTGTCAAATTGTTTGATTAACTTCTGCTGAGCCTTTTCCTTTAAAGGTTGTTGAGATACAGTGAGGTTTTAGAGTAGACACTTAGTACCACTGATACTTTTGTTGGCTAAACATTGTTCTTTAACTTGTCATACTTGACTACCTTGCATTTATTTTTAATTTTTTAATGGGACCTTGCGGGATTTTCTGGAGTGAGTATTTTTCTTTTCTAATTTACTGCTTTGATTCTGCGCTGCATCTCATAAAGCTGCATGATTGTGGTTATGATGATCATCCATTTCTTTAGCTAGGTGCCCATTGCTTGTGCCACTATATTACCAGTAATTGTCTAGACAACTAGAGTTAACCTTTTCTCACATCAGTGACTGAAACTGACGTTTTTCATCTTCTCATTGTTAGTGTCTAGAGATGGTATGAGATGTCCCTTGAAAAGCTAATCAAAGGAGGTGATGGATTTTATTAGACATTATTCGTTTGTTCAGCTTTCTTCTTTGCATGCTTGGTCCCGTCTTCTGAATCTCTTCTCTTTATTGCAATGACCTTTGACAATGTCACCATAAAAAATCCTATGAGAGTGAGTGCACAAAAGACATCTATGGCAAAATTCTCACCTTGTTTGTGATGGCTTTGGAATTTTGGATTTGATTTGCATGTATTTCTTGAGCATTTATTGTAGGATCCTACAGGATATAGTGAAATCTCGGAGCAAGAAACTTTAGCTAGTGTCTCAATTCTTATGCCCTGGTTGTTTTCCAATGTGGTTCTTTTAGTTACATCATCTCAATGAAATATTGATGAATGGTTTTCCCGTGTATGTTTTTTCTTCAGATGTTTTATTAAGCTTATTAATCTCTGGAGCCCTGGTAGGTGTACAAGCCTTAAGCAGGAGAAAGAAGCTTGCGGCCTTACTTTTTCATGCATGGTGAATTATTTTGTAGATCAAAGCTGTTCATTTGGTTCTTCATACCAGAAATGAGCAACCAGTGTAAATAAATGCATTTGGATGATCCTGGCCTTGTTTTGGGTCTTTGAAAAAACTAATAAAAAGGAATGGTTACTACTTTTCTATCATGAAAATTGACTCTAAAAGCATCCAATGGATATGAAATTTGATCTCTAGCATATCTAAACCATTCCAAATATGATGAATAGCTTAGATTATAGAAGAAAATTTCATGATCCTTGAAAAAAAGGGCATGTACTTCTTCACTCTCTCAAAAGCATGTATGCTACTGGGACTCTAATATCTGCAATATCTCCATAGCTTAAGTAGTTACGGGTTGTGCCTCCAAAATAGTTCACTACGACTCTTACCCAATGACCTATATCTTGTGGGGCTATGCTATAATGGTTTGGGAAACGACTTAACGTAACTCTTACATTACACGGCTGATTTTTCTTAAGGTCTTATACCTTAAACATATACCACTAATACACTGCCTATCCATTGAAGCTGGCGGACCTACACATACGTGATAGTTTTTTGTTCATGTATGATGAGACATGCTGGACTTGAGCCTTAAACCATTTATTGGCAGTGCCAAAGATGGGTGCACAAAGAAGTTGTTCATTTCTTCTAACTTCAGGAAGTGGCTCTCATTTGCTGCAGTCACCACTTCTCCTTAGAGGTTCTGATGGGGACCATCATCCCACATTTTTTTTTAAAGTTATAATTTAGTTTACTTTAAATATTTACCACTAAGGGTAGGTTTCTTATTTTTTTGTGACTTAAGTAGGGGCAATTTTGTCTTTTTTCCAGATTAGGGTTGGATGTCCCCTACTTAAGATCTTTGTCTCTTTTGTGTAAGTAGCTTCTGATGAATAATGAATGAAAATTTCATTAGACTAGGTGGATTCCTCGTTCTAGCTTTCTTTCTCGTGGGTGTGAAGCCACGTTCGAAACAAAGGCCGAATTACTATTGTTTCATCCTATTCTTTAAGTCAGTACTTTTCTACCTTGTCTATTGACGGATAATTTCTGAGCTGCGTGTGGTTACGTGAGTTGCGTTAGTAATAATCTATAATTCTTATTCTGCATTAAATTCTTGAACCCTAGATCCAAAGCTTAATCAGGATTGTTCGTCAGTGACGATTTGGATTGAAACTTAGATCTTACCTTTAATCTTTAGAGATTTGGGGCAGTTTGCAAATCCTGTAACTCATTGTAGGCTGTTCATGCTAATTAAGACTGATTTTCTATTAGTGCTCTTAGTAGTTTAATTTATATTTTCTTATTTAAGTTAATTCTGATACGATCTCAGCATATAGATTAGGTCATTTGTGCATGCTGTCCTACATCAGGTTCCTTGCTCATGAATAATTTGGTTACGTTTTTCTAGGGATCTTCATAAATGCATATCTTTAATGATTGGCTATTGTAGATTATAAATGTTGGCCTCACTGTTTTCTTGTATTATTACATTCCCTTTATTCAACATGCATTTTTAATTATAGTCAGACCACACGCCTGCTTCTAGTGAGAAAATGAAACAGGTCTTCCAGTTATGAGATTAGTGTTGTTGATGTTTTGTAACATAATGCAGTCAAATGGGTAATATGGTTCGTGCTGAAGTGTTGGTAAAGGAGATGGAAGAAGAAGGAATAGATGCATCCATTGACTTGTACCACACAATGATGAATGGTTATACCAAAGTCCAAAATGAAGAAAAATGTTTGATTGTGTTTGAAAGAATGAAGGTAAACTTTTAGAGAAAAACTACTATTGATTTGCTTTACTGTTTAAATTGAAAAATGGCTTTTTTTATTATTTGTTTTATTTTTATAAATGTAGTGCTACTCTTTTAAAAGGATGAACATAAAGCCTTAAAACACTTTCCCATTTATAAACAAGTCAGAGTTTTGTTTCTGTTTTCTTTTACAGGTGAGGCTCCTACCAATGTTTTAAGATGAGGGATTTTACAGTCTCTAATATTATTTGCCAGTACAATAATTGTTTCTTTTCTATGCTTATCAGGAAAAGAAGAAAAAAGCAATGCTAGGTCCTCAGTGGGAAAATATGGTTTGGAGAGAATCAAAATGCTGGGGCCTTCAGCAATTCTTTTGAGAGTTGGTTGTGTGCCTTGTTTCTATAACCGCGAGATTGTGGGTTCAATTCCAAAAGTGATCAATAGAACAAAGAAAGACTTAGCATACTTGTCTGCTGCCGAACACTTGTTCAATAGCTTCCGGTTCATTCCATCAAATCTAAATTAGGGCCTTGATTTGAGCTTTTAGCAAAAAGGCTCTACGAGGACAAGGAATCATGTCCTTGATGATAGAGACTAGTAGAAGAGGTCAGATTAATCATGGATTTGGTGAAATTCATTAGATCTGCAATTTTTAGTGCTTGAGAAGAACATTTGCTTCTAAGACATAAATTACAGCTTGTATCTTCCCTACAAGGAAGTGATGTGAGTGCAGAAGAGAGAGAGAGAGGGAGAGAGAGAGAGAGAGAGAGAAGAGATGATGTTTCTTTGGAATCAAAGGAAAGACCAGTCTCTTTAGAATTTTTGTTTTTCTTTCATTTTATATTTCATACCATGTTCAGAAAATTAAAAAAGTAGAGAAAATAAAGAAAAGAAATGATGTTTTTTTGGAATCAATGATCAGTCTCTTGAGAATTTTTGTTTCATTTAATTTTCAATTTCTTTCCAGCTTTAGAAAATTTAAAATATCATGAATGCTGCAGAGGATTATCTTGAAAATGGTTTGATTGTTCTTGACTTATTGATAATGTGTCTCTGTTCTATATGAAGGTAGATCAGTCATTTATCTTCTTTTGTAATCATGTCTCATACACTATCTAATGTAATAACAAAGAAACACACGAGTCATTAACTGACCTGGTTCGAATAGGGTCTCCCTTGGTCCAATTCTTGCCTGTCTGAATTTTTTCCAACTACATCAATCATAATACTTTTATTTTCTTACTTGTCCTCACCAACTTGGTTTTAACTTGATCAAGTTTTAAATTTGAGGTTTTGAACACTCTTGGGATCATCGTAATTATTCATTTAGTAGCATAGAGGCTTTGTTTTTATTTACTTGTGAATAACTTAGCATTTGACGTCAAGAGATACTCATGTGCGTTGGATCCAGGATCATGACCTGAGCTTTATTTTCATGCTTGCATAGTTGTTTGTTTTATTATATCATTTACCACTTACAGTTCGGTACAAATATTGCTGCAGGAATGTGGGTTTACTCCTTCAATAATCAGCTATGGATGTCTTATTGGTCTCTATATAAAGGTAAGGCTATTTGGTTTCTTTTCATTGTAGTCTTGATATTAGCTTCTGCCCATTCTTTCCAAGAAAAATAAGACATCATGTTTTCATGCTTTAAATAAAGGGTGGCCCTGGTGCACGAAGCTCGCGCCTATGCGGGGTCCGGGGAAGGGGCTGACCACAATGGCCTAAAGTACATAGCCTTACCTTGCATTTTGCAAGAGGCTGTTTCCACGCCTTGAACCTGTAAATCATTGTAGCAAAATGAATGCAGTAAACGAGCAATCATAGATGCACGAAATTCTATTTCCTGACGTATTATTTTACACCATTGTTTCTTAATCTGCAAGCAGATGCTACAATGGACTGAAGGAACCTTTTAGTGAAAACTCATTGAGACCCTTAACTAGCTCCCATGACATCAGTCTGACTGTTGAATGTTTCTCTTTCAGATGGGAAAAGTTTTCAAAGCGGTAGAAGTTAGCCAAACAATGGAATCGTGTGGAATAACACATAACAGATATACTTATTCTATGCTGATCAACAGCTTTGTACAGCAAAAGGATTTTGCTAATGCATTTGCCATTTTCGAGGACATGCTAAAAGTGGGGTTAAGGCCTGATGCTGTCCTCTACAATAATATTATTGAAGCATTCTGCATGATGGGTAACATGGATCGAGCCATTTGTATTATTGATGAGATGCAGAAGGAGAGTCATAGGCCTTCCTCTAGAACATTTACCCCTATAATACGTCATTTGGCTGAAGCTGGAGAAACGGAAAGAGCTTTAGAAATTCTTGATATGATGTGGCAAACTGGATGTCCTCCAACGGTGAAGGCTTTCAATGTTCTTATTGATGGCCTCACTGAAAAGCAATGGGTAAACACTAGTTCGTTTAATTTAAAGTTGCAAACAGTTAGTATCTGGAGCTGTATTTATCTTTGGCAAATTTGTGCAGATGGAGAAGGCTATTGAAATAATTGATGAGATGTCAGCAGCTGGGATAAGTCCCAATGAGTGTACCTATACCACCATCATGAAAGGTTATGCTTCTCTTGGAGATACTGGGAAAGCTTTTGAGTACTTTTCAAAAATTAAAGAAAAAGGTCTCAAGCTTGATGCACTTTCTTATGAGGCATTAGTCAAGGCATGTTGCAAGGCAGGCAGGATGCAAAGTGCTTTGGCGGTCACGAGGGAAATGAGTGCTCAAAAGATTCCTAAGGACACCTTTGTCTATAACATACTAATTGATGGGTATGGCTCCTTTTGCCGATTGGAATACTTGACTTTGTCCCGGAGTTGACTTGTATTTCTTTGCAAATTCTCTTTGAAAAGTATGGTATCCAATTTAACTTAATGCACAGTTATCCATACAAAAAAGAAGAAGGGAAAGTTCGTTACATCTGTCAGTTGGAATAATAGAATTGGTGGAGGTAAATAGTCATTCCCAACATAATGTACTTTTCTTTGCAAGTATGGCCTATAACTGTCTGTTTATTGAGCAGATATAAACTCTGAATCTGTAAAAAGAACACAATTTTTTTTTGCTCGTTGTAACATTTGATATGTTCAGCTTGGGCTGTCTATATCTTTCCATCTGAGAATCAAAAGCTGTTGCCCAATAGGTATGGTTGTTGAAGTTGGTACAATCAAATGTTGAAGAAATAGTCTTAAGCTTGATGCTTCTGGAAAAATCTGATAGAAATCCATTTGTGGAACTATGGAGAAGGGAAATTAGGATACAAACAAAATGAGAGCTCAACATATGCTGAGTTGTTAATTAGAGAACTTGGACCTTTGACTATAGTTGGCACTGAACAAGTTCCAAATTTCAAGTACCAATTGGTGATCCTGAGGAGAACGATCAGAGATTGTGGTTGCTCTAGCAAACCCTTTATTTATTTCTTTGCTTCTATATTCAACTTTATTCAATGCTTGAGTTATTTTGCCTTTAGCAGCTGAGATAATTTTCCAATTCCTGCATCTGATTGCTCCCAGTAAGACGTAAGGAAGAATTTTGCTTTCTCTGGAAATTGTGTTTTAAACTTTGAGCTAATATCTCAGTGTCTAGTGCTTGTGGTCACTTCCCTGCTGTGAGTAAATAAATGACAACTATATTTTACTCTTTGATGAAAGTACATGGCCGACAGTGTTACTTTACTCTCCTTTTGAAGAAATTTTCATATGCATGTGAACCAGGATCTTGGGATTACATTAGCTCTTTCATGACTTTTTAATTAGAATGCATAATTGAAACATGATGAGTTCGCAGACTAGCATGTTATCCCAAATGGGTGGGCTCCTTTAAGTTTCAAATCTGGAAGCAATGGACTACATTCCATTTCCTTGAGGTTCTCTTTGTTGTTCTTTCCTCACAAGTTTGCTTATATTTGCATATTCTTCTGTAGATGGGCTCAAAGAGGCGATGTGTGGGAGGCTGCCAGTCTGATGCTACAAATGAAGCAAGATGGTGTCAATCCAGACATTCATACATACAAATCATTCATAAATGCGTGTTGCAAGGCTGGCGATATGAAGGTAAATAGTTTTGTTCTAGTTTAAACCTTGGCTTCTCTTTATGCAATATGATACAATATATCTACTTAAAAATTGAGTTCACCGAATTATGTAACAACAATACAGCACAGCTATTTAGGCACCTAATTACTCATAATTAAACAGAAGGTGGAAATAGAGGTGAAAGTTAACTTGCATCCAAGTAGGAATAGTCGTGTACATTTTCAGACCATATGCATGTCTGGTTATCATGCTCTTTTTGGTGGCCCCTTTTTTCCTAGATTATGTTACAGAGTTAATCTTTTGGCAGAGGAAATGCATTTCATTTTTCTGAAAAATGACCAACCATCCTTTCTGAAATAATTTTAGATGCCTATAATTTTCTGAGAAAAGCATGGAACTGCTATTGTCACACAGGTTAAGAGGGCTTATGTCATCTTCCTACAATTTGTTAGTATTTCTTCGATACCCATAATCAGATACCAAAGATTGACATGTTGTCCTTGTAGAGCAGGAATCTCATCAAATGGATAAATGGCTTTTGCAGCTCTTTTGATAGAATTTTGATTTTCTTTTAAGGTCCTCATGCATTTGGTTTCTTCAGTTTTGCAATCGATAACAGCTTGCTGAACAAATTTCAGAAAATTTGGGTAGAATATATTTGAGAAAATTATTATGGATTTTGTTGTCTTTTCTTATGGATTTGTCTGTCTTCAGAGAGCAACAAAGGCTATTGAAGAAATGAAAGCTGCAGGTGAGAAGCCGAATATAAATACCTATACAACATTAATACATGGATGGGCGCGTGCATCACTTCCAGAGAAGGCTTTGAGATGTTTTGAGGAGATGAAGTTGGCTGGACTGAAACCAGACAAAGCTGTATACCATTGCCTACTGACATCATTACTGTCAAGGGCTACTGTTGCTGAGGAATACATTTACTCTGGGATCTTGAACATCTGTAGAGAGATGGTGGAATGTGGCTTGACTGTTGATATTGGAACTGCAGTCCACTGGTCAAAGTGTTTGCACAGGATAGAGAGAACTGATGGGGAACTCACTCAAGCCTTACAGAAGACCTTCCCTCCTGCTTGGAATTCACTTTCAACTCTTGAGGCTAATTACGATCACACAGACCAAGAATATCCTGACATCAGTTTTGATGGAAATGACAGTGAATAGAAATCACTAGAGTGAAGATGACTACAACGATGCTGCTGCTCTTGCTGGAGATAATGACCATAGATTCTGGTTTTTACTTGTGAGCTGGAAAGGAGTTTATATTTTGGAGAAGCACAATAGCGGCTGCAGTAAATGCAGAACCAGCCTCCGTCTTTGTTATGAATCTAAAAGGTATGTAATGACATTAGACAGCCATGACGTAAGCCTCTGCTTCAACATGCTTTTATCATTTCTGACTTATTCTAGTATTCTTTAAATAGTTATTTCTCCAAGCAAGAACCTAAATTTATGTTTCCAGGGGATGGCAATACCTAATAATATCTCAACTTCCTTGGTGTTTCTTTCAACTCTTTACTTTTGAAACTGTGGAATCTGGAAGTCTGCAGTTGACTGGTTTATCAGATCTGAAGGCATTTCTGTTCTAAGGTATAGCTTATGTGAGCATGCACCTGCAATTTGCATCAGTCGTTTTCTCTATGGAACTGACTTGTCATCCAACTGAAGCTAAAAAATGGCGTAATGCTAATAAGAAAGTGGTATGGATCATGTTAAGAGTGTCATTAAGGTCTTGGACTCAAATTACTTGGTGGTGGTAAGTCTAGTTTGTTTTTGTTGGTTGCAGTTTGACTACCAAAATAAAGGCATAGTCTTCTCCAAACAGGGTATCTTCATCGAAGGAATGAAAGTAAGAACCAAACTTGGTAGTCGCTACTACTACCTTTGATCAGCTAGAGCATCAACCATCGGGCATGTTTTATTGATTACTAGCGGGCTTTGCAAGCGGTGTGCCTCCACTCTAGTATATCACTAATCAATCAGAAAGAAGATGTATTTTGGTCATTTTGGAAAACAATTGACCATTGCACTGCTGTGATGCTGTTATTGTGGCAAGGTTTTGATAAATGACAGATTTTGTTAATGCAGGACAAACTACAGAGATGGGAATTGTATGTCATTTTTCATGTATTTCTGATTTATCTGGATTGGGATAAACCTTCGAAGTACTCAAAAGAGCCCCTGAAACTGCAGTTTATGGTGGTTTTGAACTTTAAGATGATTACATGTTATTGCATCAGACGTTAAAAGCTTCAAAGAATGGTAAGCGGGTCACTTTGTCGGTTGGATAGTGATGGTCAGAAAGTAACCCACAACTATACACACCAAACTCTTCCAGTGCATATATAAACCCTCCTTGAGGAGCATTCAGTGGGAGTGATCACAACCACCCTAACTATAAACTCAGCCATTGATAATGAGAAAATCACCTTCACTTTCATTTAAAGAATCAGAATAACTCAAAGCCTCACCCAGCTAATGCCTTAAGAGATATCCATATGTGTGCTCCTTAATTATACTGATGTTCTTTTATGCATGCAGAAAACCGAAAATTATCACGATGGACTAGCCCGGGATTATGACGATTATAAAGACGCATGGTCCGGAAGCCTGCAGTACCTCTCTCTCTCTCTCTGTATATGCCTAAGAGTGAAATGTACGTCTTTCTCCTTCTTGCCCCCACTTCAATAATAACAGCTAATTCAGGGGGAGTGGACATAGTATGCAACATGGTTATACAGCTTGAACATAAGAGGATGATTTTTGAATGTTGGGTTTATGTCAGGCTATCAGTTTTCACAAACTGAGAAGTCTTATAACTTGAAAACTTGCTTAATAAGTTAATATAACTTTGATTTGGAATTAGGCAGCCCCACGGAATAGTTTATGTATTGCTATTTGCGAAGTCGGGAGCCACTGGCCATTATCTTCAAGCAAGAAGACAATTAGGAGAAGCAAGTCACTGTCTGCCCTTGTCACGCAATGTTGAACTCATTCATGGCTGCCTAAACCTTCCCTATGTCCTCACCATCACCTGTTAAATGAAATCAGCTAACTCTATTTAAGCATGTGAAAATCATTTTCAGCATTTTGTTGATATGGTCATTTCAAAATATTTATTAGATTATGCAATAATTCTCAGTAAAGCTTGCATTTGTAGGTCGGTTGATGAGCTATTCCCTCCTTTACGTGTAGCCATACCTTGTTGAGATGATATATGCCTCGCTTCTTTAACCTTGACTGTCCAAATTCAACAACCATGAGTGCCTTTAATTGGTTTCTGGATTGGCATTAGCTGGCTAATACATAGCTTATGCACCCGAATGGCTTGTAGACAGTTCAGAAAGCTTGAGGGCTGTGACAGTTAAAAATCTTCAGCAAATTGGAGGGCTAAGATTGCCTTCGCTTTTTGGGTGTCACCATTGAAACGGTGTGCACCACCAATCATCTGAGCTCCGAGTGTAACATTGCATGCAGGACTCAGCAGACAGGTTGGGAAGTTTGAGAAGGATGATAATTAAATGTCTAACTATTAGAGCGCAGAAATCGCTGTCCCTTGACGAAGTGTGGCGTGGTCTTGGATCATCCAGGGCTGGTTAACATTTAGTCCCCCCAAGTATTGCATTCAAAGGAACCAAACTTGGTCTCCACAGGAGATGAATCCCTGGTTAGATAAGATTAGATCGGAAATTAAGGGCCAGTACAGGCTCAGAGACATCTAATAAACAGAAGAACAGTTAATGTAATAGGAGTACTTGGATCAGTATGAAACTGCTTAGACAAAGAGCCGCGACAGCTAAAGGCAGCAAGTCGAATGACCTGCTTTAGACGAAAGAGGCGAGTGGTTGAACATTAGCCCTCAATGTAGGGTTGAGATCAAGCTTCAACATGAATGTCAAAAGTCATATAAATGCTATCGTGGAATGCGATCATTTCATAAGCTGCCGTATTGCTCTCCATTTTTTTGTTGATCCACACCGTTCATCTGATTTCTCCACCCGTTGATATCGTATACGAAAATCGGAATGATTGGACAATACTAGCGTCCAAACAAAAGTGTTTTTGGTTGTTGAACGTGCACGGTTGTTCTGGAGATGCGTGACTCATCCAATCCGTACGGTTTTTGGATTACTAGAAACCAGAAGTTGGGGCAATCAACGGGTCGGATCAAGCAAATACTGTATACTACAAGGTAACTAATCATTTATGGTCAGCAATTAAGCTCTCCATAGAAGGGAGCCTTGGTGCAACAGTAAACACTGTTGTCATGTGATCTTAAAGTCACGGTTTGACGTAAAAATAATCTCTTACAAAAATACAAGGTAAGGTCCGTCCCTTTTCTGGACCCGCATAGGCGGGAGCTTTGTGCACCTGACTGATCAAGCTCTCCGTATAAAATGAACGGTTTGAATCGATGCTGCCTTTATGCGAGTACGTAAGTAGCAATGTAGACGTGCCTAAGCAGAGCATTTCCCTAAGTTTGCAACTAGCATGAGTAATTGGGGCCACCTACGGGAGGGGTAGTACTTGGATGGTCCTGGCTCGAACAATCAATGGCTATCTTAAGTGATCGGACAGCTGAGATTTCAAAATAGTTAAGTGGCCCACATTTTGGTGGTATCGACTAGCAATCAGCGTGCACCCGTTCCAAGTCTCATGTGAGTATCTTATAGGGGGTAGGCCCCAGGGAAGACAGGCGTCGTTCATTTTGAATGATCAGGAATGCTCCAGTTGGTCCAACATTGTGGCAAGTAGTTACCTTGCTGCACCCATTCATCTGATCTCCAGCATGGCACCTCAATGCTCACAGCCATTGGATGATTCTAGAATCTGAAACTGCACATTTAATCCGAACCGTTTCATACACAAGGTTTCCAAGTGTTCGTGTCCGATGATCAAAAGTACATGTTTTAGATGCTAGAATCATCTAATGGGCATAATATTTAGGCTACTAGACATCCATGTCAGAGAAACCAGATGCATGGGCCAGATCAAAGATGGGTGGAGCAGATTAAACGAAGTGGGTCCCTCTCTGTAACTTACGATTAGATGGCACCGAATATGAATGTTTGGAGTTAATGGGCATTGAAGGGGTCATAGGAAAATGGGACAATAGATTTTACTGATGCAAGTAGATAGAGGTGGCTTCTTTTAGTCACTAGCTTTGAAACCACCATTTAAGTGCTCTGATTTGGGTTTTCTTTTGTACATTGCATTTAACATAACAACAATAAAAGAACCCATGAATGTTCTTAATAGCAAGGTTGGCCGATTTCAATTTCCATGACGTATTCGGTGGAACCAGTGGAGTCTGGTTGGCACATGAAATCAATCTCTGCTTAAATGGCTTACCAATCAATGCTCAATGCTCAATCCTCTCTCTCTCTCTCTCTCTCTCTCTCTCTCTCTCTCTCTCTCATGAGTTTGGAGTGGATCCACACACTCTTATCACCCGGTGAAATTGCATTCACTTTCATGAAGGATTCATTAAATCTCTCTCTCTGTCTCTCTCTCTGAAGTTAATGATACAACCTTATCATAAAAATACAAGTTCATGTACTTTCATGAAGATTTCATTGAAATCCCATGACGTGAGAGTAGTCGGGCTACTCAACTTTAGATTTTACATATCTTTCGCATTTTCTATCAGTTTTAAGTGCAAAATAGTACAGTTTCATGAAAAATAGACAGTTAGACCGATGGCCTACTGTATCTGTAAAGTTCAGAGAAATATTGAAATGTCCTTTGAGAACAGGCTGGAAATTGGTAGGTTAGATGGTACAAGTAATGTGCATTTCTCTGGGGAAGGTGAGGCCCTGAACTTATAACTCTAGTAATAATATTTCATAATCTTTTAAAAGACTAAGTTCTTGCATTCAAGCACACGTAAGTATATAATGCATCAGCTGTTATAAAACGAACAGCCGCATTTTTTGTATGAGCCATCGGGTGCATGACTAATAAGATGAATGGTCCAGATATCTCATAGCACAAAAATCATGACAATTGGATGACTCTAATTTCAAAAAATAAAAATGCTTTGATAGCAGAATATGACGGATATATGAAAATTTTAACTGCCCCTTTATAGTTATGGAAAGTTAATTTTCTCAGATGCTAGAATCATCCAATCGAGCGGCTATGAGATTTGACATCTAAAGTCAATTAGATTAGATGAATGGGTCCGATCAACCAATGGTGAAGCCGCAGTGCGTAACATGCCATCATGCTTTGGGGCTTTGGAGGCTTCTTTTTTAAAAAAAAAAGAAAAAAGAAGAAGAGAGAGTGTGAAATATAGCAAGTCACCTCTTTGTGCCAAAAAATCCAACAACAGTCCATGACGAAGAGGTGGTCAATAAAGTGAGAGTGCCTTTATCGAAATGAAGGCTGTTCACATATTCCATAAGTAGTAAATTAAGTCCTACTGCGCGATACATCCGAGAATGTCTCTAGCATGGTACTAATTCTTTTGAATCCTTTCCAGGAAACTTTATGTGTGTTTAACCATTTTAGGGTTTCAAAAGGATGACCCCACTTCACACTGCTATGTTGATTTTGCTATGCGGGCAGTTTATGCTTTATATGGTGAATGAACATGATTGTCCTCTTGTGACCTTAAGGTCATGGGTTTGAGGCATGAAAATAATCTCTTGCAAAATACAAGATAAGGCTGCGTACTATTTACCCTTGTGGTCCATCCCTTCTCTGAACCCTGCATACACTAGAGCTGCTCTTTTTACCTTCATCTTTTGTTCCTTCCACATCCTCAAGATCCTCATCGACCATGACTATGAGTTGATTCTCTTTAATCGTCTAAAGCCAGAAATAAGAGGCTCTCGGCCGTTAGATGTGGGCCATCCGGCCCAGCAGATCAATGTTTTAGATCATCAAACATGTGATCCAACTTGTACTTGTGCCCACGCATATCCACTTGTCTCTCGAGGAACGTATTAATCATACATAACTAAAGAACTCTTCCTTATCTGAACTTCTGATATTGGTTGAGAACTTGTTGGAGATTGTAGAAGCCAACGAGAGTTGGTCAAATTAGACCTTGGGGCTGCTTAAAGGGCGCGACCACATTGTAATACATTGAGGCCAAAAGGACTACACAGTAGACCATAGCTATGATAGATCCGAAGCATCCATGCATGTGATAAGAACCTCACTTACGTATAGCGCAAAAATCATGTAAACTGGAAAATCTTACTATCTAATGAGTTCACCAATAGAGGGGAACTCAAGTCGTTAAATGTGAAGCCTTGTTTATACTTTGTGCATAGTCTTATACTTCCATGTTCAACTTACGACAAAGGACATTTAAGGGGATGCCAGGATTGTCTAATTGCTATTTTCTCGGGTCGCTAAAGATCCAATCTAAGTCTTGCGAGGTGGACCTGGATGGTCTCGATCAACCATATTACAATTGTCCAACTTCATTGTATTACGACTACTAACAGGGAGTTATTGAGACTTGGAAAGATCCCAGTCATATGATGAGTAGCTATTCCCTCTCGTAAGGGTTACTTGCAGAAAGTAACGAGTAATAACTACATTGGAAACGAAGCTCTATTCAACTGTTCAAAGTCATCACTCATGATTATGGTAGACAAGAAAAGGTGCTAAGTTTGTCCAACCTTTGCATTTATAATAGCTTGATTCAACGAGTTTGGCAATACTTTGACCAAAAGTTCGACAATCTCATTGCAGTAGAAGCATGCACCTTATTTTTTTTTATATCAACGTGATTCAAATATTAAGCACATAAAATATATCTACACGGATTACCGAAGAATCACCAACTTTTCTTTTTTCTCTTTTTTCATTTTTTTTTCTACTGGTGCTGCAAAATATTTCAACCGTGCTGGTCTTTGTTTTTCGTTTTTTCAGTATTTATTCAGCATAATACCAGACATATATCTTCGACGAAGTTTATTAAGTTTCTGCATCACTAAAAAAGAATCGATTTAAGCTAACTCTCTCTCTCTTTCTCTCTCTCTGTTGATTGAATGATACTAAAAACAGATAGCCGTGGTGCACGAAGCTTCCGCATATGCGGGATTGGGAGCAGGGGTATACTACAAGGATGTATAATATGTAGCTTTACCTTGTATTTTTTTAAGAATCTATTTTGACGAGTGACCGAGATAGTTGAAAGAGACAGCATATGTATGTATTTATGCGCACATGACCAGGGGTGGAGAGTGTGGGGAGGGTTCGAGCCTTGACGTGGCATGGCTAAGCTGATTATGCCTGGTCCGACTCAGTGACAATAGCCTCATGTCACGTCTGGTCACGTGATAGCACTATGAATAAACATATGGCTAAAATATGCCACATGGCATCACAGAGTTGGCAGGTGATAGTATATGCAAGAGAGCAGAGGGCATAGAAACTGACTATGATGCTGCCATTCTTAGGGTATGAAGGATTTATGAAGAGACCAGAAAAAGCAGACCAAGAAAATATTGAATGTTCTCGCATTGAGGAGCATGTAGAATGAGAAGGATCAGACTTCCCACCAACACTTGGTTTTTGAACATTCAATGTTCATGTCTCTTCAAATTACAAATGATAAATCCTTACAATTAGTCTCTCGATTATCTCTCCATTACCTTAATCATTTTTGCTCGACCTTCGCCGTATGGTAAATTAGTAGCAAACTGTGTTCCAATACCGACCCTCCCTTCTTCGGTTCTGGTTCAGGAAAGGGTTGACGTAAGGATCTAACTTCAAAGCAATCTTTGGAGTTTACCTTTATTTGAACGGGTCTTGCAAAAAAATATAATTTTATATTGAGCTTCAAATACATACTATTGGAATATGATAGCTCCCACAAGCTCTCCCCCCTAAAAACCTCACGTGCAAGTTTTTGCTGCTTTGCCTCAGGGTCAAGCTGACCCTATCTATAATTAGATCCAGTACGCCATCGGGGATTTCTTTTTCAATCCATTCGATAGGTAGGCTGCCCTCAATAAATTCACATTGGAACGAAAGATTTCTAAGGTGACATCAGTTATGCAACAACAAAGGTTTGGCCTCTCTTCTCAAGGTGGGATCGCAAGTTGCGAAAATATCTCAAATATGCTTCACTTGCTTGACTTCTTTGGCTTTCTCAAGGCCAGCAGAGGGGTTAACTCTGAAGTAGCCTCCGCGAATCTTATCTACAATCAACTCGATAATTCTCGCACCTTATCGTGCTTGGTTGCGAGTTATAATGGACCTACATCATTCATACGAGTATGGTGGGAATCTCATTACGAATCTATCAAGATTTAAGGTGTACGATAAGAAGTTCAACGCTAACATGGATTAAGTCTTATTCTCAGCCTATTGGACATGTGTGGGAAAGCTTCCTGATACAGGTTTTAAACTAATTAATCATGGAGTGAGTAGACCAAGGCCTACATTAATGGATAGAAGATAAGTCAACTACTTCTCATTAAGTAGTTTTTTTTTATTATTTGCTATTAATTGCTTTGATTAATGCTGTTGTTATTGAGTGAGGGCTTCTCTCAAGGAGCTGTGAATGAAAGCTGGTCAAAGAGAGAGATGGTAGGGCACGTAACAATTAGAGAGATGTTAAATTGGGGTTTTGTTTCGAAGCGTGATGGGTGGTGGAAAAATTTTAAATCCCCATGTAATTTTCCAGCTCCATCGTAGCTGACTTTTAATTTAATTAAATTAATGACTCATTTTTAAATGAAAAAAAAGGAGAAAAAGAAACAGAAATGACGGCCACACTCAAAGGTGAAATTTAAGAGCGACGTTAATGGCTTTACTTTCTCGTGAAGTGATGAAATGAAATGTCAGCTCATCGGACGAGAATAACCCTGACAAAGTGAAGAAGGACAACGACGGCCGTAAGTCTACGTGGAAATTCCATCAACTGAAAAACACGTTGGAAAACAACAATGATTTAAAATATCAGTCACAAGATCCGGAAGTCAGGTGTCAACTTGTTGCTACAAAGACAAGTGTTAGTTTCTCGGGAATAGCGAGTGATTTTTGTTCATATCGAAAGAAATTGGATTCACCTGCTCCCCTGCCGTGGGGCTTATAAAGGGCAAGTGACTAGGAGCAGGGCATTTTCTGGTTCTGTATTTCTCAACAACCTGAATTCAGCTAAGCCGTTAATCTGCTGGGCCCAGTCATGGGCATCTATGAGATATTATATTTGATTGGACTCTAAGCTCAATGAATTAGGATTTTCTATTAGGGCGGGTAATTGCGCTGAAAATCATTTCTCATGAAGAAGATTAGATGAGATTATGAAGAATAATTTGAAGTTCTTGCAAAGTGGAGCCTTGCAGTATGAGGTATGGGATAGATGCAATATGACCAGATGGATTTCTTTTTGTGTTTCTATTTTGAGAATTTTTTGCAGACAAAGAGTTGTCGAAAGGGCTTATTACTTTCTAAGAAAATTCTTATATGTCCCGTTCATAAATGATTGTTCACGAGCACTTCGAATTGTTGATTCATTGCGGTTTATCAAAAGATATCAACAATATGATCAAGAAGCTCAAATGTTGGTGATCTAAATCATCAGTTTTCAATTCATGTCATATTAGGGTTGTTATAGTTTTAAAAAGCTGAAGATGGTTTTCATTTTTTTTTTATAAGCAGGAAAGCATCTTCAGCTTCTCCCTTGCCTGTTGGCACCTGACACAATAGTTGCCATATTTTAAGAAGCTATAAATAATTTTTATTTCTTCCTTGCAAACTAATATATAAATGCATATTCATTTGCAAGAAGGAAATAAATAACAAAATCATCTTCAACTTCTTCCTTGCTGGCTGACACTTAAAGCAAAACTCTCCTCCTTTTTCATCTGGGCTTGATGATCTAGGTCATCAAAGTACATAGGGTCGTGCATTCCACCTTTGATTCCCGTAATCCAACAATCCCACTGGCTCTATCAATATCTGAACATGAAAAACGTTGGGACTTTCGCATGCATTGATCTTTGAACCAGATTCACTAAGTTGGACAATTTAGACGGTCAAGATGGGACCCATTGTGTCATCTCATTTATTTCGCATGGTACTAAGATAGGATTACCATGCATGTATCTCATGACTGTCTACTGTTCACAGGTAGGCTAGACCTGTAGGAACCTTCCATTACGAAAAAAAAGTTGGGAACCTTGAGCCTACACATAGAAGAAAAGAGCCTTCTGGGAGATGGGAGTGTGATTATCAACTCAAGTGAGTGCAGACACAATTTCTCCAATCAAATTTCTATTTAATAGAAGGCTCCAATCAATGAGCATGTGAGATGGATTCTACACAAAGAGATTTAGTCAACCTATTTATTTCCATTAATTTTTTTTTTTGTAAAATTGTTTATTATTGAAGTCTAAGTCAAAAGTCACTTAGAACATTGGAAACCGATCTTCCCAAATTATCCTAAATAATCGACTTCTCGAGCTGTTAGGCCGGGCGGAATTCGCCATAGAATTGGATTCCATGACCTCATTGAAAATCTTCCCTGGAAAGCTTCTAACTAGGATTTGGATTCCACTAGAATGCAGTGAACTTAGCGGTGCATTCCACAAAAGGTGGGAGGAAATTAATAGTGGAATCTAATGCAGAATTCAATTCTTACGGCCTCTTAGCAAATAAATGAGGCTAATTATTTTATTTTCATATAGGAAATGAAAAAAAAAAAATTGAAATTAAGAGCTGGACGAGTACGTAGACTTTGATAGCTCCATAAAATCTCAAGTAAATGCCCATTTACTTAAAGTAGGAAATATTCAAGACGTTTGCTAAAATGACCAGAGATTCATTTATTTCCACTTATCCTTTTTACGGAACTTGTAGCCTTATTTAAGACAATTACTCCAATGGCAGCCATTCAATAATAAAAATAGATAAACAAGCCAAAATTCTAAAATATATATAATTAAAAGAGAAGAAGAGGTGGACGGTACTATGATAACATGCAATAATTACTGACTTGTTTGACCCTTTCATGATCTGAACCATTCATCTGCTGGGGCCTCATCGTTGATTCCACAGATAATATATGGTCCTATAGAAGAATAAATTGAGGAAGGACCACATCCAAGGGCTTTGATTGCATGCTTTGGATAATTTCTTAGTACACTTTGTCCCCACAATCTCTACAAGAAAGTGAGTCGATTGTGGACTAAAGTATTCAAACCAGTATGTTGAAAACGACCATTAATTCTGTCAAAAGAACATGTTCTCATCAATTTAACGTCCTAAGAGAATTTTGGATTATGGGGTCAAATTATCAGTAGCTCATGGAGATAAAGTTAACCGATTTGGTGAGTCAGACATCTTACTTGAGCCATTTAATTTGTGTATATTTTGAGATGACAATCCCTTCAAAGTTTGACAATGCTTGAGAAGGAGAACTTCATGCAATGGTGGAGTTGTTACCATGTGACCTGGAGACTACAGGTTTGAGACGTGAAAACAGCCTTTTGAAGCAAAGTAAGACTGTGTACTATAAATCCTTTGCGGTCCACCACTTCTCCGGACCCAACACATACATGAACTTTGTACACTTGGCTGCCTTTTTTCAATGCTTGAATTTATTGAAAAAAAAGAAAAGATCTAGAATATCTACACCCTCCATTCAAGAGAAACATGAGAAAAAGGAATTGAAGCAAGGATCTCCAGGAAGGGAAGATCTAGGGATGGACACACAAACCATTAATCACTAGTTCAAAATGGTAATAAACTTCTTTTTGTGGTCTTCTTTTAATAAATCCCAGCTTAAGATGGATAAAAGCAACTTAAATATATCTTCAAGCATTGCTTAAATATAGTTTGCCAATATATGCCACATGTAGCTCACTGAGTCGACTCGCGAAGTACCCATACACTAACTAAGTTTGAAATTGTAACAAATTTCTAATTTTTAGTCAAGTATCGTTAAACAGATAAGAACAACTTAAATAGTTATGATAAGTGAAAAGAATGGCGCTCAAACCATTCACTAACTAACTCAGCCGATTTGACTCGCTAACTCAACTCGGTTTTCCTTCGAATTACGTGCCGTCTACGAACTTAGCTCCAAGGATAGAAGTAGCTCTTGTCCAACCTGGAAAAAATTGTGATATTGACTTTCTCGTCACGCTTACGAACTAGTCAAACGTGGCAGGCCTACCCCACAAAATTCCAACCTGTCTTCTCTGTATCCGTCAAATTGCAAAATCAACCAAACCAAAGCAGGAAGAACAGAGAATGAGAACGAAAGAAACTCTTGGGGTGAGAAACAGACAGGCCGAATTTTCTTTCATTCTTCTCTTCCTTTTGTCCTTCTCCCCATTTTCTTCGCTCTCTAACATCCTTGTTTTCCTCTTCATCTTCCACTGTTTAATTAGAGTTGATCTTCATCGACTATCTGAGCAATGAATGAAGGGGCCCCTGCACTTGTAATTGCAATATTTACTTCCTTGGGATTTTTCCCAGCAATCAATACATTTCCTGGCCTCAATTTACATCTGCTTCTACCATTCCTTCAATTCCATTCAATCCACCCTCCCCAAGTAATTAAAATTTATCAAAAAAGAAATCCATTTTTTCTTAAAAGAACAAATTCAGAAAACCCAACTGCATCCCTTGCAGCTTCTTATATAATGGGATCATTTGAGGAACAACAACGTCGGACTAAATGTGATAGAGCCACCCTCTTCCCCCCAAGGGAGTTCCTCTGCTTTTAGCATCTCCCTTCTCAACAAACTCTTCCCAGCTGGTGCCAATCTCCTCCCTCCAGAAGTCGCTTCCATCACCGTCGATATCGACGCCTCAATTTGCCTCCCACCCAGCTTCCAAAAGCACCTTCACCTTCAGGTATATACATGTATCGCAGTTTGTCCTTTCTTTTACATCTCTGTAGTATCTGTTTGGTTAATGGGTCTTCTTTGTTGCTGTTTTTTCGCAGACGGGTGGGATCTGGTATTCAAGGGGATCAACCAAAATGAGTCGAAATGGGAAGAACCCAAAACTGGATTTGAAGCTGAACCTCTCGCCCCCGAGGGGAAACCGACGCGGAATTGCCGAATTTCCCAACCGGACAATTTCGCCCCCATCTTTATCGCCAACGTCGCCGCCGAGTTCCTGTGTTTCCACTGAACTGAACGTGTCCGGTGAGAGCGAGGGTCAGGCACTTCGGTACTCCAACAGTCCTGAAGCAACTTCCATGGTCCTTGCTGCTTGTCCTCGTTGTCTTATGTACGTCATGCTCTCCGAAGAAGATCCCAAATGCCCCAAATGCAAGAGCACCGTCCTCCTTGATTTCCTCCACGACAACAACAACAACGGCCGCAAGAAGAACAGGAGTAACTAGGCTGCTACCTTTACAGCAATCTTCCCATTTTCTATAGGCTTTTTTACAATTTCTGTTGCTTTTATCTTCGAATTTGATCAGCGTATAGATGGTCCTTGTGGTTTTGTTTCAGTAGCTGCTTCTTTAGACGAAGACAATGTAAACGGGCTAACTGTACAGCCCAAATTTTCTCAAGAAAACAGTTAAACTTGGCTTCCATTTTTACCGCTTTTTCCTGAATTCTATGCTATTTATAATACTATTTTATACATTGCAAGTCAGTGTATAAGCTATCCCACCTGTCAAGGACCCACAAAATGTTGGCCCAAATATCTGACAGTGGGGATTGTTTTGTAATAGCTAGGTTTTGGTCTGTGTAGCCTGTGGAGAAGGTTTTTCCACTTCTGATCTCTTGAACTGGTTCCTTAAGCCGAAGAGGAGAATCAACAATGACCCTAAAAGAGAAGAAAAATGTTCTCATGTTTTTTGAAGTTCATACACAGTAGTACAGTGTATGTATGTTTATGAATGTGATTAGTGGGTGATTAGCTGAGAGAGGTAAATGTTGTGATTTTTAATGGAGGAAGGGCTGAGACGTGGGGTTTGGTAGTTCAGGGCATTGAAAAGAAAAGCTATTTTGGATTGAATTTCCATAAAAACAATTAAATGCAAGAGTAATTGAGACGGTTGAGAATAATAAGTGTATTACGTCAGATGATAAATACCAATTTATTTCTCCCCACCTTGCTCACAACTCTTCTTCCTCCCCTCCCTCCCCAGCCTCTTCCCTTTCAGACACTAAATGCCTTCTCTCTCTCTCTCTCTTCCCATACTCAATTTGGCTCTCCTGGATTCACCTTATCTTGTCTTTGCCGTCCACTTTGCTTTCCATGCTACTCCCACAATTCAAAAGCATCCAGACGGCAATAACGCCTTCGACCGATTTTACAACCTAAACATCTCTCAATCTGACCAGAAAATACACCAAGGTTCAGTGTATACCATAAGTTAGATGTACGCGCACGAACGATCCGAACCGACCACACGATTGATGGGCACACTCACCATGTGGGACATTGGGATGTACTTTGCGACAAGTAATACAATCTGTACAGCAGAGCCCACATGGCTGGAAACTGAGTTAGAGGTACAGAACGATCTCGACCGTCGACCGAATGGGCCCAAAATCGGTGGAAGTAGACTTTTACACGTGTGCTTGATTAGTGTTCTACTTTTAACATAAATCTGTAGGGAAGTGCCCAAAGAAGATTGTCCATTAATCAGACGGTTAAGACCAACTTACCAGTTTCACGGGTGAGGGACCCTCTGATTAAACTGCCCGGGTTTATGCAGCATGTCTACCAAATTGAACACACCGGTTTTTGGTGTATAGTTATATTTTTCCTTTATTCCTCGAAATTTTCTTCTCATTTTTGAGAATTTTCTGTTTGTCAGGGGGTAGGAGTCAGGTATTATACGTACGTTGTGTCGTTGGATGATTGAATGCAGCAGAGGCAGCTAAGGATCTAAGGGTAGAACTTCTGTACAGTGGTTGATGCGGGTCAAGATTTATACAGAGAGTACAACATCAGATCATAACATTCATCGTCTGTCCGGCTCTGGAAGATCCGTCCTCGTATTCTCAGTACCACTGAAGCCGTAGGCTTTACACCTTCAGAAACTGCCTAGAAAGAGAGAAGGCAAAAGACAGATTTGCAAACTACCACTACTACTGTTTGATCCCCTATATCTAGACCATCCAAAAGATGAGGTTTTCAATTGAATGATCCTGCTTGCCAAATCAATGGATCTGGCCCACGGAGTGAAGCCATTTGCAGTTAATCCAATGGGGGCGAAGAATTCCGTGCCTTCCACAAGGGATCCTTCTTATAGTTGGATGCACATGACTTGACCATAGCACTAATGCCTCCTAAGTGCAGTGGTACAAGGAGTCTCTCACCCGGCTGACGAGAAAGATAAAAAAAGGAAAAATTACTTGAAAAATAAGAATACACAAAATTAAGAAGAAAAAAAAGCAGTGATCGCCCATATTAATACAACAGATCTATAAATAAAGCGTGTAGAAGTGACAAAAAACTCATCAAAAGGAAACTTACGAACATGCAAATGTAGATGTAGGCCAAGACTCAATACTTCTTAATTATCCAAACTATGTACATGCTAGAGTGCTTAAGGATGAGCTTGCACTAAAATTACAACCATCATCATCAAGACCTTATCCTAATTAGGGGTCGGCCAAATGAATCTTATTCCTCCATTCCTTTCTATTAAGTACTATGATCTCATTTAGTCCAAAAGTTTTTAAATCTTTTCTCACCACTTCTTTCCACATTCTTTTGGGCCTTCCCCTTGCCCTTTTAGAACCTTCTACTTGTATTGCCCCACTCTTTTTAACCGTTGTCACTGTTGGTCTCCTTTGAACATGTCCAAACTATCTAAGTCTAATCTCTCTAATCTTGTTACCTAATAGTATTACCCCGAAGTTTTCTCTAATATTTTCATTTTTAATTCTATCATTTCTTGTCTTACCACTTATTTATCTTAACATCTTCATTTATGCTAAACTCATCCTATAAGCACGATGTTCCTTAACTACCCAACACTCTGATCCATAGAGCATGGTCGGCCTTATGGTCATCCTATATAATTTTTCATTTAGTTTGAGTGGCACCCGCTGATTACACAAAACTCTAGATGCACATCTCTATTTGTTCCAACCCACTTGGATTCTCTGGGTAACCTCCCTCTCAATCTCTCCACTCTCATGAAGCATTGATCATAAGTACCGAAAGTGGTCCTTTACGGGGACTTCTTGGTTATCAATCTTGACTGGTGTTCCACTCCTACTCCTCTCCTTGCTAAAATTGCATTTTATATATTCTGTCTTAGTTCGACTATTTTTAAATCCTTTAAATTCTAATACTTCTCTCCATAACTCAAGCTTTATGTTTATACCCTCTCTTGTCTCATCAAGTAAGACTATATCATCAACAAATAGCATGCATCAGGGAATCTCCTCGTCCAGATGTTTTGTTAACTCATCCATAACCAATGTGAAAAGGTATTGGCTTAATGTCGATCCTTGGTGCAATCCTACAGTGACAGAAAAATCACGAGTCTCGCTATTAGTAGTCTTAACATTTGTTACCGCTCTCTCATACATATCTTTAATTATGTCTATATGTAATATCCTTAATTTTAAAGATAAAAATAGGAAATTATTAAATAAATTAAAATAAAAATTTATGGATGAAATTCTTTCCTGAAAATATAATAATTAGAAAGTGCTCGTCGATACGAATCCAACGCCACCAAGAACGCGAGAAACGGAGCTCAAACGAGGGAGTTATGAGCCGTCAAAGTTGGAAGGGCAAATTAGTCATTTGATAGAGACGTATTAGACAGGGGTCCAAATTGATACTGGCACCCCGTCTTCCACACGTACGTACCCAGATCCGGCAAAATCGCCGGAGAAGCCATGGGAAGAGGCGTGAATGGAAGAGGTTCTCCTCTACAGGGACTCTGAGCCTATATCTACCCTCCCCGAGGTTACAAACGCTCCACTTGGAGCGTTTCTCAGTATTTACGCTAAACCCTAGCCTGTAAAACTTGGATTTTCCCGTGAGAGTGGAGCCCGGCAACACGAGCAACACCAGCCAGGCTCAAGGTAAGCCTCAAATCCATATTTTTCTGTATTTATTAATTAGAAAACTAATTAGAAAAACATGAAAAAATTAGGAAAAAAATCGGATTTTTAGGAACCCTGTGTGCACGCTACTTTGTTGGAGTGTGATTTCATGGATCAAAACTTGTCCGTTTGAAAATCGCACCGTCCAACTAGTGCACAAGAGACCCAAGAAGTATACCCTTTAAATTTGGGAGTGATCCAACGGTGGAATTGCCGAGAAAACTCAAAAACCGGTACCTAGGGAGGTTTTTAGGAACTTGGGAAAAATCGTTTAAAAACCATGGTTTTTTGAGAAAATTAGTGAAAAAGGAGGGCATAAATGGATTCTAGAGAGAATTACAAGAAGAAAATGGCGCAAAAATCACGCAAAACGGAGCTGCAGAGCTCCGCCGAGGCGACCAGAATCCGGTCGTCTTCTCCTGGCGTCGTCGGCGGCGTCGGCACCTGCGCCGACGCCAAGACGCACTCCCTGACGCCCGAGGGACGACGTCACATGGCAGTCGTCGCCGCACAGCGTGCGCGGCGCGCGCGTGCGGAGCGTGCGTGGTTAGGCTGTCGCGGTGGGGCCGGGATGCGAGGCGCGTCCGCGGCCGTGACGCACGCGCGCGCGCGTCCGTGCGGCGTCTGCGGCCGCCGTGCGTCCTCGTGCGCCGAGTGTACGCCGGTGTAAACCGGCGGAAAGAAACGCCGCGGTTTAAAACCACCTTATGGTGGTCCGTGAGGCCCCATTTTAGCTTATTTTTCACTAAAACTTGATTTTTGGGAGCTGAGAGGTCCAAATCACGATCCGGAAGAAGGCGTTGTGGCCAGAGTATTGGCAATATGACGCGACCTAGTTTTAACTTAAAAACTTAGAAATGACCACTTTTTATTTAGAAAAATTTTAAAATAGTGATGTGACATGTCTGTACTTGAATATACCAATTAAAGGGAGTTATTAGCAAGTAGTGATCTCACACTGAGGTATGTGACGACAACTAATGTTTTGACTTGATTTTAAACCATGTTTAAACATAGCATCATGTGTGATTGTGTTTTAAATTGCGATTTTTATTTACCATGGATTTCATGCGACATTGCGTACGGGATGGTTATTCCAAATTGAAATCTTTTCTTGAATAAACTTATTTCAAATGCTTTTACAAGCATGATGTTAATTTGTTATGCTTACTTAGAGACTTATTTCTTATTATATATATAGAAAATGCATGGATTTACATGGAAATGAGAATAGAGGCTTATTAAATTTGGTCCTTTGATAAATTTAACCCGAGGATGAGGGGCATGTCTTTGGGGATTGCAAGCTGTAAGTGCTCTTGAGTTTTAGCATATACATATGATTTCCGTGTTTTATATTTGATGGCCACGGTGCTCTCGCTTGGTGGGCGTCATCTTGGGAGGGATAGAGTAGGCCACCCACCTTCCGAGATTATGATGTGATGAGTTTGTGATATGATGTAGACACTGCCCATAGATGGCATTCGGTAGGGGTTTGGTAACATGGATAGTCCACTCTGGGTCTGAGCCTTTCCATGGGGACGAGACGTTAAGTCTCCGTTATGGTGTGTCGACGGAGAGCGGCGGTGGTTGATACCCATGGAGGGTTGCCACAACGGCATGATGGCCCATATTCTTGTTATGTGTGCATGTATGATGAGCATGATTATGGATGGTATGCTCCGGGTGTGACGACACTCGAGAGGTTGACTATGTGTATTCCCGATCGGGGGATGTTAGTGTGATGTGGTGGGACCCATTACCTTAGGGTGCCCTTATTCTTGTTGTATGCTCCATTTATTGATTCATGTCATGTTTTAACTCAGTGAATTTCATGTTTTAGCATATGGAATAAATTGGCATTTATTTTGAACATGGCATTATGATATCACTATTTCCATAGATGTTAGACTTTTCATCAATGCTGTTCATTATTTCTGCATTTATTACATTAATTGTCTATGTACTACACAAGCGATAACTTCTTTGAGGCATCGCTTTGTTTTGCAATGCCTTAGATCTCAGGCCTTGACACCGGGAAAGGAAAAGCGGTTGATAAACCTTGAGAGCCGCCGAAGACTAGTTTCCTATAGTTTTAGAAAGTAATGTGAGTCATTAGAGTGGATTATCATTTGAATTTTATTATAGATGCATACTTTAAATTTGGATGTGATTTAGATCTTTGGATATATATTGGACATTTATATGGGATGTTATGATGGATAGACCCTGGGCCATATTATTATTGTCTTTTGGATGTTTATTTGATTTAAAATAAAGGCGCTGTTATTTGACGTTGATTTATACGCGGATCATTTATTTATGTTTAAATTACGTGTACGTCATTTTGAGAAAGGAAAAATTAACACCCGGAGTTTTAAGATAGGTTTAGTAAAATGTTAAATAAATCTTTTCTCATGGGATCCCAAATGCTCTTATTTAAATTGCCATTATAAAAAAAAAAAATTGTCTTAAAAATCCGGGGTGTTACAAAGTTGGTATCGAGCAGAGTCCTAGTCCATCATAATCCTTGTGAATGTCCATTTATATGTGAATAACGAGTCCATAATAGTTGTAGAGAGAGAAACGATGAGAGAGGAACTTACACTTAGTGACATGTAAAATTTTGATAGATGGCTCCTCGGAGAAGGACAAGGTCTACCCCTGCTTTACACCGAGTGGCTCCACTGAGTCCTCGATCAAAGGGGATCGAGATGCCAGTTATTGAATCGGTTAATGTCGGGACTCGTACCACTTATACGACAAGTTAGGGCCGGTACATTGACGCGGTAACCCCAGCCTGTTCCACCACCTAAAGTGGCACCCATGGTTTCGTCAATTCGGTCCTCACAGCAATACGAGAACCATCAGTTACTGCAGAGCCACGGAGGGCGATGCTACGGTGACTCTAAGAAAGGCGACAAATTATTGGAAAGGTTTCAAAAGATGGTGAAACCCTTTTATGGCGATGGTAACACGAGAGGAGGTGACGATGGTTATTTGAGGCGGAGAGGACATTCGACGCTATGAAGATCTCACGGATGATCAAGTTAGAGTAGCCTCCTACTGTGAAAGGTGAGGCCGCTTCGGTGGCGGTGACTTTCACACTCACCGACGGATCAGGCGGGAGACGATGACATGGGCAGCCTTTAAACAGGGCTTTTGACACTCGGTATTTTCCACCCCATGCATTGCGATCCATGAAGAAGGAGTTTGCCACCTGGGAGCAGTAGAGATATGATGGTTCGGCGTGCACGAACCGATTTACACGACCGAGGGAGATTTGCACCTCACGCACCGGCCTCGAGACACGGAGGCAACGGCAGTTGTGGATGGGTTGACTCCTTGGGCGAGAGATCGCGTGATTTCTTCTCGACCCACTTACGTGCGAGATGCCGATATGACGTCCATGCATGAGAAGAACTCTCTGGGAATAGAGGGGAGTGCGTTCGACCCTTTAAGGGCAAGCGGCCATTTGGTGCTATGCGAGACACATGGGGCATCGGGTCATCCACCACGAGGCCAAATTTAAGAGAGACACCGAGAGGAAGAGATGTGATAGGTGTGAGGTTGGCACCACTGGCGAGGGTGCAATAGATTCGGCCGAGCCACGGCAGAGGCAGCCCCAACCACAGACAGGCCCTATACCCCTTACCGGAGACAGCCATACGGTGTTTCAACTGTGGAGACGTTGGCCATTTCATTAGGGAGCGCACTAAGGGCGGGCGGGGCACAGAGATGGGAGCGAGAGAGGCAACTAACGCGCCACGTAGCCAAGGGCAGTATTTTGCCATCTCATCGGGACGGTGCACAGCATCACCCCGGGTCGTAGAAGGTACTCTTCTAGTCTCGGATAGACATGCCAAAGTTCTTTTGACACGAGGTCTATTCACACTCTTTTTATATCATGTATTTTTGCATCTTGCCTTGATGTATGTGTACACAAACTAGCATTTGGATTAGATATTATGACACCCGTGGGGAGACAGTGAGACTACTGAGAATATATTAGAGATATACTGTAGAGATATCGGGGCGTGAGTATGGACACGAGACTTCATCTTACTTAGACATGGTAGTATGATGTTATTCTTGGGATGGATTGGTTAGCCAACTATCGAAGTACATGGTAGGCTGAGAAAGAAGCGAGTCACTTTTCTTATACTGGGCAACCGAGAAATAGTGTTCCGGGGCAGGAAAGATCGAAAGCGGTACATGCATCATTTCTGCTATGAAGGCGGCACGATTTTATGCACGAGGGTGTAACGCATTCCTCGCATATGTATTGAGGAAAAGGAGCAGCCCCTGTGAGATTGATGTTGTCCAGTGATTTTGCCGACGTATTTCTCGAGGAATTACCAGATTGCCGCAAAGTAGGGAGATTGACTTCACCATTGACTTGGTGCGGGTGCACATCGCCTATCTCTAAGGCACCATATAGGATGGCTCCAGGCAGAGTTGAGAGAACTTCAGGTACAATTGCAAGAGTTACTTAGATAAGGGCTTTATCAGGCCGAGTGGATCACCATGGGGAGCACTAGTCCTTTTCGTGAAGAAAAAGGATAGATCATTGAGACTATGCATTGATTATCGGTTGTTGAATGGTGTTACTATAAAGAACCGATACCCTTTGCCACGCATAGATGATTTATTTGATCGGCTCCAATCGGCACAAGTGTTCTCCAAGATAGATGCGAGGTCGGGGTATCATCGGTGAGGGTTAGAGAAGAGGATATCTCGAAGACTGCCTTTAGGAGTCGTTATGGTCATTATGAGTTCCTAGTGATGCCGTTTGGATTGACGAACGCACCTGCAGTGTTCATGGATCTAATGAACCGTGTTTTTCGAGCTTATTTGGATAAGTTCGTGATTGTATTTGTGGATGACATCTTGATTTATTCGCCTAGTCATGAGACACATAGAGAGCATCTCCACACGGTATTAGACACACTTCGTCGACATCAGTTGTATGCGAAGTTCAGTAAGTGTGATTTTGGCTAGACCAGTGCATTTCTTAGGCCACGTCATATCTAAAGATGGAGTGGCCGTGGATTCGGCAAAGGTAGAGCGGTACTACAGGGAGAGGCCCAAGACAGTGGTGAGATACGCGGTTTTCTCGGTTTGGCGGGGGTATTATCGTCGCTTCATAGAGGGATTCTCTAAGATCGCGTTACCATTGACCACCACGACTAGGAAAGACACTCAATTTGTATGGACCGAGGCTTGCGAGAGCTTCCAAGAGCTCCAGAGGAGACTTACTTGCTCGGTATTGACCTACCATCCGGGGCGGGCGGTTATGTAGTTTATTGTGACGCCTCGGCAGGGATTAGGAGCCGGTGTTGATGCAACATGGGAAGGTAATTGCTTATGCGTCACAGGCAGTTGAAGACACATGAGGTAAATTACCCAACACATGACTTGGAATTAGCTGCGCCGTGGTATTTGCGTTGAAGTCCCTGGAGACATTATCTTTATGGTGAGAGATTTGAGGTATTCACGATCATAAGAGCCTCAAGTACTTCTTTACTCGTGAGTGAATTGAATATGAGGCAGGCAGATGGATGGAGTATCTCAAGGACTTCGACTTCACCATACGGTACCATCCGGGAAGGCTAATGTGGGTGCGGATGCCACGAGCGAGGAAGGCGGGTGTGATGATTGCCAATTTGACGACTCGGTCTAAGTTCTTTGACGGGATCTTAGAGGCACAGGCAAAGACAAGGAAACACAGGATCCGACCGATACAGAGATTTTTCGAGGGGACCGAGATGGAGGAGTTAGATTTAAGGGGAGGTTGGTAGTACCGGCAGATGACGAATTGAAGCGCGAGTTACTTCAAGAAGCACACCAATCCCCTTATACAATTCATCTGGGGGTACGAAAATGTATCGGGATCTCAAGAGGCATTTACGGTGGAATGGTATGAAAAGGATGTTGGAGAGTGCGTAGCACGATGTTTGACTGTCGGCGGTCAAGGCGAGCATCGGCGTCCATCGGGACTACTTCGGACCTTGGACCTTCCAGTGGAAGTGGGACCATATTACCATGGACTTCGTTCTAGGTCTTGAGGGGACCGCTAGCGGCCACGACATGATATGGGTTGTTGTGGACGGGTTGACCAAGTACGCTCATTTCCTTCCTATCGAGACAAAATCGACCGTGGATAGCTTAGCGAAAATTATATGTTAAGGAGATCGTCGGTCTACATGGCATTCCCTTGACAATTATATCGGATCGAGATACGCGATTTACCTCAAAATGTTTGGAAGAGCGTGCAAGAGGCATTAGGGTCGAGATCGAAATTTAGCACGGCATTCCATCCTCGAGACAGAGACGGACGAGCGAGAGGACCATCCAGGACTATTGAGGATATGCTACGAGCCCGTGTTATGGATTGGAAGGGTAGTGGGAAGAACATTTACCTTTGGTGGAAGTTGCTTATAATAATAGTCATCACGCTAGTATTGGGATGGCTCCATATGAGGCACTTTATGGCAGACCTTGTCGGTCACCTTTATGTTGGAGTGATGTAGGAGAAAGACGCGTGGTGAAATCTGAGTTAGTGGAAGAATGTGCGAGAAAAGTCCAACTCATTCGGAAGAGGTTCTTGACGGCTCCACGGTCGACGAGAAAAGTTATGGGAGACAAGAGGCGAAAGGACTTAGAGTTCTTTGAGGGCGAGCATGTATTCTTGAAAGTTTCTCCTATGAAAGGGGTGTTGAGGTTTGGAAATAAAGGAAAGCTTAGTCAGAGGTATATTGGACCTTTCGAGATCTTACGACGAGTTGGGTGGAGTGGCATACCGGTAGCCTTACCACCACGGCAAATGTGCATGACGTCTTTCACGTGTCTATCTAAGGAAATACGTGCCGGATCCCTCACATGTATTGGAGCAGATCGGGAGAGCTACGTGCTGACATGACATTTGAGGAGAGACCGGTGCGGCGTCTTAGATACAAAAGTCAAGGAGTTAAGGAATAAGACCATTGCCTTGGTCAAAGTCCTGGCGGCATCATTCACTACGGGAGGCTACTTGGGAGGCGAGGAGGAGATGCGAAAGATACATCAGAGTTATTTACATAAAGGTATGTAGCTAAATTTCGAGGACGAAATTTTTATAAGGAGGGAAGAATGTAATATCCTTAATTTTAAAGATAAAAATAGGAAATTATTAAATAAATTAAAATAAAAATTTATGGATGAAATTCTTTCCAGAAAATATAATAATTAGAAAGTGCTCGGAAATCGTACAGAATCCAACGCCACCAAGAACGCGAGAAACGGAGCTCAAACGAGGGAGTTATGAGCCGTCAAAGTTGGAAGGGCAAATTAGTCATTTGATAGAGACGTATTAGACGGGGTCCAAATTGATACCGGCACCCCGTCTTCCACACGTCTGTACCCAGGATCCGGCAAAATCGCCGGAGAAGCCATGGGAAGAGGCGTGAATGGAAGAGGTTCTCCTCCCTGGGACTACAGCCTATATCTACCCTCCACAGGGTTGCCAAACGCTCCACTTGGAGCGTTTTCTCCGAGTATTTACGCTAAACCTAGCCTGTAAAACTTGGATTTTCCCGCGAGTGGAGCCAAGCAACACGAGCAACACCAGCCAGGCTCAAGGTAAGCCTCAAATCCATATTTTTCTGTATTTATTAATTAGAAAACTAATTAGAAAAACATGAAAAAAATTAGGAAAAAAATCGGATTTTTTAGGAACTGTGTGCACGCTCATCGTTGGAGTGTGATTTCACTGAGATCAAAACTTGTCCGTTTGAAAATCGCACCGTCCAACTAGTGCACAAGAGACCCAAGAGTATACCCTTTAAATTTGGGAGTGATCCAACGGTGGAATTGCCCAGAAAACTCAAAAACCAGTACCTAGGGAGGTTTTTAGGAACTTGGGAAAAATCGTTTAAAAATCACGCAAAACGGAGCTCTGTAGCTCCGCCGGAGGCGACCGGAATCCGGTCGTCTTCTCCGGCGTCGTCAGCGGCGTCGGCACCCTGCGCCGACGCCAAGGCACTCCCTGACGCCGAGGGACGACGTCACATGACGTCGTCGCGCACGCGTGCGCGGCGCGGCCAGCGCGCGTGCGGGCGTGCGTGGTTGGTCGCGGTGGGGCCGGGACGCGCGGCGTCTGGCGACCGTGACGCACGCGCGACGCGTCCCGTGCGGCGTCTGCGACGCCGTGCGTCCTCGTGCGCCGGTGTACGCCGGTGTAAACCGGCGGAAAAAAGAGGCGCCGCCGGTTTAAACCACCTTATGGTGGTCCTAAGCGTGCCCCATTTTAGCTTATTTTTCACTAAAACTTGATTTTTGGGAGCTAGAGAGGTCCAAATCACGATCAGGAAGGCGTTGTGACCGTATTGACGACGGACCTAGTTTTAACTTAAAAACTTAGAAATGACCACTTTTTATTTAGAAAAATTTTAAAATAGTGATGTGACATGTCACAATGCACTTGAATATACCAATTAAAGGGAGTTATTAGCAAGCTAGTGATCTCTGCTTGAGGTATGTGACGACAACTAATGTTTTGACTTGATTTTAAACCATGTTTAAACATAGCATCATGTGTGATTGTGTTTTAAATTGCGATTTTTATTTACCATGGATTTCATGCAACATTGCGTACGGGATGGTTATTCCAAATTGAAATCTTTTCTTGAATAAACTTATTTCAAATGCTTTTACAAGCATGATGTTAATTTGTTATGCTTACTTAGAGACTTATTTCTTATTATATATATAGAAAATGCATGGATTTACATGGAAATGAGAATAGAGGCTTATTAAAGGTCCTTTGATAAGTAACCCGGGATGAGGGGGCATGTCTTGGGGATTGCAAGTTTGTAAGTGCTCTTGAGTTTTAGCATATACATATGATTTCCGTGTTTTATATTTGATGACGGGTGCTCTCGCCGGTGGGCGTCATCTTTAGGAGGGATAGGTAGGCCACCCACCTTCCGAGATTATGATGTGATGAGTTTGTGATATGATAGACACACGCCCATAGATGGCATTCGGTAGGGGTTTGGTAACATGGATAGTCCACACTCGAGGTCGAGCCTTTCCATGGGGGACGACGTTAAGTCTCCGTTATGGTGTCGACGGAGAGCGGCGGTGGTTGATACCCATGGAGGGTTGCCAAGCATGATGGCCCATATTCTTGTTATGTGTGCATGTATGATGAGCATGATTATGGATGGTATGCTGGGTGTGACGACACTCGAGAGGTTGACTATGTGTATTCTACGATCGGGGATGTTAGTGTGATGTGGTGGGACCCATTACCTTAGGGTGCCCTTATTCTTGTTGTATGCTCCATTTATTGATTCATGTCATGTTTTAACTCCGTGAATTTCATGTTTTAGCATATGGAATAAATTGGCATTTATTTTGAACATGGCATTATGATATCACTATTTCCATAGATGTTAGACTTTTCATCAATCTTTGTTCATTATTTACTGCATTTATTACATTAATTGTCTATGTACTACACGATAGCTTCTTCGAGGCATTGCTTTGTTTTGCAATGCCTTAGATCTCGAGCGCGACACCGGGAAAGGAAAAGCGGTTGATAAACCTTGAGAGGCTGGCGAAGACTAGTTTCCTATAGTTTTAGAAAGTAATGTGAGTCATTAGAGTGGATTATCATTTGAATTTTATTATGGACTGCATACTTTAAATTTGGATGTGATTTAGATCTTTGGATATATATTGGACATTTATATGGGATGTTATGATGGATAGACCCTGGGCCATATTATTATTGTCTTTTGGATGTTTATTTGATTTAAAATAAAGGCGCCTATTTATTTGACGTTGATTTATACGCGGATCATTTATTTATGTTTAAATTACGTGTACGTCATTTTGAGAAAGGAAAAATTAACACCCGGAGTTTTAAGATAGGTTTAGTAAAATGTTAAATAAATCTTTTCTCATGGGATCCCAAATGCTCTTATTTAAATTGCCATTATAAAAAAAAAAAAAAATTGTCTTAAAAATCCGGGGTGTTACACTATATACCCCTGCGAAACCCCTTTATCGCCCAACACCCTCTATATTAACTCTCTAGGGACTCTATCATAAGTTTTCTCTAAGTCGATAAAGACCATGTGAAGGTCTTATATTTCTCTACTAATTGTCATAGTAAGAAAATAACTTACATGGTAGACCTCCCAAGTATGAAACCAAACTGATTCTCTGATACACTTATTTTATGTCGTAGTCTCTTTTCAATCACTCTTTCAAAAAGTTTCATTGTGTGGCTCATAAGTTTGATCCTTCGATAATTAGTGTAGTTCTGTATGTCTCCTTTATTCTTATAAATTGGTATAATAGAGCTTTTTCTCCACTCATCATGCATTTTCTTTGATTTTATAATCTTGTTAAACAACTTGGTTAACTAAACTACCCAAATATCTCTCATATGCTTCCAAACCTTTATTGGTATACCATCGGGCCCCATGGCCTTTCCTGATTTCATCTTTTTCGAGGCTTCTTTTACTTCAGGTATTCTAATCATACATTCATATCTATAATATCCAATACTATTTAGATTTATAGTATTTTCAATCCATATATTCTCAAAACCATTGTCATTTAACAATTTTTGAAAGTATGTTTCCTACCTTTGTTTAATCTCATCATCTTTGACTAATACCCTTTGATCATCGCTTCTAATGAACCTAACATGATCTAAGTTCTTACCTTTCTGTTCTTTTACTTTTACAAGTTTAAAATCATTTTTCTTACCTTCTCTTGTTTCTAGTCTATTATAGAGCTCATTATAAGCTTTAAGTTTAGCCTCACTTATTATTCTCTTAGCAACCTTTTTGGCATTCTTATATTGTTCATAGTTTTTATTATTTCTAGTCTTTTAAAACACATATGTTTTTCTTTAATAACTTTTTACATTGTTTCACTTCACCACAATGTTTCCTTTACTAATTGCTTATTACCTTTAGATACTCATAAGATATCTTTTATCACTTTCTTAATGAACTCAGCAATATTAATTCACATGGTATTTACTTCTGTTTCGCAATTCCAATTTCCTTCTACCATCAACTTATTTGTGAATGAGGTAATTTTCTCTCTTTTTAAGTTCCACCACTTAATTTTTGGATACTTATTAAGTTCATTTTCTTTCTGCAATCTTTTGATATGGACATCCATAACCATTAACCTATGTTGTGAGGTTAAATTCTCACCGAGTATCACCTTACAATCCTTACACATAGATCGTTCATTATTTCTAAGTAGAAAAAAGTCTATTTGGCTTTTGTGAAATACACTTTTAAAAGTTATTAAGAGATCATACCTCTTCTTAAAGAGTGTATTTGTAATGGCTAGGTTATATGGCAAAGTAAAATAGAGAATATTCTCCCCCATCTCATTTCGTTCACTTATGCTATACCCTCCATATATTCTATCATATCCTTCCTTTTCTTTTCTTACATGACCATTTAAGTTTGCTCCTATAAATATTCTCTCATTGTTGAGAATTTCTTGCATGACTTCTTCCATATCTTCCCAAAACTGTCTTTTGATTATATCTTGTAATGATATTTGTTGTGCGTATGCACTTATAACATTTATAATCTACTATTTCAAAACAAGTTTTATTATTATAATTCTATCACGAATTCTTTTAATGTCCATAACTTTATCCTTTAATTTCTTATCAACTATTATTCCTATGCTATTTCTGTTATTATCCTTTCCTACATACCATAATTTATACACATTTATTTCTCTAGCTTTAGCCCCTTTCCACTTGGTTTCTTGGATGCAAGTGATGTTGACTCTCTTACGTTTTATCGCATCTACTAACTCCAAACTCTTACCTATCAATGTCACTATATTCCATGTGGCGATATGAATCTTATGCTCTGAAGATATCCTATTTACTATCGCCTTTTTTAACCTCCATGGCATGAACCCATGTTCACTTTTCACTGCACCTAAGTTCTGATGCAGCTCGTCGCTTCTGAGGGGACGCTCTAGCAGCCCTTTCCCATTTTTCACTATACCAATGATTTAATGTAGTGCGTCGCTTGTGGGAGAACGCCCTAATAACCCTTACTGCCTTAGCTTGAGGGAATGTCAATTTTTTATTCATGTCATGTTAGGGTTGCCATAGTTTTAAGAAGCTAAAGATGACTTTCATTTCTTCCTTACAAACTAATATACAAATATATATTCATTTGCAAGCAGAAAAGAAATAGAATCATCTTTAGCTTTACCCTTGCCGGCTGACACTTGACACAAGGGTTGCCATATTTTAAGAAGCTGGAGATGATTTTCATTTCTTCCTCATAAACTAATATACAAATGCATATTCATTTGTAAGAAAGAAATAATAAAATTATCTTCAACTTCTCCTTTGATGGCTAGCACCTGACGCAAGACCTTCCTCCTTTTTCATCAGGGCTTAAGACCGACATTGATGGAGTTACCAAAATTACAATCCATCAGGGCAATAGTTCACACAACAAAGTCAGAAATACCAAAACCATAATCATCAAATCGGGGGATAGCTTCTATACATATTGCACTCAACCAGATGAACGGTTTCGATCACTGACACAGTGGGTCCTGCTTGTAGTCAAAGTATATGCATCCACCACATATTGGCTCTCCACAAATGTGCCCACCATGCTGGGCCAAACACCAAGCTCCAATGTATATCATCCGTACAAACGTCAACCGTGCATTAAACAAGAAACCAGTGGAAAAGCAAGGCCATTTACATCAGCGATAAGATTTGCTCGGCATTGGTGGATACGTGCCATATCAGGTCATGCATGCATGCCATTTATTTATTGGCGAGCAACGTATTAATTTTGTAACTTCTAACCGGAGCTGAAATGCTGGCCCCAGTTATGCCACGATACATGATCTAGTCCGTTGATATAAATAGGCAATTGCGATGTCTAATCCATTGCCGCTTGTCCATTCAAGGTCAGATTCGATCAATGGAAATCTTGCGCGTTTATAACATTCTATGAATAGGACCACAAACAGTGACTTTAGAGCATTTATCACACAGATTGAGGAGGACGAAGACCATCAATTTGCCTTATAGTGACCCTTTAGGCCAGCATTTTGGTTACATCACTACACATGCAGTCCAACGTCAGGCCTAATGTTGCTCATTACGACTGGGATAGTATGCTAAATGCCCATATTTTTCACTTGGAAAACAAAAAAGGGGTAGAAGAGGAGGTGAGACCCACATTTTTCATTTTTCGATGATCAGAATCATCCATCTCGAGGCAGTGCTTACATGTATGAAGATTTGAAGTCATATGATAATTCTAAGCCAAGAATTGAAGAGCATGTAGGACCCACTCCTTTCAATGTAAAGTTTGGATATATATATATGGGGAGTGATAATTTCAGCAAGTAGTTATAGTGTAGGTGACATTTGATTGACTGAAAAATCATAGAAAACAAAAAGTTAGAGGAAATGGCAGTTAGAAACTTTTTCCTGCCACACACGCACACACAGATATATATATATATATATAGAGAGAGAGAGAGAGAGAGCAGTGCCAAGATATGCTTGGTTGTCATAGCACACGCGAACGAGCAAACAGCCAGCTCAAGCCTATTCAAAGAGTTCCAAGAAGCACCAAAGTTTTTCAACTATATTGTATAAGAAACCTGTCAAGGCAAAGCAAGGAGCATGCCTTCGGAACATCAAAAGGATTCTCCAATTGCTACCAAACACCCAAATAAGAGTATTACAGGGTCCAACAAGACAATACAGTGGATAAGAAGCTGGCAATCATAGCGAGAATATGTCAAACCAAAGCGAAGAGCATGCTCAGATATTGAAGGGGGAAGCTGGATGAACACCCCGTGGATTCTGGAACTTTTAAGTATCAGGTGAATGTGGCAGTTGTTCTCTAAATGGTCATGCAGGGGAAGATCTCTGCCTGGTATTAATGTTGTCCAAAACTTTGCTCACACAAACAGGTATTCAGTGATGGCTAATGATAGGGAAATGACAACCAAACTCTCTTGTTTAATGGAGGAAAGAAAAGATACAGACACTGTCAATGATAAAATAGACTAATTAATAATCACAAGAAGGAAACATACTAAATATTTGTTTCTTCGAGATGTCAAGGATTAATACACTCGAATGAATGTGCGACATCCAATTTGGCTAATCAGTTTGCTGTAGCAGCACTTCTGAGAAGATTCACTTGTCAATGACCACTAGGATCAATTCTGACCTGATAATCTGAGCCACATATGACGAGCATGATTCCGGTTTTTTCAATCTGACCCCATAATTGCATGAATTTAAATTTGCAGTGGTAACTAAAATCTTCATCCAGAATTACTGAGGGTCTGACATATGCTCTATAGGATATCAATGCATGTCCGCGACCTCTTAGTCTTTAACTTTCTTTTCTTTCAACAGAAAAGAAATGCACAAACCCATTTTCATATCAGTGAGAAGACTACGGTAACAATCAACACACACTAGTAAAGATGGCCAGATCGACTTTCAGTCTGTAGTGAACTCTTCCATGCCATCAACAGTTTGTCTTGGATGTTTCATCGGTTCTGCACCACAATAGATCCAAATATAAAAAAATGTATGGTTTCTGGTTTTAAGTAATGCGTCAGCCAAAAAGACACAGAAGGGGAACACTGAGGTAACAACACCAATGATCTACACACTATTCACAGGCCAATGATACATATGGAGTGTTAGTTGATTTGTACTGTTTTTCTTCCGGACTACTACTGCACCGTACAACTGAGGTAAGAAAATATGTGGGTAACACATTGGAGAAAGTTCAAGTTAAGTTAGTTAACTTTTGTAAATATGAAGGACTTTTTATTTTTTGTAAAAGGCCTACAGAAGCCCCTTTCTCAAGCAAGAGGTAAGTCCCAGATCTGAGCCAATCACTTTCTTACCAGCTCATTGTGGCACGCAAGATCAACGGTCACAATCACCAAGCTGAAGTGCAAAATGCATGGGCTTCGTGGCAATAAAAGGTTATCGGTGTATTTCTTCTTTTATTTTTTCATTTTTTGTTTCTGAGAACCTAACAGTTAAACATTGTTAACTTCCAAGAATGACAAAACATTGTTGGAGAGATAGACTGACAACTTCCCGTCCTAGGGGAGCTTAAGCCAACCTATTCCAGAAGCTTTTCTGTTACATAAATCTCTGCATATTTTTCTTTGTCATCCATTATCCACCTAGTTATTTGTTTGCTCCCAGAATGATCAGCCCCACGAATAACGCAAGGGCCTAATAAGTAAACAAGTTTTGTGTGATCAGCAGGTACCAGTCAAACTAAAATGAAAATTCTGTAGGATGGCTGTAAGGCCGGCCATGCTCCATAGATCAGAGTACTGGGCAGTTAAGGAACAACATGTATACAGGATGAGTATAGCATAAATGAGGATGTTGAGATAGATGAGTAGCAAGACAAGAAAGGATAGAACTAAAAATGAAAACATTTGAGGAAACTAAGGAGTAGCACCAATAAGTTACAAGATGACGGAGGGTACACTTAGATGGTTTGACATGTCCAACAGAGACTGAAAATGGCACCGATTGGGAGTGAGTCAGTCAAAGTTGAAGGCTCTAAATGGGCAGGGGGAAGGACCAAAAGAATGTGAATAAAAGAAAATATTTAAAACTTTTGGCCTAAATGAAGCCATGAGACTTAATAGAGAGAATAGAGGAACAAGATTCGTGTGGCTGACCCCTAATTGGGATAAGGCCTAGATGATGATGATGATGATGACTCATCATACATAGATGTATCTCCATGCCTAAACTTTTGACTGTAGTTCTCCATTTTACCTTTTGTCTAGTACATGGTGATAAATTGAAATAGGAAAGAGAAAACGGGAAAGCCAGACCAAGATCCCTTTTTTCTTTATTCTATTAACAGGTAATAAAAGGTAAATTAAAATAGGAAAGAGAAATGGGAATCCAGTAGGCTAATATATCCTCAAGCAAGCCTCAAATTTTGTATCTCCTGCCAACAGACCCACTCTCCAGAGTCTAATCTACAATCAGCAAACTATTTTCTAGTCATATACATCTAACCAACTAGGACACTGACATCAAGCAGATGTTTGAACATCGATATCAGATGCAAACCAAAACACCATTGTCAGCACAAGGGCACTCAAGGAGTTCTTAAACAATCTTATGTAAAAGCACATGCCAGAAGTGACGAAATCACTTAGAAATCCACAACCCTAACTCAGCAAAAACCTCATCTGGTATGAAGACAATTTACTGCACATTCAGCAGATATAAGAACTCTGGCAACAGGAGACTTTTCAAGACAAACTCTAACAGAGACAACCCCCTTCACAAACTTATTTAGTTGTTCATCATCTTATGCCCTCTCCTCAACATTCTTTCTTAGCCAGTTCCAAGCAAACTAGGTAGGTTGCAGATACCCTATCCAGGATTACATTCCACAGCCAATTGATGAAGAAGATACTGTCCCCACCTAAACAAATTCATCCGTACAACCGGGCAAAGGAAGAAGGATCCTTAGAGCTATGTGCATGCTGATACTATTTCCAAGAGGAAAAAGTATTATTAGACGCCCACAAGGGGTGTGTGTGAAAAGATTCACCTGCAACTCCTTGTATGATATTATCTTGATCCAGACCACCAATGAGTTCCAATTTGTAGACCGTAAAAGGTGAAATATTTGATTTGAACATTTCTAGCCATTTGGTTATTATACTAGAACATGGGTTATTGTTCTTTTATTCTCCATAGTCTAATTATCAGCCATAGGAGGCACAGCTGTCCAAATAATAGGGCTTGCTAGTGAAGATATAGATGCTAACGTCATGAGAAAAAATCTCTAACTAGAACTCCTCATAGAATCATTTGGAAAAAACAATGACAAGAAATTAACAATTTTAAATTCAACAACATCCTCAGAGTCAACCAGACAAAACTTGCATCCAGTTTAAGTTGATGAATCATTAAATGGATAAGTGGATTAATGTGCATACCATCCACTTTCAGAAGCAATATAAGACATGCAACGAAAAAGATATGCCCAAGGCAGTACCTAAGACTCAGATGGTGAGGCTTCAGCAAGAAACTTCATGAACTTGGTCTTCTCAAAGTCAAAGTTCTTTTTTGCGTGCTGCACTAATGATTGTTCTCTTTGCATATCATCAATGATCCTCTCTTTTTCCCATTTGGTAAGCCTGAGCTTCTCCTTAGTTTCAGTAATGTCTATAGGCTCGTCCAATATTCCTGAGCTTACTGGAAAAGTTACTTCCATATCTTTGCTGAAATCAAATTCCTTTTGCAATCAGAAGTATTAACAGTAAACCCAATTTGAGAAAACTTTTCAACCCTTAATACAGAAATGCTCGAAGGAAGTGGGGTGGTAAACCTGCTGCCAAGGAGAAAGCTGCCGGCGCTCTTCATAATCCCACCATCTAAAGATATGGCACCATCTGCTATGCAAGGACGAGCACGCAGCATTTCCTTTCTACTTCTAAATACTTGCACGCGTGAAAGGAGACTATAAAATAGAGTCTCCCTCAGGCCATACCCACTTGCTGTCACAAAAGACAAGTGTGGACTGTCCAAATTTATCATATTCACAGCAAAGCCTAGAAAGCCAGGGGGACATTCACCGCTAGGTAACTTTGGCTTAGGTAAAGCAAGTGACTTTTGTATGTCATTTCGAACGTCACCAACATAAGGCCTGTAAAACAAAGTGCATTTGACAGTTATCCCGGATAATACCCTCACAAACAACAATGTCATGGATGAAGTAAATCTATGTGGAAATTGAATTGGCATGTATTGTATGCATTGATCAATTTTGAGATGGAAATTCGTTCAAGAATGTTATGATTCATTCTTATTTCTCTTTTTTTATCTAAATGACATAATTGTTTCACAAAGATAAAGAAAGAGCTATTCAGCATTCTTGCCTTAAATCTTCAAGGCAGATGACAGAAAATCTTCCATCCACAGGCTTTCCAATAGAAGGCCCCAGCCGATGAACACCAACATTCTTATCAATCAGGCCTTTGCTGTCATATATTTCAAGAGCTTCAAGGCATTCATATGTCTTGCACACAATTGCCAGCATTGTTTCCAGTCCTAAGTATTCAGACAAAAGCCTGGATAAAGCCATAACGAGGATGCAACATATTAGGTGAAGTTGAATATAAATGTAAAAAACCATTTTGCAATACATTTATGACTATTTGACATAGTTGATGAGTAGTAAGTATTCCAATAAGCCTGCATACAAAACATGATCAGGGCGACACCCATGGGTTGAATTCTAAGACAAATATAAATGGACATTTTGCAATGACTTATCACCATCATACATAGTTTGTGATCCTAATATTCCAATAAAAGCTTGGATAAAAGGCACTATTAGGCAGCCACATATTAGGTGGAGTTGAAGACAAATGTAAGTAGACATACCACAACAGATATATGACTATCATTACAATTTAACTGCCATGAAAAATGAAATTAGATCCTCAACCCAACCTGCTAAGATTATCATCATCCACTCGGCCCAGTGTGGCTACTATACCCAACACATCCTTGGATAATGGCATTTCTGATGCCAGATTGCTATGGTGAAGTTTTAGTTGACAGATTAAGGCAGCTGCTGTTTTCTCCTGCCGTAATATCTGTTCGACATTGCTCTGCTCGCCCCGTGCATGATTGGAATTTCCAGACTCAGATTTACTTGATGAATGGTAGTTTCGAATTTTAACTGCATTGAATGCTTGTGTTAACTGAGGGAACACAGAGAGGTAACAATCTAAGACATTGATTTGTTAAATACACACACAATTGACAGTAAGCAATCAGAGCAAAGGAAAGGTAATGACATTAACCTTCCATGTCAAGGATGCAGTCGTCCAGGCGTTTTATCTCAAACTGCAAGAATTTGAGGTTGTCCTCGTGATGCTTAATTTTAAGTCCTAGTTTTTTCAGATTATCCTCGAGTTCCTTCATGTGGTAAAATTGAGAGATATACATTAGATGCAAACTGAATTTCAAATTGGTCATACCATGGAACGCTTACCCACAACTGCTTAAAACAAGATTGGACTTACCCTGGAGCGACTCATCATTGCTCCCACCTTCTGCAATGTTTCTTCCTGCATCTCGCCCCCAGGAATTAAATGGTGATCACTTTGATTCATTATTGATGGTTCTAAAACAAGGGGTGCATCTATATTAGTTTAGTCAACTTCAGAAGCCAAATAACCAAAGAATCAGCAAATACACACCTGCCTTTACATGCATACTAAGAAGATTCCATACTTAATTTGAGTCATGTAGATGCTGCAATATTTCCTTAGGGTTATATATAGATGGAGGTAAATAGGTATCTCACATGCTTCTCATGAGTTTTGGAATTCTTGTGCAATAAGCTCAGAGACTTGATAGTTCTGAAGGAAGGTGCGATAGAAACAGACAAAATAGAAATTCATGGCCAATAATGAGAGCAACAGAAAATATTCACCTATTTTCACGTGCATACTAAGAAGATTCATACCTAACCAGGAACACATAAATAATTAAATATTTTCTCAGGATATATAAATAAACCAAACTGGGTATTACCACAAGCTCCTTGAGAATATTAGCATTCTTTTGCAATGACCTCATATGAAACGCATTTCTATTTGAAAATGAAAAACTAATCTTACTTAGACTAAATACAACACAGAACAAATACTTAAATTTTCAGTTAGAAACCAAGAATCAGGGTAAGCAGAAAACCATCTCTTTTTTTCTTTTTTTCAGCAGCAACTGTAAAATTAATATCTACTACTAGATTGGGCAGATTAACACCATTATATAAAACTCAAATGTAGCATAACACTAGCAAGAGCTTAACTTGATAGAAGTATTAGTTTTCTTGGGCATTTACACTACCCTCTATTTGCTTCCTTCTCCCAACTTCTGATGTTTCCTTTTTTCATTAGACAGGGCAAGATGACACTAATATTCTGTCGCAAATGAGTTTCATAAGAGCAAGAAAACATGATTTACCCTCTCAAAACAGCAACGATAGAAAACCCAATTGTCCAAATAATAGGCCTTTGCGGCAATTCATCGTGCAATTGGTGTACATCTAAAAGAGGGAGAAGAAACACAGGCAGCCGCAAGAAAAGGCTCCAAAATACGGATGGCGGAATCTTCATTTCAGATATATGCATGAAAGGAGACTTTCATTCTACTTCTAGCAAATGACAAAAGAAAAAACCCAAAAAAAGGACATGCAAAAGTAAACGCCATTGACATAGAAAGGTGAAACCATTCAAAAAAAGAAAAGAAAAAAACAGATAGAGAGATGAAGAAAGGGAAGTGTTACAGAGTTACCTGGCTAGGATTGAACATGCGGAAAAGTGGAAACGATGAACAAGGATTTGCAGGGAAAATGGTGAAAGGAAGGGTTTCGAGATTTGGAGAAGTTGAAGCTGGGTGCTGCAGTTTTCTGTTTGTCGACGGTTGCTTCCTCTTTTGTACTAGTGGCGCACCTTCACGTGCGAGATAAAAGTAAAGTGTGGGTCCCACTTTTATGAATATCTAAACCGCTCATCCCAAATTATCTTGTCATAGATGGGCCATGTTCTAAAATCTCATACTTTCGGAGGAGACATGGGCCCACTTGTGTTTCTAGTCCCATTGCAGCAAGATCTACATGCTTCTTTAAGACCGTGCTTGGGCCTTGCGCGTACCGCGCGGATACTGTCCGAGTCGTTAATTTCATTAATGACTAGAGTCCATCCAACTGCCGTTGATTCTATCATGGTAGTCCTAGACCGTGAACCTCCTCAAACATTAGGTAGGTCCCGGCAACAAAATCTCAACCATTGATTTTTGATAGGTTATATCCTGATGTTTAATGGAGCAAAGTTTAAGTGCAGACAATGACAAGGGAAAGTGAGTTTGCTTGATGGAGCAGCAACTACATCCCAATGAGTGCCACATGGAACATTTTCTTGGGACTTTTGGCTTTTACAGCATTTTCCTTAGAACTGTTTGAAGAAAAAATGCTAGCTCCAAGAAAACGGTGCCATGTGACATTCATTGATTTGTTCTTCTTGCTCATTCAAGCAAGTGCCCTGCTGGGTAATCCAAATGTCAACCAGATTCGTATTGAATCGATCTTTCATATTACAGCAATTGATAGGCTAAGATTTTAACTTGGATCTTAATCAAAAACTTTCTCAAGTTTCATCTTCGCTGATCATGCAGTAGAAAGTTATCTGAGTTTACTTGACATTGTGGGAGTTTACTTGATTTCTTCAGCGGCTTATCTGTTCCATTTCAAGAGCTGTTTGACTTAAAGAGTAGGAGCTTCAGTTTTACGTAGGCTCATAGAGTTCCAATAAATGGGCATTTAATAGACAAACTTCAGTCAGAAATCAGAACAAGAATCTGTGTGGTCTTTTCTTGGTTCTTCTCGGTTTGCTTTTTGGGACTCAGGCTGCAGAAAGAGGTCTCACTTTCTATTCCTCTCTTCCCTGCATGACTGCATCGATCAGTAAGCATTGCTTCGAGTGCTTGGTAACTATGGCTTGGAGTTCCATCTTGAAGTCCAAAGAAATTCATTAGAAAGTTCCGATTTACATTGTCGTCGATCAAGCAGAGATTTACCTTCATGAATTGCAATATTAGTGAATAGTCCTTCAGTTATACTCAATGAAGCAACAAGTTAAAATCTTAACTAAAATCTGGCAAAATTGAAAAGAAGAAATCGGAATGATCGACACTGAGTGCTACTTCCAAACCAATTTGACAGCAAAATAGCTGGACAATGAAGTAATCATGGAAAAAACTACACTGCTAGAAACTGGTTTCCCTACATAATCATTAGAGCCAAATTTGGTTGCACAGAATAATTCTAAATGCAGGTGACTTGAGGAATGGTTATGTAAGGCTGCATTTGGCAACTGTTTTTTCCGTATCTGTTTCCAGTGTCCCAAAGCACTTAGAAACAGAAAAATCAACCTGTTTCTAGTATTTCTTTAGAATCAGAAACACAAGAAACCCCAGAACAGCTTTCCCAAACGCACCCTCAAGAACTCCACGAGGATCAAATTCAGTAAGAGATATACTGGACATTACCATTTCACAGATTTACATCAAGAAGATCACTTGAATATTTGCATATTGCTGAAGACGCAAAAATTATAGAAAGAGAAAGCCCAAAAACATGGGCCAAATATTTAGGTTTAGATGACATGTTTTAATTGGCAATGAATACAGCTCATGAATCATTACAGTTACGTACTCCCCAGTCAATAAGAATTGCGTACTTATACACAAAGCCAATTCACTAGTCTCAGTTTGGTGACCTGTAGGAAATTAACGGGATCTTTTTGTTTTTTTGGTGTTTATTTGATTTCGGCAGCTTATATTTTTCACATTTCAAGAGCTATTTGACTTGAGCAGGAACTCGAGGCAAAAATCTGCGTATGAACTTTTTGTCTTCTCTTGGTTCTTTTCAGTTTGCCTTTGGTAGTGCTGCTACACAAACAGGTCAGTTTTATTCATAATATGTATCTGTCATATTGTCTTCTGGGGGTAACGGCATAGATCAGTAAGCATTACCTGGGTCCTCGGTAAACCATGGCTTGAAGCACCAAGTTGAAGCCTAAAAGCAATACAGAATTCATCAAAAAGTTGTGGTTTGGGTTTTGTCAATCAAGTCAAAGGTTTTACCTCCATGAATGGCATTATGATTTGTGATTTGAAATCCTTTAGTGATACATACTGAAGCAACATACTAAATCTCACCCACAAAGCTGGTGAGATTAAGGTAGGGCATAGTTGAAAAGAGATAGGAACAAGAAAATTACATATGATGACCAAAACAGAAAGATGTCAACACTGAGTGGTACTTTGGTAACAATTTAACATAAAAATGGTCAGACAATGAAGTAACCAAGAAAACACTAATTACACTACTAGAAACTGGCTTCCCTACATAACCATTAAAACCAAATTTCAACTACCGTGAATTACACAGAATAATTCTAACTGCAGGTAGTTTGAGGATGGGACATGCAAGAAAATCCATGAGGATTAGATTCGGTAGGAGAATATTCCGAACATCACCTTTTCACAGATTCACATCAAGAAGATCATTTGGAAACTTGCGTATTGCAAAAGACACAAAAATTACAGAGAGAAATCCCATAAACATGGGGAACTCTGTAGGTTTAGAAGAAATGTTTTCAGTTGGTAATGAACACAGCTTATGGATCATTCCAGTTACATTCTCCCCAGCCACTACTACTTCTTATGTACTTGTCCACAATGCCAAACTCACTATTCTGAGCAACTCGCCTGGCATAGTTCTCAACTGAAATCAAACCCTTCTTTAATCGCCGATAGTAAATTACTTCCCAGGGCCACATGCGAGCAGCACCAAAGAATGAATCCACTGATAACTCCATTCCATTTTCTTCTGGCAAATCCATTCCATATTGTCTCAAAACCGTGCATACTTCCTCTGACAACATTCCCTTAAAGTTTGCTGCCTGATGACTAACAGGGGCCTGAATGTTCTGGTTCATAGAACCAGTTGCTCCAGGGTCAAGCTCCACAGGCTTAGATATCTTAGTGTCACACCTCCCTCTGGAATTCTCCATGTTCTCTGAATAACAAACGTTTTCCCCTTTGGGAATCATGCATAAATTCTTTTCTTCATACCGAATCATTGACATCAGATGATTTTCCCCATCATCACCATCTCTAGGATCATCCTCCATATTCATTTCATTCACTGTCCCCGTGGAGGATAATGCATTTGCATCCTTCTGCATTGGCTTTGTACCGTCCATTTCCAAATTCTCTGGGCTCACATTGCCTTCTAGGTGGCATTGCCCAGGCAAAAGTTGCTCAGACTTGGGGCCTATAACCCGCTCCAAAGGAGCCTTTGGTGAGCCACTCCCATTCTTCTGTGCCTTATTCAGAGATGAAGGTGATTTTTTATTCAAAGAAATGGATAAAGACAATGCTCTCAAAGACCCTGATTTTGACCTCGACCTAGAACGAATTCTTGAACACGATGCTGCAGACCAAGAAAAGTCTGAGTGAGACCTTGAAGATAATGGCCTTGAGCATGGGTCTGAGCACGACCTGATTTCTGATGAAGATTTTAAGGATATTGAATGAGAGTGTGAATTAGATTCATTGGAAGCAGAATCAACTGGTAAGGAGCCATATTTCTTATTTTTCTTTCTGGGCTGTTTAATAGTAGCTGCATGTTCCCCCCTCCTCTTTCCATGAGGATCCCTTCTACGCCGATAATGGTGGTTCTCCTTGCCATCCAGGATACTCTCGCTCCTCTTGGCTACCCTTCTAGGCCTTTCAGAACCTGAAGCTTTTCTATCAATTAGATTCTGTTTCAACAGCAAATGATCTCTACATGCATATGGTCGTCCATGGGATACAATTCTCTGTCTGCTGAATCTGCCTTCATCTCTGCCTCTTAAATCACTTTCAGCAGCTTGCTTCCGGTGAAACCTGCTAAACTTCTCTCTTCTAGGACAGTTGCACATTACATGACCCATTAGGCCACAAATGTAGCATGTCTGTTTTTTATTATCTACTTGCTTGTCAGTTGCATTACCAGCATCATCAGATTGCCCTCCCCGTTCCCGTTCTAGAGAGCTTGCTGGGACAGGAGATCCATAAGAAGTGGTCACGTGATGGTGATCGTTGCCATCTCTCCTGTCAGAACCATCGCATGGTTCATAACGATCAAACTCAGATCCATTTTCCACTGCATGATTATTCAATGTATCACTCGCACGCTCACCCCATCTATCATTTTCCACTGGGTTGGGTTCCATGGTACCATCCAACACCCCATCTTGCAAAATCTGAGCCTTCTCTACTATGTGATCTTCCGCGTCCACACTACCATAAACGGTTTCTTTGTCAAGAGGATCACCTCTGCTAGGTCCTACATCTCTCCTATCTGAATGCTTGTTATAGGTTGAAATATCTCCTTGATCTTGTGAACTGCTCTTTTGAACTTCTTCCCTAGTAAAATTCCTTCTGTGATATGGCTGACAGAATCTGGCACTTCTTGCAAATCTTTGAAAAGGCTTGGGCTGTTTATTTGACCATGAAAGAGATATATGCCGCCCACAAATAACTTTTCCTCGCAATGTTCGCAAAGCTCTATCTGCATTGGCAGGTAACTCATAAATCACAAATCCAAATCCAGCTTTCAGCTGTACATTACACCGTCCAAACCTCCGGAAAACCCGCTCAAGTTCCTCCCTTCGAATATGAGGAGAAAGATTACCCAAAAACAAGGACATCTGTAGAAACATCACCAGTGAAGCTGAAATTTGAGTAAATATAGGACAAAAAAGTGTGCTTGTGTGTTTATAAATCTTGTACATAGCCCTGTCAACATCTCTGTGCTAGATATGCAGCAACAAGGTAGAATACCAACATGTAATGGGAAGTTTCATATAAAGTTCACTGTGCACCTGATGGACGTACATTTCATGCACCAAAACATAGCCTTGTTACCATGGCAATCATGAGAAAGGCTCAGAAAGAACCAGATCTTAAATTCTTTAAGTGATTACTGGAGGGCTGAGATATGGCAGCAAATGAAAGACAAATTTGGTAGAGGTTGGCAATTGATAATTATCTCATATCCAGCCTGTGTATTTAAAGAAGATTTTGGACAAAGCAGGTCTTGGGGTATGTTAAAAGGAGAATCCCTGATCATTAAATAATGTGCAGTGGGTAATATGACTTGGCTTTCAGGGTAATCTAAGTTTCACCAGAGAATTAGTTGTTAGTTCAGTTCCATTCAAGAGGCAATGTCCAGTCTGTCCAGACTGGAAACCCAAACAGAAAGTGTACTGGAAAACTCCAGCCAGTGTTTTGCTGTCTGGTCTATTTCAAACTGTTCCAGTCACTAGTCCTTTTTTTTTATTCAGAATCAAAATTCTAGTCTATAGGAGAGGTTATTTCCTCATCATGGTACATATGATTAGACAAAGATGTTTGGATATTATTCATTGGCATATCTTCAAACATGAGAAAGATTTGTAATCAGTGGCATGCCACTTCTACTATCAGACTATGGTCAAAGGATTCAGAGCTGTGAGACCAATGATTTTACCTCCAAGTACATGCTGCAATTTCTTAAAAGTTAGTGCCCCTAGATGATCAGGAGCAGTCCTACTTTGAAGATTTCACCTTCTACTTTGAAGATTTCACCTTTTACAGCCCTTACTTTCTCAGATGTCAGTGGCTTATATAAGTAAGCATTCCATGCGACATATCAAACAATTACCCCTTAGACTACTGATACAAGTTGAGAACTGAAAAAGTCCACATAATACCTTGAATCTTCAGAATATATGACAAAAGGTGCGAAACAGCATTTTCTGCTTGGATACAGCCAAGAGTGCGAAAATCCCAAGTCACTTCACACCTACTTCAATTTCCTACCATCATAGATGAAAATTTAAACTTGCTCACGGATGATCAAGGATTTACTGCATCAGAATTAAATAATCCTAATATAATCATCTGAGAATTTAAGAACAAAACAATAGGTGACATATCCAGACATGAAATTCCTCGATCTCACAACCTACACTTCCATCCACTGGTTTCAAGTACTTTTTGCTCTTGATGGATGCTTATGAAGTTGAAAACCCCAACTTGATGAAAGTTTAAAGCGCTAGCAAATGATGGAGGATTTTCGGCTTCCGAATTCAAAACCCCAAATACAATCGCTTCAGAATTTGAGAATAAAACCAAAAAGGGAACATAAACCCAGAAATGAATAACTCAGCAGTTTCCCAAGCTCACAATCTAACATTTCCATCCACTGGTTTGCATGTGAAGTTGGAAACCTTACTATCAACTACTTCAGTACCACTAAAGTTTCTACTTGATAACTAGTTTGAGTTTTCAATCAAACAAATGGGCCTGATTGTCATTAGAACAGAATTCTACTAGTCCCAAATAAAATGCAAAAGAAATCAAAATCTGATTTCCCTGTGAACGAGAAATGAGAACGCGGAAGAAGGAAATGAGAGATGGGGAGGAAGGGCGATTACATACCAGCTGCAATCTGCAGAAGCCCTTCAAAACCCTAGAATTTTCAGGCCTTTCTGAGAGTTTTGGATGAAGTTACGAGAAGAAATCCCTCTACTTCTCTCCCTTGATCTACTTCTGGGTTCGTGTCGACTGGAAGGTGAAGTGCGCCTTCGTTTTTTTCCTTTTCCGGCTCTGCGTTTTCTTCTCCCGAGTTATTCCATGAACAATATATTACGACCATTGCTACAACGGAGCGCAACCGCATGGTAAGTTGCCATCTGCGGGACCCACATTCTACTGATCTGATCCGTTGGTGTGATCTCCAACTTTAGTTCAAGAAGGACTGCATTGGAAGATTGTAGCACCTGAAGAATCTACTTCTGATTACTGGAAATGGATTGTTAGAAAAATTTGTACAAAAATAATGGTTCATATTTAACAAGCAAACATAGAGTTCGGATGCTAAAATGGTCCAATCGAGTTGTTTTCAACAGGCAAATGTGACAAGTCAGAGACCAAATGAACGGATTGGATCAACAAAGCCTGGTCCCACCATGTATCAGTGGCACAATATGTAGAAAACTTGCGAGCGGGATCAACGTGCATTACAGCTGCTTACTGCTGGGCACACCACTTTTACATGATAGACTCTCATAAATGTTTGAAGGAGAGCCTTGGCGCAACATGTGATTTGGAAGTCACGAGTTTAAAGCATGAAATTAGTCTCTTGCAAAATACAAAGTAAAACTACCTACTATAAGTGTTTGTGGTCCGCGAAAGCTTCGTCCACGGGGCCACCCTTTTTACTCTGAGAAATGGTTGATAAGGCTTATTAATCTGATTTTTACAGCTGTGGATGACCATTGCTTGATCACCACGTACAAATCGTGAGAAACCTTATCTAAAGAATCCATCATGCAAAAGAGGTGTGCTATAGCAAGGCTGTAGTCACACAAAAAAAAGAAATGAAAAAAAACTCCTTTTTATTTATATTTAAAAATCACGTCTTTTTTTTGTGCCCAATTAATCTTTCACTCATTTTTTCAAAGTTTTTCATTTAAAATTCCTCCTCTTAAAAATCAATTTTGCACCATTTTCTTTTTTTAATAATTTTATAGCATTTTTTCATTTTAATTTTGACTTTAAAAAGCATCAATTGCTAGTACATGCTTTTATCAAATTTTATTTTCAATTTTTTCAAACATTTCAATTCTAAAGTTCGAATTTGTCTATAATAATGTAATTCTTATATAGGATAGTGATGTTCGACTTTGGCTATAATAATATAATTTTATACCTAAGTTGTTGAATAGGTTGCTATTGTTTTCTTGAAAATAACATTTCAAAATGCTTTAACCCACAATTTGAAAGGATGATATTTATCTATAATAAACCTAATTTTTAAATTTTATTTCAAATAATTTTGAATTAATTTTGATGCAATACAAATTTTAAATTTTGTGTCTTAAGTCTCATAATATTAACCTTTTGAAATATATCTAATTAAAACTCGAATTTTAAAATTTGGATTGTATTTGAAAAAATAAATCTAATGACATAAAAAAACACTAAAATCAGAGTTAAGACGAGGAAGTTATGAATATACACACACCCAAGCCCTCCTGACAGGGAGAAAAAACTGAGGAGAAGGAGAAGAAAGGAAGAAAAAGAAGAAGGGGAAGAGAGGAGAGGAGAGGAAGAAGGAAAGAGAAGAAAAGATAGAAGGACAGGAAACTCTGCACTCCCGAAAACTATATCATGTGGAAGATTTGGGGTTTCCAATCACCACAGAAACATAGCTTAGTGGCGACAACAGCAGCTCTAATCATTGATCCGACTGCTCACCCTGCTTTGCGCAGGGGGAGGAACAAAACTCCTTTAGTTTCACCACGATCAGAGGAAGAACAACTTTGGATTGGAAGAGATTGTACGCACAATGAATGATCTTCAAAAAAATCACCAAATCATGCCCTCTCACACAACGATTAAGGATTGTGAACACCTTAGAAGTAAGATCTTTACACGATTTTCCTCATTCTCTGTTCAATTTTAACAGAAAGTAGAAAACCCTAGAGTTTCTGTTAAGGCTCAACCAATCCACCTTTAAAACATGATCATACAGCTGATCCCCTCCATGATTAATGGATAGAAATTTATAGGAACTCTGGTCATTCAGTTTGAGTTTTGATTATCCATATGGAACTCAAATAGTGAATATCTTATTCTGGGAACTTGATCCACTACTAGATGAGATCCAATTGTCAATCTCATCTCTGTATAATGGATGGAGATCGATGCGAACTCGGACAACCTTGTCTAAATTCTGATCCTTCATCTAGAACTTCAGATTAACGATCGAGACTTTGAATTTCATCAGATCTCTAAAATTTGAATCAATGGTCTATATTTCATGTAATCTTTGATGACTCAAAGCCGATCAAAGCTCCGATCATTTGTCTAGAACTTTGATCAACCATCTAATCTCTTAAATTCATACTAATTAGAATTAATAGTTTAGATCAGTGAGTAAATTATAAGGGAACCTTGTTCAAGTATTAGAAATAATTAAATTAGGCTTAAGTTAAATGCGATTGAATGAGAAATTTGATCCGGAGCAGAAAATAGATCAAACAATCTAGGCCATCAGATTATAGTCAAATGTGTAAATTGGAAAGTGATGATATTACGTTTATGTGATCTAACATTGTTCTACCATCTAGTAAATGATCATAACTCTAATGGTTTTAGATGAGTTTTGATCATTGATCGATAATCTAAAAATTATAATTAGACCACCCTTCAACAGTTGGAATTTGAAAATGCAAATATAGAGCATTGAATGACAATCAATGGCACATATTTGGTAATCCAAAACTTAATGGACATTGGATTGATGATCCATGGATGGGGACGCAAATCAATAACCTAAACGACTGAGATCATTCGATTTTAGTAGTTAATTAATGATGAATCATGTAAAATTCAATAGGATCAATAATAGATTAAAAAAAAAAACTAAAGGTTTGAGGATGTGGACAGTTAGGTCATGATTATATGTAAGAATTAAGTATATGTGTGTGTGAAAAATGTAAACTTATTCGCAATACAGATTCAGGTGCATTTTGATTGATTTGGAATTGTGTTTATGGCTAAAGCTAAAGGAGGGTTGTTTTCACATGGCTATGTCATACCATGATATTAGATTTGCATGATTTCGTGGGTGCATGAATTTCTATGGTTTTATATGTTATATCGACATGTGATAATGCCTAATATTATTATGTTATGTAGGGCATATGATGGCCCTTGTGGTCTGCCCTTTCCTCATACCCTAGGTAAGAAGGAGCTTTGTGCACCTTTGAGAGAGGGTGTTTGGGGAAAGAGTTCACCTTAAGGTGGAGTGATTGTATTCTAATTATGTCGGATATGATATAAGGTGGAGAATGTTGTATAGTGTCTCATATCTATAAGGGCATTGGTGTAATTTTAGGTTTATTAGTTAATGACCATTTTAAGAATGTTATATAATGTATGTAAACTCATGTTTGTAATGCAATGGGTGTGAGATGAGAGTATAAGAGAGTGGAAAAAAAAAGTGAGAATTTTTGGATTTTTCCTACAATGGTAAAGAGGAAGAAGATTGGTGGCTAATCTTCAAGAGTTTATGTAATCACTCATTATTAATAGATTTCTCTCCAATGGCTATCCCCATGGGTGTAGACAAACTTGCTGAACCACATACATCTTATGTCTTGATAAGTGTTTAATTTTGCATAAAAAACACCCAATTAGCTACCAATATGTTACAACTTATATGGATAAATTAGGATTTTTAGACCAAAATTTGTAACATATGTATTTTTAACCTAATGAAGCAAGAGTTTGATATTTTGTAGGTTCAAAAGATAATCCAAGGTAAATGTATAATTAATCATGTTTTTCTAAGATTTGATTAGAGTTTTTCACTTTTTGTAAGAAGAGAGATGATGATCCAACGACTTAGATTGCTCATGATGAAATTAAAGATCAAGATCAAAAGATCAAGCCAAAGTTTAAAAGTCATCAATTCAAAAGCCAAGATTATCTTTTGGACAAGTAATGAATAAAATCAAATGGGATAAAGGTGGCCAAAGTGGGCACATGAAGTAAAACATGCATTCTCACCACCTTTGCATGCAAGCCATATAAGCCACTTTAGCTAAATTCAAGCCATTAATAAGGTGACAAGCTGTGATACCCCGGGTTTTTATAAACCTTTTTCCTCATAATATGAGAAATAATAATATATTAAAAAAATAAACTAGATCCCTGTAAATTAAAATTTTAAATTATAGAACTTTTAGCACAGCTTAAAAACAAATTGATTAAAAGCGAAAACCTCGAGGGTCAACCACAATCATAAATAACATTAAAAACCTTAATACTTTGAGCATGCTCGATTCAAAACCACAATAAATCCACGGTTTAATTAAAGACGATAATAAATCAGGTTAAATGTCACCAGGTTCCATCCATAATCACCACAATATTTCTATGTAAACTTTAACATCCTTCATACAATAATATGGGTCCAATTTATAAAAATTTCTCCACATCTAACAAAGTCTCAAAAGTCTAGTCTAAGAAACATACTCTAATATATGTCCGAATAAGAAAATAGAATGGAATGTCTTCAAGTCTCCTTCCAAATCCCCGCTACTCCACCTGCTTTTCCTTTTTGTTATCACGTTCCAAATATGAAGCATTGCAAAACAAAGCAATGCATCTGCAAGCTATATTTGTGTAGGTGATTATACTCAAAGAAAGTTTACATAATTTACAATATAATGCTCATGAAGGAGACATACCTAATACATGTCAAATAACAGAATGCTCATAATTACAAACTTTCACAAAACAGATATCGAGTTGAATCAGGATGGCATGTAAAACAAAAATCAAACTACAAAGGTATGTATATCAAAACCATGTTAGTATATGTTCCCGGGATAATATGCATGAAATCATGAATAATAAACCTTGTATCAAAACAATACAAAATGCTCCAATATACTCAATTACCAGTGATGTGTACCCATACTAACTTTGGTCCCTCCCGTGCAGCCTGCATCAGCCCCTGGAGTATCTCACGGCCTAGGCCCGGATTGCCTCGATTCACCCAACATATAAAATCCATATGAACATGTACAATAACTATATGGGTTATTATGCTGCAGTGGCAACCCCATCAGGATATAAGTCACTGCCGCTCCCCGTCAACACCAAACGAGAGACTTTCTCCATCCCCATGGGAAGAAATGGACCCGTAAGGGGAACTACCCATGATACCACCCCTACGTACCTGACCCCATATCACTCTAGGGCGGTGTTTAATCATCATCATCATCATAAATCATCGGCAAGATATAAATCTTATAAACCATGTAAATGTGTTATAAATAATCCCAATAACACGATTAAAGCCCAACATACATTGTTATTACCAAATTGAAAAGTCATGCTACAACACGAAAATAGGGATCTAATTATGTGCATGAGAAGACATAAAACACATGTCTCAAAGCTTTAAAAATCTACTCATGGTTACTGAAATAATTAAATAATTAAATAGAATCACCTACGTCAATAAATGTAGTGCTCCAATCAAGCGCGTGGAAGTATCACGTTGCACGCTCTGACATACCTGTTACATTATAGATTCTCCATCATTTGGCAATTCAATAATGTTTATCTCTCAAATCCCGTAGGTTATCTCACATTTGATTCATACCATCAAGATCTAAGGCCTAATTATCCATTGATTAGCTTGATTGAGATTATCTCATCACATTCAGCAGTTTAACTCTTAAAAAGGAATTTATATCTAGCTTTTCAAGTCAAATCTAGGTCTGCGTTATCGATACGATGCAACGCTTCTTTTGGATAGCAAATTGGACCTCTGTAGCTCCTAAAAGTCAAGTTTTTATAAATGGACGGGTCAAAGGACCCCAAAATCCACAAAAATCACGCGTCGCACATGAGCGCGTGTGTCGTCGACGCATGTGCGAACGCTACGCGTATGTGAGCTGTCTTCACGAGGGAGCGTGCACGGACGCGCTGCGCATGTGTCTGCCGTTTTCGTGCAGGCGGACGCACTGCGCGCGTGCGTTGGTGAACTGTGTGTGCTGTACTGCTAGCGTGTGTGGCGTGCATACTGTGCGCGTGGCACGTTGCGCGTGATGCCGCGTGTAGCCCGCGTGCGGTGTGGTGTGCAGGGCACCCCGTGGCACGCAGTCGCTGTGCACGTGGCTTCATGCGTAGCGCACGTGGCATCGTGTGTCGCGTGCATGCCATCTACGTGGCGCCTACGTGGCATGCAATAGGGGGTGACATGTCTCACAGCCGATTGCCGCCACCGGCGACGCTCAAGTATCCAAATGGTGTAATTTTTGCACCGTTTCACTTAGTTTTTCGCGTAAATCCCATTTTTAAGTACCTTTTCAACCAACTCTGTCATTTTCTAATATTTTTACACGATTTTTGTCACGTCCCTAAAATTTCTCAATATATTGTTTTATGAGTTTTGCGGCATCCCTAGCCTTCCGATCACTATGAAAATTTATGAGATTGTTCTTCATGTTACAACGCACAAGATGAACGGTTCAAATCACGATCTGATTTTGTTTCATCGGTCTACTTTACCAAGAATACTAATGCCTACTAGTTCACTGGAAAATGGCAATCAACACTGTTTTCCACCGTTTTCTGGCGTTAAAACGACAGAAACTATAGGAAAAACAAGGGAAATGGTGGAGGGTGGCCTACCGTGATTAGATCGTCAATGCGTGCTCCTACTAGGGGAATTCCACGTCGTTGCCCTATGTCGTTAACACGAAATCCAAGGTGAATAGTTTGGCCATACAAAAGACAGGGCAAGCTTTTATAGCCTCATAGTGGGTCCCACGCCATATAGGCCCACGTGTAATTACCATTTTTTTCCTATTATTATTATTTGATTATTTGGGTTATTACAGAAGCTAAAGAATTCAAGTCACTCAAGCTAGGGGATAGAACTATGAAGCCAGAAGCCAAGCTAAGAGAACCATCTAAGCTAGCCATGAAGCCCAGCTAATGGAGCCTTCAAAGTTAGTCATTAAAACCATTAATCTAAGCTAAATGGAATGCTAGGATTGGAGAAAAATCAAGAGGATTGCCCATTTGATTTTCAAGAATATTTTGAAGAAAATTAAGAAAATATTTATTAGGATAAGTTCACACGTGGACCAATAGGAAGAGACCTTTCTATTTTTCATGTTTTTCTCACTTTTTTTCCTTACTTTTCACCTCATCACCAAGTAGTATTACGAATTTGATTTTTTATTCAAGAGTTCTACTATTGTAAAACTCTACCTTCCTGAACTCCCATCCCAACCACCCACCAATACTCACCTCTTAGAAAACTTAAGAAACAAACCATAAAAGAGCCTAGAAAGAGAAGAATGGGGCATCTACCTTAAGAGGAAAAGGATGCCTCCTTCACTTTGGAGGAGGGGGTCCTCTTCCTCCACCTATTTTCTTCCACTTATGCTTTACAATTTCTTCTTCTTTTGGCGTTGTCTTCCTTTCCATGCTGGGTTGCACTCCTCCAAGCCATTCAATGCCTAGTTCATGGTTGATTCTCCATTAAAAATCAGGTTGATTCTCTTCCTTGGATGTTTTAATTGGGTACTTGTCCATCGTTGCTTTGTTTGTCCTTGGTTCCATGATTAGTGCTAGCTTGATCTCTTTAGCTTTGTTGTCGCTAGCCTCTAGTTTCATAATCTATTGATTTAAGAGCTATAACTCTTTGATAGTGACAACCAAAAGAGTATAGCTATCAGATTGAAGTCTTTGCTTTGAACCCTTGTTTTGTTGTCTGTTTGTTCCTTGATTTCATGCTTAGCTTTCTTTGCTTTACATCCTTGTTTTGTTCCTTTATTCCATTGAGTGTTTACCTTTAGTTAGTCTCTTAAATCCTTAAATCTAAAAGCTACAACTCTCTTGTAGTGAATGGTTCTTAGATCAAGTACTTTGCTTCTTGAATTTCTAAATTGATTCGCCCATCTTTTGCTTTCTTTTGCAATTTTCTGCCTTGTTTCCCTTAGGTCTCTCTTGGATATCACATGCTTGTTTAGGAATTGAGTGTGGGAAGATGATTAATCTTTATTTCTGGTTGTAATTGAAGCACTAAAAGATGTGCGACACATTTCAATAAGATTAAAGTTTGATTCATGTTGGAAGTTTACTTTTCATGAATTTTTTATGTAATTTAAATTTTATGTTTCATGGCTGTTCAAATTTAGTTTTGCATGTTCAAGTCCACACACCGTTCACTTTAGTTTAGGTGCATCTCTTAGATTAGTTTTGCAACCAAGAAACACACTAAGGTTCCATGCACACACCCCATAGGTCATCCGCATAGTCTTTGAAGTGTGATTCTTTGGAAAGTTGTTTGCTTTGATTAAGAGTTTCATACTTTAGTTAAGAGTTCGTGCTAGTTTAGTTTATACATTAGTTCATGTGCACTTTCCATATTTCAGACATGAAACCTTTCCATCATTAGTTCTGTAGATAAATCTCATATTTCCATGCACCATGTGTTGCATAGTTTAGTTGATTTGTTTAGTTTATATTATATTTAATTCTTCATGCTCTAGGTTTAGTTGCATGCTATGATAGTTTCAATTGTTTTCAATTTTAGTTTTTAGAAAGTTCTAATTTTAGGAAAGTTTTTAATTTTAACACGTTTCTAATTTTTGTATAAGTTCCAATTTTATTCTTAATTTAGGTTAAAAATCTCTTGATAGCTAGGGTAGATAGTTTAAAATAGAGACTGCTAGCACCACGTTAGTTCAACTCCTCATGGGATTGACTTTACTAGAGTGCTATATTGTAAATGACTCATGCACTTGCGAGTTTTATTTAAAATGATTATGCATGTCTCTCTTTCTCTATATTATTATTTTTTATTTCTTTGAATTATTTGAGTACAAACATTCTTTTATGTCGTAAGGCGATCATTGGCTTCTTTTATAATAAGTGAAGTCGATTTTATTCCTAACATTCTTCACTTCGAAAAGCCCCAGAGATCCAACCTAATGCAAAGTCACTGGACGAAGACAAGAGGGGATACTAAGGTACTTAAGTTTTTTCATAGGGCAAAGTCTACAAATTTTCTTTGTGGGCAATTATCTAATAACTATTAAAGCCTCTTTTTCCTAACTTATTTCTCTTTTTAGTAAAAACTTATGCAGAAAATAAAGAAAAATAATAAAGCATTGCTTGTGGTCTCAAATGTTAGATGTGTTGAATCCAAATAAATAATTCTAAGGATTAAATTGTCTTTCCCAAACTTTAGGGACTAAAGTGTAATAAGTAAATATTTTTAGAAACTAAAGTGTACTTTTCTCTAATTTTTATATGGGACTCAATTCCTGAACGATCTCAACCATTTATTTTGGCCCCACTCTGAGAGGAATGCTAAATATGAAATATGTTTTCCATTATATTGTCTTAAAAAAAAATGCTACATGGTTAAAAGTTTGCGTGGGTCCAAATGATATGGTAATCAAAATAAGAAATCATCACAATTCTAGTCCTGGCTTTTGAAAATTTACATAAAAATGAATGGTCTTGATTTTTTACCCAAAAGAACACACCCGAAAAGCATTTAATGATAATGAAACTTGATTTCTAACCTATCAAAGTCATTATAAACATGATGCATGACTTAGAACTACAAAACATAAAAAGGGACAGCCCCAGTGACCGAAGCTCCTGGCTACGCGGGGACTAGGGAAGGGGTGGACCACAAGGGCCTATAGTAGGCAGCCTTGAACTTGTGACCTCAATGTAACATGACGACAACTTTTACCGTTGCGCCAAGACTCCACTTCACTTAGAACTACAAAAGATTATCCCTCTATTTGAGAAAAGGCATTGTCTACTTGGAGTATGCTTAAGAGAGCGTGGACTTATCTGGACTCAAGTAATAAAGGAGGGCTACGATTGTTCGTTGCTAAAGCGAGACTCAATGTTGGCCGAAATTCTGGTCTTCTGCATCTCTGACAAATAACTGAATCACATCTCTTAAAGTGTCCTCCAAATGCAGAAACCCAGATCATCCAGCTCCATGTGAAAACAGCCTGCTTTTCGATTCAGTCCAATACTGGACATGAAGCAAGATCGAAACCAGAAACTCAAACAGTATCAAGATCCCTTAATAATCCAGATTCTCTTTCTACAAAAACTTATCTACTGGTATATCCACGCTTGTCTGTAAATATGTAGAAATGGAAAATAATAATTTTTTTCTATGATTGTCTTTTACCACACCTGATTGGATACTGCATGATTATTAATATCAATAATCTATTTCACGCGTAAATTTTGTTGTCTAGAGCAATGTTCTATTGTTATGCTTTGCATTTTTGTGCTCGTAAATCAGATTGAATTAACAAGTCCGGCTGAAAGCATAAGATGGGTTTTGATGGCTGTCGTCCTGCAGATTGAATTTGGGTATATATGTCTGAGCCTATTCTATGAAAATAGTCCCAAGAAATTGTTCAAAATCTGGGTTTGAGCTCTTTGGCTGAGAAAATCAATCTATGAAAGTCAGAAAAGGGGCTTTTTTGCAGCTGGGTTTGAATTATTTGGATCAGAAAAACAATTTATTAGAAGGGGAGTTTTGGGTTTTCTAACTCGACATATAACTTTCTTACTGTTGGCTCACCAACCATTAGAGAGAGCGATCGGAGAAGACCAGATGGTGTAATGGTATAAGGCTGAAAAGAAAAAATATGATCCAAAATTAAACAAATGGAATGGCCATCCAAAATGGTTTGGTAGAGTAGAGATGAATGTGTAATTTAGTTGTTTTTTTTTTTTTTTTGTAATTACCGCGTAATTTAGCTCCTTTAGGAGGATCATCGCGGAATAACCCCAAAGGTAAACTTTGGAGAAAGGGGCATCATTATCAAGAATTGCATCCACCCAAAGGACAGCCTCAGCCTTTGTGCACGAAACTCCTGCGCAGTGCTCGGTGTTAGATCATACATCATCGTGCTTACCTTGTACTCTAAGTAATAACCATTTTTTTATGTTCTCATTTATGGGTGCCTCCACCAAACTTATCCTCAATTACTGATTGATTAGCAACTAAGAACATTTTCTTTGTGTGTGTGAGCGAACTTTTCATCCACATCATTTTGGTTTGGGAACAATTGCTGTCGGACATTGGAAAGAAAAATAAAAAAATGAAAATTGATCAAAACATTTGGGCTTGGGAACAACACACCTTGCAATCAAAGTCTAGAAGCATAGTATTATCGACGGTGTTAATTTTTTGGCAAAGATTTTATTAAGATCGACTATTTAATCCTTCAAAAAGATCAGGTGCGTGAGTCTCATGCCGTGGTACAAGAGCGAGTCTCAATTGTGAAGGAAGTCCGAGACACCCCAAGGGTGTCCTAAGTACATATATCCACCATTAAGAAAAATCTTTTGATAATGATATTTTATTAGGAGGGTGGGGGGGTGGCATTCTGAGAGTTGGGCTTGGGACCTCTCGCACCTTACGTGAGAATCATACCACTAGACCAAATGCCCTGTGACTAATGGATTGCAATCAGGACTAAATTAAAATCTAGCAATTCAAATAAAGGGCAGCTCAAAGCTCCTGTATATGCAGGGTGTGGGAAAAGGGTGGACCACAAGGATCTAAATAACTTTACCTTGCATTATGTAAGAGGTTGCTTTCACGCATTGAACCTGTGACCTCAAGGTTACACGACGATAACTCTACCATTATACTAAGGCTCTCCTTCAAAATCTAACAATTTAGATACGTAAGTTTATTCAATTGCCTTGATTTGTAGGCAATATGTCGCATCAAATCATCTATATCTCAAAAGTGTACTAATTGGATTCGGAGTTACTACCAACCAAAATTGCTTGCTGAGTGTGCACGGGGCTTCTAGTGCAGGCGCAAGGAATCTCTCTCCTTGGTGATTAGGGCTCGAGGCCGCTCAAGGAATCTCAATCAAGGGAATCGTTGAGGCTTAAGTGGTGAATTGTTCACGACATGGAGTAAACAATCTAGTTTTCCTTTTAACAGACTTGTTTAGTGAAAATACATCAAAGCGATCGCAACCGCTAATCTTTTGTAGGAAAAATGGTCTCCTCTCTTGTATGATCCTAGCCACTATTATTTTGTAGTTAAAAGAAGGATTTACTACGAATTTTTAAAACAAGGGTATTTAAGTCTTTAAATCATCCAAATTGGAGAAGGTTTCCACGCATCACTATCTAGATCGTCACATACAAAGTGTACAATTTACATCCCCACATGTACCTTAGCTGCACGTACACCACAAGCTTAGGATATAATAAATAATTTTTGAATATTGACGCCCATTATTATTATTATCTTCTTTTTGTTTTAGAAAATTATTGAAGCCCATTATTGGGTCCAGTTTTAAGGCGATCATAACCATTCAATTCCTTTTATTTGCCACGAATAGGCAATCAACGCCTAAAACAGGATCATCTACTAGATGATCCTGCCCTTGTGTTTTTAAGTTGTAAAATCATCACTGAAATTGCCCCTCATCCATTTTACAACTCATTGCAAACAGTCTCAGTGCATCCAACCACAAAGATGATAAGAAAAATGATGAGCCTTATAAGAACATCCATTGATCATGGCCCACTTTTGCATGCGAAGGCCCTACCTTTGGATGATCAAATCTGTTCATCTGATTGCTTTGACCTTTGGTGTTTGATAAGCAAAAAGAATTTACGACAATCAGATAATTTTTAGCATTCTAAAAGCCAAACATTTTGGTCAAGTTTAATCAATTGGGAAATTAAGAAAAAGTATAATTTTCAGATGCTAAAATCATCCAATCTACGTTAGATATCAAAAGCCAAACAATAAATGAATAGGTCAGATCATTTAAAGGTGGTGCCCATGATTCAAGAAACGTCAGGGTCAATGGATGCGCATCTTTAGCTTTACTTTTAGGATTTTGGGGATCAATGGCTTAGATCAATTCACGAGTGGGCCCAACTCATAATATCCATGTTTCTTTATCATTTGAGACGCCATCATAATATTCCTACATTGTGTAGGCCCAGAGGCCCATTAAGAGCCAATGAAGGCAGTAACAGTAGATAGAGAGGTGCACCTTTATTCTTTCCAACCCTCAACCTTGCACTCTCTTCGTCTGCTCCTCCCCTTTCCCCTTTATTCCTTCCCTGCACCTCCTTTTATACCTCCCTGAACCGTAAACTTTTCATCCGATTCTCCTCAATTTTTGCTTCCACTGAACCTTCTCCAGTCAGATCCTCACCAAAGTATTATGACGATTGGTTCAGGGGGATCGAGTGTTGTTGGTGATGCTCCAATCTCTTTCCTTTTTCTGTTTTCTTTGATCAGATGTTGGCTTGTTGACTTTGTGTTCTTCTTTTCTGGGTTGGGCAATTAGGTTTTTGTTGAATGGATTGTGTTTAATGGGTCTTGATTCGAATTTGTGGAATTCGGTTTCTGGGGTTTTAATTTTGTTACGGAAATGCGGAAAGATGGTGGTTTGGCTTGCACAATCCAATTTTGCTTCCTAGGTGTTTGTTGAAATTCCTACGTGATTTACATAGAGGAGAATAGTTGTATATTTTTTCTGTATCCCCCAATAAAAGTTCTTGTCTCGTTGTTCTTCTCCTTTTTTCTTATCATTGGTTGGTTTATTCATTCGTTACAAATGAATAAATTCCAGATTATAGCGTGCTGTCTGTGTGATTAGATAGTCTTTGGGTTGATTCAGACGTTTTGACGAAATATTAATAAGTTGTTTGCTTTCACAAATAGAAGACAATAAGGATTACCTAGCGCATTGCTGATGAATGTGTAATTAGTTATGTGGGGTTGCCATTGTTTCAGTTGGTTTGCGAGTTTTGCTTTCTGTTGGATTTATCAACTTCTATGTTTCCATGGTTTCTTATGAAGGAATTGTTATTTCCATTCTGTTGATATGAGAGAATGTGGATTTTCTGTGAGGTGTTTCCATCTTTGTATTGTAAATATGGTTCTTAGAATCAGGTTAAAGTGTTCACTTCAGCAAGGATGTTTGTAAACTTGGAAGCTGAGTTCATCGATTATGTTCTGGTTTCTGAACTATTTCCTTTTCTAAGCAGTATTGTAAATATGCTCTAGTCTGACCAAGAGTTTCCCATCTTGCTTCTTCTCTTGATTCATTCCAAAATCAGAATTAGGGTGACTCTTCCTCTAAAGAGATCTATAATGCACAGGTTCACTGGGATTTCACTATATTACATAAGAAATTTGTGTAAACTAGTAAACATTAATCATTGAATTTTATGAGTGTGGTTGGTAGGATTGCTGTGTTTGTCCTTATGCTTAGGGGTGTTGTACAGCTTCAATATGCTGCAGCCAGTCTGAAATTTTTTTCTTTCATTAACATGACGAGGAAACATGTTTCATGCTCCTTCAGGTTTATGCATATCTCTGTAGAAGTGTTTACAGCCTGGACAATAACTATGGATGTATTAAAGCCTCCCTTGTAAAATGCTTTTCATTCTGATAATTGGTCTGAACAATGTCTCGATTTGGATTTTGCATCCAAGGAGGGTGGAGGATGCTTAGGAATTCTGTAACCCCTAATTAGCTCAAGCTGGCTTCAAGTTGCTCTATGTTAATATTAATGATTTGCTGGAACTTACCTTGTTAACTGCTTTTGATCCTTAAATGATAAGTTGTGTGCTATATTTAGTTGACACTTGGGATCTTCAGCTTTTTCACTTAGAAAACTATCATTTACAAACACGGTTTTGTTTGGTTATAGTCCGTTTGGCATCAACCAGGGAGTTGAAAGAATAATAGTTCAGGATGTTTATATCTGATGGTTAAAGCTCTTCGAAGATACATGTTCTGCCTTCATTGACACTGTCATGCTCTTGAAGTTGTGGTTCACTTTTACTTACGACAAGTTAATTGTACATTCTACTATCAAAATTTGTCTTCTTCCATGTCTATAGATTGCTTGAGAGCAAGCATATGATACTTGACACCTGTGGCACTTCTGGAGGTGATATTTCCTTCGTATATGACTATACATCATTTTGCCTTAAACATATGCAAGACTAACCTTCTAGACAGAAAGACTCTATTATGGGTCTAAGTGCATTTCCTAGTTTTACTATTGTGAACTTGATTTTTGTGCATCCCTCTCCTGCTGTGCAGTCCCACGCAACTTCAGATTACTGGAGGAACTTGAACGTGGAGAGAAGGGTATAGGTGATGGTACAGTTAGCTATGGAATGGATGATGGAGATGACATCTATATGCGCTCGTGGACGGGAACCATAATTGGTCCCCACAATGTATGTTGTTGTTTCTTTAACATCTTATTGGACTGGTTAAAATGGTTTCTACATATCAATGTTATTTGGCTGATCAAGCTTGGATGCGTAACTTTTCTTTTTTTATTTGTTCGTAACAATGTCTATGGAATATATCCCTTCAACACACTGAGTTCTGCAGTTCAAGGTTGATGGAAGGAGTATCTTTGAGTTGCCTAGTAAAACGCTAAATATTTATTGAGTGCTCTAAATTCTAAATATCGTTGGAGTAATAAAATATTGTTCTTCTCTTTGAAATCTTTGATTGTGTTAATTCTCGTTCATACTAGATTATGCTTTCAGATTGCAATAAATGCTATCATTGTTAAAGATACTATCAACTGCTTGAGTTTCTGAGAATTTCAGAACCTTACATGTGATGTCCTGGGTTGCCAACTCGAAAGCCAGAACTCCACGTGTGTAGTAAACAAAATGTAGGATGCACAAGTGGGTTGTCAGATTAATATTGAGGGTAAAAATCATCCTTTTTCTGTGTGAACTCGGAGGTTTTGATTATTACTAATTGTTACTGCACCTGAACTGGCCGACCCCTAATTGGGATAAGGTCTTGATGACGATGATGATGATGTTACTGAAAATGAACTTTTCAGTTTCCTTGAATGATCTACTCTTTTTTTCTGCTCTTCTTCAACAATACTTTTTGGTTTCAGCAAAGTCAGTGTTTCATTCTCCAATGAAACGGCTATTTGCTAAATTTTAGGGATAGTTTTCTTTAAAGGAGTAGAAGCACCTGCCCACCACTGATTGTGAAAAGAGGGTCAGATAGGCAGACTTTGATCGAGATACTTATTGCAGTAAAGGGGAAACAAGTCTATGTTGATTCTGTTTTTCTTTTTGTGTTCATTTCTTGCCTATCTTGGTTCAATCTTTCCCTTCGATTGAACTTCTTTGGACAATTCCAACTTTGGCATTTAAAAGAATGGTTAGAAATTTAAGAAACAACAAGTGACATTCATCAGCAAATCCGCTAGAATCAAAGTTTAAAATCTTGTATATTGCAATCATAGAAAGGGCTAACAAATTTATGGCGCAATGGCTATCTACCCGTGTTTTTCAATGGAAATGTACTTACATTGTGCAGCAATCTGAAAAAAAATGCTTCCACTAGGACAATAATGGATAGATATTGTTCCCCACTGGTTTCATAATGGCTTCAAGCATGGACAAAAAGTTTATGTCTCAAGATGCCATGTTGAATAACTACTTGCCTCCATATAGATGGAGCTAGCTTTCCTTATTCCACTTTAAACTATGTGAAAGTTATGTTGGAATTTATGTCAGAAGCACCACTTGACTGTTGCTTGTGAAGGTAGAGTTATTCATCTGGAACAAAGAGTTGGACAGCAGGCACTCTGGGACTCTTCCTGCAAAAGTGATATTGACATTTTACTCTCTCCTATTAATTTTGTGGATGGGATCTTTACAGGCTGCCATGAAGAGCTTTTGTCATCATTTTGGGAAAGCAGATGGTATAGAGAATTCTGAAAATTTTGATCAAATGGGTTTCTATTAGGATTAACAACTGTGGGATCTGTAGAGCATTTTATATGAGGTTAAGGATGTTACTAGAGCAGTTGATGTTTTTCTTCATCACTCTAGGAAATCAGAAGGGGAGCCTTGGTGCAATGGTAGAGTTGTCGTCATGTGACCTTGAGGTCACAGGTTCAAGGCGTGGAAACAGCCTCTTGCAAAATGCAAGTTAAGGTGACCTTGTGGACCGCCCCTTCCCTGGACCCACATAGGAGGAGCTTCTTGCTCCAGGGCTGCCCCTTTTAGTCTCTAGGAAACCAACTAAATAACTTGCTGTTTGGACCAAGTCTGCTTTAAATAGTGACTTTTTAGATTAGAGACAAATTTTGCCCCAAGATATTTGTGTGCATATGAGAGAGAGAGAGATGAATGGTAATTGTAGCCTGTGATTTCAGAAGTGGAGAAAGGACAAGTTTTTTGGGTGATCTAAGCCGTTCATCATTTGGAATATCCCTTAGGCTAGAAAACAAAAATGAAGACTATTTAATGTTTCTAGCAACTATATTTTTTAGTTGTAAAAATCTAATGATTGTGATTTTAGTAGTCAAGAAAGCATGTGCTATATTCATTCAATGGTCTATCTAAAAGATGCTCTAAATGATGAAGGGCTTAGATCACCCAAAAACTTGTCCTTCCTACACACTTGAAATCAGGATACACTTTGTAGTTAAACTTCATGACTGTATTTACTGTTCCTTATGTGTGAGAAGCATCCTGTTCATCATGCCTTGTGGAATCTATATGCAGCATATACCAACAAAGGTAAGCTCTTGTTTTTGAGCAATAAATATTTTAACATGTTTCATGAGTTTATTTAGCTGGTAAGTAGGTATATGCACCAAGAGTGAGAGAGTTACTTATACGTCTGCGAATATGTCTTAGTTGCTCTAGCAGTCCTGTGGGTTGTGATGGATTGAATACTTGCCTGTCTTTTTTCTGGTGGGTACTGATATATGCTGCCTATGTTGATTTTACATCAAGGAATACTGTTCGCACTTATGATGACTCGTGTCAACTGTGGCAAGGATGCTTTATAGAACCTCAAATGTTGGTTTATTTTATGTTCTTGTGGTTTAGTAGTTTGTGGAAGTGTAAAAAATTGTTCCCTGGGTGAACAATTTCTATTATCATCAAATCTTTTGCTCAATTTGTCTAGGGAAACAATGTTGGATGAAACTTTTTGGCTTCTGTCTGTGTCACTAACACTTGTTTCGAGTGCTATATCTGAAAATTCGGGTGTTCACTTGGTAGGCTCACTATGTTGAGCATCCTGAGTCAACCTAATGTCCTAACCATCTTGATTGAAAGCACTGTCAAATTGAAAGTGAGACTTAGTCAATTTTCATTTAACCATTGCTTCCTTATGAACAATTTGTTTAAGGCGGCTCTAATATGGCCTATCTAGGGGCACCGAATTGATGGGGGTGACGATGGGCAGAAGGAGAAAAAGAAGCCAGGTCATTTTGGGCTGACATACTTCAGGAAAAGTGGTCCCCAGGCCACGCAGTTAAGGGGAACAAATTCAGTTATGGACGAAGTGGGAGAGAGGGGGGACAGCTGAAGGAGAGGAAATTGATTCAGTCAAGGAAAAGAGAATAAGGAGGAGGGGGTGGGGGAAGGAGGAGAGAGGGAAAAGAAAGAAGTAAGGGGACCCTGGCCGGAGGGAAGGTAGGGGTGACTAGAAGAGGAACTGATCCAATTGCCATTGCCTCGGCAGGATTTGCCGTCTGTTTTTTTATTGTAACCCACTCAATGATCTAATAAGAGTTTTCTTATTCTTCTTCATCTACGTACTGATGTGTAGCAGTGAGCTCTAGCTGTAGTTCCATCACGAATGTATGTGTCCAGTCTGGTACGTGGGTACTACATTTGTGACATTGGATTGTATCTGTTAGGAAGAAGCACATACGTAATTTATCTCAATTTAAACCCACACACATTCAGGGTAAGGCTTCCACTTTATCCTGCAGATGACATGGTTTATAACTTGTTTAATCTGGTTCATGACTTGTTTAACTTAGTTGACATGGTGAGGGAGCCATGTCATGCAAAGTGGAGTTTGTCTATTAAAAGATTAAATCAATAAAAATTTAACTGGTTTGCTTGATAATTTGAGTTGATTTGCCATATATAGGGAGTCTGGCTTAGCTCTGCTACTTGCTTTAATTGGTTCAAGTCTTTATCTCTGAAGAATGGTGTTATAAATGGCAAATATTACTTGAATGTGTCTGATCCAAATGGCTTACAAGTTCAATTTTCTCCATTTCAGTCTGTGCATGAAGGTCGAATTTATCAGTTAAAGCTCTTCTGTGACAAAGACTATCCGGAGAAGCCTCCAAGTGTTCGATTCCATTCTCGGATCAATATGACGTGTGTAAACCATGAGACTGGAGTGGTAACGATCAAATTCCTTACTTTTGCTACCTGATGGTATATTGCTGCCATTGAACTATAATTAACAGTTCTCTCACTTGGACAGGGTTTGGGGCTGTGCATTTGGGGTGTGTGCATGTAACTTTCACTAGCAAAAAAAAAAAAAAAACTATAATTAATAATTAGAAGTGTGGACAGGTAGGTGATGCACCTAGTTGGGTAGCATATCCAGTCCTTTTTGTCTGTTTTCTGAAAATGACAAACACTAATAAAAGAAAGTAAAAAAAGCGTGTATGAGGGGTCGGGGAAGGGACACCACAAAGGGTCTATAATGCGTTATTTGAAAAATGAGATGGTATGGAAATGTATTTCCGGTTTGGACATAATGTTGGCAAGTGAATGTGTTCAACAATGGGATGATTGATAGCAATGCTTATGGCAGCAACTAGCAACAAAAAGTCCAGCATAATTTCTTTTTCATATTGGTAGAGTAATCCCAATATTGTTGTTTTGTCTTGGGATTGGTGAAGTTTTTGTATTCAGTAACAGGTTTGATTTCAACAACCTTCACCATTCAACACTGTTTAGAACTCCCCGAAGATGAACTGAAAACTGTTCATCTGTGTTGGGAAGTGGTGGTAGCATACCTGGAAGTCTGAATAAAAGAAAGATCAGCTTGGCCCTGAAGCACTGAAAAAACCAAATATTTTTGTAGATTTAAATACCTGCAGTATTAAATGTGAACCATCAATTGTTCCTTTCTTTGGGAATCAGGATAGTTGGCCAAGATCGTAAATTCCATTATGTTTAAGTGGATAGTCCTGGAGGTTGTCAATGTCTTGCTGCAACTTGACATATTAGGCGATTTACAAATGGATCTGCTTTTGGCAAATGCATGGGCCATCAAACATTCTTCCCCTTACAAAACTGCAAATTGTTACTAGTTTGCTGAAAATATTCAAAAATGTTTTTCTGTGCTTATAATCCAAGTGTCAGTATATTGTTATGACATAGTTATCTGAAACTTGAAAATAGTGGCATACAAGGAAAAATCCATTTTAAGGTGTTTTCGTCACCTTATTGATCAATGGGCTCAAATGCATACCAGTAAGTTCACCATCGTCCCTGTTTTCTAGCTTTTATATAATTCACCAGTTACTACTTCAGAGCCTGCCACCTTCTGCTCGTTGCCCCTTTATTGAAGTAGACCCCTTGTCTCAGCCAAGAAGAAGTTTTATTGGGCTAAGTCGAATTTGTCCCTGTTATGCACTGGAAGTCAGCAGCATCAGATGACTTTTAATCAATTGAAATTTTGTAGTCCCTGTGCCATTGAATACAGCTCTAGGATTCTTTTTAATTATATGTTATTGATGGTTGGACTCTGACCTGCAACCATGAGACTGGCTGGTTCAGGTAGAAGCAAAGAAGTTTGGCATGCTGGCAAATTGGCAGCGGGAATACACCATGGAAGACATATTGACGCAGCTGAAAAAGGAAATGGCAGCACCCCACAACCGTAAGCTGGTTCAGCCTCCTGAAGGTACCTATTTCTAGTCGGCAGTAGAAATTAATGGTATACATATATTTAAGTATGAAATCGTTGTAACGACTTATGGTCCTAAAGGGCCCCAAGAACACCTTCATTTTCTGCTTCTTTTGCCAAACTGTATTGCAAGAATGCTGTTTGATGAATATGATTGCTTGTGTGACATATTGGAGAAACATTCTATCTATGTTCCACCTCTCTGTATTCGAATTTTCAGTTACATCGTTAACCCATTTCCTTGGCAGAGAAGACCTTTGATTAACATGGGCCAGAAATCAAGTTACCCGGAAAGAATGGGCGATTGTCTTCTTCTTTTTTCTTCTTAATGTTTTCTTCATTTCATTTAGACATGGTTTCTGTAGTTCAGTTTGGATGATACTTTGTTTTAGGTTCAGAAAATTTTCATCTTTCCTGAAGCTGATCACTAAATGATCCACCATGGATTCTTCTCCCTTACGAAACGGGGGATTCTGGCTGCACAGAAGCTTGTTTGCCAATTGGTCACGGACTTGTAGGCATCGGTTGATCGCTGTTATTTTGCTCAAATGACTCAAAACGAAGAAAAAACGTTGTTGTTTTAGTCAGCCAAATAACAAACTTCTCATGGTGTTGGTAGTGCATGAGATGAACTGAGCTGGCTTGAGCTGTGTTGAGATAACCCAAATTTTGGCATAAAATGACTAGAAAATTAAACTTAACAGTGAGCTGAGATGTGAAGATTTTCATCTCAAGTTTCAGTAGCAGTGAGATGAGGAGATATCAATTCACCTCGTTTCTGCTTAAGTGCCAGCAACAGTGATATGGCCCTTCTCATCTCAGCTGAAAATATTTGGTGGCCTACGTGTAAGGTTTTACCACATAAATAACCGTAAAAGAAAGAAAATTACAATTACTCCTTGGCCCGAGCAGCTTCTTTTGTCATGACTCCTCTCTATTCCCCTCTCCCAAATCCATCCACTTTTCACTAGAAATCGGAATGGAATATGCCGGTCGCTGGAAATCCGAGTAGAGATATGAAAAGCATACTTGGCTCTTCTATTTCTTGTACTACCCAGGAACTGAAAATGCTTGGTTTTGAGCTTAGAGATAGAAAATCAACATTTCTTATGGAAAGATAAAAACCAATATTAATGTTTAGAAAAAGGGCAGCCTGGTGCATGAAGCTCTCGTGTATGTGGGGTCTATGGAAAGGGGACCACAAAGGGCCTATAATATGTAATCTTATTTGCATTTTGCAAGAGGCTGTTTTCACACCTCAAACTATGATCACATGATGACTTGTGATCACAACTCAACCGTTGCACCAACACTTCCCTTCTAATATTAATGCTTAGAGAAGAAGAAATATGTAAAATGTGAAATGAAACTGGGAAAGAAATGCTTGATTCTCATCAGCCCAAATGTATCCCCAAGATCATGGCTCCTTTTGAGGGCAGAGCATGGGAAAGTGACATGGTGTAGTCCAATTAGTTTCAATCAATAGCTTTTATATCTTTTCATGCATGATGAACTTGAGCCTTCGGATCAAGAGTTACCTTTTATTAAAATAAATTATGATCATGATGATGAATACATGTTGTTAGAGAAGACTGGAAAAATGGTAGCGGAAGATTTGGAGACTCAGAGATTTCTGGATGAATTTCATGGAATCAGGTTGCTGCACGGCACAATCCTGCCGTATTACAACTATCCAACAACGGTTGAGTCTTCTCCCACCAGACACAGGAATTTGATTGAATTTCAGAGGTTGACCATTCGATGGATGCCTTTCCTTCTGTCCTAACCTTCGGAATTTGCATTACTGCTTTGGGATTATATGAGTTGTTAAAATTCGCTTAAAGGGGCAGCCATGGTGCATGAAGCTCCCAGCCTCCCACCTATGCAGGGTTCGGGGAAGGGGCGGACTATAAGGGCCTATGGTAGGCAGTCATACCTTGCAGTTTGCAAGAGGCTGATTCCACGCCTTAAATCCGTGACCTCAAAGTCACATGATGACAACTTTTACTATTGCTTCAAGGTTCCCCTTCATAATTTCATAATTTATGTATTGGATTGAAAATTTTGAAAACAGTTCAACGTGATCCACACACAAGAAATGCTGGTGTAGAGTGTGACAACACTCCAAGAGCATGCTGCGGGCAACTTCTCCATTTGTATAGTGGGAGTCACTACACTATTGATCGATGCTGCTCATTTGACTGCCCTAACCTTGGATATCTAGTGGTCAACCGATGCAGGTAGGGGCAGACCACAAGGGCCTATAATATGTAGCCTTACATTGTATTTTTGCAAGAAGCTGTTTCCACGCCTTGAACCCATGACCTCAAACTCACCCATAAACAGTAAAAAGCTCTTTGTAAGTAATGGTTTTCATTCAGCAAAGAAAAATGCCAGTCTTGAATACTACTTAGATTTCTTTTGGGCTGGCTTTTGTACTAGCAGATATCTGAGTTTAGGGTAGTAAGATAAATTTTTGTGGATCAATAATACAGTGGGTCTCACCATGCAACAGTGGAGGAGTGATACAATCTTGGGGCATACCAGCATTCCTCTCCATACAATATCTTTTGGGAGGTTTTGAAATAAAGAGGAATTCTGGTACAGTGCATGCACCATAGCAAGCCATTTTGGCAGAATAAGCCTCACTTTTGGTTGATTAGAATCATTCATCTGATTTATTCCTCTTTAGGTGACTGTTGGTCCAGAAACAGTGAGAATTGGATGTACACATGCCATGTGAAAAATATGCTTTTGCTCAAAGCACATGGACTTTTGGAAGCACTGTTTAAATAACAGTCTATAATTAATGTGTAAAATGTACATTAATACATATTTTCACCTTTCATTTTTTTGCAAGATGTTGATCATAGGCATTGAACCTGTGACTTCTAAGTCACACGATGATACCCTATGCATAATTTAATCATTCCTCACTATTCACATACTGTGCTATTAAACTCCAACTACGAAAAATAATTTTTCACCTGTCCTTAGCGCCTTCTTTTCAAACAGGAGCAGAGTCGACCATTCTACCGTTGTGCCAAGATTGGACTATCCAAGCATCCAAAAAGCTGTCTTTGATCGATGGGATGAAGTTTCTAGCCGTCAGTCTTCTATGATCAAAAGTGCATTCTTTCAGATCAGCCAAAGCCCCTGATTAAGTCCCATGGAGTTTGGAAGCATCTTTGTAGAAGAAGGCCAGTCTCCAAAGGAATGGTCCCTTGAAGTGTTGACAGGGGCCAAAGAGTCTTAAAACAGTGTAGAGAGACTCTGGTCAAGCTCATCTCCTTCCTCTCTCTTTCTCTCTCTAGAGTGTTTATTAACGCTAATCCTAATTAATTAATTGATTAATTAAATGAGGAATGAAAAACACGGAATCCACGTTCATTCCCAGGCAGGCGAAAACACGCGTTCTTCAACTCCATAGCGGTCAAAAGCGTCCAGTAGGTAGCCATTTAAGCTTCAACTCTATAGTGGTCAAAAGCGCTCAGGAGGTAGCCATTTAAGCCGCCACTCTCCTAATTTGACTTGAATTAATCTAACGGCCAGTATTCAAATCAGATAGTGTCAATTTCAAGAAAGTGACAAAGCGGAGAGAGAGGAAACGCTGACAAAGCGGGCCTCTTGACGGTTTTTAAGTGAGTGGGGACATTGACCCCGTTTCTAGTGGGCCACAGCCTGCGGTCTTGGTGGTAGGCCCATGTTGTCGTGTGATCAATGGCATACAATTACAGCTAATGGGGACCGTTCATCTTATAGGCGCATAAAATATCTTTCCTTGGTATCATATCATATTTTTGTCATCGATTTTGAAACTGGATCAAGGGAGGTAGGGTAATCCAACGACTGTCATTGCCTGTTATGGGCCAGATAAGGATGGCCTACACAACCAGAGAAGCCAGTTACCGTACATGTCTGCCAGTTCCGTGGGCCATGAGTTTGATAGGTTGACGGTCTACAAGTTGCTTGGACCATGATTTTGATAGGCCGACCAAGTTCATTGGAACTTATAAAAGTATTTCTAGACGAACCCTGAACCCTCAAAATTCTGAATGTGGTAAGACTGTATATTATAGACTCTTGTGGTTTGTTGCTTCACTGAATTCGGCATGCGCTGGCGCTTCGTGCACAATGGCTGTCCCTTTAGGTGTTGATAAGAATTCATGTCCAAAGTGGTAAAAAGTAAAAAGGGCAGTCCCGGTGCACAAAGCTCCCACCTATGCAGGGTCCGAAGAAGGGAGGGTCACAATGGCCTAAAGTAAATAGCCTTATTTTGTATTTTTGTAAGAGACTAATTTTACGCCTTGAACCTCTGACCTCAAAGTCATATAACCACAACTTTTACCCTTATGCCAAAGCTTCCCTTCAAAACCGCAAAAAGTGAAAAAAGAAAAAAAAAAGGAAGGGTAGTCAACGTTTGTGACCTTCGCGTCTCTTTCCCTCACTCGTGTGCTTGTTTATACGAAGAGTAATTAATTAATAACTATACTTAGTTGAGGAATGAAGAAATGCGGAACACGTGCGGTATCCACATCCGAAAACGCGCATTCATCAACCGTGCGTATCTCTGCGTTGGTCGAAAGCAAGGCGCAGCTTCCGTTTGCTAAAAAATGAAGCCGAGCTATTAGGCAGTCAACCCCGCTACTCTCACTCGCGCCCCTCTCAACAACTTGACTGAATTGATCTGACGGTCAATAACGAGTAAAATACTCTATCGGAAGTTCCATACTTTCATTTCTCTCTCCTAAAAATAATATCATTTCAAAACACAATGGGTTGGAATGCTGACAAGGTGGGCCCCATGGGCATCTAATGGTGCAGCCTAGAGAAATTGTAGAAACTAGAGGACAAGATCGCATTTGTTGAATTGGTCAGATCCTTGGCGTTACAGTCCACATGTTGAACTGGACCATGGCTTTAAAAGTCCACCCAGAGTATACTGCACTTAACCGAGCCCTTAGATTGACTCGCAATGGTCCAGGGCCACGAGCATTTGACTTGCACTGTTGAGAGACTACCGGGTCCACCTTTTGGCTTACCTCGTGAAAGACCAACGCAATTACCCAAACAAGAAACCTTAACACACTATTGACAACAACATGTAATTAGGCCCTACCATAGCTTACTTCTGATTAATAATCCAATCGTAGCCGTACATATCCAGTTAAATCGGATCGTAGACGGCGTGATCCGGTTCATCCGAAAACGATCGTCATAGGTCCGATTTGATTAGTCCACTTCAAACTATTGAAAAATCAAATCAGCCACAGGTTTTGGTGGTTGGACGGTTACAAGTGCTTAAATTGGATGGTTTCTTATAAACTAAGCAGTTTTTCGCTGGTTGGTGCATTGGATTGAGAAGATGAATATAGTAGAATAAAGGGCAGCCCCAATGCAGGAAGCTCCCGCCTATGCAGCGTCTGGAGAAGGGGCAGACTATAAGGGCCTAAAGTACACAGTTTTATCTTGCATTTGCAAGAGGCTGTTTCTACGCCTTAAACCCATGACCTCAAGGTCACACGACTACAACTTTTACCGTTACGCCAAGGCTCCCCTTCATGAATATAGTAGAATATAATCCTCTAATTAGGGGTGTCAACGGTCCAGTTCCAGTTTAGTTCTACCTAGAATTGCAATTGTGCCATAAAGAATTTATCCGGATTGGAATTGGACCATTCTAGAGTTAGGTTCTTGCTCAACGGAAGGACTAAATTGTTCAATTTCTGTTCGATTCTAGAATATTTTTGAAGTTAAATAAAAGTGGTTATGGTAACAATTGCTACAATAAAAATGTGCGATGCTACTATAAACTCATTTAAAGCGACACATGCGATGTTAGTTATTCAAGAACCTATATAATTCTCAGGCATACTCCCACTCAATATTTTTTTTCCCTTATAATTATTTAAGATCAAATATAACTTACGCCAGTCGGTAAGCAAGCTAAAGACAAAACAATTGAAAAGTTAAAGTTTAGTTCCTTAACTATACATAGACTTAGAAACTCGCACTTTGGCAATATCAACAAACGCAAGTTATTACAATTCCCAAAATAATCATTAATCAATCGCAAAAATATAAACAAACCAAGACAGTGATTAAAGAAAATTCAATGAAAGTAAGTATCCGATTCCAACAATCAAACTAGTATTGTAGGTAAGACATAAAAAGAATGTCCAAGCTTTGAAATGAGATATAAAAAGACTAAAGTAACTTAGGGCATGAGATTTGAAGTTTTGATATGGGGATTTAAAAAATAAATAAATCATGTTTTATTTTTCTCCTGTTAATTTTACCTTTCATAATGTAGAGCCAATAAATTTATGGTGAGGATATAATTAGTCTTATAGAATTAAATTAAAAAGAATAAATTATTCTTAATTAGTTTAAAGTTAAATATAGTTTAATAAGAATATTATAGTCTAGTAATTTGGTTTTCAACCGTGGTCTCTTTGAATCAAATTAGAATTGGACCAAATTTAACTAAGTTCTACTGACAAAGGATTAGAACCTAGCCACAATTCTTAATTGATAGATCATAATATAATTTTATGGTCCAATTCTCTTTGGTTTTTCGATGCCTCGGTTCTCATTGACACCCCTACTTACAATTGGGATATATTCCCTTCTCTTCTTTTTTTTTTAAAGTGAATAATTATAAAGTAAATTACTCATATGCCCTCCTAAATCTAAGCTTAGACTAAAAGAAAAGGCGATGCTTGAACTTACGACCAAGCATAATTTAGGAGAGATGTCGAGCTATTTGTAACCGACTGCACTAGACATTTGTTGACTCTTACAATATGGAGAGGCTATGCAATAATATTTTTACCTTTGAATGCCCTTTGGATGATCTGACTCTTTCATCTAGTTTCTTCGTCTTTGGATGAATACTAGTTCAAGCACGTAGATTAGTTAATTCAATCATCTCAAATATTGTATTTTCCTATCACATGAATTCGACGGTTGGAAGCTTCGATCATCGAAAGGTGAGGCTTATCATGCAAAAGTTAAATTCGATCCAGAAAAATTGGTCCCACCATTGAAATTTGTAGTCGGCCGACTACTATACTCAAAATAGAACCAAATTAGGTAGGACCAAGAATGAAAATAGAAGGTCAGGATTGGGCAAAGCTCCTAGAGCAGACTACTCGGTGGGACCAAAATGAAACAATAAGGGCAGGTTCAGCCTCAACCAACTCGGCGCCAAGAGCCGAACACCTCGTCGACTTACCCTAAAGCCGCCTACGGAGAGACCACGTTCCTGTCCCACTCCCTTCCAGGAAACGAGCCCCCCAAAACCCGATGCCATTCCCCCACTTCCCTTATAAAATCCCACAATTTTTCTCTTCCCCATCATCCAAAACCGCCTTGAAACCTAGCCCAGAACCCGAAAAGGGAAACCCAAAGTCGAAATTTCTACGGGCAAAACGGAAATCGGCAGCAGAAGAAGAGGAAAAGGAAGAAGCTGTAGAAGAAGAACATAAGAAGCCCGTAAAAACCCATATCATGTCTTCGGAAGATCTTAAACCCAAACCCGAGATCCTGATCCGGAATGTCTGGTCACATAACTTGGAATCGGAGTTTCAACTCATCAGCGAAGTAATCGACCGGTATTGTTATATAGCGATGGACACAGAGTTTCCGGGCGTCGTTTTCCGTTCCGCCGGTGACTTCATCCCCCACCACCGTCAACGATCGGAGGATCGGTACCAGATCCTCAAATCAAACGTCGACGCGCTAAATCTGATCCAAGTTGGGTTAACTCTTTCGGACGCCGCCGGAAACCTGCCAGATCTCGGCACGGCAAACCGGTTCATTTGGGAATTCAATTTCCGGGATTTCGATGTTGCGAAAGACGCTCATGCCCCCGATTCAATCGAGCTTTTGAAACAAAATGGGATTGATTTTGAGAGAAACCGGGAAGAAGGGATTGACTCGCGACGATTCGCCGAGTTGTTGATGTCGTCGGGACTGGTTTGCAATGACTCGGTGAGTTGGGTGACGTTCCACAGCGCGTATGACTTTGGGTATTTGCTGAAGGTTTTGACGTGGAGGAATCTGCCGGAAGACATGGGAGAATTTCTGAGATTGTTGAGGGTGTTTTTTGGGGATAGGGTTTATGATGTCAAATACATGATGAGGTTTTGCAGAAGCTTGTATGGCGGGTTGGACCGGTTGGCGAGCGCGCTTGAGGTGGACCGGGCGGTCGGCAAATGCCATCAGGCCGGTTCGGACAGTTTGCTGACATGGCACGCATTTCTGAGATTGAGGGAGCGGTTTTTTGCGGATGATGGTGCGGAGAAGCATGCTGGGGTATTGTACGGTCTAGATGAAGTCTGCTGTTGATCGATTTGCTAAACTTCTTTTGATAATGAAAATTTGTTATTAATGTTTAAATTTCTTTTTAACTCTGTAAAGAAATTGAAGAAATTAGATGAATAATAGTGTTATTAGCCGTTGATTAACTCCTCTTCTTTTTTCTTCTTCTTCTCCCATTTTTTTTTTCTTTTCAAAAGCACGGGCTGTTACTGTTTTCCCTAACAGATTATGTCGAACCCACTTCATGGGCATGAAATGCACACCGTAGATTTTCTTTTTTGGACTACATCTGTGCCGATGGTATGTACATCAGCGTGTCCAGTGCCATTTGGTGGACCATTCTGGGATGGGATCCAAATTTATCTCGGATGCATTTGCGCATTTCCCCATTTGGGGGCCTAGAAATCTAAGTGTCACCCATTTTAAGCGTCTACAAATTCAACGGACCCGATCTCAGATTCATCTTTGGCATTTTTCCCATTTCCCGTTTGGGCCTCAGAAGAAGTGTGTTGTGCATGTGTTGGGTACCATTCTTGGGTTCAGATTTCAGATGCAGTATTACATTTTTCTGGGGCCTAGTAAAAGAGGAACGTTATGCTAGAAGAGGACCGTACCGTCGCCTATTTTGTGTTAATTGTTTAGCAGGAAAGTTCTATCGTTGATCACAGCCGTCCATATACAATGCCCCACATATATGACGCCTGACATTACAACAAACGAGTGGTCCCTGTGAAGAGGGGAGAGTGAGGTTGGCGACAAAAGACGGTCGCTTGGAGTGCGGGAGACGAGTTCGAGAAAATGTTTAAAAGAAAGAAGAATCAGAATCGAACCAAATTGCAGATCTTTGCGTGAGAATCTGGACTTCTTTTGCAGAGAGGGAAGGAGGGAGGGTGGCCCATTGGTTTGGCGGAGGCGGGTGGGCTATCAATGAAACCGACGACTTGAGGGGCATTTTCCGCTTTTTAGTTTTAGGAATCAGAGAAGAGAGAGAGAGAGAGAGAGAGAGAGAGAGAGAGGGGGGGGGGGGATGGACGAAACTGACTGCCAGTTGTGTCTCATGCATGAATGGGACACGGACTAATCTGCGGAAAATCAGATTGCTGCACGAAATGGGCCCTCCTTATTGGACGGCTAGATGTACTTAACAACTAGCAGATGCAAGGTAGGGCCTTTCCACTAGTTTCCAACAGTGGGCGCTCGTAGGGAGAGGGAGCCATGAATACGACGCAGTGAGTGACTCATCTGATTGTTTCACGCGTGTGGAAAATGTGTCTGGAGGGGGTCAAAGTTGGAACCCACTTATTGGACGGCGGTCAGTAACCACCACATGCAAAGATGTGACATTGTAGACCGTCTACAGCTTGGAGACAGAACCAGTTACCCCTTGGCTCTCACATTTGTAGAAAATGGGTCCCACTATAGTTCCAGGGCGGGTCCACTAATTGCCGACCAGTGGGTGGACAGTCATGCTTTCAGGAGTTGCTTCCGGAAGTGGTCCTGTCAGGTCGGTTGGCACCCACAGCTTGACCAGAATTGCTAGTTCTAGGAGGAGGTTCAATGGACTTGCGTTCATTTAATTGGTGGCCTATTACTAGAGATCATATTACAAAAGCTTATGGCAGTGGGTGCAATCCCAAGTTTCTCTCGCTATCTGCACCATTCATTTGCCAAGCTGAATTGGGTAGGCATATAACACACGAATTTCATGTTTCTTTTAACAATTGTGAGTCATGTCAACCTTACGAGCCATCCATTTCTCTACTTCGCTGAAACGAACGCTAGGGACGTAACATACGTTGGGAACTACGTGTAAGAACAGCACAAATATTTCAACCTTTCATATTTAAACATCCAAGGCTTCAACAACATAGACGGGTTAGATTTATGCGAGGAATGCTTCGTTGGGGAATCTCAATAGAAACAGAATAATATCTAATTTATTGCACAAAAATAGAAAAGAAGACGACCTACCTACCGTGACCAAGAGATTCCACTTCAACCCTTTTTTTCTACTTTCGGTTACTAATGGCCTAAAGAATGGTATAAAAGAATAACCTAACAACATCATTGCATATAATTCAAATTTCTTATTGCTCAAATTCAAATAAAATACGTAATTTTTTTTTCCCCTTTTAAGGGTCAAATGAGATTTGACGTGCCTCAGCAACTCCCTTAAGCCTTAAAGTATGCTTGGTCACGGGTTTAAGTTGCCAGTTTCTCATTTGGCCAGGAATTATATTTCAGAGTTTGTGTGAATGTAAGTGGGTGAATAATTTGCTTTGTAATTCTTCACGTGTAAGAGAAAAATTAAGAGATGCAGTCTGTCAAATTCTTCTAAAAATTCCTTTTTGTTCAAATTTAACTAAAATACATATTTTTTTTATTTCCTTATGAAGGAACAAATGAAATTTGACGAAGGGCTAGCCAAATTGATGGTTTTAGTCAAAGATGAAATCACACGAGTAATTGAAGGTGGTCTTTTTTACTATAATGAGATCACCCCCAAGAGGCATTCCACACATTTATGCAGCCTGGAAAGACATTTCCCACAAGCTTTCTTGCATGCCTTAATTGCATTGGGAATGCAAGACAAGTCTCTTGAGAGAAGTGAAAAATATCCCTTGTTTAAGATCTAATCACCAGACATGTACCTATTCACATTGCGCTTCCATCATGATATGAAGAGGGCAAGCTCCCGGCGTATGCAAGGTCTGGAAAAGAGGTAGACCAGAAGGGTCAATAGTAACGCAACTTTACCTTACATTTCACATGGAGATGTTTCCACACCTTGAACCTGTGACCTCTCAAGGTCACACAACGACAACTCTACCGTTGTGCCAAGGCTCCCTTTAAATATGCACCACGATATACAGCCTTAAATTGGTATTGTGGAAATCCAAGGACAGAAAGTACAATGAAGAGATATTTGCATAATCATCAATCAGAACTTATAACATATATTATAAGATTTACGAAATGTCTCTTATATTCTTACAAAATTTTGCATCACCTGAAGCTTCCCTGATTCGGTTGATAACTGGTCACTTGTGCTCCAGTTTCTATTTGAATAAACTCGGGGCATTTGAAAACCAATGCATATCAAGTGGTGGCCGGTAGTAAATAACGGAAGTCATCACGGCGTCAATCATCCAGGATAAAATGATCATTTCGGATGCAAATGAGCTTCAATACCTGCTCCCCTTTGGAGGTTGCTCTCAACTTTCAACGCTCAAATGGTTGGACAGAAATATGGGGCGATTACCAAAATCTGTCTCTCTGAAAATGCTGACTAACAGAATCGTAGCTTGGAACATGATCAACTGCAAGACAATGTAACACCAAAGGTTATTTAGATCTCTCTTTTTGGATTTTATTCGCGGTACCATTGTCGTAAAGATTAAGAATTACCATCTCCCCAGGAGCACATTGTTAAAGGTGTCGACAAAATCTTTTGAGCCATTCTGGTAAGATCATCAAGAGACAATTCATCCAAAACTTTAAGGAAATGCTCCGCAGGTTTCCTGTAAAGGCAGCATATTCAACTCCTACCATTCATGTAAAATTGAAGACACTAAATATCATGTATCTTAGAGTAAAAACGGAAAAGTCATGGAAAACAATGTTCTCCTAGATAACACTTGAAAATAGATATGTACTTGCTTGCCAATGCCTGTTTTTCATCTCTGACTGGTTGCATAGCAGATCTCATTGAACTCAATAGTCTATTAGAAGGGGAGCCTTGGTGCAACGGTAAAAGTTGTCATCGTGTGACCTTGAGGTCACAGGTTCAAGGCGTGGAAACAGCCTCTTGCAAATGCAAGGTAAGGCTGTTTACTTTAGGCCCTTGTGGTCCACCCCTTCCCCAGACCCTGCATAGGCGGGAACTTTGTGCACTGGGGCTGCCCTTTATATATATGGCAAGGTAAATCGAGAAACAAACAGATGCTAGATTTGTGGTTCTGTTTTCCCTTGCTATGGAACTTCATTTTGGGATAAAAGACAACTAGCACAATCTGCAGCAGGTCAAACTGGAAGGGGCTGTAGTTAACTGAATCATGAATAATTGGTACTTTCTCTTTTCAGGGCGTGGTAGTTCATACCCGATATTAGCAATAGTAATATGATACAGTACATAAAATCATTATGATAACTGATTAGTGAAGCTCCCATATAAACTTAGGAAAATGAAACAATATTCTAAAGGAGCAGAAGAACCTTGTACATCTCTGCAAGAACTTTATGCGTGCAATACTATATGGCTTCTTGCGGATCTCATTGCCCAAGAGCTGAGACAAGTGTATCCGCTGCTTTAGCACCAGATATGCAGCACAAAGAATTACATGTTTACCACGTAACATTAGACATTCTAACAACTTTAAATAAAAAAATGAAGAGTAATATTACCAATTGGCAATGACTAGTTCTTTCTGTGCAACAGATTATCAATGACCAGTGAGAAATTATCTATGCAAATTGGCAATGACTAAGATTCAGACAATTATTCACATCATTAAAATCCTTATTAGTCAGCATCTTTAACTGATAAGTACTTTCCTGATCTGGTAGCAACCACTGATTGCAAATTTGAACCATCAGAAAAGAAAGGTGATAATTAAATTTTTTAAAGTTTTCAGCAGAACAGGACAACTGTATCAGGAATCAGTTACTTACCGGCACCCATAGGTCAATATTTGCCTCCCAATGTCCTCAGTAACAATCATCTGCAGAAGTGAGCAGAAAAGGTTAGACATTCATCCTAGAAGAGAAATAAAAAGGATGTAAAAATCCACAGCATTTTTTACCCTGGATTCCAGATTCATCAAGACAGCTGATTTGGTAGCATTTTTGGCTCGATGCAGTTCAACCTCAGTAACTGAAAAATCAAATCAGGAAATATATGATGGCAAGGCCGTGAAGGTAATTAGGATATCATAAACTAGATGCTACCAGGAGATAATGTCCTTCCTACCTTCACCAGAGGTTGCAACTGCTAATAATTCATCTGCAGCAATCTCAACAGCCTTTGCCACAAAGTCTGATCCCTATATTAGTTAGAAATCAGAAGATGAGGACAACAGGCTTACAAAGTTATGTTATGACAGAGACATAATGGGTTGAAGATAACAATGAAAGAGAAATTTAACTAACAAAAACTTTATCGAAGTTGCCACTACTTAAATCCAGGATAGATTGCTGTAGAGTATAACATGTACAGCATTTCACAGAAGGCTTCAGTAATATTAGCTAAGAATGAACAAGGACAAGTTAGGCACTCCTAAAACTATGAGGCACTTAATCAAATCTAAGAGGCTGGATAAGTCATATGAGCATGTAAGCTTATCTATGCAGTTATGCACTCTTCAAATAGGAATCCATTTTCTGAAAGATCCTAATTTTCGTGCTTTGGTGGGTCGTCTGAGATCCTTTCGATGACCTATGTTGTATTGAAGGGATATCTTGCATGTTACAATAAGTGCTATATCATAACCTCAATCAGAAATTTTCCATTGAAGGAACCAATTGAAAGAGAGATGCAGTTCAACTTGTCATCTACTAGAAACATCTAAAACAAGAAATCTTTTTTCCTCAAACTAGAAGTTCCAGAGACAAAACAAAGGATCAACGACTATGATTGCATAAAACTCTGAGTTTCACAGATTCTGAGCAATGACTTACAGTAGTTAATTGGATGCCAAAAAGACCACTGTCATTGTACATGCTACTAATAGCCAAGAATGAGTCAACTTGTTGATGTTCGCATAGCACACGAAGATCTGCAAGAATCACCATAATCATGTATCAGACCAACAAAATGTAGAAAACGACTGTCAGATAATAAAAATACCAATGATGCTCTCTCTCTCTCTCTCTCTCCCCACACACAAATACCCTTGAGACACAGAAAAACATAGAAACAGAAACACTCCCAACACAAAAGAGTGAAAACACTGAGAGAGAGAGAGAGAGAGAGAGAGAGAGAGAGAGAGAGAGAGAGAGAGAGAGAGAGAGAGAGAGAGAGAGACTCATATGTTTTACATTGATCATATATTTAGAAATTCTTGTTCCTCTACAATAACATCATTCACTGAGGAGAAGCCACTTTATAGACTCCAGGAACTCAGCAAAGTCAGTTGGGCATTTTCATGAAATGACCTTAAATCTGTAAAAAGCTTCCAAGTTTTTAAGAATCTTGATCATCAAGCCAGGCAATTCTAACAGCATCTATGACCATGAGCCAGAAAGTTATAGAGACATGGATATTTGTGGGAGGTAATCTGCAACTAATTCATTTTTAATCTGCATGTATTTCAGTTTATTCTGTCATTTCCTTTTTTCTATTTCAATTTTTATGGACTCCATATGCAGCTCATACACAGGAAAACCCTCTTATACAATGATTTCTGCCCAGTAGACTCCCTAAGTCCTAGATCTCTTCCCTCAAGCCTCTCTTCTCCTTTTGGTAACCACTCTTCTTGTGCTTACCATTGATTCATGTATGAACTATGAGCATAGGACCACTTCTAGTCAAATAACAGATTTCCAACAAAGTAAAGCAAAGGGTGCTAAATGGGATGTTCGTATGTACACTATAGACCTTTATCATATATAATCATAGTTGTTTGCTCTTGTTAAGGAATATAACAGTCACTAGAGATTGACATGATCATTGAGAGTAAACAAGCAAACCTCTTACTTGAAAAGCCTCAATTCTTAGGTCAATACTCACAGAGTCGAGAGTGCATCCCCTTTCCTGGACCCCCAGCAGAGAATGACCCACCACCACCCATAAGAGTCTGTAATATTTCAAGCACTTTAGATAATGGAAATGTAATACAAAGGGAGTACACATTAAGGTCAAGAATCTGACAAGGAAAAATTCTTGCATTATAAATGAACCCTAGTATGCCATAAAATTCAAGCTTCAAGTAGATAAATACCTGCAAAACAGTCAAGGCTGTTACATCCTTCTCTTGATGCCAACCTCCAGGAACTTCAAAAGCCAGTGCTACATGAGTCTTCTGTTGTAGGAGTAACAGATCAGACAGTCCCAAAAATCCAAAACACAGACTAAGTAAAAGGGCACCCCAGTGCATGAAGCTCCTGCATATGCAAGGTCTAGGGAAGGGGCGGACCACAAGGGTCTATAGTATGCAGCCTTACCTTGCATTTTTGCAAAAGGCTGTTTTACGCCTCAAACCTGTGACCTCAAGGTCACACAGCAACAACTCTACTGTTGCGCTAAAGCTCCCCTTCAAAACACAGACTGAGTGTATGACAAAAATCACAAGCATGAGGAAAACATAAGAGGCCACCAGAACATTGCAAATTTACCTGAGCATCGGCTTTATACCTGAAATCACCACCAACATAAAAAGACTTAGGAACCTCAACTGGAGGACCACTTGGTAAGTCTGTTAAAAGAGGTTCAGCAATAGCCAATAATTGTTCATGATCAACCCCAGATGCTGCCAAAATGATGCGATCAGCAGTGAAATTTTCCTGCCATTTGTACGCGTCTGTTAGCAGTTAGAACACATTAGAAGCCTCAGGATTTGGCTAAATATTAATGTCTTATAACAGCCTCTTGCAAAATGCAAGGTAAGGCTGTGTACTTTAGGCCCTTGTGGTCCGCCCCTTCCCCAGACCCTGCATAGGCGGGAGCTTCATGCACCGGGGCTGCCCTTTTTTAACTGCATAGCAAGCTAAATTCACATCCTTACTAAGCAAGATTCATAGGGATCAGTGAAAAAGAGAAACATAAGAGCAAACCAGAACTTGCATAATAGAAGGTTTCAAGAACAGATCCATCTATTCTGTCTAACATTGATGCTGGTGTCATCAGCGGCTTCCCCAGTGCACCAGAGTAACCAGTACAATTAAGTGATTCCAATAGAAACTGTTGGGGGTTGTTTGAAATTTCTCCAAATTCTGTCTTGACCTTAGACACCTGTATTATCAGCAGCATAACAGTATACAACCAGAAGTAACTCAGCCACCTCAAATTGATATACTGATATAGAGAACCACATTACAGAAATTCCATTACTTAACATATCAATAACATCCTCACCTGCTCCTTGACCTCATTGTCAAGGAATATAGGATTCCTAATGCAATCAACAAGCAATTCAATTGCCTCTGGCAGGTAGGTCTTTAATGTATCGTAACTGTAACCCATCTGTTCCCTTGAAGCAGATGCACCTACATTCCCACCAGTGGATTCAACCTCATGTACAATACGCAAATGACTGCGATTTTTTGTGCTCTTGAATGCCATCCTTTCCAAAAGATGTGTTGCTCCAGTATGTTGCTCCGATTCATATATGGAACCACAGTCAACAAATATCCCTATGCAAGCAGCAGGCCCCTGTTACCAAGGGAATTTCAAACACAAAGAGAGTCCAGTTGAGCTTTTAGCCAACTCAGGCCTTTGGCATAATAAAATTCAGCACATGGAAGGCTGGTTAATTTACCAAAGAATCCTCAGATGCAATCCTCAGACCGTTAGGAAGTGTTGTGGTCTTAGTAGGGTATGGGTCTACGAAGTCTGGCAGGTAAGGAGGAAGCTTGATGTCCGGTAGAGGATGAGAAAGGGAAGGAAAGCGCTTTGCATAGCTCCCACGTGAAAGTTGTTTTCCTGATGAATATTGGCTGCAAACTTCCTGACTCTGATTACCTGGTGCGGATGTACCAATGGATCTCAAGAGATGAACTCCATTGCTAAGAAGCTACAAAAAACATAATCACATATATATTAAATATGAGTACAAATGCATCATTAAGGTTCATGCAGTATCGGCCAAGGAGACCTAGAGAAAATACCACTCAAGACAACAAGAACAAGACACGCAGACTGCAATCAATCAGTCTGAGGCGTGTTGTTTGGCACAGCAAAGAAAGATAACAATTCAAGCTACGAATTCATTTCTCTATGCAAGATCAAGGGCATAGGTAAGCAAAAGGGAAAGGAAACAGTTATCACAGATGCACCATTTAGTAACTATCCATGTACTATTCATCAACCCTAAAAGTTGAAGGCAACAGTTCATCCATCTTTTCCATACACTACAAATATCATTCTTAATCAGAACCCAACTCACTCCAAGCCACTAATCTAGGCCCCTTTTATTGCTCAAAACTTGAGTATATAAATGTGTCATCCCAAGAAGCAAAAGGTTATCAACTTACCATGTTGCTCATAAAAATTGAGAAGCTGATAACAGGATATTACTCTAAGGATGTAGCGCTTGCTGCAGTCTGGCATTAGTTGTTGTAAATTATTATTTGTCATGACTAAAAATATCTGCCATTTCAAATGCTCCAAAGGAAGAACATAACTAAGAGCCTAACTTTTGAGGCAGAAAACTATAATTCTCCACTTGGCAGAACTTAAATTTAATCAATTGTGCTTCCTCTTCGCTTACCATGCCGGAGCAACAGGATCGTTATCAATCCATCATGTAATCCTCCATGAAAAAATACACTCTTTTTTGAAATAAGATCGTAATCATTCAATTCCATTCAAGTTGTACTATCCGCATGCTATTGTTTCTTCACATGACCAAATAAGTATGATAGTTCAAAAACATCCAACAACGCTACGCTAGTTTTTGTTTCAGAGAACTTTCTCAGTTTAAGTTCTACAGAAAGAACATTGCACGAGGAATTCTACTTATTCTCTGAAATACTAAAACAGAAGAACATAATTAGCGTTCACACTCACACAACGAAAACCTAATTTCTGCTTGGAAGAACTTTCTTTGAACAACTGCAATTTATAACTAAGATAATTCAGTAGTGGTTCCTGAAAATCGGTTGTTTTGAAGTATTAACGGAAGTGACAGCTACATTGAGCAGAAGTAACAAGATAATTGTTGAGCGAAAAGAGGAGAAACTAAGGAATTGAAATGCAGAGAAGTTTCACGAGAATCTGCTATGAAAGGGATTTGCAGGAGAGAAGGCTGACCTTACGAAGATGACGCCGTTTCGAAGCTCGCAACATTCTACCGAAATCGGAAACCCTATTTCCCTGGTCTTTCTCTTTTTCCCCGCTCTTCCAAGTTTGAAGTGAACCAAACTTCGAACCGCATCTATAGAGGGCAGACAATGCTTTGTCCTAAAGGAGGCGGAAATGACTAAAATAGCCCTCTACGTCCGCCCTGTGTATGAGAAGAAAATAGGGCAGAAAAGGGAAATTGATTTCCAAGGGGAAATGAATTCTCCGTGTGTTTTACGCCATAGAAACTGAATTACGCGAAAGACCCAGAACTTTTGAGATATTTAGCATAATTCAATTTTTCCTTATTTGATAAAAGGAGAAATATTATCATAATTCAATTAAAAACTAATTTTCTTCCAAAAATGGTATTTTTTTTGCCAGTAGAGTTCTTCCATTCGGAATTCCATTTTCGTAGAAATCAATTTCTCACTTTTTCTCTGCCAAGTACCCACAAAACAAAAAAAAGTTAAAGAAAATGGTAGTTAGAAACTTTTTTTTCAGCTAATTACATATGAATTGTACTTCACACCTGCAATTCCTTGTTGAAACTAATATATATATATATATATATGTGTGTGTGTGTGTGTGTCAACTGCAGCAGGCTTAGGCTTGTTGAAAACAAGTTAAGCCTCCATAAATGATGTACAAACTATTTAGGCTTACAGAATCGGAGTGGGCTTGACCCTGCATTAACCGCTGCAAGGCCTAGACCGAGCATTATTAGAATGCTTTTATGTAGCTCTAGGACAGCATCATTATTCTCTTTTGTATAGTTTACAATTACAAACCTAGGGCAGTTTACTGTGCCAACTATTAACCATTCACTAAGAGGCAGCACCGGTGCACAAAGCTCCTACTTATACAGGGTCTAGGGAAGGGGCAGACCACAAGGGCCTATAGTACTTAGCCTTACCTTGTATTTTTACAAGAGGCTATTTCTACGCCTTGAACCTGAAACTTCAAGGTCACATGACGATAACTTTTACTATTGCGCCAAGGCTCCCCTCCATTCACTATACCAAGAGGTAATAAGACCACACCGACACGCCCAACAGCCCTAATTCTTAACTCCTAATCTTTTAATTATCAAATATTTTTATACAAAACTTCTATAACAATAACAATTATGAACTAGGTAAACATAAATTAACATCAGCCTCACAAGTATTTCTAGAAATATACTATATACTTGACTTTTTATTTTGGATAGAAACTAAAAATTACAACAACAAAAATCACTCACACACACTCTTAAATCTAATCCTCAAAGGGCAAGCGACAAGTCAAACCTACAACCAATTGTATTCTAAGAAAGATATTGAGTTATCAACCAACTACGCTAGAAATTTGTCAAAACTCCCGGCGTCCAAAAGAATTCCCACTTACTTGGAAAACAAAAGCAATAAAGCGATTTGTTTGAGTTGAATAATTTCCACAAAGATTATCTTATGTCTTAAGTTCTGCTAATTCAATTCCTAGAAGGCATTTGACCCAAGTCACCAACCATATAAACACTACAGATCTATAAAAGGGCAGCCCAAATGCATGAAGCTCCCGCATATGTAGGGTTCAGGGAAGGGGCAGATCACAACGGTCTATAGTACACAGCCTAACCTTGCATTTCTTTATACTAGGAAAAGAAGATGTGATTCAGTGAACGCTGAGTGGATCTCTACAATATCATTCCTGTGCATGACTTCATGTCCAAATATTTTTCAACTATTGCATTTAATTTGTTTATAATTTGAAAAGAAGGCACAATTATGTATCCACCGAATATAGCAGGGTTTCTCTTCTTCCTTTTTCTTAAAAAAATAAAAATAGACCCATGCACGCCTGACACACACACTTGTGCACAGCCTCGAACTCTGACTTCCAAAGCGAGGGACTCCTTAAACCACTACGCTAGAAGGCTTTGGTATAATTCTCAGAGATCTTCAAGGAATTATTTTTGATGATTGTAATGGCAAAAAGTACATAGCTTTTAATTAGATCGATGTTTGCCAGAAGAGGAAGGTTCGGGGATATTTTTCAATAAAAACCCCATTATTCTAACACGAGAAAGCGAGAAGTAGGTAACCCATGAGAAAGTAATGCATTTGGAATATCCTAACTATTTGTTTTGGGTTTTTGAAAAAATTAATTAAAATAGATTATAGTAATTTTTGGCCCCAAGAAACATAGCTAAAACATCCAATTGCCTATTAAGCTATTCTTAACACGATGAATGGCATAGATCTACAAAACAAGTTTTACCATGTACAGGAAAAGGTGCGTTACTTCTTCCTCTCCTCTTGAGATAACAATTACAGGAATTGAAAAAGTTACTAAGTAACAATTTCTTTAGATTTCAGTGATCCAAACCACTCATGTGTGGAGTCTCTGCACGTAGCAAACAGCCCAAAAATCTCTGCTGGATGATCCTAATAAAAAGGGCAGCCCTAGTGCACGAAGCTCCTGCCTATGCAGGGTATAGGGAAAGAGCGGACCACAAGAGCTTAAAGTACATAACCTTGCATTTGCAAGGGGCTGTTTCCACGCCCTGAACCCGTGACCTCAAGGTCACACGACGACAACTTTTACCATTGTGCCACTATATTGAAAAAGAAAAACACCCATTTCACAACTAAAACAACAAAGGCCCTAAACGTTGAAAAGGTGATACCAAGATTTTTTTTTCTTTATTTAAAGGAAAATAGGAGGAAAGATAAATCCAATCCAAGCACGCTTTACTTACAATTACTTTTCTTTTTATAGACCTAAGCCGTTCAACACGTCTGGAATAACTTAGATTGACTAAATATCAAATTTCATACTTGTTAAATAATTAATCATTATATTTTTTAAGTTGAAACTTACAGCCATACTTTATCTTATGTTTCTTAAGTTAAAAATCTCATCCAAATCAACATGAGATAATACATGAAATTTACTACTCAGCCTATTTGAGCTATTTTCGATATGATGAATGATTTAGATCTACAAAAAAAAGCACGTCAGAGGCAATTAAAGTGCAATTGGATGAGAAATCCAGGTGGGCACTTGCAACTTATTATGAACAAGTGCCTACTATGCATCCCATCATCATTTTGAGTTAAAATCCCTACAATTTTGATGATCAATATGATGATCTGGATGCATAGAGCGCACTTGTTTGCTATCACCTAAACTTCAAAATTAGTTTTTATGCAAATAATTTCAGTAAAGGATTTGATATAACACCCTTAATCTAATAAAAATATTAAAAAGAAGCAAAAAACATAGTCTATTTCAATCATATAATATGCGCTGATCAATCATTAATAGACACATACCATATCCTCTGCTATCGACGAAATTTGCCACAAAAATGTGGGCTCCATGAAGATAGTTCATGTCACAAAAATGTCATGAAATAATAACTTCTAATAATGTTAACCAGTCCATTTTACATGCCAGAACTATAATGGCTAGCTTGGATCATCCAATTGGAAATTTCTGAGGTAGGACCAGAGGATGAATGGCTTGGGACTAAGAAATGTGCGGCCCACATGCAGGACGGTAGTAACAAAAATCGACTTCTGGGAAATTTTAAATTTTCATGATAAAAAGGAAATAAAAAGATATGAAAGGTGCCAATGTTATCTAGTGCAGTTGGTTGCAAACAATCAAGGCATTCCCTTAGAATACACTTCATCTACTGTGCTAGGTGTCTTTTTGCCCTGGGGCATTAGATTTAAGGAGGAATACTATATGCCCTTGTGGTCCATCCCTTCCCCGGACCCCGCATAGGCGGGAGCTTCGTGCACTGGGCTACCCCTTTACTGCATAGAGCGCACACCTCTACTTTTCTATACTAAGCCCTGCATACCATAGAAGGGGGATACCTTAGTGAAAGCTAAAGTTTTGTACCTGATTTTGCATGATGCGGTTTTTATAATTTGATCATCTGATTGAACTTTTGTATTTTTTTTTTCTCCCCTATCAATAAATATTACCTTTTTTCATAAAAGAAAATGATATATGAAGTCCGTCGTGTCTGATGAACAGTTTGGATCAATGATATGTAGGGGCTCGCTGCAAAAAGTTGAAGACAATTCCACGCTTCTTGGGTGATATCGCGCTTTATACCAGCATTCCTCATATTTTGGAGAGTGCGTGAGTGATTCGTTTCCTAATTTTTTGCTTCTACCAAAAAAAAGAAGAAGTTTAAATGCTAATATTTGTCCTTTGTTGGGTGTGTAAGTGTGGTGCAGTGAGGCAACAGTGAGTCTCAATCTCGAAGGTCTCGGGTTTGAAACTCCAAAGGTATGTGAAAGTGTCTGTCCAGCGTATAAAAAAAATATAAAAAACCAAACTATCTTTCTTGGGTTGGACCCTTTTTTTGTGTGATTATTTGATTAATACTAAGGGGGAGTTTAGGATGATTGAAGGGGAGCCTCGGCACAATGGTAAAAGTTGTCGTCATGTGACTTTAAGATCACGGGTTCAAAGCATAGAATCAGCCTCTTATAAAATACAACGTAAGGGTGGCTACTATAGGCCCTTGTGATCCACCCCTTCCCTGGACCCCATATAGGCAGGAGCTTCGTGCACGGGCTGCCTTCTTTTTAGTTTAAGTATGATTGGTGGAACTGATCAGAGGTTTTATACGGTTGACAAGGATTATCGGATAACTTATATAGGTTGGCTCTTTCCCTTCCTTTGAAGGTACATGACCAAAGTACGGACCATGCATATAACGTTTCCTGGTCCATTGCCGTATAAGAATCCTTGTACCCCAACAAACGCCCTAGAGAACAAAGTTTACTTGTGTAAACCTGCATGTTCTTGCACCACATGGCTTAGGGAGACATAGGCCTCTATATTCCTTTCTAACCTCCTAACTCATACAAACCAAATCTCAAGATTAGGTTTTATGTATCCACTAATTAGGTTAGTGTTCACCAACTGCTAATTAGGTTAGAAGGGGAGCCTTGGCGCAACGGTAAAAGTTGTCATCATGTGACTTTGAGGTCCCGAGTTCAAGGCGTGTAATCAAGCTCTTGCAAAAATACAAGGTATGGCTGCCTACCTTAGGCCATTGTGGCCCGCCCCTTTCCTAGGCCCTGCATAAGTAGGAGCTTCATGCATCGAGGCTGCCCTCTTTTCTTAGCTTGAGGGCTGCCTCGTGTACTTTTTCATGGATTCTAAGATGGTTGTTTTTATACAGTCAATTAGATTTCGAACATTCGACCAGTTCGATCATGTGTAAAATTCCAAGTAGTACATTACATGGCTAAAAACGAAGGCAGGAATTTTATTTTATCCAAAACGCTCATCTTAGGCTGCCCGATTAGATAGTCCACTATGTAAAGTACCTTCTCGATCATCATCATCATCAAGACCTTATTTTAATTAGGGGTTGGTTTTGATTTATTTTACCCCAAGTGCACAGGCTGTTGTAGTGTAGCTTATGCAAGTAGGGGTTGATTCTATTCGACTCGACTTAAAAAGTAGGATTTTAAATAAAATTAAATTGCCAAAAATTAAATTAAATAACAAAAATTATTGAAAATAAAATCAGAGTTCAAATCTATTAAGTTGCTAAAAATTATAGAATTTTTATATAAAAAATAAAGAAAATAAACCAAATAATAAGATATTTTAACTTTTCTAGCTTAATCACTATCAATTTCTTCAAATATTGAAATCTTGAAATCAATCAGCCTTCTTCAATGTCTTCATCATTTCCTTGATTAGAGATCCAGTACCTGAATTAAGCAGATTCTCAAAAATCTCAAAGATCTGGACTAAATAGTGATTTTGAATTTTGAACAGCTTAGATTTCTTTATGGATTTCAGATTAAAAATCAAAGACGTTAATTAAGCTAAGGGATGTCTTAAGAAATTTTTTTTAAATTTAATTGAAAATATGATAAGAAACAAAGGAGAAATTGAGAAATTTTGATAGTTAAGGCTAACCTATTGATTAGGTGCTTAATTGATCAGATTAGATTGGGCAATTCCCAGATAGGCAGAACACAAATAAAACAAAACTAGAATAGACGTAGGATTAAGAAGGAATTAAAAAGAGGAATACAAATGGAATTTTAATTATTAGAATTAAATTGAAAATCTGATTAAAACAGAAAAAGAAAACGGAGAACTCGACAGAGGAAGTCGGAGGAACAGGAAAAATCAGTGGAATTGGGGTTGGCCAGTGATGAAAGCAGAGAGAGAGAGAGAGATGGTGACGAGCAGGGTGTTGCCGATGTTGCTGGTGAAAAGAGGTAGATCGGTGAACAAAGGGAGGAAGAGGGAAGTGAGAAGAAGAGGAGCATGGTAATGTTTGGCAATGAAATAGAGGCAGAAACGGGCCGATGACGAGCTAGGTTGCCGGTGACCGTCGAGTGGCTGCTTGCCAGTGAAGCAGAGAGAGCTGAGAGAGGAGGAGCTAGGAAATTTCAGTTTTCTGCTGGAAACCAAGAAAAAGAAAGGGAGGAGGCAGTGATGGGCTGGGCAGTGACAAATAGAGGGAGAGGCAGTGACGGGGTGCGAGGAGCAAAGGTGATGAATCTGGGTTGTGCGATGTCAGGCAAGCGATGAGGGTGAAGAAGTGACTTAGGTGGTTGGATGATAGGTGACACGCCAGTGATGAGAGGAGCTGGGCATCACTGGTTGGTGATGGCGGACAAGGGGAGAGATGGAGCCGAGAGAGAGGGAGAGACAGGGGGTGAGCAGGAGAGAGAGAGAGATGGAGAGAAAAGAAAGGAGCTGGGAGAGAGTAGGGAGATAAGAGAGAGATGGGGAGATCGAGTAAGAGAGGAGGTGACATAGCCGCTGGGGATAGGGAGAAAAGGAGAGAGAGATTGAGAGTGAGAGGAGACGGGGAGTACGTGAGAGAGAGAGAGAGAGAGAGGGCAGAGAGAAGAAGAGAGGGGGGATGATGGTCTGCCTCCTCCTACGGATAAGCCAAGGGGGGTTGAAGAGAGAGGAATGAAAAATGTTTTCTTCTTATATAAACTTAAGACTTTTCAACTTGGAATTACTTCTATTGTGCAGCTTTTCATTCTCATGTCATTTTTCTTTTAATAAAATCTTCTTCATGATTTCCAATTGAGATTAATTTTCTTTTAGAAAACTATCGTGTTTTTTTTTGTGAATGATTTGGTCCATTCAATACTCTTTATGATAAGCGACATCGTTAAAATTTGATTTGAGCAATTCATGCCTCTTTTGGTTGATCTGCAAAATAAAAGACTAAATTAGAGTCATCTAAACCATATATTAAGCATCAGATAAGCTTTGATGATCATATGACCATTAATCTTGACAAATTAATGATTAGATGGTCAATTAGATCTAAATTCAAAATCAAGCTAAAAATTACAAATTTGATCAGTTAAATAATCGAATTGAATGCTAAATTAGGGGTATTTTGACCAAAATTGAATACTTAATAGTTGGTCACTTGAATCTTGTTCCTCTATTCCTTTATATTAAATGTCATGGCTTTATTTAGTTAAAATATTTTTAAATATTTTCTCACTACTTTTATTCACGTTCTTTTGGATCTTTCTCTTGTCCTTTAAAACCTTCATCTTGGATCACCTCACTCCTAATCGATATCACTTTTGTTTTTAATCGAATTATGTTCAAACCATCTAAGTCTAATCTTTCTTATTGTGTTACTTATTAGTGCTACTCTTATGTTTTCATTTCTAATTTTATACTTTCTTGTGTTGCCACTCATCTATCTCAACAACCACATTTGGGTGATACTCGTCCTATACATATGTTGTCCCTTAACTATCCAACACTCTGATTCATTTTAGTTTGAATGGCACCTCCTGATTGCATAAAACTCTAGAGGTGCATTTTCATTCATTTCAACTCGCTTGGCTTCTTTGGATGACCTTCTTTTCAATCTCTCCACTCTTGTGAATTATCAATCTCAATTATCAAAATTATTCTTTTTGGGAGACTTCTTACTTATCAATTATTACTAGTACTCCACTCCCGCTCTTCTCCTTGCTAAAATTACATTTCACATACTCTATCTTAGTTTGACTAATTTTAAATTCTTTAGGTTCTAATGCATCTCTTCGTAACTCTAGCTTTGTGTTTATGTCCTCGTCGTATCAATTAAAATTATATTATTTGCAAATAATAAGCACTATGGAATATCCTTGTGCAGATGTTTTGTTAAGTCGTCTATAACCAAAGTAAAACTGGATGGATTCAATGCCAATCTTTAGTACAATGCTATCGTGATAGAAAAATTACAGATTTCTCCGCTAGCGGTACCTTCACCATGAAATTTTCTAATCACTGTTAATTATAAAAATGAATGGCTCAAAAAGTTCGAAACAAAATTTGTCATTTTTGCAGGTCGTAACTCTAAGCCTTCCATTTGTGTAGCTTACCTTTTATGGGTCCGATCATTGTCGTCTCATTCTGAGCCACAATTCGATGTACACTTTGTGGAGCAGGCATTGGACCCCATCACCAACTAAGTTGTCTGGCCCCATTAAGCAGATCCCTACTTCCACTAACATTCACTCAAAAAAAACAAAAAAACCTTCCACCATATACTACTATTTCTCCATGGATCATAGCAATCTTGTGGGCCATGCCAGAAGGATTAACACCTTATTGAGAAGGGGAGGCCTAATGATAGAATTGTCACCATGTGACTTTGAGATTACAGGTTTAAGGCGTGAAAACAATCTTGAGTAAAAATATAAGATTAGGCTGCATACTATTAATCCTTGTGGTTTATTCCTTACCCAGACCTCGCATGGGTGGGAGCATCGTACCGCGGGGCAGCCCTTTTTAAGCTAGCTTGTATTGAATAAGGACAAAGTGATAATCTTTGTTTATTCCAATACTCTTTTGAGGTAAAATGTGACCAGTTTTCCTGCTTGGTTTCTTGAATGGCTGTGATCCATGATTTGGATGACAGTAGCAATTTCTTGACTTGGGCCCTTTTAGAGGAACCTCCTAGGCTTCTGATATTCCAAAAGATGAAAATTACGGAGAAAGTGTGTGTTGTTCATCCCCGTCTCGTCTTCAACTAGGTTTGATTTATCCCCATTTCCGGGGACTTTGTTTTTTCCAGCTCCGATTATCGGAGTGTTTTTCACTCGGCCACTGAAGTTTTCCAGGCAATTAGTCTTGTCTCCGGATTCCTCAGCCTGCTTAATGCCTCAGAATATCATATAGCTTAGAAAGGTAAGAGGATTTCCGTGGCTATCCTAGAGTTTGATTTTGTAATTGAATTTATGGCTAATTTGGAGCCCTATGGAGATGCTTGTGAACCCTCAAGGATTGTTGTTGTCTAGCTTTTGACTAGTTGGGTATTTCAATGGGTGTTCAAAAGGGCAGTTCCAGTGCATGAAGCTCCTGCATATGCAGGGTTTAAAGAAGGGGAGGATCACAAGGGTTAATAGTACGCAGTTTTATCTTGTATTTTGCAAGAGACTTTTCACTCCTTGAAATCGTGACCTCAAAGTCACACGATGACTGCTGTACCATTGCGCCAAGACTCTCCTTCTAGCAACTACAGTACAGTTAAATTCCTAATCTAAAAGATTAACACGAAATTCATGTGTGGTATTGTGATTAAGTACTCAACAATGAGAAGTTAATTTGCCATAGCATGTGCGAGAAGAAGCACGGGCAGAAGGCCTCGGCCAATCACATGTGATATGGCGTATAAAAGACAGTCTATGATTAGGAAACTAGAAATTTTATAAGCTCCCAACACAAGGCTAGGCCATGCCGTTTGCCGACAGTGCAATCTTGGCACTACAACAGTGGGGATTTTCAGCTAAAACAATGCATTAGTATAACCAAGGGATTAGAACATCCATCGTATAAATACTGATATAAAAAAGGGTAGTTCTGGTGCATAAAGTTTTTGCCTATGCGGGGTTCGGGGAAGGAGCTGACCGCAAGGGCCTATAGTAGGCAGCCTTATCTTGCATTTTGCAAGGGGCTGATTCCACTCCTTAAACCCATGACCTCAAGATCACACAACAACAACTTTTACTGTTGCGCCAAGGCTCCCCTTCTGCATAAATAGTGATATATATGCTGGAAATCTGACAAGGGTCCCCCATGCTTGCCTAGTTGAACGAACGAGAGAGAGAGAGTGCACGAAGCTCCCACCTATACAGGGTCTGGGGAAAGGGCAGACCACAAGGGCCTAAAGTACACGGTCTTACCTTGCATTTGCAAGAGGCTGTTTTCATACCTTGAACCCGTGACCTCAAGGTCACACGACGGCAATTTTTACTGTTGTACCAAAGCTCCCCTTCTATATGCATACATGGGTTAAAACAATCCCAAGTTATTTTCTAGGAAAATTCCATGCTTAAGTGAGATTATATGGGGTGACAGATATAGATTTGAAAATAAAGTAAATGCTAAATCCAAACAAGAAAAGCCAATTATTATTCCCATCTCCTTCCCTGCACAGTAACAGTAAAGTTGTCATCATATGACCTTAAGGTTATGGGTTCAAGGCATGAAAACAGCAAAAAATGCAAGGTAAGGCTGCGTACTATAAACCCTTGTAGTCTATTCCTTCCCCGAACTCCAAAAAGGTGGGAGCTGCGTGCACCAGGACTGCCCTTTTTTCCTTCCCTGCACAGGAGCTCTAGTAGCACCACAATGGTGGTAAACTTCGGCTGTTGAGTGGGAATTCATTGAGAACCTGCCGATTAAAAGGCTGGGATCATCTAGTTGCTTGATTTTCGGGTTGTAATCTATTAAAATGTGGTCCACCAGATCGACGTTTTTGTTCATCTGACATGCCTTTCTGTGGGGCAGTGGGCAGTGGAAAATGGCAAGTGGTCAAGCCATGCAGCCAGTGCCACAGACTCCCTTCTTCAAAAGGGAAATACTGCTAGAGATGGCACTTATAGCTCCTCACGGTAGATCAGATGGGCCTTTCTTCAAATGCCCCTGATCATGAAATCCTATCCGTCCAAATGCTGCAGATATCTGCCCGTTGGGGCTTGCAAAGTGGAAACTTTGGATGCTTGGAGCAGCTATAGGATGCAACAAACCAAACTACCAGTCTGATGTGAAAGAAGAAGCGAAGAAAGCGTCGGAGGTGGAGTAATGAATGAGAAATCTCTCACAAGTCTCCATCTTTGCTTCTTAAATGCTTAGGCAAGTTGGTGACGAACGGCTTGGATTTCATTGCAATTCACGAATTTCATCTCCACACGACCTTTATATGGTGGAGAAGGATGTGGACCATGTGGCAGTCACCCTCCAAGGACCACCAAAGTCTCTCGTGTGCCCAACTCTACTATGTAAGTGCCAACATTTATGCAGAAGCACTTGATCTGTTGCTCTCACATTTGATCTCCTAGTGCACATATAGTGGGTCTTAAGTTGGTATGGATAAGGAGGTTTGCAATGGTATATTTGTATATATAATCATAGTCACAAAGTTTGGATTCAGGATTAAATCCGCGAGGCAAATATTCAAAAAAACAGCAATTGTTTGTGAAAATTTTGGGAGGAAATCATTTTGGAAAAGTGAGTTGAAGTATTTGATTCGAATTTTTCGATAGATTTATTAATAATATTTGGCAAAATATTTGTGAATTTTGAGTTTTATAAGGTAAATTCATGCTAGTCTCTTGGAATTTGCTTTGAATTAATAGTACATTAGTCATTAAAATACACCAATACTTACCTCTATTGGCTAATCCTAACCACCATTTTATATATACAGAAATTAGATGACATAAGGCTCGAAAGCTACAACAGAAAAGCTTAACCAAAGGGACTGTTTAATTTACTCTAGCTAGTTGGCTTTAGTGCAACCACCAATTCTGGTGGCCCTATGATGTGCCCCACCTTTTGTTGATCCTGCCCGTACATTTCAATCCAATGGGTCTAAAAACCGTTTGGATCCATTGGATGATGATCCTGGAATTTGTAAGATTACTTTTGATCACCATCGGGCCTTTCAGTTTCAATGTATGGAATGCAGTTTTTCAGATGAGAGAATCATCATCAAATTGTCGCGATTTTTAGGCTACGAGATATCCGAAATTGGCCAAATCAGATAGACAGCTCAGATCAACCAAAGGTAGCTGCAGCATTCCTCTTCCTGGTAAAAGGGCCCGTCAGAAGAATACAAAATTTTCAGCCTTGTAATCCAATGGGTCCAATAGCAAAAGGATAAACAAAAACCAACAACTTCCTCACAATGGAAAAACTTTCTTCCATTACGAAAAATTCAATTCCACCCACTATCCCAATCCACAGCCTAAAATACAAAATACACAGACCAAGAAAGTGACAGCGATTTGGGAGCCGGCCCATTGCAAACATAACCACATAAAATACAAGCTTAGACCCCATAATAAACAAGCTTAGCTTACTACACCAAACAATTTTCAATTCCAACTAAAATAATCCAATTCCAAATTGAATAACATTGAATTCTCCAAACCTGCCATTAATACATGCATGACTGGCCCCACCATAGCCCCCCCTTGCTTCTACCCTTGCCTCTCCTTTAAAAACCCTCTGAGCTCCATTAATGCAACCAGAACGGCCTTCAGCACCCATAAACATCTAAACCAACTTTTCTTTACATCTCTCGCAGATCAAATCTGCAGACAGAGATGAAGTTCGGTTCTCTGTTCAAGCAGAAGGCGTGGCCTTCTTGTAAACAGCCAAGAACAGAGTCTTTCCGGGCCGAAGACGGCATCTACAAGACGTTGAACTCGGTATTTTTGAACGTGGTTGATGTGGTGGAGACGCCGGAAAGTTGGTTTACGAACTCGTCGGAGTGCCCGAGCTTCTCGACCAAGTCGGAGGAATCGGGGTTCGAGTCGTCAGAAACGTTGATCCGGGGGCTAAGGTCGGAGAGGTTCTTTGTCGAGCCGGGTGAGACCAAGTCTATTATGAAGGAAGCAAAGGAGGCTGAGTTGCCTTTCGTGGAGAGCTTCGCTTTGGCGATGGATTCTGAAGATCCGTACGTTGATTTTCGGGCTTCGATGGAGGAGATGGTGGAGGCCCACGGGTTGAAGGATTGGGATTGTTTGGAGGACTTGTTGAACTGGTATTTGAAGGTGAATGGGAAGAAGAATCATGGCTATATAGTGGGGGCTTTTGTGGACTTGCTTGTGGGGCTTCTTTCTTCTCCTTTTGAGGGTTGTGGGAAGGAGGAAGAAGATTCATCTTCATCTTCTTCTTCCTCTTCCTCTGGTGAGATTTGATTAGAGAGAAGGCTAGTTTTGTACAATCTGACTGTATACTAGTAGGTGAAAATGATAGAGAAGACATCATCAATGGCAATAGTGATTATACAACATCTCTCTCTCTCTCTCCCTCTCTCTCTCTCTCTCTCTCTCCTGACACTAGCCGTTCATCATTTGGGCTGCATTTTAGATAGTTGATAATCTGATAATCCCGGCCATTGGACCATCGATCTTACCATCTTGATTGGCAAATTTTTCACTGTCATTTGTTTTTTAACTTTCCAAACCATCAGACTTTCAGTTCCATATCAAGACTTTCTAGAATCGGTTAAAGGAGACGGTCTCGATCACCACATGTACGGGCCCCTTATGTAGTTTAGCTGAGTTAAACGGTAGATCTACTGATCCAACGGCCCACTTTTATACTTGGGCGAGTATATGCCGTTAGGTAGAGCCATGTGAGGGTTCATGTGGTTCAATGGAAGTGCCAGTGTGCTGGTGTTATCTAAATACTACCACATTAAAATTATGAGGACTGTCATCATTTTCTTTCCACAACATGTTAAATAATTCAGTTGAAAATGACACTTGGAATCTTTGAAAATAAATAACAAATACGCCTCCTCCCCTCAACAGCATTTTATTCTTTGGAGGTGCCAAATGACATGTCCCCGTTCCAAAATTCGGTTTATTTATGCTTAGTCAATAGCCCCTCTAATTGAGAGTAGTTGAAGGGCAGCCTTAGCGCATCGGAAAAGTTGTCGTCGTGTGATTTTGAGGTCACCAGTTAAAGGCACGAAAATAATTTCTTGCAAAAATGCAAAGTAAATATGAGTACTATAGACCCTTGTGATCTGCCCCTTTTCTGCATCTTGCATATGAAGGAGCTTTGTGTGCAGGAACTACCCTTTTATATTGAGAGTAGTTCTAGAATGATGACGGCCTTCTATTAGAGATTTGTACATCATATGATACACCAATATGAGACTTTCAATGCAGACCTACTTGACTTTCATCCACTGAGGCACCTTATAATCCAGTCCGCGGTCTAAAGCCAAACTTAACGACTAATCCATCCTATCAGATTGACTTGACTTTGAGTGTGGGCCAGTTTCTAGCACTAATCAATTGCAGTAAAAGTTACACCGACTGAGCAATCGGAACTATAATCTTGTTTTATGTACACATTATAGGAGAAAATTGCTAGCAGGCGCTAGACTTTCTATATGCACCCAATTTGGCCGTAATAGTAGTTTAACTTGCAAGATAATTAACCTATCTCTTATTACTAGGTCAAAGCTTTCGGCTAGAAATCTAAAAAAGGCAGCCAAGTGCACAAAGCCCTTGTATATACAGGGTTGGGGAATGGGCGCACTAGAAAAGTTAATAGTATGCAGTTTTACTTTACATTTCGCAAGAAACCATCTCAGGCCTTAAACCCACAATCTCATTAAGAAAAAGCACTGCTTTATGGAGGTCTTCCATCCGGGTTTCGTTTAACTCGGCCTGAGTTCATGGTGGAATTGGGAGTCAACCCCCCTCATCTGGAGCTTCAGCTTGGCGTCTCGGGTTCAAACTCTATGCCCAGATTCTTGTCTGCGTAGGGAAGCTTCTATACCGTGCATCTCGGCATATTTCAACGAGAAGCGCGATTAGCGATGGCGATGGTGTTGAGCTCGAGGCTCTCGCATTGTGAGGATTTCGTTTGATTTTGTTATTTTGTCTTAATTAAGTCGACGATCGCGTTATTAAAGGATTTCGATTTTTTATTTTATTTTCTCGGAATTTGGAGTGGCTGTGGTCGGGGATCGAGAAGACCAATTGGGTCGCTTCATCTCCGTGTTAGCATGCATTAATTGTGTTCGGGTGCTTGATTTCCCGTCTGTTTTTTTTTTTTTTCCTCGATCGCTTCTTCCATAAATAGTGGCCGTTAGATGGATGGTTTAGATCTAAGGAAGATGGGACCCAGCTATAAGAAAATGGTAGATTGTTTGAAATGATGTCAGACATACCATTTTGTTAGCAACGATTAGATAGTTTCGAGGGAGGTGATTATTGGGCTATAAAACATCTCTATTAATTTGCACATGGCCCTTAAGTCGAGATCGCCATAAATGATCAATCACGGGATGGATCTGGACCGTTGGATCAACAATCTGGTTTTGGGATCGTCTTCTAATGCTGTGGGCTGGCCTCCTAGACAAGAACATGGTCGAAGTGTCTTCAAATTCAAATTTGAGCGGCATCATGAATGTTAAATGATGAGCTGATTTTGTAGACGATAAAACTGTACCATGATAATTAATGGTTCCGATTTTACCTAGTAAAATAGGATTTTATTTTTTATTTTCTCAATGATAGACAATACAAATAGATTGCTGAGTGTCAGGGGCTTAGTGGGATATTTAAAATACGACATTAAGCCAATTTGATGTTTCAAATTGGTCATTCTGAACCCAGATAAGATCTGGAACGTTCATCCACCTCATGTTATTCCGGATGAATCGTGATCTCCCATGCTGGGTGTTAGATACTGATCACCGTTCAAGTGACCATTTTTTGTCAATGAAATGTGAATTGTTGCTTGATTTGTTTCAATTGTCAGTATGTAAGATTATTGGTTATTTTATCTGTGAAAAAAAATAAATTTAAAATAGTTTGAATGCCAAGGATCAAATATTCACTCAGTTTTGGGCCTCGGCCCCACAGTGCATGAGCCCACAAGGTGAGTGGTCAAGATCTTTTAATTGATCGAGGGACTAGAACACCAAATACCTTCCCTTGAACGTGTGAGGAATTAGATCACTGCCCACGTAACCCCATGATTAGGTGGGCCATGGAATAATGTGTTTTAATCAAGCCCATTGATCTGTACAAGGAGCAGAATGAGATTATCCCAGCCCCTCGATCATTGACCTCCTTTGTAGCTTTGCCAACACAAATTAAACCTATAAATATCGTTGTCTCGCTTCTTGTTAGCTTTTAGGTTGAATAATAATTCAACATGGTATTAGAATTTTATTAACCAAAAGGTCGTGAGTTCGAATCCTGAAAACCTCATTTATCAAGTCCGCATGCAAGAGCTCATAAAAAGAGACTTTCCCGTGAGGGGGTGACTTATAAATATTGTGGGCCACTTCCTATTAGGTCAAAATGGTATTCCAACAATTTGTTGGCCAAAACTATTTTAATTTAATTGGTAATTGTTTCACCCTTCCCTCCTCAATTTTCTCCTTTATCCAATCTCTCATTTAGTATATCAATTTTCTCTCTAATTGCATCTTTGGGAAACTTGTTCCTATTTTTTCATTGTATTTTTTATTTTTCATAGTAGAAAATTAGTTTAATTGTTTGCTGTTAAATATAAAGAAAATAATAAAAACAAGTTTTTGAAACACACACTTTTTTTTTATTTATTTGCCCTCTAATATTTTATATTTATCAGTGTGAAGAAAATTCATTGATTTGTAGGACAAGGACCAAATGGTGCAATTTTGGGTCCTAGAAACCATAGTGCTTTAGCCCACAAGATGAGTGGTCTAGATCTTGTATCTTGCCAAATATAATTATTAACTGACGGATTGGAACACCAAAGTCCTTCCATTGAACGCTATAATCGTTTAAATTATTATTCTTTTGTTTATATTAAAAAACTGTAATAAATTAAAGAACTAGATTCAAACTTCTACTCCTTGTATCTCAGCCATCTCTAACGAGTTGCACGGTATAAAGGGAGACAGCACCCCACCAACAGTTAAGCACCTCTACCATTTTACAGTGGCCTTACATGTTCGGTCGTTAAACATCACGAGTCTAAGGTTATAGAAGCGTTGTGTCATGGGGTTGCAATTTTCTTAATCGAAACCCCTTTGCAAAACACTAGTTAGCTTTCAACTCCCACTCTTATTTGCTAGAGCTATACTTATTCGCCAAAAGCTGTTATCGCTATCTTGAACTTGTGTACAGCGAGCTAGTAAGTTTGCCTAAGTTACAAATGAGGAGTTAACTCCTATTTACACGTGCTCTGCTCTATTTACCCCTGCAATGGTTGGATAGAGATTAATATATATGTCGACCGTCTAATAGTCGAGGACCATTATAAAACTCTCTCTAAAAGTTTTTATAAATATCTAAGTTTTACCTCCTTTTAGATATTTACAAAGAAACTTCTATAAATCAGACTTTCTAGGATCAGATTTTGTTCTGTAGATCTTCAATAATGGGTTTAAGTCCCTTAAGCCAAGTCCACAAGCTAAGTACACCTCCCTTAAAGCTTACGAGCCCTCGTCATAAGCTTTGTAATGCAAGTTCGTGACAGTTCTCTTACTTTGATAGGTATAACATTGCAAGCAAATAGCGCTGAGAAACTTATTCTGTGTTTTTATTAGAGTTGCAAGTTTATTATAGTTGATCCTAAAGGGAGAACCTTCGGCCTTGCATGGCTCGTTCTTCACATCTAAGTTTGGATATATAATGATCCAAGAATTATTAAAAAAGAAAGTCATTAGCATCTAATAAATTTGCATTTTAGCTCTTTGAATCCAAACTGTCCGTTCTAGGGAACTTCTGATAGTCGCACCATCTTTTGGATGCTAATGACTTTCTTCTAGCATGATTTTGGGATCACGAGTGTCCAAATTTATATGTGTCACGTGAACGGCTGGATCGATGGGATCTAATTCCACCTTGGGAAATGGAGACGCTTCCCTATTATTAGACCAGCATTACTCCTGATGCTTGTGAGAACTTCTGACTATTTTTGTTCAGAGGGATATTTTGTACTAAGAAAAATTAAAAGTTATAGGAGTCAGATGAACTGCAAGGATCAATGGCACGTGCCTTTCCCGAAAAATTAAAATGCTCCAAAGATGAATCTGATGTTGCTCGCACATGCCGCATTGTTAGAAATGCAGGATACGGTGTCTGCCGCATTGTTAGAAACAATTAGATACAATCAAAAGAAGTGACAGTCGCCCTTGAAAACACAATGACGCGAAGAACACCCGGACCCTGCGAGTGAACGCGCATCCAATATAAAGCGGTTGCTAGCCGTTGGATCAGTAATCTATTCTCCGATTATTATGGACTACCTCGACGCCAAAACTCAAAATCTGAAAATAATAACATTATAAAACACGACTGCCCCATGATGAAATATCGAAGATGGGGCCCGGTAGATTGAAGGTCCATATGAATGAAAGAAGGGACCCAGCTAAATGATACTGTTGTCAGACATGCCACACCGTTAGATATATATAACTTCAAAATATATGATTTTTGGCCTTCAAAACATCTCTACGTGCTGTTGAGATGGATGCAGATGTGGTCTATGCTCATGTGAGTGAAGACTAGTCAATGTCTAGAACGTTATGAGATGCTTCTTAAGTTTTTATCCTATGGACCCAGCTTGAATTCCTCTTGAAGGACTGTAAAATTGGAAATGAAAACAATAGCATCCATAGTTAACAAGATTAAAAGCTCTAATCAACAAGATATCACCATATTTGTTGAGTGTTTAATTTTAACTAAAATTTTTCTAAATTTGCATATAAATAAATCATTTAATCAATCAATTTTAAATTTTTAGATAAAATTGGAAATAAAAATACTAGCATCCATGGTTAATAAGATTAAAAAAAAATAGAAAAAAGAAGAAGATCAGAATTAATGATACAAAGTGGCTCCAATCAACAAGATATCACTATATTTGTTGAGTGTTTAATTTTAACTAAATTTATTTCTAAATTTGCATCTAAATAAATTATTTAATAAATTAATTTTGAATTTTTTGATTTGATATATATTTTAGCCCTAACTGATCATTCAACCGTTGATTTACAAAATATAATCGTCAGATGATAATTGCAATTGATCAGATGATTAAATCATGGTTAAGATGATTCTAATTGAGTGTCATATGTTTCAGATCAATCAAATAGAATTAGATAACTCAGATCGAGGTAAATGGAACCAGATCATACAATATGAAATCCAAGAGAAAAATACTTTTAAGGAGAAATTAAGAAATCACAAGTGGAACATAAAAGTTGATTTGGACTTAATAACTTCTAAGGAAAAGCTCTATAAGAAAAGAGGACGGAGTTTCACACGATAGAGACTTTTGAAAGGCCAGCCATACTTTGAAAGGGAGGAAGAGGAGAGACTCATCAAGCCTCTCTTCATGCCTTCCTTTCCTGCTACTTCTCTTTCTCAGATTTCTATACTTGTCACTGTCATTTTCCTTCATTCTTTGTCTTCACAGTGAATTTTCATGGTTTTTCAAGTCTAGTTTTCCCCTCGTTTTCCTTAGATTTTCTCTCAATTTCCTTCATTTGTACTAGTTTGTTTTGTTTACATAAAACCCAGTTTTAAGCTTTCAAACAACCATAGAGAGACGGCTCCATGCGTGCCATCTTCTTCTAGATTATGGATTAAAAGAAAGTAATTTTTGAAGAAATTTATAGTTTTACCCTCATACCTTTTATTTAATTCCTTTTGCTCCTTATTTCATTTTTTTTTCTTCTTCTAGTTTTATCATGTTCTCTATTTTGTCCTTTTCTTAAAAAATAACCTGAATAATTGTAGATTAGTTGCTGTTTGATTTTAATTGAATTGAATCAATGGTTTCACTTTAAACAACAGGATCAGTTTAATTTTTATTATTTTTCTTTTCTGATTTCTATCAACTTTTAGATATTCATCTTAGTTTAGTTTGTAGTTGATTTAATAGTTCTAATCTTACATCTAGAATTTAGACAGTCAATCTAAGCTGTCTAATTCATTATTTTTTTCCTTAATCCAAATCATTAATTTTTGTGAAAGATTCGCATAATCCAACTATTAATCAATAATCAGAGACATCATTAAAGGATTGGTGAAGATTGATCAACTTGGATGTGACCTTATTTAAAGAATTTTGCTACGATGAAGCTAGAAAAGTTTATTTAACTTGTGATTTTGTTTAATTCATTTTCTTTTGAATTTAGAATCATATACCTTTCAATTAATCAATAGATTTGAGTTATTATTATTATTCATTATTAGTTGATTCCTTTAATTTTTTTGTTAATTTTAGACATTTAAATTTTATTTAAACTTCTTTTTAAGTCTAGTTCTCATAATTAATCCGTACTTACACAAACTATACTGTAATAGCCCGGGCACTTGTGAAAAACAATAAAGCAATATCCATAGCACAAGCATTGGGGTCAGAGACAATTGCATAGGCTCCAACCCCCTAATTCAAATATCATCTAAGGTTTTGACTGCATGAGCTAGGTCATTTGCCATAGCTATAAGCTAACTAAAGTATGTACTGTGTTAGAAACATAAAAATACCTACATTTTATATAAAAATAGAAATTCAATAAACTTTAGCTTAGAGGCACACATCATAATGCTCTTCTTAAAGATGGTTGAAGCCTTTCAATAAGCACAAGAGATATAGCAGCTCTATCTCCGAAATTCAACCAAGCATGACTAAATTTGTACATCAACTGATTTGCATGATTAGAATCAGTCTATACTATAGTATCCAAGAGGAATACTGTAAATCTCTCTTCAAATCACAATAATTTTTCCAAGAGAGAACATCAGAAACAAGATCAAAACGGATCAATAATATGAATTTCAGGAGAAATTGAAATCAAGAACTTCAAATTAGAAGAATCATTAAAGGCCAATGCTAAAATTGGCAAAATCTTAAAATGAATAAAATGAGAGTGATGCACTAATTGGCAAATTCTAAGAGAGAGAATAAAAATAGAGTGATTGGCAAACTCTAAAGAAAAGAGTAGAGTATAGAATGTGTCAACTATGTAGACTCTAAATAGTTAGAAACTAGAAAGCTGTGGGGAGAGAGCAGAGGAGGTGCAAGGAATGGCTTAGGGGGCATCTCCTTGTATAAGGGAACCTTGATTGGACATCAAATACCCTTGCTTTGATGGACAAGATGCAGCAATGGGCCTTTTCGTCAGGAAATCGGGGAAGAACAAAACCGCGAGGGAGCTGATTGTATGGCAGCCAGTTTCTTAGAGTGGACAATATTGTTGTATGTGGGAGCCCACCGAGCTGTTACAAATGGTATTAGAGTCAACCCCTGACCCGGTGTGGGGCTGGCCGCACGTGGACCCCTAGTTTCGTGGTTAACACATGGGGATGTGTGTTCTCTAAGGAGGGAAGATACAAAGGCCTAGGTACCCCGTAAATGTGAGATGGCTCGGGAACAGAGAGTTAATCTTATATTGCTAAGGGAAAAGTTGCTCAGTTATTTATAAGAATAGCGTGTGACTGTCCTTACAACAAGGCCTTTTCCTTGAAAAACTGAGGAAGAACAAAACCACGAGAGAGCTAGTCGTATGGGTGGCAAGTTTTCCAAAGCGGACAATATTATTGTATGTGGGAGCCACCGGGGTGTTGCATGAAGCTTCCACATATGCAAGGTTTAGGGAAAGGGCGAACTGCCAGGGTATTTGCTCCTCAAAGCCATTGTTGCTTAGGATCACCCTACACGAGCCATTGGGCATGAAAGATAAGGCAGGGCAACAAGTGCATGTACTGAACGCATCCCCTCTGCAGCGTAAGAGAGAGAACGAGAGAATAAATTAGTTAGACATAAAATGGGAGAGACAAGGGGCATTCTTATGAGGAAAGAAAGATGTTGGAGAAGGATAGCCCCAACCGTCACATGGTACGTGGACTAATAAAAACACAGCGGGGCGGTCCAGACCCTAGCCGTCGAATCCATTCCGTTCCTGTCAAATTAGGCAGACTATTCGATTCCAGTGCCACAAACGGAATAGAAATTATATATATATATATATATATAGAGGATGTTTAGAAATATTTCGATTATATTATTGCAACATATTACGAGGTCTATAATATAATGACGATAAATTCTTCTATTTTAACTTTATGTATTTGCTTCTCAACCCTTTTAAATGATAAAAACACCCATAACATTTAACTCAGATCCCATAGAAATTGATATTTATACCCTGTTTATAATTATAAATTTATATATTAATTATTTTTTATCTGACTAAAATTGCCAAAATGACTGAAAAGTCGATATTATTCCATTTCCATGGGCAAAAGAAGACACCATTGGAAATGAAATTGACAAATGCTTTTGGATTCTTGTCTTCTGTAAGGCTTGAAATTACCACATGTCATTTGGCATGGTTGGTGGTAGATAACACGTGCCTCTGGCTAGAGGTTCAATGTGGCACTTTCTATCATATTGGGGAGATTTTTTTTCTTTTCAATATTAGCACGATTTTCCCATTATCAAGAGCATCCATGGATCCGATATCACTTTCTTTTTATCAGGTGACCTTACCTTTGAATGATCCAACCCATTTATTTGACTACTCGACTTGGATGTCGCCGTGCACAAAAGTTTTCGGAAAAACTGTGTTTTGGGGAGTTGAATTATGCTCCTAGCAAGGATTGGATGTACCTGTGAGAGGAACTAATGCCCTTTTGATCTCGTCACATGAAAAGTAGGAAACCTTGTTAAAAGAATGTCCATATTCAACGAGTAAGAATCAAAGCTTGCGAATGTTATACTCATCGAATTACCTACCTTGATGTATGATTCAGATCTAAAGAAATCAAATGAATGGGTTTGATCAAACATATGTGGGGCCACTATGCAAAAGTGGAGCCCACCAGCAGCTGCAGTGCACGTGCATCATTCCTTAGTCATGTTTCACGTTAAATATAAATGTATCCAGTGCAAGGGCAGAATTGGCACTTTGTAACCTTGTTCGCCCGAACAAGTAAACGGGTCAGGCCAACCCGTTAACAGGGAGAGGTTGGAGATCCAACCGACGATAGATTTTACGGTCAATAACTCACCTCGTTAATTGTACCTCGATTTAACTAGTTAGATCAACTACAACCTAATTTCAAACGAAGACTCGTGCCGTTACCCTTGTCCGGACGCACCACGTCCAAGCAGCGTTTTGATTTACATGACACTGACTTGGCGACGTCTCATTCTAACGTTAAAAAGATGCAGTCATGAATAATGATTTTAGATAAATTTACTCATAAATAATAGTCTTATTATTTATAAATAATTTTATTCACACCTTTGGTAAAACACTTTGCATGTGGATTATGCTATTTAAGACACCATCTTATTCATAAATTGAGATTCCTCTGTGTCATGAGGAGATAAAATTTGAGAATAAGGACTCAAAGATACACCAACCACTTAAATATTTTAAGGTGTTTGAAATGTTGATCAATAGATTTAAAAAAATTAATACATCATCAATATATGTAAATTATGAATAACATGTCCGACAGTGAGCACCACATAAGCTGAAGAAATGACACGCCCAAGTGGATGTGCCACATTGGAAGAAAGATAACTAATTAAATTTAGGGTGCAATTGATGAAATTTAAAGTTTAAGATAAAAAGCCAACAATGGTGCACAAAGCTCCTATGTATGTAAGATTCGGGGAAGGAGCGACCACAAGGGTCTATACCATGCACCTTCATTTTGCATTTGTAAAAAACTATTTGCACACGTTAAACATGTGACTTGAAGGTCAAGACAACAATTTTACTGTTGCACAAACCTCCTTTTCTTAAAGTTTAAGATAAATAAGTGAAAAATTGTAATTAGTATAAATTTTAGGACAATTATTCCTCAATATTCTTTTTAATTATTTAATTTAGCACTGGCAATAGGTAGTGGGAATTATTTTCACCTTTCCGTTTTCGCTTCAGTTCGAGTCAAAGACCGACTCGCTCCATGCGAATCGGATTCCTATCAATTGGGGATGTATGTGCAGACCCCACAACAGTCCTCTGTCCGTCTCGTCGTGCGCTTTAGAAGTTCCCGCAGTATCCTATCCTCGACACGTGCGCGTCTCTATAAGTCTCCCCTTGACGTTCACTCTCCTGAACAAACATTTTCACTCTCTCTCTTACTCTCGGCAGACTCCATTCCCGGACATGGAAGAAGATAATTTCATGTCTTTCGCATCCAACGATCTTTACCTCTCCCACATGAAATCGAACGTCTTGTTTTCTCCACCCCCGTCATCTGCTATCCCCCCGAAACGAACATCTGGCCGGAAGAAGTTTCACGAGACACGGCATCCGGTGTTCCGGGGGGTGAGACAGAGGAAAAACGGGAAATGGGTTTGCGAGGTCCGTGAGCCTCGGAGCAAATCACGTATATGGCTGGGTACTTTCCAAACTCCTGAAATGGCAGCCAGGGCCCACGACGTCGCCGCATTGGCGCTACGAGGCAACTCAGCATCCCTCAATTTCTCTGACTCATTGTGGCTTCTTCCAACGCCGAAATCTTCGTCGCCAGAAGATATAAAAATAGCCGCTGTAGCTGCCGCCGAGGCTTTTCGTCCCGGAAATTCATCTCAACGCACGACAAACACGGAGACCGTTCGAGAACTTTCGACGTTGTTTTTCGATGAAGAGGAAGTCTTTAATATGCCGACTCTCCTTGGGATCACTGCGGAGGGCATGTTACTAAGTCCGCCAGGCATGCAGAATGGGTACGACTGGAACGACGTGGACTGCCCGGATGATTTTTCTCTGTGGGCTTACTAGGGTTGCCATTTGCCTACCGCTTTCCGGCAATGGCTTCATCGTATCATGTGTTTACAACTACCTGCATGTCCATGACGTCCAGTTACGTCAACGGCTTAAAGCTGATTGGACAATCTGTGAAATCAGTCCTTTCTCTTGTTTAATTTACGTAGTGTTTAACCTGGAGCAGTTACTGCACGTACCACTTGTCATAAATAGGCACGCTGCTTTTAAACGTTTCGATTAATTAACCGTATTCAAGGTGTGCTTGGCCCAACACCAATGGAGTTGTCAGCTAATGTCTTGATTTAGGTGTGAAAATAATTTTTTGTAAAATTTTAAAATAAGATTATGTAGTATAAATTTTTTGTAATTTACTCTTATTTAAACGCACATGCCCGTGAGCTTTATGAAGTAGGAACTCAGGATCAAACTACCGTGGATTCAAAATTACAAAGTGACCGATAAAAGAGTTATCGCCATGTGACCTAAAGGTTATTGTTCGAGGCATAAAAACAGTCTTTGTCAAGCTTACTATAAATTCTGTGGTCTACCTCTATCCCAAAGTTACATATGTGTGAACTTTGTGCATCAGGAGCTCCATATCAAACTACCACAGTACAAAATACAAAGAGAACGGTAAAGTAGTTGTCACCTTGTGACCTGAAAGTTATGGTTCGAAGCATGGACAACCCTTTGTAGTCCACCCTTGAACGTCACGTACATGAACTCATTATCAAACCGCTACAGTTTCCAAATTACATAGAGATTATTCCCTTCTTCAGAAATGATGATCCGAAGAGAGCAGTCTAGGAGTCCACCCTTGGTTAGTGAATCCGCTTTGTCTTTGGCTGATCTGGACATGTGAATGAACTTATCTCATCCATGACTTGGGCGAATTTCCATGGAGGATTTGTGAGCCATCCAATCATCACTCCGGTGTCATCTCCCATGATCAAGGGCATAGAAGAATACCCGTTTTTGCTGCCACAATCTCTACTTCTGTTGCTTCTTCATCTCTGATGGGACCGAGAATTCCACAAAAAAAGGCTCCCCTTGATTATCACAAATTAATTAAACAAAAAACTCAAGCTTGCCTCGAATTTCTGAGTGATGAACCATCAAAATTCAGTTTTAACCACCCCTCTTGTGCCTTTTTTCATGGTATCTCGGTTTTTCTAAACTTTTTTCTAAATTCGTAATAATAATAATAATAATAATATGTTTTTTAAAAAAATAAGTGGGATCCTTGAAAACAAAAACAAGATTTATAAATCTTACGCAACGTTAAAAGAAATAACCAAAAACGAAAACCTCGGGGGTCAACCACATTCCAAAACTGTGACAATAAATAAAATCAAATCCAGATGCATTAAGCATGCTCAAAGTAAAACCACGATAAATCATACACAATCGTGAAAAGACAATAATAAGAATAATATGTATAAATTCTCCCCCAAGGTCCGTCCATGATCACCACGTTATATACACACAGACAATTAAAAGTACACTATACAAGTAGTATGGGTCCAATCTATCCAAAAAGTCAACATCCATATGCGGCACAACAAATCGAAACACAAGTCCAAGAGACGTACACTAAATCAGTATTTGATGTACAAAAAGGTAGATGATCCTTGAGGTCCTCACTCAGTCAATGTTGCTCCACCTGCTTATCCTTAACGCTATTGACTTCAAAATCTGAGGCATTGTAAAACAAAGCAACGCCTTAGCAAGCTATGCTTGTGTAGGTTATTTACATGCAATAACAAAAATGATAAAAAATCACATGGCACAAGTATTAAAGTCATCGTAAATCTCATATGATAAATATATATACGAAACACGAAACATCAGATATCCATGACAAACAATACACTAAATTCATGGTATGAATGAAGTGACATCAATCCTACGCATCATGTCACACATAACATGAGAAAATATGTCAATACATGTATGCCAAAACTATAAAAGATGATATCCATAGAACAACATGAATGCATGTCAAAACCAACAAACCATCATGTACGATCAAGCCCATGAGTGTGTCAAATAGACTCATGGCAACATGGGTCCAACTTTCAGTAATTTTAGCTTTCACCCTTTCACCCACAACGGGCACTCACAGAAAGACACGTTCGAATCCCTCTTTCACCCTTTCACCCACAACAGGGTACTTAGGCATTCACGGTAAGACACGTTCCAATCCCGCTTTCATCCTTTCACTCACACGGGCACTCAGGCATTCACAGGGGGATGCATCCCATCACAAGATCACCTGTCCCAATTGACAAAGAATAGAAACTCTCACGTATTAAAGTCTTAATAAGATTCAGTCAAAGGTATGGTAGTGTAGCATCAGCCATATATTCAAATATATGACTAAATCATGTAGAATAAAGAAATTTTTCTAATAACATGATAATGCTTAATCATTCTTGATAAAACCAAATTGAGTAAGTAATTTAACATATCAACATTATACATCGTAAATCAGTTAAATAACATCCACAATAATCAAGTCGATGCAACTGAAATATACCAAAAATGGTGCATAGATCATACACAGAGGAAGTATGAAGCATATCAGCAATACATGCTGAAAATGATCCTATGCAAATATGGTAGGGCATAAAACTTGTGCTTCAAAGTTTGAAATACTATGTCATGATTTAAGAAATCATGAAAAAATCACGAATGTAATCACCTACCTCTATAAACGCAGAATTCCAATCAGGCACGTAAGCTCTATCACGTCGTGCGCCCTGACATACCTGTCATATCATAAGTCATCGATTACTTGGTATTCTCACATCTCGAATAACAAGTCCAAGTGATAACCCATAGCATGAGCATTGGGTTCAGAGACCATTATATAGGCTCCAACCCCTAATTCAAATATCATCTAAGGTTGTGACTGCTTGAGCTAGGTCATTTGCCATATGCTATAAGCTAACTGAAATATGTACTGTGTTAGAAACATAAAAATACCTGCATTTTATGTAAAAATAGAAATTCAATGAACTTTAGCTTAGAGGCGCTCATCATAATGCACTTCTTAAAGATGGTTGAAGCCTTCCAATAAGTGCAAGAGATATAGCAGCTCTACCTTCGATATTCAACCACGCCTGACTAAATTTGTACATCAACTGATTTGCATGATTAGAATCGGTCTATACTATTGTATCCAAGAGGAATACTATAAATCTCTCTTCATATCACAACAATTTTTCAAAGAGAAACAACACCAGAAGCAAGATCAAAACGGATCAATAATATGAATTTCAAGAGAAATTGAAAACAAGAATAGCTTCTAATTAGAAGAATCATTAAAGAGCAACGCTAAAATTGGCAAAATCCTAAAATGAATTAAATGAGAGCGATGCACTAATTGGCAAATTCTAAGAGAGAGAGAGAATAAGAATAGAGTGATTGGCCAACTCTAAAGAAAAGAGTAGAGTACAGAATGTGTCAACTATAGGGTAGCCTTGGTGCACAAAGCTCCCGCCTATGCGGGATCTAGGGAAGGGACGTATCACAAGGGCCTAAAGTATACAGCCTTAGATTGCATTTTGTAGGAGGTTGTTTTCATGCCTTGAACCCGTGACCTTAAGGTCACATGATAAAAACTATGTAGACTCTAAATAGTAAAAAATTAGAAAGCTCTAGGGAGAGAGAAGAGGGGGTGCAAGGAATGGCTTAGGGGTATGTCTTTGTATAAGGGAACCTTGATTGGACATCAAATACCCTTGCTTTGATGGACAAGATGCACCGATGGGCCTTAACAATTGGACCATTCACTTAAACCTATGCTGGCCCACTCACTAATCCATGACTTAATTTATTATATTAAAATTGAGGAGCGGCAAGCCCTTATATAGGAACACCTCTTTTTCTACACAAATCATAAAAGAAACATAAGATTATTTTTCCAAAAATCTAACATTTAAAAAAATAATACTAGCATTACTATTCACAATTGACCAGAAGCAGAAAAAATGGATCTTTGCAAAACTTAAGCCAGCAAGGGACTGAATCTAGACTATCTCTGTTTTTTATTGTTGTTGAAAATTGAATGATATTAATATCAATGATAGATGTTAAGAGGATATATGACTTGATAGTAAAAGAAAAGAAAAGAAAAGAAAAAAACGGCAATTCCAGTGCATGAAGCTTCCGCTTATGTAGGGTTCACGGAAGGGGCAGACCACCAAGGTCTATAGTACGTAGTTTTACCTTGCATTTTTTAAAGAGGTTATTTTCACATCTTAAACCCGTCACACAATGACAGCTTTACAAAGCCCGAATCCATCAATAATCTGTCAATACCCTCTTTTGGAAAATTATCTGTATGCAATCAAATTTTCTAAAAGAGAATATGGTATTTGTTCCTCAATTGTTACTGGAGACAAGCCATTGTTGCTTAGGATCACGCTACACATGAGCCTTTGGGCATGAAAGAGAAGGCAGGGCAACCAATGCATCCCCGCTGCAAGTGAAGGGAGAGAACGGGAGAATAAGGTAGTTAGACAGATGTTGGAGAAGTATAGCCCCAACCGTCACATGGTGAATGGACTAATAAAAACAGAGCGGGGCGGTCCAGACCCTAGCCGTCGAATCCGTTCCGCCGCTGTCAGATTACGCAGACTATTCGATATTGCAACATATTACGATGTTTATAATATAATGACGATAAATTCTTCCATCTTAAATTTATGTATTTGCTTCTCAACCATTTTAAAGGATAAAAACACCCATAATATTTAACTTTGATCCTATAGAAATTGATATTTATACCCTGTTTATAATTATAAATTTATATATTTAAGAAATTTTGATTGGACTAAAATTGCCAAAATGACTGAAAAATCGATATTATTCCATTTCTGTCGGCAAAAGAAGACACCATTCGAAATGAAATTGACAAATGCTTTGGAATTCTGGTCTTCGCGAAGGCTTGAAAGTACCAACTCTTAGTTCTTAATTACCAAAAGTCATTTATCGTAGTTGGTGGTAGACAACCCGTGCCTCTCGGCACTTTCTATCATGTCGGGGGGATTTTTTTCTTCTGAATATTAGCCCGTGTTTCACATTATCAAGAGCATCCATGGATCCGATATCACTTTCTTTTCGTCACATCACCTTGCGTTTCGATGATCCAACCCATTTATTTGACCACTCGAATTGGATGTGGTTGTGCACAAAAGTTTTGGTGAAAGTAGTGTCTTGGGGAGTTGAATTATGCTCCTAAAATAGCAAGGTTTGGATGTACTTGTGAAGGTAGTGTCTTGGGGAGTTGAATTATGCTCCTAAAATAGCAAGGATTGGATGTACTTGTGAAGGTAGTGTCTTGGGGAGTTGAATTATGCTCCTAAAATAGCAAGGATTGGATGTAAATAGCAAGGATTGGATGTACTTGTGAAGGTAGTGTCTTGGGGAGTTGAATTATGCTCCTAAAATAACAAGGATTGGATGTACTTGTGAGAGGAACTAACATCCTTTTGATTTCGGCATGTGAAAAGTTGCAAACCTTGTTTAAGTTACAAATAAGGAGTTAGCTCCTATTTATACTTGCTCTCCTCCATTTACCTCCTCAATAGTTAGCTAGGGATTAATACATATGTCAACCAACCATTATAAAATTCTCTCTAAAAGTTTTTATAAATATCTAAGTTTTACCTCCTTTTAGATATTTACAAAGAAACTTTTAGAAATCAGACCTTCTAGGATCAGACTTTGTTCCGTAAATTTTCAATAATGGGCTTAAGTCCCTTAAGCCAAGTCCTTAAGCGCTGATCACAGGCTTTGTAATGCAAGTTCTCTTACTTTGATAGGTATAGCATTGCATGCATATAGAGCAGATACCTTATCATGTGTTTTTATTAGAGTTGCAAGTTTATTATAGTGGATCCCAAAGGGAGAATCTTCGTCCTTGCACGGCTCGTTCTTTGAACCTTGCTTACTTTCACATCTAAGTTTTTTATGCTAATGACATTCTTCTAGAATGATTTTGGTATCATGAGTGTTCAAATTTATATGTGTCACGTGAACGGCTGGATCAATAGTATCTAATTCCACCTTAGAAAATGGAGACGCTTCACTATTATTAGACCAGCATTATTCCTGGTTGAATGTGAGTCGCTGCTTATGGATAACTTCTGACTATTCGTAGTCAGACGGAAATTTTGCACTATGCATCAATGGCACGTGTCTTTTTTAGGAAAACTCCAATTGAAAAGTATTGAAAAGAAAAATGTTTCGAAGATGAATCTGTTGTTGCGCTCTGTACTAACATTCCCCCACATGACATGCGGCATTGTTAGAAATGCTGGATACGGTGTCTGCCGCATTGTTAGAAACAATTAGATACAATCAAGAGAAGTGACTGTCGCCCTTCAAAACATCTCTACGTGAAGAACACCCGTATCCTGCAAGTGAACGCGCGTCCAATATAAAGCGGTTGCTAGCCGTTGGATCAATAATCTATTCTTCGAATATTATGGACTACCTCGACGCCAAAACTCAAAATCTGAAAACAATAACAATTATAAAACACGACTGCCCCATGATGAAATATCGAAGATGGGGCCCAGTAGATTCATGGTCCATATGGATGAAAGAAGGGACCCAGCTAAATGATACTGATGTCATACATGCCACACCGTTAGATATATAACTTCAAAAGATATGATTTTTGCCCTTCAAAACATCTTTATGTGCTGTTGGGATGGACGCATATGTAGCCTATGTCCATGTGACTAAAGGCCAGCAGATGTCTAGAATGTCAGCATCGACTGCACACTATTAAAATAACAACGTCATCGGTGTAAATAGGAAAGCACCCAAAATGCCATTCCCAATAAAATGCTCTGCAGTAAAGAGCAAGAAAAGATGTATGTCCAAGAAGTAAACAGTAAAACTTAGTCATTTCAAGTCCTTCATAACTGGATAGAAAGCCTACGAAACCAGCACGGTTCCCCTATCATTACACACGTGGCAACTGATATGGTTAGACCAACAAGATAAACCAGATCACAGGATGTAAAAGCCCAATTTTTTACAATTATTTAAAAGTAATTAAAAATTTTATAAAAATTGAGGTAGAATATTATATTTAATATAATATTAATTAAAAAAATCAAGTCTTAAAATATAGATATTTAGAATTATTTATGAAAAACCAGTCAAAATGACTATAAGGACGCTGAAATCTGAGCTCGAGTGAAAATTTTCTATTTTTAGTAATTTTTGTGAATTACATTTACCCATAAGGGTAAAATAGTAATTTTACTTTGTGTGGGGTCCATAAAAGTTGGGTGAGCTGGTGGACAGTCAGCTCAAGAAATATTAATGATGAAGAATAAACATGATGAGGAATATGCTTTTAATTTTATAAGAAGAGTGAAAAAATATTTATAATTAAAATAAATAAAAAAACAACCCTATAAATACTTTCCATATAGTCTGCACGAAATTCACAAACTTCCCAAGACTCTCCCTCTCCCTTTTCCTCTCTTGTTTCCTTTTTCCTTTCTTTTTTCTGTTCTTTTTCTCTCTCTTCCCTTTACAGCTGCAGAGTGCATCTGTGGACGCACCAGAGGGAATATTCCCTCACGGGCTGTTGGGCACGTCCACAGATGCATCATCCTCAATGGAACTAGGGTTTCACCCTTGTACTGCTTTTCAATTAGGCGTTTGATTTCAGCCATTGAAATATAGATCTAAACCGTTCATCTTGTTCGACATTTCACCATCTTTAAAAGCCCTATGATTTCAAGATGATCAGAGGCATATTCACGGGTGAAATCACCAAAAAACAGTAAGTCCGATGACCTATATTTTTTGGCCATATTTTCCAACTCTGGACACTACAGGTAGGTACCCCTCATCCCCCTCTAGCTATTCTAGTAGGTTTCAATGTATGAAGATCACCGAACTGGATTTTTCGGCAAGATTTTTTCAGTGAATCCAGGACCAGTGAAACAGGTGAAAAACACATATAAAACATATAGTTTTGAAGATTTTGAGCCGTTGGATGGATTCAAAGGGTCTCAAACCCATAGGGGATGAAATTTGAGATGTTGGATTGTTCAGATATGGGAGATTTGGAAAATATGATCTAACGGTCCATATCGAGCTGCCTCGGCTATCCTAGGTCACCCTCCTAGTAGCACCGGCTATCACCGATGGAATGCGGTGGGGGCTGGCGACTGATCAAATCATCAATCTGTGGACCAAAATTGAATCTGGTCCATTGTTTTGATCTAAAATCTTAAAAATGCAATTCAAAGCTCATTTTAACTCCAAATCAAGATTGAAAGAAGCTCTGGATTCCTGGTGAAGAGTATAATCTAATGGAAATATAAAATTTATGTTTTGTTTACTGTAAAAATCTGTAAATTACAAAAAGAGATACTAATTCCCAAGATCAATCAAATCTGACATGACTAGACTTTGGATTTCTGATCCATCAGTTATCTAGTGATGAAAAAATATAAAATCAAGAGTTAAATATAACTGATCTATGATGAATTAAAAACTTAACCTTAATGTAAGAGAAATCTTAAAAATAATCATGGATTTACTTGAACTGGCGAATCCAACATGATTAGAAACTATAAAATAGTATGAATGATGATCTAATGATAAGATCATGAGAAAGGAATGGCATGATGTCTCTAATTTGAGATGGATTAAAATCTATGCCCTTAATTTGGATAAATTGATTTAAGATCTTATCGATCACTTGGATCAAGAAAGATCAAATCATATGATGAGATGCATCAATGATCTAGTGATAATATCACATTAAGAGAATATGATAGATCTGAATAAAAATGAAAGATCAAGATCTAAACCCTTAATGGGATGAAAAATGAATAGAAATCAAAATATGATCAATTGATCAAAATGAATAAATATGATGTTTTCAAATGAGCATGTGAATTATTATTGTAAATGTTCTTTTAGTTGCTTAGTAGATGTAATTGTTAAATTTGTTTATTTACGCTTTAATTGTTTATGTTATGTAAATTGCATAGAAAATGTAATTAAATGAAAATAGATATTAATGAACGTTTACAATGAATATGGATATGAACTTAATGATAGTAAGAGCTATAGTTAGTATGGTAATATAAGGAATATTATTTCTTTGGCTCAAATTAAGAGAATAATAAATCCCATGAATGACATTTTAAATGTTCATGGATTTAATTAAAATCAAATAGCAAGAGTACTTATGGTTTAATACTCATAAGAACCTTATGAAGATTGAGTTAAGGTCACCCTAATAAATGTTGAACGTAGTAGTTAAGGGGGTTATCTAATAGAGCCTCGCTCTTTCCTCACCCTTTGACAATGTTTGTGAGGTCCAAATGCTTCCTTACATGAGGATTGAATTAACTACTTTGTAAGCAGCTTTTAACTGGTAAGCCTTAGTCAATTCTGAAAATAAGGAGTTGTTTAGAATTAGGAGTGCATAAATTAACTTTAATCAGTAAAACATTAACTGGTTGAATAATAATAAGATCATAAAAGGATAGTAAACTATCTAATAATATTACAAATTGTAACTAAGATAATCAAATATCAAACAAGATCCATAAAGAGATCTTAATTGATCAAAAATAATAAGAATCATAATATTGTATGTATGTTTTGAAGTAGTATAAATATTAGATTCAAATGTAGATAAATAGATTAGACCCTTGATCAAATATGATCCAAGGAACAAGATCCAAATTATCCTACGCACGGATGATCAAAAGAACAATTAGTAAGTATAAATGAGTTGAGGAATGACTGTATACATATTATTTGACAGATATATGAAAGATATGATGATCAAGATCAATGAAAAGATGGATGATTGAAAGTAAAGATAGATAGACCTTAAGAATATATTCAATATATAAGATACATGTATTGTACACATAATCTTATCTTGATAAATGACTTTTGATTATAATTGCCTTGGAATAGTTATGAATCAATAAATGATGTTATAATGAATACAAAGAGATTGATTATGTAACTATAAAATTACTTAAGACAACAAATGATGTTGAAATGAATACAAAGGGATTGATTAAATAATTATGAAATTACTTAATGGGTAAAATGAGAAGATTTGAACTATATAAGTTGGACCTCCAAATCTTAAGGAAATAAGTTATAGGCATATCCTATTATAACCAGACACACAATTTGTAAATATGAAATATTATTTTTCATACAAGCATGAAGGCTTTGTGGTTTTGTTTTAAGTCAGGCTTAGGCCTGGGGATGCTAATGCTAGGAGAGTTATTAGAGTTTGGCCACCCATTCTCCAAAACTGATTATGATTATGATGCCGTGCCCAAAGAGAGGTAAAACGTCGGGTGGGGCAATCATGGGAAGGCCGCCACCATAATAGCCATGGTTCCCTCATGCGAACATGGATTTGTATTTTTCATCGTGGTATCAATGGAGTATTATGCAGTTATCTGGGTGCACTGTACGGATTGAGCCTGTGAGAATGGTAGTCCTTTGATATTTTGCATTATGATGAAATTAATTATGGCATGATGAGATGCTTGACTTTAAGGCATGGTGAAATGCCCTGTAAAGTTATTACCAATGTTGTATTAGAGGATGTTTCCCAATACGGTACGATTATATATTAACACCTAGTGTTGATATTAAAATCATTTTAGAAATAATATATTATTGATGATATTGACTATATTCACGATTTTTAATGATTTCTTTATGTGTAATATATACATATAATTCATATGATGAGTGAAGGATAAAATGATTATCCAATTATATAAATTGATTTATATTATGGATATAATGAATTGTTGATTTTGAGATATATTGAATATATTTCTTAAATTCCCTATCAAGTATTGCTTGCTGAGATATTGTAAATGTTTGAATGTTTATAATATCTCAGATACAGTTAAGGAAGATTGAAAGCTCAAGACTTGTAGATAATCATCACGGAACTACGACTCAGTATATTTACTCTGAGGAAGATTGTATTGAATTTTTTATAATTTGGATTGTAATATTTCGACAATGTATGTAATGACTACGTATGTGAAGCACTGCATCGATCCTAATTTTAATCAAAGTATTTCTATTGATATTCAATAGAAATTTTATTTTATACAAAAATCTATGTATGATAAGTAATTTGAAGTGGTACTCTGGTTTTTGACAAATCAATTTCAAAGTAAATATGTTTCTGCTGTTTGTATTTTTATTATTTTTTTAATTAGAGGCCTACCTTTGCAAATATTTATGAAAATGTGTTTTTAAAAACCTAGGTCGTTGCAATTAGTATCAGAGCAGTTCATCCAGTCACTCACAACTCCTATATATCCAATATGAAGATGACAATCCAAATTTAGGTCATTAGGTTATGATAGAATTAGTTAAATAGAGTGTTGATATAAAACTTTTGATTTATAAGCAGATGCCACCTAAGAGAACTAGGAGGACGGCTCAGAAGACTAGTGATTCCAATATGGAGAATACATCTCAAGAAAATAATGTTGAGGAAATTATAACAAGAGTACTGCAGGGTCTTCTTCCCCATCTTCACCAACCTTAGGCACCTATATAGCTTGTGGCAGTACAAAGTGCACCAGCTCCAACTCAACATGAAGCAGGGCTCAACACACCTGTTCAAAGAAATAATACTCCAACACTAGTCAACGATGGGCCTTAACAATTGGACCATTCACTTAAACATATGCTGGCCCACTCACTAATCCACAACTTAATTTATTATATTAAAACTAAGTAGCGGCAAGCCCTTATATAGGAACACCTCTTTGTCTACACAAATCATAAAAGCAATATAAGATTATTTTTCCAAAAATCTAGTATTGTAAAAAAAATACTAGCATTACTACTCACAATTGACCAGAAGTAGAAAAATGGATCTTTGCAAAACTTAAGCCAGTCAACGATATTTGCCGAGTCACTTTCAACCAACAAAGGACTAACGCTAGACTATCTCCGTTTTTTATTGTTGTTGAAATTTGAATGATATTAATATCAATGACAGATGTTAGGAGGATATATGACTTGATCTTAAGAAATGACAAAAAAAAAAAAACACAGCAGTTCCGGTGCATGAAGCTTCCGCGTATGTAGGGTTCAGGGAAGGGCGCCAAGGTTCATAGTACGTAGTTTTACCTTGCATTTTTTAAAGAAGTTATTTCCACACCTTCAACCCTTGACCTTAGTCACACGAAGACAGCTTTACCATAGCGGCAAGGCTCCCCTCAAACATAAAAGACAACAATAAAAAAAAAAAGTTGCAACCGAGCCCGGATCCATCAATAACCTGTCAACACCCTCTTTTGGAAAATTATCAGCATGCAAATCGAATTTTCTAAGAGAGAATATGAGAAATTAGAACCTCATAATCAGATAGCAAAAGCGCGGCTCTGTAAATCTCATCCTAAGAGACCTATAAGGTTGTGTGAATGTGGTGCAGCGGCGAAGAGTGAGTCTAGTATCATGAATGTGGTGGGTCCAATTATGAAAAAGCCTTTGCTTTTTATGGATGCTAATGGATGGACAGGGAATTTGTTCCTCAATTGTTACTAGAGATGAGTCATTGTTGCTTAGGATCACCCTACAGATGAGCCTTTGGGGGTGAAAGATAAGGCAGGGCAACCAAGTACACGTACTGAACGCTTCCCCTCTGCAGCGTAAGAGAGAGAACGAGAGAATAAGGTTGCTTGGACATAAAATGGGAGAGCGTAGGGGCATTCTTACGAGGAAAGAAAGATGTTGCAGAAGTATGGCCCCAACCGTCACATGGCGAATGGACTAATAAAAACACGGCGGGGCGGTCCGGACCCTAGCCGTCGAATCCGTCCCGTCGCTGTCAGATTATGCAGACTATTTGATTCCAGTGCCACAAACGGAGTAGAAATGAATACACACATGAAAGCAGAGTTTCGGCACAAAGTTAAAATTGTCGTGACGTGTACTTGAGTGATGGGTTTAAAGAGTTAAAAACAGCAGTCTTATAAAATACAAGGTAAAACTGTGTATTAGTTCTTGTAGTTTATATTTTTTTGGACTCTATATAGGCAGGTGCTTCGTGCATAGAGTAATCTTTATATATATTATGATATTTAGTAATATTTTAATTATATTATTACAAAATATTATAATGTTTATAATATGATAAAGATAAATTCTTTTATTTTGAATTTATGTATTCGCTTCTCAACCCTTTTAAGTGATAAAAACTCCCAAAATATTTAACTTTGATCCCATAGAAATTAATATTTATACCCTATTTATAATTTTAAATATATATATTTTTTAATCGGGCTAAAATTGCCAAAATGACTGCAAAATCAATATTATTCCATTTCCATGGGCAAAAGAAGACACCACTCGAAATGAAATTGACAAATGCTTTTGAATTCTTGTCTTCGTGAAGGCTTGAAAGTACCAACTCTTAGCTCTGAATTACCAAAAATCATTTAGCATAGTTGGTTGCGGACAGCACGTGTGCCTCTGGTCAAAGGTTCCAAGTAGCACTTTCTATCATATTGGGGCGATTTTTTTTCTTTTAAATATTAGCACGTGTTTCCCATTATCAAGACCATCCATGGATCCGATATCACTTTCTTTTCATCAGGTGACCTTGCCTGTGCACAAAAGTTTTCATCAAAGTAGTGTCTTGGGGAGTTGAATTATGCTCCAAAAATCGCAACGATTGGATGTACTTGTGAAAGTAGTGTCTTGGGGAGTTGAATTATGCTCCTAAAATAGCAAGGATTGGATGTACTTGTGAGAGGAACTATAAGTCCTGATGATCTCGGCACGTGAAAAGTTGGGAACCTTGTTTAAACAATGTCCATATTCAACGAGTAGGAATCAAATCTTTCGAATCAAACATACATGGGGCCACTATGCAAAAGTGGAGCCCACTAGCAGCTGCAGTGCACGTGCATCATTCCTTAGTCATGTTTCACGTTAAATTTAACTGTTTCCAGTGCAAGGGAAGAATTGGCACCGACTTTGTAACCTTGGTCGCCTAAACAATTAAACGGGTCAGGTCAACCCGTTAAACCGGGAGAGGTTCGGGATCCAACCCGTTAACCTTGTCCTGAAGCACCACGTCCAAGCAGCGTTTTGATTTACATGACATTGACTTGGTGACGTGTCATTCTAACATTAAAAAGATGTGGTCGTGAATAATAATTTTAGATAAATTTATTCATAAATACTAGTCTTATTATTTATGAATAATTTTATTCACACCTTTCGTAACTGAACTCTTTGCATGTGGATAATGCTATTTAAGACACCATCTTATTCATAAATAGAGATTCCTCTGTCTCTTGAGGAGATAAAATTTGAAATAAGGACTCGAAGACACGGCGGTAGAGAAGATGACCAACCACTTAAATATTTCATAGTGTTTGAAATGTTGATCAATAGATTTAGAAAAAATTAATATATCATCAATGTATGTAAATTATGAATAACATATGAGACAGTGAACACCACATAAGCTGTAGAAAGATAACTAATTAAATTTAGGGTGCAATTGATGAAATTTAAAGTTTAAGATAGAAAGGGCAACGATGGTGCACAAAGCTCCTACATAAGCACGATTCAAAGAAAGAGCAGACTACAAGGGTCTATAGTATGCACTCTCATTTTGCATTGCTAAGAGGCTGTTTGCACACCTTAAACCTGTCACTTGAAGGCCATACGACAACAACTTTGCTGTTGCGGCAAGCTCTCTTTCTTAAAGTTTAAGTTATATAAATAATAAATTGTGATTAGTATTAAATTTTAGTACATTTGTTCCTTAATATTCTTTTTAATTCTTTAATTTAGCGTTGGCAATAAGTAGCCGGAATTATTTTCACCTTTCCGTTTTCGCTTCGATTCTAAAGATCGACTCGCTCCATGCGAATCGGATGCCAATCAATTGGGATGTATGTGCAGACACCACGACCGTCTGTCCGTCGCGTCGTGCGCTTTATTCGTACATTAGTAAGGGCTAGCAAGAAGTTCCCGCAGTACCATCGACACGTGCGCGACTATATAAGTATCCCCCTTACGTTCACTCTCCTGAACAAACATTTTCACTCTCTCTCTCACTCTCGGCAGACTCCATTCCCGGACATGGAAGAACATAATTTCATGTCTTTCGCATCCAACGATCTCTACCTCTCCCACATGCAATCGAACGGCTTGTTTTCTCCACCCCAGTCATCTGCTACCCCGCCTAAACGAACATCTGGCCGGAAGAAGTTCCAAGAGACACGGCATCCGGTGTTCCGGGGGGTTAGACGGAGGAAAAACGAGAAATGGGTTTGCGAGGTTCGTGAACCTCAGAGCAAATCACGTATATGGCTGGGTACTTTCCAAACTCCTGAAATGGCAGCCAGGGCGCACGACGTCGCCGCATTGGCGCTTCGTGGCAACTCAGCATCGCTCAATTTCACTGACTCATTGTGGCTTCTTCCAACGCCGAAATCTTCGTCGCCAGAAGATATAAAAATGGCCGCTGTAGCTGCCGCCGAGGCTTTTCGTCCCGGAAATTCATCTCAACGCACGACAAACACGGAGACCGTTCGAGAACTTTCGACGTTGTTTTTCGATGAAGAGGAAGTCTTTAATATGCCGACTCTCCTTGGGATCACTGCGGAGGGCATGTTACTAACTCCGCCGGGTATGCAGAATGGGTACGACTGGGACGACGTGGACTGCCCGGATGATTTTTCTCTGTGGGCTTACTAGGGTTGCCATTTGCCTACCGCTTTCCGGCAATGGCTTCATCGTATCATGTGTTTACAACTACCTGCATGTCCATGACGTCCATTTACATCAACGGCTTAAAGCAGATTGGATAATCTACCAAAGCAGTCTTTTCTCTTGTTTAATTTACGGAGTGTTTAACCTTGACTGACTTTATACATGTCTCTAGACAAGGGAAGCCTAAGCACGCACTTCACTTACCACTTCTCATAAATATGCAAGCGGTTATCGCCTGTGACATGAAATGTTTTGATTTGAGGTGTGAAAATAATTTCTTGTAAAATTTAAAAAAATGATTATGTAGTATAAACATTTTGTAATTTACTCTTATTCAAACTCACATGCATGTAAACTTCATATACCAGGAACTCAATAACAAACCACCACAGATTCGAAATTACAAAATGAATGGTAAAAGAATTGTTGCCATGGGACCTCAAGGTCATGGTTCGAAGCATAAAAACAGCCTTTTGCAAGTGTATTATAAATTCTATGTGGTCTACCTCTATCCCAAAGTCACATATGTGTGAGCTGTGCACCAGGAACTCAACATCAAACCACCACAGTACAAATTACAAAGGGAACGGTAAAGTAGTTGTCGCCTTGTGACCCGAAGGTTATGGTTCCAAGCACGGAGACAGTCTCTTGCAAAAGTACTGGTTAAAATTGCATACTATAAAACTTCACGGACAGGAACTCATTATCAAACCACTACAGATTCCAAATTACAAAGAGATTATTCCCTTCTTCAGAAACGATGATCCGAAGAGAGGAGTCCACGAGTCCATCCTTGGCTAGTGAATCCGCTCTGCATTTGGCTGATCTGGACATGTGAATGAACTTATCTCGTCCATGACTTGAGCGAATTTCCATGGAGGATTTGTGAGCCATCCAATCATCACTCTGGTGTCATCTCCCATGATCAAGGGCACGGAAGAGTACGAGTTTTTGCTGCCACAGTCTCTGCTTCTGTTGCTTCTTCGTCTCAGATGGGACCGAGAATTCCAAAAAAAATGGCTCTCCTTGATTGTCACAAATTAATTAAACCAACAACTCCAGCTTGCCTTGAATTTCTGAGTGATGAACCATCAAAATTCAGTTTTAATCACCCCTCTTGTGCCTTCTTCCATGGTATTTGACGTGTAGATGAAGAACATGATTTTACGCACCTGCAACCAAGAAGTTTTGATGCATGTCTTGGAAGGACTCGTCCCGGAAATCTTTTTCCGCGATCGCCCAAGTTGCTGCAAGGCTCTGAACTCTCTCCGCCATGATGGATACTGGATTATATTTGCCTCTAAAGGTTCTTTGGTTCCTTTCAAACGACAAGCTCCAGTTCCTTAGTTTTTTCTCTACCGGGGATGAAGTTTTTCTCTATATATTTGTTCTTCTCATTATCCACTATGTTGTTTTGGTACAATAGTAGAGTTGTCGTCATGTATTTTAAGGTTATGGGTTCAAGGCGTAGAAATAACATCTTACAAAATAAAAGATAAGGCTGCTTGGGGTCCACCCCTTCTCCGAAGCCCATATGATAGCTTTGTGTGCACCATGCTGCAAGGCTCTGAACTCTCTCCGCCATGATGGATACTGGATTATATTTGCCTCTAAAGGTTCCTTTCAAACGACAAGCTCAAGTTCCTTAGTTTTTTCTCTTCTGGGGATGAAGTTTTTCTCTACATATTTGTTCTTCTCATTATCCATTATGTTGTTTTGGTGCAACAGTAGAGTTGTCGTCATGTGTTTTAAGGTTATGGGTTCAAGGCGTAGAAATAACATCTTACAAAATAAAAAATAAGGCTGCTTGGGGTCCACCCCTTCTCTGAAGCCCATGTGATAGCTTTGTGTGCACCATGCTGCCCTTTATATTATCTTGATAAAATGACTAGCATCATGGGAAAAAATATCACCAGCTACGTAGATAGCTTGACAATGATAATGCGTCTCAATGTAGCAGGGAACAATTAATTTAAGCAGAGATCCGGTAGAAATAGTAGCCCTTCTGGATCAACGGTGATGATGGTCAACTTCCTGGCCCGCATGGGAAAATCTATGTCTTAGATCATGCTGTCCACCTTGTGTAAAGGGCTGGTGATTCCAGTCGCTCATCTTATGGGTGGTACAGTAATCACACGGTATCTCCATAATCTTCTCGATGGCTGTTTCTTCTTCCTATTTTTTCTGAACTCTCGGAACCGTCCATTTTCATCAAGATCATTCTATGATGGAGATTTTCTTGGAAGGATGTTTTGGTGCATGGCTACCTACGTGGGCCAAGTAGATGAGCGACCAGGATCAAGTCTGGGCCTACATATACTTTTGAAATATGTAGCTCCAAAAGAAAAAATATTGCTGGATCAATCAACTGCAGTTGATCATTCATCCGGGGCCACCTGTTTCTTCAACCCATCTGAGTTAAACAGCCACGATTACACCTCAAATGCTGAGATGGGCCCTACCTAATGTCCTTCCAAAACCCTCTCTCAGCAGGTAAAATCCGCAGAAGCTGCCAGCTCTCTTCCACTTCTGAAGTTCGGAAGCGCACAGAAACCCTAATTTTCCTCCACTTGCCTTCTCAAACGCTGGTAAGAGGCTCGCCATTTCCTCAATTTCATGGTTGTTATTTATTTTTTTTCCTTCGTATTTTAGGGCTTAATTTATTGGTAACTGGTCTTAATTCGTTCTTTCAGAAATCCTATATGGTAGATTTGCTCTTCCACAAACCCTAAGAACATTAGGAACAGAGGAAGATGGTGAAATCGAGTAGGTCTGGGCCTAAAATCATACATGACACTTCTACAAGTTCTGCTAGTTACAAGTCCGGAGGATCGAAAGCCGAATGGCGCAATTTCATGGTATTCATTTATTCCCCTCCTTTATGTCTTCAATTGAATGAATGTCAACGGGAACTGGCGGATTGGCGACTTGGGTGGTGATTGAAATGGACAAAATGTTGATTATGTGATTACTTATTGTCCCTTTTACAGTCCCCAAGTATCAATGATATGTATCGAAAGTCGGCGTCTAGAGAATCAGGAAATCAGCCCGAGGATGATGAAGAAATGGATATTAGGAAAATACTGAAGGATATTGAGTACCTGGGTAAGCCTCAAAGTGTTAATTTGTTTATGTTCAGTTTCTACTCATGTTTATTATATGAATTTCATTGTAATGCTCTGTATACCTGGTCTATGACTGTAATTCTGCTCTCTTGCTTAGGAAATTTTGATTGTAATTGTCAAATTGCTGGGGTGATTATATTGGATGTGCGGGCATAATTTTCTTTCAACTTTGGGTTTCATATCTTACAGCCATTAGTCATGCATCTAATTTTTTCAAAGGTTTTGGCTGCATTAGACTTCACTCACTTTATGTTTGAGCAGCCATAGAGAGTCTACTATGCACATTAGGCTAATATGAATCAGAGCCACGTCCTGGCTTCCAATTGTTATCTTCATTTTACTTTGGAGAATCAATTATATCCTACCTGAACATCTGCAATGACCCATGAAATCATATCTCATGAGCTGCTTGGGTGACTGTCCCTTTATTTATGGTTATAGGCCAGAATGCTTTAACTCATTGTAGAATATATGATCTATAGGCCCTTTGTGGTCCGCCCCTTCCCTGGACCCCTCATATGTGGGAGCTTCGTGCACTGGGCTGCCCTTTTTTAGAATATATTATCTATAAAGATGAAAACGAAGTAGGTTGACAAAATGAATAAATCAACCAGGATATTATTGTAATAACTTAAGAATTTTAATCCAATAAACAAATGTATAGACTTTAAAGGTTGGGACAAAGAGCAAGGGAATTGTATAATTCAGATATCTGCATTAAGGATTGAATAAGAGAAGCAGATAGCTACATTGTGACCATGGAACTCCTGGTGTTACAAATTCAGAAATCCTGCAAGGAGCTAATCCCACATATTATTAAATGTCAGTATGCTATCTATGCTTTTGATATTTAATTTATAATGCTTTTGAATGGCTTGCATTGGGTCCTGCTTTGCCATTTGTTTCTTACTGTAATTCAAACTCCCTTGTACCAAAACTGTTCTGTGTTAATACCTTACGTTGTTGTACACTGTAACCAACAATTGTGATTTTGAGATTCAGAAAAAGCTTTCAACTTTACCTTTTAGATCCTATACCCAATTAGATGAAGCACCAGATGTTGAATGCCATTTTCCACAATCAATTCATCAGCAAGTTGCCAGTGCTACTAGACCACTCTTTTATGTCCATGTATGTTAGGCAATATCATCCGTATATACGCCTACATAGAGGCATCTCTATGTATTTTCATATTAAATAAAAAACTCTTATATTTATGATGACTGTAATGAGTTTTTACCATTCTATTATGATTGGACCTCTAGGGAGAGATTAGTGGTATTTGCAAATGCTTCTTGTTTTATTGTAATTCTGTTTTGATCATAGCTCCTGGAGAGAACTGGGTTCACATTAAGGTGAGCAGGGCATTTAGAGACGATAATGAGATTCTTTAGGTGTATCTCAGCCAGGTTTGTTAGGCAAATGCAAGCAAAGTTGATGTATGTATCTTAGTTGGCCTCTGCCTCTTCTTTTGCTAGTTGGTTAGTACACTTGTGTCAAAGGGGGTTCAAGTTCATATGATTACTTGGATTTTCAATCATAGTCAGGCTTTTGGAGATAAGCTCAGATGATTTCTATGACTTCAGATATTTGGGCAGGAGCTAACTATATAGCAGATTCTTTACCAGAGGAGAGTGTAAAGAGATGCACGTGATAATCTTTGGGATTGTGAGATGCACATTGCTCTATTCAAGAGCTTGCATGGAAGGGAGAGTTTACTACTCTGTCTTTCCCTTCTTCCCTCATCTTTAGCATATCATACAGCTCCATGATAGAATGAAAAAGCTAGCCCGTAAAATAGGTTCTTCCTTGGCATAAATAAAAGTTCCATTGCTTCTGATGTTTGGAAAATACTTCTTTGATTGAAAAGTTAAAGCAAAATGTCATATATGAACGCTTGTGATCCATAACCAGTAATTTCTATTTGAGTTCTTGAAAAGGCATATAATAATGTCCATTCATTAAGGAAGATCAAGTCTCCACTATTATGTTCCTTTACCTGTTTCCAGTATTTTTACTCTGATGGTTCGCCCTCTAGGTTCTTCAAATATGAGTTGGAAAGATAGGAAGGAGTTGGAGAAACAAAATGTGGTTAGCTTGGGTGGAAAGGTGAGAGCTTTTCTTTCGCCTTGAGATTTTGGATGCCTACTTACCTGGATATTCTTATACGAAATTTGGTTGTCCTAAAACTTACGTGCTTTTTCTTGACAGCCTCCAAAGAATCCTCGAATACCACTTAGCATTGCAAGAGCAACCATGAAAAAACAGCAGCAAAGGGAACAGAAGCTTTTAGAAGAGGTTATTATTCCAACAATGGTTCTATATGTAAACTTTCACAACATTTTCAGCCTATGCCATCTAGACTTAATGAGCTCTTTTTACTGCTTCTAGGGGCAAATACTTGGAAGGTTTGGGAAGCAGGTAAATAATAAAGTGGAGAAACGTAAGACAGCGGACAGAGTGCTGAAGGCAAGTGAGGGCCATTTCAAGAATGGAGTACTGAATGTGAAGCATCTTCTGGGTGGCCCTTCATCAGCCAAAGACAATATCAACATGCACAGAGGTGGAAAAGGAAAGAAGAAAGGCAGTAGGAAGAAGAAAGGCAATGGGAAGAAGGATGGCAAAAAGCATTGGTAACTAATCTTCGAATTAGTAATGCATAATTTGCAGATTTATGGCAATATCTCAATTACGGTCATTAGTAGTTGTCGTTAAAAACTTTTTTTGTCAACATTCTTTAACTGAGTATATTGTTGAACGATCATGTACTAATGACCACTGAATACAATGAAATATTGCTTAAAACATACTTCTAGCTGCCTGTCAGACAAATAGTTATATGCTGGACGAAACAGATCGGGGCTTAAAGGGCAGCCCCAGTGCACGAAGCTCCCGCCTATGCAGGGTCTGGGGAAGGGGCAGACCACAAGGGCCTAAAGTACACAGCCTTACCTTGCATTTGCAAGAGGCTGTTTCCACTCCTTGAACCCCTGACCTCAAGGTCACACGATGACAACTTTTATCGGGAGTTTAAATATACAATTCAAGCAGAACCCATAAACACAGTACTGGTGTATTTGGTTGCGGAAGCGATAACCACTTCCATTTCACGTTGCCTCTACTGTCTTTCTGTTACACTCGCTGAATTTTGGTGATAATATTGTGTCTTCATCTAAGAGCACATGCTGCAATGATCAGAATAATCCACAAGATATCGGCAAGGAATATGTGAGAGAATGTTTTTGCTAGTATAAGACCTCTGCTTGCAATTATCAGAATTATAAGCAAGAGATCAGCAAGGAAATGACTCAAGGTATTTGAAAACCCAGCTTGGAAGGCAACTCTGCTGCTACATTTGCTTCTCCAAATTTGTAAACTTTTCATCCAATGGTGCTTTGGAAAGAAACAAACGTCTGTCATGGAGATTATTATGGATTTCCTCCGATAGGGGGGCTTTTTTTAATGTTTTTCTTATTGGCTGTAAAGAGAGTAAACAGTGGCATGAAGATCCACAAGGAGCAGATTGCTTCCTGGTCCACATTGTAAAGAAACGCTCATAGAAGATTTCTCTTATGGTAACGGAAAATGTTCAAGACATGCTGACTCCCATTACTGATGCATCCGTCTGTAGTTTCATCTGTACATTGCTCTTCCAATAAACTTCTGCACCTCATTGTCATGAACATTCATGCGGTAATCTACTTGATAAGACTCATTCCAAACTATCATTTTCTTCCTTCTTTGAAATCGAGAAGAGTGAACCTTGTGCAGGTCAGATGGGATGATCTTAAGAACAAGATTTATTATGTTTTTCCTCAAAAATCTGGTTTTTCTGAAGATATGAGCATGAGACCTGCTCAAAGTACTGGTTTCAGACAGTGAAAATTGCTTTTCACCTTAACTTTGTGTAAGCAATTCGGCTCAGTTCGAGCATTAGAAAACAACAGATAAAGTACAGCCCAGTGCACAAAGCTCCTGCATAAGCGGGGTCCAGGAAAGGGGTGGACCACAAGGATCTATAGTACCTAGCCTTACTGCATTTTGTAAGAGGCTGTTTCTCTGTCTTGAAACCAGGACTTCAAAGTCACATGACAACAATTCTACCTTTGTGCCAAGGATCCCCTTCGATCCTTGGCACAAAGGTAGAAGGGGAGCCTTGTGCAACGGTTGTCGTCGTGTGACCTTGAGGTCATGGGTTTAAGGTGTGGAAACAGCCTCTTGCAAAATGCAAAGTAAGGCCACGTACTATAGGCCCTTGTGGTCCGCCCCGCATTGACAGGAGCTGCGTCCACCGGGGCTGCCCTTTACATAGCTAAATGGTCTTCAAACCCAACCTAATTTTTGGGCGTTTTTCTCTTATTGCCTTCCAGTGCTCGTCATGTATTGGTTTCCTTGTTAATAACAGTCGACGTAGTTTCATCAACCCTGAGAAAGACATCAAAACTCTTATTTGCATTAATTGATAAGGTCTACGATAATTTATATAACTTAAATCGGAATTACCCATATCAGGGGCTGAAATTTTGATGTTGCAGATTAATTATTCCGTAATGAAGGGGAGCCTTGGTGCAAGGGTAAAAGTTATTGTCATGTGACCTTGAGGTCACAGGTTCAAGGTGAGAAAATAGTCTCTTATAAAAATACAAGGTAAAACTGCATACTATAGGCTCTTGTGGTCTATCCCTTCTCCGGACCCCTCATAGGCGGGAGCTTCGTGCACCGGGGCTTCCCCTTTTAGATTAATTATTCCGTAATGCATTTTCTTGAATTTAATCTCACAATGTTGATAACGATTTTGAGTAACATTACGAGATATGGCGTTAGATAGAAGCTTGATTTCAGTCACTGCTTCTCAATCCATGATCGCCTATTTTCCTCTGCAAATATCTAACCATTTCTGGTTTTTCATCTGAATAATGTCTCATTTTTATTAAAACCTGAATTTGGTGGGAGGAACGGCAAATTGAGAAGTGGAAGGGATATTATCATTTCCAGTCTCTCTGCTTGTATGCTGAACACACGCTCATGAGCATCTCAAATCCATGGTCTAATAGTTACCACAGAAAACCGAAATTCTTGCGCCCTCCTAGGGGCAGTCCCGGTGCAAGAAGCTCTTGCCTATGCGGGGCCCAGGGAAGGGGCGGACCACAAGGGCCTATAGTAGGCAGTCTTACCTTGAATTTTTTGCAAGAGGCTGTTTCTACGCCTTGAACCCGTGACCTCAAGGTCACATGATGACAAATTCTTGCGCCCTCCGACGGCAAGGAAATCCCTGCTTATCCACAAACATAGACTTGCTCAGACTCTTTTAAAGAGTATTTAGCTTGAAGTGAATATGATCATATTTGAGATTCAGAATTATGCTTTTCCTTCCGTTCTCTATCATATTGTTTCCCCTTCAACATCACTTCTTCAGTTACAGGATTTTTCAGCCTCTGAAATTATAGCTTCCTCGTCATCTGAGTTGCAAGGCGTGAACATAACCTCTTACAAAAATGCAAGGTAAAGCTGCATACTATAGACCTTTGTGATCCGCCCTTTCTCTGCACACCGCATACACAGGAGCTTCATACACCAGCCCTGCCCTTTATCATCTGAGTTGCCAAGAAAAGAATACTTATTAGATGGGAGTGTCCTTCCTTTTTCTCTCTCCTCTACCTTCTAAGTAGGACTGAGAACAGGGTTTGTTTAAGGTAATTGATAGGGACATGCATTCTATTTCAAGTGCATGTTCATCTAATTCCACAGAGACACATGTTAGGCTTCATTAGTGCCTATATGCCAGCACTGTTAGGCATGTAACTATTGTTAGCCCATTACCCATAAACTTAATTTGGGGGTGCTTCAATGATCCAAAATCTGTCTATTAGTCCTCTCTCATTTAGATGTCTCGTAGGAAAACGATTTCCATCATTTGATGATTTTTTTTTTTTCAAGTATTTTATTTGTGGCGGATTCTGGGTAGTGATATATATGCCCCTTGTTTTTTCTGAGAAAACCCTCGCCAAATGGTATGAAAAGCTGCACGAAGATCTAAATAGTTCACAAGGATGATCCTGAGTCCTTCACTTAGATCGATCCTATTCCAAATTCTTGTACACTGGGTGATCTTAACAATTGCTGTTTTCAAACTTTTTAGCATCCATTTTACAACTCAAGTAAACAGCTGCAAAGATCATCTAATGGATGAGATTTATAGCCCATCTAAGTTAAGGGCAACATTATGAACGTTTTGGATCTTTCGAAATCTGGGGGTACCTAGAGTCACATCTGTCCGTCCATTTAGTTAGGGGATCATGAACGAGAAACAAAGGACATATATATCAGTCTATCGCTACTGAGGATTGCTGCGTGCATGGCTTGTCTGAGCACGCCAACCAGACAAGAGGGTCCCTTAGCATATGGTTTCGTAATGGACTTTCACAACCCTTACTAGGGAGTTGCTCATCTTGAGCCCATGACCTAGTGAGGTGCCTTTTTCTGCCACCACTGAGCTAGAAGGCCTTATGCTGATGAATGGTTTGGATCATTGGGAAGAACTGGATGCACTTTATCCTTGCCACTCATACTCTTGCAAAAATATAAGGTAAGATTGTGTAACCCTTGTGTTTTGCCCCTTGTTTGAACCCTGCATATGTGGGAACTTCGTGCATGCTTCCTCTTATTTATTCATTTAGTATATGGGTTGACAGTGAAAGTCTCCGATAAATGATCATCTGAGCAACACATTTTGGGCATCAGTAATCTAGTATAAAAAAGGAAAAAAAAAAAAAAAAAGGCAGTTCAGTGTACGAAACTCCTGTGTTTGCAGGGCCTGAGAAGGGGTAGATCACGAAGGATTTATAGTACGTAGCTTTAACTTGCATTTTTACAATAGACTATTTCTACATCTCAAACCTATAACCTTCAAGTCATACGACAACAACTCAACTGTTGTACCAAGGCTCCCCTTCCAAATCATCACTAGAAATAGACTTCTCTACTCGGGATTAAGTATGCATAATAGCCTTATAAAATAGAGGATCATCGCCAGAAATAGACTTCTCTGCTTGGCCTAATATGCCTTGGGTACGAAGTCTCGCATGCACTGGGTGTATTTAGACCCTATTGTAGGGCATTTTGAAGAAAAAAACCTAGACGGTACAATAGGAAAGACCTAAAAATATAAGATGCAATGTTTTTTTTTTTGCCTCATATGTCAAAAAATGAAGGGCCTAGATGCATTCAGTGCATGTGAGATTATATAACTAGGCCATAGGGGTGGCAAAATATAAGACGACACAATAATACGACTAGAACCCGATACAGATTTAGGGGTTAAGGTCGAGTCTTATCGTGTTCCTGTCATGTTCAGGATGACACACTAAAAATCTCATCGTATTCGGGTCAATCAATGTTGAACCGTCGTGTTGACCTGTTTGACACCCGATCTATTAATTCGTCTTATTGACCCATCTAACCTATAAGCTGTTAACCAATCAGGTTGAAAATATATGATGGTTCATAAAAAATACTCCCATATTACTATAGTAATATAGGATGGTTCATAAAAAACAGTTCTATAATACTATAGTAATATAAAATGGTTCTTCAAAAACAGTCATATATTACTATAAAAACTGTCATATATTAGTTATTTTATATTTATTTAATGGAGTTATGCGAGTCATGTTGTGTCGACTCTTTTAATAATTGTGTCGTATTTAAGTCACGGGTTCTTGACATGATTATTAAGTGGGTCATGTTCATGTTAACTCATATACTATAATGGGTTAGTCTCGATATGACACAAACACGACCCACTAACCCGAATTGTCAGGCCTACTAGGCCATCTGAGATGACTTTTGATCACCTTTTAGATTAACGGATTTGGTCTTGCTCTATTTGCACCTGTCGACCTTACTAAAGTCTCTCCAGGAAGAGCACGACAGAGATTGTCTTTCAGCCTTAAATCCGTAGCTTCAAAGTCATATGACGACAATTTTTAGTGTTATGCCGAGGCTCCCCTTCATTCAATGCTCAGTGTCAACCCTAAATGAGGATCCAGCGGGTAGCAGGAAATTCATGGAAAATGTGGAAAGAGAAACCATTTCACGCTTTCAACGATTTTAACTGTTTGGCTTGACATGGAAATCTAACTTCTAGCAGAGTACTGCCCACTTGTCTCCATGTTTTTAATCACTCCTATGACTTGGTGGCCGTCAACCGTAACCAAACGTAACAACTACCGTTGATTTCAGTATCACAGTCATGGGCCCCATGGTTTGAGGTATTGAATTACTCATTTAGACCAATTAACTATCAAGGGTTCCCCCACATTTGATCCTATCACCCCATCATTAAAAAAATAGAGGAAAGACGTATCTATAGGGTAACACAGTTCGATCGTTTGTTTTTTTATCTAGAAGAGTTTAGATTGCGATGCCGTCCAATTGCACAATCCAATCTTATGCAATGCTTGCATCAGTTTTCAATTTATAATAGGAGTGGCAAAATATGACACAACATGATAACACGACTTGAACCTGACACAGATTTGGTGGGTTAGGGTCGAGTCTTATCGTGTTTGTGTCACGCCAAAAATTGTGTTGTGTTTGGGTCAATCAATGTTGGCCCATCGTGTTGACCTATTTGACATGCGACCTATTAATTTGTCGTGTTAACCAATCTAACTCGCAAGCTGTTAACCAATCGGGTTGAAAATATAGAACGGTTCATCAGAAATAGTCCTATATTACTATAGTAATATGGGATGGTTCTTCAAAAACCGTCCTATATTAGTTATTTTACATTTATTTAATTGTGTTACACGAGTTGTGTCATCTCGACTTGTTTAATAATCGTGTCATATTCGAGTCAACGGGTTCTTGACACAATTATTAAGCGAGTCGTGTTCGTGTTGACCCATATACTATAATAAGTTAGTCTTAACACGACACAAACACAACCCGCCAACCCGAATTGCCAGGCCTAATTCATGTCATGTTAAGGTTGACATACTTTAAAGAAGTTAAAGATGATTTCCATTATCTTTTCTTCTTACTTGAGTTTGAAATTATGTAGCACCTACTAACCTAAAGTCCACCCTATCTATTTTGAAAGTGCAAGACCTGGCCAAATTTATGTTTATTATTCTTCTTCTTTTATTTTAGAATAATTTCAACTCTCCATCTTGTATTGACGTTCCTTCCTTCTTCCCTTTTTTTTTTTTTTTTTACATTTATATTTTTTTTTTTATACCAGAATATTAGGCGGAGATGAAATAGGAGCCCTTGTTTTTTCCTTTATCAATCCCTCAATAGATGGCAACAATAAATATAACTATAGGTAGGCCTAGGTTTCTGAAGATCTGAACCGTTCAAAATATTGATCTTGACTTAGCTATTCCAAGCTCAAGACTTCTGCTCTAAATGATGATCCTAGTAACTCTTTTTTTGAAGTTGTAAAATGGAAGACAAAAACTTTTACTATTCATTTTACAGTTTGGAAAAACATTAGCTAGGATAATGCAATGGAGGAAATTTCAGAACATAGCTCATCTAAGTCAAGGGTAACCTTGTGAACGATTCAAATCTTTAAAAATATGGGCCCGCCTAAGTCTACTATTTGTTACGACTCTAAATGGCACAACAGCAAAAGTTGTCATCGTGTGACCTTAAGGTCATGGGTTCAAGGCATAGAAACAGCTTCTTGAAAAATGCAAGGTAAGACTGTATACTTTAAGTCCTTGTGGTCTACCCCTTCCCCAAACCCCGCCAGTCTTTCAAATAGTTTGATTTATTTACGTACTCTAATGTTAATAATGGATGTAAAGTCAAAGTTGGAGCCTCAATTTGCAACAATTTTAGGGCCAAACATGCACACGGCAGTTTTAAGACATTTGGCACCTCGAGAGAGTCATAGTTAAGAAGGGGCCTTGGCGTAATGGTAGAGTTATGGTCGTGTAAACTTTAGGTCATGGGTTTAAGGCATGAAAATAGCCTCTTGCAAAATACAAGGTAAAGTTGCTTGGTCCGCCCCTTCCTAGGACCCACAGAGGCAAGAGCTTTGTGCACCAGAGCTGCCCTAGAGAGTCATAGCCTCTTTCTTGCCTTTTCAAAGTTTTGACTTTGATCGGCTCACTTGTTATACTTGTGTGGTTTTCGGCATTTATTGGACATATTCATACCATCCGAGTCTACCCTCCCAAATCTTGTTATATATTGGTACTACTACAACTAAGTTTTTTTTAATATTTTTATTTCTTATTTTACTAATAGTATGATCTTAACGTCCTCATTTTGGCTACTCGGAAAAAACGGATGCACAAAAAACTAATAATTACAATAAATAGTATCAACCGACGGGGATGATATTGACGAGTGTACAAGATAAACGGCCGAGATGATCAAACGTGGGGCCCGCACCAACTCTCCCGTTGCTAACTTTTCATTTGGTAATCCTGAGGACCACGGCTCTCAATTCCCATGCCGCCCACTGACAAAATCTTAGTCAGGCTTAAATGATTAACAAAATGACAAAACTACCCCTTCTAACGCTCCAACCGCCAAACGGTATTTCCGTTTTAAAGATACCAAATTAATCAAAGTCACCAAAACCAAAACACAGGCGTCCCGCGCAAGAAACCGCCTTCTCTTCCTCCCAACGTTATTCCCTCTCCTTCCTTTCATCCCCCATATAAACACTCTCTCCCACTTCATCCCCTTCCTGTCTCAAGTTTCTGCAAATTCCCCCTCCCGCGCCTTCTCATTTGCAGAGACTGGAGATCCAAAGAAGAAAGTGAAAACCTTTCAGAAAATCAGAAAAAAGGAATTGGAGCTGGAAAGTGACATCTTCCATTGCCGGAAATCGAATAGTCGTGATCTCGTCGGCCTCCTAATTTGATTGGAAAAGATCGAACGGGAGCGGAGATCAATTTGACGGAGGTTTGAGAAAGCCTCTGTTGGCCAATCTTCGCTTTCGAGGTATGATCGCCTGAAAAGATCGTCTTTTTCTTTCTCTGAAACGTCATACGTATGAATTGTTGTTTTGTTTCTTTTTCTTGGATATCGTTTTTAGTTTTGGTTATATTTTGGGATGAAATGTACTAAATTTGAAGTCTTTTGCTTATTTCCTGGTTGATTTTGTTAAAATCCGTCCCGGTATAAATCTTCTGGTCAGAATTTATTTCTTCCGTGTTCTTGCACACTGTTTCCAGTTTTTCTTGAATGTTTCTGCGAAATATACTCATGTTAACCTTCTTCACGCATTTTCATCGTTGGTTCTGTTAAAGTCCGTTCTGGTATGATTCTTCTGGTTAGAGTTGAATTCTTCCGCTGTCTTGGAGATTGTTTCCAGTTTTTGCTGAATTTTTTCAGCGAAATATACTTAGCTCGAGGCCTGTTGCGTATTTTCTTCGTTGATTTGATTCAAAGAATTGAATTTCGTGTTCATGGAGATTGTTCAAAGTTTTATTGAATTTTGGGCGAAATTTACTAAATTTTGAAGTGTTCGAGGACGTTGTTGTCTGATTTTGTTGATACCTTGAGTTAGATTGTTTTCTCTCAGGGACGAATCTTGAAGTCCTCTGCAATTTGCAGGAATTTTTTTGGTCGAAGCTGAAGCGTAGGAGGTCAAAATGTTGGGGGATTTCATCAGCAGTAATCTTATGTATGTATTTGATCGACTTCCTTTCCAGTACTGTACTTCTTGATTGCTGAGTTTGATTCTTGTGGGATGGCGTATACACGCAACATTCGATGCATTGCCCGAGGGTCTTCTCTTTATGCTCGTACTGGAATTTCCATTTGGTTGGTTACTTGTTTTCTAGTAGAAAGATGCCGGTATCGCTTGCAAACATCTACAATGATAATCATCAGTACTACGTGTTGCCACGGCAAGTACAAAACTGCTCTCTTTTGGATGATTCGTGCTGTACCACCAGTGTAGTGTTGTGTTCGTGGCCCTTCTTGACCTACGATCCAGGGCCATAAGTTTTGTGGCGCGGTCCTTGAGGTCGAAGTTTTTCGTGCAACGGTTGAGTCATCGCCTTGTAACTTGAGGTTACAGGTTTGAGGCGTAGAAATAGCTATTTGCAAAATGTAAGATAAAGATATGCACTGTAAGCTCTTTGTGATTTACATTTTTTTTGAACCCGCATAGGCAGGAGCGTTGTGCATCGGGCTGTCCCTTGAGGTCGAAGTCTCTGTTGTGACTTTGAAAACGTACTAATGTATTTGTATGTCGTAGATGAAAGGAACACCAAGCTGCTGCTGTTTTCTTTGGATCATGTGGCCTTTGTAGTGAACCTTCTATCTTTTTCTCTTTATCTTTGAATTATTGTGTATAATCTAATGTTTAAAAACCAGATGATCTGACTTGGGGATGGCCCGATCCATATCGGATTAGTAGGAAACCTGGTCAGATCACCCAAACAACTCGGATGATATTATCATAAAATTGACTCGGTGAATACATGTGAAAGATTGCCGAGTTTCCCAATGACTCAATAAGTTTTAAAATTTTACTCTTCTCTTGGCAAATGATAGTGAACAAGAGGACTTTGTGTGTAATTTTCTGCTTCGTTAATTAGCAGAAATCTCTGAAATTAATTGTGTTAGATAGAAGACATTGAGAAGAAGAAGGTCAAAGTCTTAGATATCCAATTTTCACTCAAAAAGGCCTCAAACAATAAGCTTAAAGTCTGCAACTCATTGCTATTCATGTGAACAATAATAGTTTTGCTTATGTTTTGAACTTTAATTTATTCTATAATTGTTTGATTCAAAGCATTGATTATGTTCTAATCTATGTTACAAAAGTTTTGTATCAGTTTTTAGTGAGAAATAAAAGCTTAAATTATTAAATTTCATTGAAGAAGCTTAACAGATACTATTACGTAGGTTGATAAACATAGTATGTTAACTATTAAATATATCACTATTGATTGTTTTTTATTGAAATCTTACCATATCATTAGATTCATTGTATTATATACCAAGTTTCATTGAAAATTCATTGAACTTAGTAGCCAAAGTTGGCCTCTTAATCACAGTTTACTGTTCTAAAGTATGAAACTTGAATACGCAAAGAAACTCATTGTTTCTTCTTTGGTTCTTCCTCACAGATATATTACTGCCAAAAACAACTTTCTTCCTCTCATTATTCTAGACATTGGAAATAAAGGAAATTAAAATTTTTTCTAGTTTATTTATTTATTTATTTGTTAATGTTAGTTTACTTTTATTTGATTGCTTTTATCTAAATATATTATACAAACATGCATTCTTATTTGAAGTGAAAAATCCAAATCTTTATTCTATAGGCCTATTATTGATATTAGTTTGACAATTTTAATACTTATTTGCATTTTTAAAGATTTTATTATTTTTATTTAATTATTTGATTATTTTTGCACCGAATCGCTGGTAGAGGATCACTCGACTCAGTGTAAATGGTGTCAATGAAAACAAGTTTGGTATGCAAGTATGCTACTGTTATCAACCAAATTGGGTATTTACCTGTCCATAACCTTGGCACTGTGCCGAATGCCATTTATACCATGTATGGTTTCTGTATGCCAAAAATATGATGTATATATGTTTGTTGGTGCCCTGATTTGGAGGATACTTCATATCTGCAGAATCGTTCTTGGATATGCTTATCCAGCATTCGAGTGCTTCAAAACAGTGGAAAAGGATGAAGCCGATATCGAACAGCTTCGCTTTTGGTGTCAGTATTGGTAAGCGTACTTGAAATCGTATTTGCTACGATCTAGTATCAGTTACTAGTTCTGATTCGCTGGTTCCACTTACATGGCATCTACATTTCTATCATCCTTCATTTTCATAATAGGATGATTGCTACTCATGAAGAGAATTATTTTAATTTTTTAGTAGAATCAACAAGAATTTCAAGTACAATTATGAAGAAGCTGATCTATATATAGAACCTGGGATTTTTATTCATAAGGATATAGATCCCAGATTAAAGGGACTTAGAGTGGAAATCCAATGGAAGTAGACTTGACTTTACCATGAAATGGACTGACTTCTTTAGTCAACCTTGTTTTGACCTTTCGAATCTATCAAAACTGTTTTGTTTACTCAATACGACCAGGCACATCGGGCCAATTATTTATGGCTTAAGGAGATGCAGTTGTGCCTTGAACGAGTACAACTTGTCTTCAGATTTACTTAAAACAACCCATATTGGGACCTGTTCTTATCTCCTCAAACAACGCACAAGTAAATAAAAACTGCCATGCTACAACGTCTAGCTGACAAACTAAGAGCAATGGGCAAAAGTGAGAAGTAACGATCATGTGGGTTTACGCAGAAAGCCTGACCTCCTTATCCAGCGCACTTGTCCCCAGCATGAAACGGTAATTTGGCTTGGAGGTAAATTCAAGTCAAATAACTGGAAACTTATCTCGCTGAGGCCGTGAAATGGATCTTTTTAAGAGGCTTGGTTTTCGCTGTCATTTCCACTATGGTGGCCATGCCGTTTTGGCTACTGCAACGGAATGATCCGGGACAACGCTAATCCCAAAACCAGTCCCGCTACCCATTCCTGAGAAAAATTAATAAAAAAAATGTAAATAAAAAAAAGAGGCCAGAATTTACGGGATTAGATGGAATGGACTGGGTTTTGCCGTTAATTTGATGGAACTCTCGATGTTCTGTTCCACTTTCCATTCCAGAATGAAATGGTGGGGGAATTCCGGTGGGCGGAATTGGTAACTGTGCTGGATACTTCAACTTATGTGCAGAAAGGGATCCCAGGACAAGCTCAGACATATCCTCCTGAATTCCCTAACAGGTTTCGTTCTTCTTAGTTGGGTTCTGCGTCCCACCATTTACTATGATCTGGTGGCACCTAATGGCTTCCTAACCGTGAGGCTGCATTTAACATGCAATAATTCTGCCCTAGCTCTGGAGGGGATGTGTCTTAAATGCCACATTTGCCGTCTCTGTATCTCTAAAGAGAGAAATGTCTTGTTTGATGCTGGATTTCTAAAGCATACCTGTTTATAGAGTACTATTGTGATAAAATGCAAGCAAGCACGCATGAAAACTATTTGAACTTGTGAACTATCACTCCAGCGGGCAATACCTTTCTTCTTTTATTTCGTCGGTTCTTTTAAACTAGACTAAAGCTTTACTTGGTTTGAGCCTATTGCTGCTTCAGATATTTGGCAGTTTGTATTGATAAGCATTGCAGGATAATAGTTGCAGTGGTGACTGCGTTCGAGAGGATCGGAGAAATCTTTGTGTCATGGTAATTTCAATCTTTCACATCTCTCTATATCTCTTCTAAGATCATACGTACTGATCAAGCTTTTGAGTTATCCAAGTTAGCCTATACAATCCTTATTAGCTCAAAAACTAGATGAAGTTCTCATCGAGCTTTTGAGCCACCCAAGTTAGCCCCATCAAGAATCCAAGTTGATATGCAAGTTCATTTAGAACACGTCAAGTTTTTTGTTTGACATGTGGCTGTCTCCAAATCCTTGTGGTGAAGGTTACCAATGTATGGCGAAGCCAAGCTGGCGTTCTTTATCTACTTATGGTATCCGAAGACAAAGGTAAACTTCTATCGAAGCAAATGGGAGAACGTTTAACGTTTGGAAATGCTATGCTTCTCCTGAGTATATTTTGGAGGTTATGAAGTACTAATTTTCTCATCTACATATCTATACTACAGTGTTCTTAGCTCAGGACTTAACTGGATGCAGGGAACCATTTACGTATATGAGACTTTCCTAAGGCCTTACGTCGCTATGTACGAGATGGAAATCGACCGAAAGTTGCAGGAGCTCAGGGCAAGAGCTTGGGATTTTGTTATCCAATACTCGAAGACCTTTGCCAGTCTGGGGCAGACGAAATTTTATGAAGTCCTTCAGTATTTAGCATCGCAGTCTGCGAAGGCCAGGAATTTTCAGGTATTGTGTAAATTTATGCGCATTCATTCCCTGCAATTGAATAGTCCTCGTCATGCCAGCATAATTATTCATTGACGGTATTTGGATGCAATGTTCGTACATGAACAATCCAAGGAGATCCATTTGAGAGACACCGGGGGAGTGATTAATCCCACCGATATGATATTAGTAAGATCAGACCATTCGTTCTAGGGGACCCTCATTATCGAGATGCTATGATTGAAGTTAGGTCACAAAGCTGTCATAACCACCTAATCAAATCCACTGGATTTGGGCTATCGTCCAATTTTTTCTTAGCCTTGCAGTTGCAAGCCACGTCTAAAGCATAAAGCATTGTCCAAAACCATATATTTTTGAGGCCCAGACATCTTGATAGTGTGGCCCTCTTTATAGGCAGTCCAAATCATATGAATGGCCCGTTGGAGGGCCCCTTTGGGTCCTTTTCTTTTGAGTGTTGTGGCCTATTAAAAAAAGAAATCATATATCTAAACATTGTAATGAGGATCTCCATTTTTGCCAAAAATTGAAATCATATATCTAGACATTGTAACAAGGATCATGAGTGTCCAGAAATCTGAAATCATATATCTGCACTTTGTAATGAGGAAGGACTGTACGAAAAAATTGAAGGGGGAGCAACCTTTCTATATGAAATGTCGAGACTAATTCCCTTAGTTTAACCCCTAAGGGAATTATGGGCCAGAGCACATCAGACAACAGATTATGGTGCATACTAGATAAAAAAATTTGACAATAGATTATGATGCATACTAATTTGATCAACCCCCTTGTTTTGAATTACATATCCATCGCAATTCGTATGTGCAGAATTGAAATGTTAAACTCACCGTGCTTCCATTTTTCTCTCAATTTCACAGCATTAACCTTTGCAGGTGCCCCAGACCCAGCAGCAAAAATCGCCTCCATCTGCAGCCAAAACCACCACCTACCGCGCCACCGAACAACAAATGCACGTCTCAATGCATCACCAACCTCCGCCCCGTCCACCACCAATGTCGATAAACCGCGCAGTGTTTCAAGCACCCAAAACAGACTAAGTCTGCAAAACACCACCTAAAGCCAATACTGAAGTCGCCGTGGAGTCAAATTCACAAGACCCCACCACCACCGGAAGCGACGAGGACAACGCAATGGACAAAACTCTACGCGCAGCACGTGTAAGGCTAAGGGGAACTCACAAGCCAGAATAAATACAGAAAAGAAGAAAAAGAAAGAAAATATTGGTTCAGTCATTTGTTTACTAGCTTCTAGCTTTTGATTATTTTCCAATCGCAATTCTTTTCTCTATAAACAAACCAGGAAAAAGAAAATAAGCGGGAGGTGAAAAACCTGTGTCAAACTGTAAATATATATACACTTTTCAATCAAACGGAATCCGCCGGTCAATTACAGTCAACGTCACCGTTTCCAAAATGCCCCTAGAAGACGATCAAACGCCCGCGTAATGGAGGCAATAACGTGACGGTTGATGAACTCAAGGCAGGCGCCGACAGGTTTCCTGAGATAGTCGTGGGAGAATCTGCCCCACATACGCCGGAACAAGTTCGGGCCGGAAGAACTCGGTGACGCCTCCATAGGCTGCAAATAGGCCCAGGCAGCTTGTTTTACAAGGCGGTTTCTGATTGAGATTTCGCAGCAGCTTCCGCTAGCGCACGTTGGTGATTGGATTCCGGGTGAGTTTGGGAGAAGGTCTTTCAAGCTGGTATAACTCAGTGGCGTCAAGGAGACCAGCTCGAAATCGACGGTTGGTAGCGCTTTATTGCCATTCGGAAAGCTGGAGCTTTGGTGTTTGGATGGTAGATCGAGCATCGTCGGAACCCCGGATGAGATTGAGTTCCTCCGTCTCAGAGTCTTCGGACCGTTAGTTCTCTCCATCCCCAGAGAGCCTAAAGAGGGAATTATGAGAAAACTTCTATGAGAGGGCTGGTTTAAAACCCTAAATCACGTTTCAATTGGTCTTAAATTGGGAAGTGTTAATGGAAAAGGAAATACGGGTAATAGGGCGAGAAAGAATTTCGGGAAATGATTTAAGGGCCCTGGAAAGGGAGGGCTTATCATCGGAGAATCATGCCCGTCGGATCTTGTCGCAGCGGTTCCATTCCCGGGAGGCTTTGTTTCTCCTTCGGGATGTTTTCTTGCCCCTTCTCCTCCTCTTGCAATTATTTGGGTTCCGGGGACACTGGTCTATTTTCTACTGCGTGGGTCCCATCGGCTTATTTTCAGTTTTCTTTATTTAATTTCCTTAACTATTCTAGTCATCACATTTATGGCCTGCCGGGTATGGTAGATGTTTAGTGGACCACCTGTTCAGTAGTCTTCCCGAATATGAACGCTCTCCACATCCCAATTTCCTTTTATGATGGAACTTGACTATGATGATGCCAGCGCGCTTAGCCTCAATAGTAAGTTGCCACGTGGTAGCCTACTTTTCGATGAAGGACCCTACTTTTGGTTTATCGCAAACGTTCAACTGTTTATCTGGTTTTTTGAATATCTAGTAGACCAAAAATGAAGATAATCCGTCAATTCTAACACTCATAAATAACGTTGACATTTTTTTGTGCATGTCCATATGATAGAGTCATCCAACTGGCGTATTTTTTGGTCTCCAAGATAATCGCAACTAGGAAAGATCAGCTGAACGGGTCGGATCAATTAGAAGTAAAGCCCTTCATGTAAAGGTGGTGGAGTCCCAGGCTGTACACTGGTCACACGCTTGTCTCAGTAGGTTACGAGTGACAATGTAGGCACAGAAGAAGAACGGCGAACCGGTGGTGATCGGTTTAGTCCATCCATCGACTGTCACCAATGAAGATTTGATGGGTCCGCTAGAGTTTCGTGGTCCGCAGACTACAATGCCCTTTCACTTGAAAATTATCATTTTCAATTGCAAGTTTTCAGCCCCTAATTTTTGACCGCTATGTTAACTCTCTTTGGCTGTTGGGACTGCGACGTACTGCCTTTTTTCCTTCTTTGTTTCTGTCTGTGTTAAGTGTGTGTACACGGCCAATGAGAGAGGCTTCCTGGCAGCAGAGTGCGGATTTGGATGTGCACGCTAACAAACCTCGTGCTCGGAATCTTCCCCAACGGCTCAAGGAAAGCAGCGCCACTTGTTTCCCGGGACCTTTTTGCTTGTCCTCGCGCAGTTTTGTCAACTTGTGCAACTCCCTTTCAGAAAAGGAAATGGTTCGTCAAGTTTGCATTTCTCACCTTCAACTCTATCTCATGGTCTATCCCCCGTGTTTGGTTGTTCCCGTAGGATGTTCTAAAAGCGATAAAGTATACTAACTGAGACAACAGACTAGTGTTTTGTGGCGCAATGGCGCTAGAGTTGGAGCAGGTCTCACTCCGCTCAAGGGTGTGCGTCACTATTTATCTAACATTTTCGCAGTTCAAAAAGAGAAGGGATAAGATATGATCGTCAACAGATGTCTAGCAGGCAAGATATCTCCCCTGGTCATAAATTATGAGTAGCCGATTTACCTATTAATGATTTGCTTAGATTAACAAGAACGTACGAGTGATTTGCTATATACTTCTTTGCTTGTAGGCCCCCCCAAAAAAAGGTAGATTTGAGAAGCCAACAACGTCTGTGCAGATGTTTCCAGACAACAAGGCATCTTTCGGTGGCATGAGTAGCCACCCTCTTCGTTGATTAGAGATTAGATTTAAAAGACTGTTTCTGTGATTTGCTTTATAATTTTTAACTTTCACCAAAGCTTCTAAGAACAATAGTAGGAGAAGAAGTCTCTGACTGGGCGATCAAGGTTCAAGATTGTGCATTGGTTGAAGTCTATCATCCATAAAAAAAAAATGGGAAGTTGAAAAGTTAACTCATTTGGTAAACACAATCTTGATGTTGTGGATGATATACTCCACTCGTCACGTTCTGCTTGTCTCAAATTGACTAGGTAGCAAAATTCCTGATCATTGAATAATTGTAACTATTATATTTTAGCTTTATTTTTATTATGATCATTAAAATTTTCAACTAATACAACTATTAATGAAAAGTATTGGATGAGTATGAATTTTTTTTTAGCTAAATTAAACAAGCCAACCCGAAGAAGGTGAATGTGTGAGATCATCCTTTGTTATTTTTCCAAATGCGGGTTCCTTTTCCTCCTTTCCCTTATCAGCTCTCTTTTATAAATACCGTTATTTTCCAATCAACCCAATAATTCTCTGAAAGTGGTAAACTACTCGCACCTTTTTCGCACCCTTACGGCAGTTTCAACTCTAGACAAGAGGGACAAATGGTCCAATGGTTGTGGCAACGACCAATCTTACCAGCTATTCAACACATTCGCCTTTTTCATTGCCTTCCTAAATGTCAAACTAATTGCTCGCTTTGGTCATTAACAAGGTAAGCCAATCGGTGGATGCCACTAAAAGGAGAGGAATCGAGACGAAAATATGTCAGTTGCATGACCTACAAAATCATCCAGTCTTCAATCTCTTGACGCGCTCACATGTGCAGGGAAGAAGCATCATTGTTTTGGTGTGACTTTCGGCTTTGTTTCTTTGTCTAAACAACCGCCCTAATCAGCTGCTACCGCATCATTTATACATCAACAAACTTAATCAGCTCTCTCTCTCTGTCTCTCGATGTTTCTGACTCTTTGTTTCCAAGGCTTTGTCATTGTTGAGAGTATTTTCATTCAAGGTTTTAGAGGCATCCACTTAATAAAATGTTTGGCATGGGCCCCATGAATGAACGGCCTGGATCACTTTGGAAAAGGAAAAGTGAGCCCATCATGTTTTTTGTTCTATTGGAATGCTCTCCAGAATGGAAATCCTCCTCTCACTTTCCCACTCCCACGCACCCCCCGCCCCCCCCAACCCATCACACACACTCTCTCTCTCTCTCTGTCTGATGTTTCTTGTTGGCAAGAGTTTGTCTCTCTTGATAATGTTTCAATATTTTTTTAGCTTGCAGCCTTTTCCCCGTGGTTTCTCGTGAAACTTTTGGTGGTCACGGGCGTAAGCCCCTCAAAAAAAAAAAAAAACCGGCCTACCAAAATCTGTCACTGACGTGGATTAAGGGGACTGAGTAAGCGCTTAGGTGGATAGTTTGCTGTTGGCACGAGCACTCCTCTAGAGATAATAACTAGAGGGACTGGCAAATGAGAACAACGAAATGTGGGGCATTGTTGGAGATCTGAGCCGTTGAACCTTTAGATCCTCCCTACATAGTCCACAAACCAGAATCACTGGTTGTTCGAGTTATAAAATGGGCGTTGATTTTACAGTCAATGCAGCACAGGCTAAGATTATCTGACGGTCATGGTAATTGGTCCATTATTTATTTTAATAAATCTTTTTAAGTGGCATACTTAATAGATCTTTATATATGCATTCTTTTTCACACGTATCCTTGAAACACCCTTCAACGTACACCCTTGGCAAGACTAAATTTTCAATTAAAAATAAATAGATATTATTCTACTAAGACTTAATTTTGAAGTAAACATAAAGTAGTTGCCAACTTCTTCTATCCTGCTAATAAATTAAAATTTAATATTATTTTAATCCGTGATTGAACGAGTAAACATCTTGGCCACTGGCACTTTTTTTTTATCAGGAATGGTTCTTTATAATGTGTTGTTTTATAAATGTTGGACCGTTAAAAGTTCAAGTGGCCCACCTGATCCAAAACCATTTAATTAGACCCCATCTTAGAAAGGGTGGTGCCTGAAAAATCTCCTGCATCAGAGAATCCTAACCGTTGATTTTTCATGCAAAACCCTTCCTCATTGAAATTTTTTTAGTCTATTTTAACATGTCAGATTCATAAAAGAACATCGTCTAATGGTGAAGTTTCTAGGTGCATCATCATCATCAAGACCTTATCTCAATTAGGGATCGGCAAGTTTCTCGTTACATGAATTGTCTAATAATTTAAGCCAAGATAAGCATGTACTTCTTTATCGGATAAAGCTGAAACAATCAGATAAAAGAGCTAAATCATGCAAAGGGGGGCTCAAGCACCATAAATTTTTAGAGAAAATTATGATGTCTCCAAATCATATCACAGAATATTTCTATAATTGAACATTTTTTAAAAAGATCCTGACATTCCGATGCCCCATCTTTTTCAGAACGGATCATAAGTTTTGACATTTTTCAAAATCAAAATAAATTTCAAGAAATTAACATAAATTTAGCTTATAAAATTCAATTTTCACAAATAATTTGAAAATTTCTCTAATAATATTTATAACCTAGTTATAATTTCAACAGAAATCTTTAACTCATATATGAAAATTTATTTTCCCTCAAAAAAATTAAAAAAAAATAATTATAAACATTTGCCTAATTTTACAAATATTTAACTTGTACATTTATTCCCAAACCCGAACTTTGTGACTATGCTCCAAACGGCATAAAAGTTGTATCCATATAGGATGTCAGCCAAATAGCATGACGTTTAGCGGAAACTTTTCGCCATTTTGGACCTTTAGTAGGTCTCCAAAGGCACCTAGTAAGAACAGACCAATCTTACATGAACGCGACCATGGTTGTTGACGAGCACAGATCCAGCTCATGATCCATTGGCCTGATCTGTTGAGACTTTCCACCAAGACAAGCTGAAGTGCCAAAACTCTGTTTGTGATGGCACTAGGACCCCTATTGTTCCAATGAAGCACTGTTCTGACTGGACAAAAATTTGGTCCCAAGGACCCAATCCCAACTTGTATAGAATTTTCGTCACCATCTTAACCATGACATGGATCAGGACCATGAATCTCTGCACTACTACAAATCTAGTTGTGATCAGGTGATTCCAGCCTGACGATCAATGAGAAATAATAAATGCCCACCACGATGATCTGTAGTGTATTGTGCATACTGATACTGTAGAAAAAGTCTATACGCGATTGTAATGACTATCTTCTTCGGCTAATAAATTTCATCTGTGGTTATCTTCTAAAATTCTAATTGCCCCTTCTTCTTTTTTTTTTTTTTATACCGTTGCACCAAGGCTCCGCTTCTAAAAATCTACTTGCTTACAAGAAAAAAAAAGACATATATCCCCTTATTTCCTCATTAGACCATTGCTAAATGGTACATACAGCTATAACTTGGGTTTTCAGATTCCTCAACAGTCGAATCATTCAGGTTGTTGCCCTTCAGGATGGGTCCTGCTCCAAACTTCTCATTCATTAAGTGATACTAGTCACAATTTTCTCGAGTATAAAATAGATGAAAATAATCTCTTACAAAATGCAAGATAAGGTTGCGTATTATTAAAGCTTGTGGTACACCCTTTTACTAGATCCTGTGAGAGTTTCGTGCACCAGAAATGCCCTTTTTTAGTTAACTCAAAGACAAGATTATAAACTATTTGGAATTTTGAAAATCTGGGCCACCTGATGCTTGCGAGTGAAAACTATGGGGCATATACCATTCTCCTTTTCCATTATAAGAGCTTAAAATCGAACTTTTGGTGTTTGTACAGAAACAAAAATGAGAGATACATAGAAAGAGGGTTGCCAAATACACTCCCAAGTCAGCCTGCAAGATAAAAGGGCAGCCCCGGGAGTTATAATAGGCAGCCTTATTTTGCATTTTACAAGAAATCAATTCCACGTCTTGAACCCATGACCTCAAAGTCACATGACGACAGCTTGTATTATTGCGCCAAAGGGTCTATAATAGTCAGCCGGCAAGATAACCTTGCAAATCATAACCTTGTCCTTTACATGCCGAAACAGCAATCTCACCCAAATTAAGCCTAACTCTTATGGGTATTCTCTGCTCAGGCTTTGCCTTCTCTTTGATTGTTTCCCCACTTTTGCCCTGACGTGAAAGGACGAGCAATCGGGAAGCTGCATGGAAGTATATCGATGCAGATGAAAACGATACTGTGGGGCCCAATGGCTATCATCAACCCGTGTCTCTTTGTTGTCTTTACTCCAAACTTCATGGGTACAAGTGGGGCTCACTTTTCTCTCCCATCGAGATCGGCTATCCTGTGGGTAATCAAAGGACGAGCCACGCAATCATATTTGAACCCATCTGAACGCGGTAACGTGAAAAGACTGATTTTTCTGCTTTTGAGAGGCCGCCTATGGCAAATCAAATTCAGCCGTGTATTTGATGATAAACTATCCACAAATCGAAGGCTCGGAAGCATCCATCTTTGTGCGTCTCATTCTTAGCAAGCCAAATTAGATGATTGGTTTGAATGGTTGAAAGGATAGGGTTGAATTGCATGATTCATGTGATAAAAGGTTTTTTTGCAAAAATACCATTAAGTTTTGGGATATTTGTAAAAAAAATCCTATATTTTTTTAGTTTTGTAAATTTGCTATTAAGTTTTGTTGAGTTTTGCAAATTTGTTAGGTTTCCATTCTCCTTTCTTGTTAGTTTTAATGAAATTTTGATATTACCATTTTCTAACAAACGTGCTACCTCACATATGCAGATGTGATTAAGTTACTTTGTCCACTAAGTTCAATGACTTCCCAATAAAAAATTTCAACGAAACTTGGTATCTAACACAATTTAATAACAAAGAATCTAATTATAAAGTTAAATTTTAAAAACAAAAAAAAAAACACCCAATAGTGTGATATTCGATTGCAAATATACTGTGCTTACCAACTTCGCACAGCACCTACTACCTTATAGATGCATACGTGATTAAGTTGAGAATTTTAATTGTTAATGTGTTTTACCACAAGTGCACGAGCTACTGTAGGATAACTAAAGCAAGTATGGGTTAATCTAACGAAGACTCAACTTAAAGGTGAGAGTTTAAAAAAACTTTAATTGATAAAAACCAAAAAATAAATACACAAAAAATTACTAAAAATATTATAATGGAAATTAGAGTTCAAATCTACTCAAATGCTAAAAATTATAGAATTTTTAGTTAAAAAGAAAGAAAATAAATCAAATAATATGAAAAAACTACTTCCCTAACTTAATCACTATCAATTTCTTCAAATCTGGTCTTCTTAGAATTGATCAGCTTTCATAAACATATTCAACACGCTCTTGATTAAAGATTTGTGAGTTGAATTTGTCAGATTCTTCAAAATCCTAAAGATCTGGGCTAAATTGTAATTTTAGGATTTGGATGATTAGATCAAGTTTTGAATATCATATTAAAGAGCAAATATGTTAATTAAGTTTAGAGATATCTTAAAAATTAATTTAAAATAATAATAATAATAATAAAAGAAAAAATTGAGAGTTCTTTGTAGTTTAAGGCTAACCCGTTGATTGAGTTAAGTGTTAATTGATCTGATTTGGATTGGACAATTCCTGAATAAGTAGAATGAAGATAAAACAGAACTGAAATAAAACAATAGATGTAATTTAAAAGAGGACACATATGACATTTTAACTAAAGACTGAGGGACAGAAATGAAATTAACATAAAATGTTTAATATATATAAACTGGAAACAGACGGAGAAGAAGGACGACGGAGAGGAGGGGAGAGAAGGAGAAAAGGAACGGAGCGAAACTCGTTTTGGGTTCCATCTCCTGATGTGGCCGGAGACAGTGGAAGCCGGAGCTGTAGGAATTGGAGCAGAGGAGATGCCGACTTTTGGAATTTCTGGATAGAAGCAGATGAAGCTCAGGGGGAGGCGAAGACTAGTGACGAACGGCGGTGGAGATGAGGAGTTCAGACACGATCCGGTGTGGAGTTGAAACTTGCCGGGCTCTTCTGAGGGAGGCAGAGGGAGATTTTCCATTTGACTAGTGCGGTGCTGGGTTGGAGCTGGTTTGTTTGCCGGCTTCAGGCACCTGTGCCACAGTGATTCAGCCGATGAGGGGTCTGGTGATCGAGTTGAGGAGTTGCCGATGATGTCGGTGCGTCGGGCGTTGTGGACCAGAGAAAAGGAGACGTAAGGGGCGACTGGGGGAGCGCGACGAGATGCGAAAGCAGAGGAAGGAGCCGTGCCAGTGGGTGATGCAGATACAGGTGCCGGGTTCTGGTTGTCTGGTGGACCTGGGCAAAGATGACGATGGTCTAGGTTTGAGCGTGGGGGAGAGGGACGGTGTAATCGATGGCTGGTGTGGTTAGGGGAGCTAAACAGTCTGGTGCGGCGTGAGAAAGGAGTTAGAGACAGAGCAATAGAGAGGAGGGGAAGGTAGAGGAGAGAGAGAGAGAGAGAAGGAGAGATGGGTGACACTGGGGAGAGGGAAACAGAAAGTAGAGGGGACCTGAGAGGAAAGAGAGGTGGCAGCAAGGATGGCAAGAGACAGATAAGAAGAGGAAAGAGATAGTTTGCTTTTTAATTATTCATATCTCTTTTGGTTAATCTTCAAAATAAAAGATTAAATTTAAATAATTTAAATTATATATTAATCATCTAATAAGTTCTAATAATTATTTGATTATTAATTTTGATAAATTAATTATCTGATGGTCAATTGGAGCTAAATTTAAAATCAAACTAAATTTTGTAAATTTGAATGGTTAAATGATCTAATTGAACGCTAAATTAGGAGTATTTTAACCAAAATTAAACACTTAACATTGATGACTAAGTTCAATGACTTTCTCATGAAAAGTTTTAGCAAAATTTGGTACATAATAAAATGTGATAGTAAGGAATTTAATGGTGTTGTTAGATTCTAAAAAAATTCATTCAATAGTGAGATATTCAATCGCAAACACACTGTATTCATTAACCCACACAACAGTAGTACCTGCTACCTCATAGACGCAGTTTTGATTAAATTGCTGACTTTAGCGACTAATTTCAATAACTTTTCGATGAAAATTTTTGGTGAGATTTAGCATCTAATATAATTCAATAACTTGAAATCTAATTGTATGGTTAGATTTTAACTACAATTAATCAATAGTGAGATATTCAATTGGAAACATACCCTATTCACCAACCTGAGCAACAATACATGTAAAGGTTTTTCAATTAAATTCAACATTTTAAGCTTTGATTTCTCCCCAAAAACTAATATCAAACTCTTACTAACATAAATTATAGCATAATCAATGCTTTGGATCAATTAAAGACAAAATAATTAAAGAAAATTTCAAATTTAAAACATATGCAAAGTATTGTTATTGTTCACATGAATATCGATGCATAGTAAAGTTTAAGCTCTTTGTTCAATGCCTTTATAAATGAAATTTAATCATCTAAGAATTGGGTCTTCTTCTTCCCAATGTATTTTATCTATTGAGATTAATTTTAGAAATTTTTATTGATTAAGGAAGTAGAAAATCACTCACAAAATCTTGAACTTAATTATGCCTGAGTTTGTGAGGTAGCAGGTACTATGTGCAGGTTGGTGAACATGATATATCTAAGATTGAATATCTAACTATTGGTTGGGTTTTTTTTATAAATATATATCTAATTTTACCATTAGATTTCTTGTTATCTAATTGTGTTAAATACCAAGTTTAATAGAAAGTTTCCATCAAGAATCATTAAACTGCCAAAATTGGTAACTTAATCAAGTCTTCATCCATGCGGTAGGAGATTTATTAGAGAAGGGTAATAGTAGAAATTCATAGAAAATAACAAAAAAGGAATAATGAAAACCTAACAGAATGGTAATTTTGCAAAGCTCACCAAAATTTATTTGCAAATTTATAAAACTAAAAAAATATTAGACTTCTTTGCAAATATGCCAAAACTTAATGGCATTTTTGTAAAATAAAAAATTCCTTTGACAAAATGTAAATGAAAATGAATATTAAATGACTAGTCATTACACGCATGTGTAAGAACTTAATCCTCTTTTCGTCGTTTGTGGGTCCCACTAAGAAGATTGAACCCTGGATTTGAATTTCTTATCAGGGTGGAAGGATTTTGAGCAGAACTCTTAGTATGGTCTTTGCGCGTGTACGTCAGTGGACAAATTTATAAGAGGTAACAAGTCCATGTGGGTCCATCATGGTTGGCGATCCACTCTTTTGGGCCCCATCTTGGATACTCAAAAATGCTCTTCGTGGACGATTTTAAACCCTCAAATCTGAACTGATTTAGTGGCCCACCATGTAACATTATTGATTGGCCAACATGCCATCATCATCATCATCAAGACCTTATTCCAATTAGGGGTCGGCTACATGAATCTTATTACTCCATTCCACTCTATTAAATACCATAGCTTTATTTACTCCTAAAGTTTTTAAATCTTTCCTCACCACTTCTATCCACGTTCTTTTGGGCCTTTCCCTTGCCTTTTTAGAACTTTCTACTTGTATTGCCTCACTCCTTCTAACCGGTGCCGTTGTTGGTCTCCTTTAAACATGTTCAAACCATCTAGGTCTAATCTACCTCATCTTATTATTTATTGGTGCTACTCCTAAATTTTCTATAATATTTTCATTTCTAATTCCATCCTTTCTTGTCTTACCACTCATCCATCTCTACATCCTCATTTCTGCGACGCTCATCTTATGAGCAAGGTGTTCCTTAATTGCCCAACACTCTAATCTATAGAGCATGGCTGACCTTATGGCCATCCTATAGAATTTTTCTTTTAGTTTAAGTGGCACCCGTTGATCACACAAAACTCCAGATGCACATCTCCAATTGTTCTAACCTGCTTGAATTCTCTAGGTAACCTCCCTGTCAATCTCTCGACTCTCATGAATCATTGATCCTAAGTGCAAAAAGTGGTATTTTACGGGGACTTCTTAGTTATCAATCTTGACTGGTGTTCTACTCATACTACTCTCCTTGCTAAAATTGCATTCAATATATTCTGCCTTAGTTTGGCTAATTTTAAATCTTTTAAATTCTAATGCTCAGGTCAATACATTCTTCAAAGTGGGCTTCGGTGGAGGCTCATACGTTCTTATACTTACCTAGAGTGGATCCACGTACTTAGAATGTATTAGCGGAAAAAGGACAAGTGGGGCAGACTCTTTAAAAAGATCGAGGCCGTCTATATTCTAGATCATGACACAGATGATCCACGACCTAGATTTTTGCCTAGTCTGATATTTGTAAAACTTGATATTTGGCATTCAAACAGACGGTTAGATCAAACGGCAAAGGCTGTAGTCAATCACGGACAGTAAACAAGTCAAGAAGGCTCAGACTTTAGAATCATCCTACTGGGAACAAAATTTTTTTTCCCTTCTTTAGGTACCGAGGAGAATTTTATTTGTGACTTGTCCATAAAAATCTCCACGAGATAAACGGTTTGGATCATTTAAAATGTGGGTTCTACCTATCCTTCTGGGCATAATTCTATATACGCTTGTAATAATTACTCTGTTCAATTAATAAAATTAACTTAGGTTAGTCTTTAAATTTCTTCTTGTCGGCATAAAAGGAGTCTAGCACAGTTAATCACAGACAATAAGACGCTTTTCCACTTTAGTCTTGGGGAGTTTATAGATAATTTACTTCATAATTCTCCCCTTTAATTATTGAAAAAAAAAAAATCTTACCTACCCAAAAAAAAATAGAGGGAAAATTTATTTTCAATTGCTAAATATGACTTAGAGGTGAAGCATAAAAATAGCTTTTTGCAAAAATAAAAAATAATACTTATATATTATAGAGACTCTTTTTAATCTGCCCGTCTTTTGAACTCTGCATACGTGAGCTTCGTGCACCAAACAGCTTTTTAGTAAAGTACTTTGAGCCAATCAGCATGCGGATATGTAACTTCTTTCCCCTGCATGTCGGCCCATTTTTTAAGCTCGAGGGTGGGGCGTTTTTTTGGGCTCGCTGATCAGTGGTTTCCATAGTTCATTGACAACCACTTCTGTTTCCTCAAAATAGTACCCAATCATCTGGTTGTTCTTTTCACTCCAAGTAGAAAGACTTCTACTCACTTGCTTATTTTAAAAGGGCAGCTTGATACACGAAGTTTTCACTTATACCGCGTCTTAGAGAGGAGTAAACTACAAAATGTTTGTAGTAGGCAGTTTTACCTTGTATTTTTTAAATAAAATATTTTCATACTTCAAACACGCAACCTTTAAGTTACACGGCAACAATTCTATTGTTAAGCTAAAAGCTTTGAAGAATTTTTTAAAAGTTCTATAAAAAACTACGGTATACTGCTTAGTATGCTTTCAGTATATTAGCCGCCAGAGGATGCAGTACATCTACCCATAAGCAAGAGTCTTCGGGATACTCTTTTATAAAAAAGGGCAGCCCCTGTGCACGAAGCTCCTGCCTATGCAGGGTCGAGGGAAAAAGCAGACCACAAGGGCCTAAAGTGCACAGCTTTACCTTGCATTTTATAAGAGGCTGTTTTCGCGCCTTGAACCAGCGACATCAAGGTCGTACAACGACAACTTTTACCGTTGCGCCAAGGCTCCCCTTCTCAGGATGCTCTTTAATATCTTCAATTAATTTTGGACCCACTTCACACCAAATTTCTTGGGTTCTTATATGATGTTTGTGGGTGCCTAGATGGTTACTCATCCAATCTTACGGGCCTCATTTTAGATAGGCTATACTTAAAAGTATTATTGGAAGGGGGAACCTTAGCGCAACAGTAAAAGTTGTCGTCGTGTGACCTGGAGGTCATGGGTTCAAGGCGTGGAAACAGCCTCTTGCAAAATACAAGGTAAAGCTGTGTACTTTAGGCCCTTGTGATCAGCCTCTTCCCTGGACCCCACATAGGAGGGAGCTTCGTGCACGGGGGCTGCCCCCTTTTATACCTAAAAGTATTATTGTCCATTGATTGTGTTAATCCTCCAATCTGCTAAACGCATTCTAGTTGTTTTTCACTTGAACTTTATGGGCCCTCCAGTTTCAGATACAGATAACAGCGGTTGGGATCATCTAGCTGAGGCATTTTATTTTTCATCGAACGATCTTCTTCATTTGATGATCGTTTTTATCACTTTGAGGAGGTAAAATGGACGACTCAAAAACTCACAAAACTGTTTAGCAATCAGAGAGATTGCAGATGAGAATTTGAGGCATAGATGATGCTTTAAGATGAAGGGCTGTGATTTATATAAACTTGGGCCCACTTCCACTTAATGATAGGTGCAAATCATACGGCAACGATCAAGCAATAGTCGTACAGATCTCTAGGACCGATCAATTGTCAGAAGAAGATCATCCAGCTACAGCGTAAGGAACAAAGAATAGCTAAGCGTCTTCAAATCAACCTTGATATCGTGGCCCACCGTGTTTACGTGGTTGATTAGCCAACTCGTCAACGACCAAAATATCCGAATTGCTATAAGGATCTCCGTTCGTATAAATAAGATTTTTGGTGAGTCCAAATGGTAGCCATCAAATCAACGGTCTCAATCGCAATGACATGGCAAATATAGGGTGGGACCAGGGAATCAAGCCAACGGCAACCCTTAGATTGAGAAGCTCGTCAATGAAAGCAGATTTGTCTCTTTGCTTTCTTCTTGGAGGAAAAATTGGAGTGCAGAATGATGCTACTTGTCCTTCTCCCACCCTTAAATTTCGAGGGATATGCCCCCTTGATTGGATGAAATCTACCAAAAGACCCTTGTGGACGGGCCTTAAATTTCCATCTTAGAAGTCAATAAGCCCTTGGAAGTGGGCATCTGTGGAGGCCCATGTATCCCAAGAGTCCTTTAATCGTGGGTGCATCGGGACCATCCATCGGATGAACCATGGCATAAATTTTGGTATTTAAATGGACGGTTAAGAAATTAAACGGCAAAGATCTGTATTAAACAACCAATCAAAAAGTCAAAGGCTTAAAATTGTCCCACCAAGGACATTTTTTTGTTTTTGTAAAGGCTGTTCTGCATCCTAGCCGTTCAAATACATTTAAGTTTTCGATTATCTAGCCCCAGTAAGCCTTTTAGTGTGATTAAATTGAAGACCACGGTAGGAACATGAATTTCTCACAAATTTAGAAGCTGTTTTCTTATGACCACTTTCTGGGTCCAAATATGCTACATGGACATGATCATCTCCCTGATCTAAGAAGCATCTAAAATCCGTTGGACTCGCCATTTGCCGTCGATTGGATAGCCCCAGATTCTTGATCATCAAGCCACATCTAACTCTTTCCAGACAAGGTAAATCATGGATCATTGTCAGATTTAACGTTTAGATTGCATTTCCGTCTGCCGTCGGATCAGTACTGCTACTTAATAATTTACAAATCAACGCACTCGATTTCAGGTGCACATTTCCATGTGAGACGATTTTTTATCTTACTAAATTATGCAAAATCAGTGGGCCTCAATCTACAAATTACAAGCCCACAACCCCCATGGGCCTTTTCCTGTGGCCCGAAAACTTTACGCTTTTTAAAGATAAGGCCTCTCTCTCTCTCTCTCTCTCTCTCTCTCTCTCTCTCTCTCTAGTTTGTAGCAATGGCAGCAGCTCTGCTTTTCTCTGCTCCCTGTAGTTCTCTGTCTGGTTCTTCCTTAACAAAAGAAAACTTCCCCAGGAATGCTTCCAAACTTCCCATGAAATCCTCTTGCTCTTCCCAAACCAAGTACCATAACCGGCTTTTCAGAATCCAAGCCCTTCAAGAAACCAAGGAAAACAAAACCTCACGATCAGCAGAGGAAATGACAGAGAAGTTCGGCCTCGAAGCGGGTCTTTGGAAGGTAACTATCATCACATCCTTTTCTTTGCTTGAGGAATTCTCTAGTAGGAGAAGTAAAACATGTTCTTCTATGGCAAATTGGAAAGTTGAAGCCGTGAATTGTTCTTCCAATCTCAAATTTCAAGATAGCGAAGAATTGTTTGTTGAAATTTCGAGATCGGATGTAAAAGAATTTGATGGGTTGGTGGCCTCTTCCTCATCGGCCTACCACCTTTGTATTGATTTTTGCAGATATTCAGCTCGAAAGAGGGAGGAAAAGAAGAAGGCAAAGAGAAATCAAAGGCAGATCAAGCCAAGGAGCTGTTAGCAAAGTATGGAGGGGCGTACTTGGCGACTTCAATTTCTCTCTCCTTGGTTTCTTTTGCTCTGTGTTACCTCCTTGTCAGCGCAGGAGTGGATGTGCCAGCATTGTTGCAGAAGGTGAGTTGTAACCGGATAGTGAATTTTTCCCTGCTAATTATTTTAAGGAAAAACTGTCAAAAGATAAAAAAATAGCAGGGAAAATCAGAATTCATGGATAACTTAATCCATAATTTGTTATTCCGGATCATTAAGCCCCCCTTGATCATTGTGAAGTGGAAACGAGTAGGTAGTCTGAATTCTGAGAAGCCAATCAGTACTTAGAATCATACAAGCTGTACAAAGCTAAGAGCGAGGACTCAACTGCAGCAACCACCTTAATCCTTCAGTCAATGCAAATCCCTTTGATCTTTTGCAAGGCCTTTGGCCCAAAAATCTTATTAACACCATCATCTTAACTATCCCCGGCTGGATGGGTTGGGTATCCATTTAGGCTCATGTATTGATGGGCAAGTGCACCATTTTGGCAGTGCATCTGATTCTTCCTTCTTTTTTTGTTTCTAAATGGGAAAATTCATTAATAAAAATCTGATTTTGCATTTGGTTTTATTAGAAAATGTGGTTTCTACTCGAGATTTCGAGGTATAGTTTGTCATTGTGGAGAACGATCACCCAGGCAGTTAAGCTCCAGTTCGTGTGAAAGTCTGTGTACTCAGGATTACAAGTGTAGATTTACAGGGTTGCTAAGGAGCATTACATTTGAAGCAATAAGCCTAGGCACGGGTTTTCGGTTACTAACTATAAGGTGATGCCAAAGCCTTGAAACGAAGAAAGCAAAACCATGTTTATGAGCCTCTTGTGTTGAGCTATTGGAGCATATCGACGTCAGTGGATGGGCAGAACTTGATCTGCATGTAGAGTAGGATAGTAGAGCTCAGTAATGATTCTGAAAATCCAGTGTCAAAATCTAACTTTGAACATTTCTTTTCAGGTGGGGATCGCGACAAATGAAACTGGTGAAAAAGTTGGAACGTTTGCCCTCGCATATGCAGCACACAAGGCTGCATCTCCGATCAGGTTTCCTCCCACAGTAGCTCTTACTCCCATTGTTGCCGGATGGATAGGGAAGAAGGGAAAGAAAGAGAACTGACCGGGCGCAACTTACCACTGAGGCAAATTTTTTCCCCTGAATTTAAGTGCTGGTACCTTAAAGCCATACTCCACTTGTATATGTCAAAATTACTGTCAATGGAAACTGTCTTCTTTGTTTAACAGCACTTTGGCTCGTAATGGCGTTCTACCTATCAAGGAGAATTCTGCTCCCAGGACTAGCTGGTAAAATTGGAAAACCAACATAAAACCAAGAGATTTTGATACCGTTTCACCTTAAATTCCGAGATTTGCTATACCCCAGGCCATTGTGTTCAGATCAGCCAAGATCCCAATATTTGTTAAATATTCACAGCTCGTGACTATAACATCTAATTTCTAGTACTAAAAATAAATGCATGACTTGTACTCTTGCTTAGATTTGACACGAAAAACCAGTTCTAGCAAATCAGGATAGATACGGACAGTTGAAATTGCATATGGATGGCTGCAAACTTTCCTTCTTTCTGGCCACTGATTCAACAAGAACATTACAAGACACGCTTCTATTTTTCCATGAAAATTCTTGGGACCCTAGAAAGAAATGGTTGTCAATTGATCCAGTTACATTCCCAGAAAATTCGTGAACCTAGAACGAAAAGGTTGTCAATTGATCTAGTTCCAATTCGGATTGTGTGTATTTCTCACTGACCTTAAACAATGTCCACAGGCAGTCTTGGAGCAAGGTATATTTTAATTTTATTCATCATGAATAATAAGATCATACATATTACGCTAACTGTACACCGAACCAGCTATTTTCTCTCTTCCCTTCCCCTCGTGCAGATTTTACAACACTGCTCGGGTGTTATCGAAGTTGGCCATTCATGGGGTGGCAGTTTAATACCGATTCCAGCACAGAATCAGCCATGCCGGGGAAATGGATGGATATAGTAGCTTCTGATCTAGTACATACCAGACTTTCTTGATTTGGTGCGTCAACTGCCCTCACCTCCTAACAGGATTATTACTGGACGGCACTTCGATAACACCCGATGGTGGAGTTTGGGGCCGGGGGATACTAGCATCGACCATCACATAGTCCTCTGTAGTGAGTCTATCCATACCATCCCATTCAGCTGCAGCTGCAGCTGCGATCGGAGTTAGGGAATTTGAAATACCAAATCTCAAAGCACAAATCAGGCAAGAAAATTATTCTAAGAAGGATACGTTCTGTTTTCCACATGTCTGTAATGCTAACACCAGCATCACTTAGAAGCCAGTAATCGGCATCGCCCTGCAAAACAAACAGCGGACGTTGAGTGCCATAATGCCAATAATTTGCTTTTAGGGAGAACAATTACTAGAAAACAAAAAAACAGGCACCAAATATCGATGGAACTCTATGAAACCCAAATTTTCAATTCATTGTGGACGGTTTTCCTGTAGTTGCATATGTTTCTTGTTCTATTCTGGAAGTACCTCTCCATTCTCATTTGGTCGGTCATGAGAACTTGTATTAAGTCAAAGGGTTCTGTGGGTCGAGCAAGAGAATGGCTGTTTTTCTAATTATAACCACTACGAAACAAATCTATCATGAACTCCTATCAGTTTTCTTCTAATTATTTATACATATTCTGATTACTTCCATGACAAAATATTGATCCACGGATATTATCCCACTTACATCTACGTCTGAAGGTACTATCTTCATGATTCCACTGACAAAATCCTGTGAGGCATTTAGATCTGAAGACAGCGTCTGAGCTTCTTGCACTTCTACTATGCCCTTCCCTCTATTGAGTGTGCTCTCATCAGTGACCATTGCCATGGGTGGATTTTCCACAGACCCTGAATTCGTTGCAAGTGGTAGACTTGCAGTTGCCTCGGCTCCATTCATCTCCTCAAACTTTTCCTCAAATTGACTGAAAGGCAAAAGGAAAAATTAAAGTATCAGCAAACAATAGTACGTCTTCCGTCCTCATTTTTTAAAATCTTCTACAGTGGCAGTTGGTAAAGAACACGCTGTTCTTTTTTAACTTCAGAATGATATGTTCATTACATGAACAAGCTATCAAAAATAGAAAATTACATGTGCCCCTTGCAGGCAACATTACCTGACAAGGTAAACATCAATTGGACCCATGGTGCTTCTTAGGACGATTCTATATCTTCTCTGTGGATATTCAACTGCCTACAGATAAAAAGGCAACCTCTAATCATCAGAAACATATAGAATAAAGCAAACACCTATCACTTTCAGACTTCTTCATACCTCATCAGGATCTGGGACTTCCAAAGTAGTCCCATGAGGAGCCTTAATTGCTATTAGTGTCTCATTCTGCAAGAACAGTAATATCCAAAGTCAGTACTTAAATCTAAATTTTCTTCCCTCTGTTGTTTCAAATGCCAGGCAGTACTATATCCCCTAATCCTAAACAAACCTGAAAGCATGGTAGGCCCTTAATGTCTTCTTCTGTCACATACAGCCACCTAAACAGAAAAAAGGGAAACAAAAGGAAACATCTAAGTAACATGATTAAGGATTAACTGCTGTAAAATAGCTGAATGCTCATGCAAGTATAAGAAAATTTCTACCTCTGGTTGTTTTCGTCCTCACTTAGGTCCCTTAATCTTTCTCTCATTTCTCTGGAACATACTAGAAGATGAGCATAATCCACAGGTAGAATAGATCAACTATTAGATTATCTATTAGTTCTAATGAATGATGACTTCATCAATGAAGAAACAAACAGAATTTCAGAACCTATTACTAAACAGCAACCACAATATAGTACTCAATAGAAAACCTAACCTTATCCCATCATCTAGCCTCCGCTCCTCCATGGACAGACTTTCAACTTCTGCCTACAGGATCAAAAGTGACCGTCGAATTTAAATCCAGCACATTAAACCAGATAATGCCATCAGACAGCAATTACTGGTAACAAAACCAAAGTCCAGTGCCAGTTTTTCTTTTTCTTTTTCTTTTTCTTTTTTGGAACAACAACTCTGGTTATCTTATTAATAAAGCATAAGTGAAATGGAGGTCGCGGAAGAACCAGAAGTTGCCAAGTTCACTACCATGCTTACTGTTGCTTCATAATTAATAGATAAAAACACCAGTGTTTGAGTCAATGATATCTGAAGGAGCAACATGTTTAGATATAAAAGTTCAACAGAAACTTTAAGATACCTGTAAACTTGCAACATCATCATCAATGTCCCCTGGTCTCGAGGCATCAAGGCCCCTACAAGCAATTCTCAGATTAATTATATGTACTCCATTTAAACACAAACACGAAATCTTCAAAATAAGAAAGAAGGAAATTTTGGATTACTTCCAGCGTATTCTGTTCTTAAGTTTTTTTTCTATTAGCCCAATTCCTTCCAGCACATTTGTTATGTCATATATTCTTCTCTTTTGCACCTATAACAACAGAAGCCTTCTTGTGATTAGAACAGGAAGATGCAACTTTTAAGTAAGAATAGTAGATACTTTACCTCCAAGGTATCTGCAGCTTTGTTCAGATCAAGAATGCCGTCTTCTGCATGTTTGATAAGATTGATGAACTTTTTTGTCAAGAGACCTGCAGAAGATTCATGAGTGCATCTTATCAATAGCAGAAGTAAACAACAGTATGCATATTTCCTGCAATGGAAATCTTACTAATGACCTTTGATCTTACCCAGTCAATTGGATTAAAACTATGATGTCACAGCAATTCCAACAAGAAATTAATAACAGAATAAGCAACCACTTTGATTACCAAGAGAGCTATCATATCGACAAGTCCCGGCTGGAGTGAGAACATTGCTAGAGGGGGAACCTGCAATGAAAACAGTACCAATTTGTTATAAAGATATTTCATTGTAGGCCTGGAAGGAATGACTAAAACAAATGATGCTGGCTACATGAAGTTGACTGAAACCAGGGTCAGTGTAAATTAAACAGTCAATCCACAGACCCAGAGAAGTATCTATTTTGTGTAGAAGTCATTTTGCCATACCTAGTAAAGAATGAGGCCCGGTGCATGTATGCGGGGTCTGGGGAAGGGGCAGACCAAGAAGGGTCTATCGTAAAGAATACAAAATATAATTATAGATATAAATAGGGAACACTGCTCACCAGCATTTGACACAGGAGTTTGAGGCCCAGATCGATTGTACTTTGAGACCTTTGACCTGCTGTAAATCCTCCCTCCTTTTCCTGATACAGGTGTGCAGACAGGGCTGTTAACCACCTCCGTATATCCAGGATTCCACTCATTAGACTCAACTTCATAATCCTCAGATTCAGGCTTCCGCTTCAACTGCAAAACGAAATAACACTTTTGAAAATCTTGACAGGTGCAGTCACCAATTTGGGATGCATGTCCATAGAGGTTCCATTCTCTTGGAAAAGAATCCTAATGCAATAGATTATCAAAGTATGACTATGTTGACAAATTTTAATAATGCATATTGAATGTGCAAATGTAACCAAAAGAATGAGAAAAGAATATCCTTCAGCACATTATCACAAGCAGATATACAAGTTTTATAAGCATTCCTGAACGTTCTTGTGAGACAGATAAACACAGACAAAACCAACTTTCCCATTTTCTTATCCATCCAGATAAACTGTATTCATTTACGCATTTGCTGGAGGTTGGTATGTATGTCAGATGTGCATACCCACACGACAGAGAGAATGTCTTGGTGGAGATAGGATGGTTTAATGTCTTCTCCCACCCCTGCAGAAAGCTTCCAGGAAATAGTTTCTAAAAGCCATAAGGTATTTAAAAGATTCATAGCAGAGATATTCTCTTGCATAATTGGCTATTGAGAAATATATGAAAAGTGTAATGTGCTGGATAGATGAAAATATTCAGAAAAACAACTTAGTGATTGTGGAGCCTCAAAATGCCTCAATCATCATACCATTTCTGCACAACTCATATCATCTCCTACTTATGATATATCAGTAATGAGAGCAATACTTGCACTACCACATGTACTGTCATTCCAAAGTTCAGCAGTATACCTTCCCAGTGCATATATTAAGCAAACCAATGATTTCTTTGCTTCTAATAGTTTTGATCATTTACACCAGTTTGTGTCTGTTCATAAATTCTGTCCAAATGTTTGTTTTTTATTTAAAGCAAAACCACTTGCAGAAATGAAACTAGGGGAAAAGATGGAGAAGGAACATAGTTACTGGTCCATTTCTGAGAGCTCCTGAAAGCAATCAAGCATCTTACAATTCTTCACTGCAAATTGCAAAATGACAAACTGAGAGACACTAATCCACAACTAACCAGTAATAGCCCTTGGGACATCTTAGATAGTCCTTTCCAAATTATGACTGGCCCCAATTAAACCTCGCAAAGGTCACTTGTTCTTTTCCAACTAGCAAACTAAAATAAATGCACTGTAGTTGTAGGTCAAACTACTTACCAAGCAAATAATAGTATATGCATAGAACAAGCAACTTCGCATAATAAGGATCTCATTATAGTCCCTACCAATGTTACCTACTTTCTTCCTCATAAAATAGCCAGATGCAAATGACACGTGACTGCCAGATCAAAGCAAAGCTACTTGTTTGCTCAAGTACACAAAAATTTGGCAATATGGTCTAACAATTTAAATGAAAGGAAGAAAAATGAATGACAAATATATTCATGAAAAGTATCTAGATATTGAGTATATATAGCCAAAACATCGAAGGCCAAAAAAGCTAAATTTCTGGCAGGTCCAAATTCAATTCTCATTTCCTACCAGTGTCTAAGATGAAAGACTGAGAAGGAAAAGGAAATGCCTAAGATCCCAGCGCCGGTGTCATGCCAATACTAATTATGTTCATTCAAGGCCTGAAATTGCCAAAGCTCCAACATAGCATTTACCTCACAATTGGTATACTATTGTCAACATGGAAATCTCTGGACTGTATGGCCAAACCTTTGATGCACGAAGGCAGAGCAGAGAGTAGCCACAAGCAAAATGAGACAACTTGGTTCGGTGCAGCCAGGTATTTGAGTGGCAAGGCAGACCCAAGTCGAGTGATTCAGATAGAAAGCAGACAGCCACTTGATACATTTTATGAAATTTGAGAGTGGTAAATAAAGCATGCCTTCACAAAGCAAGTCAACACTAGAATGACAAGTACATATAAATTGCCTCCCATATAGAACTCCAGTTACTGGCCCACCAAATTCATGACAACAGATAAGATTGATCCAGCACACTGGTATGGCACAAGCCACCTCAGCATCATCAGTTCAATGTGATTTAACATTCCTATCTTCATTTTAAGTTCTCATAACATTCTTAAACAACCTTACCTTGATCTTCATGACCATCATCAGAACATTGCCACGATCACCTGATACCTACTCTATGTGAACCATCACCCCGTTCTTCTAAACTTCAATCCTCCATTAAAATCCAATTCAATTGAACCCTTACATTTCTCTATTTTTGTAGACAATTCTAATTGGTGACAACTTCATCTCTCAGTCAACCCCAACTTCAGTTTGTATAGAGTAGAACTAAATTAGAACTTCATAATACTTCATTGCTTTCTCCATATACTGGTTAAGTGATATTGTTGATGGATCATGCCATCAAATGTATAATATCTACAATGGAAACCCTGACTAACTTGTAGACAGGATAAAGGAATATCATTTTATTTCCCCTTACATAGTCTAATTTCATTTCTTCTCTCTCTAGAGCATGGAGTTGCAATGTTTAACAGAAACCTACTTTGAAAAATGAATCTACTGACATGTATCAGCAAAAAAAGGTTGTGCCCTTGTATCAGAGTTAGTCTTTGTTTCCAGCATTCTCTTTGTCATAGCAGAAACTATAACCATAATGACGCAATTAGGATCACCTCTATGATTTGTGAACCTAGATCTTTGAATCTCCACGGCTATGATACCAAGACATGGTGACAGATATGAACAAGGTAATGGAAATGGAAATATGACTCTGCATTTTCCAAGTGGGCACTGAGTATGGCATACTGGTATCCAAACCACAAAGTCTAATTAAAAGATGAAGAGAAGTATAAATTTAAGATGGAATCCCCAAGACTTACACACTCAATATATAAGTACAAATATGAGACACAGGCAAAAGCTCGATAACTAATTCAAAGAGCGCATGTATGTGAAACATAGTAGTCATCAGAAGAACCCAGAAAGTATCAGGGTTTTTTGTGTCAATCACTATACGTTGCCACCATAAGTAACATGATACCGCAGTAAATAATATGCAATATAAACGATGTAAATAGTAAATTCTCTTTGTTTCTAACTTAACTATCAATACCACTGCTTCTTTATACTCTCACTTCTAGCAAGCGTGTCATGATTCTAAGGTTGCACTACTTTGCAAACATACTAGACTATAAGATGATGTTAAGTGTTCAATTTCAGCCAAAATACCCTTAATCTAGCATCTAATTAGATTAGTTAATCAATCAATTTTGAAATTTTGCATTTTAGCTCTAATTAACCATCCAACCGTTGATTTATTAAATTTAACGGTCATACGATCACCAGAGTTAATTAGAGGTGTAATATACAGTTAGATGATTCTAATCTTGCCTTACATTTGGTAGATCAGCCAAATTAAAATCAAACAAACCAGATCGAAAAGAAAAAAAAATTACTTGAAAAGAAAAGAAGTTGGAGATAATCAAGAAATAAAAGCTAGATAAGAAAGACAAAGAGGAGTTTGAATCAAAATCAAACTCCTCTCAAAGATCTATAAATGGGGTAGAAGTTTTTTGAAGAAAAAAGAAGGCTTATGGAAAATTTCTCCATCTCCACTCTCTATCTTTCACTTTTCTCTCTTTCTCTCACTTTCCTCTATCCCCTCTTTCTCCTACTCTTTATCTCTCTCGGCTCCTCTCTTTCTCCTTTCTCCTTTCTCACCCGTATCCCCCTTCTTTCTCCTCTTCCCTCTCTCTCATTCGCTCTGTCTCCGGCAGCACTACCCACCTCCAATCATCGACCAATCCCATCTTCACCTGCACCTTCTTCCTCTCTCTCTCCCTCTCCCTCCTCTCTGCCAATCGGTACCAGCACAAACCGGCTGGCATTTTTCTCTCTATTCTCAACACTGCCTCCCTTTGCGTCATCTGTCACACCAGATCGCACCGACCAACTCCCCTAAGTAAGTCGGGCGTACCAGCACCACCTGCACTGCCCCATCACTGTTGCACTCCCCCTCTATTATTCCCTCTTCCTCAGCTTCTCCGCCTGAGCCAGTCACACCGACCAGCCCATCACCTACTTTCCCGCACTCTCTTCCCTTCACTGTTCTCCTCTACCTCCTCTGTCCACATCGATAGGCTGCTCTTCACTGCTGTTTTGCTCTCTTCTCTCTTTGATCACCACAGCACCGACAAAGCTCGCCATCCCCCTCTACTTCACCATACAAATCGGACAGACTACATCTACGCACCATCGCCTCTCCCTCCTCCCTGCTGGTCCGTACCAGCGTACACTGCCCGACGAGTTCATTTTGTTTTTCTCTTGGCCAAACTGCTCTAGCATATACCAACCGGCACTTCTATTCACCTTCCTCGGCTCCACCTCATCCTCTCTCATTAGTGGAACTCCCTCCTTTCTTCTCCTCCCGCACCGCCAAAACTCTAGTCTCTGCTCTCTCTATCTCTATTTGCCCGACTGGCACCGGCCTCTGCTCCTCTTCTCTCTCCTGTTCCACCTGACCAGCCACCGACACCTCTTTCCTCACTGCAAAAGATTGGTCGACTCCGACCAACCATCTTCCTCCTGTTTCGTCAATTTCTCTATTTTTTTGTTTAAAAAAATAAAAAAAATTAACCTTTACCCTTTAACTAAAATTTCATTTCTGTCCCCATTTTAATTATATCTATATCCATGTTCCTATTTCAATTTTCCTTGTCTGTACTCTGCTTATCCAGAAATTGTATAATTCAAATCCGATTTGATTAAGGTTTAACCTAATCAAAGATTTAGCCTTAACAAACAAATTTTCTCTATTTACTAATCTATTTCTCATTAGATTTTCAAGTAATCTTTAAATCATGTTCTTAAGACATCTCTTAGCTTATCCATCAATTCTGATCTTCAATTTGAAATCCAAAAATCATATCTAAGTCGTCCAAAACCCAAAAACACTCTTAACCCCAAACCTTTTAAAATTTTGAGAATATGCTCAATCCAACTGTTAGATTTTTAATCAAAAGTACCAATGAGAGATGAATGAAGGCCGATCGAAGTTTTTTATATCAAATTTGAAGAATTTTGTCATAATTAAGCTAGGAAAGTAAATTTTAATTGGTTTTTAGTTAATTTTCTATCTTTTTGTATTTGAATTTTTGTAATTTTCATTGGTTAAATAGATTTTAGTTTATAATTAATTATTAGATAATTTTTGTCGTTTCTTTTAATTTTTAGACAATTAAATTTTATTTAAGCTCCATCTTTTTAAGTCGAGTCCCTGCGGGATCGACTCATACTTGCATCAGCTATACTACAATGGCCCGTGCACTTGCAGTAAAACAATCAACAGATGACTTCTTCTTTCTTAGTGCATCTGCATGCAACAACATCTCATTGGAATGAAGGTTGAAGTCCAAGTGGATGGTTAAAGTGTCACTATGACCAAGCAATTACGTACGTGTCCTTTCATTGAAGTTTAGAAAAGAGAAAAATGCAAAGTAAAGAATATCATAACCCATGCTGCATTATTGAGTCCTAGTTACTCAAGATAAGCACTTGATGAAATCCTTTTGAACTAACCCTAATTTAATGCTAGGTATAGGACTTATCCTGATTTAATGCTAGGTGATAAATAGTCAATTTTGCATAAAAAGTATTCAATTAGCAGTACATGTGTTATAAATTATAGGATATTATTCTAAGATTTTTTCAAAATTCGTGACACATGTATTTCTGAATTAATGATCCAAAAATCTAATATTTTGTAGGTTCAGGAGCTAATCCAAATTAAGTATGTGATTTACCATAATCTTCTAGGTATTAATTAAAGTTTTAATCTTTTATAAGTATTAAAGAATAATCCAATGACCACGATCACTTAATATGAGAATCAATGATCCAAGTCAACCTAGAGAGCAGGGACCCATTTTCCATCATCCCAAAGATCTAGCAAGGGTCAAGATCATTCCAGCGCAAGCAATGGATTTCAAAGACAATTAGAAGAGTTCAATGCGACTAGAAATGGGCTCATGTAAATTCATGCAAAATCCACCACCTCAGTATGAGATGTCAAGTTATGCAAGCTGCGTGAAAGCCACCTGAGCCATATAAGCTATGAACTAAGTGCTAGGAGGAGCTAAGCCATGAAGCCGCTAAGCTAGAAGCCATCTGAGCCAAAGCAACATGGGACCATACGATTTGAGTTTCACGTTTTCTACCACTTTCAAAAAACATGTTTTGAAGAGAGACAATTATAAGGAAAAGATGGATTATCAACAAAGAAAGGATGCATTCTAGGCGGACCAATCAAGAGAGAGATTCCAATCTCCAACTTTCCCCCTCTCTCTCCATATCTCCCTCTCTCCATCGTGTTACAATTAGAAAGGAAGATCATGCACAAAATTGTGTGTGATCTCCCTTTCTGAGCCCACTCCCTAGAATCCCATGGTTTTCCACTTTCTAAAACCCATCTCCATTTCATAATTCTCATTCTTAAACTATATTATCTTCTTTCCCATGCTTATCTTTTCTTTCCATATTTCTTATTATAGAATTCTAGCAAATCCTTTTCCTCAGAATGTGCAACTTTTATACAAAAGGAAGAACAACGCACCATTCATGTAGGGAGTTCCATGCCTTTTTCAAAGGCAGGTTCTCCACGTTTTTTCCTAGGTTTTCCACGCACTTTTCTTTGTTTCACCACACCTCCTTCAAGGCTCGTTGTTCACTCCTATTTCCAGCAGTCCACCATGCATCTCATCAAGCTTTCCACGCCTCCTTCAAGGCTAGTTGTTCATCTCCTATTTCCAGCAGTCCACCATGCATCTCCTCGAGCTTTCCACGCCTCTTTCTTTAAGCCTTTCAATGCAACTTCCAGGTTGGTTTCCTAGCATCTTTCCTTTCCTTTTTGCTAGGTTTTGCCCCTTGGTTTCATGCACATGAAAGTTGCCACACTTCTTTTGAATGATTCCAAGTTTAAATCTTTATTGTATCTTGCACATCATTCTTGTAAAGATTGATAATCAATAAACAAAGCTTTGGGTCATGCAAAATCTTATAAAGTTTCATGTGCATGCTTTATGATGTTTTACATTCATTTTTGCTCCATGCACACTCACCTTTGATCCATGCCCAATCTCCTTACTTTGTGTGCTTTGTCTAGATTCCATTATCCGTTGCTTATGTTGATGTAAGATCATGTTTTATTCCTTGCTTATGTTTAGTTGCATGATTAGAAGGGGAGCCTTGGCGCAACGGTAAAAGTTGTCGTCATGTGACCTTGAGGTCATGGGTTCAAGGCATGGAATCAGCCTCTTGCAAAATGCAAGGTAAGGCTGCCTACTATAGGCCCTTGTGGTCCACCCCTTCCCCGGACTCCATATAGGTGGGAGCTTCGTGCACCAGGGTGGCCAAATATTTAGTTGCATGATTAGATCTTAGTTTTAGAAAGTTTCTTTAGATTAAGTTATGATTTCATGCATGTTTCCAATTCCATGTTATTTAAATTTCTAGATTAATCACAAACCAATCTTTTGAATAGGATAAGTAATTTAAACAAGTTCCAATTGCATAAAAATCTGTGGGATTCCTCATGGGATCAATCTCACTTGCATACATCTTACCACTTTAATTCATGCGCTTGCAAGTATATTTAGAACCACAACACTAGGTACAGGGTTGATTAATTCATACAAGAAAGAGGAACAAGAATCACAACTGAAGGATAGTTTCAACTTTCTCTATATAGGTTAAAGACAAGATCCTAGTAAGACTTGAAAAGGCTGTGCAACTCCAGTACAAGAAGGATTTAGTCCCTAGAAGCCAGGCTTTGAACACATGTATCTAGCAAACAGAGTCCACATCCTAATAGGAAAGAAAAATGAAATTTGCTGACTGTGAACTTAAAAATGACAATTCCCAAATTAGATACAACCCCAAGACTAGCAACTCTTTTGGAAGGTTAACATGGTTACTGTTTCTTGATCTTGGAAATAGGAAATAGGAAACCCATATCTGAGGCTGCTTGGAATTATGGGCGGCAAAGACACAAAATGAGAAAAAGAATGTTCTTTAAGAATTGTTCAATGCAATGGAAAAAAGAAACTCCTAGGAAGAGCTCATCATGAAGCCAAAAAACAAGGAAGATACTGGATATGAATAACTAAACAGTGATCCATGGTTATCCTTTTACCAATTAAGGGAGAGCACTCCACAAGTAGTAAATGGAACACCAAAAATTAAATGAAACTAATAACAAGCACTTAGACTAGAACAGTTCGGTCCAGTTACATATATAAGAGTTTTTCTCTCTTCTTGTTAAGAACAAATATATATATATATAAGAGTTGTCACAGCATAATATGGGAGACTAATGCACTACCTACGTTATCCATCATAAGGAAAAAAGCCTACAGGCAGTAACTATAAGGTATAAACTCACCTCAAACCAGCTTGACTTGTCGATTAGAAGAAGTTAATGTCTTCTAATAACCACGTCAAAGACAAACTCTGAAAATCACACTTGTTGTAGTCGTGGAATCAGTAACCACCCATGAAGAATATTCTTTATGGAATCCTCCACTCAACCAAATGTAGAACCTCACTAACTAAGCTGCTTGTCAAGGTGCTTCACCCATGATCACTGAAGATCCCTGATAGGGTGAGAATATCTCTTCTTAAGGGAAGTTCTGCTTGCCCAGAATGCTTTGACCAAAGCTTGCTTTTGGGATGCTTCTCCTTATTTAGAAACATAGTTCCTGTTTAAATGACTTTTTCAAAGGATTGGCTTTTCATTTTGGTCATGTAAAAGTTGAAATACTCGTTATGACTTTAAAAGTCACCCAAAAACCTACATAGAATCCTCCGATATGTTGCATCTCCTGATGAACATTTTGGTATACATTTTAACATTAAGTCTAATGCCTCGGAGCTGACTCATAATACACTATAAATCCGCACTTGTAACCTAAAAACCATAAAACCATGCTCATTCTCCGAACAAGCTTAAACAACATAAACATTCTTTTACACATTTATCCATGTCATGCAACCAGTTGCAGGTTGCCCTCAATAATAACCTATCTGCAGAATTGCTTTGCAAGAACTGTTTAGCAATTATTCACTGCCCAAACAAGTCCATCCAACTAAAATAGCAAAATTCAAGACCGTCTCCCAGGATCCATTCAGCCGACCAGTCAAACAAACATAAATAGCGTGTGTTCTTGTTGCCACAACAAATATGGATCCTTCAAAATTTGGTGAGTGCTTCACCTAACGTACAGAAAATAAACCCCATTTGGACCAACAATCATCAATAGCATCCAAGGACGAGACTGCACCATGCAAGCCCTGTGTCAAGCACAAAACATCCACCTGGAACTTCTCTCTGAGGCTAGGCGTAGAAGTGTTGAAACCCCCTCCAGTCTATTGAAATTCATCTTTTAGCTGGTGAGTTTCACCACAATACTGTAATGCAGCACAGAAATCATACAAACATAATGGCAAACCAAGTTCACATCTAGCCACCACTTAAGATCAACAGAACAAGGATAAGAGACTCTTTTTCTCTAAAGCATCTAGGATTCTCCAAACATGACCATCATTAACATAGTTGGAAGCATTAAAAAAAATGAAAAAATAGGAGAAAGAAAGAACACCAGTTTTCTTCTCTAATCTGTGCCTTGAATCCACGAGAACAAAAAAATATTGAAGAAATCCTAGCAATATAAATGACCATAAGGTTAAAAGAGTCCTAACTCCTAACTTCTCTCGCTATTCAATAATGGGAATTAGAATAAGTTTCCAGAAGCCAAAATAAAAAAGCAAAGTAATAGGAAACAAATACTCCTATGTTGAGGCCTCTTTTCTTTATCTAGAAGTGTAGACCTGTCTATGACTCGTTCTACAATAATGAAGATTAACAGATACAATTTCATGAAGAGAAAACAAGGGTTCAGAAAAAACGTATAACATAATATAGGTGGCATCGAAGTACACCCAACAAACTACGATGATTAATGCCCGATTAGAAGATCAGCAGCAAATGACACTAACGAGTATATACAATTCCAGAACAAAACTATCAGTTAACTACCAGCATAAATCAACAATCAACGCATGCTTATGCAACCCTAATTCGCATGCTTTCTGCGAGTCAAAACTAAAACTGACATATCAGAAGTGAAAAAAAAATCAACAGATCAGCAAATTCCCAACCAAATATGTTATCCGCAACAGGAACGGAGAAGGAAATCAGCAGACACACAGAATTTGACGAAAACAATGTAATTTAAGCTTAAACTACAAATCTTCCGTTTCAAGACAAGAATTAAACAAAATATACAGAAAAAGCTACTAAATCAGATTATTTAGAATAATCCACCAAAAACAAGGAAGATAGATCCAGATTTTCGGTAGCAAATCCTTGAAGACATGAACAGCATTGTTAAGACACGATCTGACCAGAGTTGCTTCAGTTACACAGCAACATAAAGTGAAAAAATTCCAGACCAAAACCTAACCGGAGGAAAATGCAGAAAAATCAACAAGTCTGAGCAAACTTACAGGAGATTTGACAACAATCACTTCAGCCTCTTCATCGGCCATCCGGCGATTCTCGCCGGAGGAAAACCGGTGATAATCATCGGGAGAAACAAAAGGCGGCTTTGCAGATGAAAATGGAAGATGACGCTTCAGCGGTTGCAGGATCTGCCCCGACGGCTGGGCCGAGCGATTGGAAGCTCGGCCGCCAGACATAGGATCGGCAATTTTTGTAGATATCAAGAAGCAGAGGGAAATATCAAACCCTCCGTTCGGATCTACAGCGATGAGATCGAGAGTTGGCTAAGATTCTTGTCATTCGAGTTCCAATCTTCGGTAGATACGGGGAGGGAATGGGAATTGGGGTTGGAATGGGGAAGAAAAGGCGGGGAATGAGATCTGGATTTTTTGGGGGAAAGAGAGAGATGGAGGAAGAAGAGAAGTTAAAAATGATGAAGAGCAGAAAACGAGGGAAGGAGGGAATTTAGTTCGGATAGATATGGAGGGAAGGCGAGAGAGAGAGAAAATAAGAAAATTCGACACACGCGACTGACTCATGCGATAATAGCATCGTAGGCCAAAGACACTGTAGGACGCTTTCCCAGAAGCGCCCACATATTACCCAAGGCTGACCACCTTAGTATGATCTAACCAATTCATCTGATTTTGTCTGCCTTGGATAACTATTAGTTCAAAAGGTACATAGATTCAATAATTCATGCATCTCAAAAATTATAACTCATACTAAAGTGTTCAACATTCTGCACAGAAGACCCACTCTTGGTTTGTTCTGATTGAAGTTGAACAATTTTCTTTAGGTTTAGATTACTAGTGTTGGATAATTATATCATCTCAAAAATTGTACTTTGATTGCAAGGAATTGCTATTAGAATTTTATGTTAGAAGGGTAAAATTCAGCATCAATAATACAATTTTGGTGAACAAATTGTGGAGGACTATTTTTTCAATCTTTTTTACTTGATTTTGTATGAGCAAATAAGAAAGATTTATTGTTTAAAGGACATCCATTGTATGTTAAAGCAATCAAATGAGTAGATTGGATCATCTAAATGTGGGCCCTCTCAAGTAAATTGCCAACTGCTTTTAGATGGGTGCTCTAAGGGTCTTCAGTCATAATTTTTTGTTGACAGGATCAGTAGCTGGAGCAATCAGATGAATGGATTGGATCGTCTTAAAGTGGTCCAGTTCATGCAAACTTTGAGGCGCTTTTATAGAAGCGCCGTATAAGCCTTCCCGAAGTATTTTTCCGTGCTAAATCTGGTATTTTAGTTGCGGAATAATAATTAATAAACAACTAATTTTCTTTGAATCGGCGATTCGCGCCTTCTGTTGGGTTGCTGGACTCGCGATCTTTTCTTCCCAAACCCTAAGCACCCCCCGTTAGGCTACGACATGCGAATCCGAGCGCGCCATTTTTATCGTCCTCTCTGATGATGACGTGGTATGCCACGTCAGCATCGACTTACTGCTGTCTGCCGGTTGCACTGAGCGAGTTTCTTAGGTTGTCCCACATGCGGACGTTGTATCTACGTGTACGATGTTGCATTGCCTAGTCTTGATTGGGGACCCGGAGGATCGTGGGGCAATCCAATTTCTCCTGCACCGTTGGATGTACAACGGCCCACATCTGTGTTCCCAGGAGAGCTGGGCAGATTTCGGTGTTCCAAAGCTTAACTCCTGTGGCCCCCGCACTGGACGGACCTTAATATCTCCTTCAATCAGACCATCAAGTGTTCCTGATCTCGTCAAATTTGCAACAAACCCGATGGACGGTTCTTAATTAATGAAAACATCCTTGAGAAGAGGAATTAAGATCTACACCACTGGATTTCAACAAGACGTCTAAACAAATCAAAGGTGATCTCCTAAGACGGTCAATCTAGAGGGCCCCGCATGGGTCGCGCCTAAAAGGTCCCATCCAAGTAAGGAAGATGATCTAATAGGCACCTGGCTCAGTGTCCTGGGGCCACGAGGAAAGGATCAACGGTTTCCAAATAGAGACGGACAAGACCACCTTAGTGCTAGTTTGATGTATGTCTTGTCAATTATCATCTGAGTCATGCGTGCACAATTGGAACGAATATACTGCCTTTCAGTAGCTCTCTGTCGCATGTCATGATCTTGATGATACGAGCAAGACTAGATAAGTGGACCCACCTTGGCAATGATCTAAACCATCTATTCTGTGGACCTCGCTATAATTGAGCTCTACACCAAAATTCGTACCAATGCGACCATTCTAAAGCCCCATTCGGCTTATGCTGTTTTGCAGGATTATTCTAAATAATCAATGAGGAGTAATCCGGCAACGGATTATCTACCAATCGGAACCTAAGTATGTGATTTGTGGCTTTAGACAGAATGATAAACGTATAAAACACATTAATCAAAAATTTGTTTGCAAATCAAAGGCTGAGAATCGTCCACAGGTGTACACTCTTATTGTATTACTAGATGATGCGGGCCCTACTTGGTCACGCGTCTATCTTTCCAAATTCCAATTTGACAACTGAATGTTTCCCAATTACTCCGGCTTTTTCACATGCCATGATACTGTGTATTGGAATTATAGAGTTCCCGTAATATGCACAACAACAAGTCAACCCTCTATTTCATAAAGATCATGACTTATTTTAGGAGATCTAAGCTGTTCATCTTGTTTGAATTTGGTCACATAGATTGGATATCAACTTTCACGACCGTCGAATGCTTATGGTCAGTTTTATATGCACTTAAAATATAGCTGCTGATTTTTTTAGTTTCCTTTAAAGACCCAAAACAAATATTTAGAATGATCTAAATGCATTGATTTTGATTGCATATGGTGCATTGAAGAAGATGAACGGCTTAGATCTCCCCAAAAAAGTCACGTTGCATCACAAAATGAAGGGTTGACTTCTTTCTGCGCTTTAGTGCGCCAACTTTTATTGAAATAATTATGTGTTGTTTTCACGAGATAACAGCCAAAGATTTAGAGGAATAATATTAAGGCTTAATTACATAAAAACCCTAAATTTTGTGGGTTTTTTGCATTTGTACCCCAGATTTGATCCTGTTCAATTGCACCTTAAATTTCAATACTCATTTCAATCGTACCTTAGTCTGTCGTCTTATTAGGCCCATTACATTCTAACCTACTTGGCGCACTTAGGTGACGTTAGTCGCAGCCCTAGTGCACTAAGCTCCCGCCTATACAGAGTCCTAAGAAGGGGCGGGTCACAATGGAGTATGCAACCTTACCTTGCATTTTTGCAAAAGACCGAATTCCACACCTAGAACCCATGACCTCAAGGTCACATGATGAGAACTTTTACCGTTGCACCAAGGCTCCCCTTCTGATGTAGGTTGCAAAGATGGCATTTCCCATGACCAACGGCCATTTTTGAAATTTCAAAATCAAATTCTTTTTTAAAACATCTGAAAAGTGCAAAAATCAATTTAAGCACTCATCTTCTATTTACCTTCGAACTATCTATTCATTAAACTTCCAACAGCATATCAATGACTCGGTCTTCTAACCTTCGGATCCCAAGCATTGGTTGTTCTAATTTCCACGCAATTGAATCAACTGATGACAAATTCCTCTGTATTGAATATGCATTTAGCGACCATTTGCATCCCAAGGGACATTGAGATGAGCTTGGTTTAAAGTTGGCAAGGTAGGGGAAGAGAGAATTCAAGTTGGGTAATCAAAACTTGCTCTTAGTTTCCTAAATCGCATTGGTCAAATAAGTCCTCATTTGAGTGCAATATTTTAGTGAAAAAGTGGGGTTGCCTACCCTCCAACTTGGCATCCATGTATAGGTTTTGACATAGTTGAGATTGATTGGGCAAGTAGAGGAAGACAAATTCTTAGAACAACTAAATTGGAGAAGAAGGAAGAAGATAAAAGAATAACAACAATGTAAAAAAATGAACTTACACCAAAAACGTCTGAACATCAATTAGAGAAAAGACAACACTACTCAAATTTTCAATCTGATAACTTAATATAGATGATCATCCCCCCGTGTACTCTCTAACAGAGCTTCAATAGTTTCTGGACTAAAAAGAAAAAACTAACAGGAAAACAATACTACAAGTTAGCAAAGAACTTTTGTGTTTGAGAGGCTTGTAGCATGTATATTTTATAGCTTTTGAGTCTTCACTAACCATTCACCAACCAGCCCATCAAATTAGACTTTCAACACACCTTCCTCATAGTTACTGTATAATGGGTCAAATGAGCGGCTATAGAAAGCTTTATGTGTTCACACTTAACAACTTTTGAACTTCAACACACGCTACAACCTTCAGATAGTGCATACTGTCAGGTCTATCGCCACTGACCCTGCCACCATGGGGCCTTGCCCCCCTTGGACCCTCACAAATCTCACTCCTCAGGGGCTCTACCCCCGAACCCCTGTTATTTCTTCTCGTAACCATCACAATCTCTATTTACCTCGTCAACAACTAAGTTGGTCATACTACTATAGCACTTCTAGTGATATTTTATTGAGGTGGACATTATCATATACCTCCAAAGAAGTTGTTGATATTTACTGCCTTGGCCTACCAACCAAGTTCCTATGCAACTACTTCAAGACAATTTTTACACATTTTTCTTTTATGTTCTTGGGGCTCGAAATAGATTAATAGTGGTTGGTAGTGGTCAAATCCTCATTTTGTGTTGGAGGATTACAGAGGTGCGACGTCGTTAGAATTCAGCTTTGATTTGTTGTAGATAATGCCATAAGTTTCAAAATCGGGAGTTTTTTTTATTGTTTGTCACTTATAGGGTGCCAGAACATGACGACTTTAAATTTTCGAAATTGCACTTGACATATGAAAAATGCCATGTTGCATCGAACGCTGCACAGTTTAGGACATGACGGCATCTACTATTGTATGATCGAAATAAAAAGGCAGTCCTGGTGCGAAGCTCCTGACTACACGGGTTTTAGGGAAGAGGCAGACCACAAAGATTTAAAGTACACAACTTTATTTTGTATTTTATAAGAGGTTGTTTTCATGTCTTCAACATGTGACCTTAAGGTCACACGACAACAACTTTTACGTTGCGCAAAAACTCTCCTTCTTTTGTATGATTGAAATGAATATTTAAATTTAGGGTGCAACTAAAATACAGGGTACAAATGCAAAAGCCTGCCAAATCCAGGGTTTTGGGGCTGAGGGATGGTCTTTGTTTTATTGAAGGAAATCTTTGGCGCAACGGTAGAGTTGTTGTCATGTGACTTTGAGATTACAGAACTATAAATGCAAGAGTATTTTGATTATTAAAGTATTATAATTTTGGTATCGATCTAATGCCTTCTTTCTCTTTACTAGAATGCCCTAATGAAAAGACACAATTACTCGAAAGTTGTTATCAATTAATTTTTACGTGTTAAAAATGTAGTTGCTAGGATCATTCAGATGATCCAACCAGACTTGGTCCCTACAAATAAGGGTTAGGGGTGGCGAAATTTTAAAGCATAGTGTTAGGTTCAGAAAACTATGACTTGAACTTAGTTAGGGTGAAAATAAAAACATTAAGGTCAAAGTTAAGGTTGTCCAAAATTTTGATTATCTCAACCTATTGCCAGCCCTTTTCTCAGGCACTAGAAGTGTTTTGCATATGATTGTTTCCTTTGACAACGTCTCAAGTTTTCCAAACAATATGATATCTCAAGTTTGATAGATTCGAGACCCTTAATCCTCTTACTAAGACTACTGTTAGGTTTGGCAATTCAGGTTGGCAGGTCGTGTCAAGACTAACCCATTATAGTATATGAGTCGACACAACACAACCCGCTTAATAATCATGTCAAGAACCCATGACTCGAACACAACACGATTATTAAACGAGTCAACACAATATAACTTGTGTAACACGATTAAATAAATATAAAATAACTAATATATGATGGTTTCTGAAGAACCGTCCTATATCACTATAGTAATATAGGATTGTTTCTGAAGAACTGTCCTGTATCACTATAGTAATATAAGATTGTTTCTGATGAACCATTATATATTTTCAACCCGATTAGTTAACAGCTTGTGGGTTAAACAAGTTAACACGACGGGTTAACATTAATTGACACGAACACGACATGATTTTTGGTACATCACACGAACACGATAAGACTCAACCATAACCCGCTAAATCCGTATCAAGTTCAAGTCGTGTTATTGTGTCGTATCATATTTTGCGAACCTATTGCTATAAACAATTTTAGAAGAATGACATTTTCCTTAGAATATGCTTGGTTGAAGGTTTGAGTTGGCACTTTCCCTGGTTGGCCATGGATTAAATTTAAGATTTGCTTTGTATTTATTTGGTTGTACCCAAAATAAAAAATAAAAAAATTCCATTTCGAGCACCATTACAATTTAGAATATAATATAATGCATTCTACTTCCAATTATTCAAGCTAAATGTTATTGAGACGCAATAGTAATACTTGTAATCATAAAATACGATCTTGGCCGTCCAATCGATACCTTTTTACTTGCTCAGAGCAAAAATCGTCTTCACTTAGTGGATATGAATTGATTGGGACTGTATCTATATCTTTCCTGGCCTTTTGGCCAAGATAAGTGTAGATTGGAACTGTCTCTCTATGTCCCTGACGTGGGTTATTGGGTTAGTAAAGTGGTGTGCACTATGGATCTATAAATATTGAAAAGAATGCAATTAGTACAAGTGCCATTGGTTGATGATTAAATCATTTATTTGCTAGACCCATTTTAAAAACAGATTCGGGCCGAGGCACTTTCGTGGGTTCAAGGTAGTGCATCACATTTCTGGAGGCGTAAGATGCTCGCACGTGTCCTAAAAAAACAATTAGCAAGGGTTTATGTTAAGGTGAAGTTTTTCAAGAATATATATAGAAAAGATGTATATATTAAGACCAAGTGGGGTGCGTGAGTTACTGGTTAAAAAGAAATTTATTATTATTATTAAAAAATTTTAACGTGGCTGCTTGCCAATTGGTAATTTAATTTTCTCAACAATCCATTTTAGACCTAAAAATAATAGAAATTAGACAACCTAAAGGGGCAGTCCCAGTGCACGAAGTTCCCGTCTATGTGGGGTCTAAGGAAGTGGCAGATTACAAGAGCCTAAAGTATACAGCCTTATCTTGTATTTTGCAAGAGGCTGTTTCTGCACCTTAAACCCTTAATCTCAAGGTCACACAATGACAACTTAGCATGGCACCAAATCTCTCCTTCATGATTAGACAACCTTAAAGTACATATTTATTTGGGCAGGCAAAGGTACAAGTAATGGCTACCTCTTTTTGTAATCCAAACATTGATAAAGAATAAGCAAGATTTCACAAATTGATCCATCATAACATTTTGATTGCTTAAGATTTTTGTACAATTGACTTTGAACTTTTTAAGCCGTCCATTTTACAGCTTTGAATCATAAATGCTTAAGGAAGCAGATAAAAAAGCATTTTCGGGAAACAGCTAAGCTAGGTCTGCTCTTGGATGATCTTATCCATTCATTGCATTGGGCCTACCTTAAATCTGATATATACCAAAATTCATGATCATTGGATGAGTTGAGCTATGCCATTTAAAATTTTAAAAATTTAACCATGAATTATTTTGAATTAAAAATACTAATAGCTACAAATATGGAGATAAATCAAGATGAACGAGTCAAATCATCCAAAAGTATGACCTAACTATGTTGTATCCTGAAATATGACCACTGCAGAGAATGTTAAGTCTAAGAGTCCCCTTCTGTGTTGTCCACGAAAAACCCATCTTCAGATGATCCGATCCATTCGTCTGAGTGCTGGTCTTTGAATATCCAATAGTTCAAAGAACCTGCGGATTAGATGACTTTGGCATCTGAAATAATCACGGGAAGTGGACGGCTTTGCAAACAGATTAGGCAAGATGACCATTACTGGTTGAAGGGCCCACAACGTATCACCATTGGTCGATCGAAGCAAGGGATCTAATCCCCATGAAGTCCAAGGAGTTTCAGCTAATTACATCAGGGGCGAAATGGTAGGTGATGTAAATCGTTCAGCCACTGAATTCCACCTTAGATGGGCAGCAGACTACGATCATACATCAAACAATGTGCATCTGAAAGATCCAATGGTTAGCCTCATCTGACAGAGAAAATTTTTGAGTAATGGCGCATCTGAAATGGTGTTGGACAGGTGGCAGTTTTGATCATCCAATGAGATGACCTTGGCACATGGACCCGTGAAAACCAGGGAAACCATCGGATAACTCCTGTTAATGCAGATAACGGAAAGGGCAGCCCAGTGCGTATGCGGGGAAGGGGCAGACTACAAGAGTCAGTAGTATGCAGCTTTGCCTTGTATTTTGCAAAAGGTTATTTTCATGTCTAAAACTATGACCTCAAGGTCACACAACGACAACTCTATCATTGTGCGAAGGCTCCTTCTTAATGCAGATCATGTATTGGCTAATAATTAATGGTCAAGCAGAGAAAAAACATTGGTGATGATAATGCTACCAATTTTCATCTTCAAGTTCAGTGGGGGTGACAACATAGACATGACTCCAACCCGACACGAATTTAGCGGGTTAGGGTCGAGTCTTATCGTGTTCATGTCATTTTCGGGTCAACCCAAAAATAACACGCCAAAAATTGTGTCGTGTTCGGTTCAATCAATGTTGATCCGTCATGTTGACTTATTTGACATGCGACCTATTAATTAGTCGTGTTGACCCATCTAACTCGCAAGCTATTAACCAATTGGGTTGAAAATATATAATGGTTCATCAGAAACCGTCCTATATAGGACGGTTCTTCAGAAACTGTCCTATACTAGTTATTTTATTTAATCGTGCTACACTAGTCATGTTGTGTCGACTCATTTAATAATTGTGTCGTATTTGAGTCACGGGTTCTTGACACGATTATTAAGCGGGTCGTGTTCGTGTCAACCCATATACTATAATGGGTTAGTCTCAACACGACACGAACACGACCTGCCAACCCCAGTTGGCAGGCCTAACGTTCGGTGACTCAAGAAGATAATGTATATATATTCTTTGACAGCTTAATCAAAATGTCTTTTCTGGAGAGCAGCTGATTCGTTAGGCTGATTAAAGACAATGCAAAACAACCTAATGAAAGGCAGTAACTACGTATAATAATGAGTGTGTTTTGTCTGCCACTACCCAAGGGTAGGCATCTGACAATAGTGGAATGGAGAGGGAGACATCCAGGATGGATACAGGGGAGCTATAAGCAGCAAGAGGATGATGACTCATGATGGACCCTCAGTCAATAATTAACAACTACGAGTTAGAGCATTCACAGAGCGGCTTGATGTAACAAATGGTAACATCCTATATAAAGTCCTTGTATTGCACCCCTTGTTTTAGACCTCGGCAAGAAAGGACAGATTTGGTTTCTTCAGATTCAAGAAGAATGAACTTTGGAGGCGTCATGAGTGGTAACATGTCCAGTGGTGGTTGGTGAGCAACATATCTGGTTGAAAGTGCTCATAGGAAGAACATGGCGAGTCATTGTTATCTGGAAAAACAGGAAGAAGAGATGTTCCGTGTTGGTCTGTTTCAGAATTAATCAAACTGGTTTTCAATACAGTTGTTAGTTTTTCGTTTCACGGAATCGTCTACTGACAAACAAAAGGTTCTACATGAGCAAGATTACGACGTGTTGTCAGTGTTTGTGTAGAGGGTTATTCCAATACATTACAGAAACAGGGAGCACTATGATTAGAGGGTTATTTCATACGTAAAAACTGTGATATATACGTTGTTTGGTTGAACAGATGAGATGCGGTTACCACTAAGTTTATGTGCCTTCATCAGATTCAGATAAGTAGAGAAGGTATGATACAGGACCTGTGGATGTACAATCATTTGCTCCAGACAAGTGCTGATAGATGCCACAAGGCTGATCCCAATCAAGTACGTCTAAGGTGGTTGATGTTGTGTGTCTGAAATGCAAACTATTAAAGTATGGCAGCAAGATTCCATTGTAGACGCTTTCACAAATTATAAATAGAGACGTGTGTTTGGGCTGTGAACAACATGAATACTCAAGTTTTCTACAGTAAATTGAAGAAGACAGAAAGATTTTGCAGAGGGAATACCATAATAAACAAAATTAAGAAATAAGGAAAAACATTTAATCGTGAATTTGTATCTTTGGTAGCAGTCATCACACCCTTAAGTACGGCCCCAAATGTCACTCTTCTGCAGTACCTTCCAAAGGTTGTCCATGACTCCATTGAGATTTGATGTGTGAGACATAAGGGAAAGCAGAAGCATGTATTAGGACATCAAATTCTCAAGACTCTTCCCAGGTTGTAATAAGTGTTCAGGCCTTTCATATCCGTAGCTAGGCATATGGTAATTGGCTCTTTGGATAAGGATGTTTCTGGAGGATTCAAGTACAGATTTGACAATGTACACACTTTTGTACAGCTTCAACCACAGATGATCCAGTGTAACAGGTGTTACTTCTTCTCTTCTTTACACTTCAGAGGGCAGTCTCGTTCACAAAGCTCCCATGTATGCAGTGTCCTAGGAAAGGGCGTACCATAAAGGCTCTATAGTACACAGTCTTACCTTGCAGTTTTGCAAGACCTGTGACTTCTAGGTCACACGAAGACAACTCTACCTTTGCACCAAGACTCTCCTTCTTCTCTTCTTCTTCTTCTTCTACCCTTTTTTTTCCTAAGTGTAATCTTCCTTACACTTGTGGAAAAAAAAAAAAAAAAAAAAGAAGGAAGAAGAAGAAGAAGAAGAAAGAAAACGTATCCCTTCAGCAATTCTGTCCTGCTGGTCCATCATCAACAGAGATGTTTGCTACCTGGCTAACCTCATGCAAATAAGGAGACACCAAGCCCCCTAGACACACTCATTATATCATCGATATACATGTTATTTCCACGTAAGATGATTTCGTTTGAACTTGAATTGTCATTGAGATGACTGCGAGTTCTGCTTGAAGCAACAAACTGATCTTAGAATGACACAGCATTTTTACCTCTTCTGGGAGCACAGATGTCACGCCCAGGTCCTAGATGGTAGATTAAACCGTAAAAATCAAGGACATTAGACGTTAATGATGAAAAGGCCATTCATCAGATTGTGCTCGACGAGAGCTTTCCAACGACACTAAGAACGCGCGAAACGGAGATCGGGAGCGACGGACCCAGGAGTTTTACCACTGAGGCAGAGGGGGTCCAAATTGATAATGGCACCCCCCTCTAACGCGTGTAAGCCATAGGGTCGCATGGGAGGAACTCGACACGCGGGAGTGGAACTCACCGCGTGGAGCTCTACTCCCACGCGTCTGCAACTCGAGGAGGAGGGAGCCAAGCCGGCAACCCTCTCCCCTCTCCCCTCATTTTTTCCGGTGACACTCTCTCTCCCCTTCCACGGGATTCCGGGCATTCCTCTTCCCTCCCCAGAGCCCATCTTCCTGGTTCCCCAATGTTTCTCCAGTGCCAGGGAAGTCGGAGGTGACAAGGATCGGAGACGAAATCCCTCATTCTCTCTCTCTCTCTCTCTCTTTCTTGTTCGTCCCAACCCATCGCGGTTGACGCCCCTTCCACCCGGAATAGAGCAACTGGACGGGGATTCTCCCTCCCAATAGCTCGTCTCTGTAAATCCCTGAGCACTACCGTATCAATTTTGGGCCTTCCATCGAAACCAAAAATCGATAACGGACTTGCCCTAGGTTCTAATGCCTAGACCCTGATACGAAGAAGAAGGAAATCCCCTCTCAAAGAGACCCCTGTCGGCAGATTCATCTCCAGGTACTACACGGCAATTTTGCCTGAATGGTGTTTGATTGTATACCCTTCAATGTTGGGTAAATACGAATGTCATGATTTGGCTGGTTACCAGCTTTGCATCTCCAAATCCTTCGCACTGATTTCTCATGCACAGGCTTCACTCCAGTGCTTGATGATCACGAGAGGTTACCGCATGACTCCCTTAACTAGTATTGTTTGGCTGAAAATCTTCACAAGCCAAGGGGCCTTGCTGAGCAACCATTCAACATTACTGCTAGGAGCAACAATTTTATTTAAAGCCTCTATTAAGGAATGAACTGCAATGTCGTAAACATGATTGGTTGATGATCCTTCCTCTGCATGTATAATGGCTGATTGTTGAATCGTGAGATTAAAGATTCACCACCATTATTTTGCAGTTGAAGGGCATGTTCATCTAATGAAGTCCCAATCTTAGCATTTTGTGTCCACCATCTTAAGATATAATGAGATGGGAGGCTCAGAACGTTCACAACTTCGAAAACAGTCAATATATGTTTACAAAGGATGCCTGAAGATTCAAATACCTGACAGCCATAACTTGCTCTTATTTCAGAAGCATTGAACGCGACAGTAGGTTTGAGAGCAGTGTGAACGGCCCTAGCAGTAGAACTGTGAATTGTACGCGGAGAGCAGGTAAGGACCCTGAACCCTTGCATTCTTTAAATTCTTGTTGTTATGTTATCTTGAAATTCACTTTATGCATGTGTAAAATGTATATATTGCCACCTTGGTTTAATGGGTGATAGGAATTGTAATCTCTTATTAAAAAGGCATGTTATAGTGTGACTTGCTATGCTTAACTGTTGTGATGATGCAACCGTGATGAAATGGTCAAGCCCAAGATAGTAAGCTCCCGAGGGCCTCCCGGCAAGCTATGATGACGCTTTCAAGATGGTAATTCCCGAGGGAAAGGGCTACCGGTTGCTTGTAACTAAGGTGAAGCCGTCAAGACGGTGATGAATCCCGAGGATTGACCGTACGGTATTGGAGCCTCCCAAGACGGTAAACCCCGAGGGAAAGGGCTGCTCGGTTCTTTGGAATCATGGTGGAGCCGCCCAAGATGGTAAACCCCGAGGGATGAGCCGTCGTGTTGAGCCTCCCAAGATGGTAATTCCCGAGGAAAGGGCTACTGGTCTTTTAGGATCACGGTGGAGCCGCCCAAGATGGTAAACCACGAGGGATGAGTCGGCATATTGAGTTACCCAAGATGGTAAACCCTGAGGGAAAGGGCTGCCTGGTTGATTTCGACTAAGGTGGAGCCACCCAAGATGGTAAACCCTGAGGGAACCTGACTTTGGCGCTACCCAAGATGGTAAATCCTGAGGTCCGCTGCCTTGATGATGATACACATAGTGGGCCGCCCAAGATGGTAATCCTTGAGGGAGATGACTATTGAATCCTCGGTGTGATGCTAGCACGTTTAATATTAATGAGAAAATCATTAATGAGTATGCAGCTTTGTTTGATGTAACACTTATGGTTTGCATGTAACTTTAGAATGAGGTCCATGACTTAGTCACTCATCTATTGAATGTCCCGTGGCATTGGACACTCTAATAGGAAATCCTTATGGGATGTGCTTGTTTGCATGCGATGACTGCTAAGGCCATATTAGAATTTGGGGAAAAACTGTAATTCTGCTGTAATAAGCATAGGCCTTACTTGATAGCACATGCTAACTATATTATATATGACTAGTTAAAATGGAAAATGCATGCTCATGTTATAGTGAATGTGTCTTTTAAGCGTGGCAAATGAGAATGATTGGATATGCATGGGTTTGGTTCTTTCCCCCTTACTGGGCTTCGCAGCTCACCTTGTTATTTTGCAGGTACCAGTCAGGCAGAGAAGGGAAAGGTCGTTGAGTGAGTCGAAGAAAACTTGCCTGAAGCTATTAAATTTTGAGTTGTATATAAACACATGTATATAAGTGCTAAACGAGTTATGTCTTATTTCGACACCTATTTCCTTATGCATCATGTATGTCTTGCTTGGATAGATAGTGTGGAGACTGAGTCTCCCTCCGAAATTATGATCGCTATGTTGTCTATCGGGTGAACCGCATAGCATGCGTTAAATGCATAATGTTCGAAAAACGGAGACTCAAAATTTCGGTAGGACTCGGTTGTTATAAGAGAAAATATATATATATATATATATATATATATATATATCTAGTAAACTGGGACTTGCCCAGGACAAGAGCACCTAGCTCTCTCAACACTTCCGCTGTGATATAATTATGAAAAAAAAAAAAGCGAGGCCACGTAGGCCTGGCTCGCCCAATCGTTAGGCTTGATTAAGCCTAATCGCGGCCCTGGGGATTGGGGTCGTGACAACAGATGCCTCTGCTTCAATTATTCTTTGATTTTTTAATAGGACAAAATATTCCTGTTCCTCATCTCTGAACGCCCGTTGGACTACCCATCATTTCAACTTAACTTTTTAGCAAACTTGAGCTTGGGGGAACCCATGAGAATTCTCCCATTGCGGAGCAGTTGTAAATTCTTCTTAACAGGTAGCTAAGATCAAGCTAGAAATGGCATACTTTCTCGCATCTCATTGATGCTAACTGGATTCACATTCTCCTAATTGTATCCCAGCCAATTTTCTAGCAGTTAAGCTGTCCAATAATAACCTGCTTCCTCCTCTTGCCCCCACAAGAAAAACATTCCCCTTCAGACCTAACAAAACAAAATTTCCCAGTCTTAATCCAACATAAGCAACGGTTTACTATATATAAAATTTGCAGCAGCTAACCTAGCAGGTATGGCTACATGACTTTTTCCTTGGATGTAGGGAGATGACAGGACACGAACCGAACAATGTACCTTGGCAACCGTGTTGGTTAACTCGAATGGGGGATTAAAGACTGTCATGATATGCTATCTGATAACTTCTCCCAGAGTGGATCCTTATCTCAGTGTCAGAAAAAGATTTTCAATGCCATCTCTTGCTGTACTAGAATATATACGTTTGAGAATATAACTAGCTCAAGAAACTTTAAAACCTCGGTTACCAACCAAGACAAAAATATTGAAAATGTACAGGAAGAAAGTGCAGTCTTCAGGCAAATCAACAGAGGACCCAGAGCCCAATTCAGTGAAGAACTAACAGATCAAGATTTATTTGGTATACTCCATCAACCACAACAAAATTTGCACAACAAGTGAATTGAACTATCTTAGAACCAACAGAAATCGACATCTTCTGATCAATAAAAATTAGTACCCTTTCTCGGCTCTAGACAAATTCACAGATGTTCAACCTTGAATTTTCAGCAGAGTTAAGATCTTATCAATTGACTAGAAAGGATTCAGGACTACATCAATCTACAGATGTTTGACCTCAATTATAATGCACCCGTTTGAGTAAGCAGATTAATTTACATTGGAACATTAATAAGACCTAAAAAATTTCATGTGCAGATTGACAAGATTTTCCTACCCACAACAGAACAATACACAAGTAACTCGTTTGATGATTAATTTCCGTGATAAACACAGATGATCAATTCGAAGATTCAACAGAATGTAATTCACCACTCGAATTCGGAAACCACAATGCCGAACTTTTCAATGGCGGCGAAGAACTAATACATATCTCCAATCGTTTACTGAATTTCTCATCATTGGCCTTCAACATAACAGGCAATGGAAAATAAACTCCTTCTCTATACACATTAGATGCCTCGGCTTTATCCGATCCTCCAAACTAAACGAGAAATGCTGCGGGAATTCCTTCAACTCCTTCAAATCCCTCCCCATTTCCACCACAAAGTAATCGAATTTCGGCTCGAAACAGTCTTTAATACTGTAACAAAACAACTGCGGAAATCACCTCGCCATGGATACAGAATCACGATATGAAAACCCAATTTTCTGGAGAGAATCCATTCTGGGTAGGAATTTTTCCTCGACGCTACATGAAAGTAGAGAAGTGCACTTCGAAACTTCAGCGATACCCAGCATTTGGAGAAAGTAGAGAGTCGGGCGAAGATGTTTTTCCACATCGCAGACAAGCAATCTGGGCCGTCGATTTATGACCTTGCGAAGATCAGAGCCCTGCACTTTGGCCTCGCGGAAGAGGAAAGTGAAGTCCGGGAGCAAGTCGGAGACTTTGGAGGTGAGGACTTCGGGGCACATGCCGGAGATGCGCCGGAAATCGGCCGGAGAGAAGCCCATGGAGCTCATGAAATGGACCGTGGACTTGATGTCGTCGAGAGAGGAGGAGATGATGGCAGGATAGTCTTGAAAGAGGGCGAAGAGGTCGATGCCAATGGAGTCGAGGTAGAGCATTTTGTCGCGGAATTGGGTGTGGGAGTCATATTGAGGGGGTGTAACAGAAGAAATTTTGGGGGTTTTGGAGGATAGTGAGAGGTGGGGATTTGGTAGAGGATTTGAGTTGGCGAGGGATGAGAGAGGATGAGGCTGAGGAGGTGGGAGATTGGGTTTTGGGAGGGAGTGGATTTGGAGAGCATTGCTGCACAAGTGAAGAAGTTCTTCCATTATTTCTACATGGTTCTGTGTGAGAGATTTCGTTTTGAGTTTGAACTTCGAAGAAGGATGTGTAATCTCATCTTGCTAGTGAGGGATTGGAGGGAGGGGGTAATCGTATTCCGGTCATCTAAGGCTTAAGCTGCACAAAGGGACCGGCCAGTTACTTGTGGATGAGATTAGTCCACAGTGGGACAAGTAGCAGGTTGGCCTCTGGATGTTCTATCTATGGTTGAGATTACATTTGTCGCGTGGAACCAGCAAACTGATAATTGGGGTTGCAGGGGTTGGTGGCTCTTCGAGTCCACGTAATCTGATCTCGTCTCACAGGTCCATTGAAAACTTTCATGGTCCTATAACAAGAGGGAGAAAGGTTAAAGCTGAAAGGAATGTGGCTGCCACGCTCTTTCTTAACGGGATCTTCTTTGGGCCCTTATATCACGTGTTCAGGATGGAATCAGCTAAGCTAACGATTGGAGGAGACCCATGAGATATACATTGAAGGGAAACTGCTTTAGTCTTGGCACACATGTGCCATTACAGTCCATCTTAATAAAGTTCATAGTAAAGCCAGAAGGGCTTTTAAACCATAGAAAAGGGCCTCTGTTTGAACAACAACAACAACCCAATTGACCACGGCAGCATCAACAAAAACTCCCATTAACACAGCATATTAGAATCTTACAAGGGTGTTAGTGGTGCTTGAGATGAGATATATGAGTCATGTCACTGTTAACAGTGATTTGAGATGGAGTTGAGATGAAGTGGTATCTCCTCGTCTAACTGTTAATGGTGCTTGAAATAAGTTGAGATGAAAATCACCTCATATTTAGCTTGTTGCAAGTTGAATTTTCAGTCATGTCACTTTCATCTCTTGCCAAATCTATGTCATCTTGAGTAATATATCATCTCATCTCATCTCAAGCACCACTAAACCATGTTTGCCTTTTGCTTAAGGCATACTTCCTTTTAATCTTTGGAATTTTCACCATGAAAATTGGGCCAACATTCTTCCTAAGTTTCTAGCAACGAGAATCATGTGACCTTTCTTATGATGTACATCTTATTGACATGTCAAAAAACTTTCTTCATATCAGCCACAACTGCTCTCACCATGATCCAATGATCTTGTCCTGGATGATCCTAATCCTAATCACTATTATGGAGGGTAGTCCCGATGTACGAAAGTCTCTCGTATGCGGGGTTTGGAGAAGGGGCATACTACAAGGGTCAATAGTAGGCAATCTTATCTTGCATTTTGCAAGAGGTTGTTTTTGCACATTAAACCAGGTCATACGGTGACAATTTTACTGTTGTGGCATTTTGCAAGAAGCTGTTTTTACACATTGAACCTGTGACCTTCAATGTGATCTGAAGGTCACATGCTGACAACTTTATCATTGTGCCAAGGCTGTCCTTCTAATCCTAATCACTATTAAAAATGGCAGCCCTGGTGCCCAAAGCTCCCTGAACTATAAGGGCCTATAGTAGGCAGCTTTACCTTCCATTTTGTAAGAGACTGATTCCACGCCTTGAATCCTAATCACAATTATCCATTATAAAAAAATTGAAAAGCTTATACAATTGAAAACAATGAGAGTTAGTTCTTTGCTAAAAGAAGGTTATGATCGGTTTTGAATTTGGACGAGCAACCTTCAGGTCCCACATGTAGTCATGTGCACTTCCTAAAAGGGTGGATAAAAAGATAACTTGTTCATATGTACTGGGCCTGTGAAGGGGAGCTTTAGCGTAACTGTAAAAGTTGTCGTCATATTACTTGACTTGAGGTCACGGGTTTAAGGCGTGAAATCAGCCTCTTGTAAAATACAAGGTAGGACTGTCTACTATAGGCTCTTGCACTTTACCCCTTTCTCAGACCTCGTGCAGGCGAGAGCTTCATGTAATGGGACTGCCCTTTATGTAACTGGGCCTGTACTTTGCGTGGTTTACCCGATTGGTCAGACGCCAATAACGAGCAAAAGATACTATTTTAAGACCAGCAACCCCCAATCAAGGCAATGTGACTCGTGTTAGGGAAGTAACCTGGTCTTCACCAACCACCGTCGACATCCAGGCCAAACGCAGCCAAAGGGCGGACTCCGCGTTTTCATTCAAACGCGTCTGCCATACGAGGCATGTTTGCTAGCTCTGGCGCCACCAAACTTCCCCCATTTTATCAAGTGCAAAATCTCGAGTACATAAAAAAATCCAATATTTCATATCAACGTGAATATTAAGGGTATTCCTAAAACTAAGTTATTGGATTGTGCATTCACACGCTCTCCTAAATCTAATCCGTGGCAAAATAGGAAGACACGATTTGAACTCGCAACTAAATCCATTCTGAAAAAATGCTGGATTATTCCACAGTCAGTTTGACAAAATCCAATGGAGCAATGCCATTTGAATTGAGTTTCTAGATTGGCTCTCGGACATTGTTAGCTAAGCCCCATCTTTGAATGATCTAGCTCATCCATCCCGTTCCACCTCTACTAGATTGACAAGACACCCAAATTCTCGATCAATGTATGATTTTATCGACACCATTTTGAGTTTTAAAATCGTGATCCTTTGATTTTTCAACTAAAAAACTAGTAGCTAGAAGTACATTTAATGCCAACAAACATAATCTTCTGCAAATAGTCTACATAGGAGAGATCGAATAAGATGATTGGATCAGTTCATTCAAAGTCAAGGTCTAGCTGGGTGGATTCTAGAGTCTGGAAACTAAATCCTAATAGCATTTCTCCAATCTAATAAGTGTCTCGATAAGTTTACACACACAGTAAGAAAGGAAGGACTACAAATCCTATTTTTTATGCACGATGAAACTCTTTTTATTAGATCTAATCTACTCGTCACTTTAAGATAGAAACAAATTTCATACCTTTAGCCTATGTTTCTTTGGGTTCAAAATCAACATCATCTATTTATGTTAAGTTTTTTTAAAGATACGAAACAAGTGATTTAGATTATTCAAAAATGCATTAATTTCTCATGACTAACCTATTTTTCGCATTCTAAACATATTAAATGCCTTAGATTTGTAAAAATATTATACCAACGGGGCAGCCCTGTTGTACGAAATTTCTGACTAATGCAGAATTAAAAAAAGAGACGAACCACAAAGGGTTATAGTACACAGCTTTCCTTGTGTTTTTGTTAAAGGCTAGTCGTAGGTCTTGAACCCGTCAGCTCAAGATTACACGATAGTCAGAATTAAAAAAAGAGATGAACCACAAAAGTTTATAGTACACAACTTTCCTTGTGTTTTTGTTAAAGGCTAGTCGTAGGTCTTGAACCCGTCAGCTCAAGGTTACACGAGAGCTTTTGCGTCAAATATTTCATTAATGACGAGACTACCCTTGACTCTCCTATTGCAGGCGGGATCCTAGCTTGTCTGAATTCTGTGGCACCGGTTCTTCGCTACTTAGAAAAGGAGGCCGTAATATCATTTACTTATCCACCCACCTCGTCTCATTTTGAGAGAGAGAGAGCGAGCGAGCGCCTTATCGCCATGGCCTGTTCTTCGGCTCATTCCCTTCTCTCCCCCAACGTTACCCGCAAATCTGCAGCTCCTGTGGCTTCTCTAGCCCCTCCCAAGGCTCTTTCCCAAGCCCCAACTGTTCCTAAGTCCTTCAATGGCCTCAGAAAATCCTTCCAACCTCGTGCTACAAGGCCGGTCACAGTACGAAAGTCTTCTAGGAGAAGCTTCTCCGTTAATGCAGTAAGTGATCGTCGAATTCTGGGGCTTCGTTCTATTATTTGTCTTTTTCGTTGCACGGATTGATCGAAATTTTTAGAGATAGTTTCTGGTGGATACCAGTAAGGGATTTGATTATTGCTGTTTCTTGGCGAAATATACTGTCTTCATACTTGTTCCAGCCTAGGTTTTGCTTTCGTAATTGGATTAGGGTTTTCTGGTGTTTGTTTCGCTACTCTAGTTTTGGATGAGCTTGTTGACTTACCTTTAGAAGGGGAGCCTTGGCGCAATGGTAAAGTAGTCGTCGAGTGACCTTGAGGACGGGTTCAGGCGTTGAAACAGGCTCTTGTAAAAATACAAGGCTGCGGACTACAGACCCGTGTGGTCTGCCCTTTCCCCGGACCCTGCATATGAGGGAGCTTCGTGCACCAGACTGATTTTTATTTATTTATTTATTTTTTCGGATGGTTTCTTTTGCAATTTCATCTATTTGTTGTTGGAATTCTAGGGCTTTGTTGCTCACTTGTAATTTTAGGGTTTGAATGAAGAAATATTTATGACAAACTCATGTTTGTGCTTGCAATGCACAAGGATCTCATGACGAAATGGTTTAAATGAAAATGCATCTTTTTGCTTATTGGGCTGGCTATTTTATAGATAAACACGCGAGAATTGATGCTAGAATTACCCTGTTTTCCTTATCAACCACCCAAACCCCATACCATATAGTTGATATAATCTGATATGCAGTTATATCTTTGTCCTTTTACGTGAAAATTTAACTTTTTGCTCATTGGACTGGCTATTTTATAGAGAAACGTGGGAGAATTGGTGCTAGAATTATCTTGTTTTCCTAGTCAACCACCAGAGCTCATACCATTTAGCTAATATAATCTGATATAGAGTTATATTTTGTCCTTTTTCCATCCTTTGGCATTAAGGAAGTCAATCTTGATCCTAAGTCACAGCCCAAAGTGGTGGACATATAAGTCGGGGGGCAGTCTCCCCACCGTTCAATGATTGTACGTAACATCCAAGGGGAGTTTCTTTTGTCATCATGGATGGCTTCAATGCTTCATACACCCCAATATCAGGTGGGTTTCTCTGGAGAGATTCTCTGAACACTTAATGCAATACAACCATTTGAAGGGGCTCCCAGGTTCTTTACCCGAGGCAAGCATCAAAAAGAGGTAGAAGAAGCATTCTAGATATACCATTTTATAATGCAATTATGATGCTTCTTTTCCATATGGTTCTGGCAATCAGCTCTATGCCTAGTGAGTCTTTTCTATGTTGACAACAGCTGATGACCATATGCGAGTAATCCATCTTACTTCTAACTGATTACTCATAGATTTCCAAAGAGAAAGGTGTTCTGAAAATATTAGTATCTCTGCCTTTGTTGAAAACACATGTTATGTTAATCGATGAGGGTTTCTATAATAGTATTTCCTTGTTTCAATTTACTTCCATTCACTGTTCCTTCAATAGTGCTCTTACAAGTTCTCAATGGCTTTTATGCAAGAACCTGAGATATGTCTTATTTAATTTCTTTCTTCTACTTTTGCTCAGTGCCTTCCATTGGTTGGAAATAAAGCACCTGATTTTGAAGCTGAAGCAGTTTTTGATCAGGAGTTCATCAAGGTAAATAATGTTAAGATGCCTGCACATTCACACAGATAATACTGCACATTTACCTGCAGCTAATAGACTGTATGTATGATTTAATGATATGGTGTGTGCCCTGTTCTGTTCCACAGGTTAAGCTCTCTGATTATATTGGAAAAAAATATGTGATCCTGTTTTTCTATCCACTGGACTTTACATTTGTTTGCCCAACTGGTAAGAAGCCCTTATTTTAACTGTAAATACTGAAGTTGGGTCAAAGTATCAGTCTATAGAAAAAATGTGAGCAAGCATGAATATCTGATTCCTATTTGCAGAGATTACTGCATTCAGTGACGGATATGTTGATTTTGAGAAGCTAAACACAGAAATCTTGGGTGTTTCAATTGACAGTGTGGTAAGTTGATATCCACTTTGGTTCAAGACATGGTTCAATGATTATCCCTCTTCTTATCTTGACTGGCATCCCAATAAAAAAGTAGACGCTAATAATTGGCAAGCAATCCATGTGATGCATGTTTTATGTTCTTATCTTCTGGTTCTTAATGAAGGGGAGCCTTGGTGCAATGGTAAAAGTTGTTGTCGTGTGACATTGAGGTCACGGGTTCAAGGCGTGGAAATAGCCTCTTGCAAAAATGCAAGGTAAGGCTGCATACTATAGACCCTTGTGGTCTGCCCCTTACCCAGACCCCGCGTAGGCAGGAGCTTCATGCACTGGGGCTGGCTTTTTACCTTCTGGTTCTTAATGCATTGTCTGCCTCACTTGAGATCTGTGATGAAGTTCATTAAAAGCTATGCACTGGTGCTATAAAGTCTTTTTGCCTTGATTCTTGAAGATATTTGTGGTTAATTCTGTACCTTTTACTGATATTTGATTGGCGATTCTTTCTGTTGAAAACATGGGTCAGTGATTATCCCTTTCTTATCTTGACTGGCATCCCAATAAAAAAGTAGACACTAATAATTGGCAAGCAATCCATGTGATGCATGTTTTATGTTCTTATCTTCTGGTTCTTAATTCATTGTCTACCTCACTTGAGATCTGTGATGAAGTTCATCTAAAGCTATGCACTGGTGCTATAAAGTTTTTTTGTCTTGATTCTTGAAAATATTTGTGGTTAATTCTCTACCTTTTACTGATATTTGATTGGCTATTCTTTATGTTGAAAACATGGTTAAATGATTATCCCTCTTCTTATGTTGACTGGCATCCCAATAAAAAAGTAGACACTAATAATTGGCAAGCAATCCATGTGATGCTTGTTTTATGTTCTTATCTTCTGGTTCTTAATGCATGGTCTGCCTCACTTGAGATCTGTGATGAAGTTCATTCAAAGCTATCCACTGTTTCTATAAAGTCTTTTTGCCTTGATTCTTGAAAATATTTGTGGTTAATTCTCTACCTTTTACTGATATTTGATTAGCAATTCTTTCTGTTGAAAATATGGTTCAATGATTATCCCTCTTCTTATGTTGACTGGCATCCCAATAAAAAATTAGACACTAATAATTGGCAAGCAATCCATGTGATGCATGTTTTATGCTTTTATCTTCTGGTTCTTAATGCATTGTCTGCCTCACTTGAGATCTGTGATGAAGTTCATTTAAAGCTATGCACTGGTGCTATAAAGTCTTTTTGCCTTGATTCTTGAAAATATTTGTGGTTAATTCTCTACCTTTTACTGATATTTGATTGCAATTCTTTTTCTCCTTTGATGTTCACTTGAATCATTAAAATATACATATTGTCTTTACCCTTCTTACCTTTCTACCAAATTTTCTTGGACCTGACATTAGACATCATTGATCTGTGTAGTTTTCCCATCTTGCATGGGTTCAAACCGATAGAAAGTCGGGTGGACTTGGTGATCTTAAGTATCCATTGGTTTCTGATGTGACCAAATCAATCTCAAAGTCCTTTGGTGTTCTGATACCTGATCAGGTATGATATTGTTTATCCTAATTTATGTCTTATTCTTGGAACAAAGAATTTTCTATCTGCTGTATGTGAACAAATACTCTTTGGACTGAAAGGGCCGAGCTTAGTGCTGGTCAAATTAGTTTTTTATCGATTGGTAATATTGTGGTACCATGGTTAGTTCTTCAATCCTAAAAAATAATTAAATGGTTCCTGGTGTGGCCAGAGGAATTTCATAATGTTCTGACCCTACCATGTGTGCAATTACTGTCATCAGCATCTTGTTCTCTGAATAGTGGTTGACTTTATGCATTCCACAATAAGTAGATCTTGATTCATCAAGGAAGAATGAAATTTTCAAATATATTTAAGAAAAGCCGAGATAGACAATGACAATGAAGGCAATTGATATTGTTAATGAAGATGTCATTTAGTTGAGATGCAGAAGAAAGTTAACTGGCTGGCTTTGGACTGATGAAATCATTTTGTATGAGGGTATGCACTGTAGCCCAATGCAAGCTGGAGTAATCTCTAGTTTTGGCTCTTGAGTAGTGGGGAACTGGCACTCCTCTATAGTAATGTAGAAGCATCAAGGAAGCTGTATAAACTAATATCACATCAAATTTATGAATTAATTGTGTGCGTCAATGCCCCAATAAACTATATTTAGAAAATGTGAAGCAACCAATGATAAATTAATTAATTTGAAACATAGTCATGCTTAAGTGATGGTAGCAATGTAGGTGGAACTGTAGGAATGCCAAACAATGACTAGATTCTGGGTAAAGAAGCTAAATGTTCCAGAGGATCTGAGTGGAACATTTAGCTGACACTTGCACGGGAGACTATCAGCCATTTGAAAGCACTTGTACTGTTGTAGACCATGCACGAACTAACATAAGGTAGACGGTCTAAGGTCTTGAACAGCTTTATCATCATATTATTCCTTTTGAGCCTGGGATCATTGTTAAAAGGAAAAGGTTTATTGTTAAGCAAGCTGGAAGTATGTGCTCTAGAACTGCAAAAATAGATTCTACATATGCTTTTCATGTTAAGAACCATAGCTTTGGCTGTGAGCCAATGGGATTGTATCATAATTTTCCTGCTTTTGATCGTACGCTCTATTCTTTTCTTCCTTCTTGTGTGATCACAGAGATTGGTCTTCTCAGTACAGGGCTGAAAATATTATAGTAGGTGTAGATTTTTTTGACATGCTGATTCTTTTGAAGCTTTCAGATAAATAAAGGCCACATGAATTGATTTTGGTTGAAAGTTAAAGCATAGGTCAATGTGTAGTTTTATTTGAATATTGCAAGTAATTCTTTCTCGTTACTAAGCAGTATAGATTATCATCCCAAAGAGTAAGCTACTTTCATTTTATTTGTTTGAATTTGGGATTGTGCTCACCAGCATCAGATTTCATCTTAGAATATTCATTCTTACAGGGCGTTGCATTAAGAGGACTTTTCATCATCGACAAGGACGGAGTGATCCAGCATTCCACTATTAACAACCTTGCTATTGGCCGAAGCGTTGATGAAACAATGAGAACTCTTCAGGTAAGCAGGGAAAAAGGATGAGGAGTTGGTTCAGGCTTTGGTTTACACAACTTCGTTAGACCTGTTGCTTCAGGCGATCGCTTACACAATTTTGTTAGACTTGTTGATACAGCCTCTAGCTCGTTTGTTTTTCTTTTACTAATACCTCTTATCTTGAACTATCCTGCAGGCTCTACAGTATGTCCAAGATAATCCTGATGAGGTTTGCCCGGCTGGTTGGAAGCCAGGGGAGAAGTCAATGAAGCCAGACCCCAAGCTTAGCAAGGAGTACTTCGCAGCAATATAAGATGTTATACCTCTCCTGTGTTCTTATTTGAAGAGTTCTGGAAGATAGATTTTTGTTTTATCAGTATAGAGTTCCCAAGTGCAGTATTTATGTATTTAGTTGCCAGGGAATAACTGGAATAATTGAATGGGATATTTCCCGGTTTTTAAGTCTATGGTTATTTCAAAGCTTCCCTTGCAAGACAAGCATATCTTATGTTCCATTCTTTTTTCTTTTAGAGGCAAATTTCCTATGTACTGATCTCTCAACGGGGTAGGTCATGGTGCAATGCTCTAAAGAGAGATTTGTTGTTAATTCTGGTCTGTTGTTGCAAACGTGGAATACGAATACAAAGCTCAGATATCACAAGACTAACGAAATGGTCATGGGATGGTTCCTTTGAACATGCTTGATTGAAAGGAGAGCTTGCTGTGAGACTGGGACAAGGGCACTGGTTCAGACAAGACAACAGACTGAAGCAGCAACTCAAACCTGCGATCAAGCGTACTTTAGGGGAAATGCCGGGTTTTCAGCAACCAACTGTACTAGACATTTGTCTGCAACCAACCACGAGATTTACTTATCACTGTATTTTAGTGAATAAAATATCATAAAATGTTGCATCCTAACTTAGCCCACTTTAATTTCACTGAACAACTTCAAGAACAAACAAAATGCGATAGCATAATTAGTTGCAATAACGACACGCTGTTGGGTTGAGAAGGAAATGTGGTATGTAGAGAAAAAAATAAAAAATAAAAGAATTTGGATCAAGAACTGCAAAGGCAACAATGTAAGTTATCACAGTGACAGTGCCCCGTCCACCCACAGGAAATTAATGAAGTGTTGGCACGCAATAAGAAACCTTACATCCCATATTGCAATTATGCACTAAACGTGATGCAGAATAGTAGGGTGAAGTAAAAAGGCCAGTCCCTATGGACGAAGGTCCGCCTATGTGGGGTTCGGGGGGAGACTACAAGGGTTAACAGTATGCAGCCTTACCTTGCATTTTGCAAGAGGATGTTTTCATGCCTTAAACCTATGACCTCAAGGTCACACAACGACAACTCTACCTTTGCACTAAGACTTCCCTTCTTAATAGCAGGGTAAAGTGAAACAAGAAAAATGGGATTTAGAAAAAAATGGAGGGAAATGAAAATTGGTGGAGGAGAGCACACCTATTTGTAGGATACCTGCCTTCTTGAATTTGCCCTTCTAATTCTAACCCGGCAGATTTTCAACCATTTTATGTTGCTTGATGATATCCATTTATGATTTATGTGTGCTAGAGACACTAGTGGAGGAGTCATTATACTAAAGTGAACCCCCATAAAGAAAGAGTGGAGATACGGTGTCGGTTGTAGGGTCGAGATGATAATATGTGATAATAGAGAAGAAAAGGGTAGAATACTAACATCCACAAAATGATGTTAATATATGCCAATGGAAGAGGAAGAGTTGGATAATTTGCATTGAGAGAAGAGAAAAAGTGGTCCTACTTATTTTGATCTATTCCACAAGGATAAGGAAACAAAGTTCAAGATTTTCTTCTTCTTCTTCTTCTTCTTCTTCTTCTTCTTCTTCTTCTTTCCTTTTATATGACTTTGCTTCCATGGTAGGCATTAGTTCCGAAACTATTTCTAGAACCAAACACAATATATGAGGTTGTCTAGGAAATTGGATTTAATTGTTTTTATTTTAGAATACGTTACAACAGAAAAATGTTGAGTTTCTGTTATAAAATATTCTAAAATACAATAAAAATAATTAAAATTTAGTTTTCTAAGTAGTCACTCTGCTCTTTATTTGAACTGTTTTCTCATATTAATGTAATATCCCAAGTGTATTTGGGTAACAAGAGAATGTAAATGAAATACATTCTAATCATTTTCCTTTGCTATGGTAGGCAAGCTTGGTTTTAAATTGACATGAACATAGGCGAAGGACAACAGTAAAAGACTAAAGCACTAGATCAAAATCATTGGTCATAGGATCACCTTTGAGGCGGTCCCATTGATTGAAGTGTCATACTAAATAAAAATTGAATCTACTCAATAATATTTCATCTCTTTACCATTTGCAATTGTGGATACTATTGTTGTTCAACATTATTGTATAGGCACAATTCTATTACATTTGTGGGCAATTTATATTGATTATGTTAGTCTATTAGGGCTTGGGACGGCAATGGGTTCGGTTGAGCAAAATTTTGGATGACCTAACCCTAATTGTAATGCATTTATCCTAAACAAAACATAACCCTAGCTAACTTTTTGGTCATGGTCTTTTAACCTAAATTTGTTCAAATTAAAAGGTTGTTATTCCTAACCCTAACATGTATAAGTTAATTTAAGTTGGGTCCCCTAATTGGCATTAACACTTGAAAATTTGATCGATAACAATTATTAAATAATAATATCTTTATTTATAAACAATTTTCAACTTATGTGAAATAGAAAGTGGAAGATAATATGGTTTGAATGCATAGATTGCCATAATACCTTGCACTTATAATTTTAGAACAACATATTACCAAAATAACTTGCACTTATAATTTTAGAAAACAAATAGAAGGGTTTTTTAATTGATAAATAAATGCATATAAGAATGTTCATAGGCTAACCCCAATACAAATTCAAGTCACATTCTCTAAACTTATGGCTACTAGGCTGAAAATTTCTTGCCCCTAGTTGGACTCTTACAAGTCAATTATGGTCAGCACCCTAATTGGCCCGAACCTTTGCCATCCCTAATTAGGGCTTAGTGTAATCCAAATACTTCAAATTGAGGAGTAATTTATCTCCTTTTCTCATGGGCTGCCCCCTGTAGCTTGAGGGAAGTAACTTGTTGCAAGATAGGCCAACTTTTTCTCCACGTGGGACAAGTTGAGAGAATATGAAACGCTCCTTACCCTCTTTCTCACTCTCATATACACAAATAACAGCAAGCATAATCCATCAACTTTGTTGTGGTAGTCAGCTTGAAATCCTAACTTGTGATTCCACTTACTCGTATATGTCCTTTCAAATAGCAGTCGATCAATTTCGTTTTATAGACAAACTCATGCCAAAGATCATTTAGAAATATAAGCTTTACAAGATCCTCTCATTTTGTAGATAATCAAAGCTTTAACAGCATTCTCTATCTGGTAAGACTCGTGAATGGATCTTTTGGGTAAGAGTTTATTGAATTTCTTTTGTTATTGTTGGATTTCTAAAAGAGCACATGGCTTTATTTTTTGTTATTTGGTTGAATTTCTATTTTGGTAGCTCGCATGCATTTTGTGATGTTTTATTTAATTTACTAGAATCTAATCAAGCAAAGTCTTAATGATTTACTTTCTTCTTTTTTTTAATGTCCAATAATACACTGCCAGTGCCTTAATTTTGACATAAAGTAAGCCGTAAGAAGAACGAGTGGAGATACTATGCGCTGGTTGTAGGGTTGAGATCATAATATGTGCCACTAGAAAAGAAAAGAGTAGAATATTAACATGCTTAGAATGATGTTAATATATGCCAATGGGAAAGGAAGAGTTGGATAATTTGCAACGAGAGGGAAGAAAAAGCGATCCCACTAATTTTGTTATATTCCACATGGATAAGAAAACAAAGTTGAAGTCTTTTGTCCCTTTTTTATTGTTTTCCTGACTTTGTTTCTTTGGTAGGCATTAGTTGTGAAACAATTTATGGACCCAAAAACAATATATGAACGTGTATGGGAAATTGGATTTAGTTATTATTATTTTAGAATATTTTAGAACAGAAAAATGTTGAGTTTCTATTGTAAAATATACTAAAATACAATAAAAATAATTAAAACTTAGTTTTCCAAATAATAACTAAGCTCTTTATTTGAACTAGTTTCTTGTAATAGTGCATATCCCAAGTGTATTTGGGTAACACGAGAACGTAAATGAAATACATTCTAATCATTTTCCTTTGATATGGTAGGCAAGCTAGGTTTTAAATTGATAACCCACAACCCATTTGCACTTGAAACCCAAGAAATGAACACAGGAGAGGTACTACAGCAAAGGGCTAAAGCAGTAGATCAAAATCATTGGTCAGAGGATCACCTTCGAGGTGGGCCCATTGATTGAAGTGTCATCCTAAATAAAAATCCAATCCACTCGATAATATTTCATCTCTTCACCCTTTGCAATTGTGGATACTATTGTTGTTCAACATTATTGTATATGCAGCAATCTATTACATTCGTGGACAATTTATCTTGATTATGTTAGTCCATTAGGGCTAGGGATGGCAATGGGTTGGGTTGAGTAAAATTTTGGATAACTTAACAGTAACCGTAATGCATTTATCTTAACTGTTACCATAACCCTAACCAACTTTTAAGTCATGATCTTTCAACCTTAAATATGTTAAAATTAAAAAGTTGTTATTCTTGACATTAACATGTAGGAGTCAATTCAAGTCGGGTCCCCTAATTGACATTAACACTTGAAAATTTGAATGATAACAATTATTAAGTAATATATCTTTATTTATAAACAATTTTCATCCCATTTGAAACAAAAAGTAGAAGATAATATGTTTTGAATGAATAGATTACTATAATAGCTTGCACTTATAATTTTAGAACAACATATTACCAAAATAGCTTGTACTTATAATTTTAGAAAACAATTAGAAGGGTATTTTAATTAATAAATAAATCCATACAAGAATGTTCAAGCTTCTAACTTCACTCGTTCGAGGCCAACCCTAATAAAAATTCAAGTCGTATTTTCTAAACCTATGCCTACTAGGCTTCAAAGTTCTTGCCACTAATTGGACTCTTATAAGTCAATTAGGGTCATCACCCTAATTGACCTGATCCTTTGCCATCCCTAATTAGGGCTTAGTGTAATCCAAATACTTTTAAATCAAGGAGTGATTTATCTACCTTTTCTAGTGGGCTGCCCACTTTAGCTTGGGAGAAGTAACTTGTTGCAAAATGGGCCAGCCCTTTCTCCACGTGGGACAAGTCAAGAGAATATGAAATGCACCTTACCCTCTTTCTCTTGCTCACATACACAAATAACAGCAAGCATAAGCCAACAACTTTGTTGTGGTAGTCAGCTTGAAATCCTAAATTGTGATTCCACTTACTAGTATATTTCCTTTTGCACAACAGTAGATTAATTTTGTTTTACAGACAAACTCAGGCCAAGATCATTTAGAAATAGAAGCATTATAGGATCTTCTCATCTTGTAGCTAATCAAAGCTTCAACAACATTTTCTATCTGGTAAGTTTGGTGAATAGATCTTTTGGGTAGGAGTTTGTTGAATTTCTTTTGCTATTGTTGGATTGTTAAAACAACATCAATTTTATATTGGAACACATGGCTTTATTTTTTGTTATTTGGTTGAATTTCTATTTTGGTAGCTTGTGTTCATTTTGTGATGTTTTCTCTAATTTACTAGAATCTAATCAAGTAGGGTCTTAATGGTTTATTTTTATTTCTTTATTTGTTAATGTCTAATAATATACTGGTTCATCTTTTAAGATAAATCTAATGCCTTAATTTTAACACAAAGTGAGCCACAAGAAGAAAGAGTGGAGATATCGTGTGGTTGTAAGGTCGAGATGATAATATGTGCTGATAGAGAATAAATGGTAGAATACTAATATGCTGAGAATGATGTTAATATGTACCAACGGGAAAGGAAGAGTTGGATAATTTGCATGGAGAGGGAAGAAAAAGCAATTCCACTTATTTTGTTTTGTTCCACAGGGATAAGGGAACAAAGTTCAAGTTTTTTGTCTCATTTTATTTTTGTTTTCTTAACTTTGTTTCCTTGGTAGGCATTAGTTATGAAACACTCTATAGGCCCAAACACAATAGACGAGCATGTCTAGGAAATTGGATTTATCTGTTTATCTTTTAGTATATTTCACAATAGAAAAAATGTTGAGTTTCTATTGTAAAATATTTCAAAATACAATAAAAATAATTAAAATTTAGTTTTCCAAATAATCACTATGCCTTTTTATTTGAAATGGTTTCTCATAATAATGCATATCCCAAGTGTATTTAGGTAACACGAGAATGTAATTGAAATACATCATAATCATTTTCCTTTGCTATGGTAGGCAAGCTGGGTTTTAAACTGATAACCCACAACCCATGTGCACTTCGAACTGTGACATGGACACAAGAGAGGGATTGCAGTAGAAGGCTAATGCACTAGATCAAAATCATTGGTCATAAGATCACCTCAGAGGTGGTCCCATCGATTAAAGTGTCATGCTAAATAAAAATCCAATCCACTCGATAACATTTCATCTCTTCACCCTTTGCAATTGTGGACACTATTGGTGTTCAACATTATTGTACAGGCACAATTCTATTACATTCGTAGGCAATTTATATCGAATATGTTAGTCTATTAGGGCTTGGGACGACAATGGGTCGGGTTGAGCAAAATTTTGGATGACCTAACCCTAATCGTAATGCATTTATCCTAAATAAAACATAACCCTAACTAACTTTTTGGTCATGGTCTTTTAACCTTAAATTTGTTCAAATTAAAAAGTTGTTATTCCTAACCCTAACATGTACAAGTTAATTCAAGTTGGGTCCCCTAATTGACATTAACACTTGAAAATTTGATTGATAACAATTATTAAATAATAATATCTTTATTTATAAACAATTTTCATCTTATGTGAAATAGAAAGTGGAAGATAATATGGTTTGAATGCATAGATTACCATAATACCTTGCATTTATAATTTTAGAACAACATATTACTAAAATAGCTTGCTCTTATAATTTTAGAAAACAAATAGAAGGGTATTTTAATTGATAAATAAATGCATACAAGAATGTTCATAGGCTAACCCCAATACAAATTCAAGTCACATTCTCTGAACTTATAGCTACTAGGCTGCAAATTTCTTGCCCCTAGCTGGACTCTTATAAGTCAATTATGGTCAGCACCTTAATTGGCATGAACCTTTGCCATCCCTATTTAGGGTTTAGTGTAATCCAAATACTTCAAATTGAGGAGTAATTTATCCGCCTTTCTCATGGGCTGCCCCCTGTAGCTTGAGGGAAGTAACTTGTTGCAAGATGGGCCAGCTTTTTCTCCATGTTGGACAAGTCGAGAGAATATGAAACACTCCTTACCCTCTTTCTCACTCTCATATACACAAAAAACAGCAAGCATAATCCAACAACTTTATTGTGGTAGTCAGCTTGAAATTCTAACTTGTAATTCCACTTACTAGTATATTTCCTTTCAAATAGCAGCCAATCAATTTCATTTTATAGACAAACTCATGCCAAAGATCATTTAGAAATAGAAGCTTTACAGGATCCTCTCGTTTTGTAGATAATCAAAGCTTTAACAACATTCTCTATCTGGTAAGTCTCGTGAATGGATCTTTTGGGTAGGAGTTTATTGAATTTCTTTTGTTATTGTTGGATTGTTAAAAGAACACATGGCTTTATTTTTTGTTATTTGATTGAATTTCTATTTTGGTAGCTTGCATGCATTTTGTGATGTTTTATTTAATTTACTAGAATCTAATCAAGTAAAGTCTTAATGGTTTACTTTTTTTTTTTATAATGTCTAATAGTACACTGGTTCATCTTTTAAGATCAATCCAGTGCCTTAATTTTGACACAAAGTGAGCTGTAGGAAGAAAGAGTGGAGATACCATGCACTGGTTGTAGGGTTGAGATGATAATATGCACCGATAGAGAAGAAAAGGGTAGAATATTAACATGCTCAGAATGATGTTAATGTCAACAAGAAAGGAAGAGTTGGATCAGAAAACAAAGTTGAAGTTTTTTGTCCCTTTTTATTGTTTACCCGACTTTGTTTCCTTGGTAGGCATTAGTTGTGAAACAATTTATGGACCCAAAAACAATATATGAGGGTGCATAGGAAATTGGATTTAGTTATTATTATTTTAGAATATTTTAGAACAGAAAAATGTTGAGTTTCTATTGTAAAATATACTAAAATACAATAAAAATAATTAAAACTTAGTTTTCCAAATAATAACTAAGCTCTTTATTTGAACTAGTTTTTAGTAATAGTGCATATTCCACGTATATTTGGGTAACACAAGAATGTAAATGAAATACATTCTAATCATTTTCCTTTAATATGGTAGGCAAGCTAGGTTTTAAATTGATAACCCACAACCCATTTGCACTGGAAACCCAAGAAATGAACACAGGAGAGGTACTACAGCAAAGGGCTAAAGCAGTAGATCAAAATCATTGGTCATAGGATCACCTTCGAGGTGGGCCCATTGATTGAAGTGTCATCCTAAATAAAAATCCAATCCACTCGATAATATTTCATCTCTTCACCCTTTGCGATCGTGGATACTATTGTTGTTCAACATTATTGTACATGCAGCAATCTATTACATCCGTGGGCAATTTATCTTGATTATGTTAGTCCATTAGGGCTAGGGATGACAATGGGTTAGGGTGAGCAAAATTTTGAAACACTTAACTGTAATTGTAATGCATTTATCTTAACCATTACCATAACCCTAACTAACTTTTAGGTCATGATCTTTCAACCTTAAATTTGTTCAAATTAAAAAGTTGTTATTCTTGACCTTAACCTGTACGAGTCAATTCAAGTTAGGTTCCCTAATTGACATTAACACTTGAAAATTTGATTGATAACAATTATTAACTAATCATATCTTTATTTATAAATAATTTTCATCCCATCTGAAATGAAAAGTGGAAGATAATATGTTTTGAATGCATAGATTACCATAACAGTTTGTACTTATAATTTTAGAACAACGTATTACCAAAATAGCTTGCACTTATAATTTTAAAAAACAAATAGAAGGGTATTTTAATTAATAAATAAATCCATACAAGAATGTTCAAGCTTCTAACTTCACTCGCCCGAGGCCAACCCCAATAAAAATTCAAGTCACATTCTCTGAACCTATGTTTACTAGGCTTTAAAGTTCTTGCCCCTAATTGGACTCTTACAAGTCAATTAAAGTCATCACCCAAATTGACCTGAACCTTTGCCATCCCTAATTAGGGCTTAGTGTAATCCACTTTTAAATCCAGGAGTGATTTATCTACCTTTTCTGGTGGGCTGCCTACTTTAGCTAGGGGAAGTAACTTGTTGCAAAATGGACCAGCCCTTTCTCCATGTGGGACAAGTAAAGAGAATATGAAACGCACCTTACCCTCTTTCTCTCCTCACATACACAAATAACAACAAGCATAAGCCAACAACTTTGTTGTGGTAGTCAGCTTGAAATCCTAACTTGTGATTCCACTTACTAGTCTATTTCCTTTTGCACAACAGTCGATCAATTTCATTTTATAGACAAACTCACCCTAAAGATCATTTATAAATAGAAGCTTTATGGGATCTTCTCATCTTGTAGCTAATCAAAGCTTCAACAACATTCTCTATCTGGTAAGTTTGGTGAATAGATCTTTTGGGTAAGAGTTTGTTGAATTTCTTTTGGTATTGTTGGATTGTTAAAACAAAATCAATTTTATATTGGAACACATGGCTTTATTTTTTGTTATTTGGTTGAATTTCTATTTTGGTAGCTTGTGTTCATTTTGTGATGTTCTCTCTAATTTACTAGAATCTAATCAAGTAGGGTCTTAATGGTTTATTTTTATTTCTTTATTTTTTTAATGTATGATAATATACTGGTTCATCTTTTAAGATAAATCTAATGCCTTAATTTTAACACAAAGTGAGCCACAAGAAGAAAGAGTGGAGATGTCGTGCAGTTGTAGGGTCGAGATGATAATATGTGCTGATAGAGAATAAATGGTAGAATACTAACATGCTCAGAATGATGTTAATATGTGCCAATGGGAAAGGAAGAGTTGGATAATTTGCACGGAGAGGGAAGAAAAAGCAATCCCACTTTTTTTTTTTTTATTCCATATGGATAAGGGAACAAAGTTCAAGTTTTTTATCCCATTTTATTTATTTTTTCTTGACTTTGTTTCCTTGGTAGGCATTAGTTGTGAAACACTTTATAGACCCAAACACAATATACGAGAGTGTGTAGGAAATTGGATTTATCTGTTTATATTTTAGAATATTTCACAATAGAAAAATGTTGAGTTTCTATTGTAAAATATTCCAAAATATAATAAAAATAATTAATTTTTAGTTTTCCAAATAGTCACTATGCTTTTTTATTTGAACTAGTTTCTTTCCTTTGCCATGGTAGGCAAGTTGGGTTTTAAACTGATTACCCACAACCCATGTGCACTTCAAACCTGTGACATGAACACAAGAGAGGGACTGCAGTAGATGGCTAAAGCACTAGATCAAAATAATTGGTCATAGGATCACCTTAGAGGTGGTCCCATAGATTAAAGTATCATGCTAAATAAAAATCCAATCCACTCGATAACATTTCATCTCTTCACCCTTTGCAATTGTGGATACTATTGGTGTTCAACATTATTGTACAAGCAGCAATCTATTACATCTGTTGACAATTTATCCTTGTTATGTAAGTCCATTAGGGCTAGGGATGACAATGGGTCGGGTTGAGCAAAATTTTGGACGACCTAACCCTAACTATAATGCATTTATCCTAACTGTAACCATAACCCTAGCTAACTTTTAGGTCATTGTCTTTCAACCTTAAATTTGTTCAAATTTAAAAGTTGTTATTCCTAACCCTAACATGTACGAATCAATTCAAGTTGGGTTCCCTAATTGACATTAACACTTGAAATTTGATTGATAACAATTATTAAGTAATCATATCTTTATTTATAGACAATTTTCATCTCATGTGAAACGAAAAGTAGAAGATAACATGGTTTGAATGCACTTATAACTACAATATCTTGCACTTATAATTTTAGAACAACATATTACCAAAATAGTTTGCACTCGTAATTTAGAAAATATATCCAAGGGTATTTTAATCAATAAATAAATGCATACAAGAATGCTCAAGCTTCTAACTGCACTCACCATAGGCCAACCATAATACAAATTCAAGTCACATTCTTTGAACCTATGCCTACTATTACAAATTTCTTGCCCCTAACTTGACTCTTACAAGCCAATGAGGGTCAAAACCCTAATTGGCCTGAGCCTTTGCCATTCTTAATTAGGGCTTCCTGCAATCCAAATACTTTTAAATCGAGGAGTGATTTATCTCCCTTTCTCGTGGGCTGCCCCCTGTAGCTTGGGGGAAGTAACTTGTTGCAAGATGGGCCAACCCTTTCTCCACGTGGGACAAGTCGAGAGAATATAAAATGCTCCTTACCCTCTTTCTCTCTCTCATATCCATAAATAACAGCAAGCGTAATCCAGCAACTTTGTTGTGGTTACCAGCTTGAAATCCTAACTTGTGATTTTACTTCCTAGTCTATTTCCTTTTGAACAACAGTAGATCAATTTCATTTTACAAACAAACCCACACCAATGATCATTTAGAAATAGAAGCTTTATAGGATCCTCTCATTTTGTAGCTGATCAAAGCTTCTACAACATTTTCTGTCAGGTAAGTTTGGTGGATGGATCTTTGTGGTAAGAGTTTATTGATTTTCTTTTGTTATTGTTGGATTGTTAGAAGAACACATGGCTTTATTTTTTGTTATTTGGTTGAATTTCTATTTTGGTAGCTTGTATGTATTTTGTGATGTTTTCTCTAATTTATTAGAATCTAATCAAGCAATGTCTTAATGGTTTATTTTTATTTCTTTATTTTTTAATGTTAGATAATCAACGGGTTCATCTTTTAAGATAAATCCAATGCCTTAATTTTGACATAAATAATCAATCATTCTTGTATTCTTTTTGTCTCTAAAGGATTTTCAAAGTTAGAGGTTTTCCTTTACTTATTTGAGTAGTAATTCTGATCTTCATTTTTCATTATAGATTCAAGAAGTAGCAATATTAGAAGAATATATGCATAGTAACTAGCTTTACCAACTTAGGAGAGTAGACTGGAAGAGAAATTGGCTTAGTAGCCTGATGATGGTCCTTAGAATGTGCATGCAAGACTTTAGGAGAGTTTTAGCCTCAATCTTTGCCTAAAAATGATTCACTCTTCCAAAGTCCTTAATGAGTCTACAAGATCACAAGTTTCTATGAAGTAGGTCTTTGCAAGGACACTCTTAAGAGGAATGAATGATCAAGTATGCATGCTTTTGGCCCTTTCACCTACCAGCATGTACATAGCCAGTTGAAATATTTTTGTTTTCATATTTTCTATTGTATTTCTCTTAAAGGAGCTTATTTATTTATTATATTTATTATTTAATTTTAATTTAATTTTTTTTTTATATATTTATGATAGACACCCATCCGATGCACATCTTTGAACCCTAGTTACATAGGTGAGAGACTCCTTGTTTTGCCACCTTGCTATAAGGCTTCGCTGCCAAAGAAGCAATGTTTACCTCATGAGCTGGCATGTTTATGAGTAGGATAGAATTGAATTCGACGAAGGGGCGTAATCTACTGCATTCAATTTTGTATTGATTGGAATCACCTATGTATGGAATGTTCTAAGATTTGCCATTGAAATTAGGTTTATCACATATCTATGAACCCCAAGGCGTAGAATCAGCCTCTTGCAAGATGCAAGGTAATGCTGCCTACTATAGCCCTTGTGGTCCATCCCTTCCCTGGACCCCGTATAGGCAGGAACTCTGTGCACTAGGGCTGCCCTTTACATCTCTTTGAACCCACCAACACAAGTTTGAGTGCCCAAAAATACTCCCGATGGCTCCAAGTGATCATGCCCCAACACAAAATAGAGTGCCCCAACACAAAATAGAGTACCCCCAGTTGCCAATGGGTAAAGCCCCTTGAAGAAACACCACTAATAGTGTCCCTCATCATTCATCACCATCATATCTGATTGATTGTGTGATCTTAGACGCAACTGGGTAAAGCCCCTTGAAGAAACACCACTAATAGTGTCCCTCATCATTCATCACCATCATATCTGATTGATTGTGTGATCTTAGACCCTTGATCCAAATTGTCCTCTTAGGGTTCTACGTGGAAGTGCCAGCCTTAATATTTCCTTCCATAGAACTGATAAACGTGACAAAATTGCTCACGTGAAAAACACGTGGGTAGAACAAATAAACGTGATCAAAATCCACCTGGCCCTCACACTCCTCTAGATTTACCTTAATCCCACAAACATTCCCCCTCTTTTCACACTCTTCCATCGTCTGTCCCCCCCTCGTGAACTGCGCCTACATCTACTTCAATGAAAAAGAAAACATAGTCCCCCCGAATTGCTAAATCCCCGCAGTTCTCTCGCTACTCAAATCGTTTGGAGTCTCACAATGGAAGAGTCAAGCAACCATTCAATCAACACCATCGTTGAGCCACAAAGATCATAACCGTACGATTGGGGACTTTGTAGAAATTTTCCATTTTCTAGTCATAGGTAATTAATTGGGCGGTCGGGATGAGCCGAGGGGTCGTATGGTAGTCCTTGAGAATTTATTTGATATCATGTGTAGTCGTCCAAATTATATTGTGTAGACTGGCTAAAAGTGCGACAGGGTCCCAAATTTTAGCTGATCCAAACCATTGATCTTCATAGCGCAGTTCATATGGGTTAATCTCATGTATAATCTGATGATGCCTTTCTTTTCCAAATTTATTTTTTGGCACGGAAGATAATGAACAGTTTGAATCAGCTGAAATTGGGCCCGACTTGCTTTTTAATTGTTAATACTTCTTATAGCTAGGGTTGCCGCATAAATTTTCAGTGATTGATGATATATTTGCCCCATTGTTGCTTTTTTGGCTCTTTACTAACTGGAATGGGTGGCTATAATTTATGGTTTAGGGTTAAGCTATAATTTGAAGTGCGCCTAGATTTATGAAGATTCAAATTGTTCATATGTTGCCCTTTAGACCATATTCCGAAATTCTCATCTATTCCATGATTCTATTCTTAACCGTTATTCTTTAAGTTGTAAGATAGAAGACAACTTTTCACCGTACATTTTACTACTCAAGAAAACAGCGTTTACGATCGTAATTTTAGAACATGAAACATAAGTCACAGAATCCTAAAAAATAGAAGCAAGGTATGCAAGTTTTGACCCTACAATTTTTTAAAGATTACCCTCTCTTAAGGTGGGGATGCCAAACATCTCTCTCAATTGTACTACTAAGGCAGGGCTCTCCCCTCGAAGAAGACGACTAACAATAAGGAATCTTTGTTGAGTACCATCCACACTTCAAGGGTGCCAGTGGCCTACATTTGAGGTACCTACTTTTAAAGAATTTTTGTTGTCCCCCTCTTTGGACCCATTTCACAAAATATTATGGCCGTTCGCTATATGAGTGTCGAAAAAGAGTTTTGGAGTCCACGCTCAAAAGTATGAAAGGAGTCCATGCCACTTTTTTTCATGTATAATGATAATGTTTTGCAGATCTAAATTGTCCACCATGCTTGGAATGGTTAGACTGGCTAAATATGAGATTTCATTCCCATTAAAAGAAAATTTCACCTATATTTTTTTATTTAAAAATTATTAATTTTAGAAATTTCAAACGAGAAAAACAAGTGATTAGGATCATCCAAACTCATTGAGTACTAGCTTGGTACCTAATTTCGTATATGATCAACGGCTTAGATGAGAGTTAAGAGTTCAAACGGACTCCTTCCAGGCTTTTGAGCGCGAAAATATATGGCCCTTCTTTTGCTCATTTTCTATCCGTTGCTCGCCTACCTAAACTGAGTTCCTGCTCGTGGTCACTGCCAAAATCCCCACGCAAAACAGGAGGAAAACAAGTGGAAAATACCACCTTTGCGTTTCTCAGAGTCCGTATCTTTCTAGTTAAGAAGAGGAAGATTCAGGTGGAAGTGGAAACCGAAATCGAATAAAGAAAGAAAGAAAGCCCTCCTCCATTTCCAATCTCTGTTAAGGAAACCAAAACAACCATGAGGGGTTTGGATTTGCATTTAATTTTTCATTTTTTCCAAATTAATTTCTTAGATTTCTTTCTCTGCAAGATCCGATTCCGAATTCCTTTCATTCTTCAATTTCCACCTGAAAGAAGTTTTTCTTGGGATCCAACTTCCTCCTGTTGCAGTAATAACCTAATGGATTTCGTCATTTTTGAAGTAAGTCGATTCGAAATCCCTTCACTTGGATTCGGATGAAGAGATTACTAGGTTAATTTGTTGAAGTCGATAGGTTAAGTGCAATTTCACTGGAGGGATGGTAGTTGATTGATCATCATGTTGGATTTCGATTCACAGTTGAAGAGGTTTCTAGGTTTTATTTGTGTTGGAATTTGGTTGATTGATAAGCAATTACGTATTTGTTGATAATGTGATTGAGACATTGCCATTGCTCCTTCATTTTTTGAGGAAATTTGATTCTTTTGTTTGAGAAGTTGAAATTCAAGGTCTTTTTTCCCGGTGTGGTTGTCTGTCCGTTGTACGAATTTTTTGTTGCCGGTTTACTGATGGTTTTTTGACCTAGGGTTTGGTTTTATGGAATCCTCTGGCTATTCGTTTGGATTAGACCAAGGCATTCAGCCTCAGGCCATGGGGGAGATGCAGTTTCCTAGAAATGAGAAGAGAGGCATGCTCTTTGGTTACAATTTGTTCCAAGGATCCAATATTCCAAGGCCAGTTGTGGAGAATGAAATTTTGCCTAATCAGTTTTCAGGGTTTGGTTTAGGAATGGGTTCTCTTGCACAACAGGGAAATGCTCTATGCGGTTTAGTTACTGGAATTGCTGCACATAGTAGTCTTGGTGAGAATGAATCCAACATCCCTAGGTCAGTTGCGGAGAAGGAGATTTTGCCTAATCAGTTTTCAGCGTTTAGTTTAGGAAGGGGTTCTCTTGCACAACAGGGAAATGCTCCTTGTGGTTTAGTTACTGGAATTGCTGGACACGGTAATCTTGGTGAGAAAGAATCCAACATTCCTAGGCCAGTTATGGAGAACGAGATTTCTCCTGATCACTTTCCAGTGTTTAGTTCAGGATGGGGTTCTCTTACACAACAGGGAAATGCTCAATGCAGTTTAGTTACTGGAATTGCTGAACTTGGTAATCTTGGTGAGAGAGAATTCAACATTCCTAGGCCAGTTGTCCAGAATGAGACTTCACCTGATCACTTTTCAGTGCTTAGTTCACAATGGGCTTCTCTTGCGCAACAGGGAAATGCTCAATGCAATTTAGTTACTGGAATTGCTGGACATGGTAATTTTGGTGAGAAAGAATCCAACATTCCTAGGCCAGTTGTGGAGAAGGAGATTTTGCCTAATCAGTTTTCAATGTTTAGTTCAGGAAGTGTTTCTCTTGCACATCAGGGAAATGCTCGATGTGGTTTTGTTAATGGAATTGCAGGACATGGTAATCTTTGTGAGAAAAAATTCAACGTTCCAGGGCAAGTAGCAGAGGAGGTTCCGAAAGATCAATTTTTGGCATTTAGTTTAGGAAGAGATCATCTTGGAAAACAAGGAAACACACAGTGTGATTTGGTTACTGGGATTGCAGCACATGGTAATCTCAGTGCGAAAGAGTTTCCTGGTTTGAGGGGCAATTTTGATCTTAGTAGGATATCAAAGATTGATGTGGCTTCTGAGTTTGGAGCAGAATCTGTAAAAGACCGAAACCTGAAAAGTAGAGGAAATGGAAAGCCTGATATTTTGCAAAGTCACCAACGGAAGTTTACGCCAAAAGCTCAAGTGAATTTTCAGGAAAATGATTGGTCAATGGAGCAAAGGAATAAGTGTCTTGCCAAAAATATGGCTCAATCTAGTCAAATTGGAAGCTGTGCCCTAGAAAGCCAGCTAGTGGAAGATAATAGGCTTGCACCAAAGAATCACAAGGACATTTTGTTGTCTTCTGGATGGATGGTTGCCTCAGGAGGTGGTTCAGATGATTCTGTCTATGTCTCTCCATCAGGTCAGGCCCATGGTTCTCTTCCAAAACCTCTAGAGGCCTTCTCACGGGATGCTTCCAAGATTAAGGAGAAGGTATGGGGTTCATCTCGATCAGTGGGCAATAGTTCATTGTCAGTTTGTGATTTAGGTGATAGAGTTGGTCCATCAGGTGGAAATGCTGCCAAAGTAAAGAGGAAGAGATCTCCTAGGAAAAGGGCTGGGACCAGGTCAAGAGTGGTTAACCCGGTTATTCAAATGGAGAACAATATGATACCAAGGAAACAGGAGTTAGAAAAAGAACTTACTGCAACCCTTCGATTATATGGAGACTATGTGGGCTCTAAAGAAATACAACAAGTCTTGCCGTCAAGCTCAATAAATGAGAGGGCAAAGTTCTCTGTTACAGATGGATGCCTAAGTAATGAGCCTAAAGATTCAACAAGATGCCTAATGGATGTATTAAATGATGACATAAAAAGAACCATTGATGTGCATCAAAACTATGAGCTGCTTAGACTTAGGAGGTCAAGCCGTATTAATGGGAAACATGTTCCTGTTGATAGTGAGTTGGACATGCCAGTGGAGGATGTCAACAACTATTTTGGTAGTCCTTTGTCACCCTCATTATTTTCAAAAGAAATGGGACCTAGAGAAATACATGAGGTGATGATATCTAGTGTAGAAAATGAGAAGGGGAAATCTTCTATTAACTATCAATACTTGAGTAATGGCTCCGGAAACTGGGATTGCTGCCGAGTGGCCAGTACTTTGATTGAAGAGACCAATGAAAAAAATATGCATGGTGGCGCATCAGTAGGAGTTGAGAGGTCTGTGCACTTTAACGGAGAAGATATTCCTTTAGGTGGCAACATGGACATGGAGTCCAATGTTGATTACTTGTCATCCAAATGTGCTGCTACAGCATCATCGCAGCCAGAAGACATGAAGCCTGGAGAAACTCACAATGTGGTAGCATCTTGTAATCCAGATGAGAAGGCAGAGTATTTCACTAATGATGAAATTTTGAGTTTCCTTAAAGACAAAAGTTTGAGCGAGGCAGATAAAAGTATGGAAAGCTGCAGGGTGACAGCTGCGCAGGTCAATGAAACTAGTGAACCAGATGACAGATTTCTTGGAGTTTGGAGGCCTGTGCACATGGATAATAAACATGTTAATTTAGATGCCATGTTGGATAGGGGAATGGAGACCAATGACATTTGTTCAGATTTGTCTGGAAATGTGGCCTTGAAGGTACCTTTACTGCAAGAAGTGATTGGATCCAGGGATGCATGTGAGATGGAGGCATCTTGCGTGGAACATGAGAAAGAAACATTTTTTGCTGAAGATGAACACCTCGATGATGATAATATTAAACATTCAGAATGCTGCAGGATGGTGGCTATAAAGGTTGTTCAAAACGGTAACTGCACTGGGCACAACAATGTTGAATCGCTTGGAGTTGGAAGATCTAAGCTTAATGACATGAGTCAAGTTCTTGCTGAAAGTGATATGGATGTCAAAATCCAGCCATATGACGATCTTTCAAATTCATCTAAAGAGGTAGCTACTGGACTGACAGAGGACATCGAGGATCCAATGACTGCCACTTTGGGATTTGAGGAAACCAAAGACAGAATGCCTACTCTGAATAAGAAGATCAAGCAAAATATCATAAAGAAATTTGGTTGCCGAGAGGTTAGAAGTCTGAAACAGTTGGAGAGCAAGGATATTCTCCCATTGTATGAATCTAGGTTAACAAGAAGTGGAGTGAAGACTCCTGTTTATATTGAATGCTCTCCGTTGCCAAAGAGAAATAGAAGAAAAATGCTGGTTCCTGAGAAACGCCACCCTTCATCTACAAGTAAAAGGAAGTCTGTTGGTGGGGAAAATTCAACTGGAAAAAAGAAGAACAAAAGGCACCGTGGCTATGGTCTTAGGATCAGGAGAAGAGGGAAAGAAGACTATCATGAAAAGGTAGCATCTGAAACAAAAGTGACTATGCTCTCATGGTTGATAGATGCTGGTGTATTGACAGAAAATGAAAGAGTCATGTACAAGAAAAATGGTAGTGAAGGTAGTAATGGCACTCTCAGAGGTTGGGTTACAAGAGGTGGGATACTGTGCAACTGTTGTAAGAAGGTGATGAGCTTGTTAGCATTCGAAGCCCATGCTGGTAGCGATCTCCATCAACAGTGGGATAACATTTGCCTCATTTCTGGTAAGTCATTGATGCAGTGCCTCTGTGAGGCATGGGAGAAGGAAAAGAACAAGAAAAAGGTTGGTTTCCAGACAGTCGGTGTAGATGATCCAGATCCTAGTGACGATACTTGTGGAGTTTGTGGCGATGGAGGTCACCTGATAATATGTGATAATTGCCCTTCAACTTTTCACCAGGAATGCGTGATGCTAAAGGTATTGCTTATTCACACTCAATCTATTCTTTTATCTATTCATATTTGCCATGGTTATGTGCTAACCACTTAAGTCAGGATGATTGTTTGGGCATTGAAAATCTCATGCATAATTGTTTGATATTTCCTGTGGATATATGCTAACTATTTACTTTAGTCAAAGGTGATTGTCTAGGTGTTAAAGATCTCTTTGATAACTGTACATATTTCCCTACTAGCTTGATTGCAGCTTTTCCTTTTGTTCTTCTTGTTGAAAGTGAGGCATTGAGGACTTCTAACTAGTCTCCAAAACTTCTTTTTTTTCCCAAGCCATATTATTAATGAGACGTCTGTGATTCATATATTATCTCTAGAAAATGGTTACCAACACTCATAATCACTCATCTGAAGACTACATTGTAGTTCCTTTCATGTCTCAATTTGAAGCAAAATATAGATAATTGCACTGTGTATTCAGCCCTGTTTCTTACATGCTTGCATGTTTAGGCATACTATGCGTGCTGCAAGTTCTAATTGTTCTTTACTAAGTGAATTTGTGACCTGTTGACAGAGCCTTCCAAAAGACAGTTGGTATTGCCCATACTGCAAATGTGCCTTCTGCATGATGGTTGAGCAAGAAAATGCTGAAGCCACTATCTTGCTCACATGTAATCAATGCGGGTGTAAATGTGAGTCAACACCACTGCCCTGATTTTGTAAATTGCCTCCTGAGCTTGTTCCTTCGCAACCTTAAACCATGAGGATTACTTTATCATATTACTTCCTGCAGATCACGAGGAGTGCTCTTGGCAGCATGACATGCAAAATATTAGATCATTATCACCTAAATTTTGTGGAGAAAACTGCAAGAAGGTATCCATTTATTGTTATCTTGTTTGGTTATTTGTAGAGGTGCCTTTTTACACAACTGTAGAGGGCTTGGATAATGTTTTGTCATGTTTCTGAGGAAGCTCAAATATGTGTGCTAGTCTCTGGCACATTTTGGCTTCAATTAGCTGCAACAAAATGAAATGATACTCTAAACCAGCACTCTGACCAGCTGGAAAGCAATCTTCTAGAGATATGCCAAAAGTTGCTGAAGAATATGAAATGATTAAGTATGTATGGACGATTATAACTATGATATTGTCATAATACTGTTAACTATTTGCCAAGGATCCATAACCCATTTATCATCTGTACGGTCTGTTGGTCTTCAATTTGGAACTGAACCATACTTCCATCATTTTAAAAGATGCTTGCAATTTAACACAAACAGAAGGGAGGATAGGCATGGCTTAGATGGAAGAGGAGGAAGCATCCTTTACTATGCACACAGATGTAGACCCATATATATCACTTCAATTGAATGATAAGGCTTTTTTGAAGCCAACCTAGTAAATCTGCCAGTAGCATAGCTAAGTAGGGCCTACTGTTGTTCTCTACATCAAGTTTTTCAAAGGATCATTTATTTTCTTTGTGGTCGTGTATCATGTCTATCTCTATCTGATCTCTGATGTTAGCTTTAAGTTTGTAAAAAGTTCAGCCGCGCCTGTTTCCCGCTGGAGTCGGTCATTAGTAAGGAGTACCTATTTCGTGTTTACTTGAGCCTTTGTTCTAAATGTTTTCTTCCTCTCTAAATAATGAATAGATAAGACTTACAGATTCTGCTGCCTTACCAGTCGCTTGTTTAGTTTCTTTGTGCTGCTTTTTACTCCTTTGTTTGATGGGTGTCTCCTTGTTGCATTTCCCCAGTCATTGAGATCTGGCCTTTTGGAAAATGCAAGGTAAGGCTGTGTACTTTAGGCCCTTGTGGTCTGCCCTTTCCCCGGACCCCGCTTCAGTGGGAGCTTTGTGCACCGGGGCTGCCCTTTTTATCAAGACCTGGCCTTTGTCAGGGTCTTTTTTTCTTACTCTCTTAATGTACTTTCCCATCATTCACCAGTCTGTGCAACTGAGTGTCTTTGCTTCTTTGAAGGGAAGCTTCTCTAAAGTAATAGGGTGCTTATGTTAATCTTCCTGATGATGCAGCACCTGATCCATGTCCTATATTGGCCCCGTAATCTGGGTGCTCTCTGTAAGGATGTTGGAAGTGCTTCACCTCTTACAAGTATAGCAAAAATCATGAAGGGGCCAGAACTCTGCTTCACATCCACAGATCTGAAAGTCTGAAGCTAGATGCTCATGTTCAGGATGCATGTTGATATCCTGATTGTTTAGTTTTTGCAACTAATGTCATTATTGCCAAGAGCGTTGAACTCATTAATCTTTCTCCACTCCCAAGGCTGTAGAATATTAATTTTCCTTTTTCAGTTGGGGCTGTTTCTCATTTGAAAAGTTCCTTTTCTTATTTTTATATATTTTGCCAGATGTAAGACACGACCTTTTTTTATATCAGTGGGATCTCCATGTCAATTAAGGGTTTGCTTAGATTTGAAGATCCTTATCATCATGATACACTTGTATTATATAGGTGCCTGGCGCCAAAAGAGGTAATAAATCCTGGATAGAAATAGAATAATATAAAACACTGTTTCCTGGAGGGAAAACCTTGAGTTTTAGAGGAGGGCTTCATGATTCAAGCTGGAAAGCTTCTCTTAAGTCATGAAGTTCTCTGATTTTTGGCCAAAATCAAGAGAAAAGATGACCTAGAAGGGAAATAAACTCAAAGCTAAAGGGCAACTTGAACTTTTTTAATCAAAAGAACTAAGCCATGTCAAACATGCCATACATGGCTTCATATAGACTTTTAAACTTCTGCTCCAAGAAACAGAACTTAAGTCAAGCTGACTCCTAATAAGAACTGGAAATATACTGCAAAACTACTCTCAAAACTAAACAAGAAATTAAAAAGTGTCCTACAAGAAATTGTAATAAAAATTGCAAACTTTCTCCCAAATCTTCCTGACGTACCTGTGTACTGCTCACATGAACAGTACATAGTTGACACCTGAACAAATACATTTTCTTCCCCCCCCTCTCTCTGTAATTTTGAGGGTGGGATGAGACACTCCTGCGTGTGTCAGTCTCATGTTTAATAGTACGTGGCCCCCTTGTTGTTTTGCACTCTGGTTACTTGTGTTTTAGGTTCCGGGTGTCGCTTCCAGATTCGTTCACTTGCTGATTGTCCTGGATATCAATACATAATGTTGTTTGCTTTATTGTGTTTAAACTTTGTTTTAGGTTGATTCATCATTCTTGGTAACTTTCCAGACTGACCAAATAGCATATATCCAATTACATTACATTGAAAGGCCGGTGCTCGAGGACATGTAGTTAATATTGGTTGATAATTTGCTAGCATAACTGCCTTGCTTTAATGAGTGATATGCTGTAAAGTTGTAGTAGTTAATGCTATCTATCATTTATATGCTTGACCTGCAGGTATCTTCCAGACTATCTGATATGCTTGGAGTCCCAAACCCTATTGGAGAGGGATTTTCTTGGACTCTCCTGAGGCGCTTTGATGAAGATGAAGATACCATCTTCAAAGACACGCAATTGTGTGTTGCAGAATGCAATGTCAAACTTTCCTTGGCGCTGTCTGTACTTAATGAGTGCTTCTCTCCTTTAGTGGATACGAGGACTGGTCTGGATATGATTGCTCAAGTGGTTTACAATAATGGGTAAATTTCATGCTTATGTGGAGTAGTTTTCCATCGTATATTTGTAGGTCAGAAAATCATCAAACTCACTGTAACTTTGAAATTGATTATGATGGATCTTTACTTTTATATAATTTATTATCCAAGATCAACTTGTTTAGTGATTGAATAAATATGCTTGGTGGTAGATTTTGCCATTTTCTGTACAATTTTATCCTAGCCAACTTCAACCAAATGGTTAGAATTTTATCTTGATACAGTTTCAACATCACCGAGAGGAGTATAGGAAGCAGCTTGTGCACAATGGGGATTCTTCTCTTGTCTTTCTTTTCTTCTCCCTTGGATTTACATTATCGTTGGGATCTAGGCTGACAATCTATCCTAGGCTCACAACCTTTACATTAAGGGGCCAACTTTTGGATGATCTAACTTGTTTATTCGATTTCTCTTACTTTACACTTCTAGTACTAAGTTGAAGAATCGTGGCCATTGGATGATTTTAGTACGGAAATAATTATAGTGTGAATCGAAGGCTAGTGAGGGGTTAGATCTTCCAAAAGTGAGACCTTTCATGATGAGTTTGTCACAATGTCCCACTCTAAATGACATTGCTTGAGCTTGAGCTTGAGATTGTTTATGTTATTAATCATCTAGAAGAGTTTTTATGTGCTAACAAATGCCTGGTGCAATTAGTCACAAACAACTCAATATCTCTGTTAAACTATGCTTTAGCCTAGGGTTAGATTTATGAGAACAACTCAATATCTCTCTTAAAATATTCTTTAGCCTAGGGTTAGATTTATGAGCTTGTGTGAGTAATTTGCTCTGTAATTTTTTTCCTTGAGATAAGAGAGGAGTTCTCGACTAGAAGATGGATGGTTTGGAACATCTAAGAAAGTGTACTATACTTCACTTGAAAATATGAGCAATCTTGAATACGAGAATGTAGAAGTTGCCTCCCTCTTTAAGATGATCTAGCCTGTCCTTGTTATCAATGAGTATTAATGTTTGAATAGTTGGATGATCTTATCCATTCATCTCATTTAGAGTGTCTTACATTGGCCAGATATCAAAATTTAAGATCGTCAGATCATCTTAGATATCCTGTTTGGGATTTTGAAACTACCATCGTTGGAATTGTTAGCTGAATGGATCCCCACATGATTTCCGCCTAGCATTTTCCCTAATTGATTGCATTGGCTAGAAAATTGACAGTTTTAGGCCCTGCTGGTACTGACGCATATAAAAGACCTAGAATCAAAGTCTATACCTGTATTGGTTCATTCCAAAACCAGGACTTCACAGATTAAGGTTATCAAGTAATAAACGATTTGATCCTAGCCATCGGTTTATGTGGACCCCCAGGACTTCTCTCATAGCAAAAGAGGGTGACAGCCACTGATTAATTCTAGATTTTTCTTACTTTTTCTGATTCTAGTGATGTGGGCCCGACTTGGCTTTTGCTGGGAGTGGAGCCTGTTTACAATAATGTTTTACAATAATGGTCCGGATATGATTGCTCAAGTGGTTTACAATAATGGGTAAATTTCATGCTTATGTGGAGCTAGTTTTCCATCGTATAGTTGTAGTTCAGAAAATCATCAAACTCACTGTAACTTTGAAATTGATTATGATGGATCTTTACTTTTATATAATTTATTATCCAAGATCAACTTGTTTAGTGATTGAATAAATATGCTTGGAGGCAGATTTTGCCATTTTTTGTACAATTTTATGCTGGCCAACTTCAAGCAAATGATTAGAATTTTATCTTGATACAGTTTCAAGCTAGATGGTGTAGAGAAAGTTGTAGCTTTCTCATGATATTATAAATTGATGTAGATTTCCTTACATGTATAGTAATTCTTAACCTCTGCTTTATCTTTTCTGTTATAGTTTCCTACTTGAAAATCTTCAGTAACTCTGGTATTTTCAAAGGTGCACAAGCATCTTAGTTTCATATAGTTGACCCTGTTTAAAGTAGTAGCAAAGGCATAGGTTGTGCATTGTACCATAATTATAAATTCAACAATGGTCCCACCATGAGAGCCGTTTGGCATTTTAGTCCTTCAGCAGCAATTCTTTGCCTCTCTTCAGCATCTGAAACAGTTAGTTTTGGCCTGACTATGAAGCCTGTTTTGGAGATAGAGACAGTTCACATTGTAAAACCCAATAACCAATGATTGGTCTTGTTCTTGCAATAAAAATAAAATCACTTATATGCAAGGTAAGTTTAATTAACTGTGCAGTTCTCATGAACTTGGGACTTTACAAATTGGTACGGTATCATAATTGTTCTTTCTGTTTATGATTAGATGATCAACTACATATCTCATAGAGAGCTAGTATAAATATGATATGGAGTGAAAAAAAATCTTTTATTTTTTTGACTTTCCAAACAAAATGAAAATATCTCTTGTTTTGAATAACGAGTGTAGTTAAAAATGGGCAAGGGTTGCTAGGGCTTTATAAAAGCCAAAGAAACTTTTTTCTACTTAGGAATACTGAAAGATCAATGTGTAAGGATTGTAAGGTGATCCTCAGTGAGAGTTTAACTTTACCACATAATTTAATGGTTAAGGATATCTATGTTAAAAGATGGAAGAAAGGAAATGAACTTAATAGGTATCCAAAAACTAAGTAGTGGAACTTAAAAGCAGAAAAAATAACCTTATTTACAAATAAGTTGATTGTATAAGGAAACTTGAACTATGAAATGGAAGTAAACACCATGTGGACTAATATGGCTGAGTCCATTAATAAAGTGGCAAAAGATATCTTAAGAGTATCTAAAGGTAAAAGGCAATTAGTAAAGGAAACATGGTGGTGGGGTGAAACAGTGCAAAAAGTTATTAAAGAAAAACGAGTGTGCTTTAAAGCATGACAGAAGACTTGAAATGATAAAAACTATGAATAGTATAAGAATGCTAAAAGGGTTGCTAAGAGAATAGTAAGTGAGGCTAAACTTAAGGCATATGATGACCTCTATAATAGACTAGGAGCAAGAGAAGGCGAGAAAGATGTGTTTAAACTTGCAAAAATAAGAGAATAGAAGGATAAGGACTTAGATCATATTAGGTGCATTAGAAGTGAGGGTCAAAGGGTACTAGTCAAAGATGACGAGATCAAACAAAAACTTACTTTAAAACATTGTTAAATGACAATGGCTCTGAGAATATAGGGATTGAGAATACTAAAGAGCAGCCTCGGTGCATGAAACTCTCGTGCATGCGGGGTCTAGGAAAGGGGTAGACCATAAGGGTCATTAGTATGCAGCCTTACCTTCCATTTTGCAAGAGGCTATTTCATGCCTTGAACCTGTGACCTCAAGGTCACATGACAACAACTCTACCATTGCGCCAAGAGATTGAAAATATTGTAAACCTAAATAACATTGGATATTATAGATATAAACGTAGGATTAGAATACCTAAAGTGAAAGAGGCCTTGAAAAAGATGAAATCAGGAGTAGTTTGATTGACCAAGTTGTTTAACAAGATTATAAATTTGGTTGACCAAGTTGTTTGAGAAGATTATAAAATCAAAGAAAATGCCGAATGAATGGAGGAAAAGTTCTATTGTACCAATTTATAAGAATAAAGGAGACATATAGAGCTGCACTCATTATGGGGAGATCAAACTCATGAGCAGCACTATGAAACTTTTTGAAAGAGTGATTGAAGAGAGGCTACGGCATGAGACAAGTGTATCGGAGAACCAGTTTGGTTTCATACCTAGGAGGTCTACCATGGAAGCTATTTTTTTACTAAGACAATTGGTAGGAAAATATAGGGAGAGGATGAAAGACCTCCACATGGTCTTTATCGACTTAGAAAAAGTTTATGATAGAGTTCCTAGATAGTTAATATGGAGGGTGATGGGCAAGAACGGGGTTTCGCAGGGGTATGTAGACATAATTAAAGATATGTACGAGGGAGTGGTAACAAATTTTAAGACCACTAGTGGCGAGACCAGTGATTTTCCTGTCACTATAGGACTGCATCAAGGATCGGCATTGAGCCTATACCTTTTCACGTTGGTTATAGATGAGTTAACAAAACTTTTGCACAAGAAGATTCCCTAGTGCATGCTATTTGTAGATGATATAGTCTTACTTGATGAGACAAGGGAGGGAGTGAACACAAAGCTAGAGTTATGGAGAGAAGCATTAGAATCTAAAGAATTTAAAATCAGCCAAATTAAGACAGAATATGTGAAATGCAATTTTAGCAAGGAGAGAAGTAGGAGTGGAACACCAGTTAAGATTGATAACTAAGAAGTCCTCGTAAAAGACCACTTTCGGTGCTTAGGATCAATGATTTATGAGAGCAGAGAGATTGAGCGAGAGGTTACCCAGAGAATCCAAGCGGGTTGGAACAAATGGAGATGTGCATCTGGAGTTTTGTGTGATCAGCGAGTGTCACTCAAACTAAAAGGAAATTTCTATAGGATGGACATAAGGCTGGCTATGCTCTATGGATTAGAGTGTTAGGTAGTTAAGGAACATCATGTTCATAGGATGAGCGTCGAGGAAATGAGGGTGTTGAAATGGACGAGTGGGAAGACAAGAAAGGATAGAATTAGGAATGAAAATATTAGAGGAAATTTAGGGGTAGCACCAATAGGTAACAAGATGAGAGAGATTAGACTTAGATGATTTGTGCATATCCAAAAGGAGACTGAAAATGACACCAGTAAGGAGTGAGAAAAGATTTAAAAACTTTGAGACTAAATAAAGCCATGGTACTTAAAAGAGAGGAATGGAGGAATAAGATTCATGTGGCAGACCCATAATTGAGATAAGGTATTGATGATGATGATAATCTCTTGTTTTGAATAAACGATGTGGGTACTTTTGAATAAGCAAGTTCTAAGTGCTTTGGAGATGACCTCAATATGTAGTTTGAATGTATTTTGGTTATTTTATAGATTTGAGATTTTGCTATCTGCCTCTTGTCCTAGAAGTGTTTTTCTCAATGCTGTCAGTTTATTAGAAAAAATTTCTATTCCTTAGGACCCACATAGACCTTCTGATGCAGATGTAGCTGCTGGCTCCCATTCCACTGTGAGGATCATAATGACCTTTAAAATGATAGGTATTATTCGTGCCAGAAGAAAATATGAAAAGTATGGAGATATGTAGGCAAATACTTAGACAAATAGAGCTCACAGAATATCAACCAGGCTCTTTGATGAAGTTTCTTTCTTCTGCTGCTCCTGTAATGTATATGGGCCAAGCAAAATACAGCTACCCAATAGAGGCATGTGTCAACATTGGGCAGGTGGAATTTTATGGCAAGTTCTTTAAAACATCAATTTCTTGTATAGAGTAATGTTTTCATTTACCATGAATTGGAACTTGACTGAGAAATGTTTAAAGGTGAATCATCTTCAGTAATTGCTGATGTAATATGAATTCCATTGTAATGCATATGTCCTGGTGATGATTCTTTAAGTGAAGAGAGAGTTTTCTGGTTACTAGATTGCTCCAAGGAGATGTGCTTGGAAAATGAGGGCTGCATTGAGCCCATGATTATTTGCTTACATACAGTATTCTGTTGCGTCTATAAGTTTGATTATTACCATCCTTCTGAAAGGGAGTGTGTCTCAAACTTACAATTATTAAGTAATATGCGTTTGGTGATAAAAGCTTCTAGAATGCTCTATAAGTAGTCAGCTGGTTTTCTCCTCTATTCAGTATCTTGCATGTTTCCCACTTCAGTGGGAATAGTAGGAAAAATTGTGAATTAATAATTAATTATCATCCTTCTCCTCCAATAATATTTGGTATATTACTATTTAACAGTAAAAAATGCACAATGAGAGCCCATTGATGCAGTTGCACCCTTCAATGCAGAGTCTGGGTGCTCTCTTTCTCAAAATGTTTATCAAGAACATCTTTGATGATGCTCCCATGATAGTACCATTCATTGACTTATGAGATTAAAAGAATATAATTCAACCTCATTAGATGGTATTTTGAATTTTTGATGAGATGATTGCTTGGCTCTCTGTGCTTCTATGAAATATTACAGGATGAAATTTGTTGATTAACTTATCTTTCATGCAAGGATGCTTTTCTGCAAACACTTTAACTATTACGCTTTTTTTTTTAGACTCATAGATTTAATATATGTATACTTATGCTATTGAACATATTATATCAAATTTATGAATCCAGGTCAAATTTCAACCGCCTTAATTATGAAAGATTTCATACTGTGGTTTTGGAGAAGGAAGATGAGATCATTTCAGTGGCAACATTAAGGTTTGGATCTATCTGCTTCTTTAGATTTATATACCATCCCTTGAAAATTAAAACCTTTATGGATTCCTATGTGCTTCTTTAGTTTAATGTAGCACTGGAAAATATATGTATGTCACGTATGATACATATGCAATTGTTTTGTGAGACACCCGCAAACTGGAGCATATATATCACTCTTGCCTTAGATTGGAACAAATTCAATGGAACTTGTGACAGCCTTGACCATTTCCAAAGATGTCTGCCAGTGGATTTTATTTTATTTTATACAGAGTAGTTATCTGCAAATTTTGGAACCTAATTTGCAGGCCAACCTTGGTTTACAGTCTGGAATGGGATTCCTACCAGGTGGTTTGCATCTTTGGCGTAAGAAAAAAACAGTGTTGGGTACAGTGTCTTCCCTTCCAATGTGTATTCCTTTCCCCTCTTCTTTCCTGGGGATCTTTGGGTATACAATATCATATATCATTAGCCACTCTCAATCACCACACCTACGGTTTTGGGATTGATTTTTGATATTTTTGGTCAGCTTCTATTTTTTGTACTTTCTTCATGATGTTTTAGTCAAATCCAGTATTCTAAATTTGACTCCTTGATTAAGGCATTCAAAATTGTAGTAATTGCTCCTGCTTTAATTGGTACATTGCCGATGTTGATAGTTGGTTTACACTATTCAATTAACTTCTCTTTGTTGTTTCTGATAACATCATGTAGGTTGCATGGGACAGGTTTAGCAGAAATGCCATTAATTGGAACCCGACCTTCCTATCAACAACAAGGCATGTGCCGTCGCCTTTTGAAGGCTATTGAAGATGTATGAGACTCATTAAAGCTATCTCTTCTACTATATGAGATTACAGTGATTTATTTTATAGAGTCCATATCAATTTAGAACATGATATATATTCTCTTTATTCTTGATTTCTTATTTGGGAACTATTTCAAAGTGAAAATGAGCATTATAATTTCAGCATCATGATAGACCTGGAAGTTCAGAAAATAGTTTGTCACACGTCACCACCCAGTTGTATTGGGTTATATGCAACTTAAGAACCAGATTAATATAAGAAAGGGACCTTACCATGGCACATGCTTGCAGAATAATAATTTGAACTAACCCCAGAACATGTTATCCAACTCATGAAGGATCAATTGGACTTGTCAATGACTTAACTTTGTCTGACCATCAAGAGCAAGGGAATAACTCATAATCGCCCAACAAAAGTAGGTGAAATATGGTACTCAGATTATGAGTTTTGAGCAAGTAATGTTGAAAGAGAAATTCCAAAGCCAGCTGAGTCTTTTTTCAGATAGTTGACCTTTACTCTCAGGAATTTCTCTCTCATGGCTCTTCATATATTTAAATGGCTACCTTCTCCAAAATGACCTCTGTCTGGAATTAATTCTTTGATTTAAAATTTTAAATCCCACATTTTGAACAAATTTAACTTCTGAATCTGGATATGCCACTTAGTAATGTCTTACAAGGTCCAATGAGTTTTTAATCTGACTCAGATGCCAACAGTCATAGCATTCTACATAAAATAAAATCACAATATTAGGAGTCACGTTCGATGCTTTATTATAAGCTTAGATCCATTGGTCACCAACCTGGAAGCCTATATTTTGGTAATCAAGTGTTATCTGAAATAACTTTGGAACTCAAACAAGTTTTTGGGTATATCAATCAAGAAAATCAGATGATTTGGGAAGCTGCATTAAGCCATCTAAGAAAATACGTGGTAGTGAGATAATGGGAATAGGGTGTCAAAATTCCTTTGATTAGTCAATCAAGTGCCATCTGGAGAATCGGTGAGATCCATCATCTGATATTTTCTGCTTGGCCCTAGAATTTCCAATATCTATGAAATCAGACCACAGCTGTTGTCCATCAAAACATCCGAGAACTTAGAAGTAAATAGGAGAAAAAAATAACAAGTTCAGAATTTTTTTTAAATGAAAGAGCCAAGTACCTTTCTGTAGTTCTCCCAACAAGCCATTTGGAAACGCAGTAACATTGACTAGATCCTTCATCATAAGCTACATCTTTCAGCTACCAGAATAGTACTGAACTATGAAATCAGCTGGCCACTATCACAGAGGGTAGTCAACTCAAGTATCACCGTTATACCCTTTTATATGTGCCTGAATGAGCTTCCTGGTCCACAAGGTCCTCGATTATTGACTTCTCTCGCATATCATGGAAGGGACGTAGAAGTTCCATCAGCATGTATGGGCATTATAATTGAGGGAGGTGCGTACTTCTTGAAGCACTCCTAATGCAGGTAGTTTGATCTGAAGGAATGCACAATCAGGTTTTAGTCACATTCATATGATAAAAACTTGATTTAGTGCTTGCTGGTTGAGACTTTCAGGAACTTCTGTGTATCATACCAGCCATCTTGGCATTGTTAAATTTGGTTAAACAACAGCTGAGTTTTGAGATGATTCTTCTGATCTTCAAGAGATTAGACACCGTCAGCTTTCTACCAATGTAGGAAGGACACTACAAGAATGAAATTAGCTAATTCCCCAAATTTGAAAATCATAGGTTTGTAAAGTGATGCAATATTATCTAATTGTAAGAATTTGTGATGTGATGGATCTCTTCTAGCCAACTACTTAATGTCTTTAACTGTATGATTTTCATGTAGATAAATCTTCCATTAGAGTTTTGAAAATCATATAAAAAGTGATCTTACTTCTGTTGTTTAACTTGCATTATTTTGGCAGATGCTGTCTTCATTATGTGTGGAGAAGCTGATCATACCTGCAATACCTGATCTGGTGGAAACATGGATGAAATCATTTTCCTTTAAACCCCTGGAATTATCCCATAAAGAAGAAATTAGAAATTTGAACATGATGGTTTTTACAGAGACAACAATGCTGCATAAGCCCATACCCAATGCAAAAATGGAATATGGTAGAGGTAACTATGTGCTTTATCTGTTTCTTATGTCATGAACATGCCAGCCTACATGCCAGCCTACTATTCATGCTCCCGGAATATTGTATGTCTTTATACTACTTCCGGAACTTCATTTATACTGCTATTGCATGTAGTAAGCAGACTGATATTCGTATCAGCCTCAGGGAACAAATTCTAAGGTCACACAAAAAACATTTTGCAGATGTTCACATGGATTCTGGAGATTCCCATACAGGTAGTAGAGATAGTCAATGCTGGAGTCTCGAAAGTTTTTTGTGTGGATGCAAAGATGCTGATTTAGAGCAGTTTGAAGAGAAGAAATTTGATATTTCTGCTACTGAAATCACTCTGGAGCCGAAACTTATTTCTGGATCTTTTCCCCCGATTTTGCCAGATCTGACCCGGTCTGGATCTCTATCATTTCCATCAGTTGATGGTATTCTTGCCAGTGGTTCATGGGAAGCTGAAACTTTTTCAGAAGTCAATAGTCTCTTCCCTTGGTGGTCACAAAGTTCTGATGGAGGTGCGGAGGTTCACTCTGATGCAGTGTTATACTCTTCCTGTTGATAGCTGTCTCAGAATCAGAAGCTAAGGCTTGACTGGTATGAACTTTATCAACTCTTTTTATGCTAATAATATATATATATATATATATTTCTGAATGACTAATCCATTTCTAGTCTTCCCTTACTTTAGATCATTATTAACACAGCAATTGTGCAAACTTAAATGTGGTACAAATGATAGAGAAGAAGTGTTGGCATATTTCTATAAAAGTTTCCATGTACAGAAAAATATCAGTGACTTAATTAAGTACATCTGCTTAGTTTAATGCCATATAGAGATGAGGATGTCCCATGTAATTCATGCCAATTCGCATTGTTACATTGTCTTACATCCAAAATAAGAAAGCTGCATTACTTCTGATCCAGTTGAAAGAAAATCAGACCAAAACACAGCATAGAAAGATGGATGTTTGCTCTCTAACCCGTCTTTTAGACTAGAGGAAACTAAGGACGGCCACCAACACTCCTTCCCTCTGTCAATTGTCCCCTATAATATGCATAGATAAATACAGACATGCAGATAGAGGGATCTTTTGCCCGTCCCTATCTCGAATATGCTTTCAAATCTGTTTTTTTCTTCTTCTGTTTGTGGAACCTAATCTGTCATAATTATGTGCACCGTTATATATTCAATCATCTGTAGTAGGTGTTGAGTGTGAGGAAAAAATCTCTTGAAAGGTAGATAAAAAATTGTTGGTAGATACTTGTATTCATGACTTTGCTATGAATACTTTCCCCTTTTGAACCTTCGGTGTGTCTTTCTTGAACTTTTTGTAGAATCTTTATGGACAGTCGTAGGCTTTTATCTTTTGTCTGCAATCATCAGAGCTGTTCCAAAGCAAAGGTCTGGTGTGGTTTGCAATGATCATTTCAAGGCATATCTAGTACTACTAAACACCTTTTAGAAGAAATTTACTTTACTACCCTCAACTTTACCCAAAATCTCATATAAGGACCCTAAGTTTCAAAAGTAACATATGAAGGCCCCACATTGCGTTTAGTGTATCTTAGGTGTCAGTTTCGTAAAGGACCATTAATCTTGTAGCCCAGACGAGTCTCATGACTTGCACATGATTTTTTAATGGGAAAAAACGTCATTGCAAAAAATTTCTAATTTGATTTCTTTTACATCATCATTAACCTCCGGAGATCGCGCTTGCAGAGAGGAAACTACAGGTTTTGAGGAGTGATTTCACGCCCCAATCCATCGAGACACATTACTGGGTAATGCTTCCATGACAGAAATTGACCCTCAGTAATGGGCTTTGATCTCATCCCAACCCCATTTTTCTGTCTCCTGCTGTTGTTCTACGCCTTCTGCGGCGATTGGAAAAGCAAATCGGATAGCTCTTCCTTTCTTTATAGCATCATCTAGTTTTGGGGGGTAGCTTTTTTTGGCAGATGTCTACATTGGACCTGTGGGACCAGATGTTTCTGATCATAGTGGTCATCTTCTGGACCTCAATCTCATCACAGTACAATTGATGAGCATTTTTCAAAATCCGTGGAACCTCTATTTACTTGTGGATGGTATCATTCTCAGCCTCTCTAAGATTTATCCAAGAAATAAGTGGCATGGATCACCTATCATGTGGGTCCTATGTGTAAATCCTGACTTTTGTGTACATCTATAACACTTGATTTATGTTACGTATTAGTTCTTATTGGGGACAACAACCATTTAGCTGGCCTCACTGAATTACCTAGATTGTTTAAGCAGTGGGCCAGTGACTAAAAGTCTCTTCCATCAATTCATCTTTACCATAAATTTATTGAGTATTTCCTGGTCACTGGGTTGGTTTTAGCATCTTAACCAGCTGCTGACTGCCTACCCCTACTTGGGATAAGGTCTTGATGATGATGAACGAGCTGCTGGTTGAATGATTAGGATTCTGGTTTAGAGGATTCATCCTTATCCAGTCCTGTCGGATCATAATAGGATTGGCCTCACCTCTGAACCTTATGAGGACGATCACCAACAATTGGACAGTTAGTTTTTCTCTCTGCAAATGCAATTTCTGTTGGTTGAAGACAATGTGAAAAAAGACCCAACCAGAAAAAAATTTCTTTTGAGAAATGATGTTTTTACCCATTAAAAAAGTCACGCGACTCGTCGGGGCTACAAGATGTAACTGTCTTTTATAAAACGGACTACTGAGATACACAAACTGAACGTGGGCTTTTGTGTGTTACTTTTCAAACGTGGGGACCTTATTTGAGATTCTAGGTAAAGTTGAGGATAGTAAAATAAATTTATTTCTACCTTTAATACTTAATTCCAAATGCAAGCAATGAAGCAAATTCATAGATAAATCTCTATCATTTATTGATGAAGTATGATCTGATGGAAAACTGCATTTTAACAGTACTTTTAGAGTGTAAAAAAGACCAACAGGGGTCCAAGAGAGAAGTTTCCTATTGCAGCTTCTCAATGGGAATGTAAAAGAACTTGTGAATTATTGAGATTTGATTAAATGAAAATAGTTCAGCCCAACAGCCATACTTAGTTTTTCTCTTTATCATTTTTTTGTATATTTATGCACTGCTAAGTTAATGCAATATTTATGTCTTGGTCTTAAAGAGAGCAATATCTATTGTACCTCGTATATAAATATTAACAAGAGATATTCAAGGGACATGGAATATGAATAGAAAACCTTATACAGTTGATGCATCCTATCGGAAACATTTATGTCCAGTTAATCTTTAACTTAGTCCAGATTCTCCAAAAATATCCAAGTGTTTTTTTATTTTATGGAAGACTAAAAATATCCCAGTTAGAGAAAGTCAACATCTATTTCTTGATCTAATATTTTTTCTTACTCTATTTTACACTTTGGGTCATTGGCTGGTAGAACATCCAAAGTCTTATCAATTACCTACTTGATAGAAAAATTCAAACAGAGGAGCTTTAATGAAAGGATACTGCTGCAAGCAGGGCTCTAGAAAAGTCATCTGACTTGCTTATTCTCCACCAAGCCTGCACCTCCACCTGCCCCACCCCCTCCCCCAGTATTAATGAATAATAAGAAGATGATGGATTTTTCTTGTCCTCGGATGGTCAAGTGAAGAGGCTGTCACTCAGCTATGATTTTTATGGAACTGGGGAGGTGAAGGACTCTACCTGTTAAGATGGAGCTTGTTAGATACTAGTAAGATTTCAGCTACACCCCCAAGTTGCATTGTTACGCATCAGGGAAGTACTATGTTGTGGACAAATTGAATTGAGTTGTGCTCTGGGAGTCAGAAAACTTTTAAGGATAGCAATTATGATGTCAACAGGACAGCCAGATGAGCAAGTGCAACATTCTGTGTTTGCATTGAAGTACCTGCTGCTTGGCTTGTTTGTTTAGGTTTAAGCAACATCTGCCATCAAACTTATAAAATAGTAAATTGGGGATCAAGAGTAGGACCCTGTCAGAAAAGGGAATGAATTAGAGGATTAACATAAATAAAATTTGAATCATAATGGAATCTGCAACTACACCAGTTTTAAACTAAATTTGTTTGATGGATCCAAAAACACTGTTTAGAACATAGACCATAAGCGGCGACTACATCATTGGACCGGGTTAGTCTTAATACATAAAGAGTATCTGCCCTTTATAATCTTCCTTTCTATTAAGTATATAAAACACATTGGCCCATGCATTGCAACACAGAAGAAGCCATAAGCTGGCGTCCTATGGAAAGAACAAGGCTATATCAAATTTGCACTAATGAAGAGTTGAAATGAATCACAACAGCTGTAAAGATAAGAATTTTGGTGGATTTGAACAGTGTCTCCCTATTTTCCCAAGTGTTCTACCTAATTCGAGGTAAAGATTCAACAGGAAAATGCTTGACATGTGAGAGAGAAGGAAAAATAGCAAAACTCTTGGATATCTACAGACACATACACATGCACAGATCTATGTACTGGTTCAAAGAAAGTTCATTTTTCGTCAGATCGGTTCATAAGGTACAAACACCTTAGGAGCTCCAGCCTTGCGATGTGGTTATATAGCTTACTAAAAAAAACCTTTCATCTATGCCCATTGCATTTACTGCAGCAATACTGTGGGACCTGAAATATTCAATATGAAAGGCAACTAATCCATTTCTAATCACTCCGCTAATTTTCTTTAGCAGTTGTATGTTGTCTTGTAAATAATTTTTTCAAGCACAATGAGAATTGCACTTTGTTCCTGCACTCGTATATTATGAATTATGATGTGATATGCCTTCAAAAACTTGAAAACGTTTCCTTTTATTTCAGCCAGGATTACAGGACTTTGGTTTACCAGCATTTCTTATTAAAGAATTGATGCTGTTGCTGAGAGCTAGAAAGTTGCAGGTAAAAACTTTGGAGTCGATAACATTGCTCAGGTCTGGTGGACCTTGTTCTACTTGGATTCAGTCAATTCACCAACGAACTTTTAGTAGAGATGAAGATGACTTGGTTGAGCTGGGTTGCCAATGCTAGAAAGTGGGATGCAAGCTTGGAGTTAGTCGTGAGAATTAAGCATCTTAGCTGTGAGCATAATAGTAGAATGAAATGCTTGTTCTTTTGTTTTTCTCCATACTTCTTTACTGGGAACATATCTTTATTTACTATCTCTTACTTAAAATCTAATTTTGCAATTTATTTACTATTTACTATTCGGTGATTCGAGTGGAACGCAAAGCTTCCAGGAAGATCTTGGAAAATGCTGCTAAGCAGATGGGACCTGGAGGGATGCCTTCTCCTGGAAAAGAGAGGCCTAGAAAACCTGCAAAACATAGTCCTTTGCCAGGTCTGTCTAACATTGAGGATTACAATGGTGTTTCTAGATGTATAATTGTGAAGGAGAGCCTTGGCACAACAGTAAAAGTTGTTGTCATGTGACCTTGAGGTCACAGGTTTGAGGCATGGAATCAGCCTCTTGCAAAATGCAAGGTAAGGCTGCCTACTATAAGCCCTTGTGGTCCACCCCTTCCCCAGACCCCGCATAGGCAGGAGCTTCGTGCACCAGGGCTGCCCTACTCATGTATGTGAGAATTATTATGAGAGAGAGAAAGTGACATATGAGTCCCCTTTTTTTTCTTCTCAAGCCCCTTCTAAACGGTAAGAATGGCTTTAACTAGCTGTGAGCTCAGAATTTTGAAGATCTAAACCATTCACAACCTTGCCTTTGACTTAGATGGGCCATGCTCCAGAATTCTCATTTGTTGGATGTTCTCAGTAGTTCATGACTCTAGTTGTAAAATAGACGGGCAAACTTTGTACCATCCATCTCAAAACTCCATCAAACAGTAGTTAGGATCATTTGATGAATGAAATTTGGAACATGGCCCATCTCAGCCAGGCTCAACATTATAGCCATTCTGGACCTACCACGAATTATAGCCATTCTTATCAATTAATGAGGAGCCCCTTAGGAAAAACAAGAGTGCACGTGTATCACTTTCCTATTAGAGGAATTCTAGGCTTAAGGCCCATAAAGAACTTTACTAGAAGGTCCCCACATTTGGCATGAAAGGTACTATCTTTGGGTGATCCTACCCATTAATCTCATTACTCCAACTTTGGATATCTAGTATTTCAAATATCTATAGCATCTCTAAAAATGTAGTTTTTATCAAAAAGAAACAATGTTTAAATATCTTGTACAAACAATTTTCTAAATACAACTCTCAGAAGGTAACAAATGTCTAGCAGTTAGTCCTGCATCCCCTAAAATATGCTTAGTCCTAATTTTGAATTGCTGCTTTTTCCTTTGGTCAGAGAATAGATTTAGAAGACTGTTAGGAGAAAATTAAACAATCAAGATCTAGCCCAACAAAATTTAAAGCTTAAATTATTATTATTATTATTATTTGGTGGAGGAGGAAATTAGATGTATAAAAAAGCATTACATATGCGAGTATGTCAAAGCGTATGTGCTAATGCAAATAACCGATCAGTTAAAAAGTCTGGAGGGTTTTTATTAGGTAAAAGGCCCCTCATGTTCAACTGCATAGTTGGTCTGCTCATCAGCCACTTCATCCCCGCCCAATTGATGTGTGCAATGAAGGGCTTAATCCACGTTTCCAGAAGCTTGTTGCTTGCTAATTTCCCCGCCTTAACCTCCCAAGTCCATAAACCTAAATCCTGATGGCGTAATACTTCAAATATCAAGGATTTAGGCTTGTTCGATCAGTGCAAATTAGAAGCATTGAGATGGAATTTGACAAGCCGCCTAGCTAATAGTGTTTGGAACCGATTGTACTACGTGACAGATGCGGCCACATAAAGCACCTTTTTTTTCCAAGCAGAAATCACTCGTACACTGGGGCTTCGTGGTCCGCACCTTTCCCAGACCCTGCATAAGCGGAAACTTCGTGAACTGGGGCTGCCCTTTTAAAAACCACTCACACACTCTCCTCTATCCATCCATCCCACTGAGGGAGGAGTGTGCCGACGCTCACGAGGCACTTGTTACCAAGAGTCTAACCACCATAAGGTAAATGATATAGTCGCCCTATTTTTTCTGCGTCGGCCCCTTTACCAAATAGTACGGAGGGGATGGCTAGAAACTTCAGCCAAATTTGTGATGATTTAAATCACTTACAAGGGTGCGGTTGATTTAAAAGGGATATTATAGCAACCTTAAAAACAATTTAAATATTATTGAGATATATTTTGTCTCTGAAACTAATTAAAAATAAATATAAGTAAAAAATAGAGTAAAACATTTTCAAAAATAAAATTAGGAGTTCAGAATTAATGAAAACACCTTAGGGGTATTTTAATCATTTTGTCTACTGGCTCCATCTGTTGAGCGTTTTTAGGAACCATTAGATGCAATAATACGTCTTCCCAAACATTAGTGTTTGGACACTTAAAAAGCCAACGATCATACAAATTGCAAGTTACTCAAAATCATTATCATCAAAGACTTATCCTGATTATGGGTCCACTACACGAGTCTTGTTCCTCCGTTCCTTTCTATCAAGTGTCATAACTTCATTTAGTTTAAAAGCTTATAAATTTTTTTTACCATTCTTCATTCACATCCTTTAGGGCTTTTTCCTTGTTCTTTAAGAGCCTTCCACTCCTTCTGACCACAGCCATTTTAAGTTTTTTTTGGACAAATCACCCAAGTGTACCCTACTTCATCATGTTACCTATTGGTGCTATTTTTAAGTTTCTTATAATGTTTTTTTTTAGTTTTTTTTTCTTGCCGCTGATTAAGTTATATGTGCAGTGATAATTTCAGCACGGAGATGCAGGTGTAAAAAGTAGGTGATATTTCATTAGCTGTGAAAAAGTTTTCAAGAACCTTTTTCTTTTAACTTTTTCTATTTTCTACTTTTTCTAGCAAATCAAATATCATTTGCTCCTTAGACCTGCAAGCTTAAATTAATATATAATTAAGAGGAATAGTGATCATTGCTTCCCTTTATCTAGCTCCCGATCTCTCTAAGAACACCAGAGACTCGGCCATTGAACTCATTCATAGATTTGCATCACCGTCATGACGTTTTCAACAGCACGAGCCAGCAAATTCTCGCTCAAAAAAGGATCGTCAACACGTCTAGCAAGATTCCAACAAATAGCAGTTGAAAAATCGTAGTTGATCGTCAGATCTCCCTTCGTCTATCAATTTTGATAGCTCTAGGTCAATTTTGCCAGAAAGAAGAGGAAAAAGGAAAACCCATTTCTTCTCCGACAACGATAACTTTGGATCTTTCTCCAGCGATCGTAATCATCTTCTTCTATGATGATTACTTCAGATTCTTGTTTGACGATCATCTAGACGAAGAGTTTAAAACAAATATGTATTCTTTGATGCTCTCGTAGTTTATTGCTAGCTGATCGTTGGCTGAAAATGCAGAGTCGAGCTCTCCAATTCCCTTTCTCTGTTATACTCGCTGATCATTAGCCAGAAAAGCATATTTGAGTTTCATGACTCCCTCTCTCTATCTGTTTGCGAATCTACAGTCGGAAAGACAGATCCATGCTGTAGCTCCCTCCTTCAATTTTGCGGTCAACTGGTGGCCGAAAAATCAGATTGATACTTCCATCTACAGCTCCCAATCTTACTCGTCAACTAAATTTCAATTGCACGTAAGTTCACTAATTTCTAATATGATTCTGCAAGTTTCATTAATCTTAATTTGAAAATTAAATTTCATCCAAATTTTAACAGGTTTAAATAAACGATTTTAATATGTTGTATGATTGTTATTCTTACATTGATCTATTACGCTGTAAGGTGTGGTAGATCTAAATTAGTAAGCGACTTTCCTCTTCTATTAGTTTTTCTACTTAATTTCTTGCTAATTTCTATCTTCTTTTCTCTTCCTTTCCATTAATAGTCATTTTCAACATTAGATTACTAGTTGTAACTATCTTTAGTGCGAATTAAGCTCCTTTTTTTTGCAAAGATCTAGTTCTTTGGCTTGTAAATATCCAATCCTTGTGGAGGAGTTGCTTTTGATTGAGATGCAGTGTTTTATCTTATTTTACATCTATCTTTTGAAAAGCTTCCATCTTGATGATGATCGATTGAAATTTAGTAAATTTTGGAATTGATGCACTCCTTTTCAGTTGCACTGGTCTGAACAAAGAAAATCGGAAATTGAACATTAGATCTGTAATCCATCTGCTACTCATTTAGACTTTGTACGATTGGGAATGCGAACACTCTAATTATGTTATTTTACTTATTTTCTAGTTAGATGTGTAGTTGTTCATTGCTCTATTTTGACGTTAAGAAAAAGTTGTAACAACTCAAAATTTTGAGATTTATTTTTGTATTTACCATATTTTTAGTTAGAAATAAAATGGAAAATTGAATTCCATTGAAATTGAACTACTTGAAAGTGAATTCTTGATAACTTGCAATTTCACTTTAAAACTTAAAAAACTGAAATGTACATGAGGTGAGAGTTTTTCAATAACACTAAATTTGCCTAAAACAGATGGGCAGCCCTAGTGCACGAAGCTCTCACCTATACTGGGTCTGGGGAAAGAGCAGACCACAAGGGCTTATAGTAGACAACCTTATCTTGCATTTTACAAAAGACTGATTCCACGCCTTAAACCTGTAACCTTAAGGTCACATGACAGCAACTTTGACTGTTGCACCAAGGCTCCCATAAAAGCCGATGGCAAATTTGGGAGGACCTCTCCTGAACACTTGTCGCGCGAGAAAACCATAGGGGTAGAAAAATCACCGGTCTCTCTCTCTCTCTCTCTCTCTCTCTCTCTCTCTCTATTTTTCTTCCTTTTTTTCCACTTGCTATCAGTCGGCCCAACTTCAGTACGCACACGTGCGTACTCTATCTCCTTCCCTTTCTCCAACGCCGGTGATCGAACGCAAGCGGCGACTGTGTTCTTTGTATGCACGAGGAAAACAAGAAATTTTGGCCAAAAATCAACCCAAAACACAGAAAAAACCTGTCTGGGAAATAGGTCGGAGAAAAACTATCTCAGATCTATCTCCAAAAGTGAAGATCGAAGAGATTTGGAGGAGATTCACGTGGAAAACACATCCAAATTCAGCAGGAACGAAGGTAAATCCCCTATCAATGTTTTCAACAAGTTGCTTTCGTGGTTCTTTTAACAATTTTGACACTGTACACAGTCATCGGCAGCGAATGGAATTTGGTCTTCTCCGGTGACTGTGGAACAAAAAATTACATCCTTCAAATTCTCGTTGCCCAGTCTACACAATTGTATCGATGAAAGTTAGATCGTAGGCGATCTGACCATCGAAACTGGATCTGAATTATGTGAAATGCTGTTAGACATCGATAGACCCTTGAATTTTTAAATTGATGATGAGATCAGCCTATCTATAATGAAATTAGAGGTCAGATTTGTTTAAGATATGATGAACTGTGATATGTGATATAAGATGATGATTTAACAATTGGAGATCATCAAATTGCAGACAAATGGGTAAATACAAAATCTATTGTACTATTTTTGGTTAAATAGATCAAAGTCAGACCATTATTTAATAGTTGAGATCACTGGTTTGCAAAACCTGTTGCTCGAAAAGATGCGGATAAACAAATCCACGTATGATTAGACCAATATAGACAATTGATCAATAATCAACGGCCCGTCTCATATGATCCAAGGCTTGATGGACTTCTAATTGATGATCCATAATTAAGAATGCAGACCAGTAGCTTAAATGACTGAGATTGTGAGATATAAAGATTTTTTTTTAAGATGGAATTATAGGAACCTAACTATATGATGATAGAAAAGATCACCACTATCGATCGACGACTGTAGACATAGAATCTAAGTAAATAAATAGTTACAAATAAGTGTATTGATACTTTGCTGAAAATTTGACACTTAAATATTATTCTAATTCATAGTTGGAATTTTACATGTTGTCCGGATTTTATGATGCATGGATGAGAATTATGCACAGTATCAATTTATGATCAGCTATTTGATTTCATGGATGGTTAGCATACGACTGATGAGTGACATTGAGTGCAGAGCTACCAGATTTATGGTCTTATTTTTTTAAATATTTGTGTTTAGCTGGTGCTTTTGCCCAATTGACACTATACTAGAAGGGTTGTAGGGTTGGCCACCCATCATCCAAAATTTAGATACTTAATACATTCACGATAGGCATTTTTTTCGGTTTATGTATCATGGAAAGATCTTGTTGGAGTAGTCCACACCTCCCCATGCGTTATGGACGGGGTTTCTCTACTACAATATCTATGGTGAGCACACAAATGGACTGGTTCCCAGTTAGGATGCATAGTGGTCCATGTCTTTCTGTTATGATTTCAGAGGAAGAATGGTGCTACGAGTATGATTGAGTAATAGCACTTGCGTTGATGTGACTCGGGGAACTGCTTTTGCCCAATTGTCCGAGTTTTAGCTGTTACGAGCATGACTTAATGATATCACCTGAGTTGATGCGGCGTGACGATGCCCGCACATGTTATGGTATGAGCACCCATGTGTGATTCGGATGACTCCAATGATGTTAAGATTATGGGCCCATGCATGATTGGGATGACCCATTGTTGTTGAGATATATGATTTTTACAAGTTTACTATGAATTTGAACTCATGTTGTTATCCAACATGTTTTATAAATAGTTTGGATGATAAAGACATGAATGCATGGTAAATTTTGAATAATGTGCCATCACGACGAAATCTATTTATTAAAAAGACAATGTAACAATATAAAGATGGAAGTGTCACTGGCCAATTAAACATACTACTCAGTCAATGATCATAACTCCCAAGTACTATTTATGTCAAATAGATTATAATCTGACTGTATGATAGCTTGTGAATTTGAAGTAAGATTTTCATCCAATGGTTGGAACTTGGAAATTTGAATTTGGATTGTTATTCGATAGTCAACAGCACATATTATAGTCTAGAACTTGATGGACGTTGGATGGGTGGGTCAGCCGGAAGCACAGATCAACAGCATAAACAATTGAGATCATGTATTTTTAATAATTTATGAATGATGGATTGTTAAAAAACATAATAGTTTCACAATTAACATATGATTGGGACTATCAGATTAGAAGTTATATAGATTTCTTTATAAATATTAATATGTGAATTGATGTTGACATGAAATCTGAAATATTAATTTGATTATGTGATCGATAAGTGAGTAGAAGAATGAGCATAACTAAACCGTGAATCAGAGGTAGGTAGTTTTAACATTAATATGCTTTTGTAAAACATGAAAACTGTTGATGACGATTTTATCATGTTTGAAAATAATTAAAATTGAAATTTTGAGGGTTAGAATACTTATATTTCATACAACTTATTAGTTTAGAATGTCATGTTAATTTACTATTAAATTGAAAACTTATATATGAAAACGTATTTGAAATTTATGGATTTCATTATTTATGAAACAATGAGAAGTGTGGAATCTTCAAACTTAACCCGTGTGAGGATTGTTTTTTTACATGGCTATATCATGCCATGAGATTTGATTTGCATGATTTTACTAGTGCATGAATTTCTATGGTTTTATTTTTCATGCAGCATATAACAGTGCTTAGTATTATTATGTTATGGAGGGCACATAGTGGCTTGATAGACACTGTGCTACGAGGGTTGAGGACTTATCATCTCTCTTTCGAAACTTTATATACGAGATACTTGGTTGAAAAAGGCCAAATTCAATTTACAATAACATTGTGGGAAGGTCATAGCCTTATGCATTGCGTCCCCAAGCTATAAGCATCGCGTCCCCAAGCTATAACGACCTAAATTTCTAAGCTCTCTTTTATTGTATTTTTAGAAATTTGAATGGAATAAAAAAAATACAATTTTGAGTTCTTGAAGTAATATTTTGATGAATATCAAATTAAGTATTAAGACCTCTATAATTGAATTGTACTCGGAGAAATAATTTCAACGACATTAATTTTACATAAATATAAGTTCGGACAAATAAATTGTGATTTTTCTCACGAAAGACATTTTTGTAATTTCACTAGCGCCCCCCACTTAAAGAAATTTGAATAGCATGGTAGCGAGGCGTTTTAAAAATACCATGAATAGCAAACATACACTTTGACTGAAATTATGTTAGGTGCACTGATGAGAAAAAACATAATTATTAAATATTTAGAATATAAAAGAAAAAGAAAAAAATATAAATAAAATAAGCAAGGGAGCGGCCAGAATTGATAGTGGCCCCCCACTCCCTTAACAAACGGAACCCGAACCCGAAGAGAACGCAAGAGAAAAAAAAAAAACGAGAAAGGAAAACCCGACGCCGGGGAGGAGAAGAAGAAGAGGAAGAAGGAGGAGAAGGGAAAGAGAGAGAGGAGGAGAGGAGAGGAGAAAGGAAAGGAAAGGAGAAGGGGAAGAGAGCCCAGGCGCTGGAAAATTCATATCTTGCAGGTGAAGGAGAGATTTACGGTCACCGGAGAAACTGAGTTCGCCGGCTACAACGGTGGCTCCGATCGGAGATCCAACCGTTCAATTGAGTCTCCAGGAGCTGAGAAACGAAACCCCTCTGGTTCCACCGCCATCGGAGGAGGAACGACGCCGGATCGGAGGGGATAAAGTGGAGCGCGTGAAACAGTCGCCGGAAAATCATCAAACGACGTCTTCTCCGGCGAATATTGGAGATCGTGGACGTCCATAGAGGTTAGTCCTTACATGAGTACTCCATTTCAGTGTTCAATTTGTTTGTAGAGTAGAAAAACTAGGGTTTTTAGCTGTAAGGTAAGCAATCCGACCCTAATAGCTGGATCAGACAAAGGATCACGTCGCTAATCATAGGACATGATCATTTGTAACTTTGATCATCCTGTCTGAGTTCCGATCATCCATCTGGAACTGGGACGGGGATGATCCGACCCCTGAACCGATCCACAAATGTGATCCAGCCGTTGATCTCGTCCTGTGAGCCCCTGACCTGAGCTCCCCTTTTATCCTTCCTCTTGGGTCTATAACTAGATCTCTCCCTCTTTGGAAGCCACCATTCTACGAAATTCTTCGCACGAACACCCTCCACCTGCTTCGCGTCAGAAGTCCTCCCCAAACTGTCTATGTTGACTTCTTTCAACCCAGGTAGCATCCTCAATCGTTTCTCATATGCCTCTGCCTTGTCGAGGTCTGTGTTTGCAAGTGTCGTTAGCAGTCCGACCACTGCTTCAACACTCCCATGGCTCTTTACAAGCTCTTCGTACAGGTGTGCAGCCTCCTCTTATTGCCCATGTTTGAGCTTGAATGATGCCGCTTCAGTCATGATTGTACTCAGCTTGCTATCTTCGGACATGGCATTTGTCCACCACTGGATAGCTGAATCAAGTACATCAGCTACACCACTGATGTCTCCTGACCACCCTATCCGAGAAACAAGAATTGCTTTGTGTAAATTTCTTCTCTCCCTTCTCTAACGTTATGTTTGACAGTTCTGTTAGTTCAGAGAGTGAAGAGCTCTCTCATTCTGCATCGACCATTGAAACCTATTCCAAGAGTTCTGATTTTGTAGATTCAAGTCCTACAATTGATGAATTGTAGCCAGCAAGTGTTTCCTGTGCCTTCCTTAGTACTGACTGTAAGTACTTACCTTGTGCTTCTGTCCGAAGCTGTAAGTGTCTTTGCACCTGAATCAGACAAGAAGAAGAAATACATAAGTTGATCTCAGCCAAGACAAGTAATGGATTTTGATCATCTGATCACACCTCCATCCATTCATGAAGCTTCTTCTGAACCTCCATATGCATCAGCAAAGCTTTAGCAATCTGTAAACTGTTGACAGAAAACCAGAAATCAGCAGCGCCTTTCCTACATAAACTTTTAATTAATTAGGCCCCAAGTTTTGCATCTTACTCGTTCTCTGATGTTTGGCTTCTTCCCATATAATCATCATTGACATCGACACCCTTGGCCGACCCCTAATTGGGATGAGGTCTTGATGATGATATCGACACACTTGATCTTAGCACTTTTATCTGTTACTGTACAATCTTCTATAGCAACCATCAACATCCAAATAAGACAAGGTAAAGCAATCAGAATTCTTACTCTTGAACCCAAATCTCACCTTCTTCTTTGTTGTCAATCACACGTTATGGGTTGTTGACTCTTACCAATCCTGTACTTACTGCAATTGATAGAAACCAAATTTGGTAAATTAATATTGTCTTTTAAAGTGTTTGAGCTATGATAGATGACCAGATTTTTCTGAAATGGAGGAAACTTGCAAATGACTTTTTAGATGGTATAAAGTAAGTCCAGGAAATCCCAATACTCTCATTACAGACTTAGGCATTGCCTCTGTCATTCAAAGAAATAAGAAATTTTAAGTAAAAGATAGCCATGGAAGATAAGCAGATTATACAGAGGACCGTGTTAGAATATGAAATATTACTCTCTGCACCTCCTAGTCGAGAAACTGCATCAATAAACCGTTGATGACGTTCTGGAGTCCATTTTAACCTGGGCTTAGCATCAGCAGAAAGAACTAATCCCGTATCTCTTTGTCCATGAATCAAAGAAAACATATTCTCTACCTGATCATTCTTCATATTCTGCAGACTCATCTGGGTCAGCTGAAAAGATTAAACCACTGTCACTTGGATGTATTGAGTTTTCATTTCTTTTCTAATGTTCTGGGTGAGCAGTAATTATATATAATAAAAGAAAGCCATACATAATAACCACTAACATAGAGAATATGACAAGAAGTTGTACAAGAACACCTACAAATCAAACATGGTCTTCTGGAAACTTCTCCACAGAAGAAACATACTAATGGAATCAGCAGGACACAGAGAGACAGTTGAAAGAACAAAATAGAAAGATTTTTCTCTCTCCACATCTACACCTTTGCAACAAAATTACTTCTGAGCTGAACCAAGTGACAGGAACTGCTCTCAGTGCCACATTTAGTACAACAAGAAAGAAACAACCAAAGCATATTACTTTGTCAAAGATGGATTTTTGTATTTTTGCCAAGATGGACTTCAAGCTTCAATTTGTCAAAGGCCAATATATTACCACTTTGCATATTACTGATTTGGCTTATTTTGATAGGTAACATTTGGGAGTATCCTTCTTCTGACATATTAAGCAATTTAACATGAAGAGTCCATCAAAAACCAATTTGTGAATATAACAAGTAGATCACTAAATTGTCCACACATAAACAAAAGCAACAAGCTATCTGTCCCAAGACATGCAAACTTGTAACCCCTGTTGTTCAGCTTTACTAATAACAATTGTCAGCTGTTGGGGATGGATCTCCCTCACTTGAGCCACTCACAATTCTGGATGACCCGACTCTTTCTCATGAGGAACATAATATCATAAGACCTGGTTTAATATCTTTTTAAAAAGAACTCCTTTTTTCATAGACACATGACTGAGATCCTAGGCAGGAACTAGCAATTGATGTCTACCTGTCATCGTGCAGAGCACCACCTGCTGAAATGCAGTAATCAGAGGGGAGTTTAAAAGGTTCAGTGGCAGAAGAGGCTTAGTAGTACATTCAAATTACACAAAAGAACCAAAATAATGTGAATCCAAGCATATTTAGTTCTTCATGAGGATGCCTAGAATATCTGTATTGACAATTTGACACAAGTTCAGCAGTTAATAAAGTTTTAAAATGCTAACCTTAATGCTGTTTGAACTGTATGTTTGTAAAGGGTCTGCAGTCATGGGGTTAAACCCTGTAATCTCTTTGTTTTTTAAAGGTGATCTTGCAAATCAAATCAGTTTATCTCCTCCAGGCCATGTTACCCAAGTACGCCATATGTTTGACCTATTTTATCTATTTTACTGGATCATACACTAAATTATGAACTTAGCGAGTCATATGTTTGACCTATTTTACCTATTTCAATGGATCCTATATCAAATTATGGATTTGTATAACACAGGCAAAACACATTAAGCTTCAGCTTTAACTCGAAAACGATAAATGAAAAAGAATACAAGTCAAATATTAATAATTTCCTCCAAGCCATATTACCCATGCGTGTCATATGTTTGACCTATTTTATCTATTTCACTGGATCCTATACCAAATTATGGACTTGGCGAGTCATATGTTTGATCTATTTTATCTATTTCACTGGATCCTATATCAGATTATGGACTTGCATAACACAGAAAACACATTAAGCTTCAGCTTTAACTTGAAAAAGGTAAGGGAAAAGTATGCAAGATTACCCAGCTGGAGAAGCAGAGAGTTTGCCCAAGGGCATTTGCACCATTTTCAGCATCAATCGGAATGATACTGGAGACATGAAGGAAAGAGAGAACAGTAGAAGTAAGAAAATTAAAACAAGTCTCTTTCACAAAACTAAAGCATAAAAATCCATGATGAACTAGAACAATATGGGGGAAGGAGAAGAAAAACTTAAAAAGAAAGAAAGAAACACTAAGTACTGTAGGCATATACACCTATGCTCATTAATATTGGAAATATTACTAACATGATGCATGAGCTATGTTTCCTGGTTTGTATTTTAGTAATTCATGATGATCATTAGCACTATGGTGAGGAAAGTACACTGCTAGAACACAGTGAAGTGAGAGTCATAAATGAACTGCAATGTCCGATTGTCAACCATAAGCTCCAAAAAATAGTTGGATGAAACAAATGCACGCCCTTAGAAAGAACTCGGTGAATATGACTCCTATATTAGCTCTTCTTTGTTGTCAAGTTCTACAACTAGCTGAGCATGGACAGATATTTTCTACCAATATACAGTGCTAAATCTAATAGTCTGGTGTAATTTTCTATTTGAATGTCGCACTTCAAGCCCAACCATCATTAACAATTGACAATTATCACTTACAATAGATGCCCAAGTATCAGTTTTAACAGATTCCTCAAACCATCATTAACAATTACCACTTTTAATAGATGCCCTAACCATCAATAACAATTATCACTTTTAACAGATGCCTCAACCATCATTAACAATTAGCACTTTTAACAGATGCCTCAACCATCATTAACAATTATCGCTTTTAATAGATGCCTGCATCCAACTTATTCTAGTTGCTTTCTGCCCTTCTTTTAAAAGAAAAGAACATATTTTAATCGCGTCCAAATTCCAAAAGAATGCCTGCTCTTTTTCTGCAACCTTTGGTATAATAGGTAACTTGAATCAGGAGGAAAGAAAAGCAGCAATGAATTAACTAGCATGCATACCCTATTCAAAGTATTTTCGGACCACCAACAACATCACAACCTTCATAACAAACTTCTTCTTTCCTGCAAAACAATTATTTCATCTGTGGAAAACTACAATCCAAAAAAGAAATGAAAACAATAGATTGAGAAAAAGAATATTAATATTGATAAGCAGTTTGAATTGGTAAGAATTACACAACACCCGATATTTGCAGAACCCATTTGAGGATGCAACAAAGAAGAGAGAAAAAGGGGGCTAGAGAGAATAGAGGAGGAAGAGAGGAGAGGGTGTTGTAGGGAGAATGAAGAGAGAAACCGGTGTCTCTGCGAGGGTGAATTAGAGGGAGAACAAGATGTGCGATAGGGATGGAAAGAGAGGGAGATGATGCCTATTTCTCTCTCTAAAAAACTATGGTTTTGATTTGATTTTCTCTCTTTACAAAGGAACGTATTTTATACTGGAAACAGGATTTGGCATATATGAAATAACATAAAACATATCAAGCATGATAAAGTTAAATAGACTTGATATCTCACATATGCCGAATATATTGCAGTTAAATAAACTTGATATCTCACATATATAGAAGATGTCTCACTGAAATGAACTTGATATCTCACATATGCTAAACATATCACAATTAAATAAGCTGCATTTCTGAGATATGCCATGATATCTCAGAAGTGCTAACCAAATGTTGTTAAATAAACCCCCCTAAGATCTTAAGTTATAGATTTGAATTTTATGGAAATGAGAACTAATCCTAAAAGCCTTGGAATTAGGTGCCTAGTAGAGTGAGGTGCAGTCAAATTTGTCGTTAGGGAGGACTGCAAAAGCTTGGGAAAAAGGAAAATCTTCACAAGAGGTAGGTGATTTGACACTTATGGTTTCAATTGAATTTTAAACTAAAATAGTGTCATTGATGTTATTTCCGAGTTTTGTATGTATTTTTGTGAGAATGGTTGTGCACACAAGTTTAGTATACATGATTCTTTTATGACACTGGTATCTCATTATACTTCAAAGACAATTGAGCATAAGGTATTCTTGCAACAAGTATGAAAACTCATCTCATAATGTATATGTTCTTTTGAAAATCCTATCATTAATATCTCTTATGTTCAATTATTACTTGGAATGAAAAAGACAATTTCATTTATGCATGACTTTCATGATTTGAGACAGATTTACCTAAATGGCATGATTTAGTATATGCTAAACTTTGCAAAATACTATGATGTTTGGGTTTTGGAACACATGTATATGTTTATATCTGTTCAGGCTAATAGGCCTAATGGATGTTATGCTAGAAGGTTGTACGGGTTAGCCTCCTGGCCTCTAACACCAAAGGCTGTAGGTATTCATGCCCAAAGAGGCATCTATTTTTCTCGACTGTTGTGGTAGGAACAACCATTGGAGGCGGTCATGGCACCTTTTCGAGACTATTCGTAGTCCCCGTGGAAGCTGTTGTGGCTATTCTTTAGATATTGGAGAAACGATTTAGTGATTTGGTCATGAGCATAGTAGTCTATGCGATTTCTATTTTGTGACCCCACATAGAGTTGAGATTGTGAAGGTCTTTAGACGAGTACTCGTGACCAAATTGGCTAATATATGGCTAAGTTGCCTATCTGCATGATGTTTGCAGAAGGATTGGGAATTGTCGATAGAAGATTTGACTGATTACTACTTTTAAGTAATTTTCAAATTATTATGTTATGGATTTATTTGATGATTCCTTTGCTTGAATATAAATACATGTAGATATTTAAATATTTAGCTGAATGTTGATGATGCATTGCATGAGACAGCTTAGGCAAGATTGCCGTATGTTTTCTATGACATGAAAAACTTGTTCTCAAAGCATGTATGCTCTATGCTGTGTTTTTTACTTTCGTAATGTTAGATTTCCTACTAGGTATGTTAAATATTCAACCTACTATTTTTTTTTTACAGATCACTTCAAGCACGATAAGAAGTAGCGCTAGAAAGTCTTAGTATTCCCATTTGAATAAGAGAGGTGAGTGGTTTGATATAGTTACTTTAGAATTAGTAGTAATTTGCTTTGATATGTAATGTAATTGGCTTAAACGGCTTATTCTCATAATTTGGAATGTGATTGGCAATCTTGGGATTGGATGACATTAATTCATTGTTTATTTTCTTAAACTATCAAATGAATATTTATTAGGTACTTCGCAATGATATGCGTTAAATGTCTAATGTCCGAAAAACAGAGGGGACTGCCAGATTTTTGGTAGAAGTGTAGCGCTCATTTTATCGATAATCCTTTTGGGAAAAGAAAATAACACTCGGGGTTTTTAAGAATGAGTTTTAAAACGATAAGGTTCTTCCGCCGTCATTTGATTTTTCAAAAATGATTTTAATAGAGATCGATCTTGTATCATAATTGTCTTTTGCATTTAAATAGTACTAAAAAAACCTGGGTCGTTACACCAGCACATGTTTCAGGGAGTCTATTCGTCTTAGTATTGATGTGATAGCTATAGACTTGATTGTGTCTTGTCTGCTGCACAAAGGGTCTATTATTTTGCGATTCATATGTATAAAGCACGATAGTTTCATATGTATAAAGCATGATAGTATAGATGCATGGCACCTTGGGATTTGAGGTCTATAATGAGTACTCATGACCAATGGCAAATAGCCATATTTCATCTATTGGTTTTGATGATAATTCATTTCATGATTTAAATTAAGTCCAAATTATGAAGAGATGAATAAACAGACCCATATAAAATAGATGCTATAAATATTCTGAAATAGGCTATACTAAAAGGGCAGCGCGAGTGCATGAAGCTCTTGCGTATGGAGGTCCGGAGAAGGGGTGGACCACAAGGGTCAATAGTATGCAGCCTTACCTTGTATTTTGCAAGAGGCTATTTTCGCTAAAAAAAATTGCATTTCTCATACCAATCCATAGGATAGTTCAAATTTTTATGGACATTTTTCAGATAAAAGAAAGCCAGGTCATTTTTTTTAGCATCCCAAAGAAATTACCATTGAACTCCTTGGATCATCTGTTAATGGCTCAATCAATTGCTTCGAATTTGAAAAAAGGGTAGTAAACCCCCCAATTTTTGTGCTTGAACTATGACATGGGGTGACTCGATAAAGCATAAATAAGATTTCTACAGCTCGTGTTGTAAGGTATTGGATTAAGTCCCGCAACGAATGTAACCATGGTGTTTAGTTGCCACCATTTTGGAAACTGAAATTGACTGCTGGTGATAAGTCGGTGCAGCTACAACAGGATTTGGAAAAGGAATGATTGTGATTTTGAACTTATTCTTTCCATGACTCCTTTTAATTGAGATAGGAGATAAAAATGTATGAAATGGGAATCAATTTGATTCCATTAGGGCTAAGTTTAGGTAAGGTAGGAAACAGAAAAAGGTGGCCCCTTCTTAATGAGCATTATCAATAAAGGTTCATTCTTTTATACTTTAGGTTTCATATGTATATACTTTAGTATATAAACCCAAAAAGATTGATATTTTTTGTTTTGCCAATTGATATGTGTCCATAAATAGTTGAACTTCAATTTCTTGATTGTATCGTCAATTTTTAGAAACTTATGAGGTTTTCCACCAAGCCCTGATCAATGAACCTACCAAACCCTTCAAATTGTATCTAACTAAATCCAGGTATTGTAGACATTCCCTCATTTCCATCCCACAACATCTTGAGTTTCCCTTTTATCAAAAAAATCCCATTATCGGCTTACTCTTCGCTGAACTATATCTAACCAAGTGGATCAATCTAGTAATGATGGAATTTCTATTTTGTTTTGTTTACTGAATCACATGAAATTTTATCCAACTCTATAAATGTATGGGGGGAATGACTGATTTGAAGATGAGGAATTAGTGGATCCACCTGCTTCCTTCCTTCCCATCTTTAGTGGAAACGTTGAACAAACGAAGTATTTCACAATTGAGATAAGATTCCGGGCTTGATACTAAAATTGAAATAATAATAATAAAGAAGAAATGAAATTAGTCTATTCCTATTTAGAAAATAAATAAGTAAATAAATCAAAAAGTGGGGCGAAATGATAAAATAAAGAATTCTATTTAATGTTAGTCCTATCTATAAGAGGAGAGCATGTGAAAAATGTAACTGATTCTTTTGTTTCCTTGGGTCATTAGCCATTTGCTGGGAGTTTCGGGCTTAGTAACGATATTTTAGCAACAAATCCTGTAAACATAAAAAGAAAAATTGCTTTAGGAAAAAAACCAGTGATTTGTAGGAACATACATCAATTTCAGACTAATATAGAACAAAAGTATGATCTTTGATAATTAATCAAATAAGAATAATGGAAATGTACACGCGGTAGAAAAATTACATCAATCTATTGAGGTATGGTATGCTACAAGTGAATATTTGAGACAAGAAATGCATCCTAATTTTGTCTATTAATTTTTTATGATGATTCATTATTCAATTTGAATGAGTATCTTTCGATTCTTAGGACCAGTTGTTCAATCTGATGAACTTTGTTCTTTAGGTCTTCGGTAAGCCGTAAGGCTTCCGCCTCAATCAGCTTGGGTTGTTGAGCTATCTCCTCTACCAAGACTCGGACGTCAGCTTTGGCCAAAGGCCTGTGCTTTGTGATTTCTTTGGTCAAATTCTTCAATCCTGAAGAAAGTTCCGTAACTTTCTTCTCCAAACCAGTGACTCTTTCAGACAACTCCTTGAAGTTGCGAAGGTTTACTCTAGAGGACAAACTTACTCTGTCGTAAATAACAGCTAGGTTATGAGCAAGATCTCGGTTATGAATCTTATCAGACTGGGCTAGGTCAAGGTAAGCTAGATCGGCTGTTCTGGAATGATCATACCATTCCTGGATAACTTGCTCCCACCTTGCAGACATATACTTAAATTAACTAGTTACGTTTTGCAAACATCTAAGCCTTTCGTATTCCTTACTGGTCAGATAAATCCGGATCATACAGGGGTTATCCTCAACCTACTACACTCCTTGGTTCAGTCTTTTGGCATATCCTGTCCTATTTCCAGCAAACACTGTTTTGGGGTTCCACTATTCGGCAAAGATGATCCCAAAAATAAACCAATATAATCTAAGTAAAACTGCAAGCATGAGTCAAGAAAACCAGAAAAACCATCGGTAGCAGAAGGAGAAGCGGACAGCGATGCAATCTATAGCATCAGCGAGGGCGATGAACCAGCCAGCAACATCCTAACGGCCAGTATAGCTCACCGTGTGCTAGTTTTGCAGGAACTACAGGAGCACCACTTGGCCCAGATGACGTTCTTTCTAGGCCCAGAAGATTGCGGCTATCGCGTCAGGCCCAGAGTAACCTACGTGCAGTACCACTGTAAGCACGAATGGATACTCAACGACTTCATAGAAGACGCAGCCCATGAAAAGTGCACGTGCCGTAAGATCCAGACAATGAAGCGAGCCCGCATCCATTGTCCGAAATGCAAGAGTACAGCCTGTAACCTCTGTGGCCCATTCTTCTACCAAAAGGAAGTCCCGGTTCAACGGAAAAGACAACCTATGACGTTCAAACTATTGCGCGGGAGCAGCAATACTACATCCAGTTCCTTGAAGGGGAAATTGAGCGTCTGAGAAGAGAGGTTGAATACTACAAGAGCTACAAGGTTAAGTACGAGCAGTTCAAACTTCACCTAGAGTTAAAAAAGGATTTCTTCGAGTTAGGGAAGGACTCAGAAGAATTTGAAGAGATCTCACTAGCAGATCTTCCCACTGACAGAAAAGGCAAAGGAATTGCCATCTCAGATGCAGATAAGGATTACGCTGCTAATGCCTTACTTGGGGAAAGAACAATGAGGATTGTCAAAGCATCTGAACAGCCTACTGATAAGGTCGTTGACAACGGGAGACCAGTCAAGAACATGCTATACAACCTTCGGGTGAAACTTGAAATTCCCGGTCTCTCAGCTTTTACAGTCAAGGCTATATTGGACACAGGAGCCTCAACTTACTGTATCGATCAGGATACAATATCGGCAGCAGTAATAGAAGACAACACCTTCGTTGTCCAATTCAATGGCATCAATTCCAGGCAGACAGCCAACAAGAAGCTGAAAAGCGGGAAGATGTATATCGGGGAGAACCAGTTCAGAATCCCCTATACATACAGCTTTCCAATGACGCTAGGCGATGGGATTCAAATGATCCTCGGATGTAACTTTATCCGAGCCATGCAAGGTGGCGTGCGAATAGAAGGATCCACTGTTACCTTCTATAAGAACCTCACCACAGTTCAAACCTCACTTATCGCATCAGCTCAACAGCAGTACGCAGAAGAAAGTCAAGAAGAAACAGTTGAAGGACCGGATTACTTGGAACGGTGCTTCATCGAGCAACCAGTCGTGGATGAAGTCCTCATCCATGATTATCTTAACCCTCTTCTGACGGATTTGAAGAAAGCTGGGTTTATAGGAGATAAACCAATGCAGCACTGGGCACGAAATAAGATCACGTGTAAACTGGATCTCATTAACCCTGACTTCAATGTGCAGGATAAGCCACTGAAGCACATCACGCCAGCAATGAAGACAGCCTTCCAGCAACATGTGGACGCCCTGCTAAAACTGAAGGTCATCAGACCTAGCCAGAGTAGACACAGAACAGCTGCCATGATTGTAAAATCAGGGACAACTGTTAACCCAAAAACAGGTGAAGAAGAAAAGGGAAAAGAAAGGATGGTGTTTAACTATAAACGCCTCAACGACAACACAAGGATCAGTACAGCCTTCCAGGGATCAATACCTTGGTACAAAGGATCGGATACAGTGAGGTATACTCCAAGTTTGATCTCAAGTCTGGTTTTCACCAGGTAGCAATGCACCCGGATTCTATCGAATGGACAGCATTTCTAACTCCTACCGGTCTATACGAATGGCTTGTTATGCCATTTGGATTGAAAAATGCACCGGCGGTATTTCAGAGAAAGATGGATCAGTGCTTCCAAGGCATGGAGGATTTCTTGATTGCCTACATAGATGATATCCTCATCTTCTCCGAGAATCATCAGGATCATCTAAGGCATCTAGAGCTCTTCCTACAGCGGTGCAAGGAACATGGTATCGTGCTAAGCCCCACAAAAATGAAGTTAAGTATTCCAGAGGTGAACTTCCTCGGAGCAGTTATCGGGAAGAGGCAGTTGCGACTGCAACCGCACATTGTTACCAAACTGCTAGCATGCAAAGAAGGATCCCTAACCACCACTCATGACCTTCGATCATGGTTAGGATTACTCAATTATGCAAGGCAGTACATCCCTGACCTAGGAAAGAGGTTGGGACCACTTTATGCAAAGACATCACCAAATGGTGATAAACGGTTTAATGAGCAGGACTGGAAGATAGTCAGAGAAATCAAGGAAACGGTTAAGAACCTGCCTACCCTATCTCTACCGGCAAAAGACTGTTATATCATCCTGGAAACGGATGGTTGCATGGACGGTTGGGGAGGCATATGCAAATGGAAGAAGGCCAAATATGACCCAGTCAGCTCAGAGATGGTTTGTGCCTACGCAAGCGGCAAATTCAATCCACCTAAGTCCACCATTGACGCAGAATTACACGCCGTCATGAATTCTCTTGACGCATTTAAAATTTATTATCTGGATAAAGGGGATTTAATTATTAGGACAGACTGTCAAGCCATAATAAGCTTCTATCAGAAATCCGCAGACAATAAGCCGTCTAGGGTTAGATGGATAGCTTTTACAGATTTTATTACAGGCACCGGTATCCCTGAGCATATTCGAGGAGAAGAAAATGTTTTAGCTGACGAGTTATCTCGTCTGGTTTTCTCAGGAATCTTGCACAAAGACGACACGATGAGCTTTCACGAAGAAGCATACGCTCTCCGAGTGCGACTCGTGACGGCAAAGGATTCGAGCTCCATCACCACCACCACCAGGGAGAATCCTCCCACCAAACAGAAACCCGGAGCTCATCCCCATCTCCAATTCCACCATGGATTGGGCAGATGAGTACTACGCTTGGCAGGCTCAACGCCTTGATGAACTTGAAGCTGGGACGATCGAGGTTTCAACCACCGATCATCACATCCGGAGTCTTATGCACCAGACTAAACTTGCGGCCATCCACGAGGTCAGAATTAAGACTCGAGTCCTCCGCATTCTCATCCGGAAGAATGCTGTATCTGACCGTCACACTGAAAGATACCACGATAACCGGATCGAGAGCCGTGATACGATTGAGGATCAGATGCTCACCTGCGAGAACCTCCTGGACCACATGGATGAACTTTACCGCAGCATCCGGGTCTACGCCATACGGGTCGCGGAAGCCTACATGGAGGGCCCGGCACGGGGAATACGTTGGTGGACGGCCGCACTACCCGACATGAGGCATCTACTTTCGGTGCCAGCCCATGCCCCGCCTGACCCTTTGTCAAGAATCTACTTTTGCTTTCCAATAATTGTACCCTGACGCACTGTTGCGCCAGCTTTTGCTTTTGCTTTTGTACTGGTACCACGCGGAGACCGCTGGACCTTTGCTTTTGCTTTGTTTGCTTTTGACGTGTGTGGACGAGAAGAGCCTGCTCCTTCTATATAAGGAAGCCTTCTGTCAGTTGTAAACACATCCAATATCCCTCCAGACATCCATCCATCTATCCCAGAGCTCAGTTCTTATTCCTGAGTTCTACTTTCAGTAAAGCTTTCGCAGTTTGCTTGTCTTCCGCATTTGTTATAAGGTAGCACACTCTTCTTTCTTATGTGTATGCCTCTTACAGTTTCATGATTTACTGTTTTATGGTATATGCGTGAGAAATAGTTTACCTGGGTACCCCCCCTTTATGGTATCAGAACAGGATTTTCGAAAAATCATGAATATGTCAGGCGGGGCATGGGCTGGCACCGAAAGTAGATGCTTCATGTCGGGTAGTGCGCTGTCCAACAGATTCCTGTGCTGGGCCCTCCATAGGCTTCCGCGAGTCGGATGGCGTGGGCGGATCTTTGCGGTAAAGTTCATCCATGTGGTCCAGGAGGTTCTCGCAGGTGAGCATCTGATCCTCAATCGTATCACGGCACTCGATGCGGTTATCGTGGTATCTTTCAGTGTGACGGTCAGATACAGCATTCTTCCGGATGAGAATGCGGAGGAGGACTCGAGTCTTAATTCTGACCTCGTGGATGGCCGCAAGTTCAGTCTGGTGCATAAGACTCCGGATGTGATGATCGGTGGTTGAAACCTCGATCGTCCTAGCTTCAAGTTCATCAAGGCGTTGAGCCTGCCAAGCGTAGTACTCATCTGCCCAATCCATGGTGGAATTGGAGATGGGGATGAGCTCTGGGTTTCTGTTTGGTGGGAGGATTCTCCCTGGTGGTGGTGGTGATGGAGCTCGAACTCTTGCCTCGCTCGCTGAGCTGCTCGGAGAGCGTATGCTTCTTCGTGAAAGCTCATCGTGTCGTCTTTGTGCAAGATTCCTGAGAAAACCAGACGAGATAACTCGTCAGCTAAAACATTTTCTTCTCCTCGAATATGCTCAGGGATACCGGTGCCTGTAATAAAATCTGTAAAAGCTATCCATCTAACCCTAGACGGCTTATTGTCTGCGGATTTCTGATAGAAGCTTATTATGGCTTGACAGTCTGTCCTAATAATTAAATCCCCTTTATCCAGATAATAAATTTTAAATGCGTCAAGAGAATTCATGACGGCGTGTAATTCTGCGTCAATGGTGGACTTAGGTGGATTGAATTTGCCGCTTGCGTAGGCACAAACCATCTCTGAGCTGACTGGGTCATATTTGGCCTTCTTCCATTTGCATATGCCTCCCCAACCGTCCATGCAACCATCCGTTTCCAGGATGATATACTTGATCTTTTCTTAGGTAGAGATAGGGTAGGCAGGTTCTTAACCGTTTCCTTGATTTCTCTGACTATCTTCCAGTCCTGCTCATTAAACCGTTTATCACCATTTGGTGATGTCTTTGCATAAAGTGGTCCCAACCTCTTTCCTAGGTCAGGGATGTACTGCCTTGCATAATTGAGTAATCCTAACCATGATCGAAGGTCATGAGTGGTGGTTAGGGATCCTTCTTTGCATGCTAGCAGTTTGGTAACAATGTGCGGTTGCAGTCGCAATTGCCTCTTCCCGATAACTGCTCCGAGGAAGTTCACCTCTGGAATACTTAACTTCATTTTTGTGGGGCTTAGCACGATACCATGTTCCTTGCACCGCTGTAGGAAGAGCTCTAGATGCCTTAGATGATCCTGATGATTCTCGGAGAAGATGAGGATATCATCTATGTAGGCAATCAAGAAATCCTCCATGCCTTGGAAGCACTGATCCATCTTTCTCTGAAATACCGCCGGTGCATTTTTCAATCCAAATGGCATAACAAGCCATTCGTATAGACCGGTAGGAGTTAGGAATGCTGTCCATTCGATAGAATCTGGGTGCATTGCTACCTGGTGAAAACCAGACTTGAGATCAAACTTGGAGTATACCTCACTGTATCCGATCCTTTGTACCAAGGTATTGATCCCTGGAAGGCTGTACTGATCCTTGTGTTGTCGTTGAGGCGTTTATAGTTAAACACCATCCTTTCTTTTCCCTTTTCTTCTTCACCTGTTTTTGGGTTAACAGTTGTCCCTGATTTTACAATCATGGCAGCATTACGTGTCTACTGCAGCTAGGTCGATGACGCTTCGGTTTTGCTTCGGGGCGTCCACATGTTCTTTGGGAAAGAATTTGTCTTCATTGCTGGCGTGATGTGCTTCAGTGGCTTATCCTGCACATTGAAGTCAGGGTTGATGAGATCCAGTTTACACGTGATCTTGTTTCGTGCCCAGTGCTGCATTGGTTTATCTCCTATAAACCCAGCTTTCTTCAAATCCGTCAGAAGAGGGTTAAGATAATCATGGATGAGGACTTCATCCACGACTGGTTGCTCGATGAAGCACCGTTCCAAGTAATCCGGTCCTTCAACTGTTTCTTCTTGACTTTCTTCTGCAACGTCTTCTTTGTTGGTGATGTGATAAGTGAGGTTTGAACTGTGGTGAGGTTCTTATAGAAGGTAACAGTGGATCCTTCTATTCGCACGCCACCTTGCATGGCTCGGATAAAGTTACATCCGAGGATCATTTGAATCCCATCGCCTAGCGTCATTGGAAAATTTGTATGTATGGGGATTAAGCCGGTTCTCCCGATATACGTCTTCAGCTTTTCGACTTCTTGTTGGTATGCACGGAATTGATGCCATTGAATTGGACAACGAAGGTGTTGTCTTCTATTACTGCTGCCGATATTGTATCCTGATCGATACAGCAAGTTGAGGCTCCTGTGTCCAATATAGCCTTGACTGTAAAAGCTGAGAGACCAGGAATTTCAAGTTTCACCCGAAGGTTGTATAGCATGTTCTTGACTGGTCTCCCGTTGTCAACGACCTTATCAGTAGGCTGTTCAGATGCTTTGGCAATCCTCATTGTTCTTTCCCCAAGTAAGGCATTAGCAGCGTAATCCTTATCTGCATCTGAGATGGCAATTCCTTTGCCTTTTCTGTCAGTGGGAAGATCTGCTAGTGAGATCTCTTCAAATTCTTCTGAGTCCTTCCCTAACTCGAAGAAATCCTTTTTTAACTCTAGGTGAAGTTTGAACTGCTCGTACTTAACCTTGTAGCTCTTGTAGTATTCAACCTCTCTTCTCAGACGCTCAATTTCCCCTTCAAGGAACTGGATGTAGTATTGCTGCTCCCGCGCAATAGTTTGAACGTCATAGGTTGTCTTTTCTGCTGGTTGAACCGGGACTTCCTTTTGGTAGAAGAATGGGCCACAGAGGTTACAGGCTGTACTCTTGCATTTCGGACAATGGATGCGGGCTCGCTTCATTGTCTGGATCTTACAGCACGTGCACTTTTCATGGGCCGCGTCTTCTATGAAGTCGTTGAGTATCCATTCGTGCTTACAGTGGTACTACACGTAGGTTACTCTGGGCCTGACGCGATAGCCGCAATCTTCTGGGCCTAGAAAGAACGTCATCTGGGCCAAGTGGTGCTCCTGTAGGTGATCATGACGTGAGTTGTGGTGACTAATATTTTGTAATATATCTTGTAAATGTTATTATTATTGTCATTGAAACGGCGTACGTGGATATTAAAACTGATAAATTAAATTGATTTGGCATGACATTGACTAGTAAAGCATACTGATATTTCAGAGTTTATTATACTGCTCCTTATGCATTATATTTTACAAAATTGCATAACATGTGATTGTGAATTCTTGAATTTAAAACTGTATAAGCTTTTATATTTCGATGATGAAATTACATACAGAAGCACAATATTACTAAGACATTGTAATTTTTTTATAATGCCTCAAATTTGAAGAAATAAGATAGAGGAGAAAACTATGCTAGAGATCTCAAGAGAAGGACATAGAAGGTATTTTAAGCAGGTTTACAATATAGTTTATAATTTTGTGAATTGATGTAACACTTTGACTTAATATGACTTTTGCTTTATGAACATGTGGATATGTAAATAGAAATTATGGTGGTGTGGTTATGACTGGATTGATCTTGGTCTTGAACTCATCATTTAGTTAAGTTAAAACAATTTTTTTATACACGTTAGATATTGTATGTTTATGTGGATGAAGGGGAGCCTTGGTGCAACGGTAAAAGTTGTCATCGTGTGACCTTGAGGTCACAGATTCAACCTTCCTTATGTCCGTATATTTCTCTATCAATTGTCTAAGCAGGAAAATATAATTCCATGGTAGACCTCCCAGGCATGCAAGCAAACTGGTTCTATCATACACTTGTCTCATGTCATAGTCTCTTCTCAATCACTCTTTTAAAAAATTTCATGGTGTGGCTCATAAGTTTGATCCTCCCATAATTATTGCAACTCTGTGTGTCTCCTTTATTCTTATAAATTGGTACAATAGAACGCTTCATCCATTCATCAGGCATTTCCTTCGATTTTACAATCTCGGTAAGCAATTAAAAGCTAGGTTATCTGATGTTTGAGAAATTTGGAAGCATATTCTATCTATGTCAAGGGCAATATTGTAAATAATTTGGATCTTCACAGATTTGGGCAAAATTGGAATTATGGTTGCCCATGCCATATACTAAGTAGCTAATGAAGAAAAACTTGTGGCAAATATATCATGGGTGTCTATATATATATATATATATATATGATTTTCCCTATGAGCCCCTAACTAAATGGTTGAATGGCTATGCTTCAAGCGGGCCTAAATTTTTAAAGATCCAAACTGTATCCTTGGCATAGATGGGCAACGCTTAGCATTTCTCATATATTAGATGATTCTATCTACACCTTTGCTATCCATTTCACAACTCAAAAAAAAGAGCAATTGTGATCATCTAATGGATGAGAATTTCTAAACATGGCCCCCCAAACATTTGAGCACTCTTCTACATTGAACTTGCCGACAGCTCCTTGGTCTGATATCTTCTTAGTGTAATTAAGGTACTCTCTTTCTCTCTCTCAATTATATGATGCAATCACTCTAATCATAGTTGCGTCATAGGTATACAAAAAAGTGGGCAGTGGGCTCACTTTATGAATTTCTTTCCATGATCTAAACTATTAATTATATTTGCCTCGTCTAGGATGGGCCTGAGTACAAAATCTCAGATGTATTCAGCATACATAAGCCTTTTATTTCAGGTTATCTTGAAGACAAAAAATAAACGGTATAACATAAGAAAAGGGCAGCCCCGGTGCACGAAGCTCCTGCCTATGCGGGGTCTGGGGAAGGGGCGCTAAAGTACACAGCCTTACCTTGCATTTTGCAAGAGGCTGTTTCCATGCCTTGAACCCAGTATAACATAAGAAAGACCTAAAATAGAGGACACTGTCTTTTTTTCTTTTTTTTTTCCTTTTGACTTTTAAAAAATAAAGGCTTAGATGCATCAAATGCATGTAAAATTTTAAGGCCATATCAGATGAGAGTGGCTAATTGGACGAACAATTTGAATCTTGGAAAGAAATGTACAAAAATGGGCCTGCCATCTACTTTCTTGTACGCCTATGATGTAACCGTGACGAGACCATATGTATCATATAATTTGTCTGCACCCTCTAACCTGGAAGCTAGAAGTCAACCTCAAATCCCACTGGTTCTTCTCTTTCTAGTTTCCCATTTTCATTTAGGGTTTCTGTTGCAAACTCTCTCTCAATCAATACATTCGGGGAGACCATAGATTTTGGAAAATTTCAGTAGTTTATCACAATTCTGATAATTTAATTGGAATTTTGGTTGCAGTTGAAGAGAAATTGAGGAAGGGAAATATGAAGAAATATGGCTTGCAGCTTAGGGTTCCTCCATCGCAGCAGAAGCAGCAGAACACCACACGGCCTCCACTTGCTCCTCCACCTGGCTTTCAGGATGATGATGAAGATGACATAGAGAAAGAAATTGCTCGGCAGGCTTCCAAGAAGAGAGCCCTTAAGGAAGTAAGTGTCCTCCTTCTCTCTCTCTCTCTCTATTTCTCTCACTGCAGATTTACTTGTGCCAGGGCAGCTTACTCATGTTTTGTTCCAGATTGAAGATCAGCACAACAAAGCAATGGAAGAGGATCCCTCAGTTTTTGATTATGATGGCGTCTATGATGAAATGAAAGAGAAAATTGCCCGTCCAATTGCCCAGGATCGCCAAGAGAGAAAGGTCTGCCACCATCTTCTTTGAATTAGGATCTTTCTCCTTGAAATTATTTTGCTAAGATTCTGAATTCATTAGCTGAAATGTTGTAACCAGTTCATTGTCATTAGGACTGGAAACACCCATGTAGAGTCTAGGGGTTCCAACGACTGCTAGAAAGATTGTGAAAAATTAATTGTTGATGGTGGACGACTGAATTTCAATGAGAGTATAACTCGATGCTTTTATACGTCTTATGATATGGCTCCTCTTAATCTGGGATTTAATTGTTTTATTCCTAGGCATCTAGGTTTCTGATTTGTTGTTGATCTTTCTGGTTGATAGAGGGCCTTACTTTTCATTGGATCCATCATTTAAATGTCTTTCTCTTTGCAATTTCTTGTTGTCTCTGTGAGGTGATCACTCTCTCTATGTGGATATTTCTCTCTTGTTACATAGAGTGATTGGGTAATCATTATCACTGAGACTTCTAGATAATGTTCTTGTATTGATATCAGCATCTGTGTTTTGTCAGAAGAAACCAAGGTCAAAAGCAATACCTTGATCGAGCAAATTATTGGAGAAAGCAAAATCACCTACTAAAGAAATACAGCTATGAGTTTGCTGTGTGTGCATATATAGGGAAATGATATTCCTGTTACTTTGTTTTACCTTTATCCTTGCCCATTGGGTGTTTCTTTGTGAATTCACGGGTTACTTCTTCTTTAGGTTTGAACATGGCCGTAAGTTTACAACCTGTAAATTCTCAAAAACCAACTCAACAGGCAGGGATAAAGTCAAACAAACGGTTGGGAATATCATTTCCCATATATATATATATATATTTGATCGGATTAGCTTTGGAATCTAGACATATGATAAGATTAAATGACTGTGTGATGCAGGAGGATCTCATCCGATCCTCAAACTGATGAAAGACTATAAGGAGAGTGCTATTTCTGGTTTCCAAACATCTATATTATCATAGTAACTCTATTGTCTAAGCACTAAATTATGACAGGATTTAAGGTTATTGCCTAAATCTCTGATAAATTGGATTTCTAATGTGTTATCAATACCTGTCTCACTTCAATAATATCAAGTTTGTAAGTAATAACCTTCATTTTGCTGTAACTGTTGGCTACTAAAAAATTTTGTCCAAATGCTAACCAGAAAACAAAATGATCCAACTATTTACTATTACTAAATTCAACATGATTGTCAACACTTCCATTAGCATTAGGATTAGGGCATTTTAATTGAAGCAATAATACATTTGGAGAAGCCGCCATGATGGTTTGAGTTTTTGTTCTTCTGCATGTTGTCTAGGTTTTGATCTAAGAGAAATTGACAGACTGCTATCAGTCGTGGTTGGAAGTCTCATCTCTGTTGTAATTTTATATCAGTCTAGTGTCAGCTCCATTGAATTGCATTTGAACTTTTAAAGATCAAGAAAGTTATTGTAAGTAGCTGAAGTTTGTAAATATTTGCTTGTTAGGCTACGCCACTGTATTGATTCTCATTGCCCAGCTGGTTTTCCATTGCAGTCAAAATACATAGAGAGGCTGATGGAGAAAGCTAAAGAACGAGAACGCATTCATGATGTAGTTTATGAGAGGAAACTTGCAAAAGAAAGAAGTAAAGATGAACACCTCTATGCGGACAAAGAAAAGTTTGTTACAAGTGCTTACAAAAAGAAACTAGCTGAGCAGGCAAAATGGTTGGAGGAAGAGCGATTACGTGAACTTCGTGAAGAAAAGGATGATGTACGTATTCAAAATTCTCTTTATGATTTTAAATGATGACACTTCTTTCTATATGATCGATGATGCATATGTGTATATATCCCTGTATTTGGGACCTCTCTGGTTCATACAATTCTCTTCTTGTACGAGTCTTTAATTTCTGCTAATGATGTGCCTCATTTCCTTTTTCTTCTTTCTGGCATTTCTAGTGCCTCACCAGTGTTGTGTGAAGTCTTTTGCATTTTAACACTCCAGAACTTTAATGTTTAAAGTACTTGATAGTGGTTGGTTTAACGTGTGTTGATTTAGAAGAAACGTTTCCCACTTGCTTTAGACTTATAGATGCATATCTAGGTTTCACAGTAAGCCTTAAGAGTTTCTCACGGTTTGAAAACCCTGCCAGTCAATGCTTAATTCAACTCGGTCAAAAGGTTCTTTGCTTGAGCTTTGCTTACTGTTCGCATCTCAAACATCTCCATTGCAATTTGGCATCTGCTGACTTCTTCTTCTTCTTTTTAATCTTTTTCCCAAGTGTTTTAATGGATAGCCCTGGGATTTTAAAATCCTCAGTTCACTCCAAGGAGGAAATTGAAGTGACCCGGTTTGTTTTTCTTATTGTTCTCACTTTAAATCATATTCATTCATGGCAACATCTTATTTCTTTCATAAGTAATTTTGATTTGGTCATTCTTGTCTTATAGGTAACGAAGAAGAGTGATCTGAGCGATTTCTACTTCAACCTTTCAAAGAATGTTGCATTTGGTGCGCATTCAGCTGAATCTAAAAAGCCTGCGAAACATGGTCCAATTGTAACTAGTGATAAAACAGAAATAGAAGAAGACATTCCTGCAGCTGATACACCTTTGGACTCTGCTAGTGAGGCCAAAGAGAAAGGCGGCAGTCCAGCAGAGAGTTCCACAAAGTTTCAGCAAGAACTTCTGTCCTCAGACCCAAAGCCAGCTCCGACAACCTCCATACAAGAAAATATTGTCATTGAACCGCCACAAGCTGATCAAACAGCCCAGACCCGTCACAAGAAAAGTGAAGATGCACTCACTGCAGCGAAAGAACGATATTTGGCACGGAAGAGATCAAAGGAGCAGTAGGGTAAAAATACCTTCCCTAGTCCTGCCTTGCCTCCCTCTCTCTCATTTATTTTTCTGGATCACATCATGGATTTTTTACTGTAATTTCCTACTTTCTTTTGATGTTCATAATTCATTCATAAAGATATCTATTTTATTTTACGAGGAACATAAACTGACCCAGCTGGACAAAGCTGAAGGAATGAAGCAGTAGTGGAGCTCTAATCTGGTTGTATACCTTGCATATTTGAAGGTAAACTTCCATTAATTGTTCAAAGTGCATACTGTGATATCTTTAGGATCCAGATCCTGCAATCTTGATCCTGCCAGAATTATTATGCTCTAGAGTCTGCTTCTGATAGCAGTAAAATAACACGCACCGTGCTCTCTCCAGCTTGGATGTCCAACACCACCTTCACTACTGTTTCTTGTATACTAAACCCATCAATGTAGTATATTGTAATCTATTCTCAACTGGTTGGCAAAGTAACACTCTGGAAGCTGTCAGGGAGACCCCGGGCATATTCAAATCCAGGTAGAGGTTATTGTTGTCGTGTTGATTTGGTCCCCAGACCACATGATCGGCACGGCGAAATCTTCTCTTTCATGCTGGGGAGCTATTCTGAATTGATTGTATGGACAAATTGTACAAGTGTGGAGCCGTGGATATTTGGACCAATCACATGAGATGGGCAACTTCTTGTCTGGAATCCCCGTCCAAGGGGAGCCAATGGCGAATCATTTTACGTAGGCCAAACGTTGCATTATAATGTCTGTGTAAGATGATGGAACATTTCAGGAGCAAACATACCATTATCATGACCGTCCTTGATCAGGTTCTTTCTTTAGAGCGTCTTTCGTTATTGGGAGGTTGATGGATGGTCCTTGTTCCGATTTCAATTTGACATGGTGCCGTTCTCAGCAATGTGTCGAGGAATAGGAGGAATCTAAGGACCGTAGCAGTGGTGATTGCTGACTGTATCAGCTCTGACCCATTGGCTGTGTATGCACCAGGTTAGTCATCATGAAGACGGCACTCTTATAACTAATCCAACATAAATGCATCCCTGATCTTTAAATTTGATTGTGGCAAGCTTGGTTAAACATGCTGCATTTTGATGCTTTGCGAACGTTCAGCAGTCTGGTGCTATCCCGAGCAAGCTGGAATGCTGTTTTTTGCATCAGTCTTTTGTAGAAGCATAAATTACAAAGCAAATCACTCAAACACTCTAATTCTAATCTTCGTCAAAGTGTAGGGTAGACTTTGGAGGCGCAACTGCACTAGACACTGTTGGCTTCTTCAGCGTCTTTATTACTATATAGATGAGTGTTTTTGGCACATCTAAAGATTAGTTGCCCAAAATCATTAGCAATTTTTGAGCACTACCGAAATCCAAAGTCTATAGCCGTATTCATTAATGGACAAGAAACCCCCTTTGTTTTTGTCTTATTTTGGTAAAAGAAAAGGTGGAAATCAGCAGAAATCACACCGGGGCTAGTTGATCTATAAAAAGGAAAGGTTCGCTCCTTAGATCCGGCCAAGAAGAAACCAAATCTTAAATTGGAAAAGACCAAAGAAAATGGAATTTCTCCATCTGGAGTCATCCGCATTCACAGCAACAGAAAAGACCTTCAGCGTTTGTAGACAAGGAGGATCAAGCAACTGAAAAAAAACCGTAAATGATTAATACTTGGAAAAATAGTATTCTTCATGGCTGAAGATCAGCAACTAGCGGTTCCTAGGTCTTGGATTAGTGATTCAGTATTGCATGGCTTGACAAACTATTCGAGATTTGTGACCGTCAGAAAGGGAGAGAGAGGTCATGACATTTTTATCTATACTCATCTAAGAGTCTTCCAGCAAAGCTGATGTGTTTCCTCAAACAGTGCCGGAATCGAGCTGGGTCCTGTTACAGCATGCATATTCTCCTCCAACAAGACCCAGCTTGATTCAGCGCCATCTCATGGACTATGACACTGGCTAGAAGAATTTCGTCCCATTACCTTTGCTTTGAGCTTCCTAGTCATCCCCATGCGGCTGATATGCAACCATAGACGTGCCTTGTACTCATAAGAAACACCTATGTCCATGCATATCTGGAGCACAGGAGTCACAAGGTTAGCTAAACATTTTCCCTCTCTCTCTAGACGCAGAATCATGATTTCAAGCTGATATTCTATACTCTTGCTGCCTGTTGCGAGATCTTTTGTCTCGGAGAAATCAGGAGCACTTGTGATGAAGATTACAGATCGGGACTAGATTTCTATAATTGATAAGATTACATAAAGAATATCAGCCAGTATTTTGAGATGGACCACCCCCTTGTTTATGAATGAATATACCACTCAAGGAAAAATATCGCCTTCTCCAGCCTGTGACCCTTCATTACGCAACCTAACCTTGAATTCCAGCAAGACCTGATAGGTGATAACTAATTGTCTGACAAATTTAACCATGAGAACTAGTAATACAGAGATGTATCTGACTGTTGATTAATAGTTATATTCTATTAGGGGGGTTAAGGATCGGCATTGAGTCCATACCTTTTCACATTAGTTATGAATGAGTTAACAAAACATCTGCATGAGGAAATTCCCTGGTGCATATTATTTGCAGATGATATAGTCTTACTTAATAAGACAAGGGAGGGTGTAAACATAAAGATAGAGTTATGAAGAGAAGCATTAGAATCGGAAGGATTTAAAATTAGCCGAACTAAGACAAAATATATGAAATGTAATTTTAGCAGGGAGAGTAGGAGTGGAACACCAGTGCAGATTGATAACCAAGAGGTCCCCATGAGAGACTCCTTTCGAAACTTAGGATCATTGATCCATGAGAGTGGAGAGATTGAGAGGGAGGTTACTCAAAGAATCCAAGCCGGTTGGAACAAATGGAGATGTGCATCGGGTGTTTTATGTGATCGGCGGGTGCCACTCAAATTAAAGGAAAAATTCTATAGGATTGCTATAAGGCCGGCCATGCTCTATGAATCAGAGTGTTGGGCAGTTAAGGAACATCATGCTCATAGGATAAGTGTCGCAGAAATGAGGATGTTGAGATGGATGAATAGTAAGACAAAAAAGGATAGAATTAGAAATGAAAATATTAGAGAAAATTTAGAGATAGCAGCAATAGGTAACAAGATGAGGGAGATTAGACTTAGATGGTTTGGGACATGTTCAAAGGAGACCAACAACAGCACCAGTTAGGAGTGAGGCAATACGAGTTGAAGGTTCTAAAAGGTCAAGGGGAAGGCCCAAAAGAATATGGATAGAAGTGGTGATGAAAGACTTTAAAACTTTGGGACTAAATGAAGCCATGATATTTAATAGAGTGAAATGAAGGAATAAGATTCATGTGGCCGACCACTAGTTGAGATAAGGTCTTGATGATGATAATGATTTTATCAGGGGGCCTTAGTTTTATCATTGGATGCAAAGAATTGGTCGTGACAGTTAAAAGGGCTTTTAAGTGATAGTGAAATATTGAGGGAGCTGACAGGAAACATGTTCACATTCTCCTTTGGAAGAATAGCGGCAGTAGTGCCAAATCTGATTCCATGATTTCCATCTAAAGATTGCAATCTTACCCTTCTGGATTCTAATTGGACGGTTCTAAATGAAAAAGTACAGAACTATACTTGTCTTCACGGGTCAAAGGCTTAGAATCATCCTACGACGGAAATTTGGACAGTCAAGGATGTAGATTACTCACAAACTAAGGGTTACTAGTTATTATAAGACCACATGGTGTTGTGACCACAAGAACTTACTATAGAAGAGGCATGCACCAAATTCAACCATCTACAATAATCTAAACCCGTGATTTATCTCTTTCAAAGGGAATCATAGGCAATGAATAATTAATTGTCTTTAATCATCATTAGAGTTCCTCAAATTCAAAGCTTACTGTATCTATCGTGGCAGGACCGGAGTACGGGCCTTTGAGCAAGACCTAGTAAGTAAGTGGAGTTGATCATGAAAAAGGTGCACATCACTTTGAATTTTCAGCAACTCACATTCTTGCTTGAAAAACAGGCATATCCAGACTTAACAATCATTGCCATAAACCGTCCATTACATGGATGGATTCCTATGGTGCATGGACACATCCCTATAAATTTCAGGGATCCATTTTAGTTCATCGCTTTACCCTGTCCGAAGATGGCAGAGCACCAAAAATCTCATCTAAATTAAGGGCAATTCTAGGGGCCCCTTCACTTTGAAGTGTGGGTGGTGTTAACATAAAAGAGAATTTTTGTCGAGTACTGTCCACACTTCATGGAGAGGGGCCCACCTCAAATGTCCATTTTGGATGAAATTTTTAGTATCCCACTTTGAGAAAGGGGCATGTCTGATGAATGAAATGGCTTGCTAGATAAATGTGCGCAAAGGACCCATGTGGAAAAAAAAAATGCCCCATAGGCATATTATGCCATGCACCATATGGGAACCCTTCATGAATTAATTATTTTCTTAGTCTGAAAATTTTACAAGTAATTTTTATGATCAAAATCTTGTCATGACAAGGAATCATGTATGACCAAAGTGTGTATTTAGTGGAATCAATGCACAGGCCCTGTGCTTCTATCGTAGGGGACCAAAAAGGGACTTTACTGTGCTAGGTCATCGTTTTGGTCACTCGCTTGTGTAGGCTTATCCAATAAAACCCATCTGCCTACCAAAAAAAGTTTAATACAGATATATTCCCTTGCAGCAGAATACTAGGGCCGATTAAATGAAAGGGGCCTCAATAATTATCATCAAAGCTTTCATAATTCAAAGGTTACCCTCATTTGATACCTAGTATTGGAATTAACCAGGGTACGGCCTAGCAAGACCTAGTAAGTCAATAGTTATGATGGTGGGTCAAACTAGAATTTTCAACAGCTCACATTCTTCCTTGAAAAAGGGGCGTATCCACACTTAACAATCATTACCATAAACCGTCCATTACATGGACTAATTCTTTTCTTACTCTAAAAATTGCAGCAGTTGAGCTAATAATGCCTTCTACCCAACAGAGATAGAAGGGTCTCTCCCGTGCTCAATCCACGGTTTCGAGGTGCTCATGAGTCATGGTTCATCCATAAAAACCTTGCCTGCCTACCAACCAACAGAAAAAAAAAAAAAAGAAGGGAAAAAATAATGCTGAAAAATTCCTTGCAAACATTTCAAACTTGTGGCTCAAATATGTGACGGTTGTCAGCAGGCACAGAAGGTCTTACGGTGCCGGATGGAGTCAGTAAACAAAAGCGGAAGTCTAAAAGAAAAGCAGAGAAACATAGACTGGCCGACAGATATCCTCCATGGAATGGAATTTTTTGAGGTGAAGATGATGTCAACACGTTCCTCGGGAGTTTAGAAATGCAAAACCCCAACATGCGCTCGTTGAACGTGGACTACAGTCCCTGGCCAGTTACTGTTTCCGCATGTAAATCGATGTGAACGATTGAAACTGTATGTTGGTTGGTCTTAGTCACCGTTAGTCGTCGTCGAGACCTTATCCTTACATGAGGTCGGCTATAAGAATTATGTTCATTCATTCTCCTCTATTAAGTATTATGATGTTATCTAGTTTTAAAATTTTTAAATATTTTTTCATGACTTCTATTCACATTTTTTTTAGCTTTCACCTTGCCCTTCTAATTACTGTTACTAAACTGAAAATGGACGGCACACATTCTTAGAAAGAACAGGATATCTGTGAGTTAACATTGCCCAACCAAAATGCAATTTTGGTCTTCGACTAATCCGAGTTGTACGCAGCCTGGAAGATGATCTGTGTCTATCACCTTATGAATTTTAGCCTATGACACATCTGATACATGACCCACAAGATGAAGATTTGGACAACCCTCTCAATCCCACATGCATGCACATTTTAGAACTAATAATCCTCTTCGTTGATATAATAACGGGAGCATTTAAACAACGGGCACATTTTCTTAACGACCATGACCCGTAACATTCTGTCTCTTCAAGGATTCATTCAACTATTACAAGACGGATCCAGGACTATGATCCAGAAACTGTCATAAACATCCAAAGGCTATCTCACCTAATCAGCCATTATCTGGGGTAGAATTACTTGGACAATAAGCTTTCATGGTAGACATTTGTTTATTCCTTGCGTTCCCTACACAACCGAAGGCCTTTAACAACTACAACCACTCAGTTCCCTTTTGCATCATATTTTCTGTAAGTATTTATGACTCTCAAAAGAGAGAGAATGTACAAGTTTATAAGTACAAGAAACTGATCCATTGCCAAAACATAGTTCCAGTCCATGTCCAGAACTGAGTGACATTTTTGTTTCCGCCGTTTCTACCCGTCGCAAGGAACAGAAACAAAAAGGAAGAAAAAAAACGAAAACATTGCTGGTATGGGGGAGAGATTATAAAGCATAAGCAGTATGTAAAAACATATATTAGGGGGGCCAAAATGATAATCCCATCCTTCCCTTCACGATGTGGCAACACCGGCTTCAGGCACGTAGCTTAGCTGATCAACCTCCCAAATCAACTTGGATGTAACCTCGTCATACTCAGGTGCATAATCCTGAAAAATAAGAATAAAATGGAAAATAAACATTATGTTTGAAAGTAGGTAAATAAACACAAGGAATGGCATAAACAGGAGCTCCACTATCAGGTGTCAATTTCTTATAACCCATGGCTCTCTTACAGGGCAGGGAGTGTTTCACTTGCTATGACAAATTAATCAATCCAATAATTGACATCATTTCATGAGCAATTAAGGGGTACGAAGCTCCGGCATATGCGAGAGATTCGGGGGCATATGCAGGATTAGGACAAGGGTTAATAGTACACAACTGATTTGGAAAAGAAAAGATAACAAGGGTCAATAGTATGCAGCCTTATCTTAAGACATAAATTACTTGATTGAATGATGCATCAATTTCGTGCATAGAATTGCCCGCTATGCATAAATATTCTATAAGAGTGGAACCCACCCAAACCTACTCGTAGGAGACATCATCTACTTCGGGGGAACAATATTCCAAAATGATTATTAAAAACATTGCTCTTCTGATCAAATGAACGTCACAGGTGAGGACCCCCCATGTTAGTTCGGGGCACCCCACACCTGACTGTTGACCAGTGGTGAACCCCACATGTGACAAAATGCTCTTAAAACACCTACCCAAAGCTGATAATAAATTCCACCTGATCATCTGATCCGTAATTAAAAAATGTTCAAGGCAAGTTAGTTGCCTTTCTTTATCAGTTAATCAAGCAATATAATGCACGGAAGTCAAAACCTGCGGCCAGCTCTATCCGATAACAACATTGCCTGTCGTTTAAGAGTAGCACAATAGAAAACTAGAAATTTCATATTTTTATATCCAAGTCATTAAATTTTGCCATTTTTTACCTCTAGCTCCCTCACTAAATCCTTGGCGGTTGGGGCAGATATGATTATCCGACGAGCCGAAGGCGAGATGAAGCCTTCATCGACGGCCTTGTCAATGAACGATAACAATGAATTATAATATCCATCGACGTTCAAAAGACCCACCTGCCAAATAATATTCATAAGTACAGTAAAATTTAATTAGCCTGAGGTCTCGGTCATAAAGTAACATAGCTCTACTAATTAGACTAAAACTTGGATTTGACTGCAATCAAGTCTGATTATTTTACTAATAACAGCCCTTGTTTTTCAATGACAAAAGGCAGAAGCAAACAACATGCTCTTCCTTGATTCTAGGGTTCTCCAAAATAGAAAGTCTTTCCATTGCAGGGAATCGAATGGGCCACAAGCTTTTTTAGGAAGCCTAGAATGGATTGGCAACTATAAGGTTTCTTTATTGCATGAAGGACTTTGTTTTTATTTCTAGTCTCTATAAAAGGGCAGCTCTTCCCTCGCAAGGAAGGAATCAGGTGCACCGATGTCTTTAGCTAATTTGACTGCATTATAATAGATGATTAGCCCTTCATTGGCCAGTAGAGGGACCCCAATGGGAGCACCATGACTTTGAGGCAAAGTTCAAGCTGGATAAAGGCCCGGCGCCTACCATGGCCAAAGCCATGCATTTCCTAATCTTCTTGTTCTATGTTAAAAAATGATTGATACCCATGTGATACATTCCACGACACAAGGACCACTATAAGTGTGCCACATGTTAGCAGCAAAGTTCGTGAAGAGAAGATAGCTTTGCTGGGCCCCTAACATGTTGCTCATATTTTCCTTTTTCTATTTGGAGTTCATCTACTTTAGTACCTTTAGGAAGAATATGAGCAAGCACAAGCAGAACTACAACTGGAGTCCATTTGCTCACTTTTTGGATGTATCAACAGAACTGCACTTGCATAGGTAGCAGATGATAAGCTATACACGATAATAATGGTGAATACGTGTATAGTTTCTGCAGCTGATCTAGACCTTCTAAATGGAGCAGATGAGAGTTGTACCGGTTTCTGGTGTATTCCCAGCTGTGCCCAAGTTATGACTTCCAAGAGTTCTTCCAGAGTCCCATATCCACCTGATTTTTTTTTTTTACCAATTCCACGAGATACGGAACGATAGAGACGAGAAAGATAACGTCAGTGTTACGAATTTCAGTGAAGAAAAATGGATATTCAGCCATGAAGGAGATATCTGCAGGTGTGGGCTTAGAATCTTTACCGGGCAGAGCAATGAAGGCATCAGCTTGGCGAGCCATCTCGGCTTTTCTTTGATGCATGTCCGTTACAGCTCTCACCTCTCCAACAGTCTCGCCAGTTATCTGCAATAGCACCAAAGAATATGTTCAGAAATCTGCATATGAATCTACATGATCTAAAAACTACTACAATATTTGTAATAAAATAAGCTTAATGGAGAATTATAGAGACACCCAACCGAAGAAGATTCTCCATCAGATAAAAAACTGCTCAAAGAGAGAGTTGTAGAATGCTTAGGGCCTGATTGGCCGGTAAGGCTTATATAATCCAATTTATGCGATTACGCTGAATTATTACTTTATAATCAGTAAGGAATAATCCGCCACATTATAAGCCCTGGCCAATGAGTTCCTTACTCATGGATGTCTACGAAGAAGAACACCAGCACAAACTGAGAAGATTTTCTTTCTTATTGGGTTGAACAAAAAATACTTGCAGAAATTGAAAAGCTAACCTCCACGACACAAGATACTTGGATGTCTAGCAAATCTAATGCAATTTAGTGACTCTCACAGACCATGAACCCCAAAAGCACCCACAATAGAACAATGTATGCCAAGTCATTTCATTTTAATCAGTATGTCTCAAACCCGACTAGAAGGGATCATATCTTCTCCATAAAACTCTTATTGCTTGGAAAAAAAACCCAATAATCTGGGGACCCAAAAAGAAAGAAAAGCAAATAAACCCAAGAAAAGCCCAATCCGACAGCCTCAGACAATATGGCACCTAATCCAAGTCTGAACATTATTACTGCTCCAAAAAACGAAGGAAATATGGACATGAAAGCTCAGGCACACCACACTAGGCAAAAAATATCCCATCAATCCTATCCCCCTTGCACAAACATACTGCTGTGGACAAGCTGTACTGATGCAAAAAGTTCAGTAAACTTTATTGCTCTTTAGTCTTGGATTTCATCTGCTTATCAACATAATTAATTGTAGCTAATAAATGGGTGTAAAAATAAAAAGAGGCTTTTTGCAAGTGCTGAAGCTCACCTCTCTTAGCATCAGAATCTTGGGAATGACCCTACAATAAAACCATAAAGCAAGATCAACATAAGTTCCACACAATTTGATGACTTAGCTGCTTAGAACTAACAATGACAAAATAATATAAAATTCATATTTTCTAACAAATAAATGAAGGTTCCCCATATGCTTAAGGATGATTTAGATCTCTTATTTCTCATCATATCTCCACTTTCAGTAAAAATTTCAGGGCAAATCTAGACCCGCTTTCTAAATTTTACAGAATCATAATACCGTTTAAATAGTCTCATCTACTCTTGCTTACTCCCAAAATAGAACCATATGAATGTGAAAGGGTAGCAAAATAATATTACCTTGTTGTCTGTAACCATATGTACCACCAAAACTCTTTGACATAATTCACTTCCCTAGGGTCTAAATTTCTTACTAAATAGAAGACTAAAATGAACCCACATTCATTTCCTCCGGGCTGAATCTCTTACTATTTGACATTACTGTTCATGTAATGAGTTCAATATGGGTTTTAGCTATGAACCAAAAACCAGGGAGCCAGTTACTTAGTCACTAGGTCTTCTATTCTCAAGCACTGCCCATCTTTGTAGAGGCCCTTGACGAACTAGCCCAGATCACTGTAAAATGGCCAGATGCACGTTGGAGACGGAGAGAACTATGGCTACAATTATACGAAAAACCCTAAAAACACAGTCATTATTGTCAATATAACATAAATGACTTCATTGACAAAGCTTCAGAGAGAGAGAGAGAGAGAGAGAGAGAGAGAGAGAGGACACACCCCAAAACATGACGCCCCCCTTCATGAACAACCTGAGAAACCAGCCCCATCAACCCCACGCTCCCTCCACCATATACTAGATCAATCCTTCTCTCCACCTTCAAAACACATCGAAATGCAAACCAACCATGTCATACGCGTCACGGAGAACCAACCATTATAATAATAAAAATTAATTATGAAGCCTGATACAGTATTATTACTGTTTGAATAGTAATTGAGCAAAATGATGTATTTTACGGCATCACTATGGTCGTAAGTCTCATTGAACCCATAAACCGGAAGAATTCTCTCTTGGGAGCCTAAGCAAACATGCTAATGAGTCATGATATCAAGGTAGCACGTTTGTCCCCTAGGGAAAAGCATGAATTTATTTTTATTTTTTTATTTAACAAGATCATGCAAGAAAGCTGCCCAACAGACAGGCAGATTACAGCTAGCCAACCCTTATGCAAGAACTCAAAAAACCTAATTCAACAATAATACTCCCATTTTGAAGGCTTGTCAGTTACAACGCCAACTCACCAAAATAGCAAAAAAAATTTTGAAAATGAAAAATCAAAGACTTAGAAAATCAAAGAAATACCGACATGGTTGAGAGGAATAGAGTCCTTCAATGACAGAAGGAAAGAAGAAGAAGAAGAAGAAGAAGAATACGCCTTGGATTGCAGTGACCAAACCACAGAATATCCAACACAAATGCATATTAACCGGGGAAATAAAGGCAAAAAGCAGCTTTTCTCAGTCAGCAATGAATATAAATAGGCTTCTCTCCTACTTCCACCTTTTTCCATCCAATGAAATCAAACTTTTGAAAACTCAACCATCTACAAAGAATCCATATGTCAGAGACCCATTTCAAGATGGAAATTAAACAATCTAAACCATCGGAAAAACAGGAACGGACTAAGAAAATTGAGCTTTTCTTGAAACTGTCACCACTCCAATTGTAGGCCTTAATTTGGAGATAATCAGTGACTTTCATGGCGAAAATTTATGGCCTCTCTGTAAATCAAAAGCTTGCCCAAATAAACAGCAAGGCACGAAGAAAAGTCTCACCAATTCACTTCCCAACTGAATCGCAGCTTCTTGGTAGCTGGGTTTCTTTCCTGGGCTGCTTCCACAGAAGACACAAATCCTCCTAAATCTTGATTTACTTTCCTCCATCTGTTTGTGATGAATCCTTCTTCCTTTCCTCCCTCCAACCTTGTCCTCCAACCAATCGCTTTGAAAAGAGGGAGGGCAGCCAGTAGTGATGAGGAGGAATGGAGGCTATTTATATGTATTCATATAATAAAACCCCACTGCCACAAGCTATGGAAATAAGAAATTCTGAATTTTTAAATTAAAACATAAATACAAAGCACGATTTGACGTCGTGTGTGTATCTTTGGGTTAGAGTATGAGCTTGAAGAAAAAATATACAAGTTTTGGATATTCCATAATGCTACTGTCCTTCTATTGCAAATTGAATATCTTTATATGCTCAGATTAAAGGTGGAAAAGATGGGACCGGGGTACAGGATTTGTGGAGGCCATTGAGAATTCATTTGTCACTAGCACTCTAATTAGCACTTCCCGGAATAATTACCATTTATATTTGCCACGCAGCTCACGTGCAAACACTAATGGGTTTGAAATGTCAATGGCGGGTGCTTTCAAAACTTTATATACGAATTTACAAATTTAACCCTCAATAGTTACGACGCTCCACGCTGCACCAACTCGGGTACACGTTTTAGACCCCGTGATTTAAAGACAAGCTATATGATAATTCTAGAGGTTATTTTTGTCCAAGATGATTCTGAGATTCAACATGGAGAACGAATGAAACCGTTAGCTGATTCCGGAATCGTTTGATTGATCCGCAACTCGTTTTTTTCCCTCTGATTTATTCTTGCCTTTCTGGCTTTTTGTAGTGAAAATAATAAATAAGTTTAAAACAATAACTATAAATTTGTAAAAGTTAGAGATGCCTGATTATGTTTGAGATTAGAAATGGTATGTAGTTAGAGCCGTTGATTGTTAGGCAGCGCAACTGGGACCACTTAGGGTTGCCCTAACAACCTTCAAGAGCCTGTGTAGAGGGTCTTATAGTTCGCTCGGAGAATCGTTGTGGGAACAGCACCACTACCATTAACCTCCTTTTTCCTTTTATTTTATTTTTAAAAAATGGAGGAGATGTAAGTAGAAGGTGAGCCTAGGCTGCACAAGGGTAAAGTCAAAGTTGCATAAGGTTACATATCATTGACCCTTTATAGTTCATTCTTTTCCCAAACACCACAGGAGCTTTGTGCGCTGAATTGCCCTTTTTTTTAAAAAAAGATGTTACCCTGGAACTTGTAGACCATCAACAGGCGATTGACTTGATTCTCGGATCAAGGATTCTGATCATTCAACAAACTCAGCCCCAAGGTCTAGGGAAGGGGTAGACCACAAGGGTTAATAGTATTCAGTCTCACCTTACATTTGCAAGAGACTATTTTCATACCTTGAACCTGTAATCTCAAGGTCACATAACAACAACTGTCCGTTTAGCCTAAGATAGAGAAAATAAGGGAGCACTGCAAGCTCTTCCCTGAATCACGAGCTATATTTTGATAAACCAAGCACATGTGCGCCTCCTGTCCCTAGCATAGGAGACGCCCCTTTGAATGGAATCGCTAGTGTTAATGGACTTATATAACAACATAAATTAACTAATACCGGAGTTATAGATGGAGGTTTAGCTATTTCTCGTCTTCTCAACAACCTCTAAACCTCTCCCCTTGTTCTATATCACTCTTCTCCAACACTGCCATGCCACTGCTCCGGCTCTTGTCGTTCAGAAATGCGTCGCCCATGTAAGTAGTCGTGTGACCTTAACATTATGGGTTCAAGGCGCAGAAACAACCTCTTGCAAAAACAAGGTAAATCTACCTACTATATGCCCTTATGGTCCACCTCTTTCTCAGACCCACATAAGCTGGAGCTTCATGCACCTGGGCTGCTCATTTTATACATAGCTAACGTATTTTCACTAGAATTTGGAAGAAAAAACCAAATCTTGTATAATCGTAAGTCTCCTAACTCTAATAGAACGTATAAGACAAATGAAATCCCAACTGTTTTGTCTGTTCCGAATGTTAGATTTGCAGAAGGTGGAACTGCAATTTTCGCTCAGTGAATAGACTAAGCCCTTAAATTATTCTAAATTAATTCGAAGACAACAAGATTAGGTTATCATATAATAAAAATAAGGCAACTAAGTGAATATAACTACTCCTCTAGCTGAGTGCATAGTTTTTAATAGGCTAAGCACCTAGCTTGTGAGGGATTAAGTGTTAATATCAGATCAGAAGTAAAGAAAATAGAAATTCTAAGATCCTGTGTTATCCGCTGGACGGTGATGCATTGAAAACTCTAGCCCGGAGTTGCTCTTGCTCCAGTTTTTTGGGGTTTAAAAATCAAAACCAAGGATTATCGGAAATTCATTGATCGGAATCTTCTGGCCGAAAATGAAAATAGAAAACATGATTATCCTCTTTGATTATAAATCTCTGCACACTATTTTTTACTAAAGGGAATCTGTGTGGAATAATCCAGCGCAATCCAATAAACCAGATTAAATAAGCCCAGCCAATCCACCCCTAGATTGTGGCAAAATGGAACCAGATTATAAAACGGTAAGGTCTAATATAACAATTTTTTAAAGTTTCATTTCTTTTAATTTAATTTTTCGTATGACTGACTAATCACAACTCAGCGTATTCTAAACGCGAAAACTAGAATTGGAGTGAGTCACAGACAAACCGAGCCGAGAACACATGATGATGCGAGTGTAACTGAGTCACAGACAAGCCGAGTCGAGTAGGGTCTGGGTCAAAAGTGACTTCATTGTTCTTTGTCTAAGTGGGATTAGAACGCTGAAAAAGATTAAACTGAATATTTATTTCAAAATAAAAAACTGGCCGCATATTTTTAGGTTCCGTCTCGGACTTGTTCCTCGTGGCCAACGAGGTAAAAAGAGCAAAGAGGGAGGAAAGGAAACGATCTTTTCCACCTCAACGTTCTCATTCTCTTAACCTCTCCTTCTGTTCGAGAATTTATTTGAAAATGACTACTCTTCACCTTTTCTTCCACCTTTGGCGCCTTTCTATGCTTTAGTCGGCAACATAGTCTCGTTTTGTAGTGGGAACGTAAACTTGCTGCTAAGGCCACATTGGCTTACGTTTTCATTTTTTTTTCCTAAATAATGATCTGAGTGGTTCATATGATGCCCTAGATTTCAATATCGAAAAGAAAAGAAAATAAGACTAATGATAATGCTAGCATGCTTAAGAGCGTGTTTTGGGAGTTAAATTTGGACCATTATTTGTACATGGATATTAGTGGCTTGTTTATGGGGATTGAAAGTACAAATTTTCAGATGCTTGGCTGCGTTTGGTAGTGTCTTCTTCTATTTTTCCCTCTGAAGTCTAAAAGTAGGCTTGGCAATTATGGTTGGCAGATCGTGTTCGTGTCGTGTCGAGACTAACCCATTATAATATATGGGTCGACACAAATACAACCTGCTTAATGATCATGTCAAGAACCTGTGACTCGAATACGACACGATTATTGAACGAGTTGACACAACTTGTGTAACATGATTAAATAAATATAAAATAACTAATATAAGACGATTTTTGAAGAACCATCCTATATTATAGTAATATGGGACAGTTTCTGATGAACTGTCCTATATTTTCAACCCAATTGATTAATAGCTTACAGGTTAGATGGGTCAACACGACAAATTAATAAGCTGCTTGTCAAACAGGTTAACATTGATTAACCTGAACACGACACGATTTTTTGTATGTCAGGAATATGATAAGACTCGATCCTAACTCGCTAAATTCATGTTAAGTTCGAATTGTGTTACCATGTGGTGCCATATTTTACCACTCCTATCTAAAAGTGCGAATTAAAAAATGCAGTTCCTATTCCCTTGAAAACAAGAACATCTCTTGGTTGCTCTCTTTTAGTAAAATTTTAAAATCTTTCTTTAAAAAAAATGTGAAAATAAAACTATGGCAAACACACTTCCCTAGTTTCTTCAAAAAAAAGAATCGCGGAAAACCATGAAAGCTCCTTCCCAAACGCAACCTTTAGAATCACCCAATATGCAGGCTTTTCAACTAGTAGACATTCGAAGCCGGAATACGCTAATAGAGATGTCAGCTTATGCAGAAGTAGGGGCTCTTCATGAAAAAGGATGAATCTTGCATGAACGCACCTTATGGCAGTCTTTAACAAATTTACAATATAGGCCCCATCTTTGGTTGATCCGAACCAATCATCTTTTGGATGATTCAAGCATCCCAAAAATTGTATTCTTGGTCATTGATTCTGAACTGGCTGCTTAAAACAAAGTCTCTGGCCATTGTTCTACCGCTGATTCAACCTGTACATCGTCATCCTCATGCTTCGAACATCTGGTGGCTGCATAAAATGAACTCTCTAGCCGTGGGTTTATCCTTGATGGAAGATACATAGATTTCTTCAGATGCTAGAATAATCTAATCCTTACGATTTTTGAACTGCAAGATGTCCCAAGTCCTAGAAATCAAATGAACGGTTCGGATCAATCAAGGACCGAGTTATCCGTGTTAAAACCAGGGCAACCACGAGGTATCAAAGCTACGTCGTTCTTAACTAATTACACCACTGTCCCCCGGCACCTGGGAGGATGGAATTTTCTTGGGTTTCTACATTTTTTGTATTCATTTTTTTGTAGTTTTCCAATATATTTATCTCTTTTATTGTTTACTATTCAGGTGGTAGTACTTAATGCCGCAAAACACATGCCACTTCAGTTGTTGATTACATGAGCTTGGTAAGGTGACAAGTGCTTTCATGGCACTGCCGGCCATGGCTTCCGGGTCTAACTTTTCCACATCATTTTCCTTGAAACCAGGACCTACTTGATGTGAGCTTTTTGCCGTCGGTAGAACAAGGCCATAGGTTCCTATAAATCCTTCCTGTGGTATCGCTTTCTTTCTCAAGATTTTTCGATCATTCTTACTTGCAGTACACTTTGTGCTTGAATTCACACCAAAATATTCAAGTTTGAGATATAAGATGAACGGCCTGGATCAACCCAATGCGGTGTTCATGTGTAGTGTTGGGTGCCTCCACGAGACAGTCTTATATGGGGCGTCACTTACGCGTGAAGTGGGCCATTTTTGGATGATCTGACCGTTCATGCGACTGCTCTGGTTTTGGATCAAGAGATAGACCGGTAACTTACACCAAAATTCCGACTTTCTTTTTGGGTCTTCTAGAATTTTGAGGGGGAGCCCACCTGACTTCTGATAAAGACAACCGACGTGTTAAATCCGCACAAACCTGTAATCAGACGACACGAGTTCATTGCTGATGAAGGAGTGACGCAAAATGGACCGTTCATTTTCTGATCCGCACCTGCTGAGTTGATGTCGGAAAACGGCATTTAATGGGCATGGCGGAAAGCGAGCAGCTGTAAATCAGTGATGTGTGAAGTCGGGGGAAGGTGGAAGCCCCGCACGTGCGATCAGCCGCCGGCAGTGCACCGACTGTCAGTGAAGTGGCCCACCCTTGTTCCTTCAAATCGCGCGAGAAGACCGTCAGTCACTTTCACCGATTTGGGGGATTGCGATCGCCTACTGTTCTCATTTAATTGGCCCATAAATACTTACTTTCGAGCGCATACACGATTCCAAGTACAAAGTAGGTACTTTGGGGGTATCGTATTGCGTTCAATACCATTGTATTTGAGAGCGCCTTTTTCCCTCTACCGTGGCGATCTTATCTTCTGCCATTCACCTCCCACCGGCCGGCCAGGAAATAGTTTCCAGCTCTCGTGATTCATTTATTTCTGCAAGCAGGGGATTCAGAGCTAAGCCTCGGGTTAAATATACAAGGCCCTCGTTTGCCTTTTGTGGTAAAAAATTGAGGCCATGCATTTTGAATTATCTAAACCGTTCGTCTTAACCATCTCGCTGTAGATGAGCGTGTCTAGAACACTACTTGCGTTGAGAGATCGTGCGGCTCACTTCTATGCTATTGTGAGTATCATATGTTTTAATGCCATCAATCTTGAAATACAAAATATAAAAAAAGGATAGCCCCGGTGGCCAAGCATATCTGAGGTTAAAGGACGAGGTGAACTACAAGGTTGAAAATATTTTACCTTATATTTTGCAAGAGACTGTTTTTATGTTTTGAACTCGTCACAGGACAGCAGCTCTATGATTGCATCAAGACTTCCCTTCTTGAAACTCAAAATATATAACTAAAAGAATTAATACCGTAATTATCTACATTATGTGAGAGCTTTTCTTTCTTTCAGTAATTTCTAAACTCACACGTCCACTCATGCACACGTGTGTCAAGCTTACCCTTGGGATGGATATCTCGAAACCATATTGGTATGGCTGCCTGCCTTGAAACATTGACCTAAAGCGCCAATGAGATACCTCATGGTTGCAATCAACTGCACTTGACACCTTAGGGAAAATTTATGTGATTTTTTAGGTAAGATTTGCGTAAACAAGGTAATTGATATGAACTGTAAGAAAAAAAAAAAAGAATCCCAATAAGTGTAAACGCTCGTGAGCATCTAATGGCATAGAATCTCATGCGTAATGATGAATTTTTGGGATCTAAGTCATTCATCATAATTGAAATGGCTGAGATAAGCTATATACCCAATTTCATGCCCTCTGGATGCTATTAGCTTGTCCTTCTTTAAGTTAAAAATCAGAACCATCAGTTTTTTCAAAGACTTAAAATAAATGGTCCAGATCATTTAAATGAATTGATTACTCGCAGGTTACCTAATTTATTTACCCAAAAATATGATGCATAACTTAGATCTTCCAAAACCAGGCTCTAAAAGTAGAGAGTCTACTCTACCAGATGGTCATAAGCCCGAAAAGAGTATGAATGTGTCTACAAAAGAAAATTAGTTAATATAAACGAGTCCTAGTAAGAGCACACGACTAAAGAGGTGCATATTTCTCTTGCAGGTGCATTTTCTAAATGTATATGATTGAATGATTCTAGCATTGTAGAACTCGTGTTTTCATCTTGAACATTGATTGCCATTTTTATTGAACTAAAATAATTCAATCTAGACATTTTTGTATTTTGTTCATGTACGAGATCTTTGGAACGTTGCCTAGCTACAATGTGATCGCAAATGACATAAATGTGTATAAATGTACCTAAGCATAGACGCTTCTATGGACGCATTTTTTAAGCGAGAAATTATGAAGCAAACTACCAGAACCTATTGTCGTTATTCCTAATCTACTTGAAATATCTCTAACAAGAGGAGAAGTGAAACTTCCTGCCAAGCACAGAGGATGTCACACTCGTATCCTGAGATTAGGGTAAAATGATAATTGACTTATTGATTCACAAAAAAACTATGAAACATGCAAGTAAGGTTAGATTGAGCAATGGGCCTCTAATGAGTTAAGTTCTTTATTGGGCTCGAATTTAGGTAAATTGAAAATCCTAACATTGTTGAATTATATATCCTACTAGGAATTTAATGATTTGAAATTCTATTTTAGATTCATGATAAATTTTGAGCAATTTTGCTTTAAAATGAAAATTTATAATAAATCAAGTAATTATAAAAGAAATTTAAGAACAAAGTAAAACATTAAATTTGATGATAAAAAAACAATTATTGGATTGTGTCCCATGACAACTTTCCAATGACACTAAGAAATGCATGAAGCGGAAACAAGAAGCCAAAAGTCCAAAATTTTTATGAATGCAAAGAGGGGGTTGAAATTGATAATGGCCCCCCCACTTTAGATAACTGTTAGTGACACAGTGAGTTATGGGAAAGAGAGTCAACACAAGGGAGCCAAACTCACCACGTGGACTTAGCTTCCTCCATGCATTAGTAATAATAAAAAAAAGGAGAAAGCCATCACTCAACGGCTTTCCCCTGCACTTCTCTTTTTTCTCCTCTAGTCATCATACTCCTTGCCAGATTGTCTTTGCATCTTTTGCCATCTCTCCTTCACCCACATCCACACCAATAGACCAAAAAAAAACCCAGTGTCCCCTTTTCTCTAGCAAGACCAAACAATAGCATCTCCTACTCTGAACCGACCAACCAGACAATAGGTAAGTCCCCCTTTCATCCTCTCTTCTTTTCATTTCTCGTTTCTTCTTCTTTCCATTCCAACTAACCTGACAATCTTTCCCGTTACTGTCACCACTTTCTAGTGATGGGAACGGTGAGGAAATTGATTGTTGAAAAACATAGTAGATGAAATGGCATTGGATTGATAAGCCAAACCATTCATCTTGTTCTTTAGGTGATTCTAAGTGAAACCAATTTGGTTTCACGAAGATCAGTGAAGTAATGATGCTAAAATTTTAGAAAAATAGTAAATTTGAAGATTTTAAAAATTGTTATAAAATCTAGCCAAAAACCTTATTTTTACTAAAAATTAAGGATGAAAAATACTAAAAAAACAAAAATTCAGGTCATTCTTAGCATTCCTATAATTTTTTTTAATAAAAATGGTTACCGTATGTGTTGCTGGTGACGATTGGAATATAGTCACCTTCTCCCGCGATGACAATCTTTTTCGATGAACCCCTAAAATTTTGAAAAATTTAAATTTTTGTGATTTGAATAAATCACGCTGATATTTTTATTCGTAAAGGAGGATTGTTGATCAAGAATCAATTGATACTTAAATTTTTTTATCGAAAACTTGGTAATGCGTAGGAAAAAACTGAGATCTTAGTATCTGATCGTTAAGAACATGATTGGAAGGTAGATCTATGAAAATTGTAACTTTAATTACACATTAATAATGAATTGTGATGAAATGACATACGAATTATGGACTAGTTGTTGCAAGATCTAATCGACCGTCCAAACTCAATTAGTGGTGATCGAATGTTAGGAAGGGTGATCAGACTATTGATTATGGTTATAATCATGGAATTGTTAAATAACTTACCTTTAATGATGAGAATTGAAACCTCTAGATATACGCACTCGATTTGGATTGTCGATTAGAGACCAATGGTACTATTCTTAGTAAATAGTGACCGATTGGTGTTCAGATTGTTAATCTAGATGTTAAAGTTTAGATCAATGACATTACGAATAGAAATCTTAAAGTAATTATAGTAAAGTGCATGGAATTCTTAATTTTACTTAGAACTTGCATTCTTAACAAAAGTTTTGAATACGATTTGGATGATATTGATGATTGAATTATGAGTTTCACTTACAACTCAGGTAAGAACCCTAATCCCTTCTTTATCTTTAAATTATTGTTAATATGTTCACTTAAAATTAACACTATGAATGTATAGAATAAATAAATTATCATATTGGTTAAATGGATTATATGAATTCCAATTATTTATTGAAATTTTCATATGATATTTTGATTAACTATGCTTAATTGTTATAATAATGTAAATTGTGATAAAATAGTCAATCCCAAGATAGTAAGCCCTGAGGGCTGCTCGGTAAACTATGATGATGTTTTCTAAGATGTTAAATCTTGAGAGAAAAGGGTACTTGGTTGATTGCAACAAAGGTGAAGCCGCCCAAGATGGTAACCCTGAGGGATGGATTGCTGGTTATTAAGCTTATCAAGATGGTAAACCCTAAGAGAAAGGGCTGTCTAGTTCTTTGGAATCATGGTGAAACTGCTAAGATGGTAAATCCTGAGGGATGAGCTGTAATAACCCTAGATTTTTGTAAATTATTGAGAAAAATTAATAAAGTTTGAATTTTCAAAAATTTAGACTGGAACATTAGGTTATTAAAAAAATTTTTAATGAGGTTAAACCATTATTTAAAATGTGAATATTTTGAATGTACTCGAAAAATAGTTTGAAATAACATTAAGTATGTTCAATTTCAAGTTAAAATAAAAAATTCTTAATTTTCTAAACAAAAGGGTAAAATGATAATTTCACTCATAACCAATAATTAAAACATGAATATTTAGAATGTACTCAAAAAATTGTTCGAAATGACATTAAGTAATTCAATTTTGAGTTAAAATGAAAAATCTCTAATTTTCTAAACAAAAGGGTAGAATGGTAATTTCACTCATAACCAAGAATTAAAACATGAACATTTGGAATGTACTCATAAAACCTATCGATATGACTCTAAGTACACTAAATTTAGAGTTTGGACAAATAGTGCCTATTTTTCTCCATTTTTGAAAATAAAAAGGCAAAATGATCATTTCACTCTTTAATGAGACTTACAAAAGTTAGGTAAGGATTGAGATCAGCAATGATGCAAGTCAAGCATCATCCAATAATAAGCCCTTTGTGGAATTTGCACTCCCCATTTTAATATTTTGAGTGGAATTTAGATTACAATAAGAAATTAATAAAAAAATTACAAAAACTGCCTATAAATACCTCTAAAAATTCTACAAAAATTTTCAAAACTTCACCATGAAATTTCCTAGATCTCCTAGAAAATTGGAGCAAAACTCCTCCCCTATTTTCCCCAATCTCTCTCTTTTTTCCTCCTTCTCTCTCCTCTTTCTAGAATAGTACAAGAACCCTAAATTCAATTAGCCACTTTGTTCTAGAAAAATTTCACAAATCTCACTTTCCATGTTATTTTGAATTCTCTGATCTACAAAACCCCCAAAGTAATTTCAAGATCTAACGGTTCAATCAATGAGAACACACAAATAAAGATTTATTTGGTGAGTTATGACATACGGCGAGGATTTATTTATTTTGGCATCAATTCTTCATTTCTAAGCAAATTAGGCAGGTGGATATCATCTTATATTCATTTTATGTCATGTTTGATATTTTTATTTTTACTAAATTTGATTTTCTATTAATTTTTGGGAAAATCAAGTTTTAATGAAGAACCCTCTATATTTGCATCATGGAGGGCTCAGATAAAAAATCTGAGCTGTCTAATAGATTCAAAAGGGTTCAAAATGCTTAGGTATGAAATAACAACCAATTTCATGGAGATATGGTAGCCCAATTTGAAGGTGAAATGAAAGATGGTGACTCGACAGCCCGATCCGGATCTTCTCACCATTTACAGGTCACCACCCTATTTCCACCAGTGGTCACTGGTAAAATAGGGTCGGATGACCAGTTCTGCCAGTTTTGTCCTGTTCTAATGACCAGATCAAATTTGAACCGTTAAAACAACTGTGAACTTCAAACTTGAATTCCAGAGTCATTTGAGCTCTAAATTATGAGCGGAAAGAAGCTATGGAAAGATTATGATGTCTAATTTCATATGAAATAATAAAAATTTAAAAATATTGCAAGAAAAATTTTATTTAAAGAAAATAAGATTTTTACTTCTATGATGTTGAAGATTTGAGATGATTAGACCTTAAAGATCTGATATATTTATGTTGTAATGATAAGGATGTATGAAATTGAGGGTTTAATATGATAGATCTATGATAAATTAAGAAATTTACCCTTTATGGTAGAAGTAACCTAAAATTTGTAAAGAAACTTTCTTGATCAGTAAGATCAAGCATGATCAAATCTTATAGATAGGTTTGATGGAGTTAATAACGTTGAGATCTAGTAAGAAAAATTATCAGTTATGATAAAAACATGTGAAGATGATCATTGGACCTTTAATGTGATTAAAACCCTAAGATCGAAGGGATGGACATAAACTCTAATGGTTGGATCATATTAAATAGACTTTAATAATCTTAAATTATTATTTTAATTGTCTTTACTTATTAATTAAATTATGAATTTGATTTATAGCATGAAATAGGATCCATGCTAGTTTAATTCTTCCATTATAGTATAATTGCTTTACATTGCCTTGATTATTTATAAATTGATAGAGTTGACAATCTTAGGACCATGTTAGTTTAATTGTTATTAATTAATATCATTATCTTAGAATGTTAGTAGATTTGGCAATCATAGAGATTATGCTAGTTTAATTTGATTCTTTTAAGTTAAGTACATTATTTACTTAGGAATTAAGCTAGTATAAATGTAAGTACCTTGTACTATTATTCTTAGGTTTACATTGGCTTATGCTTTAAAGTTTATAATTGATTTATTGTCAAATCTTCTTAGTAGATTTAATTATTTATTAATTATGATATAAAGAGCATAAAACACCAAAAATGTATCCTAATGAGAAATTAGAGTTTTATAACATAAATAAGAATGAATGACTTTACTTGGACTTAATTAGTAATGGCTATAGTTAGTAGAAAAATATAATGAATGGTTCACCATCTACTTAGCCTAAAGTAGGAGAATAATAAACCTCCATGAATGACATTATGGATATTCATAAAAATTAATAAAAATCAAGTAGAGATAAATTTAGGGTATATGAGCTCATAGGAATCTTATGAAAGGTTGAGCTAAGGTTACTCCAGTGGACGCTGAACATTGTGGTTAAGGGGGTTTTCTAATAGAGCATCGCTTTTCCCCCACCTTATGATGACGTTTGTTGAGGTCTATACTCCTTATATGAGGATTGAAGTAACCACTTTTTGAGTAGACTGTATGTAACAGCTTGAGGGCCCACACCTTACAACTATATTATCTGTGCCGAAGTACCCATACACCCTGCACAGTTTTGTTCTTCCCCAGTTGCCCAGGAAAAAGGCCTCATTGCAATGAAAGTCCTCATCACTCTTATCAAGAGCCCAGTAATTTTCCCCATAGCGATGTGGGACTAACTCTCAGTCCCTCACCTTGCGTAGAAGCCTGCCAGCCTTCTTGGCCCACCCTCATCAGCCCGCCCTCATTGGCCAAGGCTTCACAACCTCTCCCCCTTAGGGGACACGCATCCCCACATGTCTTACCACACGCGAGCACCCACGTGCGGCTAGCCACCCACACCGGGTTGGGGTCTGGCTTTGATACCACTTGTAATAGCCTGAGAGCCCACACCTTGCAACGATATTGTCTGTGTTGAAGTGCCCATACACCTTGCACGGTTTTGTTCTTCCCCAGTTGCCTATGGAAAAGGCCTCGTTGCAAGGAAAGTCCTCATCACTCTTATCAAGAGCCCAGTAACTTTTTCCCTAGCGATGTGGGACTAACTCTCAGTCCCCCACCTTGCCTAAAACCATGCCAGCCCTCTTGGCCCACCTTCATCGGCCAAGGTTTCACAACTAAGTAAATAGGGAAATAGAAATTATGTATTGTTGCAACTTACTGTGTTAAATGTGTGGAGACTGAGTCTCCTACACATGTTTTACAATTATTATAATGTCTATTAGGTGAATTGCATTACAAGTGTTAAATGCATAAGTCCGAAAAACAGAGGAGATTCTATTGAAATTTTGGAGGAATTAAGCAATTAAAAATTCTATTATCTAAATCATAACTCGCACAAGACAAGAGCATTTATCTCTTTCGATACTTCCATTGCAATATAGAAAGAAAGAAAAAAGCCATGTAGGCTTTGCTTGAGCCAATCATTATTGTTTGATGATGTTAAACCATGGCCTTAGGAATTGGGGTTGCAACAGAGGAGAGGCGGGTTGTTGTCTACTTCAGCTTTTGGGATGAGTATCTTTTTTTAACCAATGTATAATTGTCATTGGAAATCATTTTTAGGCTTTAAGTTGTAGATACAAGCCGTCTCTTACTAGTAAGCGATAATCTAAATTTAGATCTGGCTTAGAGTCTTGATAATTAAAAATCAATGATTATCTTGATAAGTGGCTTAGAGCTAACAATTACGTGTAAGAGGAATGCTAGGTGAAGCCTTAGAAGAGGCCTTCGTTGTTGCATGAAGGGACTCTAGCTTTGTAATATCTTTGGCATTATACATATCTAGTAGTTGAAACAATACGTGAAATGGATAATTCTACAATAAAAAATTTGTACCTTTAATTGGAGGAAACATGAAATTTTATATAAATACTAGTTTTAATTCAACTCCTAAAAACTGCTTTAATTTACCTTAAGAATCATCCAATCATCGTATTTCTTGCCCATGAGATATCTAAAGTCCAATTAATTGTCCAAGCATGGCCTCTCCTTCATCCAAAAATGAAGGGGGCGGCGTCCACAATCAGAAAGTCTTGACGAACCAGAATAACGTGTTTCATGTAATTTTGATTTATTTATAACTCTGGTTCATCTTATCACCGGATCCCAAGTGATTTTGTTTCTTTCAAAAGATGCGAGTCACATCACATAACACTCACGTTTATTTCCTTGGGAAGGGTTTGAAAGCGAACATGTACAAGCAATGGTAATGGCGAGATCGTAGTTATCAACACCCTTTTCTTTTCATTTTTTTTTTTTTGTCCGTCCAAGTACTTTGCCCCTTCTGAGTCAGAATCCTTTTTTGATTACTCTAGCGGCTTTATCAAGCTTTAAGCTGTGGCTTTATTAAACTTTAAGCAGAACTATCTTTTTCAACCCAAAGCTCATTTTTCAGGTGTTGTATCTCATTCAAAACCCATATTAAAAAAGAAAAAGAAAAAAGGAATTTAATTTTTTTTAATTACTTTCTATTTTTGGGCCTTTCTTTAAGTCTGTCTAAAATAATATAATTCGTATATAAGATACAATGTTTTATTTTCTCTTTAATAATATGATTTTATGCTTATCAAAGTATTACATAGATTATTATTTGCATCAACGCTTACTGCAGTGGCGTAATGTGTAGTATGTCACTTGACTGACTAGGTTGGAGACTATTCATAGTAATAGGGGATGGTTTTGGGTGATTGTTTGTCTAACTTTAAAAAAGGAAAAGCTATATTAATTTATCTTTTAAATTTTTTTATAAATTTTAAAGTTTGCCTTTCAATACCTACTTTCTTCTATTTTTTTGTACCTTTCGGACATGTTTTGGACTTCAAACTTTGTAATTGCGCATATTTTATGGTGTCCGAACGTGTAAATTCCGAGGATTTATGTGAGCAATTAAAAGCAAATACCAAGATGTGTAAGAAATCTTCTCCATTGAATGACACTAATCTTCCGGTATGTTGGGTTTAGAGCCCGATGAGTCTAATACGTCAAAAATCTCCCCTGGGTTTCGATTACTCACAATAGACAAGGACTAGAATTCTAAAATGATGAATTTCAATTGTACCTTTGACCTAATTAAACGCATCGGATTGAAAGCTTGGCGGGGTACTGTGGAAAGTACCAGGCGCCATTCTGGACTTTTCATGAAAGTCAGTTGGCCATCACAGGACATCTCACGAAGGAGATTTGTATCGCGGCGTACCTTCTGATCTGTAGTATTTGATGTGCTCTTAATTAGTCGTGTGCTTGTAAAGCGTTGAACTTTACATGATATATACAATTTTGGATAATACTATTGAAAAAGGGATGTAGACAAAATTCTTACACTTTGGAGGATCGAATATGATGTATACACTTAGAAAATATGACCTGATAAGGGGCAGAACTAGGACCAAGTTGTTCGATGTTATATTCAATTTTGGATGTGATGTTTTATGTTTGGGGGACAATGGAAATTCATTGATGGAACTGATCCTTTGGTTTCTTTTTCTTGGACTCTTGCAATGTGTCTGATCCTGTCCAACCCTAAAGATCAAAACCCACGAGGGGTTAAGTAATCGGATGATGAACACAACTTGGTTTGGATCATAACAAATTTGTCCAACGACAAGTAAAAACACCCAAATTTTTTTTTCTTCTACTTCTTTTTTTTTTTAGCATGACATTGTTAGATAAATAATTACTCTCGCACACTTAGTAAAACTCGCAACTTGGACGATTGAGACGTACTTCTGCCATTGCGCCATACACTCAGAACTCCCAAATTTCTTAAACCGAAGGCCTATGTTTGTTGTTTCCAGTTGATTGTATGGTTCTCTGATCCGTCCATGCTTACTTTGGAGTTTTGGAAGATCCTCATGGGATCATCCTGTTCTTAGAAGGTAAGAGGGTCTCTGTGTTGTATTGCTGCTCTATTTCACTGTGCGTTACTCTCTTTCAACTGGCTCCGGTCGGCTGCTATGTCTTCTGCTCTTGTATTCGCCCTTTCGCTGGCTGAGTGGGTAGAGGGCAGAGGCCGCTTTGCATGTCATTGGTCTCCTTGCATAGGGGATATTGGCGACGCCGTATATGCTTTGTTTCATTCCAAACACTGTCCTATATGGGCCTGTTAGTCGGGTGGTTTAGGCTTCGTGCATGGCCCATCTAAGAAAGGGCTACAAGGAGAAATTATTTACATGGCAGGCATAAATATGGCCAGCATGTAACTTGACAGACGCTCTCAGAGTCTGATAGTGTAACAGCCCGAGGGCCCACACCCTGCAACGATATTGTCCGTGCCGGAGTGCCCATACACCCCGCACGATTTTGTTCTTCCCCAGTTGTCCAGGGAAAAGGCCTCGTTGCAAGGGAAGTCCTCATCACTCTTATCAAGAGCCCAGTAACTTTCCCCCTAGCGATGTGGGACTAACTCTCAGTCTCTCACTTTGCCTAGAAGCCTGCCAGCCCTCTTGGCCCGCCCTCATCGGCCCAAGGCTTTACAACCTCTCCCCCTTATGGGACACGCGTCCTCGCGTGTCTTACCACACACGAGCGCCCACGTGCGGCTAGCCACCCATACCGGGTCGGGGTCTGGCTTTGATACCACTTGTAACAGCCCGAGGGCCCACACCCTGCAACGATATTGTCCGTGCCGGAGTGCCCATACACCCCGCACGATTTTGTTCTTCCCCAGTTGCCCAAGGAAAAGGCCTCGTTGCAAGGGAAGTCCTCATCACTCTTATCAAGAGCCCAGTAACCTTCCCCCTAGCGATGTGGGACTAACTCTCAGTCTCTCACTTTGCCTAGAAGCCTGCCAGCCCTCTTGGCCCGCCCTCATCGGCCCAAGGCTTTACAGATAGGGCGGCAGCTCCGATCACCACTGTGACTTAATGCATTGTTATCTTTGTTTTTGGATGCCTTCCACCGAAACGGAGTTTTAAGTGCAGGCCCCAATAGATTGTACTGCTATCCAGCCTATCCTACTCTTCGGAAAGCACTTAGAATCTCGTCCGCATCCCAGATGAGCTATGCACTGAAAAATCATCCATTGGATGACCTTAGCCATTGTTTCTTTGATTTTTTTTTTGTTGAGAAAATCAATAATGTAACAATGTAGGAAACAGAGAACTAATGGAGAACCTCAATAGGCTTGGTGGGGTACTTAGAGAAGGTTTTCACCACAATAGGCTTGGTGGGAATCATTTTAATGAAATCAGCATCACCGTTCTTCAAAAACTTGGGCTCCTTCTCAAGCTCCTGGCCAGATCGCCGGTCGATCTTGGTAACTATCTCAGCAAACTTGACAGCAACGTGGGAGGTGTGGCAGTCAAGTTCTGCGGCATATCAATTGCCAATCTGGCCAGGGTGAATCATGATGATGACCTGGGATGTGAAGTTAGCAACTTCTTGGCTGGGTCATCCTTGGAGTTAGATGTAAACCTCGCTTGAGATACTTGACTACAACGTTATTGACGTGCACCAGGATGGGCCTCCTGGAGAGCCTCATGGTGTATCTTCACAGACTTAACTTCAGATGTCAATCCAGTGGGGCCAAAGGTGACCACTATACCAGGCTTCAGGATACCAGTTTCAACTTTCAACACGTCCGACTGGGGAAGTTCAATATTGCGAACTTTTGGAAGTGGAGGACAGTGTGGCCGGTCCGAGAGTCTCTTTGGCTCCTGAACTATGTCAAGAGCCTCAAGAAGAATTGGGCCGTTGTACCAGTCAAGGTTGGTAGACCTCTCAATCATGTTGTCCCCTAAGAAACCAGAGATGGGAACGAAGGGGATCTTGTCGGGGGCTGTAAGACTTCCTTAACGATTTCATCGTACTTGACCTTAGAGTACTTGGGAGTAGTGGCATCCATCATGTTGCAACAACATATCATCTGCTTGACTCCGAGGGTGAAGCAAGAGATGCGTGCTCATGGGCCTGACCATCCTTTGAATGACCAGCTTCATAACCGCAAGTGGTGGAATCAATAATAAGAACAGCACAATCAAGCTGGGAAGTTCCAGTAATAATATTCTTAATAAAGTCACGATATCCTGGGGCGTCCATAACTCTGTGCTGTGGTAATTAATAGTTTCGAATTTTCACAAAGCCTCTTGTAAAAATACAAAGTAAAACTACATACTATAAGCTGTTGTAGTCCGCCCCTTTCCCGGACCCTGCATAGGTGGGAGCTTCGTGCACTGAAGAATTTCCATAGAGCAATATCAATAGTGATACCACACTGACGCTCAGCCTTAAGCTTGTAAAGCACCCAGCCCTACGACCTTTTGTGCGTCTCAACAGCTTCTTCTCAAATCTTTCAATGAGACACTTGTCAGTTCCACCAAGCTAATAAATTAGGTGCCAAGCGGCGGTCTACTTTCTAGAGTTGACGCGGCTGATTGGGATGAAAAAATGTGGCATTGGGGGAGGGCCAGGATCTTTGATATTAGACTCGGGCTAGGTGTCACGGACTAGCATTGCAAGGTCCATAACCAATGCCCATAAACTTCAATGGAGGCCTACGTAGCTTAACTTGAGGGACTTAGATCCATCAAAGGAATTCATAATCTGGAAGACCCAAGTACATCATGTAAATATCTTGCCTCTAGAATTCTCCATGAGCATCCTAAATGTGGTGGAACTAAAGACTTATGTAGAGACTTCTAGAGAGGATTCTAGAATAGTCTCCAACCGTTAGATGGTTAATACTTGTAAAGATCCCCACCATCTATTGAGGAGGTGGAAGGAGGTAAGCACCTATAAATAGGAGAGCTTCCTCACTTGCAAAGCATTCAAGAGTTGTAAGCATCTTCAAAGCAATAAGGCTAGTGTTCTTTCCAAGTTCCCTTCCAGTTGTTCTTCTCCTTTGGGTTTCTAGTTAGGCTTACTTAGTTGGTTTGGGGTGAAAAGCCGATCTAAGTGCTGCACGGGAGTCTGAGTAGCTAAGCCCGTGACAGTTGGTATCAGAGCACAATTCGATAAATTAAGAGCAAAGGTTTGTATCCTAGCAAGGAGAAGAAGATGGCAGATGGTTCTCATGTCTCAAATGCGAAGTTTGCTTGTGAAGATGCTCAGAGGAATAAGAGAGGTAAGTCTAAGGACTTAGTCTTTTCTTTGGAATTCAGACTTGTTAAGATGAAGATAGCCGTTGGGGATATCTCCACTCAGCTAGAGTTGGAGCACCCAACATTTGGGTCCCTTAAAGCTATGGCAGAAGAGCTTAAGCGAGAGTGGGAGGATGGTCTAAACTCCATGAGGAATGCAAGTCATGTGGAGTACCAAACCCAGTTTGATAAGCTATTTGCAGAGTTAGCTACACTCCGTGATGAGATGAAGGTGATGCGTGAGAATGTATTCTTGTGCAAGGAAGCTGTGGCAAATAGGACTCACGTGGTTTGTGAGGCCCCAAAGATTGACCTCCCAAAGCCCAAGAGCTATGGTGGGAAGTGCGATGTGAAGGAAATTGACACATTTCTGTGGAATGTTGAAAGGTACTTTTGACACCTACAAATGGAGGGAGATGAGTAGAAGATTGCTATTGCTTCACTCTACCTCACAGACAATGCCCTACTATGGTGATATAGGAGAAGCATGGAAATAAAAAAAGTTACGTTTACCATTAACACTTGGAACGAGTTTAAGGACGACCTTAAGACACATTTCTATTAAGAGAATGCACGCATTGAGGCTAAGGAAAAGTTATGATTGTTGAGTTGTTTTACCGCAAGTGCACGGGCTATTGTAGGGTAGCTTATGCAAGTACGGGTCGATCCCACGAGGACTTGATTTAAAATGGAGTTTTCAATAAAATCTAATTATTTAAAATTAAAAAATAAATCACTCACAATTGCTGGAATTATTAAAATGAGAATCAATATTCAGATCTAATAAACTTCTCATAAATACAGAATTTCCAGTTTTTAAAGAAAACAAACACAATCAAAGAATGGGAAAAAACTACTTCCCTAGATCAATTTTCATCAAAATCTTCACTTCTGGTCTTCTAAAAGCTGATCCTCCTTTACAGATATCTTCAACCCATTCTTGATTAGTGATCCACCAGTCGGATTTGACAGATTCTTCAAAATGGTCAAGATCTGGGCTAAATTGTGATTTCAGGATTTGGACGGCTCTGATTGATTTCTGAATTTCAGATATAAGATCAAAAGCGTTGGTTATGTCTAGGGATGTCCTAAGAATGAACCTGTAAATTTAATTTGAAATCAGAGAAGAAAAGAAAGAGAAATCAAGGATTTTATTTTGATTAAGGCTAAACCGTTAAGAGGTTAGGCCTTAATTGATCAGGTATGGATTGAGCAGTTCCTGGATAAGAAAAACGCAGATAAAACAAAACCGGAATAAAGAAGGACACAGATGGAATTAAACTGGGGATACAGATGGAATTAACAGAAAAGAACAGATTTGTAATTTCTGTTAAAGAGAAAGGGCAAAATAGGAATTTGATAAAAATCTGGTTTTTAAGAGAAAAAAAAAACCAGACGAAAACCAGTGAAGAAAGAGAGAAACGGAGGAGGAAGAAGAGGGAGAAAGGAAGAGGAGAGGAAGAGAGAAGGAAGAGAAAAAAGGCCAGGAATGGAGGAATGGAGGAAAACCCGACTTGGGTTTTCTTCCTTTTTGCCTGCCACTGAGAATAAGCCGAAGGAGGAGTAGTGGAAGAACGCCGGTCTTTGGGAAGTGAACTGGGTATGGATTCCGGCGTTTGGCTTTGAAGCAAAGGAGCTGGGTGGGAAGAAAGAGGAGCAGAGGGCGTTGCGTGGTGTGGTGTGGAAGGGAGAGGAGATGAGGAGTTGGCCTAGCCGGTGCTGCGTTGTCTGGATGCAGACGCCTGGCTACTTGGAGGAGGACGAAGACAAAGGACGCTTGGGTGGTGGAGCAGTGGAAACCAGAGGTAGAGTGGGGAGAACTTGGAGAGACGACCTGGGCGGTGAAGATGGAGGAAGGGAAGAGAAGGTTGGTGCGGTGAGGAGCAGGCGGTGTTGGTGATGAAATGGAAGTGATGGGGTGTTGTGCAACAGTGAGGAAAAAGGAGAGAGAGGGGTCTGTAGGTTGTTAGTCTTCCTTGTAGCTTCTCTATAGTGGAGATGAGATGGTGGGATTCTAGAGACAGAGAGAAGCAGATAGAGAGAGAGGGAGAGGGAGAGCGGTGAAGATGGGAAAGGAGGAACACGGGAACGTAAGAGAGAATGGGAATAAGAGAGATTAAGAGATTGGCAGTGAGAGAGAGAGGGTGGGAAGTGGGGAGAATAAGAGGGAGAGTTGGGTACGTGAGAATGAGGAAAGGAAAAAGAAAAAAGGAAAGAAGGAAAAAGAAAGAGAAGGAAAAGGAAAAGGAAAGAAAGAAAAAAGGAAAAGGAAAAAGAAAAAGAAAAGGAAAGAAAGAAAAGGAAAAGAGAAAAAGGAAGGGAAAGAGGAAAAGGAAAAGGAAAAAGGAAGAAAAAAGAAAGAGGAAGAAAAGGAAAGAAAGAAGTGGGGGAAGGAGTTGTTCTTTCCATTTTTTCCATTATTTTTATTCCATCCATCTCCATGGTTGATCTGGTCCATCCATCGCCCTTTAAGATGATCTGCACCGTTATCTTTTACTTGTATCCATCCGTGCGTCCTTTGGTTGATCTGCAAAAGAAAAGACTAAATTAGAATCATCTGAACTGCACATTAGTCATCTAATGAACTCTAATGATCATCTGACCGTTGATTTTGACAAATTAAGGTTTGGATGGTCAATTGGATTTATATTCAAAATCAAGCTAAGTTTTGTAAAATTGAACGGTTAGATGATCTAATTGAACGCTAAATTAGGGAAATTTTGACCAAAATTAAACACTTAACAATGATGGTTTAAGCATACGAGGACTATTCACAACTATATTTCAGAGTATTCAAATCTTTTGTTTGAGATTCCTGACATGTTTGAAGAAGACAAGTTTGTGTACTTCTTTAGCAGACTAAAAGATTGGGCAAAGTAGGAGTTACGTCCTCGTAACTTCTCTACTTTTCTGCCACAATCATCGCAGCTGAATCCTTAGTTGAATTAAGGAAAGATGATGAAAAATCAAAAAGCCAAAAGAGTGGCCATGTCAAAGGTGGGGGAGACAAAGACATTCATAAGAAACAAGCCTGAGACATCCAAACCACCAAGCTGGAAGGTAAAGAGCAAAGAATAATCTTCTCCATCGAGAGCTTGCTACTTTTGTGATAGACCGCACCTCATGCGTGACTATCCAAAGAGGAAGGCCTTAAACTCCATGATCTCACATCAAGAAGAAGGGAGTACTACGAAAGATTATAAATTATCTTCCTTATAAAATCTTAATATTGTCAAGTTAGAGGATCCTAAAACCTCTACCAAAGGCTTGATGTACTTGGATGCCAAGGTGAATGGCATGTCCACTTGTGGGTTAGTGGATATTGGAGCTACCCACAACTTTGTTTCAAGGGAGGAAGCCAAGAGACTGGGTCTTAGAGTCTCAAAGGTTGGTGGACGAGTAAAGACAGTAAATGATGATGCCAAACTAATCACTAGAGTTGCTCAAGGAGTCGCAGTACATATGGGCAAGTGGAAAGGGTTGGTAGACTTTTCCATCATCCCAATGGATGACTTCAATCTAGTGTTTGGGATAGAGTTCTTTGACAAGGTTAAGGTGCTTCCACTCCCACACTACAACACTATGTGCATAGCGGAAGGAGATTCAAGATGCACCATTTCCCTCTTAAGACAAGCAAAGGTGGAGAGTGTGAGCTTGTCTGCCATGCAACTATTAAAAGGATTGAAGAGGTATGAGACAACCTTCCTTGCTACTTTAAAGGAAGAAGCTGGAGATTCTCTCATAGAGATACTTAAGGCTATTAAGGGTGTACTAAAGGAGTTCAAGGATGTGATGCTAAAAAAACTCCTAAAGAAATTGCCACCTATGAAGGAGGTGGATCATGAGATTGAGTTGGAGCCTAGGGCTAAACCACCTACTAAGGCCCCTTACTGCATGGTACCTCCAGAACTAGAAGAGCTAAAGAAGCAGCTCAAGGAACTCTTGGATGCAGGATTCGTCCAACCCTTGAAGGCATCATATGGAGCACAGGTCTTGTTTCAAAAGAAGAAGGATGGCTCCCTTCGATTGTGCATCAACTATCGAGCCCTCAACAAAGTAACTGTGAAGAATAAGTATCCTATTCCACTCATGGCAGACTTGTTCGATCATCTTGGAGGAGCTAGAGTCTTCACCAAACTTGACCTTCGATCGGGTAACTATCAAGTTCGGATAGCCAAAGGAGATGAGCCCAAGACTACTTGTGTAACCATGTATGGTTCATATGAATTTCTAGTTATGCCCTTTGGTCTCACTAATGCACTAGCCATGTTTAGAACATTAATGAATAAGATATTTCACCCTTACTTGGATAAGTTTGTGGTGGTCTATCTTGACGACATCGTGGCTTATAATAAGACATTGGAAGATCATGTACATCACTTAAGAAAGGTCTTCCAACTGTTTAGAGAAAATGAGTTATACATCAAGAAGTGGAAATGTGTGTTCGCGCAAGAGGAAGTCTCCTTCTTAGGAAACAAGATCAAGGATGGAAGACTCATGGTGGACGAGGCCAAAGTAAAGGCTATTCAAGGCTGGAATCCACCCACAAAAGTGTTAGAACTATGATCATTTTTGGGATTGGTTAACTACTATCGACACTTCATAAGAGGGCATTCTTTAATAGCTGCACCACTAACGGATCTATTGAAGAAGAATAAAGCTTGAGAATGGATGACTCAATGTCAAGCTGCTTTCGAGAAGCTGAAGGAAGCGATTTCTAGAGAACCAGTGATGAGCCTGCCTGACCTCAATAAGTCATTTGAGTTACACAATGATGCCTTTGACTTTGCCATTGGAGGTGTTCTAATGCAAGAAGGACATCCCATTGCCTATGAGAGTCGCAAACTCAATGACACAGAGAGGAGGTACATGACTCAAGAGAAGGAAATGATAGTCATGATTCATTGCCTGCGCGTTTGGAGACACTACTTGCTTAGAACCAAGTTCGTTATTAAGACTGATAACATTGCCACTAGCAACTTTCAAACTCAAAAGAAACTTAGTCCCAAGCAAGCTATGTGGTAAGACTTCCTTGCCGAATTTGATTATGACTTAGAATACAAGCCAGGCAAGATGCATTAAGTCAAAAAGCAGAGCTTGCTGCCATAACTAAACTAAGCAGTACCCTCCTATATCGGATAAGAGGAGTAAAGTGTGACCCAATGACTAGGAATGTCATTGCAATCACCAAAGAAGGATGAATAAGCTGATTTGGCTAGAAGATGGACTCCTCTACATTAGAGGTAATCGCATCTATGTGCTTAACTGGGGAGGCATACGAAAAGAACTGATAAATGAGTGCCATGATAGCAAGTGGGTAGGACACCCTGGAACTCACCGCACCTTAGTATTGTTGGGAGATTGCTACTACTAGCCATGTATACGGGAAGACGTGGAAATATACATAAGGACTTGTCTTATGTGTCAACAAGATAAGATAAAACAAAGTGCTCCAAGAGGACTACTTGAGTTGCTCCCTATTCTAGAGAGACCAATGGAAAGCATTTCCCTAGACTTCATTACATGCCTGCCAAAACCATAATCAGTGACAAGGACAAGTGCTTTACAGGGAGATTCTGGTCAGAACTCTTCAAACTCCTTGGTTCAGAGTTGAACTTCTCCACCAGCTTTCACCCACAAACTGATGGTTAGACGCAGAGGGTGAATGCTTTCTTAGAGCTATATCTGAGGCACTATGTGAGTGCCAACCAAAGAGATTAGGCTAAGTTGCTAGACATCGCCTAATTCTCTTATAACTTGCAGAGGTCTGAATCCATTGGGCGTAGCCCATTCGAAGTGGCAACTGGGCACCAACCTCTAACGTCCAACACTCTAGCAGTGAATTATGCAGGGAGCAGTCCAGCAGTTTACAAGTTTGCTAAAGGATGGCATGAACAATAAGACTTAGATCGTGCTTCACTGGAGAAAGCCTCAAAGAAGATGACAAAGTGGGCCGATAGAAGACGACGACCATTAGAGTTCCAAGAAGGAGATCTTGTCATGCTCAAGCTCCTACCAACACAACACAAGGCTACAAGACCCTTACATAAGGGTCTGTTAAGGAAGTACGAAGGGTCATTCCCCATCCTAAAGAAGGTAGGAAAGGCTTCTTACCGATTGGTGCTACCACCAAGACTGAAGATTTATCCAGTCTTCCACGTAAGCAACTTAAAACCTTATCGAGCGGATGAGGAGGATCCTAGCAAGAACCAATCTCACTGAGCACCACCCATTGCAATCACTTCCTTTAATAAAGATGTGGAAGAAGTACTTGCGGAGCCACAAGTACATGGAAGAGGTAGATCTCCACACACCGAGTATTTTTTCAAATGGAAGGGTCTACTAGAAGTTGAAGCCAATTGGGAGACGGAAGAGTCCCTTTGGCAATTTAAAGATCACATCAAGAAATTTCACATGCAAAGCATTGAGGACGTCTTGCATCTGGTGGGGGAGAATGTCACGGACTTGCATTGCAAGGTCCATGACCAATGCCCATAAACTTCAATGGAGGCCTACGTAGCTTAACTTGAGGGACTTAGATCCATTAAAGGGATCCATAATCTAGAAGACCTAAGCACATCATGTAAATATCTTGCCTCTAGAATTCTCTAAGAACATCCTAAATGTGGTGAAACTAAAGACTTGTGTAGAGACTTTTAGAGAGGATTCTAGAATAGTCTCCAACCATTGGATGGTTAACACTTGTAAAGATCCCCACCATCCATTAAGGAGGTGGAAGGAGGTAAGCACTTATAAATAGGAGAGCTTCCTCACTTGCAAAGCATTCAAGAGTCGTAAGCATCTTCAAAGCAATAAGGTTAGTGTTCCTTGCAAGTTCCCTTTTAGTTGTTCTTTTCCTTTGGATTTCTAGTCAGGCTTACTTGGTTGGTTCGGGGCGAGAAGCCAATATAAGTGCAGTATAAGAGTCTAAGTTGCTAAGCCCTTGACATAGAGTAGAAAAAAATTGAACCTAATTCTTGTTATCGTGGGGCTAGGATAAAAAGTTATAACGAATTTTACATATTCACATCACAAAAACAAAGAAAAACATAACATGGAATCCACTAACAAAATGTTGCACAACCCTATTCAGCCTTACAAACTTAGAGCATCATATGGTATTTTATGTATAGTAAGGATCGAGTCTTGTGGCAAAACCTTTGGTCCTCTCATCTTTCTTTCATGTGGTAGCTTAGTGATGCTCTAACATTGTTATCAACATTGCATCTTTGATCTTCAGTTCCAGTAACAGTAACCTAGAGCAACAGTTTACATAAGGTGTTAAGGTAGAAAAATATGACTCGAACACTATTAGTGTAAGGGTTGGGGTGTCACACCCCCGGATTTTTTACAAAACTTTTTCCTCATTAAAATAAAAACAACAATCTGTTTTAAGAAAATAGACGGGATCCCTAAATATTTAAAATTTTATATCATAGAGCTTTTAACGCAGCTTTAAAAGAATTTTTCGAAAGCGTAAACTTCGGGGGTCAACCTCATTCAAAACCGTAATCATAAACAACATTAAAACATTGATACTCTGAGCATGCTCGATTAAAAACCACAATAAATACACTGGATAATTAAAGATGATAGTAAATCAATTCAAACGTCACCAGGTTCCATCCATAATCACCACAATATCTCCATCTAAACTTTAACAATCCTCCATAACATAATATGAGTCCAATCTATAATATGTATCCACATCTAAGAAAGTCTCAAAAGTCTAATCCAAGTGACATACTCTAATGTATGTCCGAAGGAGAAAATAAAATAGAATGTCTTCAAGCCTCCTTCATGATCCCCGCTACTCTACCTGCTTTCCCTTGTTGTTATTGCGTTCCAAATCTGAGGCATTGCAAAACAAGGCAATGCCTCAGCAAGCTATGCTTGTGTAGGTGATTACACTCAAATAAAGTTTAACAAAGTCTACAATAGAATTCTCATAAGGAAAGCACACCCAAAACATGTCAAATAACTGAAATGCTTGCAATTCAACTTTCACAAATCAGATGCCGAGGTAAATCAATATAGCATGCAAGGCATGATCAAAATACATGGCAAGTACATCAAAACCATACTAGTATATATACCCATGGAAAGATATGCATGCAATCATTGATACCAAAACACTGTATCAAAACTATATCAAAATTTCTCAATATACTCAATCACCGGTGATGTATATCCATATTAACGTTGGTACCTCCCGTGCAGTCAACATCAGCCCCCGGAGTCTCTCACGACCTAGGCCCGACTTGCCCCGGTTCACCATACATACAACATCATATAAACATGCACAACAATATGGGTTACTATGCTGTAGTGGCAACCCCATCAGGGTCTAAACCACCACCGCTCCTCGTCGACACCAAACGAGAGACTTTCTCCGTCCCCATGGGAAGGAATGGACCTGCAGGGGGGACTACCCATGATACCACCCCTACGTACTCACGGCCTCAGTATCACTCTGGGGCTGTCTATCATCATCCTCATCACAAAATCGCAGGGCGGTGGCCAACCCTACAACCCTCCTAGATAGTACCCACCGGTGACAAGACTCCGTCATAAATCATCAAGACGGTATAAATCTTACAAACCTTGTAAATACATTATAAATAATCTCAATAACACAATTAAAGCCCGACAAACATTGTCATTTCCAAATAGAAAAGTCATGTCAGAACACCTAAAAATAGGGATCTAATTATGTACATGAAAAGATGTAAAGCACATGTTTCAAAGCTTTAAAATCCATTCATGGTTATTGAAATCATGAAATAATTGAATATAATCACCTACCTCAGAAAATGTAGTGCTCAAATCAAGCGCGTGGAAATATCACGTGGCGCGCTCTGACGTACCTGTTACATCATAAATCTTCCATCATTTAGTAATTCAATACTGTTTAACCCTCTAATCTCCTAGATTATCTCGCATTTGATGTATCCTATCAACCTCTAAGGCCTGATCATCCATTGATCAGCCTAATTGAGCCTATCTAACCACATTCTGTGGTTTAACTCTAAAAACATAATTTATATCTAACTTTTCAAGTCACATCTAGGTCCGCGCCGTCGATACGGTCACAACGCCTCTTCCGAATCTCGATTTGGACCTCTGTAGCTCCTAAAAATCAAGTTTTTATGAATGAACGGGTCAAAAGACCCGAAAAATCACAAAATCACGTGCGTTGCACGTGCTCTCGCGCGTGCGGGCGCTTTCCTTGACGCGCTAGGCGTCGTTTTTTCCAGGGGTGCGTGCACAGACGCGCTGAATGCGTTTGCGCTGCATCTCACTGCGGGCGCTTGCACAAACGCGCTAGCGTTGTTTTGTCGGGCGCGCACGCACGTGTACCTTTTTCTTGCACGCGCGTGCACCGTTCTCCGTGTGTTGGTTTTCGTGCGCCCGTTTGGTCGTGTTGTCGGTGCACTGCTTTCCGCGTGGCGCGTGGTACATGGCGCCACGTGTTGCCTGTGTGGGCGCGTGCTGTGCAGTGCTGCGCGCGTGGTGTCGCGTGTCGTGCGCGTGCCGTCTGTGTCCGTGGCGCCTACGTGGCCCGCGTCAGGGGGTGACACGTGTCGCGGTGGTTCGCCGTCGCCGGAGAAGACAACCGGACTCCGGTCGCCGCCAACCACGCATAGGTGTCCAAATGGTGCGATTTTTGCACCGTTTCGTTCAGTTTTTCACGTAGATTCCATATATAAGCCCCTTTTCAACCATCTATGCCATTCTCTAGTGTTTTTATACGATTTTTGTCACGTCCCTAAAATTTTTCCCTATACTGTTTTAGGAGTTTTTTGGCATATCTAGCCGTCCGATCAACATGAAAATTCATGGGATTGTTGTTCATGTTACAATGCCTATGATGGACGGCTCCCGCATCACAATCCGATGCCGTTTCACCGCCTTACTTTAACAAAAACAAGACGCCTATTTGTTCACCGGAAAACGGCAATCCACACCGTTTCTCCTGGCGTTAAAACACGAGAAACAATAGGAAAACACAGGGGAAATGTGGAGGGTGGCCTACCGTGGTTAGATCGCGCACCGCGTGCGCCCCTCGCCGGGAGAGTTCCGTGTCGTGCTCTGCTTCGCCAAACCGAACTCAGAAGTGCATGGTTTGGCTGCACACGAGACAGAGCTGGCCTTTATAGCCTCATCGTGGGTCCCACGCACTGTAGGCCCATGCATATTTACAATTTTACCCCTCTTATTATTTTAAAACTATTAACAATTTTGGGTTATTACATGGGGTCACCCAAAATTTTGGTCAACTTGACCCGCAGCCATCCCTTTGCCCGATGTCCAAATGTTGATGTAAACCTTTTCCTTTCCCATGACAATAAAACCAGGGATAAAAAAATCCTAGAAGAAGAAGAAGAAGATTGCCTTTCTTTCTCTCTCTCTTGAGAGCTAGATTTGGCGAAGAGAGGGATATTATTTCTTTAAGTTTATACATGTGATTATGCAAGATTTTTCCAAATAATCATATAAAGAATAATTAATCTAATCAAATAGCGTAAACTGGATCACAAAAAGCTGGAGGTTTCTAAGGCCTATTGTGTCCTTTGTCCCTTGGTGCGTAGTGGAGCCAAGATAAATTAGATAATTACATAAGAAAGCTCCATGTTATATTTCCACCTGTTCATATTCTTGGAGTGGTGATTACTGATTGTACACATTCAAGAAAATATATGAGCACCAAGAAGGTAAATGTAGAGACCAGTGGCTCAATGATTGAAATTGACCTATTAGTCTAAGCAGGGCATTTCATGCAGATATCCCACATTTTATCTAGCTTTGTCCTCAAATAAATCCTCTTTTCTTTGTGGTTTGCTATTACTCTTAAGAGGTACCTGAGAAGCATTTTGTTAGAGTTAGCAAATTTTAATAATTGATTATTAGTTAAATGAATGCAAAGTCTCTCTCTTTCATCCACGAGCCCACCAAAATGGGCTATTGTTCGATTCTCAACCCAATTGTATAAGATGGTCCATAGTTCATGTATCGGGCCCTAACTTAAGGCCCACGAGCTTATACACCGGATAGGCCTGACTATGACTCATAGTAAACTGGTCTGTACTTGTATGGAGCAGGTGAGGTTTTATTCTGAGGTCTGACAGTAAGCAGATCCTGACTTGAGCATGCATAAACGAATCTGACAGGGCCTCAGGATGACACAAGTCTCCCTCTAGTGCAGTTTCCTGCTTCTAAGAGGATGATCAGATACTTCGGTAGGATATGGTATATCCTTACCACATAGAGTACCCGCCAAACAAGCAGTAGTTGTATCATATATCCCAGTAATGTTGTATGCTCAAAATAGGGCTGCAAGTCGACCAGATAGGTCTTAGGATTTGAGAATGGGCCTTGAATTTAGGCTTAATTTATAAGGAGAACTGATCCTCGACTCATCCCAAAGTACTCCAATTCTCAGATGAGCTTTTATTTGGTCTTTACTCGGCTAAATCATGGATTTGCTCAGGTGGTTGGTTACTCAGACTGTTCATTTTCTGGTTCACATTCTAGGTAAAGATACCTCAAAACTCTTGTTCATTGGATGATCTCAACCCTTTCGTTGATTATTATAATCCCTTAACCTTGTATTTGAACTTTTGTAAGGCATCCAGGTTACAATTACCTACAGAATAATGGTGGTTAAGATCATCCCGTAAGGTACACTTTTCTTCTATCGCCTATATTAGAAGAATCAAGAAAATTGAACTCTCCAAACATCTAGGCCCACTATATACTATTAGCTTAGTGTTAATTATTGTACTGCTAGACACATACAGACACCAAAACAAATGATAGGACTTAAATTGTTGAATGGCATTTGAGGTTTTCATGTTATTTCCTTGAGCAAATGTCCACGGCCTATCTAAGATTATCCCTAAAGGTGATCGATTTGAATGGCAAAACTTCTGGGTCCCCAACATACTTTATGCTGTCTCAATCCATTTCGTGATTCACACTTACAACTGCCAAATAACAGCTCCATCTGCCTGCAGGCTTAAGATAAATGTAATATTAAGAGGAAATCTCAAACACTAGTTCTTAATCTTTTTGGTAATCAATCGTTCACCGTCAAAGATCATCTTCTCGATGCATGATCGAGCTGAGTGTAGATCATTTACCAATTGGATTCTTCTACCAACTTGTAAAGGAATATTATGTCGCACTTAGTGATTTCTACAGTAATAAAACCTGTAAAGAAGTTTGAGGACTTGGGATGGGGTTGTGTCCATTTTCATTAAGTTGTGCTCTTAAGAGTTCCCCGGCAGGGTGTCTTCTTTTTCACTTGCATCACTCGTTGTTGGCAATACTATGCGTTTTGACGATGACCGGAAACTAATTCACATGTCCAAGCAGAACAAGCACCTGCCACTTAATGACACGAGTCTTTTGTGTTAAGTAGGACCAATAGTTAACGAGTGCACAACGTCACATGCTGCACAGCTTCCTCACTGATCCAACGTAGTTGTGGGACTTTACGAGGTCCCATGTTCGGCTGCTTTTCTCTTTATATTGAAGAGGGTTCCTATACATCTGGCCTTAGTTGTTTCGCCCTTGCCTTTCATCTGCTTGGCCTTATCTCAGATGGCCAGGTTATGGGTGATCTTAGACTTTACTCTTCGGAGGTAAAAAAAAAAAAAAAAGGGGTACAGTTTGAAAAGTTCGAATATAACGCCGTAAAAAGTTTGAACAATCGAGGAATAGGATGGTTTCGTGAATGGTAAATTTGGGCCATGGTACCTAATTTAAGATGGGCGCTTGGACATGAACGTTCTGGAGTGCAAACCCTATGTCGGCAACTTGCCAACCACCATGCAACTACTCTTATAAAGTAATGCTGTAGCGATTACGTGCCCGTGATATACAAGCCAATTCATAGCTCCAATCGCAATTCTACATGATTTAGGAATAAAATTAGACTAAAGACCCTTCGAATTACAACGATGGCACATTATACATAAACTAAATGAAATATATTAGTATCGTTATCTGAGGATAGGTATCTAAAAAACAGGTGGTCCGTGTACGTGGGGTTGAAGAAGAGGGTGGATCACAATGGTCTATATAGTATGCAATTTTACCTTGGTTTTTTTACAAAATACTATTTTCATGCTTCGACTGTGTGATCTTAAGGTCACAAGACAACAACTCTACGATTATGCCAAACTCCCCTTCTACAATGCCAAACCTTCTTGTTTTGCAACAACTCATGGACTAGGGTGGCATCGGTTCTGAGAGCCCCTTGAAAATAATCCAATTTGTTTTCCCACTTTCTTTGTCCCTTGCTTATCCCCGTAACTTTGGAATGAACGGAGCTATATCAGGCAGAACCAAAAATTGGTCTTATAGGTGTCTATATTTTGGATCTTTGGAAGGGGTTTTATTTGGTCCAGCCCGTTAGCTTACTGAAAAATGACAACATTTGGCACATAGCGCATGAAATAACAATCTCTTTTTATCTTTCCTTGAGAATCAAAACAAGATCTCAATCTGAGATCCAATTGCACCTCTTTGCATCCAAATTCGTGCCTAAGTCGTTGTCCAAATCGGTCAATCAAACTATACACATCCCCCTAGGCCAGCAAACTGAGAGTGCCTTTTTGCTATTTCTACTTTTCCTCGCAAAGGTGTATTATAACATCGTGACTCGATGCTTTACCAACCTTGTGATTACCCTTGTAAGCAAACATAACCCCACTTTTTAATCTAATCTTCCGTGATAAATGAGCTCGTGGGGGTGGGGTTTTTTTCCACTTTTGTGCGATGTTGCATGAAGGGCTTACCTTTGAATGATCCGATCTATTCAGATTCACGGTTCAGACTTAGTGCCTTCGATCGCTTCAGTTTCGATGTCTAGTAGTCCAAAACGAGTGGACTGTCTTACCATTTGAAATGTTGTGCTTTTGATCACAGGAGATGAACCGGTAGAAACTGTAGTACAAAGAGGGGACTGTACAACCGTCCGATCATTGTGGTTTTTGGTTTATTTCGGACCCGGAACAATCAGACGGGTTGGATTGTCCAAAGGTGGGACTCTTCGTGCAAAAGTGTGAGAGAGCACGGCAACATGGGCTGTTTGCCGAATAAATTTTCGAGTGGCGGTTTCGCTATTCCCACCCCTACCAACGAAGTCGTTTCCTTCGAGCTTGATTATTCGCCCACTGTTCTTTTACTTTTTCCTTCCTTTCCATTATCTATTCAGTCACAAGCCAGAATCTCAGAAACACCAAACGGCAAAGCCATGTCTCCTTCCCTGCTCTCTCTCCTCTTCTTCCTCCTCTCTCTTCTCTCCACCATTTCATCAACAGGGGCCACACTCTCCATTTCTCTCTCCCTTCACCACTTCAACCATAAACCATCCCCTCACCAATGGCAGAGACTCGCCTTCATGGCTTCCGCCTCTGTACTCAGAGCCCATCATCTCAAAAAGCCCAAAAACACCCCAAATTGGGTCTCAAAGACCCCTCTATTCCCCCACAGCTATGGTGGGTACTCCATTTCTGTCAAATTTGGGACCCCAGCGCAGGAAGTCTCCCTTCTCGTGGACACTGGAAGTGATCTCGTGTGGTTCCCCTGTACAGAAAACTACGTCTGTAAGAACTGCACTTTTGCAGATCACAAAAGCCAAATTACTTCATTCGTACCCAAATCTTCGTCTTCATCCAAACTCATCGGCTGCAAAAACCCAAAATGCAGTTGGATCCACAGCCCAGAATTCCTCTCAACTTGCCAAAAATGTCCTCCTAATTCAACAACTTGTTCACAGGTTTGCCCACCTTATACTGTCCTCTACGGTTCTGGATCCACAGCTGGATTGTTGCTTTCTGAAACTCTGATTTTACCGGCGAAATCTGTGCCAAATTTCGCAGTTGGATGTTCGCTTTTTTCCCAGCGGCAACCTGCCGGAATTTCCGGCTTTGGTTGGGGCCGAACTTCTCTCCCTTCTCAGCTGGGCTTAAAGAGATTCTCTTACTGTTTAGTGTCCCACAATTTCGACGATACAAGCAAAAGCAGTACGCTGATTTTGGACGGTGGGTCAGATTCCGGCGAGCAGAAAAACACTCGCTACACCCCGTTTCTGAAAAATCCGACCGTTGAAGGATCTGCATTCTCCGTTTATTACTACGTCATGTTGAGAAAAGTCACCGTCGGAGGGAAACACGTTAAGATTCCGTACCGTTATCTCAAGCCGGGATCTGATGGCAACGGCGGGACTGTGGTGGATTCCGGCACGACATTTAGTTTCATGGAGGGCCCAGTGTTTGAGCCAATTGTAAACGAGATTTTGAAGCAGGTGGGGCAGCATTACAAGAGAGCTGCTGACGTTGAAAGCCACACCGGTTTGCGTCCGTGCTTTAACATTCCCGACGGGAAAGTTACCTTGCCGGAATTAGGTTTTCATTTTAAAGGGGGTGCCGAGATGAAGTTACCGTTGGCGAACTATTTTTCCCTTCTGGGCAATACTGGCGCCATTTGTTTGACGATTGTGACTAACGGTGTTTTGGATGCTGATTTTTCTGGCGGACCGTCAATAATTTTGGGAAATTTTCAGCAGCAAAATTTCTACGTGGAGTATGATTTGGGGAATGAGAGATTTGGGTTTAGGCAACAGAAATGCTAAGGTTTAGTACCTTGTTGTTAGTATAATACAAATGAAAATTATAGACATGCGTATAACTATCGGCCGACAGTTTGTAGGCCTGTGTGACTTTTTACTTAGATTGAGATTAGTAGTTGTGTAAGGTTATTTTCTCGCCGGAATCTGACGTTGTCGCCGGCAAAAATGGCGGATGAATTTCCTGTAAAGGTGTGGTTACAAGCAAGTAGGGATGGCAAATTAAAAGGGAAATAAATGCAGCCCTTTTTAATGGTTGGTTTTTGTATGCTCGTGAGGGAAAAGTTTGTTCCTGTTTTAGTTTTTCATTGGGCATATTTGAGTGAATAGGAAATGCTCAAATGAAATCCTCTACTTTTTAACATGAAGGGTTCCTACCTTTAGATAATCTGACTTGTTCATCTGATTTCAATTGTGTTGGATGCCTCTAAATAAAAATGAGAAGGTCTAGATGACTCTATTATCCTAAAAACGTATTTTTACTAGTTGAATTTAGAATATTGTTTTAATAAAAGTTCTAACTTATAATTGCCTTCTATTTTTTATTTGTTAGACCTCTTAGTAAATAGTTCAACGACTATAACCCTAAGTGAGTATAAATTTACGAAGATCCAAACCCCTTGTAATGTTTTTCTTGACTTAGAAAAGTCATGCTTTAAAATTCTCATCCAATGAATGATCTTAAACATTTCTATTTTTAATTATAAAATGGACAGAGAAACTTTTGACTGGTCATTTTAAAACTTTAGAAATTGAGAGTTTGGATTATTCAAAGGATGCGAATTTAGAGTATGGAACACATAATCAAGGACAACATTGTGAATAATTCAGATCTTCAAGAATCTAGGCCTTCCTAGAATTATAGGAATACAAAGCATTTGTAAGGAGCTAAATGAACAAAATTGAAGGGCAACTATATCACTTCACCTAACTTGAATATAAAGGGCCGTGCCTTTGGATACTGGAATTTGTTCATCTTATTTGGATTTCAATGAATATTTCCCTGGCATCTAAAAATTATATTTCGAGAGTTGAATTTAGACTGTTGTTTTCATGAAAATTCTAACGGTCTATTTTCAGATGCTAAAATCATCCAACATCAGAATCAGGATCAATCAGATGAATACGACACATATTCCAAGGTGAGGCGCCTTGTGGTTGTGTTTTGGCTTGGTATTGCATGCAACGATGGAAACATAGTGAAAAACGTAGCAAGCCGGACATCGGATAGATGGATCCACCACTTACCATGGTACTGGCATTCTGTCGAGTGGGACCAGGAACCTGCTAAGAAGCTTGAAAACTTGCCAAAAGATGGGACAAGGCGAGTGTCACAAATCCACCCGTTACTGCACCGTCAAGTAGTTGTGCAACTCCAAAATGTGGTCATGAAACACGGCAACCGCAGTTGAAAATGGAAGCTCATTTATCAATGTGCCAAGAGAAATCATCTAATGTCTTGTAGATAGTGTGGCTCAGGTCCGAGGAAAACCAATTTCGAAGCGAAATGCGATATAAATATAGGAAACATAGAAGAAATAACAAATGTCTAGTGCAGTTGGTTAATTGTAAAAACAACTAAGCCATGCTAGTTCCTATCACTATTGCGCCCAAATCATCATCAATCATGTCTATACTGGATGCAATGACCATTCTTGAAAGAAGGGTACTTTCTTTCTCAAAAAAAATTCAACTTATTAAGGACTATAGTTCTCTGTAACTTTAGTTGAGACTAATTTAGGGTCTGATTTGCTGCTCCACAAAATGGATTGCATGCAGTAATCAAAGAATCTAATCCATCCAAATCATTCAATCACTACAAACGATGCCGTGAAAAGGTGTGGCAAAAGCCATTAGGGAAAGGAAAAACGAAAAGAAAAGAAAAGGTGGAGCAAAAGAACTAGCACTGAAAACAATCAACTAAAGAAAGTTCACCGATCATGCAATTAAGATCAACCAGTTGTTCCACTTGGTAGGTACCCTTCATAGAGTACCATGTTAATGGTAGATATCACCATGTATGAGCAACGGACGGCCCCATCTTCACGTTTAAGAACAAAAAGGCCTGTCCTTCGACCAACCTTGGTCGTAAATGTAATGCATGTGATTGCTTGAATAGTGAGGTCGACACTTTTACGGGAGAGAGACAACTCATTTACTAAAGGCGATGGGTTTTGTAGCGACTTGTGTAGTAGCTGGCACTTACACAGATTCCACACTAAGATACAAGCAGCTTTTATGGCGGAGCTGTTTAGTAAATGAGGGTATTTGGTGAATTTAGAGAGGTAAGGGCCTTCTTAGCTCACTGGCGCACTAGGAGGAACCTGTTCTCCGCCGTGGTTGGGCACAGTTCAAGGCTGTTCCAAGCTTTTGTGTGTGTGTCAGATGTTCAAAAAGAAAGAAGAAAGCTTCCAGCTCGAGGCTGCACATGTGTGTTTCTTTAACTTTCCCACAATAGGGAAAAAGAAGAAGAGACTGCACTAGGAGGAACCTGTTCTCTGCCGTGGTTGGGCACAGTTCAAGGCTGTTCCAAGCTTTTGTGTGTGTGTCCGATGTTCAAAAAAGATGAAGAAAGCTTCCAGCTCGAGGCTGCACGTGTTTTTCTTTAACTTTCCCACAAAAGTAGGGAAAAAGAAGAAGGGGGATTTTGGTCTATTGTTCCATGGACGAAGATTTATAATCTAGAAAGCCTAAATTTTAGAATTGTCCTTGTAAATATCTAGAATCTAGAATATGGTAGACTTAGATATTGTGTATAAATGTTTTAGAAGATAATCTTAACTATACACGTGTAACAATATCTACAATTCATTGAGGAGGTAAAAAGAGGGTGAGCACCTATAAATAGAGTTCCCTCATTTATAAGACATCAAGTTAAAACCAATTATCTTATAATTCATCCAACAGTTATAAGCATATTCAGAGCAATAAAGCTAGAGTTATCTCTAAGTCCCCTTCAATGGTATTTCTTCTTAGATATTTTAATTAAGCTTACTTAGATGGTGCAGAGTGAGAAGCCAAGCTAAGTGTAGCACGAAAGTCTGAGAAGCTAAGCCCATGACATTTGGAAGGTGCTCCCTCATTGTAAGTTAATCACGAGGCACCCTATGTCAACATCATGAGACCAGCCTTTGGCTGATCCAAATCCATTTTTATGAGACTGGCCAAAGAACGGATATTTGAACGTAGAATTTACATCGTGGGCAGAAACTGCCTTATATATATACTACTGATCTAGCCCATACATCTGATTTCTTCAACATATCGTACCTAATTGCTCAAAAATTGCTCCAGTTGGATAATTATAGCACGAGAAAGAATCATTTTCGGATGATGAGTGTGGATCATTGCCCATACCAAGTTCCAACCATTGATGTCCGATGGCCAAAGTACACTTCTTATTTTCAGATGCCAGAATCGCCTATATCCAAACCCATTACATGAGTGAGGTGCCTGACAATGAGGGCCATGGAATAATTCCGATAATCCGGATTAAATAAGTCTTGCTATTCGGGCCCTAATTGCAACCTGCATGAGGTCACGCCCAACTACAGCATTCTTCAAAGTAAATAAGGAGCAAGCAGAGATGTTAATGGAAAGTGTTATGGGTTGTTGAGAACTGATGGGGATTTTAATGATTCTTAAATTTATCAGGTACAAGGCCATGCTTTCAGAAGCATCCGCGGTACCTCCAATAACACAAATTATTGCACAATTATTCATCAAAGGCTTGATATGGGATACCAGACTATTAGCCCTTCTTTTGACGGTGCTCATTGTACTTTAGGCCTTTTAGATAATTTAAGGACAATGTTAGTGGCAGGTGGGTCGTCCCACCTATGATATGCATCAGTCACAAAAAGTTGGGTATTTCATGTAAGATCATGTGGCGAGAGAGTACTTATATTATGCAACCAGTCTCGTCATAATTGCATTAGAGGTATTCTCAAAACCAAACGGTGGACCGCCAATCCTCACATCTATTGAAAATGTTTCTAATCTTTCATTTTTTGACATTTTGAAGAGAAGAAAAAAAGAAAAAAGAAGAAGAGAGGTATAGCACAAGGAAGGTGAAGGGGAGCCTTGGTGCAATGGTAAAAGTTATCGTCGCGTGACCTTGAGGTCACTGGTTCAAGGCGTGGAAACAGCCTCTTGCAAGTGCAAGGTAAGGCTGTCTACTTTAAGCCCTTGTGGTCCACCCCTTCCCCAGACCCTGCATAGGCGGGAGCTTCGTGCACTGGGGCTGCCCTTTATGGCACAAGGAAGGTCCTAGAGACATAATGCCATCTGTGATTGACATTCCATTTAATTCTCCCTTTGTGTTTCATATTGCATTTGAGTCCCTCCAAGACAGTGCACAAGTGTGAGAAGAAGTTGACTTTCTCTTTTATGATAGATGATGACTTCTTTTGAAAGATCTAATCCTTTCATCTTGTTCAGAGTGAGTTGAATAGGCTGAAAACCAACTTTGGTGACTATTGGATGCTGATAGCTAATTTTAATTGAACTTAAAATTACTGCCACTAAACTTTTAGTTTTTTTCAAAGACCCAAAACAAAAGGTGAGAATCATCCAAATGCATTAATTTTACTTAGGTTATCTAATTTTAGTATGCTGAAGAAGATGACTGGCTTAAATCTTCTAGAAAAAGTCACCCTCCATCACAAAATAGAAGGTTGGACTTATTCAAACACTTTTAGTGTGCCGACTCTTACCGTAACTCATTACATTTTTAATTAATTTATACCATTTAAAGTCATTTCTTTGGGAGATAATAGTTAGAAATGTTGTGTTAGCCCCAACTTGATGTTAGCCTGGGCAGGTTGCGTTCGTTTGATACGCTTACTGTACATAAACAAACCACGTGAGTGATCACGTATAATGTAAGTTTAATGGCCCACGAACTGAACTACTTTTATGTAGATCGTATAGTGTATATTATACTAATTTAAGGATATTAGTACTTAAAATCTTCGTCTTTTGACAATAGAGGTGTATGTCAACATCAGCCGTGCCTTCCGGATTAAAAGCTGTGATCCTAATCATTGAATTGGCATCTCCCTCTCTGAGGGAGTTCATCAGCCAGACAATTACCAGATCTAAGGATGTGAGACAGCGAAAATTTAATTCAGAATATGTAACCAGAAATGGGCCTCCTTAACAGTGTACTGAACCTTCCAAGGGACTTCTTCTGCCTCCAATTGCAGTCATCTAAGAGCATTTGATGAGTTCCCTTGCACACAACAGTGTATGTTAAAATTGTCGAAACAGTTTAATTTCATTTTAGATACATATAATGATAGCTACAATGTTTGAATGTGGTCACAGGTAAGAAAGTAAAATATTAGGAAAATTTGGGAAAATTAGAAAGCAAGAATCATTGGGATGTTTGGATGTGGAAATCCGTTAAATGATCCTAGATTCCTAGTTGTTTTGAGTTGCCAAAAGGTTGGTAGCTCATGGTGCATAGCCTGCTCTCCGAACTTTACTAAAGTTGCTTAGGACCTTTGTTGTTGATGCACCAAATAATGTCACTGTTGCACCGACGCCTTCTAGCACAGTGATGCAGGAAGTCTCTCACTAGGTAACTAGGGTTTAAGACGGTCCACGGATTTGTATGTCTACCATTCAAATAATAATACCATTGGTAAAAGAAAGTGGTCTCTTGAGATAAAAGTTTTTCTCAATTTTGGTGGGAAGTTCTCCGCTGTTTTTAGAGGATTGTTAAATGCCCCATGTGATAGCGTCCATGGACTAATTTTTCTAAAGTCTATCTTTGCATGATCCTACTCATTCATATGATTGTTATTTGTAATCAAGTAAAAATGTGCCCATCCACCGGATAAAAACTGGGCATTAATTGTTGAAATAGAAGATTTGACAAAACAATAGACTGAAAGCTGCTGATATTTTGCGATGTGGGAGTTTGAAGACGATAGTTATTAAATGGATGGTCTGGATCCATCAAAGGTGAGCCCACTTGATTGAAGTAGATGAGATTCATTGTATTGGTGTGTGAGATCACCCACCACATTTTAAGTATCAAAAGGTAGCGGCTTTCTTAATGAAAATACACCTAAGATTCATCATCAGAAAACCGTTTAGAATAGCTCAACCACAACTTAGAGCCACGGGATGGCTTGGATCATTCAAAACAGTTGAACCCACTTCTGCTTTTGTCCACTACTATTTTTCCTAAGGGAAAAATATGTGAAATGCACCACTAAAAGAATTGAAAAAAACTACTATTACTAGCATAAGAGACCCCGTACCAATGGAGATTCAAATTAAAGCTGTCAAAATGATGATAGATGCACAATAAATCTTTGCAAGACTAAATTAGACATTGAGAAATTAGCTTTTGCAGCTGTGGAACATGAGCTGTAGAAGTTCATACAACATGGTAATCCACATTCCCTTTCAACAATAAGCTTGTCAAACATTTTTGGTGATTACTTTGCAACAAGGTAGATGCATGTAGATGCAGGTCCATAAATTTATTCAAGAAATGAATCGACTAGACTTGCTTTGCAATACCAGTTTAGACAGTGAGAAGCTAGCTTGTACATCTATGAAAGACGGGCTACAGAAGTTCGTTTGACGTAGTAATCCATACTTCCTTTCAAAGTAAGGCTGCTAAAACTTTTTTTAGTTAATTATTCTTTTCTACAATATAAATGTGTGGGAATTTGACTACATTTGGTACGATGTAGGTCAATATATCTATTGAAGAGATCAACCAGTATCCTTCCGACTCCTATAGCTATGCAGAAGTGCCTAATGTATTGGCCAACTTTGTGGAAGAATGTGACACAGTAATGTACCTTGGCTGCCGCCGTGATGTGAAGGGAGCCTTGGTGCAACAGTAAAGTTGTTGTCATGTGACCTTGAGGTCACTTGTTCAAGGCATGAAAACAGCCTCTTGTAAAGATACAAGGTAAAAGTGCATACTATGGACTTTTGTGGTCTGCCCCTTTCTCAGACCATACACAGGTGAAAACTTTGTGCATTGGGACTGCCCTTTATAGAAGTTTTCTAAAGGATTTTGCAGCAAATTACCAATGATCTTGGAAATGAGCCGATCTAGATGTTTAAAGAATGGGTCATAAAAAAGTGAAGTAATCATCAATTATATCGTTGACAAGGAAGACATGAACATGATGTTCAATAAGGCAGTGAAAATGATTAGTGACTCTCTTTTTTACCCACTTAGCAAATCCAACGGGAAAAGTCATGTTGTCTAAACTACAAGTTGGTAATTAGACTCTGTTCCTTATGCCTATTCTTGTAGGTAATCACATTTTAGTGTTGTATATATGTAGACTCTATACGTTATGCGTGGTCGCATTATAGTCATTGTCATCAACATCAAAGCCTTATTTCTAATAGAGGTAGAGGTCGACTACATGAATCTTATTCTTCCATTTCCTTGTATTAATGGTCATGGCTTCATTTAGTCTAAAATTTTTAAATCTTTTCATATCACTTCTATTCATATTCTTTTAGACTTTCCCTTAGAAGAACTCAATTGCATATTGGATCACTTATCTTGCTGCAAGATGTTGCTCAAAGAAACCTTGGAGAGATGAGAAGAGGGACATTGAATGGCTGGTTTTTTGCTGGTATTATGAAGTTGTTTTGTTATTATTCATGTTCAAATATGTGAGCATAAAGCATTTAGACCTGCTATGCAACATCAATTTAGACACCGAGGACATATCTCGTGCGACTTTGAAAGACGGGTTGTAGAAGTTCATCCGAAATGGTAATGCACATTTTCCTTCAATGGTAAGACTGTCAAACATTTTTAGTTACTTATTCTTTCTTACAGTATACGTATGCTGATAGAATGTGCAATTTTTCGCGATTATTATAGCCAGAAAAAGAAGTTCTGTCTTTTTAATCTCCTGATTAATTTTCAAATAATTCAGCAGCTCTTACAGATTACTTATTCAATGCAAATTTACTAATGTAAACATGAAATCATTAAATTAAAATTAATTTTGAAGAATTAATTTGTCAAATTCTCAGATATTACAGTTACTAATGCAAATTAAAAAATTCAATCGACATCCTATAATACTCCCAATCTCTCCTCATTTTATTATTTTCTTGCCTTTCTGACACTTTACTACATTCAAACTTTGCATTATAGATAGTAATGGCTATATAGTAATAAGTCATTACTAGCCATTACTATCTCACCTTGTTCTAATTTAATTTTCAGTTGAGAAATACCATCCTGACTGAGCTTGTGACTGACTCTGTAACCTCTCTGTCGTGAACCCTCTTTTGGACGATCTGACTAATTCATCTTTTTATCCCTCCACCAAATAGGTTACCTGCAAAACACATGCCCATTGTTGCTTTCAGCTGCTAGTCTTCTGTGGTTTCCTCAGTTTAAAGTCTAATTATTATGATTTTTAAAAAAAAATCAAATTAAAAAACTTTTCAAATAAGAAAACTAGTAGATAGAAGGATCCAATGGTATAATTTTTAAGGTGTCCCAATTAAGAGAGGTCAAAGAAGATGAATGATTCAGATCATCCAGAAATAGAGGCTAGGTTGAAGGATCACGGAGTAAGCTAATCCAGTATCATGTTTCTCTTTTCTGTTTACCATGACAAGAAGCTGCAAAGGCTTATAATGAAGAAATAAAGCGGGGTTATATTCCTAAACACGCTTCCCAGCAAAACCATATTATCATCATATCATGTTGCAAGTAGGAATTCTCAGGTTCTACACATTCTCACAGTGACAGAAACGAAACAGCAAGAACTCAACAGAGACACCCGGGCGATTACTGATCCCCTATTAATTTTTCTTGTTCTTCGGCTGCTGTGCCGTCCATTTCGTAGCAGAATGATCCCGAACGAAACTGTACAGAAAATTAGGCCCAATAGGGCCAGAAGATTCCACTCCCTGAAGACACAAACAGAGACGATGCAGTCAATCACAAACCCATTTCTACACCATCTAAGGTACGGTAAGTCAAGATGGAATTGAATTCCAATGCTTTCCCCCATTTGGTGGAACCCCATCTTGAATTCACTTGTAGGTGTGAACTACCATATGGATTCCACATGTCAAGTATTCTAGCAGGAACCCGAAATCTTAATCAGTTGGCTTTCTGTGTGGATTTTTAACGGGGTAAGTCGAGACGGAATTGAACTCTACAGTGAATTCCATCAATTAGACAAACAGTTAAAGGAAGGAGAAGTATTTTACCCGATCTTCAACCTGTTATCAGGATCTCCAGTGGAATACCCAGTGAAATAGAAATATCTGGTCACCACATAAAACACCCCAAGTTATGAAGAAATCAGAGGATGTCGAGCTCCACCTAGCAACAGCAGAGCAAAGAAAATCGGCATCATTTCCAGAGAATTCTGGTGCCCTCTCTGGTCAAAACCCAAAAGCCCATTAGAGAATCAGATCATACAAACAGAAAAGAAATTCAGGAGAAAAAGAACTGCTGATATTACCTGTATGCAGTTGAATACTTTGGCATTCTTGTTTTCAGATTCTATGGCATACAGGGTCGGGTAAGGAACATCGTATCTGCAAACTCAATTAGTGTGTCGGTTATTCATGGGAAAATCAAGGAAGATCAAAAGGAAAAAAGAAAAATGAAGAAGGGGTTTCTTACTTTAGCCTGGCCTGGTAGACTTGGATGAGCATCCAGGTGTTGAGGAAGACATAGAAGATGAGTACTAAGACCACTAATCCGTACTCCCGCGGCAATCTAACAATGGCCATCTTCTTCTTTAGCGAGTTAATTTTCAGCGGGTCGTTTCCAGAGGTTTCTCTTCTTCTTTCTTTTCTATATACTTGGGAAACTAGCAGGACATGGACTTTCCTGTACCTCAGAATCTTCTCTTCGTTTACTTCTTCTCTCTTTACTTATTGGATGTGTTTAGGGCTTCAACTTCAAAATTCAGGTCTGAAACCACGCCCAGTCTGACTTGAGTTAGGGATCAGATCGAGTAAACAGAACGTGGATATGCGGACTCTGCGGCTTTCCCATGCACAAGTCCTCAGGTTTCCGGAATGTATTGCGTATAAAGTGCAGGAGGGGGTTCATTTCTTTTAAATTGATCCATTTATCTCATCTGCCAAAATGGACAGAACGTCAGAAGGTAAGTCAAAGATTGATATCAAAATAAGATCTAAAAATTAGGATATGCTTCGAAGAAAATCAGAAATTCAGGTTCTTCAAACTCCTATAAATTTTAGATCCAGAACGTAAGTTGTATGAATCCATTTTCTCCTCTTCGTAGTGATATTTCTTCTCCCTTTTTCAGCATGGATGTAAGCCAATCTCGCTCTCTTTCTTCCCGAGTGATATTTTAGTTGCTTATCTTAACATCTCTTTTACAACTCCGGCAATGCCGGTCCTAAGCTCGAATGAAATAGGAGGAGAGTTTTGCATCAGGTGTGAATTGGCTAGGAAGAAGTTCAAGATGATTTTGTTATTTTTTTCCTACTTGCAAATGAATATGCATTTATATATTAGTTTGTAAGTAAGAAATAAAAATCATCTCCAGCCTATTAAAAGTATAGCAACCTAATATTACATGAATCGAGAACTGACATTTCCTCAAGCTAGGGTATCCCCCATAAGCAACACGTTGCATTAAATCTTGTGTGAAGTAAAAAATAGACAAGGGTTGTTAGGGTGTTATCCTAGAAGCGATGTGCTATATTGAATCCCGGGTGTATTGAAAAATGCGCAAGGGTTGCTAAAGCATCCCCTCAGAAGCAACTCGCTACATCAAAACCCAAATGCAGTGAAAAGTAAGCATGGGTTTATGCCATGGAGGTTGAGAAGTGCACGAGTAATTAGAACATCTCAAGAGCATAAGATTTGTATTGCTATATAGAATATAGGGACATTGACAGGTAAGAGTTTAGAATTAGTAGATACAATGAAATGTAAGGGAGTCAACATTGCTTGTATGATAGAAATCAAGTGGAAAAGGGTTAAAACTAGAGAAATCGATGAGTATAAACTTTGATGCGTAGAAAAGGATAATAATAAAGATAACATAAGAATAACAATGAATAAAGAATTAAAGGATAAAGTTGTAGACGTTAAAAGAGTCAATGATAAAATTATAATAATAAAACTTATTTTACGAGAGCAAATCATAAATGTTATAAGTGCATATGCACAACATGTAAGGTTAGAAGGTATAATCAAGAGACATTTTGGAAAGATATGGAGGGAGCCATGCAAGAAATTTCCAATACTATGGGAATATTTATAGTAGCAAACTTAAATGACCATGTAGGAAAAGAAAAGAAAGGATATTATAAGATATATGGAGGGTATGGTATAGGAGAACGAAATGAGATGAGGGAAACTATCCTTGACATTGCTTTATCGTATAACCTGGCCACTGCAAATGCATTCTTAAAGAAGATGAATGAACACTATATAACTTTAAAAGTGGACTTTATAAAAGCCAAATAGACTTTTTTCTACTTAGGAATACTAAAAGATTAATGTGTAAGGATTGTAAGGTGATACCTGGTGAGGGTTTAACCTTATAACATAGGTTAATGGTTATAGATATCTATATTAAAAGATAAAAGAAAGGAAATGAACTTAATAGGTATCTAAAAATTAAGTGGTGGAACTTAAAAGAAGAGAAAATAATCTCATTCACAAATAAATTGATGGTAGAAGAAGGAAACTGAAACTATAAAACAAAAATAAACACTATGTGGACTAATATGGCTGAGCCCATTAAGAAAGTAGCAAAAGATGGAGTATTTAAAGGTAAAATGCAATTAGTAAAAGAAACATGGCGGTGGAGTGAAACAGTGTAAAAAGTTATCAAAGAAAAATAGGTGTGTTTTAAAGCATGGTAGAAGACTAGAAATAATGAAAACTATAAACAGTATAATAATGTTAAAAAGGTTACTAAGAGAATTGTTGATGTTTTCGGCAAGTGCACGGGCTATTGTGGTATAGCTAATGCAAGTACCAGTCCATCCCACAGGGACGCCCTTTAAGAATTTGGAGTTTTTAATAAAATTTAATTATTTAAAATTAAAATTAATTGAAAAAATTAACAAAAAGAAATTAGACTTCATCTTCAGTTTAATAGTGAAATTCCAGAGGTCTAATTCCAGAAAGAACAAAAAAAGAAATAATAAAACCTTAACTCAATTGAAACTAGAAAAAATTAATAAAAATCTAATTCCCTAACTTAAGTATTATCTAATTTCTTCACTTCTGGTATCCCAAACTTTGATCAAACTCCATCAATATATTCAACATGTCCTGGATTAATGATATGACAAAAGAATTTGTTAGATTCATCAAATTTTTAGAGATATACTCGAATTATGGAATCTAAGAATTAATGGCTTAGGCCTATTTTCAGAACCCAAATTGAAGATCAGGAACAACAATTAGACTAAAAACTATCCTAAGAACATGTTATAAAATTTAATTAAAATTTTGAATTAAAACAAACAAGAAATAAGAGTTTTCCGTGGTTAAATCAAAACCTTTTATTTGGTTAAATAGGAATAGACAAGATAGTTACTCGATTAACTACAGAATAGCACAGAATGCAAATAACCAAAACAAAAAGAACATAAAACGTGAATAGTAACAGTAATAGGACAAAACATGTAAATTGAAATATTCTTCCAAAGGCAAAACTAGAATTTTTTTCCAAACTTCCTTAAAAATTTCCGTAAAACAAAGTTTGGTTGAGGAGATGAAGAAGCAGGAGATGGTGTGGCATCGCATGATCCTGGACGTCGCCTGGGCTATGGGTGCTTGTCCTGTTCTGGGGTTGTGCTTGGCTGGTGATGTGAGGGATCATATCTGGGCAAGGCGTCGATGTCTGAGCTTGCTCCTAGCCAATGAAGACGATGGCATGGGATAGAGGAGGAAGAGGAGACGACTTGGTGTGCTGGCTAGTGATGGGTAGATGTTGCCGGTGAAGATCGACAACTGGGGAGAGGAACTGCAATAGGTGGAGGATCAGGGCAGATGATTGGTGGATTGCAGTCGACGCAGAGAGAAGGAGACAACCAGAGGGGTTGCCGTTTAGTATGGACCAGACTAGGCAGAGCTTTCGGGTATGGTGAAGGAGGGAAAAGTGGAAGAAGGGCTTGCCAATGAGGGTGAATAGGGAACCGACGACTAGTGGGGAGAAAGTGAAAACTTTGGTGGCAAGCAAACCGGTGCAGTGGACTGGAGAAGTGGTTTAGATGGGGGTAGACGAAGAGGACGACGATTGATGTGCCTCTGGTTTTGTGCGATTGGCTTGGACAAGGTAAACTGACGAATGAAGGGAAGGATCGGGTAGGACACTGAAATGATGAAGGGCTGAAGAATAGGGGTTGAAAATTAGTGATTAGGTTTGATGCGTGGAGGAGAGTGGCGGCGATGGTAAACTAGAGAAATGGAGATTAAGAGAAACGGATAAGGTGGAAACTGGAAACACAATAAGCAGTATAACAAAAGACTTAGGAAAGTAAGAAAAAACACTGAACAAAGTAAGACCAAAACCCCAACAACTCCAAAACTTCCCACAGTTCCCCCTCTTTATGAGGTTTTCTCTTCCTAATTTTCCTCCTTTCCTCTAAGAGTTAGTTTCCTATTAGGAAACTTCCTCTTCTCCCCATTTAGGACTCCTCTTCTATTAAGACACATTCTTCTTTTAGAAACCCTTCATCTCTTGCCTTATTGATCTTCAAACTAATTTACACCATTGAAATTAAATCTGAGCCATCTAACCCTCCTTTAGTTGATCTGCAAAACCAAAGATTAGACTAGAGTCATCTAAACCATACATTAAGCATCCACTTAGCTCAATTGATCATCTGACTGTTAATTTTGACAATTTATGGTTGGATGGTCAATTTGAGCTATTTTTTATATTTTATCCAAAAAATTACCAAATTAATGAGTTAGATGGTTTAATTAAATGCTAAACTAGGGGTCTTTTAGCTAAAATTAAACACTTAAAACACCTCCCAACTAGCATTTTGCTACTCTCGAGCAAAACATGCAGACAACTATTTTACACAAAACTAGTACAAGGTGCCACTTTCGTAGGTACTCATGATTACTCTTAGCACATGTAATAAGCCCTTGAACCCCTAGGTTACCTCTAATGGATGAGTTAGGCTTCGTGAGAGTTTGTAGTGAATATACCCACAAAATTTCATAAGGTCAATTCTCCTAATTTATCTCAGAGAATCCTCATTCATTAGCAATTTTCTAGTTTTTCACAACTTAATGAGGAGGATTTGACAATTTTACACACCATACACATATTAAAGACATTTTATTTGAGCTATTTCTCAGAGTGCATATGTGTATGTACAGCTAGATAAATCTTAACTTCTAACTAGATATGCTTACATTCCATTGAAAATATGCCTTGACCTCAAATCCTCATAGGTATACACTCAAAAATAAAATTCTCAAATAAGGGATTTAAACATATTTCTCTCATTATATGACCGAATCTAACAAGTTGATGGTTCACATAATTCTTTTAAACGTTGATGAGACAAAGAAAAGTGATCCTTAAGAGTGGATGTTATCACTAAGAATATTATAGGTCTTTTATCTTAATTCTTTCTTTTTATCTCATCTTTAAGGCTATGTACACCTAAAATTAATAGATCTTTAACTAAGACGAAATGTAGGCTTAAGATAGCTTTAGAAAAGAAATGCATAAAGGTTTCAAAGGTTAAAAAATGAGTAGATGTCTTCAATAAATATATGCTAGGACAACTTTTCTTTTGGGTTTGTACTTGAAGTGACTTTCTCTTTCAAATTTTGGTCTTCCGTTGTCAATCAATTTTTGTTTTTTTTTTTTTTTTCACTTTTCTTTTTCTTCTTTAGAAGAAAGACATCTAATTTTTTTCTCACTTCTTTGACTTTTTGTCCTATTTTTGAATTTTTTCTACTCTACTCATTTTGAAGATGGGTAATGGTTATTTCTTTTACTGGGTTATTCTGGGTTAAGGTGAATGGGGTTAAGAAAGAAAAGCTTAATAACATGCTCAAAAGGCTAACTAGTGGTATACTATAGTGGGTAGGCTTTATGTCTTTGGGCTGAGCAAGGATGGCCTATATCATTTTCTAGATTTCCTAAAGCCTATCAGATTCAATAAATAGCTAGAATTAAAGCTATTACTATTATTTATTCTTGATGTTTAATCAAAACAATGATAATAGGATCACACCAATGTATGTATGCCAAAGAATTTATGAAATTACTTATAACTCTCTAAAAGAAGATAGTCTCAAACTCTCACTAAGTTATAGGTCTCCATTGATTTTTCTCAGGGTCTCTAAGTCATACCTCTATTTTAGTCTTGATTATGTGTTGCATGTAAATGGTTTCCAAGAATTAACTTTCATAAAATTCTTCAACACATGAATGATATGCAAAACTAAGCATATGCATTCCCATTAAGATGTGAAAATAGTATATTTACAAAATGTTAAACATCTAGTTCTCATCACAGTAAGGGAACTCTACTTAAATTTTTTTTTTTTTTAAATTTTAACTCAAGAAAATTCAAAATCTGTATGTGCATCTACAGCCCCCAACCTAAATGAAACATTGTCCCCAATGTTTGAAAACATAGGATTCTATATGGAAATTGAGTGATGTAGACTCTAAACCCTTGGGTTGTCTCCTAATAAGCGCTAAGTTTAATGTCTTCAACCGTACATAATTATGAGTGCAATGATGATATGTTGCAAGGCTCTTAGAGTGGTAATCTAAGGTGGATCATGATACTTAGGTGTCTCTAAAAGTGTCTCATCAATTTCAAGGTTAGATAATTCTAGGAGAGGTTTTAACCTTTGACCATTGACCTTTTGGATTTCTCTATTTCTTTCAATCTCAATGGCCCTATGAGGATAGATTGTGTATACTAATAAGGTTCGGTCCATCTAGATCTAAGTTTACATAGGAATAAATGCAATCTAGAATTATACAGTAAGACTTTTTGACCTGGTATGAAGGATTTTCTTAAAATATGTCTATATGTACAACCTTTATTTGGTCTTTGTACAATCATATAGATTCATATGCATCTTTCCTCAATTCTTTCAACTCATTAAGCTGGAGTTTTCTATGGGTTCCAGCAGAATCTAAGTTGAAATTTAGCTTTTTGATAGCCCAATATGCCTTGTACTCTAACTCTACAAGTAAGTGGTAGGCCTTTCCATAGACCAAGAGGTAGGGTGGTATTCCTATAGGGATTTTATATGTTGTACGATAAGCCCATAAAGCGTCAATAAGTCTTAAAGACCAGTCTTTCCTATTTGGATTGACTATCTTTTCTAGAATCCGCTTTATTTCCCTATTGGATACCTCTACTTGACCACTAGTCTGGGGGTGGTATGAGGTAGCTATCTCATGGTTGACACCATACTTTTTCATTAAGTTCTCAAACACCTTATTACAAAAGTGTCTTTCCCCATCACTTATTATGGCTCTTGGAGTACCAAACTATGCAAAAATATTTTCTTTTAAAAAATTTACAACAACCTTATGGTATTGGTTTTGTAGGATATAACCTCCACCCAATTGGCACATAGTCCACTGCCACTAAGATGTACAAATTTTCAAAAGAATTAGGAAAAGGTCCCATAAAATCTATGCTCCAAACATTAAAAGGTTCTATGACAAGGATTGGGTTTAAGGGCATCATATGTCTCTTTCCTAAACTTCTTAACCTTTGATACCTCACACATGCTTTGCAGTAAGCTTGTGTATCCTTAAATATGGTAAGCCAATAAAATCCACACTGCAAAATTTTTACAGCTATCTTTCTAAAGCTGAAATGGCCCCAACATGCATGATCATGACAAAAGGAGATGATTGATTATGTTCACTATCTAATATGCATCTCCAAATTACTTGGTTAGGATAGTACTTGAAGAAGTACGGGTCATCCCAAGTAAAACATCTAATCTCAGTTAAAAATCTCTTTTAATCTTGTTTAGTCCAATGATTAGGCATTTGTCCTGTAACAAGATAATTAACAATATCTCCATACTAAGGTAACTGGGAAACAAGCAATAATTGTTCATTGGGGAATGACTTAGTTATAGGCCCTTGATCGTTAGTGTGCTCCACACTAATCTGGATAAGTGATCTGCTACTACATTTTTTGAACCTTTCTTGTCCCTAATTTCTAAGTCAAACTCTTGTAGCAGTAGTATCCAACAGATCAACCTCCGTTTTGCATCCTTTTTAGAAATGAGGTACTTTAAGGCCGCGTGATTCGAGTATACTATAACTTTAGACCCTAATAGGTAAGATCTAAACTTATCCAAAGCAAACACTACCACTAACAACTCTTTCTTAGTAGTGGAATAGTTGAGTTGCGCATCATTTAGTATTTTACTAGCGTAATATATCACATGGGGAAGTTTATCAATGCGCCGCCCCAAAACAGCTCTAATTGCATAATCCGATATGTCGCACATTATTTCGAATGGTGCATTCCAATCTGGTGGTCAAATAATAGGTGCAGAAGTCAATTCAACCTTAAGTCGCTCAAATGCTTTCTTACAATCTTCATCAAAGTCAAAAGTGGCCTCATTTGTAAGTAAATTACATAGGGGCTTGGCAATTTTTCTAAAATCTTTGATGAATCATCTGTAAAAGCCAACGTATCCTAAAAAGGAAGGAATTTCTTTTACTGTTCTTAGTGGAGGAAGGTTGGCTATTAAATCCACTTTTGCCTTATCGACTTTTATCCCATTTGATGATATTATGTGGCCTAATATTATCCACTCCATACCATAAAATAGCACTTTTCCTAATTTAAGACAAGATTCTTCTCTTGACACCTTACAAGGACTAACTTCAAGTGGTGCAGGCACTCATTAAATAATGACCCAAATACTGAGAAGTCATCCATAAACACCTCAAGGAATCTTTCTACTATGTCTGAGAAAATTCTCAACATACACCTTTGAAATGTAGCTAGAACATTACAAAGCCCAAAAGGCATATGTCTATAGGCGAAGGTTCCAAAAGGGCAGGTGAAGGTGGTTTTCTCCTGATCCTCTGGTGCTATAGGAATTTGGTTGTAACTAAAATATCCATCCAGAAAACAGTAATAGCTATGTCCGGCTAACCTCTCTAGCATTTGGTCAATGAAAGGTAGAGGAAAATGATCTTTTCTCATGACCGTGTTCAACTTTCAATAGTTAATACAAACTCTTCACCCAGTGGTCATGCGGGTGGGGACTAGCTTGTTATCTGCATTTTTGATTACTGTGACTCCAAATTTCTTATGTACAACCTGAACGGGGCTAACCCAAGTACTATCAGAGATAAGGTATATGATGCCAACATCTAAGAGATTTAGGACTTTATCTCTAACAACATCCTTCATGTGGGGGTTTAGTCACCTTTGAGTTTCCCTAGAAGGTTTTGTATTTTCTCCTAGATGAATCCTATGCATGCATACGGCTGGACTTATCCCTTTTATATATGTTATTGTCCACCTTAGAGCAGTTTTATGTTCTTTAAGAACATTTAAAAGCTTACCCTCATGTTCTTTATCTAAGTCTGATGCTATTATTACATGTAAGGTTTTATCTGGGCCTAAGTATGAATATTTCAAGTTATCAGACAAGGGTTTTAGGTTCAAAGACGATGGTTGCTCTATTGAGGCTAAGGGAGAGATTTAGACGGTAGGAGTGGTTCCACATAAGGACCCCACTTAGAGGTATTTATGATTGGTGCAATATCTAAAAGATTATTTACCTCCTCAATAGACTTGTCTATATTAAATTCTCTATTAAAGTGCATTAGACAAGACTCTAATGGGTTCGAGATAGACAATGGTGAATGAATCTCATTAATTAGATTCTCTATCAAATTGACATCACAGGGATCATCGAAGTCTAAATGTTGTTGATTAGCATTCAAAATATTAAGCTTAACCTTCATGTTGCCGAATGAGAGTCTCATTTCACCATTTCTACAGTTAATAATCGCGTTGGATGTTGCCAAGAATGAACATCTAAACATGACTGGGATTTGACTGCCAAAATCAGATATAGGTTGGGTGTCTAACCAGTCTGCCTGCTTTGTGATGCATTAGATATCCATCCAAAGGTGCACACAAAAAATCGTGGTCACTGCACACCTGTTGCAGTCAGTTTAGCATTTCTCTGCGTTTAATTTGGTCACTTGCATCTCGTGGCAGCGCGGAAACACTTACCAGGAGTCTCGCTTGGGAAGATTGCAAAGTCACAACATGCAATAAAATGATAGCCCGCTGCAACTGGAGTTTGTAAGAGACCCCAATCCAAAATGAACCGTGCAGCTTTGATCATGACAGAAAATTTAACCCCAACCACACTAGGTGCAAAGATTGTGGTGCAAAGTTGGTTAGGGGCAGATAAAAGCATAGCCGGATGTAAAACTGCCTGGGCCATTCAGTCGCCATCCTACCTACAGCCTACACTGGCTTTTTGATTTATTCTTCTTTTTATTTTTGATGTAAAAATCAACCGGTTATAAAGCTCTGATATTACTGAATACCCAAAAAACCAAGTGGCCGGGGTATGTCTGCAAAGGGATGCATGAGTGGACAATCACAAATATAGTACACGGACAAGTGTACATAATAGACTTTCTTTCCTAGATCCACACCATCAATCTCTTGCACCAGGGTATGATAAGCCATGTACCATAACTACAATCTTAACCTCCAATTTGAGAGTGAGGAAATCAAAATGCCATAATGTGTATCTGACACCAGCCACCTAGACAAACCAAAAGCCTTATTAAGTAGAATCATCCAAGGGTGAAGAAGTTTCATGCAACCTCACCATACCAACCTCTACTAGATAAATGGTTTGGATCATCGAAACAGTTGGACCCATTTTTATACTATCCCACTGCTATTTTCATGCGACCTCATCCTACCAATCTCTACCAGATAAATGGTTGGATCATCCATAACTAAACCCCACCTGCAAGTCCGCTTGGGCCGGGAAACCGCGCCTTTCCTTTGCTCGAACCATAGTCCCCACGCAAACGTCTCGTAAATAAGCACCAAAATATACAGGTGATCGACACGCTTGGGCTCTGCGAGAGTTGGCTGCGAGGCGAAAACCCAAAGAGCCCATTTCTTCACCCTCTCGAACCCAGCGTTGTCCGTCTCTCTGTCTCAACCCACACGCAGCAGCTCGAGCTTCATCCCTTCGACTCAACCCACCAAATCCCCTTTCTCCACTATGGCTACAATCCCCATCAAAACCGCCGCTCGCAAACTCCCCGTCAAACGCAAAACCCCCGAAACCCCACTCACTACCAACCATAACCCTAACCCTAATCCCCCAATTGTCCCCAAGACCGAAACCCTGGAATACGACGACGAAGATCTCGTCGATGAGTATGAAGAAGAAGAAGATCAGGATGCGGACGAAGATCTCAAACCTCCTCCGTTCAAATACCATCGGATATGGACGGAACCCGACGAGATAAGATTCCTCCAGGGCCTTCTTGACTCCTTCTCAGACGGCTTCGTATTCCCTCGCGATCTCAATATCTTCTTCGATCGCTTCTCCAATTCAATGTCGCAGCCGTATACGAAATCCCAGCTCTCGGAGAAACTCCGTCGTCTGCGTAAGAAATTCCGAGTTCTCTCGGCTCGTCTCGCTCGCGGTCTCGATTCATCGCTTCTAACACCACACGATCGCTCTCTTTTTCATCTGTCGAAGCAGCTATGGCATCCGTCGTTTGCTGCTTCTTCCCCCTTTTCGGCTAATGTTAAGAAGAAGCCATCTAGGGCAAGGGCTCGAGTCAGCTTTTCGCCTCCTCCACCTTCTGAAGCTGTTCCGATCTCTTCTCTTCCTCCAGCAGTTTCTCCGCCACCTGCGCCACCAGCACCGCCTGCTCCTACTCTTCATGATGATAACAATTTGAATGAAGGGAATGTCAATGAAGGGTATTTTGGTTTGAATTTCGAAGAATCTCCGCCCATAGCTGGTGGGCTTGGGAAACAGTATGCCAGGACAGTTATGGATGTGTTTGATGGATGTCTGAAAGAAGTTCGGGCGGTTCTCATCCGCCGAGGGTTGCTGTATCCAGATCAAAATCTAGCGTCGAGTTCCGTTAGTGCACATGGAAGAGGGAGTGATCTGACCAAGAGATGGAGAGAGCAGCGAGTTGCCGAGCTGGATGTGTTGGCTCGTCGCTTGAGGTTGGTTCTCGAGCACGCCATACAGCAATAAGTATGTACCTAATGAATCCGCGACTTGTCCTGTTTTTTGTTTTGCTTTTGCGCATAGCATTTTTTTTTGTTTAATTTAATTTTTTTTGTTCTTAGGTTTTGTAAATTCTCAAATGTACCGTTTGTTCTGGGTTCCCCTTTTTTGATACATCTGTTTCTGGATTTCCTTCCTTTAACTATTGTTTCTATGTCATTGACTTGATTAATATGTCGCTGATGGTATTGTGCTGGCTATGTGAAACCTGACATGTATGATATATGTGCACTGAGCCGTGCCCGATTTTGCCCAAATCTCAAATGCTTAACTTTGGAGACCATATTACAATATTACTGATTGGTGATGGGTCACAGCAGACATTGTATCCTTATACTTTCTAGGGCTTCTGATCCAAAATTATTATGAGTTCTGATTAGTACTGGTTGAAATTCTAGAACATTGTGAAGCGGTTATGTTTAACAGTGGTTTTTGTTCATCATTGTTGAGGGCCTTCACTTGCTTCTTTAGAATTATTTGATTTTTCATTGCAAATAATTACATGACAGTTGTGTCAAGCATAAGAAGCTGTTAGAATATTTTTTGGTACAATATGTCCTTTGGGGAACAAATAAGAACCATTCCCGATACATATAGGATGACAAGTGCATTTTGTGGGTTGGGTCACTTGATTGAGGGTTATGTGGTACGAATTGAGAAGTTTGAAGTTTGAAGAGGGTATCTAGTTTATTTCATTGGGTGTCTGTAAACAACTCTGGAAGGTTGCATGAGCTTGTTGCACTTTCTGATGTTAGAATATCAACATGTTTAGTTCAAAATGGTATAACTTGGGGCCCTCCAGAAATATGGTTGTTGCCCTAGGTGCCATGCTAGCAGCAAGAGTGGTTCTTGTGATGTTGAAACTGTAAAACCTTGAAGCTGGAATAGGACTACAGTTAGTTCTGGTGTCAGCAGAGTATAAAATGGTTCAATACAAGCAATAGTACAATTTTTTATTTGTCTAGGATCCCATTAACCTTACGAAGTAGTGGTATATGTTAGGGTAGAAACTCCTAATAGTGCATGAGGGGCTTACGTTTGTATTACAGAACAAGCTTACTGACTTGTCCTTTAGTAAGTGCTTCTCCTAGCAGGTCTCATGTAGGTATACCTAGAATTCCCAATAGCTTTACCTGGTGGGAGGATATAAAAATAATGGATGAGCTAATCTATAGATAATGATATCCCCCCTGCAACTGGGAGCTATTAAATAATGGATACAATCATTGAAACATGCTAAATTAGTTCTGATGCTGTGGGCTATCGTTCTTAAATATTATACGTATGTTTAATGGGTGTGCAAATAGGTGGGAGGAAATCAGTATCCATGGATAACTTAATTATTGGATTTGTCATTGTTGTGCCAAATATCCCATTCGTATATGTTTCATGTTGCAAATAAATCTTTTTGGTTGAATTTTGCTGCACTGGTAACAAGCAACAGCATTGAGTTCCAGCTTATCTAAATCTAGACAACTCCAGATTCTCTTGAGGGGGAATGTTGGATGGAATTTAGTCTCATTGAATATTAAGTTGCTCTAGAGGAAAGTGAGTGAGTGAAACTATTCTATGATTGTTACATCTCGTTCGCTTGCATTACTCATGGTAGTTTGTAAGATGGAGGCTTGTTAATCCAGGATCAGATGCAAAAATGAAGCTTAAGAAAAAGTTAACTGGTTATCTTGAGTTAGAGAATTTTCGGATGGAGTGTAGACATTAGCATGTCCATATGATTAGAGTGTAGAAGGCATGAAAATACATCCACAGTATCTAGGTCGAGCCTAATAACAAGGTGGAAATCATAATTGGCTACTTCTAAATTGTAATTTAGAACCGTAAGGTGCCAAAGTTGGGTGGTTTACAATTCCCTAAGATTTTATTGGTTCCAAAGTTGGGATATTTTGATAAGAAAATAGGACTGAAATTTGTGGTGATAGAAGTCAAGAGTTGGGTGATGGCTCACTTCTTTCCCAACCTTATTAGTTGTTATTCAGGAAGGCTGTTATAGCTTTCTGAAGTTTCATTGTATAGAAAAGCTCAACAAAAGCATGATGTAACCCAGTTTACTTAATTGACAATTGTGCTTTCATTTTTCTGGTGCATCTTGACTCCAAACACTGGAGCTCAACCTGATGAAATCAGCTTTTTGCCAAGAAGAAGAGAAGATGGTTACTAGAAGAGGCAATTCAAAAGTTTTTTCTAATTGGTTATTTGAGTGTTCTGTTGAGATTGTGGTTTAACAGTTTTGAGTACAATGAGGAAACTGACCAACTGTTTGCTGTAGGAGTGTCATGGATCTCAGTCGTAATCTTATGTTGTTACATTACTGCAATAGCTTGCTTATTCACGATTAGGCAGTGAGCTGAGAAAAATATGGAGTATGGACAATGCTGGATTACTTTTAAAAAAAGCACCAAAGTGGAAAATCAGTAGATGAGATCCTGAGATGCTTCACATATTTATATTTATGATAGGGATGAACAGAAGTCCTTACAATGGAGCTATACCTCACTTTACCTGCAGGATTTATACCTGATGCCTAGGAAAGCTGTTGAAACAAAGCAGCGAGTTGATCACCATAAAATAAGATCGCTTCACAAAAGTGTGTTAGGTACCAAGAAAATAGGCTATCATATTGACGAAGGTTGGAATTTTGGGATTTGATCTCTTTAAAGAGCAGGAGATAGGCTTGAGAAGGGAAGGAAAAGTGATTGGCCGCGACCACTATCATCATGACAGGAGGGAATAAAACAGATGGTTGATCCAATGACATGGAGGAAGAAGTAGAGGAACCCACAAAAACAAAAGGTTTGTGCAATGTATAATGACTGCGTCATACCATTTGGAACTGGTGAGTGACAATGGATCAACAATAAATTTTTCTAGAGATTTTGGTGGCTTGAACTCAAACGCAATATCTCTCCCACCTTAGGGGATGTGAATCATTGGTCATATTTGGTTATGTGGTTAGTTCCCAAGAAGAAGAAGGGTTGAGATGGCTCTCTGTCAGCCTTGCTGGTCCATTTACTAGGACAATGCACCTTCATTTGTTTTAGTTGAAGTTTTGGGAACTTAGTTGTTACCTTGGAGCCTTGGTGCAACGGTAAAAGTTGTCGTCGTGTGACTTTGAGGTCACGGGTTCAAGGCGTGGAAACAGACTTGCAAAAATGCAAGGTAAGGCTGCCTACTATAGGCCCTTGTGGTCCGCCCCTTCCACGGACCCCGCATAGGTGGGAGCTTCGTGCACCGGGGCTACCCTTTAGTTGTTACTTTGGAGATGTTCTGGCATTAGAGAAATGAATCAGTTGACTAGTGATGGGAGTCTTACAGTTTTAGGAGTCTTTTTCTAGTTTATTTCAGCATTGGCTATCTCAAGTTGAAGTTGGTTTCATTTATGTTGCTGTTAATCTTTACCTCTATAGTTTTTCTGAAATTTTAAAATCATGAACTTTGGGTTGGATCGCTTTCCTCATGGTGTAAATAGATTCTTAATGGCATGGGAAGAGTGGTCTTGCAAAATCATTGCAGAGGTAGTTGTTACTTAGTAATAAGGTGCAGAGGAGATCTTGAGCAACAGTCTTGACAAACGCAACTTTTTTTGGAGAAGATTTGTAGCAAGTGATGGACGTGTGCCACATCGAAAATTTCACTAATGCCTGTCTCATTATAATTCTTCTGCAGAATTATAGTCTTCAAAATAATAGTGTTTCCCCTTTGGAATGTTGTGGTGGGGCTGCAAACAACTGACTGACTTCAAAAAAGTTTTCTCATGGAGCTTGGGAGGACAATCTCCAGGTCTAGGCTCTCACTTGTAACACTGGATTTGTTGGGGTCTCTCATGTCCCCCTACCCTGGTCTTTGTTGTTTATAAACCTAAGGTCTCTATCGAAGCTAATGATGGGACTACTTGAATGGAGGCTAGTACCATGAGATATGCAATTTATAACTTCCAGATTTCTTCCAGATCTGGAAAGAATTACTCCGGTACACTGATCTCTTCCATATCATATTGGGGAGGGAAGGGTGAGGGGCTTGAATCTTGTCTGGTGAGATTGAGGATTACAAGATTTCAGGCTGCAGAATGTACCCATCGCTGGCTCCTGCATAATATGATAATCATTGCTTATCTAATAGAACTACAATGCAAAGGATGATTGCAAGATCAAGGACTTTGGCTGAGTATAACAGGCTAACTTATTTACTGACATTCCATCCTATTCTGAAGAATCATACGGCAAATATTACCTGGATGGGGTAAGAAATTGTGCAGGTTCATGCTGGAGAGACCCTGAGATGCCTTAGATGTCTTTGTACTTAATACGACCCATGATGAAAAGGCTGGATGTGCGCCATTCCTCTTTTCCACGGCAACAGGTTTGTAATTCTGGGAGATCTTCCACATAGATACTGCCCGACGTTGCCGCTGGGACAAGTCCATTACATGGGAATAAGGGTTTCTGGTGTGTTATGTTTGCAGCACCTTGCACATTTCGATCTTCAGGCAATTTCCCGTCTAACTAGATTTCCATGTCCTGGCAGCTTGATAAGGCACAACAATATTCGTTTCCTTCTCCCCCATTTAATTGGTACAAAATGCTGCCCTTCTTCTCTCTTGATTCAGAAGCTGCTGTAGGCCTTTAAACCTACCCTCCAGGAGACCAAGTACGCAGCTCGCCAGTCACCTCTTGATCTTAGCAGTCTCATAAACCTCGTGATGTGATATACTTTGAATTAATATAGCCTACCATTTGAACCCTATTAGCTTTGAAATGGGCAGCACCTCCTAACTCCAAGATAGCCTTGAGGTTGCTTAATTTGCTGGGCCATATCCTAATGCCCCCGGGAGTCCAGTTTGAAGTTATTCGACGTCCTTCTTGTTTTCTTTTCTCTTTTGGGAAATGTTGGAGGCACCCGCCACTACAGCCTAGAACCTGTGGCCTAGGCTCCTTGCACTGCTGCGCTTGTTATTTGTTTCTTTTCTCATCCGAACCACAAAACCCATGCAGAAAACAGTCAAGAAAATTTTAAGTAGGATGGCGAGGTTGACGAGTCAACTTGTAACAACCATGTATTTCATGGCAGCATGGAGAATTGAAGAGGTTTTAAGGAATCACAGCTGAGGAAAGATCAGAGGGATGGTAGGTAAACATGTAGCTCTTACTCGATGCAAATATGTAATAGGTGGAGTTAGTTTATGGCCACGAGGCAGAACATGTACCGCCAAATTGTAGTTGGTTCTAGCTTCAATACTGGAGCAAGATTAAGGGCTTTGTATTCTTTTCCTACCCGGAATATATATGAAGTAGTTCATACAAATCAAGCTGAACCTGACCTGCATGCACAAGGGTTATGCCAACCTGCCTAATTACTTCAAAAACTACGGGTAAGAACTTCACGGGATAATCAAACTATAGTTGAACCTTGCATCTATCCAGCCTTCGGGCCAGGACCAAATAATTCAATGTCAAGTTGTTTTAGAAATTGGAGAGTGCCACATTCAAAGGCTGTATTCTTTGAAAAGTCTCCATTTCACCATTGCCCTGAAAGTGATTTTTGGTTTATTATTATTCGGGGCATCCCATGCACCATGAGAGAAACTAATGGCTTCATTTATAGGTAGTGGTTACAAACCCCTGCTACTTAAGTGCCAAATGCACCAGGAACGTGACGTGAGATCTCTCATCCTTGCCTGATTCCGGACAAAACAAAACGAAGAATCATCTCACAGCTCCAACTCTAGATTTCTTATAAGATAAAAATTATATGGTTTGGATGACTCTAACTTTTAAGAAAATGTCTATAAAATTGTTTATAAAATGCAGCCACATTATTGCTAGTGCAAGTGTTGATATCAGCAGCATTGCGTTCACATTTTGAGTTTTGCTGAAATGATTAAAGAGAGGGAAATAAATTGAAAAACTGAGGGTGGTTTTGTTTTTCATTTATGCATCCAAGTGAGAAATTTGCAGGGAACTTACCATTCAATTATGAGGAAGCCTCAGCGCTTGGCCCGGTGCAAGTAGGAAAATGTTGGTTTTTATATTAGCACACTTGTAACATTTTGCCGAAGAAAATGGATCATGTCATGATAGCAACAATAGGAATGCTGTCGATGGCGTACACCTATTTCTACAAGGGGCGAACAGCCGTAATCACTTGGTTCTTGTCTGCTGAGTGAACAATTAGACGTGAAAGTTTCACCAACATAAGGCTGCTAAAATATCACAAGGAAGATGATTGTTTATGCCATCGTAAAAGCGCCAGTCAATGCGGTAGATATTTGGGAAGAAAGAGATGCCCTTTGGGGAATATCTTTGCTTTGCTTTCGCCTTTGATATGAAGAAAGAATGATTAATTAACTCCAACTCTTTGCATGAAGGGGCCCAGCTTTGGATGATCAGAGCCACCCATCTGATTAATCCGGCTTTGGATATCTCCTAAACAAAATGTTATGATGATTGGGATCCTAAAACCTGGTCTTTGGACGTTGATTCAAGGCTGTTGTTTATATAATGTTTCTTAAGCAGTCCCTTTTCGGTGGATGCTACATTTATCCAATTCACAGGCTTTTTGAACTACAAAACATCCAAAGCCACTACAAGTCTGGGCCATTTCATGCGAAAAATGGGTTGCTTTGAGCAACGCGCTTTATGTGGCTCGTTGGCTTGGCATTCTCCGACAAATAAGTGAGTTCTTTCCACAATTCCAATACGCAGAAACCCATTCTGAATTGGCTTATCGAAAACAACATCTAGTCTTTCACTGCCGGATCTACTTGACATGATTTCTCTAGGCCATAGGAGGTAAAGGAGATCCAACTGGCATGATTTCTGGGCCATACGAGATCCACGCTTGGTCCACCAATTGTGCTGCTCTTGACGCTGGCCTAGGTGAAGTAATATGGTTTATCTTGGTGCACTGCACCGTTCTTCTTTACTAAAGATGGAAAGAAAATGTTACGGTCCACTTATACTCATATGGAGCTTTTAGTCATAGGAAGCTCTTAGTACACATCTTTGTTCTGTTTATTGATCCGACGGCAAGGGGAATTCCTGCGTGCATTGCACATTTTAGCACTCTACGATATAATGCAACTTTCATTAGATTGACAGAGATGGCACATCTACAATGAGGATGAGCAAACGAAACCTTCAGAATCATCTTGTGCAACCATCCACCTGCAAGTTTCAACCCCCGGCTGTCGTTGTTAGAGAGCAGTTAAAAGAATTAAGTGGGCAGCATATCAAGTAGCAGGCCCCTCCACCAGGAGATGTTGGGTAAGATCATACATCAACCGTGTCATGGATCATCTAGGCACCAAAATCTGACTGTATATAGTAGAGTGGTAATTTTAGTAAGTAATTGCAGGTGTAAAATGCAGATCGCATTTGGAAAAACTTCTAACTACGATTTCTTCTAGCTTTTTTTGTTTGCTATTTTTTTCAGCTAATTAAATGTCACCTATTCCTTGAACGTCATGAAACAGCTAAAATTAGCACACCTTTTATATATATATATATATATATATATATATATATATATATATATATATATATATATACATTGACTTTTTTTAGGCTCTAATTTGGAAAAGGTAGTCATGGTGTCGGGGTTTGGAAGAATGGCAGACTACAAGGGTCAATAATAAGCAGTCTTACCTTGTATTTTGCAAGAGATTGCTTTCTAGTGTTGAACCCATGACCTCAAAATTACATGACGACAACTCCCTGTTGCGTCAAAGCTCCCCTTAAAGCCTAGCCTAATTTGTGGGCTTTAAACGTATGTTAAGAAGTTTGAACAAGAAAAAGACTATGCGCATGCATTATTCTTTCCTTCCATCTCTATCTATCTTTTACTGATTGAAACCAGGATTGTGCCCTCCAACTCCAAATGAACGGCCCGATGTTGGACCATGTGGGCCACTTGTCAAATCTTTTTTTACATGTTGCACGGAATAGTAAGTACCACGTACGGTTTACCTGATGGCCATGTTACCTAGAAGAAAGAAAACGGAAAACAGCAGCACATGCAACGCACCGTCATGAACGTCACCATCGCAACTGCTTCAAACCGTCGGATACCCGGCGCTTTTCTCGCATCTCGATTCTCTCAGCAATCACCGTACTTTTCCACCGTTATTTCCGCCACAAACACCGCCTTCTTTCTCTACTTAGCAACCTCTCCCTTTCCTATAAATGCAAGCCCTTCAATTCTCCTTCTCCATCATTCCCATTCTTCACCGATCTCATTCGCATTCCCATTCTTTAGTAGACAATGGCAAGATCTTGCTTATCCTACTTGCTTCCCCTGGTTCTGCTTCTCCTTATCACTTCATCTTTTGTTGAGGTAACACCCACTAGGCCATCACTAGCAGACCAGTCATTTCCTACTTCTTTCTTCTTCTTTTGATCTACGTCCTTAATCCTTATCTCATTCTATTGCAGGGTAATCGTGGTAATGGCAAGGGAAAACTTCGTCCTACAGGTATTCTTTCTGTCTTAATTCGGTTTGGTTGTCTTTTTTAGCGGTTAGGAATTGATTTCTGTGGTGGATTGATTTGCCGCGGTCTCCACCCTTTCGTGGAATGCGCTCTCGAATTCCATCTACAATCTGAAATCCTTGGTAATTGGCCTTCGATGTTGGATTTTCAACTGGGTCAGTCCAGATGGAATTGAATTCTCTTGTCCGTCATATGTTTGATGGCTCATTTTTCATGGTAATGGTGGTAAATTGAGAAAGCCAACTAACTTAATATGCACTTTCATTGTGCAGATTGCAAAGGGAGGTGCACATATCGGTGCTCGGCGACGTCGCATAAGAAGCCATGCATGTTCTTCTGCCAAAAGTGCTGTGCGGCATGCTTGTGCGTTCCACCAGGGGTTTATGGAAACAAGCAGGTCTGCCCTTGCTACAACAACTGGAAGACCAAAGAAGGAGGGCCCAAGTGCCCTTGAAGGACGCAGCTCTTGACTTAGTGTATTACGATGATCCAGTGTGTTAACCTTCGATTATATATTAGAAATCGAAGGGGGATTGGTCTGTTTGAAAGGTGTTGGAGTGAACTGCCACGGAGCATGCACGAGAAATTGGCTCTATTAAGTTTTGAGCAGGAGAGTAGACGTTCTAGTTGAATAAAGAATTTCATGGGAATTCCTGATTTTCATATTTTTGTCCTCATTCTTTTTCTGATCCGGACTTCCGGACAAGTTGTGGAAATTAAATATTAACAACTATTAAAAAGATTATAGATAAACATTACAAATTATTAAAAAATTTTAGATGAACTTAAAGTAGCAAGATCTCGTGAAAATATCAGCTGCTGTTGTGATGTTCTCACCGGAATATGGAAAAGCTAGAAAGACAATGGCTACTACGCTCTTTTATAACAGCCACTTTGTCGACCCACATGTGCTAAGTAATCAATAGACAATAATCCATGCCATTGCTGTTGTTGCCCCTCTATAGCATGACCTAACCCTTTCATCCTGTAAGTCTACATTGGTGCTAGGCAAAGAAAATCAAAGCCGTAGGTTTTTTCTTGGATTAATCTTGCAGATGGGATGTTTACAATGCATGAGACCACTGTATGCATGCCCTCTTAGTGGTGTACAAGATCAATAGTTATAGTCACACGTGGCCATCCCATAAGAATTGATCTTTATTTTCTATTAAATTGAAGAAAAAATCATTCTTCTTTCTAAACAAAGTTCCTGCACATAAGAGCTGTAGGTGGAGCCTGTAGAAACTCATAAATATCACATAAGAGCTGTCCAAACTCAAAAGTCCAAGGCTGACGTGCTAGACTAATGTCACTAGGCCAAAAATCCGATTGTCTACACCATGAAAAACTACTCTAGGTCTGTTATGGTGAAATAGAGATCTCGTTGGAAAAGTAAATGCAGAAGTCAATGGCTAAAGTCTTCTTAGAAAATGACTCTTGATCGAAGGGCTAAGATCATCCAATCATGTATAATTGGCATCACATATTACACTCACCAACCAACCACCACTACCACCGAGTCACCCACCATGTGAATAAAAACGGTAGTGGGCCACACTTTCATTATCAGAATTGTTTGAATGGACTTTATCATCGTTCATGTCTCTCGTGTTTCTTCAAATCTATCCTGACATGGCTTCGGCATCATATAGACCATCCCAACAACTATATATTCTATGAATATGATGTCTCGATCCTCTGTTTTTAGGGCTGATAATGCGGGCTCTCGACGGTGGGTGATCAGTGATCCTAACGGCTCATCCTCAGGCCCCACTTTAGATGCTCATCACCCCAAAAATCTCTCGTGTGGGGGACCTTAACCTTCATAACAGTTCAGAGTTTTCTCTAGAGCTGTCGAACTGGTGGGGCAGATGGGTCGTCACAGGTTGCAGGTTTAACGGGTTTGGGTAGAATTACCCTTTTCACGGTGGGCGGGTTTACGGGTTAATGGCTAAGTTCGCGTGAGAAACAAAATTTGTACAGAACTGTTGTGTTCTAGAGGATGGGAAACAAAAATTTGTACAAAACAAAATTTGTACAATCCTTTTGGGTAAAAATCGGTATTTCAACACTTGTAATCAACTACACATTAAGCTATTGATCCTCTTTAAAAGTCAGATGCAGCGGGGGTGATTGTTTTCATTTTGGAACCTACATATTTTATAAATATAGATCTGGAAATGTACATAAACGAATGGCTTTTCCCATGTTGATGAAAATGAATTGTACTTGTAATATTTTCACCATTCAAGTGAATCTTTATAGTCCCCAACTATACTTGTAAAACTTTCATAATTCAAGTGAACCTTTACAGTCACCTACAACATGAACAGTCACCAGTCAAGTGTAACCTTTACAGTCACAAACAACACCAATATACTTGCTAAATCTTTCACCATTCAAGCGAACCTTTATCGTTACCAACAGTCACCATTCAAGTGAACCTTTCCATTCAGTAACCAACAACACCAACAGGCATATCCGAGCACCAAGCAGCAGCTCTGCCCAAGCAAATCAAGCTGCGAGAAAGAAACATAAACTGCAGCAGTAATCAATCACAATTAGGGAAAATCCAACAAAAGAATTGTAGAAATCAAAATATCAAACAAAACCAGTCACTCACTGGGCCTCATATTAAAAAATAAATATGAATTAGGATGAATTCTAGTGTTTCTTCTGGCAATTAAACTTGTATATACAATTTTGTGAGAACCATCAATTCGAAAAATCAGATGGCAATTCCACTTAATATTCAATTCAATGATGGTTCACCTATAGTTTCATGTAACTAGTGTGCCACGTATCTCATCCCTTGTGAAACACAATGAATTTGGTCTATAACTTTGGCCAATGTATTGATCATAGGAAAGGAGCAAAAAAACCAGAAAAAGAGAAACTCAAGAATTAGATAATTACGAATTAAACTTTCTCTTCCTTCCTAGTCAATGTATTCAACGGCTGGTTAACATATCTCATTTCAGGTAACAAATCAACGTCCATTGTAGAAGGAAACCACACTTCTGAATGTTGTGGCTGAACTCAATGATGTTCTTACCTTTTGAGGCTGTTCCATACATCGATAATACGTTAAGAACCCATTGGAAATTTTTATCCATGAAAATTATCTTATACTCTAGTATTCGTAACCAGTAAATATAGACCATCTTAGGAAAGAATTAAATGCATCTCAAGTACATCTTTTTCCTAATTCCTTCTCTTACAATTCCTGCTCCAAAACTTGCCAAGGGTGGGAATGTTAGATTTTGGACGTGTGTGTGTGTGTCTTGTATATTATATGCTACCATATGGGTTTGGACTAAATTAAAGTGATCTAATAAGTTTTAAGCTTAAATGGGCCAAAGTCATATAAAAAGGTATATGTTTTATTATGTGTAGATATCTAATCTCTAATTTCTATTTTATGATAGGCTAAAATAAGAAATAAGGAAAGGAGATACAGTTATAAATTGTTATGGTCCCTAAATTATACGTATGATTCTTTTCTAACATCCCATCATAAAAAAAGTGAGAACACCAATCTCCAGGAAGTTCACACGCATCAATTTGGAAGATCAAGAATCACATCCGATCTCATAGATTCGGGTACGGTTTCGCATCTAGTCTCTTATTCTTGATGATTTTTGTGGAGGATCTTGGTGTGATAAAAGTATTCATCAATAAAGTAACAATACAACAAAGTGGTATTAGAGCATCTTCACGTTAAATCATTGAGAAACAAGGTTCTTAATCTGTTTTTTCTTCTTATGTGATTGGTTCTCTCTCTCTCTCTCTCTCTCTCTCTCTCTCTCTCTCTCTCTCTCTCTCTCTCTCTCTCTCTCTCTCTCTCTCTCTCTCTCTCTCTCTCTCTCTTGGATGTTAGATCAGAGATTCTCAAGAGATTAGGGTTTCAATCTAGGAAAATTCTTTTAGACACCTCAAATGAATGGTTTGAACTGATAGATGGATTCAAGGACCCTAAAACCCTTGAAACGGCAAAAACAGAACAAAAATTAGGTCATTAGCGACCCTGATTTGATCAAAATAAAATGAACGTCTTAGGCTCATCGTCTCCGCTGGATGATGTACCTAGGACGTTGTGCATGGAATCCAGGATGCATGTTGGAGCGTCCTAGCACGTCTGCGTAGAGCATTCTGAATGTATGTGTCTTGGTGATGCCCGTCAGATATTGACGTTCTGGCTCAGATTTTGATCCAAGGCGTTGAACAATGAACTAAAATAGAAAAACACAGTTTTTGAGAGTTATATAAACCCAAATTTTAGATCCGCAAAGTCTGTTGGAAAGGACTTGATGATGCAAACATGATTTTAGCACTAAGACCTTGATCTGATCACACATAGTTAGGTTAAATTTATAAAATAGTGCCAAATTATTTGGATCAGTCCGAGCAGGCCCTAGAACTGGAATATTTGATAATCAAAAAGGGAAAAATTGAATTCAAATCTTGGTACAAGTTTCTTTTGGATGTCTAATGTTTTAAAATAAGTTGATTGAAACAACATGCTACCAAAGTAGCCTCTCTTGTGTAAATTAATTTATTTTTAAACATCAAGATGGTTGTGAGTATGTAATTCATACGGATATTGACCGGCCCAAAGGAAGGTCAATATTTGGAGCATTACACGCACACCTGTGGTAATAAATATGTGACTATTATTAGGTATCCTATGTGAACAATAAGCCAGTCCAAAGAAAGGCTTATTATTTGACAAGATTTATTATTAATATTTGATTACAACACCAAGAGTACCACTTACAAGTTAATATTTCTGTCCAAAGACTAAATATTAATGTTATGTTAGGTATCTTGTGATAGGCTATACCATTATTTGAATTTAATTTAATTTAAGTATTATATAAAACTTATGCGAACATGTTGTTTTGTTCTATTTTCAGTTAAGCATCCACTTCTATCATATCTGCTAGCATTAGTTCTATTCCCATGTTGAATGAGACCAACTTTAAGGAATGGAAAGAGAACATTATGATCGTTCTTGGCTGCATGGATATGGACCTTGTGGTAAGGATTGAACAACCCACTACATTTATGGACAAAAGTTCCATTGAGGCAAAATGGGACTATGAGAAGTGGGATCGTTCAAATCACATGTCTTATGATCATGAAGCGTGGAATTCCAAGACTTTTAGGGGTGCTATGTTTGAAAAGGTAACTACTGCTAAGGAGTTCCTTAAGGAAATTGAAAAGTGTTTTGCTAAAAATGATAAGGTTGAAACAAGTACGATTCTGTAGAACTTGATTTCAATGAAGTATAAAGGAAAAGGAAATATTAGGGAGTACATCATGGAGATGTCTCATCTTGCTTTAAAACTAAAGGCACAAAGTTAGAGCTATCTGAGGATTTACTCATGCATTTAGTTTTGATTTCTCTTCCTGCATAATTCAGTCAATATAAGGTCAATTATAACTGCCAAAAGGACAAATGGTCTCTTAATGAGCTCATTTCTCATTTTGTATAAGAAGAGGAAAGGCTGAAGCAAGAAAAGACTAAAAGTGCTCACTTGGCAACTACCTCTAAGGACAAGAACAAGAAAAGAAAAGAGGATAAAGAAGCTGCAAGTAGTCTACCTCAAAAGAAATAACAAAAGAAACAGAATGAGGAATTGGCTGTTACTTTTGCAAGAATCCTAGACACATGAAGAAGGACTGTACCAAATATCACGCTTGGCATGCAAAGAAAGGTACGCTTCTCACTTTGGTTTGTTTTGAGGTTAATTTAGCTTCAGTACCTAGATACACTTGGTGGATAGATTCTGGTGCTACTACTCACATAAGTGTGTCTATGCAGAGTTGCCTAAGTTGCCGAAATTCAAATGATGTTAAAAGATTCATCTACGTAGGCAATGACAAATTAGTGGAGGTTGAGGCAACAGGAACATTTAGGTTATTGTTAAAGACTTGTTATTATTTAGATTTAAAAGAGACATATGTTGTATCTTCTTTTAGACGGAATTTGGTTTCTATTTCTCTTTTGGACAAATTTGGTTATTATTGTTCATTGGAAAATAATTAGTTTAGTCTCTTTTTGAATTCAATTATTGTTGGTACCGATTCTTTGTCTTTTTATGATAACTTTTATTTACTTGATACTATTGCCTCTTTTAATGAAACCTTGTATATGAGTTCACATGGTATAAAAACACAAATTAACCAATGAGAATTCTACTTCACTCTGGCACAAGCGTTTAGGGCATATATCTAAACAAAGAATTGAAAGACTTGTATCAGATGGAATTCTTGATCCCCTTGATTTATCAGACTTTTAAGTTTGTGTTAAGTGCATTAAGTGGAAACAAACAAACATAAGGAGATTAGTAGCCAACAGATCTTCAGAAGTCTTAAAACTAATACATACGGATATTTGTGGGTCATTCCCTACGGCTGAATGGAATGGTCAACAACATTTTGTTACATTCATAGACATTTTCTCATGTTATGGATACCTTTATCTTATTCATAAGAAGTCTCAATCACTAGACGTGTTTAAGGTATTCAAGGCTGAAGTTGATAACCAACTTGGTGTTGAGTCCTTAATTTTGCATAAAATAACCTTATATTAATATTTTATTAGATCATTTAATAAGGTAATTTTGTGATTTTAAATCAATTTTAGTTATAATCGATCGTCCAATCATTAATTTGAAAAGTTAACGATCTGATGATCATTATAGCTAATTACCTGCATAAGATAATTCTAATTTTATATTTTATTTTGCAGATAATCCAGAGTACGTTGGACGATTCAAATTAGCTTATTTTGATGGGTCCCATGCCACAAAGCATGAGCAAATCTGAGAAAATTTGACTAATCATGGGCAGATTTGACCAAATCTGACCAATCATGGCAGATTTGACCAACCCCCTTACAAAGGAAGGAGGGTTCGTATTGGGGGCCCTCTCTTGTTTTTCTTCCTTCAAGAGTAGGAGCAAGCTACTCCCCCCTTCATCTTGCTTCCTTACTTCTCTCTCATGGAGTAGAGATGGAAGGATTGTTCCTCTCCACCTCTCTTGTGCTCTCCCCCTTTCACTTTTCCTCTCTTTCCCATCTCTCTTCTTGTGTTTTACTCTATAGCTTCTCCCTACTCTGCAGCTTCTCCCTCAGCTTCTCTCATTTCAGATTTCCCATGCTCAAGCCCCATTGTCACGCCTCCACTTCTAGAACCGGGAGGAGCCCAAACTTGACTCGCACCCTTCTCCCGCGTCTCTCTCTCTCTCTCTCTCTCTCTCTCTCTCTCTCTCTCTCTCTCTCTCTCTCTCTCTCTCTCTCTCGTTTTCCTTTTCTTCCCCATTTTTCAGCAAACCCCTCTCGTTTCTCGTTTTCCCATTTTCCAACAAAACCCAGTTCCCGGCTCTTCCCCTTCTTCTCCGTTTTTCCAGCGAGCCAGGGTTCCGGCAAACCCACACTGGAAAAACCCCTCTCGTTTTCCCGTTTTTCAGCAAACCCATCTTTGGTTTTCTAGTAAAACCCAAATCGACCAGTATTTGCATAGCTATACTACAATAGCCGTGCACTTGCGAAAAACATCAACACTTGGCAAAAACATTAAGGCTATCAAATTTGACCATAGTGGTGAGTACTATGGCAGACATGACAGATCAGATGAACAACGTCCTGGGTCATTTGCCAAATTCCTAGAGGAGTGTGGTATCGTCCCACAGTACACCATGCTGCGAAGTCTTAGCATAAATTGTGTTGTTGAGAGATGAAACAGAACATTAAAGGACATTGTGAGGAGTATCATTAGTCATACTATCTTACTAGATTCACTCTGGGAGATAGACAAGCAAGAAGCCCAATATAAAGCATTTACACATTTGGGGTTGTCCAGCTGAGGCAATGCCTTATAGTCCAAATGAAAAGAAACTGGACTCAAGAACAGTCAATAGCTATTTTGTTAGGTACTTTGAATGGTCTCGAGGGTACATATTTTTTTATCCCACTACCAGGTCCTTTTTTGAGACGAGAAATGCCCTGTTCTTTGAAGATATTGAGTTTGGGGGGAGAGATAAGGTTAAAGACTTTGTCTTTGAAGAGGAATTCGTTTCTCTTCCTATGATTGTTATTGATAATGATCAGGCTCCCATTCCTGATGTTGTTCAAGAAGCAATACAAAAACTACAAGACAATGTTGAAAATCTACCTAATCAAGGTCAATAGGTTATTCTTGGAGAACAAACTCAACAACCTCAAGAACAGATGCCATTAAGGAGATCTATTAGAGAAAGGTGAAATGCGGTTTCTGATGATTATATCATATTTCTCCAAGAACATGAGAATGACATTGGATTGGTGGAAGATGATCTGATCAACTTTTATCAAGCCAGGCAAAGTACTAATTCTTAAAAGTGGATTGATGCCATGAATGAAGAGATTAAGTCCATGAAAGACAATCACATTTGAGAACTCGTTCCGTTACCTGAAGGTGCAAAGTCCATTGGTTACAAATGGATATTTAAAACCAAGAGGGAATCAAAGGGTGATGTGGATAGATATAGCACGTCTTGTTATAAAGGGCTTCACTTAAAAGGAAGGCATCAATTATAATGAGACTTTCTCTTTGGTTTCATCGAAAGACTTTTTCAAGACAATAATGGCATTGGTGGCACATTTTGACCTTGAGTTACATCAAACGGATATAAAGACTGCGTTTCTCAATGGTGACATTGATGAGACAATTTATATGTTGCAGCCAGAAAACTTTGTGTCGGGAGATGCAAAGCATATGGTTTGCAAATTAAGAAAATCCATCTATAGGCTTAAGCAAGCTTCCCGTCAATGGTATTACAAATTCCATCAAGTTGTTATCTCATTCGGTTTTGAGATGAATGCAATTAATGATTGTGTATACCACAAGTTCAGTGGGAGTAAACACATATTCCTAGTATTATATGTCGATGACATATTGCTTGCCAACAACGATATAGGCTTGTTGCATGAAATCAATAGATTCCTGTCAAAGAAATTTGAGATGAAAGATCTTGGAGATGCATCTTTTGTATTGGGAATTCAAATACATTGGGATCTGGGAACTACTATACATGCTCTATAGACCATTGAAATAACCTTACTAAGATCCTGATGATCTACTGTGAGTTCCACTATTAAGTGGACAGTCTAGATCGTGCTAAGATGGGCAGAAAAGATTCTCCGAGAAACATGACATAAGTAAATAATTATATTCATGTAATTTGGTAAAATCACCTATGCTTAATGATTACTATCCAAATTTCATGAGTAACCAGTAGGAATCATCTCTCATGAGTAACCAGTAGGAATCCCTTCAAGAGGCAAGCTTATCCTTGACTTTCTTTCTTTTAGAGTAACAGCTAGGAAATTTCCCAACGATAGAATCCATCAATGAAGAAAGACCAGCATATTATCTTTTAGAATCACTTGTCAAAGCTGTGTACGAACATTTTTCTTGGGTCTTGACCTTGCCGCATAACAAGGACGCAAGCCTATTCCTGACTTCCTTTCTTCTAGAGTGGTAGCTAATTAAATTTCCAAATGATGGGATCCACCGGTGATGAAAAGTCATCATTAATCTTCAACCACTCAATCCGGCACTCGTTAGTCAAAGTCATCCATGTTGGTCCCAAAGGAAAGGGTTCGCTTTCTTGATATGTCCACAAGTGGGGACCGATTTGTTTATGATGCCAACCATTTGTTTCTAGGTTGTGCATCGGTTACGCATGCTTCAAAATTCCCAGTAACACTATCATTTGCTCAAGTAACATTTCCACATGGTGGGATCCACCAAAGGGTGCACATCTATCAGTTGGATCAAACCATCGAAAGTGAAAGCTTGTTAACCTATCTACAGGCCCATCCCCATCCCCTGTCTTCCTCATTTTTTCTTAGATTGGCCATGCCCAAAATATCTTCTCCCACAGATGATCCTAGTCGTCTATTCTAAGATATATGAGACCATTTGCATGTGAGTTTCTTGAAATTTGGGGCATTTCCTGTAAAACAAGGGCTCTTCACCCCCGATGTAAGAGAGTCAAGGGCATGCGTTTCATGATTGGACTATCTCCCATCTCGCCACATCATTTCTATTAAATTAATTGATGGTAACACCTTAAATTCCTCCATGTGGGACCACATAAAGTTACTTCTTTCGGGATAACATTTCCAAATGGGGAGTCCATCTGGTCCAAGCTTTCCATTAGATGCCCATCAAAGCTATAGTTTATTTTTTGTCCTCCGGTGCTGAGAAGTCATCATCTATCCTCAGCCACTCAATCCAGCAATCACTCATCAAAGTTGTCAGTGGTGGGTCCACCGAAAAGAGTTTGCTTTCTTGATATGTGCACAAGTAGGGACCAATTTGCTTGTGATGCCAACCATCTAGAAAAAATTCTGTCCTCCGGTGCTGAGAAGTCATCATTTGTCCTCAACCACTCAATCTAGCAATCACTCGTCAAAGTTGTCAGTGGTGGGTCCACCGAAAAGAGTTAGCTTTCTTGATATGTACACAAGTAGGGACCAGTTTGCTTGTGATGCTAACCATCTGTTTCTAGGTTGCGCTTCAGATACTCCATGCTTTACAATTCCTACTCCAAAACTTGCCAAGGGTGGGAATGTTAGATTTTGGACATGTGTGTGTGTATTGTATATCATATGCGACCATATGGGTTTGGCCTAAATTAAAGTGATTTAATAAGTTTTAAGGTTAAATGGGCCAAAGTTATATCAAAAGGTATAGGTTTTATTATGTGTAGATACCTAATCTCTAATTTCTATTTTATGATAGGCTAAAATAAGAAATAAGGAAAGGAGATACAGTTATAAATGGTTATGGTCCCTAAATTATACGTATGATTCTTTTCTGACATCCTATCATAAAAAAAGTGAGAACACCATTCTCCATGAAGTTCACACACATCAATTTGGAAGATCAAGAACCACAAGACTCAAGAATCACATTCGGTCTCATAGATTCGGGTACGCTTTCGCATCTAGTCTTTTATTCTTGATGATTTTTGTGGAGGATCTTGGTGTGATGAAAGTATTCATCAATAAAGTAATAATACAACAAGTGGTATTAAAGCATCTTCAAGTTAAATAATTGAGAAACAAGGCTCTTAATCTGTTTTTTCCTCTTATGTGATTGGTTAAGATGGTTCCTGAAGACAACAAAGCGTTTTCCTCTCTCTGTCTCTCTCTTGGATGTTAGATCAGAGATTCTCAAGAGATTAGGGTTTCAATCTAGGAAAATCGTGGTATAGTAGAAACCCCATCATATAGACACCTCAAATGAATGATTTGAACTGATAAATGGATTCAAGGACCCTTAAAACCCTTGAAATGGCAAAAACAGAACAAAAATTGGGTCATCAGCGACCCCGATTTGATCAAAATAAAATGAACGTCTTAGGCTCATAGTTTCCGTTGGATGATGTACCTAGGACATCATGCATGGAATCCAGGATGCATGTTGGAGTGTCCCAGCACGTCTGCGTTGAGCATTCTGAATGTATGTGTCTTCGTGACGCCGGTCAGATATTAACGTTCCGACTCATATTTTGATCCAAGGCGTTGAACAGTGAACTAAAATAGAAAAACCCAGTTTCTGAGAGTTATATAAACTCAATTTTAGATCCGCAAAGTCTATTGGAAAGGACTTGATGATGCAAACATGATTTTAGCACTAAAACCTTGATCTGATCACACATAGTTAGGTTAAATTTATAAAATAGTGCCAAATTTCTTGGATCAGTCCGATCAGGCCCTAGAATTGGAATATTTGATAATCAAGAAGGGGTACAAGTTTCTTTTGGATGTCTAATGTTTTAAAATAAGTTGATTAAAACAACATGCTACCAAAGTAGCCTTTCTTGTGTAAATTAATTTATTTTTAAACATTAAGATGGTTGTGGGTATGTAATTCATGCAGATATTGACCGTCCAAAGGAAGGTCAATATTTGGCGCATTACATGCACACCTGTGGTAATAAATATGTGACTATTATTAGGTATCCCATGTGAACAATAAGTCAGTCCAAAGAAAGGCTTATTGTTTGACAGGATTTATAGTCAATATTTGATTACTACACCAAGAGTACCACTTACAAGTTAATATTTATGTCCAAAGACTAAATATTAATGTTGTGCTAGGTATCTTGTAATGGGCCATACCATTATTTGAATTTAATTTAATTTAAGTATGATATAGAACTTATGCGAACATGTTGTTTTTATTCTATTTTCAGTTAATGCATCTACTTCTATCATATCTGCGAGCATCAGTTCTATTCCCATGTTGAATGAGACCAACTTTAAGGAATGGAAAGAGAACATCATGATCGTTCTTGGCTACATGGATATGGACCTTGTGGTAAGGATTGAACAACCCACTACATTTATGGACAAAAGTTCCATTGAGGAAAAATGGGACTTTGAGAAGTGGGATCGTTCAAATCACATGTCTTATGATCATGAAGCGTGGAATTCCAAAGCTTTTAGGGGTGCTGTGTTTGAAAAGGTAACTACTACCAAGGAGTTTCTTAAGGAAATTGAAAAGTGTTTTGCTAAAAAAGATAAGGTTGAAATAAGTACGATTCTGTCGAACTTGATTTCAATGAAGTATAAAGGAAAAGAAAATATTAGGGAGTACATCATGGAGATGTCTCATCTTGCTTTAAAACTGAAGGCACTAAAGTTAGAGCTATCTGAGGATTTACTCATGCATTTAGTTTTGATTTTTGTTCCTGCACAATTTAGTCAATATAAGGTCAATTATAGCTGCCAAAAGGACAAATGGTCTCTTAGTGAGCTCATTTCTCATTTTGTACAAGAAGAGGAAAGACTGAAGTAAGAAAAGACTGAAAGTGCTCACTTGGCAAGTACCTCTAAGGACAAAAACAAAAAAAGGAATGAGGATAAAGAAGTTGCAAGTGGTCCACCTCAAAAGAAATAGCAAAAGAAACAAAATGAGAAATTTGGCTGTTACTTTCGCAAGAATCCTAGACACATGAAGAAGAACTGTACCAAATATCACGCTTGACATGCAAAGAAAGGTACGCTTCTCACTTTGGTTTGTTCTGATGTTAATTTAGTTTTAGTACCTAGATACACTTGGTGGATAGATTCTGGTGCTACTACTCACATAAGTGTGTCTATGCAGGGTTGCCTAAGTTGTCGAAATTCAAATGATGTTAAAAGATTCATCTACGTGGGCAATGGAAAATCAGTGGAGGTTGAGGCGACAGGAACATTTAGGTTATTGTTAAAGACTTGTTATTATTTGGACTTAAAAGAGACATATGTTGTACTATCTTTGTTGATTGTTTAACCGCAAGTGCACGGGCTATTGTAGCGTATCTTATGCAAGTACGGGTCGATCCCACGAGGACTTGATTTAAAAAGTAAGAATTTTAATAAAATTTAATTATGTAAAATTAAAAAGAATTCATGCAAAATTACTAGAATTATTGAAATGAGAATCACTATTCAAATCTAATCAACTTCTCAAAAATACAGAATTTTCAGTTCCTAAAGAAAACAAACAAAATCAAATAATGAGAAAAAACTACTTCTCTAGATCAAACACTATCAAAATCTTCAAGTCTGATGTCTTGAGAGATGATTAGCCTTCATATATGTCTTCATCACGTCCTTGATTAGTGATCCACCAGTCAAATTTGTCAAATTCATCAAAATCAAAGAGATTTGGGCTAATTTGTCTTTTCAAGATTTGGACGGTTTAGATTGATTGATAAATTTCAGATTGAAGATTGGATGCCTTGATTTGTCTAGGGATGTCCTAAGAATGAACCTGTAAAATTAATTTGAAATCTGACAAGAAACGAAGGAGAAATTGAAGATTTGGTTTGATTAAGGCTAACCTGTTGATTGGGTTAAGCCTTAATTGATCTGTCTGGAATTTGTTTGTTCCTGGATAGGAAAAAGACGGATAAAACAAAACCGAAATAGCACGGGACATAGATGGAATTAAACTGGGGACACAGATGGAATTAACGAGAAAGAACAGATTTGTAATTGCTTTTAAAGAGAAGGGGCAAAATTGGAATTTTGGTTAAAATCGGGTTTTAAAGAAAAACCAGATGAACACCCGATGAAGAAGGTGGGGAAGAAGGAGAGGAAAAGAGGAAAGGAAAGAAGGAGGAGGAGAAGAAAGAGGGAAGAAGGAGATGGGTGCGGGAGAAAACCCCGATTTGGGTTTTCTTCTTCGGGACGTTCGGAAGCGAGAAACCGACCGAATGACACAAAGACGCCAGAAATGGAGGAGGAGAAAAGGAGCCTGGGGTTGATCGGTCACGGCACTAGTGTGTGTTGGTCTGTCTCTTCGGGTGGACAATGGTTTGGGTGGAGCTATAGATAGAAAGGGAAAGCTATTCAGTGCGGTGGACTGGAGAGAAGAAGAGGGCAGAGATGAGGAAGACGTGGGAAAAGTTGGGGTGAGGAGAACTGGGGGAAAAGGATCGGATGATGGCTGCCCTCCCACAGTTCAGCCAAGAGTAGTGGGGAAGAGGACTGGAGAGAAGAAAAGAAGAGAGGAGAATGGGAGATGTGGGAAAAGTTGGGGTGAGGGGAGAAAAACGTTAGGGAGAAGAGAAGAGGAAGAAAAGTGGGACGTGAGGAGGGTTCGTGAGAAAGAGAGAGGAGAAGAGAAGAGAATGGGAAGAGGGGGAAGTGAGGAAGGGAGGAAGTTGTGAGAAAGAAGGGAGATGGTAGTGAAAGAGAGATAGAACTTGGGATGAGAAGAGAGAAAGAGGAGGTGAAGGGAGAAGTGGGAGAATGGGAAGTGGGTACGTTGAGAAGGAAGGCAAAAAGAGAGATTTAAGAGATTGGAAAGAAGAAGGTGGGAAAGAGAGGAAGTAATAGGATGTGAGGGAGTGGGAAAGGAAAGAGAGAATGAAGGAAAGAAAAAGAGAAGAAGAAGGAAGGAAAAAGAAAAGGAAAGAAGAAGGAAAAGGAAGGAAAGAAGGGAAAAGAAAATAAAGGAAAGAAAGAAAAAGAAGGAAAACGAAAAGGAAGGAAAGAAGTGGGGGAAAGGGTTGCCTTTTTCTCCTTGCTAATTTGAGTACTCCTTTTGGAAACTCCTCCAAATTACCTTCTCCATGTTATTTCCATTTTGTCCATGATTTCTATTCCATCCATCTTCATAGGTGATCTAGTCCATCCAATCCTCTTTAAGATGATCTGCACTGTTAACTTTTTAATCGTAGCCATTAACGCCTCTTTTGGTTAATCTGCAAAAGAAAAAACTAAATCAGAATCATCTAAATCGTACATTAGTCATTTAATTAACTCTAATGATCATCTGACTGTTGATTTTGAAAAATTAAGGTTTGGATGGTCAATTGGAGTTAAATTCAAAATCAATCTAAGTTTTGTAAAATTGAACAGTTAGATAATCTAATTGAGTGCTAAATTAGGGGTATTTTGACCAAAATTGAACACTGAACAGTCTTTTAGACAGAATTTGGTTTCTATTTCTCTTTTGGACAAATTTGGTTATTATTATTCATTAGGAAATAATTAGTTAGTCTCTTTTCGAATTCAATTATTGTTGGTACCGATTCTTTGTCTTTTTATGATAACTTTTATTTACTTGATACTATTTCCTCTTTTAATGAAACCTTGCATGTGAGTTCATATGGTATAAAAAAACAAATTAACCAATGAGAATTCTACTTCACTCTGGTACAAGCGTTTATGGCATATATCTAAACAAAGAATTGAAAGACTTGTATTAGATGGAATTCTTGATTCCCTTGATTTGTCAGAATCCTGGACACATGAAGGACTGTACCAAATATCACGCTTGGCATGAAAGAAAGGTACGCTTCTAACTTTGGTTTGTTCTGAGGTTAATTTAGCTTTAGTACCTAAACACACTTGGTGGATAGATTTTGGTGCTACTACTCATATAAGTGTGTTTATGCAGGGTTGCTCGAATTGTCGAAATTCAAATGATGCTAAAAGATTCATCTATGTGGGAAAATGGCAAATCAGTGGGGGTTGTGGTGACAAGGACATTTAGGTTATTATTAAAGACTGGTTATTATTTGGATTTAAAAGAAATATGTTGCATCGTCTGTTAGATGGAATTTGGTTTCTATTTCTCTTTTGGACAAATTTGGTTATTATTGTTCATTGAGAAATAATCAGTTTAGTGTCTTTTTGAATTCAATTATTGTTGATACCAGTTCTTTGTCTTTTTATGATAACTTTTATTTACTTGATATTATCGCCTCTTTTAATAAAACCTTGCATGTAAGTTCACATGGTATAAAAATACAAATTAACCAATAAGAATTCTACTTCACTCTGGCACAGGCGTTTAGAGCATATATCTAAACAAAGAATTGAAAGACTTGTATCAGATGGAATTCTTGATCCCCTTGATTTATCAGACTTTTAAGTCTGTGTTGAGTGCATTAAGTGAAAACAGACAAACATAAGGAGATTAGGTACCAACAAATCTTCAGAAGTCTTAGAACTAATACATACGGATATTTGTGGGCCATTCCTTATGGCTGAATGGAATGGTCAACAATATTTTGTTACGTTCATAGACGTTTTCTCACGTTATGGCTACCTTTATCTCATTCATAAGAAGTCTCAATCACTAGACGTGTTTAAGGTATTCAAGGCTGAAGTTGAGAACCAACTTTGTGTTGAGTACTTAATTTTGGGTAAAATAACCTTATATTAATATTTTATTAGATTATTTGATAAGGTAATTTTGTGATTTTAAATCAATTTTAGTTGTAATAGATCATCCAATCGTTAATTTGAAAAGTTAATGATCTGATGATCATTATAGCTAATTACCTACATAAGATAATTTTAATTTTATATTTTGTTTTGCAGATAATCCAGAGTACGTTGGACAGTTCAGATCAGCTTATTTTGATAGGGTCCCACACCACAAAGCATGAGCAAATTTGACTAATCATGGCAGATTTGACCAACCCCCTTACAAAGGAAGGAGGGGTCAGATTGGGGGCCCTCTCTTGTTTTTCTTTCTTCAAGGGTAGGAGCAAGCTGCTCCTCCCTTCATCTTGCTTCCTTACTTCTCCCTCATGGAGTAGAGGTGGAAGGACTGTTCCTCTCCACCTCTCTCATGCTCTCCCCCTTTCACTTCTCCTCTCTTTCCCATCTCTCTTCTCGTGTTTTACTCTGCAGCTTCTCCCTCAACTTCTCTCATTTCAGATTTCCCACCGCTCAAGCCCCATCGTCGAGCCTCCACTTCCAAAACCAAGAGGAGGCCAGACCTGACTCGCACCCTTCTCCCGCATCTCTCTCTCTCTTGCATTTTCCTCTCTCTGCTTCTCCCTCCATCTGCTCTCTTCTCTCACCCTCGTTCTCATCCGACCAGCTAACCTAGCCAGGGACGGACTCTCTCTCTCTCTCTCTCTCTCTCTCTCTCTCTCTCTCTCTCTCTCTCTCTCTCTCTCTCTCTCTCTCTCTCTCTCTCTCTCTTGTTTTCCTTTTCTTCCCCATATTTTGGCAAACCCACCCCTCTTGTTTCTTGTTTTCCCGTTTTCCAGCAAAACCTAGTTCCCAGCTCTTCCCCCTTCTTCTCCGTTTTTCCGGCGAGCCAGGGTTCCGGCAAACCCACACTGGAAAAACTCTCGTTTTCCCATTTTTCAGCAAACCCATCTTTAGTTTTCTGGTAAAACCCAAATCAACTCATATTTGCATAGCTATACTACAACAGCCGTGCTGTTGCATTTTCCTCTCTCTGCTTCTGTCACACCCCCTTGTGAGGGGTTCACAATAACAATATTGTCCGCTCTGGGCCGAGGCCCGCATGGTTTTGTTCTCACCCTGTAGGGTAAAACACGTTGTTACTGTGCGTGGTAAGACACGCGGGGACGCGTTTCCCCTAAGAGGGAGAGGTGAACCCTGAGGTACCGGTATCTACGGGGAAGGGGGAGGTACTGAGAGTTAGTCCCATACCGGCTAGGGGGTGGAAATGGTCTGGGTGATAAGGAGTGGGAACACTCCTCACAGTAACAACGCGTTTTTTCCTTACAAGAGAAGAACAAAATCGTGCGGGCCCCGGCCCAGAGTGGACAATATTGTTACTATGGACCCCTCACAGGGGGTGTGTGACAGCTTCTCCCTCCGTCTGCTCTCTTCTCTCTCCCTTGTTCTCATCTGGCCAGCCGACCTAGCCAGCCCCTCTTGTTTCTCGTTTTCCCATTTTCCAACAAAACCTAGTTCCCGGCTCTTCCCCTTCTTCTTCGTTTTTCTGGCGAGCCAGGGTTCTGCGAAACCCACACTGGAAAAATCCCTCTCATTTTCCCATTTTTTGGCAAACCTATCTTTGGTTTTCTAGTAAAACTCAAATTGACCTATATTTGCATAGCTATACTACAACAGTCGTGCACTTGCGGAAAACATCAACACTTGGCAAAAACATTAAGGCTATCAAATTTGACCGTAGTGGTGAGTACTATGGCAGACATGACAGATCAGATGAAAAACGTCCTGGATCATTTGCCAAATTCCTAGAGGAGTGTGGTATCATCCCACAGTACACCATGCTAAGAAGTCCTAGCATAAATTGTGTTGCTGAGAGACAAAACAGAACATTAAAGGACATTGTGAGGAGTATGATTAGTCATACTACCTTACTAGATTCACTTTGGGAGATAGACAAGCAAGAAGCCCAATATAAAGCATTTAGACATTTGGGGTTGTCCAACTGAGGCAATGCCTTATAGTCCAAATGAAAAGAAACTGGACTCAAGAATAGTTAGTAGCTATTTTGTTAGGTACTCTGAACGGTCTCGAGGGTACAAATTTTATGATCCCACTACCAGGTCCTTTTTTGAGATGGGAAATGCTTGGTTCTTCGAGGATATTGAGTTTGGGAGGAGAGATAAGGTTAAAGACTTTGTCTTTGAAGAGGAATCCGTTTCTCTTCTTATGATTGTTATTGACAATGATTAGGCTCCTATTCCTGATGTTGTTCAAGAAGCAATACAAAAACCACAAGACAATGTTGAAAATCTCCCTAATCAAGGTCAATAGGTTATTCTTGGATAACAAACTCAACAACCTCAAGAACAGATGCCATTAAGGAGATCCACTAGAGAAAGGTGAAGTGCGGTTTCTGATGATTATATCATATTTCTCCAAGAACATGAGGATGACATTGGATTGGTGGAAGATGATCTGATCAACTTTCATCAAGCCAGGCAAAGTACTAATTCTTAAAAGTGGATTGATGCTATGAATGAAGAGATTAAGTCCATGAAAGACAATCACGTTTGGGAACTCATTCCATTACCTAAGGGTGCAAAGTCCATTGGTTGGAAATGGATATTTAAAACCAAGAGGGATTCGAAGGGTGATGTGGAGAAATATAAGGCATGTCTTGTTACAAAGGGCTTCACTCAAAAGGAAGGCATCGATTATAATGAGACTTTCTCTTTGGTTTCATCGAAAGACTTTTTTAAGACAATAATGGCATTGGTGGCACATTTTGACCTCGAGTTACATCAAATGGATATAAAGACTGTGTTTCTCAATGGTGACATTGATGAGACAATTTATATGTTGCAGCTAGAAAACTTTGTGTAGGGAGATGCAAAGCATATGGTTTGCAAATTAAGAAAATCCATCTATAGGCTTAAGCAAGCTTCCCGTCAATGGTATTACAAATTCCATCAAGTTGTTATCTCATTCGGTTTTGAGATGAATGCAGTTGATAATTGTGTATACCACAAGTTTGGTGGGAGTAAACATATATTCCTAGTATTATATGTCGATGACATATTGCTTGCCAACAACGATATAGGCTTGTTGCACGAAATCAAGAGATTTCTGTCAAAGAAATTTGAGATGAAAGATCTTGGGAACGCATCTTTTGTATTGGGAATTCAAATATACTGGGATCGCTCTTTGAGTATTTTTGGATTATCACAAAAGCGCTATATCGAAAAGGTACTTAAGAGATTTGGCATGCAAGATTGCAAACCAAGAGACACCCTTGTTACTAAAGGAGAAAAGTTCAGCCTCAACCAATGCTCCAAGAATGATTTTGAAACTAAGGAAATGTAGAAGATTCCCTATGCTTCAGCAATGGGGAGTCTGATGAATGCTCAAGTTTGTACGTGTCCGAATATTGCATACATTGTTGGGATGTTAGGTAGATATTTGAGCAATCTGGGAATTGATCATTGGAAAGCAACCAAATGGGTCATATGGTACCTTCAAAGAACAAAACATTACATACTCATATACCTGAGGTCGGATATGTTTGAGATCATTGGGTATTCCGATTTTGACTTTGCTAGATGCCAAGACAGTCGTAGATCCACTTCAGGCTATATCTATCTACTTGCTGGAGGGACTATCTCCTGGAAGAGTGCTAAGCAGACGCTCATTGCTTCTTCCACCATGGCAATTGAGTTTATAGTATGTTATGAGGCATCCAATCATAGAATATGGTTGCGGGATTTTGTCACAGGGTTGCGAATTGTGGATGGAATTGAAAGGCCACTTAAGTTATTTTGTGAAAATAAGTTTGCAATTTTATATTTCAACAACAATAGGAGCTTGATGAAGTCAAAGCATATATACATCAAGTTCCTAGTTATTGAGGAAAGAGTTTAGAGTGGTCAAGTGTCTATAGAGCATATTAGCACAAACTCCATGATTGCAAGTCTGCTTACTAAGGGCTACCGCCCAAGTTCTTTCATGAGCATACTGCTCACATGGGTATTGTATCATTTAATGATATACTGGATTACTGGGAGTTTGTATTTATATGCTTTTCCATTTCAGACACATCTTGTGTTTATGGATAGTTTTTGTCGAAATAAAGTATTCAGTTCTATTTTTCACTCTAATTTGGTGTTAATATGATTTCATAAAGAATAAAATTTGATTAGTTGGAAATAGGCATGTTTAGATCAAATTGCATGTAAAGTATTCATCAATAAAGTAATAATACAACAGAAAAATGTCCCAAAGAAAGGTTTCCAGCAACGACGCTTTCAAGATGCAGTTATTGGATGCCAACGTAGGAAATTGTAACAAATACGTCGTAGACAATCAGCAACGAAGTTGTATGTGCTTTGAATGTGATTTCTTTGACGGCATTCAGGAAAGATGGGCATGTATTGGAATTTTATCTAGACCGCTAGGCAAGGCCCAAAGCTAAAAAGAGGCAGACCTGTAGCCACCGGTGCTTGCCTGGAATTCTAGATATTCTATGTCATCTTGATGGTAGAGTTGTTGTCGTGTGACTCTGAGATCAAGTTCAAAGCGTGAAAACAGCCTCTTGCAAAATGCAAGGTAAGATTGTGTACTATCAACCCTTGTAGCCCACCCCTTCTCTAGACCCCTATATGCGGGATCTTCGTGCATTGAGGCTGCCCCGGGACTGCCATCTTGGCTGCAGATGATTTTCCGCCACCGGTTTGATAGGCCCCACAAGAAATTTTGAGGATTATCTTTATCCAACGGCGAAGACTCAAATCTCTTATCTTTCATGTGCAAATAGAACATGATGGCTGTAGATCCATTTGCAATTTAAATGGCTTTCTTTACAACTTCAAAACTGAAAACTTCTCTAAAGAGTAGGAATTTCTTTTAAATTTGGTAATTCTTAGGGGAATTTTATATTGGCATTCCCTTCTTTCGTCAAAGTTCTCTTAAGTACAAACTACAGAGTTTACCATTGTCACTGCCAGTGGAAATATTGGATCAACTGGACAATCCAAGCCGTTCAATTAACTTGTGACCACAAAGCTTATATCCATTTCAATTGGCTAGTAATAGGCAAACCAATTGCCTGGCTACGGTTGTCTCTAGTGCCACATCATGTGGACCCACCAACAATAGCCCAAACCAGATGGTTATGGTGATGATGTTTTTATGGATACGTGGTTCGCGACTTACATATGAAAATGAGTGAGAATAGGAAGAATCCTGATTTGAGATTAATTTGCCTTTAGTTTGTCTGAGTTCTTAGTGTTTTTATGCATGTAGCAATCTATGATGATTCTCTATCAAATCCTACTATAATATGTATTATGTAGCCCATTCCTCTTTCTTTAGCATCCAACAAGATCTGTAGAGGCAAATCTAATGACTTCATTGCATTCCGTGAGTTTACTTATTCCTCTGCCTCTGGCTCATGGTCGTCTTTCAACACGCCTCTATTTAGATCATACTACATTTTTCATTTGGCTGATACACCAACGTGCGTAGTAGGATTAAGGATAAGTCATGGGTGAACTTGAGGTCAAGGGTTCAAAGCGTGAAAACAACATCTTACAAAAATATAAGAATGCAAAGTAAGGTTGAGTACTATAAATCCTTGTGGGCGAGAGCTTCATGCACTAAGACTGCCCTTTTTTATACCACCAACATGCTTAGTAGGCTTAAGGATAAGTCAAATTATTATTTGATTTGGCCATGCTCTAAAGTTAGGCCTCTTTGGATTATACTCCCTAACCTTTGCGACATGCTGTTTCTAACTTAGATTAAGCTAGACTAACACAAGTATCTTGCTTAAGTCTTGATTCTAGTGGCACATGCTTTCCTAACTTCTAGAAACAGAATTATTCAACAAAACCAAACCTGCAATGAGGATCGTATTATTCTCTCCTGCATGGTTAGGGTTAGTGAATTTATGAAGTCCTACCGGGATTGGCCCTGGTATTCTGTCTCAGAAAGGCTTACTGGACAGATTGAAGCAAACAAATATCATGAAGCCTACTCCTAAGCAATTTTACTTGGGTGCCTCCCCCAAAAGATCGTTTTCAATTAGCATTTGATGGGCTGGTCTTGGACAACCCACCAAAGGTGGATGGCAGGTGGTGTCGTTAGGACAAAAAAGAGCAGTCTGGTGGGGAAGGGACGAACCACAACAGGCCTATAGTACTCAGCTTTATCTTACATTTTGTAAGAGACTGTTTCCATGCTTCGAACATGTGACCTCCAATCACAGGGTGACGTTGCCGCAAGGCTGCCCTTCTTAGGTGCTGTCATTAGGATGCTGAAGGGAAATTTGTAGCGGCTCACTACTACTGTTCTTACCTTTTGAGGCTGTTGCATACGGCGATAACTTAGGGTCCAACCTTAATATCCCTTGCTTACAGATTGCAGGGGATTCCCAGCTGGTGGTGGAAGGATGCAAAGGGAAGGAAATCGAGTCGGATGCGGAAGGACGAGAGGATCAGGAATGTATGCTCATTAATCATGAGCAATTTCATTAAAAATTTGTTTAAAAAATGTGTACCAGGAGGCCAATAGTCTAACCGGATTTTCATATTTTCGTAGAAGATGAAGGGTTTTAATAGTGAAAATAAGGGCCAACACGCACCTTCTGGTAGCATGCTATTCCCACAGTAGTTACATTTGGTGTGTCTTATACCCAATCCCAGAGAGTTGATCTGCAATCCAAATACCAATTCAATTAAAGGGTTGGATCATCTGAAACCTGCAAATTGGTTATCAACAACTTATGGGCCCTTGCTGCTTAAATCAATGTTCTTGAAATCTGGACCAACATGAAAAATTTATCTAAGGTTGAATTCATGATGTTAAACTTGCAAACCATCAGTGGCTAAACGAATGGCTTTGGTTCGGTGCCAAACAAATATTTCATTGTCACACTCTGCGGGGGTGGGGGTTTCGTCTTTATTGAAGAAGACGGTGAGCTACACCATGTCCAACGCCTCTGCAAACATGTGGGTATTGCTCGGTTTAGGTCTGGTCGGTATCCTTATAATGACCAGGCGTTTGTAAGAAAGTTGTCAGAGAAGATTTCGGTGCTTTAATGGAGAGATTTCAGCTTGTTCCACCTCCTCAGCCTGCGCCCCCCGAAAGCTCCTCATCCGTTAACTGGTCTGACTTTTGCAGTCTCAGACGTGTAAGTTCACGTGTAAAATATTGTGAATTCTGTCTTTCTTATCTGTTTTGGAATTTTGGGTTTCTTGTCTAGGATTCTTCAATTGCGTTTATGAGTATGTCACGCTTCTTTGCATCCTTTGAATGTATTGCTGTTTGTTAGTTTTTTTTTTTTTTTTACTTTCCATATGTGTTTGAAAAGAATTTTGGTTCTACTTTATAGCGTAAATTGTGGTTTTTGTGTATCCCTCTTGATTACGGAACACAGTTACACTATTGTTCTGTTGAGTTTTGCCAAGTTATTGAGCCCATTATCTTATACAAACATACAGATTGAATGCATGAAAGTACATCAATAAAATGATTTTCGTTTCCGTCTGGAAAATCATTGAGCTTTGGAGCAGTAAGCTGCACATTTGATCAATTATATGAATTTCGTCTTCATTTGGAAATTGATCGAGCTTTTGAGCAGTGACCTGCATTGTTCTTTCCATTCTCCAGACGGTAGTTGACAGATGAAATGTATACCTTATGTTTTCCTTACGGAATAATGAGGCACTGTAAGGTGCTTTCAGTTGATGACCTGGAGGTTAGGAAGTTCATCTCTCTGCATTTTGTAAGTCCTAGTAGCAAAAATTGGTTCTCAGTTCCTTGCAAGTTCTCCTCGACATTGAGACAGCTACTGGAATTATCAACTTGATCTGTTTGTTGACTACCGTTAGTAGGTCAACAATGAGGTGTTTTTAGTGTCTCTGTAAGATAGCATCAACAGTCGAGATATCTAGATTATACTTTCTTCTTTGCTCTTGTTTTTACCATCATAGGTGATGAATCATGAATTGTGACTGATGTTCATCCAACATAAAATGACTTTATTTCTATCATTATTACTTGAACCGTTCAGTCGTATCCTATCTTTTTCTGTTTTGGGTTTTAGATCCCCTCTCTCCCAAACAGAACTTCGATTCTTCTCGGTGGCACTCTGCAAATGCTTTTGTTTTCTTAAAGTAAGGAAGTTGAATGTGAATGTGAACTCTTCTTGGCTGCTAGCTCAAAGAGAGTTCTGCAAAAATAGCTGAGGAGTTGATGAGAGCAACGTCATTATGTATTGCCGAGCAGATATTCCCAATTAACTTTCATAATATGCAGCTTTATGAGTTGTTTTTAATTTCTGTTTTGACACTCCATTTGTGATGGAATTTGGAGATTTTCTTTTATAACTACGACCACATCATTATAGTTTCACTGCTTTAATGGTCACCATATTTGATATGAGCATAGTAACTGGATATGCAATTTCTGGTTTTAGAAAGACTACCTATTAAATACCATAGTGAGAGTCTTTATTATTTTACTGATTACCAGATTTGATATCGAAGGATATTTAACTGGGTTTGGCAATCCTGACTGGGCAAGGACTCATGAAGCTGCAGGTCGAACATCTACAGTGGTTTCAACTGTCATAGAAGGGGGTGCCACATGCTTTGGAAAGACTGTCATAGATGAAATGGCATATAGGTCAGCAGTTGACTCTTTCCTCCTGTTGTAGTTTTTTCATTTTATCTTTTTGTGTTTGTGCATTGTATTAATTGCTAACAAACTTATCACATTAAGGACACCCATTTTTTCTTTTGGCTTCTAATGACTATTTGGTGTTTGTTGTATAATTAGAGGCATTAACCATTAATAGTGAATTTCTCCAGATCCTAATAATATTTTATGGAGGTTAATGTTCTCTGTTAGTTTAGTTCTGATTCGTGTTTGTTGCCTTGCACAAATTGGACCTTGTATTTGCAGTATGAGTGGAGAAAACAAACATTATGGTACACCTACCAATCCAGCAGCTCCGGCAAGGATACCAGGTGGATCTTCTAGTGGATCTGCTGTGGCAGTTGCTGCAGAAATAGTAGACTTTTCTCTAGGTAATAGGTTTTTGTTCTTTTTCTTTTTTTGTTTGTTTCTCCCACTCATATGCATGTCTAACTTTAGAAGTTGTTAACACACCAATTTATTGATGAACAAAAAACTTGACAGATCCTTTCTTTTTGTAATGGCCATATTATGAAAATAACATGTTCATTTGGTTTGCATTTGTCCATAACGTGCATGCACATGCCAATGTTGGTCATTAGACTCATAACTCTCTTATTTTTCTGTGTCACGGGTGTACACTTTTATGGTAATGCTGTTATGATATCTTGGATATTACCTCTTGAAGTCTTCATCTAGAAACTATTTCGCACAAAAGGAACTCCTTGGGAGTATATTCTGACTTGCCACACTAGTTAACACCATTTATTTATTGACGGTTACAATGGTTTATTGCATGTCTATGAGTGACGTAGAGAATTGTCTCAAAGATTTTCAAGGCGAGAGCTAACTTGGAGAAGAAAAAATGTCACAAAGAACAAAGAATAAGTCGTAGTAAATTGCGAAGTTTTTTATATTTAAAACTCATATGGGGGCCATACATGTAGTTATAATCATAATCTTTCTGATCTCAATCCCATTCTATTTCTAATGTAGTCTGATTTTTCTTCATCCAAAATTAACCTCAGGCAATTTAGCATGTACTAACTTATAGGATGCTGAATCCAACAAAATGATGCTCTGGAGCTTCCTTGATTATTCCTCATCTGATGCAGTGAAAGCTACAAAAAGTATTGCTAGAAGAGTTAAGTACCCTAGTTGAAAGTACAAACAAAAGATCCTGTCATGATTATAACACACATTTTTTCCATGAGAGCTGTACAAAACCCATCATATATTCAAATAAAAACCACAAATAGTACCATCCTTGAGTTTCATATGAAACTGTCTTTCTAGTTTCACTTTGCTGTTCTTTGATCCTTCTTGTTTGTTGAAGATAGAGGCTTATTCTTCTCCTTATTCTATAGATTTCCAATTATGAAACTGACATAAAGGACTTCATTTGTATCCTCAATATTCTAACTGTAGACCAAGAAGGAAAAGCTAGTGATTCCAAGTAGTCATTGAAACTTTGGGTTGTCTTAGCCAGTAACTATATTTGAAACTCTTGGCTGTCTATTCCATTCCAATCTGTTCCAAGCAAGAATTTCCAAAAGTTCAGTTTTGGATGGAGAAGGGAATACTATTAGCATAGAAAATTTTCTGTTTCAATGAATAACAATAGAAACTTAAAAATATTGAAATGTTATTAATTTATACTAGTCTACATTTTTTTCAATCCATATCCGCCATGGTCTCCTTGCTGTTCTTGTTAAAACGATCTGGATGCATCAAACGGATCATTGTTCGGACTTAAGTTGTGAGAGATCAGTCATTTGATATTTGGGTTACAGAGGCTAGAGTGTCAAAGAATGTAAATAAGCAAATGTTTTACACAATGGTTAAAAGAACACTCCACTTGAACGGTCTACTTTTATCTGTCTTTAAAAGAAAAGGCTACCAAACTGTTTCTGATAAGTAAACTCAAAGGACTTACCAATTGATGTGCATGGGAGCCACCATGGTTCTCAGTCTTTAGTTATAGACTGTGGAGCACATGTTAGTAGATTATTTCTTCAATTGAAGGACCTACAAAAAGCATTGGATTGATGTTGACACTTACCATCATACAGATTTAAGATCTTAAGGAAAAAGGAGAAATGCCTATCTAGGAAAAAAGAAAAACATTATTTTTTTCACTAAGTCAACATACAAATAATTTTATTTCACCTGAGAGGGTAACATATCAAACAATCCTCTAGTAGAATTTGACAATGAGTTTGGATTGACACACAAATTGGTGGAAAATCAGAATATTCCATTCTACTAAGCAACGTGGAACAATCACCTGAACGAAATTGACAACTAAGTTAAAAATATAAGTTTCCCAGAGAAAAGTAACCTAATCCTAACTGTAAACCAGGTTGAAGGCTAGAAGTTTTAAATGGTCATCCATGATATTGATTCTCTTAGCCATTAAATTTTTTTTCTGGAAGCTCAAGTAAACATCACAAAGATAACGACCTATTTCCTCTTTAACGGTTGTCTTTGCTTCTGCAATTTTTGGTGCAAAGGATGTGCAAATTTAGGGTGCATCTAACTCCTTGGCAATCCTTTAATTTTCATAAAAGACATTAGACCTAAGCTGTAGGAATTCCTATAACATTTTTGTGTGTACTGATAGTTTTATTGAATTTACCAAACTTAGTTTTCTTCTTGTTCTTTGCCATAACGCCCATTCTAGGACGAGTTGGAAGAGGAATTCCCAATTCTTACATGGATAAGCCCTAGCCCTGTAAGCCCACACCAAGAATTGACAAGCGGATGAGTTTTCTAGTGGGCTGTGTTGATATCGCTTAGATAGGGAAAAGATACTCTATTATAGGGCTGAACTTTCAAATCCGAGGGCTTTGTTCCTGAAACTCCCCTCTTTCAGCCTGAACATATTAGAATTAAAATAAATAAGATGGCCTTTTGTGCTCATCTTAAATAACAGTTAATGTTAGTTCATGACTACCTCATTGAAACAGCCTGATATGCTGAGAGCTTCTTCCTATACTCCATAGAAGATCTATTCTTCCTATCAGCCCCTCACTTGAACCCAAATGGCATAGGAAATTGCTTTTGGATCATGCTTGTGGGGCCCAGGTTGACATATTTCTGTCTCTTGATAAAAGTCATCTCTCTTCACAACAGATCTGTGAAGGCTTTTCCTCCAACACTATCAGCTTTTCCTACAATCATACTTGCTTAGTGCTGCTGTCTTGCTTTTACATTTAACTAAAATTCTCAGAGTTGTCTTATCCCAAGACGTCTGTTACTCCATAATCTCAACAAACTAGGCTCTTTGACAGGATGTCTCGGCTCTGAAGCCAGTCGGCTGCTTTCATTCCTCGATATTCTTTTACTAATTGTTGCATTTTTTGACACCTTACATTCACTTATCCTGCCTGTAAGGACCGATAGAGGCCAGTTAGGTCCTCCTTGTAACAGTGGCAGGCTGATGATTAATTGGAGTCCTGATATAGCTGATGTTACAGCACAAGTTTTTGGTCTCTCTAAAAATTCCATAAAAAATAGATGTCCAAACTGTAACTTGCTTCCACATGAGTCAATGTAGTATGAAATTTGAGTTTAGCAGTTACAGTGAAAACACTGCTTGCTGTTTTTCTTCATTTCAGCTAACAATCAATGCTACTTCGCTATTTTTATGTAATTCATGTGTCACTAATGGCTCTCAGTGAATTTCAGGTATTGATACTGCTGGTGGTGTAAGAGTACCTGCATCATTTTGCGGTATCTTAGGATTTTGTCCTTCACATGGTGCTGTTTCTAACATTGGAGTTATTCATGTGTCGCCTAGTCTTGACACAGTTGGTATGTCAGGAAAGATTTCTTGCAGTCAAATTGAAAAAATAATACTTTTTGCTGTATCATGATCTCCAGATGCTTTTACACAATTCTAATGATTGCTTTTCAGTCTTTCAGAAGATGACTTGATATTGGCAGCATACCGATTAACAGAAACTTGATATTGTTACGTCTATTTGATAATAAAATATGGCAGTTGTTCTAGGACATACTTGATATTTCATGGCCCTAGATTGCATGCCTATTAACAGCTGAATAACTAGTTATTCTCTCTCACAAGATATGTCATCTGTTAATCAGGGATATACAGCTGAATGGTTAATTACTTCACGTTATTGTGTCAAAATGAATATATTCTTAACTTCATTGATGGCATTCCTAGATTTTGGACAGTAATGGGTCCTAAAGCTTGTCTTCTGTTACATCAACAGAACCTAAAGAAAAGAGATTTGGCAGATATTACACAAGAAGAAGTAAAGAACAAAAGCAATATATAGTTATATTGGTTTACCAGCTGTAGAGGCAGTTACTCTGTTGGATAATTCAAAAGGTTGTTACGAACGGAAGAAGGAGGACGACATAAGAAGGTGGAGGAGAATAGAAAGAAGGGGAGGATTGTTTGAAGGAATGAAGTGGAGGTTCTAGCTCCTCGAAAGCTAGAGAATTGTGTTAGTAGAATAAAACGTATCCAGAACAGAACCAAGATAGTTCTGCATTCTGTTTTGATTGTAATCGAAACTCTATATCAAAATCTTGTTGAAATTGAATTCGATTGAAGCATCTTTCAATGGTATCAGAGTTGGTTCGAACCCTGGGGATGGTTAGGACTAGAATGGAGAGGACAGAAAGCATGGAGAAAGAATTGGAGGGCGTGAGATGGGAGGTAGGAGAATTGGAGGGCGTGAGATGCCGAAGTAGGAGAAACCTTAGACGATCAACACAGGAACTCGGTAGAGCAAGAATTACCTCCACGTCCAAATTGGCTAGGCCGAAAACTGGATCTTCCAGTGTTCGACGGCCAAGAACCCTACGGATGGGTTTGTCGAGCTAAAAGGTACTTTTAGATCAATCGTGTAGCAGAGGAAGAAAAGGTCTCAGCTGCAGCGGTGTGCATGGAGGGGGGTGCCCTCAACTGGTTCTTGTGGACCGAATCAAGAAACCCTTTTCAATCTTGGGTTTCTCTCCGATTGTCCTTGCTGAGAAGATTCAGATCTTCCCAGTGTGAGGATGATTACGAAGCCCTACTGGCATTGAATCAAAAGGGTACTGTCTTCGAGTACCTCAGGGCATTCGAGCAAATTTTCGTCCAATTGGGAACCCTCTTCGACGAGCTATTGAGAGGGGCGTTCTTGAAGGACCTCAGGGAAGAGATCAAGGCCGAACTCAGGGTTTTCAGGCCTGGATCTCTATTTGGGCTTATGGAGTTGGCCCAGAAGATAGAGAAGAAGAACTGGGCCTTGGACCAGATACGGGCCCATCCATCTAGGAATGAGATTGGGCCTCGAGTGTCTGAGCCCATCCAAACTTAGTCAAAATCAAGCCCGACAGATAGAGGTCCCCAAGGGCAATTTCATAAATTGCCCATCGTCTTCAACGAGAACGATCGGAACCAAGGTTTATGGCCGAAATTCGAGCGGGAGAAAAAAACCGGTGAAGCTATTGCCTGGAAAAGGGAAAATCTTAGAAAACTCACTGATTCCGAGCTGCAACAGAGAGGATCGCTCAGATTATGCTATAGGTGCGATGAAAAATACCAACCTGGCCACTGTTGCAAGAACCGTCAGTTGCAAATCTTGATCCTCGCCGACGACGAAGCAGAGGATCTGGAACCCATCTTAGCACCTGGCACGGAAAGCGACGATGCATGAGAAGGGGATAACCAACCCTTGGAGTTATCCCTAAACTCCATCTCCGAATTTACATCCAGAGGTACTATGAAAATCACCGGTTCGATTGGAGCAAGAGAGGTAGTGGTTTTGATTGACAGTGGGGCTTCCCATAATTTCATATCCACTCAACTCGTCCAAGAACTTCAGTTAGAGGTGGATCGATCAAAAAGATTTGGGGTTCAGGTGGGTGACGGCCATTGCATCAGATGAGAGGGTATATGTAGGCAGTTAAACCTAGATCTGGGAAGTATCCAAGTGGTCCAAGACTTCCACCCCTTCAACTTAGGTGGAGCTAATCTAGTGTTGGGAGTAGCATGGTTACAGACATTGGGGGATATTTTTGCAAATTTCCGTGACTTAACTATGCTCTTTAGAATGGACAGTCAACAGATAATCTTGAAAGGAGCTCGGAATCTATCTTGTTCTATGGTCTCCTTTAAGTCCATCCTTTGGATCATTCCTAGAGCTGAGTTTGGGTGTATACTTGAATATCGAGGTATGGAAATGGATAAAGACCAGCAGCTTGAAGGTATCAATTCAGCTATAAACTCTATACTACAGCAATTTTCAAAGGTATTTGATCAACCTTTAGGGCTGCTGGTCGCCCGTTCGCATGACCATTCTATTTAGTTGGTAGAGGGAACACAGCCTCCTCATAGCCGACCATACAGATATCCCCATTCACAGAAGGATGAAATTGAAAAGATCATAAAGGAGCTATTGAATCCTGGTATCATTTGACCCAGTAAAAGCCCTTTTGTTAGTCCAGTGCTATTGGTCAAAAAGAAAGATGGGGGTTGGAGGTTTTGTGTGGACTATAGGGCTTTAAATAAAGTGACAGTGCCTGACAAATTTCCGATCCCAGCCATAGATGAACTTCTAGATGAATTGGGTAGTGCTACCATTCTTTCAAAGCTGGATTTAAAATCAGGCTATTATTAGATTCGAATCAAAAAGGAAGACATAGCCAAAACCACCTTTCGAACTCATGAAGGGCACTATGAATTCTTGGTTATGCCTTTTGGGCTAACCAATGCACCAGCAACTTTTCAGGCTTTGATGAACGAGGTATTTCGTCCCCATCTTCGCAAGTTTGTATGGGTCTTCTTTGATGATATTTTGATATATAGTAGAACTCTCTCTTCACTTGGATCATATTGTTATTGTCCTAAAATTGTTAGAAGAACATAAGCTTATTGCCAAGAGAAAGAAGTGTTCTTTTGCACAACTTTCTTTGGAGTATTTAGGACATATTATATGTGAGAGAGGGGTCGAAGCTGACGAGTCCAAGATAGCATGTATGTTACAATGGCCCAACCCTAAAGACACCAAGGCACTGTGTGGATTTTTGGGTCTCACGGGCTATTATAGAAGGTTTGTCAAACTGCTCCATTAATTAGATTACTCAAGAAAGATGGTTTCAGTTGGACTAAAGAAAGTCAGGAGGCATTTGATACATTAAAAAAAGCAATGACATCAGTTCCTGTATTGGCCATACCTGATTTTTCAAAAATCTTTGTGTTGGAAACGGATGCATTAGGAAAAGGGATTGGGGTTGTCCTCATGCAAGAGTGTAGACCAATTGCCTTCTTCAGCCAGTCCCTCTCTCTACGATCACAATCCAAATCAGTTTATGAAAAGGAATTGATGGCTGTAGTTCTTACAGTACAGAAATGGAGACATTACATCATGGGCAGAAGATTCATCATTCACACCGACCAGAAAAGTCTAAAGTTCTTCATGGATCAAAAATTATTAAATGAAGAACAACAAAAGTGGCTGACTAAACTCATTGGGTATGACTTTGTCATTCAGTATAAGCCAAGATTAGATAATAGAGTAGCGGATGCTTTGTCCAGGCAACATGAGTACACCACTGTCAACAATTCAAACAACAAAACAATGGAGAAAGAAGCGACCTCTAATGAGTCACAGCTTGGAGAAGAGGACGATCTTCTATTACATCATCTTGCCCTATCCATAGTTCGATGTGACGATTTGGACTCTTTAGCTGCTGAAGTACAAAACGATCCTCACATTCGTCATATTACTCAAAACATATTGGCAAATCCAGATAGCCAGCTAGGGTATACAATCAAAAGAGGTCTTTTACTATTTCAGGGAAAGCTGGTTATTCCCAGATCTTCATCTCACATTCCGGTCTTGTTATATGAATTCCATTCCACACCAGGTGAAGGGCATTTAGGGATTACACGTACTTATAAACGCATATCCCAAGTGCTTCATTGGGAAGGAATGCGACAGGATATTCAGAAGTTCATATCCAATTGTGATGTCTGTAAAAGAAACAAATATACAGCTAATAAACCCGCAGGTCCTCTTCAGCCTCTTCCCATTCCCAAGGAAGTTTGGAGTGAGCTATCCATGGATTTCATCAGTGGGTTACCTAAAGCTCATGGTTATGACACGGTGTTAGTAGTTGTTGATCGCTTAACTAAGTACAGCCATTTCATTCTCCTCAGTCATCCTTACATAGCCAAAGAGGTAGCCAACATCTTCAACAAGGAAGTGGTTAGACTATACGGTTATCCTAAGTCTATTATATCCGACAGAGATAGGGTCTTTATCAGCCAATTTTGGATTAAATTGTTTAAACAGGCAGGAAGTGCCCTCAAGATGAGTTCTTCATATCATCCTCAAACGGATGGACATACAGAAGTGGTAAATAGATGCTTGGAAGCATATTTACGATGTTTCATTGGTAACAAATGGAAGTCCTGACCCAAATGGATATGTTGGGTAGAATATTGGTACAATAAAATTTACCAACATTTAGCAAGAATGACAATATTCCAGGCTCTATATGGAAGAGACCCACCCAAGTTACTGACTTATACAGGGGGAGAGTCATTGGTGGAGGAAGTTAATCAACAGATAGCTAACCGTGATTCCATTCTAAGTGAACTCAAGAACGATTTAGAGGCAGCTTAGTTGAAGATGAAGATGAAAAGACAGGCAGATATACATCGACGTCCTCTCCATTTCCAACCAGGAGACTATGTCTATTTGAAGCTCCAACCTTAATGTTTCAAATCACTATCAACAAAGTCCAATGAGAAACTAAGGTCCCGTTATTATGGCCCTTATGCCGTCCTACAAAAGATTGGACAAGTAGCTTATAAATTGGAGCTACCACCACAGGCTAAAATACATCCTGTTTTTCATGTATCCCAACTTAAACCAGCTTGTGAACCTACTATGGAGCCTCAACCCATACCACAGACCTTGATTGAAGAGTTTGAAGTGAATGCATACCCAGCAGCCATCAAAGAGATTAGGCAGGCTACTAATGGACAATACGAAGTACTGATCCAGTGGGAAAATCTTCCAGACCATGACAGCACATGGGAGCCATTGGAAGACATTCACAGGCAATTCCCTGACTTCCACCTTGAGGACAAGGTGCCACTGTTAGAGGGGGGGTATTGTTACATCAATAGAACCTAAAGAAAAGAGATTTGGAAGATATTACACAAGAAGAAGTAAAGAACAAACATAAGCAACATATAGTTATATTGGTTTACCAGCTGTAGAGGCAGTTACTCTGTTGGATAATTCAAAAGGTTGTTACGAATGGAAGGAGGAGGACATAAAAAGGTGGAGGAGAACAGAAAGAAGGGGAGGATTATTTGAAGGTATGAAGTGGAGGTTCTAGCTCCTCGAAAGCTGGAGAATTGTATTAGTAGAATAAAACGTATCCAGAGCAGAGCCAAGATAGTTCTGCATTCTGTTTTGATTGTAATTGAAACTCTGTATCAAAATCTTGTTGAAATTGAATTAGATTGAAGCATCTATCATCTTCCTTTTGTCTTGGGACAACAGTAGATCAAAGCATTTAAATTCTTCTCAAGACCTTAAGTATTTTATGAATGAGTTGGCATGGTGAAGTATTTCAGTTTTGCTTTCCTTTCATGAGCTGCAAACAGCTCAGGTTATCCATTGGCATTATGTTACACTTGGGAAAAGTGTACAAGGTGCATATTCTGTTTGTATTTGTTGACTTTTGGTTAAGTATGCTCTGGCATATTGTGATACTGTTAATCTGTATCATTGTTTTTAGTTCTTTAGACTATTAGAGCTGTTTGATCAAATATGCTTGGATCAATCTGTCGGTGCCTTGACATGCATGAAGGGCACTGATTGAAAAACTTCACTTAGTGCATCTGATGTCTTTTCACTGGTGTTGGCAGTTTTTGATGTATTTTCACCAATTTTAATTGTTTCTTAAACAATAGACCTCTTATTTCACTGTGTAATTTTTATTCATTTCTCAGCTGCATGGTACGTACAGCAATTCAGTAATGCATCTCTATAAAAAATTTGCCTTGAAGATTAATGCTAGGTTGCTTTTACGTGCATTACTTATTATGGCCATATCAAAGCTATTATGCTTTTAAAGTATAAAGTGACACAAGTTATGCATAGAGTTTTCAGCTCGGAAGATTTTATAATTTGCAAACTAATATGTGACCTTCATTTTTTTGCTGTTTTATCTCAACTAGTGAATTTTCTTATCCTTATGAGATTGAATTCATCTTCATAAATATGCTTATAATATGATAGCGCTCAATCCAACAGTTGCCAGTCACAAACTTGAATGACAGGACAAATATATGCTGCTATTTCTAGGAGAGAAAAACAAGAGAGAAAGGAAAAATAACTTGCAATAACAATAAACCGCATGGTAGACATGATACCCGTGAGCCCAAATTTGGAGTTTTTCTCAACGCAAGGACTCCTAATCCTAGGGCTCCATTTTTCTTTTGGAAGGCTAAAAAATCCATCATTACAAGACTTAAATATTTCTAATTAAACTCAGATATTAGTACTGGAAGCTATTTGCCCAAAAGCAGTCCAAAGTATGTGGATTTTGACTTATTAGTCCTTGCAACTTCATCTGAAAATGCAAACTTCTTTGACGCTTTCTTCTTGCTGAGAACTTATGTTCTTGTTCTCCTCATCTTTTACTGTTTTGGAATCCTTTGCTCCTAAATTCACTAACTTGGCCACTTGTTAGTAGGTATATTGTATCTCATGTGTATGAGAGAGTTTTATTTGTTCATGATACAAATCCTTGTGTGCTGGATGGTTTGTCACAGATCCTAGCATCTTGTGTTGTGTGAGTCATGTGGTACTGCAACTTTCATATGCTAGTTCACGCCTATCCAGGCAGGTTATAATAGCTGATGACTGTTTTCAGCTGCTGAAGATTCCCACTAGTTGGCTTACTCAAGTGGTTATTAAATCCACTGAGAAGCTTTTTGGCAGTATGTTTTATTATTTAACTTTGATTTTCTGATTTTTGCTGAATTGGGGGATTTGTTCATAGAATTTTCAGTACATGTCCTGTTTGTGTTCTGTAGTTTTTTATCTTTTTATGATCCATTCTATAGGACAAGTTTTAGGCCATGCAAAATTTGGTGACTATTTGGCTTCTAAAATGCCCAGCTTGAAACAATTTCATGATCAGAAGAAGACTGGTGAACCCCAATCTTCATCTCTAAGATCACTAGCAAATGCTTTGCAGTTGCTTCAAATGTGAGCTCTATTATGTGATTTTTACTTGTGGCTTACCTCCTTGTAGGTTTCATTTGCTCCTGTTCAGGGTTCACTATTGATGGTATTGTTAGAAAATCTCTTCACTCATGGGTCTTTAATTGTTCCCCATATCTTGAGGTTGTAAAAGTAAGAAGTGAGGAGGTGGTCTCAAAGTTGTAAAATGTGGATGGTGAGGAAGTGGTTTCAAGGATCAGATAGTGTATTACAATGCTTAATCAATCAAACTTAACCTACAACTTTCACAGAGGCTTACAGAGTCAATTTGGATGAGTTGAACTGATCAACCTTAAAAATGATTATAGAACTAGACAAAAAGAAGTTTATCAGAGATTTTTTTTTTTTATTGCTCCACATTTCCTTTCAAAGAAGTGAAGTTCTCACAGATGTTGTTTTTGTTTAAAAGCTGATTCAGCTTGGCAAACTGATGAGTTAAATTATACCATACATAAAGTACAGGTGCAGTAATGCATCCTTTTACTTTTGCATCTTCAACCACCCTTATTTCATTTGCTAAAAAATTTGCTTTGATAGGACCAGCTTCTGAAGATTCCTTGTACTAAGGTGACCAATTGTTTCAGCTAGCTGCGGTAGAAAGGAGATGCTTAAAAGGAACTTTTATGTCATCTTGGTGACACAAAAGCTACATAGATAAGTATGCAACTTTGCTGAGATTTTGAAAGTGCTCCTGTCCAGCTGTTTCTTTCCTCAAAGTTGGAGCTGACTTCTGCAAACTGTTCTAATTGTTCAAAAATCAGAACCAAAGGCCACTTGCTCCTCATTATGGAAAATTCTTAGCATAAATCTTATGTTGAGTCTCTAATCTGATTTTTGGCTACAACCAAGAAATAAGGCAATCTTTTGACAGGGTTCTCTAGCTTTGTTTGGCTAAGAATATTTTCATAAGGCAGACCCATTGAACATTTTTGCAAGAGGCAGTTTGCACACCTTGAACCCATGACCTAAGGTCACATGACGACAACTCTACCGTTGCACCAAGGTTCCCCTTCTATAGACCCCCTTACCTGGATCCCGCATACGTGGGAGCTTCGTACACCGGGCTGCCCTTTTTTTTCAACCCATTGAACAATTAAGACATCCATGAAGAAGGTGCTTGCTGAAATAATGAAACTCCAAAGAGTGCTATCTGCTTGTAGGTTGTTTTGGAAAATTCAGCAGGATTTCTGAAATTTCAAATCATATAAAGGAACACTAAGGAGGGGGAGGAAGTGTGGTGCCAAATTCCATTTACTAGACATGATATAAAATGAACTTTATCTAGTGACTAATCTAAAGAAAAAGCTTTAATTTTCAATCCTATTGATTTATGCTTGTTGAATCATGCATTGATTCTTTTGTGCCCCTGGATAGAGCCGTTAACTGCTGCTTTTGTGCCTCCTGGATGTAGGCATGAGTTCAAAACTTCTCACAAAGACTGGATCGACTCTAAAAAGCCTGTCATAGATCCTGTTATATCTTCCCAGATATATGCGGCTGTGGAGTATAAGGATGCAAATATTCAGCAGTTGCAATCAATAAGGAGTGAAACACGCTCTGCTCTTAAATCTCTTCTGAAGGTATCATGTTCTCAATATTTTGCATGTTTATGGCAGATAAAGTAGTCATCACATTCTTCAAGTACAAAGTTTGCTGTGGCTTGGGTTTTTTTTTTTTTCCTTTCTGCTGAATTATTCTTTCATGTGTAGTGTTGCTCCAATTCTATGTTGATCAGTTTCCCTCAATTCAGTAATTGATTTTTGGCCAATGATATTTATTTTTTACATTGTTCTATGATTTGTGGCTTCTATTTGCCTGGAGAACGAGATTATTTTCACTCTGGTGCTCTCAGTCCTGTGGGTTTGAATACATAATCATCTTCTTACAGATATAGTATTTTCTGATGTCTTCCTTGTATGTGTGATAAGATGTGTATTCTTTATGTTTGTTGGCTTTATCATTGGTCACTTACATATGGTTTCATTCTTTCATGAGATAAACAAGCTTTATCGAACTTTTAGGAGATTATCAACGGTCGCATATATATGGTTCCTTGGGTTAGAAATTTCTCATTTCTCCTTTTGTCTTGTTTCCCTTTCTTTTCATTTCTATTCTGTTCTTGTCATCTCGTCTTTTCTTCCAACTTTTTGATTCTTGGTGTTATATTTATGTGCATAACTGCATGTGCTTACGACTTCTATCTCCAATGTTTTTTGCAGGATGATGGGATTCTTGTGATTCCCACAGTTGCTAATCTTCCTCCTAAACCTGGTGCAAAGGAAATTTCGTTGGAGGACTGCCAGACTCGTGCATTTAGCCTGTTGACTATTGCTAGCATGTCTGGCTGTAGTCAGGTAATTTATTTTTTGTTCATTATGCTGAAAGGCCAGACGATCTATCCTTCTATTGTATACCTTAATCATCAGTGTTCTATGCTAGTGATTCATAGAGGCGATATTCCTCTCGTTTGACTCCATTGCTTGCGGTGGTAGTTTCTCTCCAGGTCACGGTACCAATGGGATCTCATGACAAGTGTCCTGTGTCAGCTTCCTTTATAGCCAGACATGGTGGTGATCGCTTTTTGATGGACATAATACAGGCTATGTAATCTTCCCTTCAGGAACAAGCTGATATGGCTGCAAAATCCAACATGACAAATAAAGCTATCAGCAAGGAGGAATCTGGTGAGATTGCTAAAGAAAGGGTGCTTCGTTATTTTCCATTTCTTTTCATTTTGTATAAATGTGGCCTGTTGGCCCCTGAGTTTAGGGACTAACATTTTTGTATTATAATAGTGTCTAGAATTTCAATTTGTTTGATTTGTGTAAATCGTCTCTTGTAAAGGTTATATTTTCTAGGATTGCTAGATTTCTCTAATGATATTATGCCTGTTAGTTGTTATACTGCATCCTCTGTGTCCTAAGGACAATTTTGTTATCTTATTTCGCATTAAGGCCACTCTAATAGGCAATGATCCAATTGAGCATTACTTACATTTGATTATAGGAATTCTACGATGGATTGAGGTTTGGCTAATTAGTGATGTACTTTGATTTCTTAGTGTTTACATGAAGTGCTAGACATCTTACAGTGTTTGTCTACCTTCTTTTGCTTCTATTTGGTGCTAGAGCACTAGACTTGCTGGCATGTGTTTATGTGTGAGCCCTTCATCTGCTAGGACTTATCATTTATATGTGTAACGGCCTGAGGGCCCACACCCTACAACGATATTGTCTGCCTTGGAGACTGGGGCCCATATCACCCAGCCCCCGCACGGTTTTGTTCTTCCCCCGTGGGGGAAAAGGCCTCGTTGCAAGGGAAGTGCCCTCACCTTGCCTAGAAGCCTGCCAGCCCTCTTGGCCCGCCCTCATCGGCCAAGGCTTCACCTCTCCCCCTTAAGGGACACGCGTCCCCATGTATCACTCTTGATCAGCACATCCTAAGGTAGTTGCTTAGATCGATCGCCAGGATCATTTTTCTTGGCAATTCCATGAGATCTGCGCTTCAAATCTTCTAGATCATCTCATGTTTGATGTGTACAACCAAAGTCTAAGACCTGATCATCTATTGATCGGCTTGATCTAAATCATCTAATAGCATTTAGTAGTTTGGCTATTAAAAAGCTGCTCTAAATTATATTTTTATCTTAAATCTAGGTCCGCCTTGTTGAGAAGATCGCAACGCCTCTTTTGGATCGTGATTTGGACCCCTATAGCTCCCAAAATCACGTTTTTTATGAATGGACGGTCAAAAACCCTCAAAATCAGGAAAAAGGGGTCGCCGCACGTGCGGCGCGTGTGCCATCCCGCATGCTAGAGCAGCCATGGATTGAGGATATAGATGTGGACCGAGATTTTGCTGATGTATTTCCAAACGAGCTGTCAGGACTACCTCCACGCAAGGAGATCAATTTTACCATAGACTTGGTGCCGGGTACAGCGCCTATATTTAAGGTGCCCTATAGGATGGCCCCTGCAGTGTTGAGGGAGCTTCAAGTACAGTTGCAGGAGCTTCTAGATAAGGATTTCATCAGGTCGAGTGGATCTCCTTGGGGAGCACCAGTCCTCTTCGTTAAGAAGAAGGATGGATCATTGAGGCTATGCATAGACTACCGGTTATTGAACAGTGTTACTGTGAAGAACCAGTACCCCCTGCCTCATATCGACGACTTGTTTGACTATTTGTAGTCGGCACAGGTATTTTCTAAGATTGACTTGAGATCAGGCTACCACCAGTTGAGGATTAGGGAGGAGGATATCCCTAAAACTGCATTTAGGAGTCGATATGGACATTATGAGTTTTTGGTGATGCCCTTTGGGCTAACAAATGCACTGACAGTGTTCATGGATTTGATGAACAAGGTATTACGAGCCGATTTAGACCATTTCGTGATTGTCCTCGTGGATAACATCCTGATCTACTCGCCTAGCCATGAGGCCCATAGGGAGCATCTTCACACTATGCTAGACACGCTTCGCCGTCATTGCTTGTATGCGAAGCTCAGCAAGTGCGAATTCTGGTTAGGACAGGTGCAGTTTTTGGGACATGTGGTGTCCAAGGATGGTGTGGCTGTGGACCCTGCCAAGGTGGAGGTAGTCTTGTATTGGGAGAGGCCTACGACGATGACAGAGGTTCGTAGTTTCCTCGGTTTGGCTGGTTACTACCGACGGTTCATTGAGGGGTTCTCGAGGATCGCCTTACCCATGACCACCTTGACTAGGAAGGACACCAAGTTCGTTTGGACGAATGTGTGTGAGGAGAGCTTTTAGGAGCTCAAGAGGAGGTTGACCACCACACCAGTACTGGCCCTACCTTCAGGATCAGGTGGTTACCTGGTGTTTTGTGATGCATCAGGCAAAGGTTTAGGAGCGGTGCTAATGCAGCATGAGAGGGTCATCGCCTATGCGTCGAGACAGCTGAAGACACATGAGGTGAACTATCCAACCCATGATTTAGAGTTGGCAGTAGTGGTGTTCGCGTTGAAGTCCTGGAGACACTATTTATATGGCGAGAAATTTGAGGTATACACTGACCACAAGAGCCTCAAGTATTTCCTCACACAGAGCGATTTGAACATGAGGCAGAGGAGATGGATAGAGTACCTCAAAGACTTCGACTTTACCATACAGTACCACCCGGGAAAAGCTAACGTTGTAGCTGATGCCTTGAGTAGGAAGTCGAGAGTGATGCTTACTAACCTCTCGACTCGATCCAGGTTTCTTGATAGGATCCTTCAGGCACAGATAGGTGATACAGAGACACAGAACATGGCCGCTAAGGCTGATTTTTCTAGAGGTCCCGATGGAGGTGTCAGGTATAGGGGCAGATTGGTGGTACCTGCAGATGATCAGTTGAGACACGACTTACTCCAGGAGGCGCACCAGTCCCTATATTCTATTCATCCCGAAGGCACGAAGATGTATCGAGACCTTAGACGACACTTTTGGTGGAATGGGATGAAGAGGGATATTGGTGAGTGCGTAGCACGATGTTTGACCTGTCAGCAGGTCAAGGCGGAGCATCAGCGACCAGCTAGGTTATTACAGACTTTAGACCTTCCAGAGTGGAAGTGGGACCATCTCACTATGGATTTTATAGTGGGCTTGCCGAGGACTGCTAGTGGGCACGACATGATGTAGGCCCCAGTCTCCAAAGCGGACAATATCGTTGCAGGGTGTGGGCCCCTCACACCCTGCAACGATATTGTCGGCTTTGGAGATGGGCCCACATCACTCAGCCCCCGCACAGTTTTGTTCTTCCCTCATGGGGGAAAAGGCCTCGTTGTAAGGGAAGTCCTCACCACTCTTATCAATAGCCCAGTAACTTTTCCCTTAGCGATGTGAGACTAACTCTCAGTTCCTCACCTTGCCTAGAAGCCTGCCAGCCCTCTTGGCCCGCCCTCATCGGCCAAAGCTTTACCTCTCCCCCTTAGGGGACACGCGTCCCTGCGTGTCGCATGCTAGCATCCACGTGCGGTTAGCCACCCACACCGGGTCAAGGGTTGGCTCTGATACCACTGTAACAGCCTGAGGGCCCTTAGGCTGTTACAATATGTCATAGTGGGTGGTGTTGATAATCTGGTGACAGAGACTTCTAGCCATTGAATGTGGATTTAGCTTATATTGTTGTTAAGTCCCTGCCTTGTTATTTTTTCAGTCTAAATTCATCAGCAGTTCATGTTAATTGGTGATTGAGGTATTCATCACTAACCAATTCAGTTCTTTCATAGTTTATGGGCATCAATATGGTGTGATATTTATTTCACATAACTAGGCCAGTAAGTGTAGATCCAGGAGAGTGCATGAAAGAAATGCCTTATAATTCTTCAGCTTATACCCAAGAAAAAAAGTGTAGAATTTATGATTAAAAAAAATGTTTCAAACAATAGCACAACTAAATAGTGATTATCATAGGATTTCAACACCTTTCTCCCATTCCCAATAAATTTATGAAAACTTCATGACCTTGTGACCTGATGTTTTCTGTAATTTAGACAGTACTAACTCTAATTCTGCACTTGGGATAGAACATTTATTGATTTAAGCTAGTTTTTGTCTTCCCTCTTTTCAGCATACAATTTGTTCTGTCATGTACTTTGTCCTTGGCGCTACAGTAAAAGTTGTTGTCATGTGACCTTGAGGTCACGGGTTCAAGGCGTGGAATCAGCCTCTTGCAAATTGCAAGGTAAGGCTGCCTACTATAGGCCCTTGTGGTCCACCCCTTCCCTGGACCCCGCATAGGCGGGAGTTTCGTGCACCCGGGCTTCCCTTTATGTACTTCGTCCTTGTATTTCCTCGTCCAAAGAATTTAATTTAATTAATCTTTGTATTTCTTAAGATATCCTTGTGTACCACTGCCAGCGATAATTTGAAATTCAGGGTAAGTTTTATGGTGTTTCATTCCTATTCTTTTCATGGACATCTCTGGATATTGTTATTTCTTATGCCTGTTCAATAATGTATGCAGGGCAATACTGCTATCAAAGAAAAACAATGGCAAAAGGCTATCAGTTTCTACTCAGGAGCAATCAAACTCAGTGGAAACAATGCAACATACTACAGTTATAGGGCTGCTGCATATCTGGAGATGGGGAGGTAATACTTCATCATTTAAATTTATTTTTTTTGGCTATTTCCAATGTGCATTGCTCTTTGTGCCTAACTTTTCCACGCTTCCTACAGTTTTCTGCAAGCTGAGGCAGACTGCAGCGCAGCCATCAGCCTTGATAAAAAGGTCATTTCTTGTACATATACTTTTGCCGTGTAATTCCAGGTGTAGTGTTTTCGGCATAATTATCCAACAAATTAGCGTATATATTAATAATGTTTGGAGCATCACTCTCAAAGTTGGGTTGATCATGGTTAAACTAAACCAGTACATTTCAAAATAAATCAATTTGCATGTTCTTTGGTTAAATGTCAGAGTAATCTGAGTTACTCATGCCGACTATTATGTGAATCTATAACACTGATAAGAGGACCATCAGTGTGTAAGACATTGTAGCTAATGTCACTGACTTGGAGCCATTATTCATTTGGCATTTTCTGGGTGTATTAGGAGTTTTATATATGAAATGAATGTTAGTGACATGTGCTCTGATCCTATCAGCACTGTACAATGTCTTGCTTTGGTATTTATGCACTGCGTTTATTGTTTCTCTACAAGCTAGATGCCTTTTTAGTATCCATTAGTAAAGGGGCAGCCCCGGTGCACAAAGCTCCCGCCTATGCGGGGTCCAGAGAAGGGGCGGGCCACAATGGCCTAAAGTAGGCAGCCTTACCTTGCATTTTTGCAAGAGGCTGATTCCACGCCTTGAACCCGTGACCTCAAGGTCACATGATGACAACTTTTACCGTTGTGCCAACGCTCCCCTTCTAGCATCCATTAGTAAAAGGTAAAATATTAAATGTATCATGGGATACTGAAGAAAATGACAGGAGAGACACTAGATGACATGGCCTAAGAGGAAGAATCCAAGTTCTGTTTGTTGCATCTCAACTGTCCCCACAACTTGCAAAGCTGATGCCCTTGTCAGTAAAAGATGAAGCAATAGAATATTTGTTGGTAAAAGATGAAGCAATGGAATAATTGTTGGTAAAAGGTGAAGTGTAAAAACATCTTATCGACTGAATACAAAGTTACAAATATCTTGTACTTTTGTTTCCTGACTGTTTTTCACTATTAACAAATTCCACTAACGTGCTTTACTTCCTTTACAAGCATCCTGCAATTTGGGGAGGTGCCAGTCAGTAAGTATTCTTATCCCAGTTTCTTACGAAGTTGGTAGTACCCACTTCAATATGCTTCTATCTTGTATTGTAGTTGTACATGCACCTTTCAGCCAGGAAAACATGCAGATCTTAGTACCATTGAAAGATGAATTACTTAATAGGTGATGTGCCATGTTAGGCATAGTACCATCTGTGGCTTGCAATGTCTCTCTTACCGGCCGGGCCTTAGATTTTTAACCAACTAGTCTTCTTAATCGCATCTTATGGTCATAAATGTATCTTTCAGTATGTTGCTGGTATCGCTTCTCAATGGTTACTTCTTAGGTTAGTGCCTTCTTCCAAGTTGTTATGCTTCTTTGATCCATTAACCCAAATGCTCAACAATTGGTTACATGGTGCCACCAGAAACAATTTTCATTTCCCAGTCTAGTGATTAGCTTTGTGTATACTTCCTTTTCTACCCAAAATTCTGTTAGTGTCTTTTGGGAAGAACATTTTTTTTTTAAATGTGCAATAGTCATCTCTCCGTTTTTCTTCTTCATTGACAAATACTAATTTCATCTAAATTTATACTTATCTGAAATCATGTTGGCCTGTTGTTATTTACCCCAGAGAACACTGCTGCTTGAGGCTTACTAAATGTTTTGTGTTCTGTTTGTTGCTTATACTGCTGATATGTCAAGAACCATTTTATAATTATGTACTCGTTGTTTCTTGAAGATGCTCATTCAAACATAACTCTTCCATTGTCCTGTTTTGAATGTTAAGGCTCATTTGCGCAGAGGAACAGCAAGGGAAATGCTTGGCTACTATAAGGAGGCTATTGAAGGTATATCTGTTAGTCCATGTCATCAACTCTCATTGGATAGTTGCGTGCAGTTTATTTCTGTGCTTTTCAATGTGCATTATATCGTTTATAATTTGTGGTCTTAGAGATGAGATTTGCTAAAAACATTATGGAACTGTAATTCATGAGCGAAATGGATCTTGTGTGGGGAGACAACTAGTAGCTGATACCTGTCTAATGACCAGCAGTAGCCTTCCTGATTGGTTCTCAAGTTTTGACTCATCTGAGATGCTCTCTCTCTCTTATGCGACTCTTAAGCCTGGAAAAGCACAGGTGGACCCTTTTTGTGTTTTGAACTGCCACTTCTTTCATCTAATGGGCTTGAAATTCAATTTATCTTGCAGATCTCAGATATGCACTTGTTTTAGAGCCAACCAATAAGACAGCGAACCTGGCTTCGAATAGACTAAAGAGGTTGTTTCAGTAAGCACCAGTCATTTAATTCGAGCAGTTTCCATCATTTCAAGCTCTTAGAAGAAAATATTGCCGTCCAAACCTTTTGCCGCTGTTTCAAGAAGAGTGAACTCCACGGGGTATTATCACCACACGTCTCAAAGAGCACCAGACACAAGATTCTGGCCAATGCTTGAAGGGTCTCAATGTCTTATAATTCTCCAATTGAAGTCCATCTTAGAGCTGATCTGGTCAGCTTGTGCTTACAGGGTTTTAAAGATGGTTTTGTTTTACCATATCTAATCCCGAGTGTAATTCTAGCATTGAACTTGTTTTGATCCCGGTTCAAGCCGCCGGGTTCTACATATTTTACCATCCTGTAATTTACCCGTTTACTGCAAGGACAAGCCACAACCGGAGCATGTGTTTTGGAGATCAGGAAGATATAATGTTTTGTTTCTCTTCTTTAGCCTCCTGTGATTAACAAAAGCAAGAGGCAATCTAGCACTCTTTATTACCCATTGCTTGCTTCTGAGTTGCTTTCTACTGTCCCTGTTATTGGCCATTGCAGTTAATCTCCAGCATGCTACAGTAACATGTCTGTTTTAATTAGAAGATTCTGACACTTGACTTATCAGTAAGGCCCCATTGGGAAGGCTTATATAATCTGATTCGTGCAATTATATCGAAATAATCCGGTATTATTCATGTAATCGTCTAATCTGATTATATAAGCCCTGCTAATGGGACCCCAAGTGATGTTTACCGGTCTTCCATAGTTGAAAGATTTGACTATCTGGTCGGTAGATGTCCGGATAGTAGTGTTGAAATGCAAGCCCCCGTTGAGCAAATTGTAGTTTGACTGTCTCTGAAGTTGGTAATGAACTTTCAGTCCAGATACAGTTTTGCACGAGTGGGCATGTTACTTCTATTCCATGTAACCTTTGTTGTCTACATGACTTTCGTACCTGTGTGACATGTGAATTCTTTAAACCATACAAGTACCTCTCTTCCCCCCCCCACCCCCTGCTTGACAGGGAAAGAAATAGAGCAATATTTTATGAACATAAACAAAATAATAATAATTCTATGATGAAAAGGAAAGGCACCAAAGTTGAATGTGGGGATTTATTTAAAGCCCACCTATATGGCTGATATCCAATATTCATCTCCATGGTCAGAGACTCCCAAGTGCAAGTTGGCTATTTTTTAATCATGAAAAGCCCACGTTGCTTAAACTACAGCTTATTTATGCCTCGGGATTCCAGTCTTTAGAGACTACTGTGGGCTTTACTCAATAATAAAGCTAACTATAGTGTGCTTTGCCGACTAATCCTAAATAACATTCATGCATCCCTGCTCCTTTGCCTTTTGGATTACAGTTAAGACACTTTAATCTGAGAAAGACCCTTAACTGAAGTAAGGAATGCTCCTTTTAGTAACATGTGGAGAAATATTGGGCTCTTCAATTAAAATATAAATGAAAACATTTCTTTTCAAATGTAGGTCCAGGATGTAGCTGGGGCATTGATTTCATGTGCTGCATGAATCTGGATCTTTCGTTGATTGATCGGACGGTGAGCAGACGATTCTAATGTGTTGATCTAAAGGGTCATTTTTAGGATATTCCACCTAGATGTTTCCATCTGTACTTTTCTAGTTAAGTTAGGGAACATTGTGTACTGTACTTAGCTGTCTATCTCCTGGGAACGCCCCACCAGATCGACATCGCCCATGCCTTGCCATGTGTATAGTGGCCCCACAGTAGGACAGGTCTTATTCATGATTAGCATCGTTTTGATTGAGACATAATTGACAACACCAACTGCTCCAAATTTCTCTTTCACACACCTTTTAATTCTAGTCAGTGCAGAGAGAAAATAACACCATTTGCGTCCGAAAAAGGTCTTCCATTTTTATTAAAAATATTTATAGATACACATTGAGATTGAAGATTGGATACAAGATGAGGAAGAAGAGGAAGACAAAAACATCAACAAAATACCCGAAAAAAAAAAAAAAATTGTAAAGAAAAAAGGGAGACGTGAGAACGTCTCCACCCACTCTCTCTCTTCATCTTAACTCTAAACTCACTAACTTTTTTTCAACTCAGACCCGAGTGAACTCAAATCACCCGGTCGATACAACTCAGCAGAGACTCACTGCTGTTCAGAAATCCTCCAAGCCGAGGTGGCAATTAGCGGCCGAGTATGCCACCCCAACATCAAACACCCCTTATTTTCCTCTACCCTGTAACCATCCCCGCCAAACAAAGCCAACAACATGCTCGCCTGTTTGAACGCGTTAGAACCCAAGTGAACCGGTGCAAACCCGGCCGAACCCATCCGAGTTCTCCACTGAGACAAGGTTTCATGCCGTTCCACTCTCTCCGCACCTTCGCAAGCTACCACGTTACAAATCTGCCGACCCAAATACACTTCCGACATCACCTGATCTTGGCTATTCGGAGGCAACATCCCACAACCCTCCAACGAGTCAAAAAGGGTCGAGTAGTAGTGCAGTGCTTCATTGAATCGGTCCAGGAAAACCGGCCCGTTGTGGTTCGCTTCTTGTTCTACAATCGTCACGATTTTGGGTCGAACCGCTTTCACAGAAGCTAGAACTTTATCAATGGCTCCGGGTCGACCCAGCAACTGATGTAGCTCAAACACCGAATTTACAGCGACAGCTTCTACATCTGGATGAACATCTAGCATGTAAGGTTCTAAATCGGCCAAACTGTTGCAGACGAAACCGCGATATTCGAATTCAACATGAATCGTTTCTGCTAACTCAGCCAGCTTCCACCCAACTTGCTGTAACGCGTCAGTGTTATCCGGCTGCGGCGGGCCGATTCCGGTGAGACGGAACGATGGCGGACCGCCGGGGCGTAGGGCTAGGGCTTGCATCAGCGCCGGCCATTGCATCCCTTGCTTCATACTGAAATCGATTACATGAACTCGACTCTTCCCTGCGAATGCTTCGAGAATCGCTTGATTTGCTGTGAAATGGGCGAATTTCAGATATGGGCAAGTTTCGTAGAAGTGCATCTGGAGGATGTCTGAGAAGGATGAATCGAGCGAGTCTTGTGGGTTGATTCGGTAAATTCGACGAGCCAGAGCTTCTGCGAAATAGGTTGCGACCTTCCTCATCGCCCCTGCTTGGGATGTCGCCAAGGCCCCTATCTGATTAACTAGGGTTTCTGCTGCTTTACGGTTATCTTGTTGAACAGCTTCTGCGCAGGCCATTAGAGTATGAACTAATCTGATTCCTGTTTCCTGCGAATCCACAAGAACAACTGGTCTGGCTGATTCCGTGCTTGCCGCCATTGGTGCAGTTGTGGCTTTCATCCGTTTCTTCTCTCTCGAAGTAGAATCGGATTCGGCGCCGAAGACGATGTCGCCTGGAATTGCTCTCAGATCACAGTCGGAATCGTAGATCTGAGGCATCTGATGTTGCTGTTGATTCTTCTGCGGCGGTCTAGCGGTGGGGAAATCGACTGTGGAAGACTCTGCATCTACCAATGTATTCTGCAAACTCGCCGGAGAATCAAAATTGGGAGGAAGAGGCGTATTCAGCTCGGAAAGCATGCTTTCAAGCCAAGTATGAAGATCCGAGGGATTGTAATGGACAGTCTCATAGGCGAGATGGGTTAGCAATCCATCTTCGTTTCCATTTCCCATCACCATCTCCAGCTGCTCTAGCTTCTGCGCCACTTCTTGCATATCCGACGATCGGACTTTGTAACCCAGAACCGCAAGAAGTTCATCAACTCCGGCGTCCTGCTGCTGCTGTGCATCTTCGAGCATCATTTTACCCTTTCCACAGGCTGCCGGAAGATCTCCTCCAACTAGCCGAGAAACACTTTCTGGGTGCTCTCTCTTCATCTTGAAAATATTGCTGCTTTTACTAGAAAAAACTGTTGTGGGCAGTTTCAATGGAGGAATCTGGTCATGGTTGGGGCTCCGTCCTGAGATCTGGTGCACTGCCGCAGCTAAAAGAAATATGAATGGCTCGTGACGGGCTCGGCGTCCAACGAAGAAAAGAAAACCTCTGAAACTGGCAAAAGATTACAAAGCAAGGAAGGGTGGGGGAGGAGGGAAATGACGCTACCCACAAGCTTTCTGGACCAATTGAAACCCGCAGAAACCAGTTTTTCTCGCTCTTTCAGCACTCCCAAATCCCTCACAGCTGTAGCTCTCTCTCTCGCTCAGATTCCTCTGGGAGACAAATAAAAGGATCGAAAGAGTCGTAGCACTACCGCTAACTTTTAAGACTCCCCTCTCTCTGTTATAATTTACCTCCTCTTTTTGATACTGCCACCCGTCAGTGCAACAATTTCGAATAAAGCAGGCAAATAAGGATTAGGAAACAGAGAGTTTCCATCATTTTATCTGAAGAATGCTGGGCTCCAGCAGGACGAGGCAGCCCAAGTTATTGATGCGGGACCCACTCAATACTTATACTTACCTTTCATCGGATTTGGGCCCCAGTAAGAATCTAACAGCCAAAGCAACTGGACCAGATGTACAACTACAACGACGTATTGGATTGAGCAAGTGGATATCCAATGCGGAGGAAATCAGTGAACGGTACGGATCGACCGTTGATTTAGATGCTAGAATTTTCTGATTTCGGTGATTATTGAGCTAGTGCATGGATAGCTAATGCAGGAAGGTCGGATAACCGGTAAGGGATCAAACATTTTGGGGCCCACTTGTTATAAGCATCGTTCCACATTCAAAGCCATAAAAGCCTTTCTTTGGATGTTAGAAATTTTCGTTTGTCTTCATTTTTGGATTGCTAGATATCCAATGCAGGAGAAATAAGATGAACGGTTCGGATCGTCAACTGTGGGGTAGATCAGTTTAAGTGGGTTGCCGTGCAGTGATATTACTAAGAGGTCGCGCGCAACAGTAGCATTTCTGATGGAAAGAAAGGGCTTCATTAAGCTAATCTGTTTTTAGTGTACTCTAAGCAAGTCTGCCCTACAAGAAGGAGACTGACGGAGCCCGCCGTCGAAGGAGGCACCATGAAGGTACTGTAACGGAACGGGGTCCGTTAAATATAACGGCGTTAAGAACGGACTCTGGCTTTAGTTAATGCCGTCCTCATCCGAAGGTGACGTCCGCACGATGCCTCTTTTCCAACATCAAACAGGCGACGCCGCATGACACCCTTCCATCATCGGGCCCACAACGCCATGTGATCTGCCACGTGGAGGAGAATCCTGCAGGCTTGCATGCATGGTCCCCACCTCCAATTCCGAGGCCGTTGTTTCCTTTATAATGCTAAAAATATCGCGATGAGCTCAGCGGCACTCTGTTTCGGCCGACTCGCCCGGCGGAAATATAAATATTTTGTGCTACGTGGATCGCGACCACACAATAAATTCGACCCGTGCTGACCCACGTTTACGTTGAGGGTCCCATTTTTGGTTTATACAATCCGTTGATCTGAATTCCAGGAAAGATGTAATTTTCATCACAGGAAGTAGATGGCTACAATCGTCTAATCACATTGATCTTGAGTGATCTGACCGTTCATCTAATCTATCAGACTTCAGATTTCCCCAAAAATCGTGTGGATTAGATGACTCACTTATCTGAAAAGTTTTACTTCCATTCAAAGGCCAGAAACACCTCTTTTGAATGCTGGGATCGTCCAAGTATCTTGATCATCGGTGTATGAGATATCCAACGTAAGAGATATATGATAAAAGGGTGGATTAACTAAAGGTAGGGCCCTTGCTCGAATCACGTTCCAGAATCATGAGTAAGGACCCCAACTTTTGGTTTCATCTAATCCATCCATCAACGAAACGAAAGTGTGCCCTTTCATCGCACTAAACCGATGGTGCCGAATGATGCTCTACAGATAGCGGGTTGCAATCAATTACCAACGGTACAAGTTTTCGGATGCCAGAAATTATTCAATCGACATCAAAGTTGGTTTACAAGAAATTCAAAATGGGAGGAATCACATGAACGGACTGGATCATCCAAAAGTGGAGCCCATCTCTCACAAGTGCGATCATCAATCTCCAACTTACCATGCGGTCGCGTTCCACCTTGGGAACGATCTTTTTCAGATAAATGATTATTTTTTCCTTTTCCCCTTTTAGTCGCTTGGAAAGAGAAAAATTCCCAACCGTCTTGAGAAAGCTACGCCTGCATGTTGACCACCTTCCTCTCTAAAGTCGTCCAAAACAGGCCGGCCTTTGCCCTCTTTCTTTCCATTTTTTCTCACTTTTTCTCCTATTTTTCCACTCTAAAACCCAGCAATTACTAGGGTAAATTGGGAGACCAAAAATCTGCTCGTTAGTGAATATTGACACAAGTTCTAACTGCTAATCTTATCTGTGTTTGACTAATTACGTCAATTTGCTTGAAAAGTCACACCGAGCCAGTCCGATCACAGTGGTAGAGTGGTTGCCGCACAGGTTTAAAGTGTGAAAATAGTTTCTTGCAAAAATACAACACAAGGTTGCATACTGTAAATCCTTTGTGTCTAACCCTTCCCCAACCCTTAAGTACAGGAGCATTTTGCACTTCGCTGCCCTTTTACAGAGGATTCATGACTCTGAAACTACATCTAATAGATCCGAGCAACTAGTTAGTTTGGTTAAGTGCCTTGTCTCATACTCGAGTTTTTGAGTTTAAGTTTGCCTCAAACAGTTCTTAGTATAGTGGTGCAAGGAGTCTCTCTCACTTGGGTAATCACAATGCGAAGATTTATATATAGTTTTAGAATAAATAAATAAATTATATTTAAATGGTGATATCATCAACGGCCTTTTCTTTTTCTCTCTTCTTATTTTCTTTGATTGGGATGCTATGAGCTGCTCCTGGTGTTAGTAGAAACAAGATTACTATCCAGGGACAGTTTTGTTCATGTTTTTTTTATTAAATAGTCAAACAGCTTATAGTAAGTTCAATGAAAATCATGATTGGCTTCAACTTGAAGAATCCATGACCTGAAAATCACACCACTAATGCACAGGTCTAGGCACTTGGCTAGCTCAACTTCACTAAATTAAAGTAAGGAAAATGGTATACTAGTGGGTTTCACCTTTTTTTCAATGATCTGAACCGTTCATCTCAATCATCTTGTGTGGATAGGCCATGTCTCAAAAGTCACAAACCATGATCTTGTCGTTGACTTTCTTATGATACTTCGAATATAGTCAATTTTAGACTCAAAATGTCTCAGCAAAAAATAATTTTAGGATGAAGGAAAGTCTATGATTTTTTCGACGGCATTATAACTGCAAGACGGTTAGGATGAACGGTTCAGATTACAAAATAGATGCCCCCTCAAGTAGAACTACCACAGATCCCTGTAGGAGAGTCTGATATCATTTCCCTAAATTTTTTAATAAATAGCTAAACTGGTAAAAAAGGGTAAAATCGGCACTGTTCAGTAAAAAGATTAAAGTGAAAATACTTTCTCCATCACGGTCGACGTCTAAACTATATCCTGTTGATATGAAATGACCAACCAAACCCCATCTTAAGTAAAAATAACCCCTTACCTTTTGCAAAATGACAGAAACGTCAATCTTAACGAATTATAATAAAATATTTTCTGTTTGTACCGTAAAATAAATTTATATTTTAGTATATGTTGATAGCACAGACTCCCTAGCTTGGCCAACGTGCCCTAGAAAGTGAGAGGATTGGAGTCTCCAATATTGGATTAAACTAATCTAAGGATTCCATCACCAACATCTTCTTATATGCACTACAGAAAAAAAAAAATATAATAAATTTTTTATTTTTATAATTGGCAGGAATTATTTTTTTGTAATTAAATAATTTAATTACTTTGAAGACTTAAACAAATGGAGATCCTTTGATTTTGTTCCTCAAATACGCCGAAAATTGTAATAAACTACACTTCAAACTGCCAATTCAGAGAAATATATTTTCATATCTTGCAGATGCCGTAGATCTGAAATGCCACAGCCATGTTCCCGTTTGACTTGAAAAATGGCAGGGTAGCCAGTGGGGAGATTGTTTGGATCATCCGAACCGGTTATCTTGCAGAGCTTGATCTGGATGAGACATTGCGTTTTGATTTTCTAACCATCAGTTTAATTGAAAAAAGGAAAAAGGACGTGTATGATGTTTAGGCGGGCTCAAATTTTAGTGTGAGGTGCACATTCGGAGCATGATCTGCGAGATGGACGGTTTAGATCGTTGAAAAGAGCGAAGCCCACTTGTGTCATGCCTGGTAAGATTTTAAAATACATTGAATTGCGGATCCACCATTAAGAAATTGAACCTAGTTTCTTATTTGCAGTATCCGATGGATGCCAGGGATTAACTACGTCAAATTGCATGGTACTTTCTCAATAATTTATTCTAATTTTAATTATTTTAATTAAAATGGGAGTAAAATATAGTGAACATGCAATGTAAATCGTGGGAGAAAGGTAAACATTCTCCATAAAATTTATAATTTTTCTTATTTAGAAACTTGTTTTGTGCGGTTATACGACTCCCCCACCTCGTGACGTTTCTAAGCGAATGGTCCCACCATGGGTATGCCAAGTGTGTGGCGACGGAGACATCGATTTGATATGCCGGCATAGGATGTGCTACTCCAATGGCAAACTGACGATGGCATCCACTTGATCGCGGCCCCACAAGTGACATCGATCAATTTTAACAAGCCATTCGATCGTTATTCTGAATGGAGGGTGCGTCACAGTCATCCATTTGTCATGAGACGGAACTAGCTATAACCCTCAATGACATCGGCTCGATCAACAGCATTGATCATCGCTTAACATATTGCCTCAGTTGGTGTAAGACCCACGAGGCTAACAGGGTAGCTTGGTGCAAAAAGCTCTTCCTTGATAAGTGGAGTTTAAATAAAGGGTAAATCACAATGGGTCAATAGTACACAATCTTATTTCGTAAGAGAATGTTTTCGCGTCTTAAACCTACGAATTTAATATCACGTCTAAATTAACAAAAAGGAGCCTTATTAGTTTGTACTTTGCTTTGTTAATTGTTGGTGATTAAACCCTAATGTGATCCCAATCCCACTAAGTTAGTTTCTACTCTATCGTAGGCCACTCCTATGACTCAAAAGTATGCTTGTACATTATGGCTTGGGTTTCATATGTACTTATATCGTTAAAGAGCTGTGCATGTCTGAGTCAGAGTCGATAATTCCCTCCTGGCAGAGCTCAAGGGTTGTCTTCCGCACTTGAGAGCCTGGAAAATGGCATTAAAACATTGCCAAGAGTTAGTGTTGCACTTTTCATCTCCTCTGGATGGATCTGAGAAAAATAAGAATGAAAGGGCAGTTTGGTGCACAAAGTTCTCACGTATGCAAGGTTCAAAGAAGTGGCGACTTGAGAGCTTGGAAAATGGTATTAAAATATTGCCAAGAGTTAGCAATGCACTTTCATCTCCCCTCGATAAATGAAAAATAAGAATCGAAGGGCAGCCTTGTGCACAAAACTCCTGCACATGCAGGGTCTGGGAAAGAAGCAAACTACAAGAGTCTAAAGGAGCACTCCCCTTGACTAGAGAGAGGTGAAAGACGAAGAAGGTTTCAAAGGATACCACCTTTGTAAATGGCAACACTCGACGCTTGTTCTTCTAATGTAAATCTGTGTTTGTTGATTGACTTTGCATGAGAAATGGGAGCAAGCAAATGACAAGCTTCGGCCTGTAGATGATGATTCAACTAATGGAAAAGCGTTGAGTTTCAGCCTGTAGAATGCAAGGCATGAAAATTATTTTTATTGCCTTTGTTTTGCTTCCCTCTCCATTAGTTGGCTGATCTTACACATGCCCCACTGACGCTTCCAACGCAAGCAGACGCTGACTTTGCTCTCTTTGTACTACAGGCATACCATTTAACTCAAATCCTTCCAAAAACAATAATCATGTTATAAACTTTGATAAACGGAGACACGTAAATTTATTAACATTTTATTAGATTGTTGTTATCTGGAAGCGAGACTTGGTACAGTTGTTAAGTTGTCACTATGTAAAATGTAAGATAAGGATGCATACTACAGACTCTTTGTACTTAGCCCCTTTTTCAAACTCGGTTATGCATGGACTTGGTGCACCGAGCTGCCTTCTTTCTATAGATTGCCACTATCCTTTTAACTTGTAGGTTTCCAGTATATTCATTGCAAGAGAGTAATTAAGTGGTAGAGAACCAATCAAATTCACCCTTATATGAGCACACCTAAAATCTTTCCTATTAAGTCCTAAGCTGCATGATCTTAGAGACACATGAATCTTATTCAATACCAAAATCAACTACTTCTAAACACGTGGAAGCCTATTTAGTACAAACACAGGCGCCCGTTTACTCGAGCTTGTGCGTTGAGGAAATAATTGCTTGAAAAAGATAGTTCTTAAAATAAATAACTTGATATACAAAAAGATTTCCTGTCAAGAGCTTTTCATATACTTATTGGGTTGCACTAGGTTTATATTGTTTTATTAGTTCATCTGGTTTAGAAGGGGAGCCTTGGCACAATGGTAAAAGTTGTTGTCTTATAACCTTGAGGTCATAGGTTTAAGGTGTGGAAACAGCCTCTTGCAAAATGCAAGGTAAAACTGTGTACTATAAGACTATTGTCGTCTGTCCCTTTCCCAAATCTCGCATAGACAGGAGCTTCGTGCACCGAGGCTACCCTAATTCATCTAGGTTATATGAAATAATTCGGCATAACCCACACAAAGAGGATGGTAGAACCCTTGCCAATGGGACCCTATTTGACAAACACTAAACTCAATGCTTCCCAATTGATTGAAATAGACATAATTAGTCATAACCATAGCTAAGCATGCCAAATTAGTTTTGCTTAATTGAACTTTGTAAACAAGTAAAGGGTTTGTGTTTTCTATAAGTATTACAAATAAGGGTAATTTTATTCAAAATCTTTAATGGTAATTTATTGATCAAAATGTAAATTGAGGGGATCTACAAAAAGTCATCCAAAAAGAAAGAACAGAGATAATCAAATAATCACTCATAATCAAATAATCACTCTATTTGCAGCTAGTGTTGTAGTTACACATGTCAGGCTTTGCTTCTTGATAACTTAGGATAATCTTAAATTAAATCTAATCAATTTGGTATTGATCACACCAGCTAATATCAATCCACACCAACCACAAGCTTTTACCTAACTTATCTGAGCCTCACATTTGGCTCTACAATAGTTAATCATTATGTGTTAAGAACTTAACCAATATGCCAGGAGGCATGGATTGATGGAATGCAATCAAATCAGTTTCTAAAAATAATATCCCATACCAGTGGTGTGGTGGGCCTCCTTGTTTCCTGGACCACAAGTTTGCCCCACTTAAGACGGTAACATTAATGATTCCTAATTCGCTTTGTTTTTAATTAACTCGAATGATCCTTAATTTGCATCCATAATGAAATGAAGATATGGGTGGAGCTATCAAAAACAAGCGGGTAATTACTATTTTCTAGTCTATTTTCATAACACTAATTTCCTGTTAAATACAAGTAATCTTAGACGCTAATTACAAGCCTAATCTAATCTTTTGTTTCCGTTCCCATCGAGGCGGTCAAAAAGGCCACGACCTTTATTCTGGAGTAGAAGAAGCCGCAATTTCCTTGACCTCGGCCAACGTTCCGGGGATATCCTCTTTTTTCGTTGAACTTTTTTGACTGGCGGCTGTGATGAACGGTTGAGATCTTGTTTTTCGCCCCACCAATCGGGAAGCAGGACATGGGCAAGGACTATCAGATGGTTAATATAATGCATTTGCAGGAGGGCTCACAATGTCAGACAGTACGTATTGTGCTCCGCTGGACTGGATCTGGGCGTCCAGCGGTTCGTACGTCAGAATCCGAGTCACTATATGGAGGTGGGCTGAGCACAGTCTGAGCAGATTTGCCACCCGCGACTACAGTTGCTAAAGCGGGGCCCACTCTCTCAAACGATCCAAACCATTTATTTCAGGTGTGCTTTCAATGAACGGTGCTGAAAGCTCCATCTACACTCAAATCGGCAGTTATCGAAGGGTTTATAGATCATCCAAAAAGGGAAACTTTTGTACGCGTCTCTCATCTGGAACGACTTTGTCGATGAATGGTTTGGATCACTGAAGGAGCGAATCTCGCATTTTCACATGTAACGGCTCCTTGACGTGAACTCGACCACTACAAACCTACATCTATCACCCACCGCTCCAACGTACGGATGAATGATTTGGATCATTAAAAAAGGTCTCATATTTTTCCAATAAGATTTCTTTTCACATGAACTTTGGACCACTACATGTAACTACATGTACCATCCAATATTACACGACAAGGCAGATGAACGGTTTGGATCATTGAAATAGTGGCCCCAAGCGTTCACCACTGAACAGCTCCTGGACGTGAACTTGTACCTTCCGCTGCTGGAAACCGTATGGTAGCAGTTGGCCGACCAGAACGTGAAAAACTAAATATTATCCCCCCCTTTTAAGATTTCCTTGTCTTGGTGGTGGAGAGAGAGAGAGAGAGAGAGAGAGAGAGAGAAGATGAGAATGGAGTCAAATCAGTTGTCATAGAAACGCATGCATTCTCATTATTATTGGCAAGTTGAACGGAGAATGACCAGGGGTCCACATTCTCCCACCAATGGTTGTGTCCGTACGAAAGGACACCAATCCTAGATAGCATGTGAGCGGAGGGAGGGAACCCGCTTTACCCTTCCGATCCTTATCAAAGGAATATCCAAAGGTGACGAATGGAGTTGCTGAAAACAGCCTTAGTAGGCCCCGGTAGGCAAGAGAGACCACATGGTAAGTCATCATATGCCATCTCCCATTTGAACGATGGGCCTCAACTTTGGTTGATCTGAACCGTTCGTTTAATCTTCCTCTCTTGGCACTCGTACTAGTTCCAACATCACACAAATCGGATAACTCTAGCATCATCATCCAAACAACAGTCCATGTTCAACGAAAATAAACATAGTTGTGCTCTGAAGGAGGGAGGGGATCCAAGTTGAAGTTTCTAAAATGACAACAAAAAAGTTTTAAAAACATGAATAAAGAAGATGAGAAAAGATTTAAAAACTTTGGATTAAATAAAACAATGACACTTAATAGAGAGAAATTGAAGAATAAGATTTCTAATTGAGATGAGTTATGATGTGATATGAATCATCCATCTTTGTGATCTTTGGCCTGCTATGTCCGAAGGGCGAAGGTGGATGATGACGGTTTTCTTTTGATCAAATGCGCATCTTTCAAGATGCCAAGCTCTTCCAAAAAATACGGAAAATGTCAGATCAACAGGTTGGATCACCGGAGGGTAGGGCTCGTCATGAAAAGTTTTGGTGCGAGCAGGCAGCTTACCATGTGGTCGGGCCCAACCGTGGCATTCCACAGAGGGAAACTAGGAAATGGTAAATTACCTACCAACAAGGAAAAGAGGCAGACGCTGGGGTCGATTGCACGTCAATGGCAGCCGAAGTTTGAAAACACGGAAAGGGAAAAGGCAGGGACGGCAGTTGGCCGAAGTGACGGGAATGAACGACATGTTTTAACTACAGGGTCAGAACTTGGAACATTATCCTTCTCACGATCGTAAACCGCCGTTTCACCCCAATCCAATCTTTTGCCTTTTGGTCCGTGATAGGCTGGAGCCAAGTAACAGACCTTTCATTTTCGATGCAGGGAAGGCTAAAAGAGTTTCTGTGTGGTAGTCGGTGGTGAAAGTACCCCAACAGTTAACAGTTTATGGAGTCAGACTTTTTTGGACTCGCTTTTCAGGAACACTGGATTTGATCGATATTACATGGCGTTGTAGTTTTAGTCTTTAAGCAAACCCGATTGACACAAAATTTACGTAATTTGGACGTTCAGCTCTTATCTTCACAATGCGTGATCCAGTCTTCTTCGTTTGGAAATGATAGAGAAACGAGTACAATCTCGATCCCATGAAACTTGCAACTTTTTGTACACCCTTTCCTCTCACATTTGCTTAACCCTGACGAAGAACCTAGCCCAAAGCTAGAAGCCATCCGGCATCCTAAAAGTAAAGGTACTTCATAATCTTAGGTAACTTCTTTTACGTTTTACCAAGGGATGGACTCGCACCCCTCCTTAAGGAGCCACTGAGTTGTGACCTTCATTCCTAAGGGCTCATTCTTGTGCCGCTGTGCCAAACTCACACATCCAGCAGGTAACCTAATTCTACCCCAAAATCTTAAACATTAGGGTAAAGGCCAAATGTCAAAGGCTACGAATATTAAATGAAGGTGAATTTTGGCTCATGGATCATGCAGAGTTGAGAGAGATATTTTTTTATTGTTTTTTATTCTATAGTAAAAGGCGACGGCCTGCTTGCATTTCTGCCACCTACTCCTTTCCAAGTGAAATTATGTACGTCCACTGTATAGAGTCTCCTCATTTGGATGATCCTACTTTATTGGTTCTTATGTGGTGTCTCTGCTGGAGACCAATGCATGGACTTGCACTTATAAAAGTACATGCAGGGACCAAAATGATCTGAACCACTCATCCCTTAGCACAGAAAAAGCAAGCAGAAGAATCTCAATCGATCTTACGATTATAGAGGGGATTTGGATGCATTGGGTTATCAGATGCAGGAGGGAAAGATGAACATTTGAATCATCAACCTTCTCAGCCACAGATCTAGTCTCAGGGTATACAAGTTCTTAGGTTGATCTAGGTGGGCAAAGCGCGATATAAGAATTTAAAATCTGGCCGGCCAAAAAGTTTAAAGCTACGCTTGGCACTTTTAGCTGCAGTGCGAGTGGCTGCCTTTGGTCGACGGACCACTGTACAGAAAAAATATCTACCAATCCATTTTCGCTCTAAATGCTGAACAGACATGCATCACTTTAGGTTTGTGGACATCCGGCTCCAACATGCAAGTGGGTGGACCACCCTGCTAGGCAGGTCACAACAGGAATAGGGTGCCATAAAATGAACGAGTACGGTCATCTTTAATGAAATGCACAGCATCTTATGGATTACTAGTAGCCCTACAGATAATTACTTTACCACATCCCACATTTCCAAGATTCTCCCAACAATTTTACAGGGCAAAGTGGTAATCTTTACCAAGCTCCCTTTAAAGGTATTACTATTGCTATTATTATTGTTATTATTAAGGATCAAATCAAGGCATCACAAGGTCAATTAGTTTGGTCAAATGAGTCCCCATAATCTCTATCAAATGTCTAATCAGCATTAGGACATAGATGCCCTCTCTTTCACGGCAATGACATGATTATTAGAAGATCTAAGCCATTCACCTTGTTTGCCTCACTTAATTACTATTACTCCAACTTTATTCCAAATAGAAAATTTAAAATCTAGGGAAAATATTATACCGGAAGACTAGCTACATATTTTAGGTATCTAACTCCCCATTTTTCATATATTTAACTTGCTAAAACAGTAGTAACATAACCCTAATGCAAAAAATATGATCCCAGCCTATGTTTCGTTGGGTTGAAAATCACGATCATATCTATTCTTTCTTAGAACCGTGACATTCTTAGATAAATATTCACACACGCCCTTGAAGGGGGCTGGGATACATGAACGGATAAAAGATGTAGTTGTTAGAATCACTTCATTGTAATGATTTTTGAAGGTAACCTAAATGATGTAGGGCGAACCTGACGAGCGGCTTATATTTAAAAGGAAAAAGGAAATCGTTGCTCATGTACTACATGGAATAATGGGGCGTACCCGTGTGAGCCTTAGATTTACGTCCCAGTAATGCCTCTTTTTCGGCTTTTCGGAAACGTGTTCGTGATTTTTCGAATATTTTGCCTAGCCTTTTTGTTAGCAAATCTGAACTTAAAGATTATCCAGTTCGATTATTCCTGAATCTGAACTTTGTAATCATGTTATGAGGCCGATTGAGATGAAATGTAGCATGATGGTGTTCCCAGTAATGATAAATTGTGGCGTAATTTTGAGACCTCTATTTGCAAAAGGCCCATTCTAGCAAGGTTTTGAAAGCACCTTTTGCTTGCCGATGGTGGGCGCTTTCAGAGGGAATGAGTGGACGTCCTATGTACATGTTCCCCAATGCCACATGTTTATTCACTTAGCGGTCAAAACTTTAATAACGAGTAAGGCTCCTCTGTCACTTTTTTACTTGTTGGAAAGGTAGATGGATAAAGAAGGTACTACAGATGTCTAGCATAGAGTTGCCAGTACAGTCCCCAAGTAAAAGAGCAAACAGGGAGTTCGGAGGGGCACTGTGCCATGTAAAAGTCCCTTCATTATCAATTGCATAGTTAGCTAATGCATTCCTTCCGAAACATGTGCATTACCGATGGGATGGGTTTAGTTGGTCCACCGCTTCTAGTCTTCCTGTCTAGATCCTATATCTTTACCAAACTCCCAACACGCATGTTCACTTGGCAGGTAAAACCTCTCTCTCTCTCTTAAAATCAGGCGCTGTGGCACCGATGGGAGAAAATATAAGGAGGGGTCACATTTGGCTCATCCAAACCAGTCATCTCCATGGCCTTATTGATCATCCCCTACGAAGCTTCTGGGGTATTGTCTATTTAAGACGGACTGAAAGGAAGAACGGCTTATCCGATGCAATGCGAAAGTGTAGTGGGGCTCTAACCATCGACCTATGGATGAGTCATCAACCAAAACGTAAGCCAACAAATAACTCGTAAATCCATGGCTTAGACCCTTTCAAACAACCGAGAAAAATTTGTCTGACTCATCCGTACCACATCTCACCAGATCAATGGATTAATTCAAATAGTAGCCTCATTTTTCCAAGTGAAAACATGCGGATGCAGACCCGCCCATAAAATCATTCTCTCTCTCCTTTTTCCTGTACAAAAACCAGACAGAAAGCCGCTGACTCACTAAACCAGCAAAATTCTACATGTACCAACCATATATGTGTTCCATCAGATGTGCAATGGAAGGTAAAGCGTTGAGCTACGGACCCGCGTGGTTGAGACCCAGGTGGAGTGAGTGGGGCTCAATAATGAGCTAATGGGTCACAGACATACCAGCTGAAGCACAAAAAAGGATGTCAAGGGTAAGCTAGACACACCCACCAACAAAGCCACGCTTCCTGATAAGGGCAATGAGATCCCTTTTTGGCTTGTTGGGGTCGGGTGTAGAAGTGACAGCTTGCTCTTTCTATAATAGGCGAAACCCTTTACCTCCAGGTTTCTGCCCTGACGGTTCCATCTCTTTCCCGTTTCTGTCATCCAGACTGGAAATATTGGCCAACAACCCCATTACAACTGTTTAGGTTTCAATGAGCGGGATCGAGATTCTCATAGCCACTGAATGGTTCACCACTTGGCCCCACTTGAATATGCTATTCTTGAAAAGGAAAGCTAAAAGGACACAAAGAAGCGCCCACTTTTGCTTAATGGTCCACACCTGGGGATGATCGAACCCTTTCATCGGATTGTTCCAACTTTGAATGTATGGTAGTTCAAAATGCGAGTGGATTTGATCATTCTAGCATCTGAAGAACTGTACAAAATCAACTCTAGAGAGTGCACAGTTTTTATAGTGCTGGATTCGTCCAATCATCTTGGTATTTTTCTTTTGTTTACGAGATCTTCTGAACCCAAAGCAAACAGATAGAACCGGTCAGATCATCTATATGTGGGCTGGTCATGCAAAACTGAGGGGGCTCTCGGTGTAGGGTGCGTCCGTTGAGCATTCTAATCTCATCATCTCCTGGTTGGTGGCACCCGCGCATACACGCTACAAGCAGGATCAAGATTCCCACTGCCACCAATCACCTATTTTCGGAATAGGCTATTCTATTGGAATCTCAACAGCATTTTGAGAATCTGACCTGACGGTGCGCACATCAAGGTGATAAAAATTGTATCCTTTTGGTAGGCCGACGACCTTGAGAATTGCGCCGATTGTATGGATGTTAGGGGATTGTTTACGCGAGAAGCGCGAATACACGTGAGGAACGGTGTATCATACGTTTACTTATTGTTACGGCACGTTCCTCCATTTGGGTTGAGAAGACAAACGGCCGTGTTAAGGTTATGGTGTCATGTAATTTATCCTCGGGAACAACGTTCGTTGGGACTAGAAAAGGGTCCCGTTCCTTTCAGTGATGGTTAATATAGGGCGATTTATCATCAACTCATCGGAAACGTAGTTGTGGGGGAGTCAATTAGAAGGGAAAAGGTAATACTAAAATAGTTACCTAAAGAGGAGGAATGATATCATACACAGAGACCATGTGGTAGAAGGCTCACGGGTGCCCCAGTTTGCTAGCGTGGGGCTATCTTTTTCAAACGATCCGGGCCATTCCTCTGCTTTCCTGAATATAGATATTTTGTACATCAAAAATCAGGATAATTGGCCGATTCTGGCGTCTGCTTTCGATCACTAGAAATGAATGGTTAGAAACTTTGTATAAATAATAGTACACGTTCGACGAAGGAAAACAATGCCTAGAAGTTGGAACCGATGGTTAGAAACCTTATATAAACAACTGTTGTTGTTTTTGAATTTTTTGGGTACAAACAAAGAGTTGCAGAGCAAATTACTTATATAGTTCTAAATCTAATATCTCAACAAAAGAAAAGCCTCAATTTAAACCTGCAACTAATCATATTTCATGGAAGATGCCAAATTGTCCAAGACCAACCGTCACCCGTTTGCTTGGAAGAAGCCTATGAGTGCCCCAAAAGGACACCCTCGCGTGGCTGCGACTTGGAAATGGCAGCCCTGGTTTGCATGGGCCTGCCTTAGTGAATGGCGGAAGAAACTGACTCAATGGTACCCAGCGGTGCATGAGAGCCTACTATTTGCGGTCCTGGGGTTGTCATCCCTTGCAGCTTCCCGCTAGGAAGTCCCTAGATGTATACAAAATAGGTGTGCAAACTTTGAGAATTTGCACAAGTTACTAACAGCACATGGAGGCACTAATTCTTTACCGATCCAACTCGTTCATTCATTGGAACACCTAGATAGGCCAGACTTGAAAAATGTCCTTCGATGTGTAATAATAACAACTACTTTTCTAGATGATGAAATATCTGGTCCAGAAGTCAAAACAGTCATAAAAGTTGGACCAATTGGCCTGCTATTACTACGTGGTAAATAAGATTTTCAAGGCATGAGCTGGGTAGGGTGGAGTTCTTCTTAAGAATGATTTGGATCAGCAAATGCCAGGGGAACATAGAATTTTATCTACGAATGTAATCTGCTTGTACAAACACCATATAATTCGACAAGAACATGACATGTTGTCTGATTTAAGTCACACCTAGTTTACATCAAGTTGCTTGTAGACAAAGCTATAGTTGGGACGTCAACTCCATGTGACAAGGAAAACGTTTTTACTAATATTACCTGCCTTTTAATTAAAAGTTGCATAATTAAGCACATTTTAACTAGGCCCCTTGCTATAAATCAAACATTTACTTTTGGAGAAAAGAAAATAACAACAATAAGGTAGCCTAAAGCCATCTAAGTGCAGTTGGTCACAGACAGCAAGACGCCTCCTCAGGTTCGAGATAGCACTTTCCCCCTTCATCTGGATATCTAAAAACAGATTTAGGCATGGGAATATATGCTAGCGAAATAGTTTGCCTTATAATCCCTTGCTGTACAAAGAGAAAGTAGTAATAATAATAATAACAACAAGGTAAGATCAACCGTTTGAACACTCCAGCTATTGCCCAATTAGCGTCATCATATATGGATTAAGCTACCCCTTTAACCATGACCAAGCCCTGTGAGTTTCATCCCTTGGTTTTTTCACTTACTAGTAGGTGGAAAGTTTTGGTATATCGGGGCACGCCTAGGATACTGCTCGAGAACCCAAACGACTAATTTGGAGCTGCCATTTAATTTGCACATTCACTGGGAGAAATATTAATGGGCATTGAAGATGTTAAGCAGCTCTTCAACAGATTTTTAATACCTTAAACGTACCATCTTTACCGAAATTAGAGAAATGGAGGAACAATTCATCAATTAATCAGAGCAAATGCGAAAGAGACCATTTTGAACTGTTATGCTTACATGGATGGATAGAAGGGGAACTTTGGTGTAATGATAGAGTTGTTGTCGTGTGACCTTGAAGTCACAGGTTCAATATGATGTACATACATCATTAGGTCATCGTAGCCGACCCCTAATTAGGATAATACTTTGATAATGATGATCTTGATCTAAATTTATTATTATTTCACTTCAACCGGAGGGTGATGTATCTACGTGACTCGCTAATCGGTACCCTGTCTAATGCTAGGCCAACGGAAGTCAGGAATCGAACCTGAGTTTGAGGACTTCGATATGCCCTCTATAGGATCCCGATCAAGCCGCTCAATTGCAAGCAATAACGCATATTATCCTGCTGAACCGAATTTTCCTTTTCCTGAAAATTCAATTTTTCATGTAACACCTATCTGCACGTGTTAACAGCGCCACAAATCACGTCCAACGGCTAACATGGAGCACTCATCCCCTACTATTTTTAGTTCGATACTGCCTTTTGCATGGCACATTATGCCCGTTATCACTGCGCCATGCCCGGCACAAGACGAAGTGTCAATTAGTTCACTTCAACATGTGGTGCGCCTTACATTTTGCCACTAAAATGATGCACCTCGCCACGCCATAATGGGCAGTATGTGACAGGTCGTGGCACTTGCGAGGATAAAAACTTATATGTCTGTTAAGAGGAGCATAATCTTTATTATCATCATAGTACTTCCTAGATGATTAATGCAATAAATATGCTTTAACTTGGTTTTCCATACAGTGGAATTGCCAAGACGTAAATAAAGAAGAAGAAGAAGACCGACCATGGGTGAGAATATTAAAGGTCTAAGGTCTAAAATTCTTCCTCCCTTACTATTTACAGCTCCATAAAAAGTTTAGGTTCGATGACCTTTCCACCTTGGGACATTCTTTAGAAAGAAGGGTGGCAGCAAATAATAAGTTATTCTAGTTTTGTGACCTGCATTGATCACACGAAGTGGTTGACCATTCAATTTAGTGTCAAGGCTGGCTGGACCAAAGCATGCAAAGCCGAGAGATAGTCACCCTATAAGTTGATAAGGCTCCCCATAGCCAGTTGCACACTACTCTCTTCAATGTTGGTGTACTTTCTTCAGGCCCCCGAGTTTGTAGGATCGGTCCATCTAGTTGAGACCGAGTCTACGACGGCCGGACATACACCATGTTAAGTGTCGCTCATCATTTGACTTTGTATTCTCGCACTTGTTTAAGAATGTATTATACTTACTCTGAAGATCTTTGCAAGAATTATGTTCTCGAATCAGTCTTAGTAAAATCTTCTGGTTATTTTGACTAAAAAAGAATAGGAAAAAAGAGGTCATTCAGGCTGTTTTATGGAGAGTTTTATATGGGGGCCTGTTGGCTGATGGATGCCCATATTTTCACTTTATTTTCTCTTTGATGGGCCCATGAGTTTCAGTTGAAACTGCTGGCAGCCCATAAAGTAAAGATGGGCTTAGTCTTTTAAATTTTCAATGATTCAAACCGTTTATGATGCTATGGATTGTGTTGAACATTCTCCATTTTGGGCAGTCATGAGCTGCTGATTTATTGGGATTTGCATGAACACAATCCATTGCTTTCTTTTTATGAATGTTGATCTAAGGGCCATAAATCATAGGATTAAAACTGATACAAAGGTTTGAACTTCGGGGCTTTGGCTCATTGCTGATTCATAACCTCCCAGACAGACGGTTCGGACCACTGAAAGGACGATGCTCCCTTGTGCTTATGTAAAGCTCGAAATTTCCAAGTTAGGTGTATCCATGATATAACTGTCGTTTATGTGTAAACTTACAAGGATTTGCAGTAAGGGCAGCCCCGGTGCCTTAAGATCCCACGTATGCAGGATCTGGGAAAGGGGGATCACAAGGGTCAATATTATTGCGCCAAGGCTTCCCTTCGTAGATTTGCAAGTGGTGCTCAAAATAATCTAAGTAACCAGACGTTTGGACTTTCAATTACTCACCGTCTGTGTGAAGACATTTCTTTTTCTTCTAAGGTGACTATCTCTCCAGGGTTTGTACTTTGATAGGGTGACTATCTAAGTAAAACACCGTCTGTGCTTAGAATCAATTACTCACCAGGGTTTGGGAATATGCATAAGAAGAAGTCTCTCGCCTGGGTAACCAAGGTTCGGAAATGTGCATGGGTGGGTGTGTGTGTCTACATTAAAAAAGGTCAAAAAAAAAAAAAAAAAAGTCGGGTAGGCTGTGACGGGAACAACAAGAAGTATGTGTTTCATTCCAAAACTTACACCCTGGAGGAGGTTTCCACAAAAAAGGGACCTCGCTGTCTGGCAAAGCCTAGAGCTCACCAGACTAGGTCTGACCAAGCCCAAGCCTAACCTTTGCAAAAAATAGTGAGATGGCATAGATTTTCCACCTCAAGCAATGAATGTGCTTTGCTTAGTTGGAGATCCAAACACAACCCGTTTGCACATCTATGCACATAATTTCTCTTATGGTTCTCTGGATAGTGAGACGTCTTTCGTTGCACCCTTATTGATTGTAATATATTAGTGGTGCTTGAGATGGACTGAGCTAGCTTGAAATGGCTTAAACTGAGATGGGATGAACCCACATCCATCACAAGCCCCACAATTCATCTTAAACTAGCTCAAGCACCGGTGACAGTAACTGGCCTATCTCATGTCATCTCAAATCAGTTCGTTCCATTTCAAGCACCACCAACACCCTTTAAGAGATGGAACCCCCATTGACTGTGTCTGCGTCGATGATCACATAGAACATGTACCATCAACTGATGTCCTATCCTTCTCTGGCTGTTGTAAATTGAAGTTTAGATGAGATAAACCCGCGTGGTTGATTATGTGTACCATCATTTAATGTCCTATCACTCTCTGAGTTTTTGTTATTGACGTTTAGATGAGATAAACCCAAAGGGTGGTTGATTACCTAATGGATCTTATCTATTTTGATGTACCGGAATTTTGCCCTCTTTAATTTTCTTTTCGAGCTGTCTTCTTAAGGGGTAACCCATAACAGATTATAAAATGATGATGACATTGGTTCACGGTGCAATTAATCTAATTAAATAGTTCATCATTATCATTATCGTCATGGCCTTATCCCGATTAGGGATTGGCTATACTAATCTCATTCCTTCATTCCTCTTACTAAGTGTCATGGCTTTACTTAGTTCAAAATTTTTAAATTTTAAATTTAAATTTTTAAATTTTTTTATAACTTCTATCTACGTCCTTTTGGGCTTTTCCCTTGCCCATTTAGAGCACTTAAATCAATTAACTCCTTCTAATCAATGCTATTTTGAGTCTTTGTTGAACATATCCAAATCATCCAAATCTACCTTCACTTGTCTTGTTATTTGTTAGTACTGCTCCTAAGTTTCCTCTAATATTTTTATTTTTAAGTTTATCTTTTCTTGTCTTACTACTCATTGATCTCAGCATTCTCATTTTGGCTATGCTCATCGTATATATATTATTCCTTAACTATCTAATACTTTGATCCATAGAGCATGACAAGTTTTAATAGCATTATATAAAAAATTTCTTTTAGATTAAGTACTACTCACAATTATATAAAACTTTAGAGGCACATCTCCATTTGTTCAAATCTGCTTGAATTCTCTAGGTAATATCCCTTTCAATTTCTTTGCTCTCATGAATTATTGATTCTAAGCATCGAAAATGATCTTTCTAAGAAACCTTTTGGTTATCAATTTTTATTGGTGTTTTACTCTCACTCCTCTTTTTGCTAAAATTATATTCTATATACAAATTGTCTTTATTTGGTTAATTTTAAATTCTTTAAAGTTTGTAATATTTTTTTACAACTCTAATTTTGTGTTTATACTTTCTCTTATCTTATCAATCAAAGTCATATAACTTATAAATAATATATACCTTAAAATCTTTTATTAATACATTCATATCTAACATGATAAAAGTTCAATCCCAACGTTTAACTATCCTATAGGAATAGAAAAATCATTAGGCTCTCTCTCAATGGTTCTTTGTTATATAATTATAATAGCATAATTGATTTAGAGTCCCGACAGCCCCAAATCACATGCCACGTCACAAAGTTCATTTACGAATGTAGTTGGTCATTAATGAGCCGACGACGTAGCATGTGCTTTAGGGCCAACGTGTCCGTCGCAGAACTCCCACAAACGTAGTCTTGGGTGGTGCACACAATTGGACCAACCATTGATGTGTCTTGTTGAACCAATGATCCAGCAACCAACGCCAGTTGAGACGTGGTCCAGAGTAACTTAATTGTTCTCAAACTCGTCATTTTTTCCCCGTACGCCTGTAACATTAACTCCTTGGGAATGTTTTGCTCGGGAATCACCGCGCCGTCCCTCTTAATTATTCGTGCATTTGAGACGAACTCTCTGAATGAATTGGCCAGTAATGTTTGATTGTTATTTTAATAGCCAATAGCGTTGATTTTGACCGCTCGAGTGTTTGAAAAAGACTATTTCGACTATCACTTCCCCATGAAAACAGTTTGAAGTCACCATCTTATACGTTTACTAGTGTATACATATAACTTTGTTATCCTCTACGACTAGGAATAGTTGGTCATTCAACTTTACAACTTGCATATGATGCAAATGGACAGGCAGTAGATCTTTCATGGAAGGCAGTGTGTCTTCCCCATGAAAGCAGGTCGAAACATGGTCTCCAAACAGGTTTGTTTCACTGAACAGGAACAAAATCCCAGTTCTGCAACTGTATATCCAAAAATCAAAACACGGTTCTCATTGTATCTGTCTTCATCTGAATTTTACTCGGAGATCTGTTTCCTCTGCTCCTTTTGAAACAAAAACATGAGTTACTGAATGAGCCTTTAGCTTCTTGTAAAATCACTTCCCAATATGTTATTGCTCCACTCTACAATCCACGTGTGGTTGGTAAATCTGTAAGAATTATTATATTTATGTTTCATATGAAATCAACTAGCCATACAACTTGAATTGAAGTTACTGATGGATCATCCATCCAACGCGTTGTGGCTGCCTTTTGTTTCATCATACTCTTTAAATAAACTGGATTCTCACATGCAGCTATTGTTATTCATCTGTATCAGTACACAATTTACATTGTTCAAATGATCCCTTGGTCCTCTAGCAACTGATCCCACATCCGGTACTTTTGTGGATGGTCAACATACGACATCTGTACCATGATACACCATTTAATGTCTGTAAGGATGGTTGACACATGATGCGTATACAGTCCATGTTTTCTCATGAGCTTTATAAAATGATGAAATATGGAGCTCGGCAGGTGTTCGTTTTCTGGAGAGTTCGGCTAACAGGGGTTCTCGATGACGTCAGTATTCCAGGTAAATTTCATGTTATTTTCTAGATCTCTCTTTGCTATCTGTTTCCATATCACCTATGTTCCTCAATTATTAGCAGATTAGGGTCAACCAAATCTTTATTACATGTTTTGCCTCTAGTTTTCTCAGCTCTGCTCTTTCTTATATGATTTTTTCTATTTTTTTTTTAGAGAGAAGGATATGATATTGTCCATTTAGATCTCCTTCTTGCATTTCTTATGTTCATACTCCATCTTGTCTTTGATGATCCTCTATCCTGCCAATCCTTGATCATTGTCTTCTTTTCAGTGATTTAAGCTTCCTCTTATAATGTTTTTTCTCTTAGATCCAGACAGGAGATAAGATGCATCTGAGCCCTTATAACACAGCCTATAAAGATCAGCCAAACGTTTTCCATTGCTCCATTGTGTTCTATTGATGTTCTCACTTTGTTTCTAGTCGTACGTCAGACCATTTTGATTCAGCATAGACGTGGAAACAGCCTCTTGCAAAAATACAAGGTAAGGCTGAGTACTATAGGCCCTTGTGGCTTGCCCCTTCCCCAGACCCCATATAGGCAGGAGCTTCGTGCAACGGGGCTGCCCTTTATATGTAGCTTCATCTCACTCATGTGAATAGTGGACTTGGGCATATTCTTGTCTACTTATTCATCTTTTTGAGTCTGCTTTACTCGCAGTGACAGTAATGGGCAGGATTTCACCAATATTTTTGCTGGCTTCTTTGGAAAATTTATCCCAGAATTTGTTAGTGATGTAATAGCTGCATCAAAGTTTGATTCCTATGGGCCATCAGTTAGATTTTTGTTGCTACTACACAAGCTTTGAAGTTGTCATAATCCAAAAAATTTAAAGAAAAATTAGATTGCAAGTTGATTGCATAAGTTTTGACTTCCCCAAGCATTTTCAACAAAGCCCTTCCGTTGTCATGGTCTTTAAAAACCAATCAGTTAAAACTAAAAGACTTTAGGGAACTGGGACCAGTCTTCTTCATCTGGCCACATTGCATCAATATGGATAAAAAAATCCATGGGTGTACATTCAGATATGGATAAAATTGCTGGCCATCTGGGTGATCCAACCATGACAGGGCTACTGCTAGAGATATTTAATTAATAGAGGTATTTTTGTTTAACCAATCAGTTTAGGCCTTGGCCTTCCTATGTTTCACTCTTGATTTGGTAATTACTGCTGTTTCTAGCAAAGAGTTATGCTATGAATTAAACCATGAAAGCAATGAGGGAAGAGTTCTAGTCCTGTGTTCTTTCTGTATTTATTTTCTGTAACACAAAAATTACACTTCTGATGCTGGGGTATTTTTGCTTGAAGGAAAACTGGAGATTAAGATGCCTATGCTGACCGGATGATCTTAAATCAAATGGACGGTACCGCTCCTGATCGGTCTAGTCTGGAAATCTCTTTCAAAGCAAAATCTATCATTGGATGTTAAGCATTTTCCCCGTAAGTACTGCTTTATGTACTTCTGTTCCATGACAGGAACTAGTCCAACTACAGCAATTTGGACTGTGCACGAAACTACTGCTGTTGGCCCATCAAGGACGGATACGGACTATATCAAAAGTTGGTTTGTGTCATGGTTACAAAGTTCATATTCGGGAGCAAGTCATCAAGGGAAAAAATTGTAAAATTTGAAAAATATTTGAGAAAAATCGATGAAAAAGTTACAAAAATATGAATTTAATCTTTTAATTTGCATTTTGACTAGATTTATATATAATATTTGAGAATCTGAAAAACTAGTTTTCAATTTTGAGTTCAATTTCACTAATTCATGTTTCCTTTGGTAAACCTATCCAGAATTATAAATATGCTAGTATTTTCGAAATATTTGGTAAACAATTGGGAGATCAAAAAGTCAGGACTTGAACACAAAAAAATTCAATTGTTCGAAGTTTTTTCGTAACTTCCATCGCTATTATTCCAAGGATATGGACATCCGGCGTTTGATGGATTAAAATCTACAGTGTTGTCCCTGTACAAAATCTGGCTAAATAATCGACTGCATGCATTTTGAATGAAAATTATACATGGTACTTCATGGTTCTTGAATTGAGATATATTTTTGACGTTGCCTCGTGAGTAACAATGAAATTAGGGCTTTCATCTTCGTTTACTTATAAAACGAGTGTCATATTTTTGCTTAAAACTGATTTTAGAAAAACTTCGACGAGGTTTCTCTTTAAGACTGTTTCATAGGGTATGATTGACAAGACTTATATAGTCGGGACCAGGGTGTGTCAGTGTGGTGAAAAGTCCCAAGAATGTGTTTCGATTTATAGTTCCCTCATGAGTGTGTGAAAATATTAATCTAACAATGTCATGGTTCAAAGAAAAGAAAGGAAATACCGTTAAACCAAAATATATAAACCATTGCCAATCTGGCTGTTAGTGGCGGGCTGTTAGTGGAGTAGACTGTACAGAGGTATAATATTCATCAACCCGGATTTATTATTAACTCAATCCAGTGGGTATGATTAACCTCAGGTCTTCGGAAAACTGCCGCATTATTTTCTATCCCTGTGAAGTTTAGATAAATTTGCATTTACTTTCTATGGAGTGGGGGTATAAATAGAACCAGCAAGTTGTTATCATATATAATCCTGGTTGTCAATTTCTATTTTTATTTTTAAATTGTTAAATGGCATTATAGTTGGCACAAAGTCAAATAAAAGTCCTTTACCTGTCCAGTTTTCAAACCACAAAGACGCTTCTTTATCATTGCCAATCACTTTTCTGATCTGGACTGAAAAATCCTTTATGCAATTGAGAATTTCTGTCCAAATTGGAGAGGCAAAGGAATTTTTTTTAGCAAAAAAAAAGAGTCAGTCTTACACAGATAGTTTGCCTTAGTCAATTTTGTTCGTAGAGGATTAGGGTTAGAGGTGATGTTACATGCCATCTTCATTTTGGAGGTGTAACATTAAAAAAAAAAAAAAAAAAAAAAAACGAAATTGCCTTAAACAAGGGGGGGGGGGACCCCGTTTAAGTGAAGTGTCTGTTCCCAAAAACAAACACCCACAGAACACTGACAGGAGGAAGAAATGGGGAGAGAAGGGAAAAAGAAGAGAGGAGAGAAGAGAAGAGGAGGAGAAGGAAGAAAGAGAAGGAGAAGAAGGGGGCTGAGCTATCGGAGTTAATGGCACGTTGGCAAAAACAGAGAAGACGAGGTTTTTGGGCCGTAGGAGATTTAGGCCATCGCCAGAGACGATGCTGGCTCAGATTGATGATCTGACCAGTCATGTTGTCCAGCACGATGAGACGAACAAAACTCCCAAGGTTATTGCGGGATCCGACATGATCTTGACCGTCGATTGAAGAGGGGAACGTCACAAGGTGAAGATTGGAGGCTTTGCGACTGATCTGAACCAATCCAGCCCATCTAATGGTGGAAAATGCATGGAAATGCATCTAGAAGGTAAGATCTACAAAACCCTATTCTTGATTTTGAGATTTTAGCTAAATCCACACCATTGATGCTAGATCTAGGTCTTGTGGGCAATCCAACCGTCCATTTTCAAATCAAAGCTTAGGGATAAGTAATTTAGGGCATGATGTAGCTTGGATCACATAAAAAAATCAGATCTAGGCTGAAAACTGATCGGACAATCTCAACCATCCGATCAGGTACTATTCATATAGTAACTTCGTGATGTCTGATCGACGATCAGACACCACAGATGAGTTCCTCATCATAAAAAATGATAGGATGACTATAATTATATGAATTTGAAGCGAAACAGATTAGATGATTTAGGCCGTTAGATCTATCACTATTCAAACAGACATCTTATAATGTTAGATGAATGATTTGAGGTCACAGATGGATTTCTAAATCATGAATTAGCTTAGATATGATATAAAGTATGAAAAATAACATCCAGCTCCAACCCAAGAGTTGATCTAGATATGAATTATGAGTTCAGACCACTGAAAAGTGAAAGTGACTTACAATCACTTAAGAAGAGTAGTGAATAGCCAATCCAAGGCCACTGGCATGGATTGAAAATCCAGTAAGTGGTTGCCATTAAATTAGCTATCAACCAATAGCTAATGAAATGCTTTTTGCACAGTAATGAACACTGTCACTTTGCCTTATGCCAAATAGTGTTAGGGAAGCTAGGAGAAGTCCTAGAATTGTATAACTGAACATGTGTTCGTATTGTTACAGAGGTGACTGATAAGGAGTGCGTACGCGAACTGAATAAAGTACTCACGTCAGTGAATTAGAAGATCTCCAATTGAGGTAGGTGGAATGAAGATTGCTATGATTTTTGCTATATATGCATGTGTGTATGAATTTCAAGTATTGAAATGAATATTTTATGTTTATATGAAAGATAAGATGAATGTGCATGCTGAAATTGAATTATGAATAAACGGTTTATGCATAAGCCATGCATTATAGTAAACCAAGTGTGAGAAAATGTAAGACTGATACTAGAAAATTATGAAATGACTCATAAGAGCGAAAGGGGTTGTTATGATGTGGGCGGACCTTCGGGCTGGACAAACTACTGGTCCCTGAGATTTAGCCCCATTATTTGGGGAGCTTGACGCATCCTAAGGTGTCATTATGATGTGGGCGGGCCTTCGGGCTAGACAAGCTACCGATCCCTGGGATGTAGCCCCATTGTTTGGGAAGTTTGACGCGTTCTGAGAGGTCATTATGATGTGGGCAGGCCATGGAGTCGTTATGATGTGGGCGGGCCTTCGGGCTGTACGAGCTACCGGTCTCTCAGGAGTAAAGCCTTGAGATGTGTCTTTGAGTTTGGTGTGTCTTTGGGTTTAACTCACTGCGCCAAAGAGAATAATATTGTTTGTTGTGTACTTGATACGCACAACGACACGTTGGCATTTGATATGTAAAATGACTTGTAAGAGCGAAGACTGGTATCAGAAAATGTAAATGACTTGTAAGTTTGACATGTGATTGCATACCTTGCTTTTCAAAGAATGTATTTTGTACTGATGAATTGGTATTTCTTCCATCTTGGCATGAATTCATGATTTTGATAATGTTAAATGATAATTGAATTGTTGTTTGCATGATTCAGCATTGCTAAATTGATCTATATATAATTATCATGATTTCTATTTATATAAAATATTGCATCTTACTCCACCTACACAAGTGATTGCTTGCTGAGGCATTGCTGTGGTTTGCAATGCCTCAGATACAGAGAATAGTAGCAGGTTTGGCATGTTGATAGTATCGTAGAACAAAGGACACTCAAGGAATAGGAGTTGCTTACTGACAGGAGCACGCCAACAGAAGCTTGGGAAGAGGACATGTATAAAAATTGGTCTTTGAGTTGAAGTTGTTGTATTAGAAATGAGAAAGAGATTGCATTGTATGTAATTATGTGATTTTGAAAGAATAATGTGATTGAGTTGTGCTGTAGAGGTTCTGGGTGTGTTGTTTTGAGGTAAACTATTTTTGTTTTGTTAGATGTATGAAAAGGAGACAGAGTCTCCATTTATATTTTAAAATTGTCAACAATGTTTATCAAATACTTCGCAATGACATGCGTTAAATGTCATATGTCCGAAAAACAGAGGAAACTTTGCCGGATTTTTGGTAGAAATGAGAGCTCATTTCACCCAGAATCCTTGTTTTTGATAAAAGAAAAATGGCACTCAGGGTGTTTGAAAGTGAATTTGAAAGAAAAGATTTTCCGTTGCATTGCACTATTTGACAAAAATTATTTCAAATTAGATCAATCCTGCATTAGAAATTAGTTTGTATTTAAAATTTCATTTGAAAACCCAGGTCGTCACAGTAGGCAACATCAAGCTCTTCCAAATCCCTAATTTCTAGTGCTCGGTTAAGTTTCCTTCTCCAGAAGTCATCCCATTTAACCTGGCAAATGAATTTACCTTCCCCTTCTTACCGAGTTCTAAAAGAATGAGCATTGCTTCTATTTGAAATTGAAAAGAGCTTTATGGATGTAACAGCAGCAGCCATGGGGAAGTTGTAGCATAATTCAGTAAACCTGCTCTTCCAGCCTTCAATAAAAGTGAACTCTTATAGTGGAATCAAGCTTCTGAGTGAGAAAGAAGTTTACCTCTTTAACCCAAGAAGACAAGCAGTCTCAAATATATTCTCTAAATGTCATGTTTAATACCAAGTACCCTCTTAAGGGCCTTACAGTAAATACTCTGAACATTTTTTAAGAAAGAACTAATGATTTAGATGAGGTGATTAATAGGCCGGTCTTATGACCAAACTCATTGAAAACATCATTTAATTGGGCACATGAGTTGAAATCAGTTTTTCAGAAAATGAGAACATTGTCAGCATACATGACATGCCAAATAAGGGGTTATATTTTACAATAATGGCAGGGGTAAGTAAGTTCAAGTAAAAGCCTCCATGCATAAAACAAACACGGAGACAACGGGCACCCTTGCCTCAAACCACATGAACGTTTGAACCAATCAATTCTTTCCCCATTAATTAGAATAAAGAGACTAGGAGTTGTTATAATAAACGTAACTTTTCTGATCATTTTGTTTGGGAAATTCTCCTGCACCAACACATTATGCAAAAAATTCCAACTACCAGAGTCATAAGCTTTGAAGATGTCTAGTTTCATGTCCCAAGGCACGTATAAAGCATTATTTTTTATAATTCACAGGAAAAGAGTATCCACTAGATAAACTAATCCATGCAAAAGCAAATTCATGAATAACTATTGCAATGTCACAAGCCTTCTAGCGCAGGGCACGACAACGAGTCCTCCCTCGCTTAGATGACCAGGGTTTGAGATGGTGCATGATGTATTTCTAACTTTGAAGCTCCGATTCAACGCGGTTTTAGACTTTCAGCATTTCCCATCATAGACTTGCAAAGTCCACAATTTGTGTCTCCACAACTTGTGTCGGGATGCGGGCGAGTTATCTTTAATGTTTCTGTTATGAAGTGAAATATTGAAGGGTACAAGCTTCTTTCCACGTCGCAAACACCATTTTATGAAAATTTCGCGGGAAAACTAGCAAACCATGCGGTGGGAGAAGATTTATACAAGGCAGAGAGAAAACCCTCTGATTGATCTCATCCGCCTAACTCCCTAATGAAATCTCTGCTACGTGGAAGCGGAACGATCTCTTGAAATCTGAAAGGTGGCAATTTGCTAGTGGAACCTTTAAGAACAGAAAGATCTTCATTTCCAGTCCCCTTCTTGCTTCGACAACCCCTATTGACTTGGTAGCGCACTCTCTTCGTCGATCTTTTGCAGCTTCTTCTTGCAAATATTCTCTTGTAATAGATGTAATGCATGTAATCTGATCATAGAACAACCCATTCATACCCCCAGCCTTCCACTCTAAAGCATTTTCGTCCTTACATTTGTAAGTGCAGAAATTATAGTGCCTATGTACTGTCTGCTCAGTCGTACAAATGTTACACTGTTTTGAGTTGGTCCGTTTGTTGTAGTTTAAACTCCAGTAGCTTTTCTACTTTTAAAGGGAATTGAATGGGCGGTGGTTTATTACATTTCTTTTCTATGATGGTTATGTTTCTCGTATGCTGCGTGTTGACCGTAATATTTACATTTTAAGCAGCACAGATGATGAGCGATTGGTCCCAATGGAAGTCAGAAAATATTTGCTCAAGTTATGGCTTATTGGGTGGGGAAGAAGAATCGCCGAACATGCAACAGACTCTGATGAAAGGCGTGGGCTGAAATTGGGGAAGAATTCCATATGAGAACTGATCTTCCCTGACTATGCTTATGCACCCATTTAAGGGACAGGTACAATAAGTTTGCAACTGTCGAACAATCAGGTTTTGACTTATGATGGATGTCTGATCCTAAATTTGCTGCTGTAGAGAATGATTAGTGTGTCAAAATGAAGGTAATGAGTGAGATCCAGTACCGTACAATTGTTGTTCCATGTCTTTTATCGATATACACTTTGGACTTACAATTTATATGCTACAATTTCAGGACAATCCCATGGCTCATGGATTTTCTTGCAGTGGCTGCTCGTACTGGGAAGAGCTGTAGTTTATATTTGGTGACTCCACCACCAGTGGAAACCATGCAGTTTCACGAGTGGAGGGAGCAGTAGAAACTTCTAGGGATGATAATGCAGCGGAAGATCTTGATACTGGTGAGCATCTAATGCCTGTGGTTCACATTGGATATGAGCCAGGTACCTGCTCCTGTAGATGTGATGGAACCCCTAGTAGGCGTTGTAGGGCAGAATAGATGCTAGTAATTCTTGGAAAATAAAGGCAGCCAAATTATTCTGTGACGTCCAGAAGGCTACATTAGCAGCCTTATTAATGACATCAGTCTTTGCTACATCCAGTGTTGCTGGTGACCCATTCTCTGTTACCAAATGCCGACAAATTCGCAATGCGATGGATGGCATTGATGAGAAAGCCTCCTGAAGCTCATACCGAAATTCGGAAATAGAGAGTTCGGAGAGAGTTTCGTGAACTCACCACCAGAGATGAGGATTGCGTGGGCCCGCAATCTAGAACTTCTATGGTTTCATTTTGTCATGATTCAATAACGATTGTTGTAAATCTGAGTGTGATTATATTTTGGGGTAATTTGCTCACAGAGTTCAGTGTTTTTCTTGTGACCGGGTGCATGTGGTTGTTAGACTGTATTTTGGAATGGATTGCTAAGTAATGCCCATTATTGTGAATTGCACTGCGTGCCCATTATTATGAAGAATGTCTCTTTCGTTCTTTTAGTATGCTTGAGAATCTCTATTAACTTATTAATTTAAGTATCATGTCATGCACCATTAAAGTTCAACGGATTTATTGATATGAACATATGCACAATTGAAACAGTTTGAATGTAAGGCTGTCTGTTTGATACATGTACACAGCTTAATACATCGCTAGAAATAAACAAGTTGAAGCATGTTTATCCAACACAGGTTTCTGTTCCCAAATAAAGGAAAAAGAGGGTTCTGCTGAGACACATCCAAAGATGAAGATAGGTTTGTCATTGTATCCGTCTTCATCTCAACTTTTACTTCAAAGTCTGTTTCCTCTGCTTGTAATGACGAAAAAAAGAGTTGCTGAAGGTGCCCTTAGCCTCTGCTTGGAAAATCACTTCCTTTTGTGATGGTTGCGCTCTACGTTTCATGCATAATAGCATCTATTTCCCATGGTTCAGAAACAATTCTCATTGTTATCCATCAGCTCTAGCACACAATTTCACATTGTTCAAATGATCTTGTGTGTCCTATAGTAACTGATCCGAGTTCCAAAAGCTTTGTGGATGGCCAAGCAAATGACGTCTGTCCCAGGATCCTGTTATTCAATGTCTGGTAAGGATGATTGACCAATGATGCATATACAATCCATGTTTTCTCATGAGCTTTGTAAAATGATGCTATATGGAGTTCAGCAGGTGTTCATCTTCTCAAGAGTTCATGTAGAAGAGGGTCCAGAAACTTCAATTTCCAAGTAAGGATTTTTTATGTTAATTCTGGATCTCCCTCACCTGATTTGGAGGTTTTATATCAAATTTCTTTAATACATAATTTTCCTTGTAGTTTTCTCAGCTGTCCTTTCCTATGTGATTTTTTGTTTGAGAGAAGGATATGCTATTTTCCATATGGATCACTTTTTTCTTGAATTTCTTATATTCATTCATGCTATATTTCTTTGATGATCCTCTATCCTACCGCCGACTAACCTGTTGTCTCCTTCATCGCATTTCAAAACCCTTCTTACTTCTTCCAGCCCAATTATTTAAGTCTCAATTTATGAAACTCTGGAACCTTTATAATTTATCTCTTACTGTCAAAACCTTTTGGATGCAGTCTGGTTCTTCCACTTTTCTACTTTACATGCAGCTATCCATTTATTTCCTGCTGCTTTATATTTTTTATTCTTCATCAAAACCGAACATTTTGAAATGCCTTGCCAGCTTATATACTTCTCACTCAGATAATTTTATATCACATACACCAAGCAAAGCATGGCTTCAATACAAGGAGTTCTTTTGTAACTTATTGTCTATACAGCTGTGTTTGAGCATGTTCATAATTTCCTTGAGTTTGGGGGAGGGGTTGTCCTAAATCTCTGCAGAAAATGCTATATCTCCTTTCTCCTTCATATGTCCTGCATCAGCAGCCCACAAAGGAATTTGATGTACTGGTCAAATTCAATGATGTTTGTCCTTAAAAGCAAAGGACTCTGGACAATTATTACATGAAAATTCTTCAGATGCACAAAAACTAGCAGAGTGGGAGTAAAAAAAATCATTATGTCATTTCTTTGATTCAATTAAATTGCACTTGACTAATTGCTATGATAATCATTGACTATGATCTTGCTCAAAAAGTATGGCAGTGCCTTCGATCTACCTATTTTTATACTGACTTTGCAAGGTGTTACCAATTAGAACTTAAGATTTATTGTCTACAACAACAACTTGAGCAGCGAGTCTCTGAATTTCATGCACAAATGCAAATACTATAGAACAAATTTCACTCATCGAACCCGCATAAACCCACTCTCATAGGGAATATCAACAACCTTGGGAGGAAACTCATCTCTTTCAGGTTTTTATAGCACTAACCGACGAGTTTGAAGCCCTCTGCACTTCCATTCTTCATTGCTTGCGTTGCCAATAGTACATAGCATTCTTCCTAAACTTAGTGCAGAACAGACCCCCAATGGCCTTCCTTCTAAAACTCCAACAAATATTGCACTTGCCACCATCCATCTACCCAGATACGTTAAACTAGTCACCAATAGTAAAAATCCTTTTTGCACTTACTGGAAAGCTAACTGCCTACGACTTCAACATCATATCAAGGAAAACTCATCTCGTGCTGCTATCATCATTAGCCTCTCTGCTTCACAATTTATCATATCTCCATCTACCACAGGCGTTTTGCTCTCTGATGTTTGTGAGGTCTTTCAAGACTTCTTCAATCAGGTCCTTTTTGGTAATGGTCTTTCTAACACTCAATTTGCTACTTCTGCTACACTCCCACCAAGTATGTCTTGTAACTCTACTTGTGTTTGGACTCAGGAGCATCAAACCACATGGCTTATACACCACATGTTTTTTCCTACCTATATTTCTTAACCAATCATATATCCATTCACACAACCAATAATATCTCATTGTCTGTCACATACATTGGAACAATCAAAACTCATAACCTGACACTACATGATGTTCTATTAGTTCTTCATCTTACCATGAACTTAATATCTATCATTCAGTTATGTGATCAAGGCTATCATGTATCATTTAGTGACAAGAAATATATTGTTCAAGATCCATGGATGGAGAAAATATGTGGGATAGGGATTAGAAGTGGTCGCCTTTATTGCCTTCAGTCTCTTCACTTACCTATATTATCTTACATTGTTGGCATGACTGATTAGGTCATCCTTCTCTTTCTCATCTTAATAAACTCATTTCTGATGGATCATTAAGGAATGTAACCAAAATTCAAAACCTACATTGTGAACATTGTATGTTTGGTAAACAACATATCCTTCCTTTTTCACGAAGTTCCATTAAAACGATTGCTTCATTTGACATGATTCATAGTGATGTTTGGTCTTCCACTATTGATAGTCTTAAGCATGCTAGATCTTGTTCATTGATGATTACTTACATTTTACATAGATTTATATCATGCATTCAAAATATGATGTTTATCAAAATTAGGTGAGCTTCACCTATATGATCTATACTCAATATTTCAAACGAATCAAAATCTTTTCAGATTTTGATGGTGAATTTCGTTCACATCAATTTCTAAACTTACTTGCATCACATAATATCATGCCTCAGCTTTCTTATCTTAATACACCTCAACAAAATGGTGTCTTTGAACTTAAGCATCAGTATATAGTTGAAACCATTCTAACACTCCTCTTCTCCTCTCAACTTCCTCCATCATTTTGGGGAGAATTTGCATTAACATCAGTCTACTTCATTAACCAAATTATGCCTTTATCCCATAACAGAACACCCTATGAACTTCTACATGGAACTCCACTATCCTATCATCATCTAAAGAAATTTGGATCCACTTGCTTTGTACCATTAATTCATAATGAACATACTAAACTTTCTCCCCGATTTGTCTTATACGTCTTCATAGGATATGGTTTCGAACAAAAGTGATATTGGTGTTACGATCCAAAAACTCATCATATTCTCATTTCCAAAAATGTTATCTTCGAGGAACAAATATCATATATGACTCTTCCTTGAAACTCCACCTCTCCTGCCACCTTCATTGATTCCTTCCCAAAAACTTATCTATGGTCTAATCACATTACTGCTCCCACCTTACCTCTAGCCTCACCTCTACCAACTTGTCCTACTCCTACCGATTCTCCGTTTGTGACTCCTACAGAGGACATACCCAAGCATCCTCAATGCACCTATTAACTTCCTGCTAAACTTAACGATCACTCTAATTATGCCACTAATTTTCTTGACCTCCATAAGCCTTAAACCTATAGGGAAGCGAGTATGCAACCTAAATGGGTACATGCCATGTAGACAAAATTATAGGTGCTCATTAAAACCAATACTTGGGAACTCACCTCTTTGCCTCCAAGAAAATCAATTGTTGGTTCCAGGTGAATTTATAAAATTAAGACTAAAGTAGATGATACCACAGAGAGATATAAGACACGTCTTGTCCCTCAAGGCTTCACTCAGGAACATGGACTTGATTATGATGAAACATTTTCTCATGTTGCTCACATGACCACTGTTCGTATCCTTATTGCCACTGCTTCCATTTGTTCCTGGTCACTTCATCAGAGGGATGTCAAGAATGCCTTTCTTTATGGTGATTTATGCGAGGAAGTATATATGGAACCTCTACTCGGTCTTCCTCACTCATGAGGATAAGTGTGTCATCTTCTTTGGGCCCTCTATGGTCTAAAGCAAGCATCTCGAGCATAGTTTGAGAAATTCTCCTCCACTATTACTCACTTTGGCTTTCATCAGAGTCAAAAAGACTCTGCCCTATTTATAGGCCACAACAAACATTGAGTTATCTTTCTCTTACTTTATGTTGATGACATGATTATTACTGGGAGTGATATTGCCAGAATTACTGCCACCAAGTCTTTTCTCTCCCGCACATTTGAGATGAAAGACTTAGGCCTTCTCAACTACTTTCCTAGTATTGAGGTCCAACGAAATCAAAATGGATATCTTCTTTCCCAAATCAAGTATGCTTCGGAGATTCTCGACCTTCTACATTTCTTGGATGACAAAACTTCATACACTCCTCTTGCTATTATTATTAAGCTTTGATCGTATGATGGTGAACTACTATCGAATCCAACACTCTATCGTCAACTAGTAGGGATGATTACATACCTAACTATCACTCAGCCGGACATTGCTCATGTTGCTCATGTGGTTTCTCAATTTATGTCAGCCCCTCGTACTGATCACTATGGCTCTCATCTGCATATTATTCAATACATTCAAGGTACCCTTCACCAAGGACTTCTACTTTCTTCCTCCTCATCCTCAACTCTTCAGGCATATTTTAATGCTGATTAGGGTGGTGATGTCACAAATCGCAAGTCTACTATGAAATACCTTCTCTTTTTAGGTGACTCTTTAATCTCTTGAAAAAGCAAGAAACAAGATATTGTCTCCCAATCCAGTACAGAATTTGAATATCGAGCTCTTGTTAACACTACCTATGAAATCGTTTGGCTACGAAGATTATTGTCAAATCTTGGTATCTTGTAGACTCACCTCACCAATCTACACTGCGATAACAAAAGTGCAATTCATATCATTCATAATGCTGTCTTTCATGAATGTACTAAGCACATTGAAATTGATTGTTATCTTACACATCAACATTAGTAGAAGAAAACGATTGTTCTCCCATATATGTTTACCACCAATCAAATTGCTGATCTTCTTACAAAGACGCATCCGTCTCCACTATTTCATTTTTTCTGTTCCAAACTTCAGCTATTGTCATTGCCAACACCTTAAGTTTGAAGGGGGTAATAGAATGAAATCAGAAACTAAGCTATGTATAGTAATAAATTGTAGGATTCCCAACTTACTATAATTCATAGAGAAATCAAGGGATCGTATTTCTCTAAGTATAGAAACATTCATGTATATATTGATAACAATGCAATGAAGAAGATTGAGAGCTTTTTTGATCAAGTCTTACAAGGAATTCACCAATATTGCGCTGGCTTCTTAGGAAACTTAGCTGCACAGTTTGTTTGTGATGTAACAGTTGCATTCAAGTCAGATTCCTATGGGCAATTGGTTTGACCTTTGTCATATATTGAGAAACTTAAAGAGAACTTAGTTTATAATTTGATTGAGCTTTGACTTCTATACGAAACTTAAAGAGAACTTAGTTTATAATTTGATTGCCATAAGCTTTGACTTCTATACTTTCATCTTCTGTTTTTCTTCTCATCTCTTCTTCCCAATGGTTTTCCACGAAACCCTTGTATCGCCATGGTCTCTGGTAACCAATCGGTTGAAAACTTATGGAACTGGTCATCTGGGTGATTCAATCATGGCAAGGCTATTGATGAAAAAATTGGACTTATGAATTTGTTTTCGTTGTGACCAATCAGTTTAGGCCCTTTCCATTTCCTATGTGTCCATGGACCACAATTGGCTGCTAAGATGCCATGATCAGCCGTATACCCAATTTCCATTGCAGCCTACCATATCAGTTGTCCCCTCTAACTTCCATTCTATGCGAGTCCACATCTTCAGTAGGTGTTGTGACAATTTGGAAAGATTTATTTCTAACCAAAATCCTTCAGAGGGCGTTACGTGTACTAATATTTCATGCCAGTGACTGGTCTACCTACCGCAATTTGGTGTCTGCATGAAACTTTTCCTGTTCAACTGGCCCATCAATTGATCTGTAGGTAAGAGTTGTACTATATGATCGGTTGACTGATGAGCTCTACTGGCGTTATACCGGTTCTATGGACATTGATACTGGGGGCTTTACAGATTAAGAGCCATCATCAGTAAATACATGCATCAAGTCGTGACCAACAAGGTGTCAGTCTGTTGATCGTTGCATACAAAGTTCTGACCGAATGACCATTTGCATACATCTGAATGAAAATTTTACTCATATTTTCTGCTTCTTGAATTATATCATTGCCCGAGCATGTAATGCTAAAGGTTAAAACTTTACTCCTTGATTACAAAAAATGTGTTCCAAATTTCTGCTTAATCTGAGTTGTGATGCAACTTAGACGAGATAATTTTACGTCAAAACAGTTCCCAAAATAGAGTCATGTCATAAATCAAGATGGTGTTATTAGTAGCACATAAAAACATTTGGGCATAGTTCATTTCAGGTTAGAGGTACCGAATCAGCTACTTGTCGTTCAAGTGGTACAGTTTATGAACAATCACTGACCGAGATTAAAAAATTTTAATGGAAGAATTAAAATTCAATCAAGAAGTACAAGTGCCGAACTTGATTCTTCGTCCGGATGAAGCACGTGAAGGTAATTATCATCGTACATGCGAAGTTCAATTCAGAGCGTTTCTTAACATGAATACCACCGAGTCTACATCTCGTATGGCGAAGACCTTTACACGAAACGTTTATGGGACTCCACTAGCAAGCATCATTTTCTTCTGTACAATCAGCAGTTCAGGGAGTTCCAAACTATTTGGTCAAGCACGAACTCTGTACCCTATTGATTTAAGCTTTGGAAGGTGCATACAAGTCGCATTCTTCAAAAGAAATTAATCATTTGGATGGCCGACGAATTGAATGGGCGTAGAAGCCACTTTCTGTGATGTGATTGCCACCTTCTTATCTTTTCAATATTGTTTCAGCCACTTGCTTTGTCATCCCAGCTTTGGCTTTTTAGTTCGATAATGATAAGATTAGACTATGGTTAAGTCCAGTTACTGGCGTACGGCGTCTAAGCCATGGTCGCAAAAGCAGCTACCAGGCTTAGAACATGGCCGAGTAGACACCATTTTATACTTTTTGCTTTTTGGACTCGCTGAGTTTTGCCAAGTCAAGTGAAAGAGTTTCTACTCAGTAAAAGTCTGCACACCACTAAAAGTGATAGTAGACACTTTGCACTTCTGTCCACCATTTCGGATGAACGTTGCTTGGGACTTTTTCATGCCGTATCTGTGTTGTTATTTCTCGTCCTCCAGCCTGGAGATACAGTCACTTGTACCCTTATAACTGAGGCTATAGAGATCATCAAAACTTTTTTCTGCTGATCCACCTTCTGTCATCCCTTTTGATTTGTACTAAGATCATTTTGATTCTTCATATGGCTTGAAGTCGTTCGTGTGAACCGCATACGAAGCCATATTCTTGCGTAATTATTGGTCCTTTTAGGTCATTCTTTGCTGCTTTGGTAGCCATGCTAGTATTGGATAGGATTTCCCAATATTCCATTGGCTTCTTAGGAAATCTTTAGTCAGCCGCACCGTTCGTGTTGATGTAGCTGTTGCATTAAAGTTAAGATTCCTTTGGGCAATTGATCAGATTTCTGTCACCATCATTTGGTTCCTCCTACTGCCTTTGAAGTTGTCATACTTCTAGAGAACTTAAAGAAAGATCTTTTTGCAAGTTTATTGCCATAAGTTTTGACTTCTACAGTTCCGTATATCTTCTAGTTTTTCTCTCATCCCTTCTTCCCGAAAGTTATCAATAATCTTTTTATTCTTTTGGTCTTTACTCGGTAATCCATTAAAAAGTTCATTGAACTGATAATATGAGTGGTCCAGCCATGAAGCAGCTACTGCCAGAAATGTTTGATTGATGATTTTCTTTTTCTTAACTAATCAGTTTAGGCCTCGCAGCTTCTTGCCGCTTCCTATATGTCACTTGATTGCTGCTGTTGATCAAGTAGAGCACTGCAGGCGGGAGCCATGGCTAAACAATTGGTATAACTGGATGATCAAACAAGGCCATATGCCCATTCAAATATTTGATGATTTTTCAATTTCAGGCTACTCTCCGCTACTAAGATTTTGTTGGCTGTGATTTTGGGTTGTGGGCCATTAAAACTTGCTGGTCTACCAAATGATTTGCCCCCTCCAACTTCCATTTCTGGAGTCCCACATGCATGGTTGGTGGTGCCACGATGAGGATTGCGAGTAAGCTGAAGAGTAGACTTCCTTCTCTACCTTCCACAGAACAAAGACTGGAGAAAATGAAACCCTAGGCCGTTAGTTTTCTGTAGAGAAATGAATACTAACGCTAATGAGGGCTTGTAGATCAAAATGCCCACCGGTAAAGAGGTAAAAGGAGAAAGTAGTGGGAAACACTGACTGAGTGGGTGAAATCAAGTGGAAAGCTGGTTCTGATATAATTACGAGAAGAATGCCCGGCCAAAGGCCCTATAGAGCGCTTCCTAGAAGCACACTTTATTTTTTCATGACGGAAAGCTGGTCCTGATCTAATTAGGAGGAATGCCGAGGCAAAGCCCTATAGGGCCTTTCATACAAGCAAACTTTATTTTTTTCACTATGGAGCGCATCGTTGAATGATTGGACCCTTCTCTAACCCTGGATATCTAGTATATCAAATAGCATGCAGGTAACTAGCATATAAAGAAGCGTTGCTTTTTATCACAATTAACGAATAGTTGAAAACTGTGTATAAATAATGGTCCAAATGGAAGTCCCAAAAATATGGATTTTAGGATGCTTATCTCATTTGTCCATTGTGATTTTAGGTCTAGAAGATATCTACGGCTAGAAAAATTGATGAGCACGTTTGATCATTCAAAGGTGAGCCCCTAATGGAGAAAATGAAGGGAGCTTCTAGGGAAGCATCCTAAGGGCTCTGGCTTAAGCCCAAGACTGATGGAGGAGTTTTCTTTATAATTGCCATTATATAATGTTGGTGGGTTTAGCATTTTGCATTATATGTACTTCTATTCCATGTCAACGACTAGTCTAACTACAGTAGCTTGACAATTTGGTGAGTGCGGAAAGTCTTTTGCTGTTCAACTGGGTCCATACCGAAATGACTATCTTGATTGTTGAAAAATGATGATGTAAGTTCTCCTAATTAGACTATTTGATTGGTAGAATGGTGTTACACCAATGTATGGACATGGACCACGGGCTCGACGGACTAAGAGTCTACGTCTCTATACGTGTGCCTTGGTGGATAACTAATTACGTAGGTTCATACGTGCGTGGTGAACTAGTTACGTACGTGCTCATGGACGAATATTATGTACAATTCGTCGACAATCACTTTCCAATTAACATCATTCTGTTTTACTGGAAGAATTAAAGTCAAATTAATTAGTACAAGAGCCCCCAAAATATCATGTAGAAAGGAATTTAATTCTTCATCCAATTGAAGCACGTCAAGGCAATTATAATCGTCTACGTGAAGTCTCTAGGTGAGATCATTTCTTAACATGCAATACGACCCAAACAAGTCTACATCTCCTACAGTGGAACCCTTTAAAGGAAACCTTTGTTTGACTATCTATGCTTCCATCACTTCTCCATCTAGGAGTCCACTGCTAGTCACCTAAACATTTTCCTTTCTAGAAGCAAAGCAGTTCAAGGAGTTCCAATCTATTGCCCAAGCATGAATTTCGTAGCCTATTGGTTCCAGCTTTGAAAGGTGCTTCGAAGTCTCTTTCTACAAAAGAAAATAATCATTTGGATGGCGGACAAATTGAATGGGCCTGGAGGCCACTTTCTATGGTGTGATTACAGCCTCCTTATCTTTTCCAGATTAGCTACAACTTACAACCACTTTATACTCCTGCTTTGTCATCCAAGCTCTGGTTTTTTAGTTGGATAATGATAAGATTAGACTATGGTTAAGACTGGAAAGTAGTGGGCGGCGGACAGTTGTACGTCTATTGTGTGGATGCAGGTTGCGAGTCTATCCGTTCGTAATGTTGAATGGATTTATTATGGGATGACATTAGTAAACCACTGCTTTGTTCAAATTTTCATCACATCATAGAAATAAGTGGGCCTTTTGCAATAATATGTGAAGTATTAGAGTAAGCGCTAAGAAGAACTAGAGTTTTGAACAAAAAAGGACTTATTTGAAAGTGTCTAGTGTTGAGGAAGTGTAGCTCTGATACCACTGTAGCAATCCAGATCTGCCAGTCAGATATGAGAATTTGAGACTGAGAGAAATACAAACACACATTAAAGACATAACAAAGAGATTCCACGTGGTTCGGAATTTTATCTGGCCTACGTCCAAGGGGGAAAAGAAGAAGAAAAACAGTTGCTAAATGAAGCATATTACAATGGAGGAGGAGAAGGGGGAGGAGGATCACAACCAGATCCTCACTTGACTCTACTCTCTCTCACACTCTTTCTCTCTTCAAATCAATTAATCTGTTTCTTACGCCCATTGTTTAGCAGTGATCGGATCTCCCATATTTGTAGGGTGCAGATGATCTGATTGTCAAGATCTGCAACGTAGTAGATCTTGACAAATCTACAGATTCGGTTGCCTAATTTGACTGTTCATTTGGTGCCAAATTTTGAATATATTAATTTTCAATTTTGTTGCACTGATTCTTGACTTTTAGTTGCTGTGTTTGGACTTTGCAAATGCCTCCACATGAGTATCGACCTATCAATTTTTCTCCTCCATACCCATAGGAGGAGAATATTTTTCTATCTTTTCAGTTTGAGTCCATCCCTACTATGTCTCTACATGGGATCAACTTCTCGTATGGTACCACTTTTGTCAGCATGTGTGCTGGATTCTCATCTATGTGAATCTTCTCTATTTTCAGCAGTTCCTGTTCTATTATCTCGCGTATCCAATGATAGCGAATATCGATGTGCTTTGTCCGTAAGTAATACATTGAACTCTTGCTCTCAAGTTGTAACACCCCGGATTTTTAAGACATTTCTTTTTTTTGAGGAATAATAATGGTATTTTAAATAAGAGCATTTGGGATCCCATGAGAAAAGATTTATTTAACATTTTACTAAAACCTATCTTAAAAACTCCGGGTGTTAGTTTTCCTTTCTCAAAATGGCGTACATGTAATTTAAACATAAATAAATAATCCGCGTTCAAATAAATAGGCGCCTTTATTTTAAATCAAATAAACGTCCAAAAGACAATAATAATATGGCTTAGGGTCTATCCATCATAACATCTCATATAAATGTCCAACATATGTCCAAAGATCTAAATCACATCCATATATAAAGTATGCAGTCCATAATAAAATTCAAACGATAATCCACTCTAATGACTCACATTACTGTCTAAAACTATAAGGAAAACTCTCAAGATTTATCAACCCCTTTTCCTTTCCTGGTGTCGCGCTCGAGATCTAAGGCATTGCAAAACAAAGCAATGCCTCAGCAAGCTATCGCTTGTGTAGGTACATAGACAATTAATGTAATAAATGAAAGAAATAATGAACAGCATTGATGAAAAGTCTAACATTTATGAAAATAGTGATATCATAATGCCATGTTCAAATAAATGCCAATTTATTCCATATGCTAAAACATGAAATTCACTGAGTTAAAACATGACATTAATCAATACCATGGAGCATACAACAAGAATAAGGGCACCCTAAGGTAATGGGTCCTACCACATCTCACTAACATCCCTGATCAGGGGTACACGTAGTCAACCTTTGAGTGTCGTCACACCCAAGCATATCATCTATAACCATGCTCATCATACATGCACACATAATAAGAATATGGGCCATCATGCTGCAGTGGCAACCCTCTATGGGTATCAACCACCGCCGCTCCCCGTCGACACCATAATGAGAGACTTAGCGTCTGTCCCCATGGAAAGGCTCAGACCAGTAGTGTGGACTATCCATGTTAACAAACCCCTATCGAATGCCATCTATGGGCAGGTGTCTATCATATCACAAACTCATCACATCATAATCTCGGAAGGTGGGTGGCCGGCCCTATCCCTCCTAGCATGACTCCCACCGGGCGAGAGCACCCGTCATCAAATATAAAACATGGAAATCATATGTATATGCTAAAACTCAAGAGCACTTATAACTTGCAATCCCCAAGACATGCCCCTCATCCTGGGGTTAGCCTATAAAAGGACTAGCTAATAAGCCTCTATTCTCATTTCCATGTAAATCCATGCATTTTCTATATATATAATAAGAAATAAGTCTTTAATTAAGCATAACTAATTAACATTATGCTTGTAAAAGCATTTTAAATGAGTTTATTTAGTAAAAGAGTTCAATTTGGAATAACCATCCTGTACGCAATGTCGCATGAAATCCGCGGTAAATAATAATTGCATTTTAAAACACAATCACACATGATGTTATGTTTAAACATGGTTTAAAAATCAAGGCAAAACATTAGTTGTCGTCACCTACCTCAGTGTGAAACCACTAGCTTGCTAATAACTCCCTTTAACTGGTATATTCACGTGCACCTGTACATGATACATCACTATTTTAATATTTTTCTAAAGAAAAAGTGGTCATTTCTAAGTTTTTAAGTTAAAACTAGGTCCGTGTCGTCAATACGGTCACAATGCCTCTTTTGGATCATGATTTGGACCTCTCTAACTCCCAAAAATCAAGTTTTTGTGAAAACTACCCTTAAATGGGGCATGCCGGACCACCATAAGGTGGTTTATACCGGCGGCGCCCCTTTTCCCCCAGTTTACACCAGCGTATACCAATGCACGAAGACGCACGCTGACGCAGACGCCACACAGGATGCACACCGTGCGTCTTCGGCACCGTGACGCATGAGCGCGTGCGTCACGGTCGCCAAGATGCGCCGCGTCCCGGCCCCACTGCAACTGCCAACTGGCTTCTCCCCCGCACGCACGTGGTACCGCGCACGTGTGCGAAGACGACTTCATGTGACGTCGTCCCTTGGGCGTCACCGAGTGCGTCCTGGCGTCAATGCCAGGGCGCCGACGCTGTTGACGACGCCGGAGAAGACGACCGGATTCCGGTCACCTCCGCGCGGAGCTACAGAGCTCCGTTTTGTGTAATTTTTGCACCATTTTCTTCAGAATTCTCTCTAGAATCCATTTATGCCCTCCTTTTGCACTGATTTTTCCAAAACCATGATTTTTAAATGATTTTTCCCAAGTTCCTAAAATCATCCCTAAGTACTATTTTTTGCGTTTTCTGGAGAAATCCACCGTTGGATCACTCCCAAATTTAAAGGGTTTGCTCTTGGGTCTCTTGTGCACTAGTTGGACGGTGCGATTTTCAAACGGGCTAGGTTTGATCCGTGAAATCACGCTCCAACAGTAGCGTGCACACAGGTTCCTAAAAATCTGATTTTTTTTTTCTATTTTTTTTTAAATACTTTCCTAATTAATTTTCTAATTAATAAATACAGAAAAACATGGATTTGAGGCTTACCTTGCGCCTGGCTGGTGTTGCTCTTGTCGCCGGGGTTCCACTCGCCGAAAAATCCAAGTTTTGCAGGGCTAAGGTTTTGCGTAAAAACTCAAAGAAAACGCTCAAAGTGGAGCGTTTTGGCTCCTAGAGGAGCATAGATATAGGGTTTTAAAGTCTTGGGGAAGAGAAACTCTTCCCCACACGTCTCTTTCCACGTTTCTCCGGCAATTTTTCCGGCACTGGTAGAGACATGTGGAAGACGGGGGTGCCATTATCAATTTGGACCCCTGTCTAACACGTCTCTATCAATGACCAATTTGCCCTTACAACTTTGACGGCTCATAACTCCCTCGTTTGAGCTCCGTTTTTCGCGTTCTTAGTGGCGTTGGATTCGTATCGACGAGCACTTTCTAATTCTTATGTTTTCAGGAAAAATTTCTATCTATAAAATTTTATTTTTATTTATTTAAAAATTTCCTATTTTATCCTAAAAATTAAGGATATTACACAAGTCTAGAGCACTCTATCACAATATACCTTGTATTTCTCCTATATAATACCAAGTTCCTAGAGAAACTGCTTTATTGATAATATCTACTTGCCAGCTTCAACTGTGGCGATATACTCTGCTACTGTTGTTGATAAAGCAACGCACTTCTGCAAAAGTAAATAAGAATCCTGATGTTGATTTTCTGCTATCAAGATCCCCTGCCATGTCAGCATCTGTGTATCCTTTCAGGAAAGGTTTCAATTCTAAGAAATACAAGCACAACTTGGATGTACCCTTGAGATACCTCAAGATCCACTTTACTGCTTCCCAGTGATCTCCTCTTGGGTTGGACAAGAATTTGCTTATTACTCCTACTGCATGAGTAATGTCTGATCTTGTACATACCATTGCGTACATCAGACTTCCAACTGCTGATAAGTATGGTATCATTGACATCTTTTCTTTTTCCTGTTCGGAAGAAGGACAGGTCTCTTTGTTCAGCTTGAAATGGTTACCAAGCAGAGTATTGACAGGCTTGGCATTTTCCATGTTGAACCTCTTGATTACTCGTTTAACATACTTCCATTATGACAACCACAACTTTCTTGCCTTTTTGTAGCGAGCGATCTGTATGCCCAAAATCTGCTGAGCTGGGTCTAAGTCCTTCATGTCAAAAAACTTTGATAACTTATTCTTCAGCTTGCTAATTATAGCCGCATCTTGTCCTGCACTAAGCATATCATCTACATAAAGGAGTATAATAAACTTCCTATCAGGGAATCTCTGCACATATACACACTGGTCTGTTGCTATTCTTTTGTACCCATGGCTTTTCATAAACGAGTCAAACTTCTTGTAACATTGCCTCAACGCCTGTTTGAGACCATATAGGCTCTTCTTTAATTTGTAGACTAGGTGTTGCTTCCCTATAACTTCAAATCCTTCATGTTGTTTCATGCAAATATCTTCCAGTAAATCTCCATGTAGGAATATAGTTTTCACATCTACTTATTCAAGCTCCAAATTTAAGCTATTTACCAATTTTAGTACAGTTAGGATTGAAGTCAATTTACCATTGGTGAGAAGATTTCATCAAAGTCAATCCCTTTTCTTTGTTCGAAGCCTTTGACAACCAATCGAGCCTTGTACTTTACTAGCTTCTGCTGCCATCATTCTTGAACTTGAACACCCATTTGTTCTTTAGTGCTCTCTTGCCCTTAGGAAGCTTTACTAACTCATAAGTCTTGTTCTTTTGCAGTGAGTCAATTTTCTCCTGCATAGCTTGCATCTACTTATTCTTGTTTGCATGATTCTGTGCTTCTTGAAAACTTTCTGGCTCCCCCTCTTCAATAAGAGTGATATACTCTGATTCTGGATATCTCTTTAAGGGAATCAGTACACGGCCTCTCAAAGATATCTTTGGGTGAGCCTCATTATCTTCTATTGGAGGGATCTCTTCATCATTTGGTTGTTGTGATGATCCTACAGCTTCTAGTGGAGGAGGTTGTTGCTTCCCTTGCTCAATGCCCTCTGCATCCTCATCTTCTTCTGCTTTTGGAAGGTCATCCAGCATATTGTCAGTGATGGACTGTACTGGTGCAGGATCTGGAACAATATATAGAGCACTGGTACTTTCTTCATTGGACTTTATTGGTTTCTTAAAATCCTCATAGAACTGGTTCTCATGGAACACGATATCTCTACTTTTGATAACTTTCCTACCTCTGGATCCCGTAGCTTGTATCTAAATTCGTCGTCTCCATAGCTGATGAAGATACACTATGTTGACTTGAGGTCGAGCTTTTTGTCTTAACTCTTTAGATATATGCACAAAAGATTTGCATATGAACACCTTCAAGTGTTTGTAGAAAACTTTCTCACCAAACCACTCCTTTGGAACTTCAAAGTTCAATTGTGCTGATGGTAATCTATTGATGTGGTAGCAGACAGTTCGTACAGCTTCTCCCCAGAATGGCTTAGGCAGCTTAGCCATACTGAGCATGCTTCTGACTCGTTCCACAATGGTCTGATTCATTCTTTCAGCAACACCATTGTGTTGTGGGGTATGTGGGACTGTCTTCTCATGTCGAATACCATGATCAGTGCAGTATGCCTTGAATTCTTTAGAAGTGTATTCTCCTCTATTTTCTGTCCAAAGACACTTCAATTTCTTTCTTGTCTCCCTTTCTACCATCGCATGGAACTTCTTGAAGTGCTCAAACACTTGGTCCTTACTTCTTACAAAATACACCAACACCATTTTAGAAGCATCATCTATAAATATTACAAAATATCTGTTTCCTCATAAGGACTCTTTTTCTATGAGACCACATACATCAGACTACACTAAACTCAAGATTTCTTTCCTTTTATTACTGAGAGAAGAGAATACAACTCTATATTGCTTGCCAAACAAATAATAATTGCAAGGGTTGAGAGTTATACCTTTGGCTATTTTGATGAACTGCTTCTTAGCTAGTGTGAATAGCCCTTTCTCTCTCATATGTCCTAATCTTTTGTGCCAAAGATTTGGTGATGCTTCATCCTCCACTGCGTTGAGGCTATCTCCACATATCTTGGTGTGAGTCTTGTACAGGGTGCTACAGATATGCCCTCTTGCCACGATCATTGCACCTTTTGTCAATTTTTAGATGCTATTGTCGAAATAGTTTGCGTAGCCTTGTCTGTCAAGTGATAGGACTGAGATTAGGTTTAGCCTGAGTTCTTTTATGTGCCACACTTCCTGTAGTATCACTGTGTAACCAAGGTTTGTCTTGATCTGCGCATCTCCAATCACAATTATTTGGAATGCACTGTTGTTTCCCATCTTCACTCAGCTTCATTGTTGGCCATGTGTAGGCACGCTTCTTCTTCAGCTGTTAGTATTGATATTGTGACGACCCGGGTTTTCCCATGCATTTTTAAATGCAATATCTAATTCATAGGGCGGGATGCATCCTTATTTGAAAACCATTTTATAAAAAAGATGCAATGCAGCAGAAAATCTTTTCTTTTCAACTCATTTTGAAAACCCTGAGTGTCATTTGCTTTCGTAACAACTAAAGTAGTTTTTTGAAAATTACTATAATCATAAATGTCTTCCCAGGTCTATTGAGTCATAGCTCACAGCCCACCTGTAAATAAATACAGATACATGTCCAAAGGGTAGAGGGTTTACTTACATTCATACTTATCTCTTCTTTATTTACTTGATCGTAGCACTAACATTTCCTGATGCTTCTTGTACTCGTGAGTGGAGTTATCCTGAAAAATAATATATTTGGGTGAGTATTTCTCATACCCAGTAGGTGATCTGATACTACTATTTTGAAAACACGGTAGGCAACATGTAGGATTCCAAGAGCTTTTCATGTAAAACATCAGTGATTCTTTTTGTGTAAGCATGCATAGTTATGCATAAAACATAAGCTTATTGATGCAATTTCAATCATGGAGTCCTTTCTCATAATATAATATGATCAAAATCATGAAATAGAAATCAATAGATCCAAATACGAAGATCTCATAAAATGCATCAAACCAGCGAGTCAAATATAATAATCATAAAACTCTTAAAATAGTCACCATTCAAGCATATGCTCGTATCATGCACAATTAGTCTCTTGGCATTCACGTCATGCCAACTGGTCACGAGTACTCGTATACGACCACCTCAATGCTATATGCATATCAATCACACTGAAATCATAGGGTCACTATGCTCACGACCAGCACACAGCTGACTCGTGTGGCTTCGGTATTTAGAGACCTACCACCATAACCTCCACAGGACTATGGCTGTCCTTGAAAGGGTGCCGTGAACATCTCCAGTGGTCGTCCCTGTTTACCACAGTAGTCAGGGAAGGGACAATGCCTTTTTGGCAATGATACCATTCACCTTTTTGGTGGTAGAGGCTGGGAGGCCAACCCCGTACATAACAACCTCTCAACATAATGCCCACCGTGAATTGCCTCATCCGACGATCTGCCCACTAAAAAAATATATATCTATAGATAATTCCAAATATCATATATCGTAAATCATGAAATTTAGGCATTTGTTTTCAAAACATGCAAGAAATGCATAAAATCTGCTCATGCCAATAATCGCATTCAAAGCCATAATTCCATGTGCTTGTACAAAAACATCATATCCCAAAAGCATGCTAAGCATGGTGATAGGTTCAATTGGTTTAAGGCCATGAATCATGAAGACAAATCCACGTACGCATATAAGAGCATCATATCTCAAAAAGCATGCTAAATACAGTAATTAAAGCCAAGTAAAGCATTCAGCTTTGAAATGTATTTGAAAACTTAGTAGTATCAGACTACCTACCTTGATGTTCCTTGTATCACGTTCTTCATTTCTCGACCTTAACCCATCTTAGCGAAACCCTGGATGTTTATAAATAACAATGATCCCAATATCATTTGCTACTTATTAGAATTATAGCTTAATGGCTATATCTGCCTTTTAGGGTCTATAGGTCCTTCTTTAATATATTGTTAGGCTAGATCTTATGTATGGATCTACTAGTAAATGGTTAGACCCTATCATTTGTCCTATGATCATAATTTTTAGAGTCTCATTAGGTCTGCATCGTCATTATGAATGCAACGGGTCTTGTGGATAGTTGATCGGAGTTATATAGCCTCCTTAATTGGGTTTTTAGTGTCGAACATCAATGGACGAGCCAGATGTGTCAATTAGGGCCCTACGCGTCACGGTTCCCAGGATGCTTGCATACCCTGGTCGAACTAGGACCCACGCCTGCACGTCATGCGCGCCCAAAGGCCTCGCCAGGGACCGCATTTGTACTCACATACATGCCCAAGCGACGTGCTATGATGCGCGTCCTGGATGGCGTTGCACGAACGCGTTTTTGGTGTCGGCATGACGTGCCTTGGCTCCTGGGGAACTTGTGCATCTTGGTTGAGTCGGGCATCTGTCCACACGCGACACGCATGTGAGAGTCGCCCCAGGGAGCTCGGCATGGGTGTGTGTCACGCGCACACACCCCTGGGACGCCTATGCACCCAGGGACGCCCGTGCATCCCTTGGACATGTTACTGTGGATGGGTTTTCACTCGTTTGGTTTCCTTCCCTAGAAAATCAAAGATTTTCGGCCGGAACCCACCAGATTCAGCATGGATCTGGGCCGGAAAAAGGAGAAAACAAAGGGGAAAATGCAAGAGGGAGGTGAGAGCTTACCTGAGCAGCCGGAGATGGCGCCATTCTCGCCTGGTCGGTACATGTCCTTTAACGCCTGCCTGAACCCTTGGTCGTTGGAAAACTCGAAGAAGGAAAAAACCCACAGTTCCGGTACGACCAGAGGAAGAAGGGGGAGAAAAAGAGTGGAAAGGATGGCCAGCCCGAAGGAAGAATCCAGGTCGGTGCCGAAATTTGCAGAGGAAACAGGAGGGTTTTCTGATGAAAGTTTGCCGGAACCCTCGCTTGGACAGTCAGAGAAGAGGGGGGGAAAACGATGCTTGGAGTGGGAGGGGAAAGAGGGTTTTTATAGCCAGCGAAGGCGGTGCCGCCATTGTTGCCTCCCTACAGAGGCGGTGGTGGAAGCCTCTAGAATGTCGGCGAGAGGAGGAAGAAGACGGGGGTGCCATTATCAAAACGGCCCCTGCGTTTTTTGCCTTTTTTGTTTTTACATATAAACTATAAAAATGCCCTTTATCTTTAAACGCCCGTAACTACTTCATACGAATTCTGTTTTTGGCATTCTTTGAGGTGTTGGATTCCATTTTTTGAGTAGAATATAATGATACTAATTTTTCTTATAAATTCCTTTGTTTACTATTTTAAATAAAATAAAATATTTAACATGGTTAATTTCATATAGAATGTCTAATTCATTTTTGTAATGGATGCAAAAATAGCGTAAAATGCTCGGGTTATTACAGATATGTCCTGTGCAATGGTGACATTTGTTTTACCATTACCTTTCTTTGTATTGTTTTGTCCTAGTTCTTTCTTTAGTTTTAGGCAATCCTTTTTCATATGTCCTGAAATGTCGTAGTGTAAGTACTTGTATTACTTCCTAGGTTGGCTCTTAGATTTGCTACAATCATGCTATCTCCCCCTACCTCTGCTTTTACTTCTTCTTCGACCTCGACCTCTACTGCTACAGCTTTCTTTGTTTTCTGTAACTAGGGCATATGCCTGGTCTGTTCTGGATTCTTTTCTCCTAGCCTCCTCATTGAATAGGGCATCCTTAATGATCGTCATGGTTAGTTTGCCTTTTGGAGCTAGGTTGCTAAGGAAGATTACTAGGGTCTCCCAACTTTCAGGTAAGGAACTTAGCAGTAATAAGGCCTGTCCTTTATCTCCCAATGGAAACTCTGTTGATACAAGCTGGTTTACTAGGTTCTAAAATTCACTAGTGTGCTTGGCTGTTGACATTCCACCTTTCAACTTTAAATTCACTAGCCTTTTCATCAACAAAAGTTTTATTACGTACAATCTTTACCTGATACATGTTCTCTAGCTTTTTCCAAAGAACATAAGAATTTTCTTCTTGGGCTACATGATGGAAGACATTATGGTCAATCCATTGTCTGATCTGACCTATAGTTTTTAATTTCATTTTTGTTTACTCCTTTTCTGAAATACCCTCAAGTCTTTTTCCCTCACCATCTAGAGGGTTATGAAGATCTTTACAATATAAAAGATCCTTCATTCTAGGTCTCCATATGGTGTAATTGGTGGCATTGAGTTTTATCATAGCCCCAATAAAGACATTTGTTGAACCAGATTCCTCCACTAATTTTTGGAGTTTATTTCCAACTTTTCTAAGTCTAACCATGAGAAATGAAGTGCATGGTTGAGTCCGGAATGATAAAAAACCTTAGGAGTGTTTGAGGGCTACCTAAGAAATTTTATGTATATGGGGTATAATTGTCATTTTAGGGGGTACTATTCAAGGCCAAAATTATAAATATTGAGGTACTGTTTGGGGGGTACTATTTACCGGTACTATTCAGGGTACTGTTCAACCCGGGTATTGTTCACGAGTCTGACTGTTCATAAGAGTGGCAATATCAATTTTATAGGTTGCAATTTTGGGATTATATATAAAGAAAACGAAAGGAAACCTAACTTGTTCCCTGCAGCTGTGTGTTTCCTTGCCGTTGCGTTTTTCTTTGTTTCTGCAATCCCTCTCTGGAGGGAATTTGAGATTGAGAGACACAAATACACACCAAAGAGATAACAAAGAGATTTCACATGGTTCGGCCTGATCTGACCTATGTCCATAGGGGCAAAAAGAAAAAACAATCATTAAATGAAGCAGATTACAATGAAGGAGGAGGATCACAACCAGATACTTACTTGTCTCTACTCTCTCTCACACTCTCTCTCTTCAGATCAACTGATCTGTTTCTTACACCCATTGTTTAGCAGCGATCCGATCTCTCCTATTTATAGGGTGTAGATGATCTAATTGTCAAGTTCTGCAGCGTAGCAGATCTTGACGAATCTACAGATTCAGTTGCCTAATTTGACTATTCATTCAATGCCAAATTTTGACTGTGCTGATTTCTAATTTTATTGCACTGATTCTTGATTTTCAGTTGCTGTGTTTTGACTTTACAGATGTCTCCACATGGGTATGGACCCATCATCTAGTAGCCCTAAACTAGAACTAGTGCTACTCAATCCTAGTCACTGGAAATCAGCAGAAGAAGAGGAATCATAGGTATAGCTAATCGGGAAACATTCTAGAAAAAGGTAGTTGAAGAAATATGATTGTTGGACTACAAAATAGACCACCGTGATACTGGTTTTAAACTTGACACAGCGAAGGAAATCAAGGCTGAACAATATCAGGGATCAAGCTCAATAATATCATTTGCAGGGTAAGAAGCAACACAAAATGAATTGCAGAACACCTACTAAATAGAATTTTCAATTGAAGCAGAAAACCCACAAATGGAAACTACTAGGACACCCAAGCAAGACCAGCTCGATAGCAGACAAAGATTCTCAAAATATCCGCTGGTGAACAGTAAACTTGTGAATCGATGACGCCATTACTAATCACTCAAACAGTACCGCGAAAATGATAAATTCTTGATAACTGCATTTCATCACATAAGTTCTGATTGTGCCAGGGAATGAAAATGCACTTAGCATAAGCTGTTGGTACCGAATTATGGATACTTAATAGCCAATTAAACGACTTGTTTGTTGGGCATTATACGTCTTCTCTCAAGTATCCTTGATCGACAATGACAATCTTGCTTTAATATTTGAGGTCAGTTTGAGTGGGCAATCTTATCAATGCTTTGCTCGCAACTTTTCCTAACTTGTAATCTATAACCTTTTTAAAATTCTATTAGGCAAGCGACAAGCCTTCATTAATTCGAAAGAGGAAAGTCCAAGGATAAACTTATACTAATTAATATACAGGTGGTTAGCTTTTGAACTTAGTGTTATTTTGTGGATTGATGACATCCTCCTTATGTGATGGAATGCTTTCAATTTAAAACCAGTAAATCATGCGGTATAATCTAAACAAAGTAGCTCTGATTTCGTAGCAGATTTTATTACTCAAAGAAAGTGGAGTCCATAGACCATAACTATCGTCACTAGAAGTTAGCAAGTCATATTCAGTGTTTGATTGCTAAAGTTTTAAGAGTCAATGATAGTTTAGACTTAATGGATTTTTGAACTTAGAAGGACAGTTCGTGTAGCATACTACCCTTAAGAGTCCAGTAGAAGTAGCCTGTAATGAAATTGATGCTGCCTTTTTGTCATTTACGGTGATAATATTTTTGTTGATGTAAGTTTTTCATTATGTTTGGAATGGCTATGATAGGCTAGAGATAAAATTTCATGCTTATTGGATGTTTTTAGCCATGTTTGTTTGGATAAAAATTCATGAATATTCATTTTATTAATTTTTTTCAAAGAACGAAAACAATTGATTAGGATCATTAAATGCATTGATTTATTGTAGATTATCTAGTTTTTGTACGCCAAACATGATGAATGGCTTAGATCTTCCAAAAAAAGGCTCTAGGATAAGCATCTATATATTCGGATGCCCACGAGCATCTACTACCACGGAAACTCTTAACCTTATATAACAGGGAGGAATGCTGCTACAGAGTGTCCCACTTTTTGCCACAAAGAGCCTCTCCTTTGAGGATTAGGTGATTCTAACATATGTAGAAACGCACTTTTATCAGAACTTGCCATTCAGTTGCGCCCTACTGCTGTATTCATCTATAATATAAAGGTTTTTGGAAGGATTGAGGGATATGGTCCAGTTCCGAGTGTAGCCCATCTAACCTCCTCAGATCTCTACTAAGTGTCACGGGCTTAGCTTCTCAAACTCCCATACGACATTTAGATTGGTTTCTCACCCCAAACCAACTAAGTAAGCTTAACTAAAACTTAAAGGAGAAGAATAACTAAAAGAAAACTTGAAAGGAGCTTGTAGCTTTATTGCTTGAAGATGCTTACAACTCTTGGATGGATCACTCTTGAATCACTCCTTGATGCCTTACAAGTGAGGGGACTCCCCTATTTATAGGTGCTTCCCTCCTTTCATCTCCTCAATAGATGGTGAGGATCTTTGCAAGTGTTAACCATTCAACGGTTGGAGACTATTCTAGAATTCTCTCTAGAAGTCTCTACACAAGTCCTTGGTTCCACCGCATTCAAGAAGCTTCTAGAGAATTTTAAAGTCAAGATATTTGCATGATATGTTGGGGCCTTCTAGATTATGGATCCATTTGATGGATCTGAGTCCCTCAAGCTGAACCAGTGAGCTGAGCAGGCCTCCATTGGATTTTTCAACAGCAGTCCTAAGTCCTTCAGGCCACGTCCATGGTTTAAGTAGGCCTTCATTAGAGGCTGTAGGCCCTGATCACTGGGCTTGCAATGCAAGTCCATGGCATACGGCGCCAGTTAAAAGTTTAGCCTATTGAACATCCATACTGGAGTCCGTTTGACATTTTGCCACTTAGGCCCAAGCCCAAAATAAGTCAGTCCTTGTTATCCCGAAAATCTGGTCCAGGTAGGCTTGGTCTTGTACTTGCCCCGGAAAGTATATAGGTAAAGTTGGTTACATTTCCAGTCTTTGCCAAAAGGTACTGCCACTTCTGAGGTGCAAGTGGATAGTCCATGGTTTAAGTAGGCCTTCATTAGAGGCTGTAGGCCCTGATCACTGGGCTTGCAATGCAAGTCCATGGCATACGGCGCCAGTTAAAAGTTTAGCCTATTGAACATCCATACTGGAGTCCGTTTGACATTTTGCCACTTAGGCCCAAGCCCAAAATAAGTCAGTCCTTGTTATCCCGAAAATCTGGTCCAGGTAGGCTTGGTCTTGTACTTGCCCCGGAAAGTATATAGGTAAAGTTGGTTACATTTCCAGTCTTTGCCAAAAGGTACTGCCACTTCTGAGGTGCAAGTGGATAGGGCACACAAATCAACCTTACCCAGGGCTTTCTCCGATATTTGCTATCGAGGTTTGCGCTTCCAGTCTGAAACTTGCAGTAAAATGAAAACTTCTGAGTGGGCTTTGCTTAACTGTGTGAAATACTTGTCAAACTTGACCATAAAAGCAAGGAATTTGTTCACTTATCTGTGCGTCAAAAAGCACTTTTTTAAGTCTGCGACATAGACACAAATGAGAGAGGTTGAAGGAGAGAGAGCATACCTATTCACTAATTGTTGCTGAGTTGAAAAAATCACAAATTGAAGGAAATTTGACATTGGTGCTAGCCATTTGTTCAATTCGTCCTCTATTTGTTCAAAGCTAAAAGATGGTGGCCATCACCCATCAGACTCTCCCAAAATAGCAATTTTCTAGGCTCGCCTGTTGCATGGAACGGAGCCACTATAATGAAGTTCCAGGGGTTGCAAAAGAAGTCCAGTTCGTGGAACCAAACACTTCTAGTCGTCTCACATTGGTTAGATGATCATAGCGCATTGGCAAAATTGATTCTTGCTTTCAGATGGATCAGAAGAGGAGTCTTGGTGCAATGGTAGAGTTGTCATCTTGTGACTTTGAAGTCACTGGTTCAAGGGGTGGAAACATCCTCTTGCAAAATGCAAGTTATGACTGCACACTATTAACCCTTGTGATCTGTCCCTTTCCTTGACCCTGCATGCACAGAAACTTCATGTAGCAGGGCTACCCTTTTTTTTTTTGAGACGGATCAAACGTTTGCCACAGATCAGGACCACATGGATGGCCTAAATTAAGGGTTTACATAATCAATGCACTGATTGTCTAAATCTATGTGGCATACCAGGGCTTAGGTTTGGATCATTGCAAAGTGTGGACTCCACTGACGCTTTAGTAAAAGTAGAAGCTCGATGAGATGCTTGAATAATCCAATTAGCCTGCTTTTTGAACTAAAAGATATCATAGGAAGCAAGACCAATCAGATGAATTGGTCGGCTCATCCAAAGGTGGGTCCCTTCCTACCATAGCGAGCCTTGTAGCATTCCTCTACATTTACTGTTGACCTTAGCAGAGTTCAGGTGGAACGATCCTCTCTACCATTACTGTCCCTTTAGTGACTTCTCTAAAACCTTGCCTCGGAAGACTCGCGTGAGAGCCTGGAATTAGCAAGGTTAGAAGAGGAAGATTTTGGAAGTGACAGATCTCACCCGCCATCGCTTGCCCCCACAACGTGAGGCGATTATTGGGTGAATAGGACTATGCAGCAGCACCGAGTCGGCTCGCGTTTCTCGCAGGCCCCGAGCATGCGCGCATGCCGCATGGCTCCGTCTTCACCTGCTACGGTGGTGCCCACCATTCTCTCTCTCCCTCTCTCTGTCACGGGTATGCTCTTTTGATTCCGGCAATCATCATTATTCGTCAGACTATGAGCTTAACGCGTGCCCATTTAATCTTTTTGACTCTACGTACATTACAAACAGGAAACTTCGTCAAAACCTCTTTCCTTCTTTCTGTATCACCCACATGAATGCTGCAAACATTGCTTTATCCTTACTCATACGAGGTGCGCGCGCGCGCACAGAGCGAGTGAATTTTAACTGGAACATGGAACACTTGTGTCCAGTTTTCTCGGAAGAATTGGTAGTTTGGGACTGGTTGTGACAATCACCAGAGAAAGTCTAAAATAGAGGTACCATTATCAAGGCAGAGAATTGCAGATGTCATTTGCTGACCAGTGATTGGAGCATCTCTTGCCAATCCCACGGTTAATACATCAAAGGGGCATTTCACCTCTGCACATGGTCCATCAAGAAAATTCTTATGTTCCATTAAACATGAGGAAGGAGACGATAATAATCTCGTAATAGTAAAAGAGAGCTGACATGAGCTTAGACCTTTTCAATGACCATGTATGGAACAATATTGGCCGTCGAGATCTAACAAACCTCAACTTTGGGGCCCGCATAAGGAAATATGTACGATCAAGTTTGTTAAAGTTGTAGATTATGAAAAGGCTACCGACATGGTTCATGACAAGCCCAGCGGATACCCCTTTGCACGATAAAGTCCAACTAAAATTAACTGCTTAGATTTTTTTTGCAAATCTCCCTACACAGCTCCAGAGATCAATGGTCTAAGGCATCTGACTGCGTCCGTGTGGATTAAGAGGGACCAAAACATGGCTTCAATGCAGGACGTCTTGTGCAAACTGGACCATAAACTTTAGTGAGCCCATTTTGGACTAACTTTAATCCTGAAACAGTAACTAGTGTGGACCCAATAGCTATCTACATTGTTCACCGACGATCTGACGTTGGCTACTGATGAATGACATTCAATCATTCATTCCACATAATGCTGCTATACTAGTTTCTCGCGGTCACTGGATGATTGTCCTTTTATTGTAATGTACATTCTGCTTAGAGAAGGAAAAGCCAAAAAGGAATTTCTTCAGTCAATTGAAAGTAGACTAAGAAGACAGTGTACTTTCTTTTGGTGCGCTTTCGGTTGATCATCAAAGGGAACTATCTTTCCTTCACGTTGGTGTTCGACCAGTAGCTATCTTCCTGTCCAAACTCAGACTCAAATCTGTATAAGTCAAGGATTACCTTCATTTTAGTCAAGGAAATAGCCCAGCAAAGTATCCTGTAGGCAGTACTAAGCTCAGTCGTGTCTGTTGAAAAATCCGCAGAACCGCTCTTCTATTGCCTGGTAAGTGTCAGTGCTGGGGCCTTCGACGAAAGAGATGTTTGAAAGCGGTACGTATAGTAACATGGTTGCAGAGTCGAGCCGGATTTGGGAATAACTGGGCAAGGCAAAGGAAAGTTTGAGAAACAACTAGTATAATTTGAGAAAAAATATCGACAAGACTGCGTCATTAGAACTTTCTAGTCTAGATTTGTATCTAATTGTGCAAATAACATTTGAGACTTTGATGAATAATTTGTGAAATTTTCGTTTAGATCAGAAAATGTGGTTATTTTGGCAAATAAATAATTGCATAACTGTTTTGAAGTTTAACGGAGGTCCATTAAATGTTCACGCTTTTAAAGGCACTTTTAATTTTACGTATAAATATGTAAACCGAGTCCAGACTTGTAAAACGTGCTTGGGAGTGTGTGTATTTTACCATTAAAAATAAATAAATAAAAATACTAATAACACCCTGATACAAGCATCAGAAGATACTAGCGTCTTACACATGTAAATAAAAGAGAGATCCAATCTCTACATACAAGTAATATACATATGCTCATGCAATCATGGGACACATGTTTATACTAGGCTGGTATCGAGCATGACAACACCCCAGCGATGGTGTGACTCTTCCACTTTTACATAATGTCTCATGTACCATTGATCCAAGCCGTGACTTTCTTGATTTTGGATACATCGTGGCCTACGAATCATTTCAAAAGAAAATCAATAGCATCCAAGAAATCGTATTTATCTTCTAGATATGGATGATCAAAAGCTCTGAAAGGAATAGTTTGCATTCAACAAACTAAAATATAATTTTTTGAATGCCACTAACTTTCTTTTGGAAAGATTTTTTGGACATGAGATATATTCTAAGTCAAGGGAGTCAGAAGAATGGCTTAGATCAATGGCATATAGGGCTCACTATGAAAAAGTGGAGTTACACAATTGTTGGGGTATTGTCCTGCTGTATATGAGCATTGCTCTTATTCGTACATCTTTTCGTGCAGTGAATAAACTTATTTATACTTACAATCTCCATAATAATGGCCCAATAACTATCTAGCGTAGTTGGTTGTAAACCAATAAGAATCTCTCACAGACTATGCTTATGGCAAGTTTGAGTTGTCACTGTCCCTTTTGGTGGGGGATTAGATATAGGAGCATGAGTGAGTGATTTGCTTAGTAATTCTTCACTTGTATGTAGTACAAACTTTGTTTTATGGTTGTCCTTCTAGCCTAATCTTATGCCAATTGTCTGTAACAAAGTCTAGCACGGCATAATCCAAACTGATTTACATATGAGGGAACTTGCATAGAACTTTGATCCAGCGACCTACTATGAGATGAGCTCCTTCTATGCCTCTACCGGGAAGGGCCTTAGTCCTTCTAGTGTCGTAATTGGGTAACCCTAAACCAAATTTTCTTGGCAAATTAGTTTTTATCAATTTTAAGATCATATCCTTCTTTATGAAAGCTAATATCCTATGTTATGCTGCAAAAAGAAAAAGGAAAAAGATCCATATTGCATGAGCTCTGTAGAGTAAATGATATTGTCAGTATTTCCAAGACCAAGATTATCTTTTGAAACGTACACTATATAGAAAGTAATCCCTTGGATTCCTAGTATTAGGTGAAAAGGCTAAAGGTTAATATATATGGTCAAATAATATACATAACACGCAGTTTTTGACCCTTATCTGTTGCAAAACAAGAGGAATAATAGAAGGCAAAATAACAAAATGTAGAGCAAACCACGAAGCACACATCCATTAATTGGTAAAAGTCTATAAATAGACATTACAACAAACTAATCATACCCACTAACTCCACTAACTTCCATAAAACAACCACTAACTTCCCATAAAATAACTACCACTTTTACCACATACTCCTATAAAATAACTATTAACTTTTACCACAACTCCCATAAAACAACCACTACTTTTACCACTAACTCTCATAAAGTTGCCACTAACTTCTACCACTAAAACCTATAAAACTACCACTAACCAACTTTCAAAGCCACTCAAACCACTATCTTTCAAATAACTAAATCTTAACACCCTCCCTTAAACTGATATCTATATAAATCAATTTAAGAAAAAAAAAAAAAAAACTTTGACAATTCTATCATGCCCTCCCTTAAACAACATCATTTGAAGAGCATACTCCCGGCATTCTTCAAAGCTTGACAAACACAGCTTTCTTGAGTGGTTTAGTCATAATATCAGCCACTTGATTTTCACTTTTACAGAATACCGAATCAATTATACCATCATTGCAAAGATCACACAAAAAATGATATTTAACATCTATATGCTTGCTCCTTCCATGTAAAACTAGATTTTTTGAAATCTTAATCGCTGAAACATTATCACAATGGATTGTTGTTGGACTTTGCTAGTGATTTTGAAGTGTTTCAAGCAATCTCTTCAACCAGATAGCTTGACATGAACAAGATGCTGCTGCAACAAATTCGGCCTCTATAGTTGACAAAGTAACAATTTGTTATTTCTTTGATGACCATGATACAGCCCCAGAACTCATCATAAACACAAAACCAGATGTACTTTTTCTATAATCGAGATCTCCAGCATAGTCATTATCAGAAAAGCAAACAAAATTTCTTTTTATCCTCTTTTATACAAAATTTCAAAGTGAACTGTACCTTTCAAATAACGAAAGATTCCTTTTGCAGCTAAGAGATGATTCTCTATTGGATTCTCCATATATCGACTTATTAAACTAACACCATGCATGATGTCAGGCTTTGTTGAAGTTAGATACATCAAGCTTCTAACTATCTACTTGTAAAGAGTAGCACTTATCTTCTTCCCTCCATCATCTCTCATCAACTTTAAGCCACATTCAGTTGGGGTACAAACTGAATTGCTATCCTTCATTTTGAACCTGTCCAAAATCTCAAGAACATATTTTTTTTTTTGTGAAATAAAAATACCAGCTGATGATTGCACAACTTCAATACCAAGGAAAAAATGCATCAATCCCAAATTTGACATATCAAATTCAGTCATTATATTCTTCTTAAAAGCATCAATCATGACTATATCATTACCGGTATATATTAGATCATCTACATATAGACATACAACAAGCATTTGTCCATTACTATAATGTTTTGTAAAAAGTGTATGCTCATGAGGACATTTATCAAAACCCTCTCTAGAAAAATAAGCATCTATACGACTATACCAAGCTCTTGGTGCTTGTTTTAGTCCATATAATGCCTTTTTTAGTTTGCATACCTTATTCTCACTACCTGGTTTCACATATCCAAGAGGTTGATCAATATACACCTCTTCCTGTAACTCACCATGCAAAAAATGCTAACTTCACATCCAATTGATAAATGGATCATGAGTTTTGGGCTGTCATAGACAATACTAATAGAATAGTGTCAAGCTTCGCAACTGGAGCAAATACCTCTCTGTAATCAATGCCAAATTCTTGCTTATATTCTTTTACAACGAGACGAGCTTTATACCTGTCAATTCCACCATCCTTGTTGAGCTTAGTTTTATAAACCCATTTCACACCAATGGACTTTTGCCCACTTGGAAGATTTGACAACTCCCAAGTGTTATTTTTTTCGATTGATTGAATCTCCTCATTCATAGCTTTTTGCCATTTTTCATCTTTGACAACTTCATGGAATGCTAAAGGATCTCAATATGCAAACAAAGCAAAATGAGCAATTGAATCATTATCAGATAAGTCATCTCTACTTACATAATCCATCATCTAGTTTGGCATTTTTCTTGGGCGTGGTTGAACATCATCAATATGCTCAACTGCTGTTGAATTTTCACCAAAAGATTAAGGTTGCTGGTCTGCAACAGGGGATTGCGCTTACTGTTCAATTTTGTCTTCACCTTCATCAAAAGTGACTAAAATAGGCTGCTAGTTTGAAGCTTTTTTGTTCCAGTTCCATGTATTCTCCTCATCAAAGACAACATCTCTGCTGATTATAATCTTCTATGTGATTAGATTGAATAATTTATATGCTTTAGAAGCTTCACTTATGCCAAACATCTTATTCAGGCTCCTCGTTAGCATGGTAAGCCATCAATAAAGTATCTACTTCCTTATCTCTGTAAAACTTGATTTCTCTCCTTTTTCTTTGTCATTAGGCAATTTAGTATAACATTTGGAACGATAATGACCAAATTTATGACATTTGAAGCACTCTACCTTGGATTTGTCAAATTGTTGATCTCGTCCTTTGCCTTTGCCTTGAAATTGGTCATCATTAGCTTTGAAAATTTAATATTACCTACTTCCATCTCTATTGCATCAACCTCCTCTTCCTTTACCTCTACCTCTACCCCTTCCTCTAGCATTTGAGAATTGAGTAAAGGTAGAAGCCTTTAGAGCTTGCTCATCTGTAATTGAACTTCGGTTCATCTTTTGTTCATGGACCAATAAGGAGCTCTGGAGTTCATCAAGTGAGAGTTCATCTATATCTTTAGATTCTTCAATTGAGCAAAGAACATAATCATACTTTGATGCTAAGGAACATATTATCTTTTCAACAATAGCAACATCTTCTATTTTCTCACCATGGAATCACATTTTGTTTGCTATCCCCATAGTCCTTGCATAATAATTGGTAATAGACTCACCATCTTTCATCTGTAGAGTCTCAAAATCCCTCCTTAAAGCTTGAAGCGATGCACGCTTCACCCTTGACAAGCCTTGATATTTTTTTCCTCATTGAATCCTAAATCTGCTTGAAAGTTTCTTTGCTGAGAATTTTTTCCAAGATAGACTGGTCAATTGCTTGAAAAAGATAATTCTTTGCCTTCAAATCCTTTAGCTTCAAAGCTTTTATCTCTACTTTTTGTGCATCTGTCAAAACTGTACCAGCCGCTGGCTCTACTATACCGCCATCAACAACTTGTCAATATTCTTTGGACCTTAAGTTCTCCATTAGCATGCTCCAATGGTCATAGTGACCATCAAAGCGAGGAATAGCTAGTTGCACAAAGTTTTCTAAAGCCATGAATGAATCGTTGCTACTACAATGGAAGAAAGTTACTCCTGTACTTTCTCACCTTTTTCTTCACTCATGGATCTCACTTCTGTTTTTACACTCACAAATTTTTTTCTTTGCACTCAAGCACTCTCTTCCCTCATGGTGGCTCTGATACCACTGTTGCAAAACAAGAGGAATAATAAAAGACAAAATAACAAAATGAAGAGCAAACCATGAAGCACACATCCATTAATTAGTAAAAGTCTATAAATAGACATTACAACAAACTAATCATACCCACTAACTCCACTAACTTCCCATAAAATAACTACCACTTTTATTACTAACTCTTATAAAATAACTACTAACTTCTACCACAACTCCCATAAAACAACCATCACTTTTACCACTAACTCTCATAAGTTGCCACTAACTTCTACCACTAAAACCTATAAAACTACCACTAACCAACTTTCAAAGCCACTCAAACCACTATCTTTTAAATAACTAAATCTTAACATTATCTACTCTTTATGCTCAATACTGCATCACTTTGAGGGGCATTGGCAAGATTAGAAACAGAGATCGATCGGTGTGAAAGTATATTCTACTGTTGGAAGTGGAGATAGGGATTTCTTTGGCTTGTTTCCTGGCTGAGGAAGTTTCTATCGAAACTCCGTATTTTGTCTGTCACAATTACCATGGAACAGTTAAAAGATGTCTGCGGCGGCTCTATTTATCTACCTAAAGCTTGCATTCTTTTACGTACCTAATCGTTCTACTCGCTACGTTAAAGAGACACATCGCCAAAATAATACAAATTCATTTCTGTAACGCGTCATGTTACCTTAAAGTGGAGTAAAAAGGTCTTAATTTGCAGTAATTTCTCTCTCTGTACAAGCACAGAAAATTAGAGTGCAATGTGGGGCTCAAACGATTATTTTATCTTCTCTAGCTGGCCCCATTAATATCCCAAATCCTATTTATTTTTCAATGTAGAGGATTAATTAGGTGGTTGGGATCCTCCAATGGATCTCTATTGTCAAAAGAGAAAAAGAAGGATTATCCAATGGATGAGGGTTTCACTCTAGCGCATGGCCTATCTGAAGCAGGCAAGGGCTTACCAAGTTCCCGAGCTGCCTGCGGGGCTGATCAATTGTGCTATCGGTCCATAAATTTAAGCAAAACCAACGAGCCCACTTAAGGAATTTGACCGGGATGCTCGTTAAAAAACTAGTCAAAAGGTGCTATCTACATCCCCAAATTCGTTTCTGGTCATTCTAGCGTCTGCGACTTTGATGTAACTTAAGACACTAGCACTAATAAGACAGACTTCAGCTATCTCAAGCTGAAGAAGAAGATCCAGGTTGCCACTTTAGCTACTGTTCTATGATCGACTTGCAGATCTTTAAACTAGTCTGCAGGCCTAGCTATTATGCTATCTCAAGTTCTTCTTTGTAAAGCACCAGTAGCTGCCTCTTTAAGTTTCTGCTCTGGGTATTTCATGGTTGAGGCATCTTCGCAGCCTACATTTAAACAAATGTGCATATTTCTTGCTATTGTATCTCTACTTCGTTACACTACCATAACTACATATCCCAGTAATGGGTATCCTTTTTCCCCTAGTTACTTACCTGCACTTTAGGTAATGTTTATCATCTACCTGACTTAAATGAATTTGTGTCCAATTGGTCTACTACCCGATAGTAACAACTGTAGCGACCCCTTATAGAGGAGTATGTTGTGATGGGAGGATCACCTAACCTGAAAGCAGACCGGGGAGCTTCTTAGTCTAGCATTTGGACGTACCAATTTATTGTTTTGAATCTTTAGATGATATTATCTTATTTACTTTCTCCTATCGCCTGCCATTTTGTTATGTCCCTCGACTTCCAACCCATTTTGGCATATTGTCATTTTTCAAGTTTCAGGAACCAAAGGCCAAGATGAGGAGACGCCATTTATTCTTCGCTTGGTCGAAAGTTACCAGAACTCAGAGACCCTGCGTGCACCTCCCCAGATACTAGAGATTCCAAATCAGATACTATGGCTTCCAAAGGTAATATATGCAGCAGATGGTGTTGGTAAAGATAAAGCACCAAATACCATTAGAAAAAAAAGGAAAAAGAAAACACCAAATTCAAGTTGTTATCTGCAAGTACGGAATAGATGATGACAAAACAGGCCTGAAAACCATGAAATGCTTGTTCTGAAATAACTTTATCCAGGTTACAGGAAATGAAATGGCAGGGAATAACTATCTATACCCAGCTCATTCCATGTCCATTATGCTGTTGGGAATGGTTTTCGGAGGCACTTCTTCTGAGGACTGGAAAATGGGGATATCTGCCTCCAAAAATCGAAATGGTTGCATTCAAGTTCTCACGTCCAAAACTAGGGATATATTTCTGCAAATAAGTGGGAACATGGAAGCAACTACAGTAATTTTCCTAGGATTATAACCGCAGCCAAACAGCAGTAAGTCAGGATCTCCAATTCTCCACTGTTCCTGCGCACGCCATCCACAAGCCAAGCCACTTTTACTTTTTGATAGTGATCATTAAAGGGAAGAGACAGCACAAAAAGGATGGTTCGGCGTAGTTTTTTATTTTAACAAAATGATAAGGAGCTAGTAAACACCAGCTTGGTCGAGCAAGTTAGTCAAATGAGAGAGTACCATATTGGGATTTCATTTTGGAACTTGTCTTTCCTCTTAAACTAGGAGAAATTTTTTCTCCTCAACTAGGAGAAGACCCAAGTTCCAACACAAGAATTGCCATGTGGGACTCCCTCATTTGACTAGCTTGCTCAAGCAAGCTAGTGACTATCTTAGTAGTTGTACTCCTTACCATAGTAGTGAGGCCTCTACTGATGTTGTCTGCTAAGTAATCTGTGGGCATCCGCTGCTCATTTTCCCTTTCTTAGTACTAGTAGGATGATTTCTTGTTGATTTAAGTCTATATGGTCCGTGTCTAAATTTCTCAGAGTTAGCAGTCCCCAATAATTGATTTTATTTTATTTTTTGCAGAAATTCAACTTATTAAATGATTCTGGCTAATAATTTGTTAGATACTAAGATATTATTTTGCAAATCTAATTAGAAATATGGATTTCTTGGAAAAATTTCAACGACATTAAACACGAAAGAACTTTTTCAACGGTGGTAAACCCATTAATCCTTAATGTGAACTCCCCTCCATCTCCCACACATTGTATTGACATTCTGACAAAGACAGTCTTGGGGCCAACCAACCAATCAAACTTCTGGGTTGTATTGCACTTGAAGTACCTTTCCACCGAAATATCTCATCCGAACAAGATTGTTGTAACCTGCTTGGTCATTTTCAATACCTTGCTTGCATACAAGACGCAACCCTGTTTATGGATCCTTTTTCTAAATCCATTTTTCTCTCTTGAAGGTAGGAGTTATGACTCAACTTAAAATCTTGCGTTTATGGTAGAAAAATTGATAAGCGCACACAATCATAAATAAGTACAAATTACAACAACATATGAGATGATAAATACTACTAATCGCGGAGAGAGATGACCATTTATCCGTGATTATCATTAATGGTGGTGATTATCAGGCTGAATAGCTGGTCTTTTAACTGATCCCGTCCCTTCTAGTATGTTATGATGAATCAGAGTAATCGTTTTCTTTATTTCTAGCTCGGAGAAATAATATCCGCACTCTTGAATTTGCCATTGCAGTACTGAACAAGCCACGTGCGGTCATTAAGATATGCTTCAAATAAGGAATGATTCTAAGAGGTTCCGGAAACATTGGCCCCCTACGGTGAGAAGGAGCTTAATATGGGGTGACGTACAGATAGTAACAGTTCCTGTACTATCTGTGAAATATTGAGTTTTGGAGAGAATTCCTTGGAGCCTAGTTGTTCATGGATGAGTCGTTTACAGGTAAATTCCCTTCTTGCCAAGAAGTTCAGCTAGGTCACGAGTGTTCCCAAGAAATTCCTACGGAAAGACAAGGCCAAGAGGTACTAGTAGTGTATCTTCTCTTACTTTCATATCAGAGGTGCTTTTGAATCTTTGTGTGTTGATTTCTTGATGTTCCCAACTTGGTTTGGATCGCTTGGTTCAGACTGTCGGCAGTATTATTAGACTAGTATGGGTTGTGCTTCTACAAGCAAACTCATTATCTTTGCTTGTGTCGACATTGGACCACTCCTTTCATGTAGCAAGGTGAACGAGAATATCGTAGGTTTATAAATCTTTTCTCTGCAAAGAAACTTAGACAAAATAATACGTTTAAGAGATATTTGAAAATGTCCAAAAGCAGAGGAAGTAATAAATCCAGAAACCAAACCATCCTTGAAGAAGATGTCGATGTACGTAAATGCGCCATGCGCTTTACTTGTCAAATGTTAGATGTGGCAAAGGTGTTACTTAGAAATCAATAAATGGTTTCTCAACTTTTTGTAATATTGGCCAGGAGAAGGTGTTGCAATACTAAGATCTTCACTGGCAAGGCTTACAATAACCCAGCTGATGGGATTGTACCGGATTATTCCTAGCCAATCAGTAAGGAATAACTGCGGCACAATCGTATTCACCAGATTACATAAACTTGCCTAAGATGTTACTTTGCAAATTTAGTTAGAAATATGAAATCTCCTGTGGGTTCTCTCTGCTTCATGGATAACGAGTTATACATTACAGTGGGATGATCCTCGATCTTTTTTTTTCTTTTTTTTAAATAAAAATGTATGTGAGGTACAGAGTTACATGTATCTCCGCTAGCTAGCTTTTTAGATGAAATATCAATGCTATGAATAGATTAATGTTCTGACTGACCCTTCAAAATTTTTTAATGTGGAAATCAATTCGGCCGCGTACTATGGTACTTTCTGGAGCTCCAACCATTATTCATGGCGACTGGTTAGACGGTTGACTTATATGACTTTTCATTTTTTCATTAGACAGCTGCGCTTATCACGATATCTTGAGGATAGGATTAAAAGAGATTCTTCCATGGAAATGAGGAAAAGCACTTGAGGGTGAACTAACTCAATGAAGTCCATGGATGGGTCATTTGATCTGTCACTTCTGCTGTTCTAACTGTGATCAAGGGTGTTCTTGACATATGAAGTACGTTTTTTCTAATTTGGTTTTAGGTTGTAACCAGGTGAAAGCTGATGTTTTCTTGTAACCTTTCAGCTTGCAATTGAAATCTCTATTTCTCTTCTCCCAATGGTGTGGGTTTAGCTTAAAGTACATCAAACTTTTGTTTATCTCAGCCTCGTCAATTTCTTTTTCAGTTTTAACTCTATTAAGTAATGCTAGTGTTAGTTTGCTAACATGTCATCCCATTATGCTATATCATATGCCCAACAATGACATGACTCAAATGGCAGTTCACATAGATGGTCGCCAGTTCGCCTTATGAATTTGAAATGCCAGCAAAACAAGCATGAAGTGACAACACACTTTTTTGTGAATCATTTCCTACTAAACATTCCAAAATATAGGAGAGTTTTAGGTTGTGACAGTATATGGTTATTCATGTTCAAGGACTAGTTTATAATGTTTGAGTTTAAAGAATTCGTAAAAGCAGTAGACTCATTGAGCTTTTTAAATCTACATTTTCAGATACAAAGAACTTTCGGTGAGAAAGAAAAAGGTTATTCTGAGATACAAGGTTGTTTAAAAGTTGGCGGGCCATGGGTACTAGGTTGAGGTTAATTTTTATGAGCAACTTGAGTTGCGAGGGATATCCTAGTGGCATTTTGTAGGTGGTGAAGCTGACCTCCTTAGAGTTAAGACTTTCGTGCCATTTTAGGTAGGCTGTTTCATATAGTTGATTCACTTATAAAAGATGTAAAATAATGTGGGCCATGAGCAGTTCTTATATAGATACTCCTATGATATTAAATTACCCATGTAGTAGGTAACGGTAGGCTCGCAGTAGATAAGTGCAGAGTGCACAAGTCTTTTCAGTCAAAATGGGCGTTTTACTTTGGTAAATTGGAAATAATGAGTTTTCTTTGAAGTGCATAGATATTTCCTTATTCATTTTTAAAGTTTTTCTGCTTCCTTCGTTTCTTTTCATAGTGATGTATCGAATTCTAACACATACTTGGTCCAAAGAATGTAAACTCTAGATATGTGATGCCTGCATTTGTAACCATCCACAGGAAAGGAAAGAAATACTTACAGAGAAAGCAGATTCATGTATGCATATATAATATTCGTGAGGATGCAGTTGCATGCAGGGTTGAGGTCACACCTTGTGTGAGGAGAACAATATGACTAACATCCACTATAAAACAAAGGCCTGCGACTGTATATCTGATGGAAACGGAAGCAATCAATTTGACTGTCCAAATAAGGGCTTTAAGCTCTTTACACGAAAAAGATCCTCCTGTTTTCTTGGTATACAATCAAACACCTTGCGACCCTGGCATCCTCTTGAAAATCAAACAAGATCCATGTTTTTTTTTTTGCTTTTTCTTACTTCATATATATTATCCCATTTCATTTTCCATGGAAGTACATACACGCAAACCAAATCACTATAAAACAGGCAGAAGAACAAGAAGAAAATGATAACAAGTTGTGGGTTTGCTTAATCTCTTTTCATTTGTGTTTAAGCTGGTTAGATAGACCTGTGTTCGAGTATACTGACATTGGTTCGCTGCCTCTTTATACTGCCTGAGGATGATTCATCAGAAGCTGTTCTTTCCATGACTGCTCTGAGAGCGTCCTGTATCGAATTGATAGAGTGTTGATCACTGTTCTTTAAGTCTTCTTCTCCGGTTATGCGCAAAACATTCTTAACTCGCCCACCTAACGTTGTTAATTCTGCTTTAAGTGTTCTCAGACGGAGGGCTTTCAAAGTCTTGATTAGGTCTGTTAAGAGATCAGACCTATCCTCACAACAGAGTGAAGCTTTGATTACAACCTTGCCATCTTCATGAGAAGCATCAACGGTGAGTTCGTCGACTTCCGTCGGAACCGGGCCTGCTTCCGTGATTTCCGACGTTTGACGTTTGAGATCTTTTACGTGCTGGATCACTTCTGCCAACAATGAAGCTTTATCCGTCTGCAAAAATGAGAAAGAAACAAAAACAGGAAGAACATAAGATCGAATAGCATTGGCGGGAAATTCAGTGTGGGAATGTGTGTGAGAGAGAGCTTTTATGGTCTGCAAAAACTGGCAAAAAACAAAAGCACGGAGAACTTAAATAAGAACAAATGGGCTGATACACTTAAACAATTGATTTTGATGGAGTATTCAGAACTGAATATGCATACACATGGAGAGACTGAGAGGCACTTTATCTGTCTAAACACAAAGAAAACATGAAAAATTGAAGTAGCATGAAATTGGCCGCTACTGCTGCACAATAAACTGGATAAAGAAAATCCATTTATGGAATATGCAGAGAGAGAGAGAGAGAGCTAGTTTTGTCGAGGAGGAATTATGGGGACCGTATGCACGTTTTCCAGAGAATAGAATTTGCGCGGAAAGGACGCCGTTTGGTGGTCTGACAAGAGGGCTAGTTTGTCTTTCTTTCGTCTTCGTATCACTGTTCACCGGCAAGACATTTCTAATGGAAGCTTTTTCAGCTGCTCTGGTTCCTCTTTTACATGTCAACAAAACCACTTTAACTTGTTTTTCTCTTCACTTCCTTCCTCGGAACTGCCCCAACCCTTGAAACCAAGACTCCCAAAGACATGAAAAACAAAGAAAAATACAAACCAGTGATGGAAGAGAGGAGGAAGAAACTGCACCATTGCCCTCTTATCATTTCCTAATCGAAATCATACAAATATAATATATTGCAATCTTCCTTCAATCTAATTCAAATCTTTGCAAAATCTACAAAGATCTCTTAAAGGAAAGACCACCAAATAAACTAGAAAACGTTCATATACTTACTTTGGTTGTGCTGGGTAACAAGCTGCGCAATTTAGCATAATGGGTATTGATTCTCTCTCTACGCCTTCTTTCAGCCTCGCTGTGGCTTTTGGAAGCCGCAAGAGCCTTTGCGTCCATGATTTCCTGAGCGGTCATCTTTCCCAACTCAGATTGAAGGACGAAAGAAGATGACCCGGCTCGGCCCGATGAGCATAAGGGGTCTGAACCTCCATATAAACCAGTTAGACCAAGATGATCTGAGGAAGACCCATCATAAGCAAACTGTAGTGCAGCAGCCCTTCTATTGTATAGCCCTCCATGAGGAAAAGGAGAAGTAGGAAAATGGTCATGATCTCGAACCGGGTTTGTTGCCAACTGAACTGGATTGAAGGTGTGAACTGGTGGAAGAGACAACGGGAGAATAGAAGAAGCTTCAGGAAGGAGAATTCCTCCTCCTAGAAAACTTTCGTTGTATTGCTGTTGCTGTTGATGAAGAAGGTGCTGTTCTTGGTAAGCTTGGAATTCATGGATCATATTGAAAGTTTCCCCTTGATTTTCTACCTTCTTCCCACACATACTTTTCCCTCTCTGTATCTGCCCCCTGCACCCCCACAAACTAGAAGACCCTTTCCGACATTCTCTTTTTTCTGGTTTTTGATAAGTGATGGAAAGATAAAGATCGTCTAAATCTTTCAACAAGAAAGCAAATTTCAGATGAGACGGTGGTGCGTTCTGCTCTTTTGTCCTCCTTTCTCTGCACTTGTAGAAAAGCTTTGCCTTAGACTTCTCTTCCCCTTCCTGCCATCTCTTTGCTTCTCTTTTTATCCCTTCTTCCTACAAGCCCACTCTTTCTTGACCTTTGTTGTTATTTTTTTTGCCTTCTCAAATACTGTTCCCGTACCAGCCTTTCCTTTCTTCCTACGGCAGTCTCTCTCGTCTCTGCATCATATGAATACTTTTGCTAGGCATTATATTATTACTCAGTAGCAGCGGCAGAAGATGGAATACCAATAACCGACCGGGCCTGATGATAGAAGTCCACCTCGGTCAAGCCCCACGTTCTTCTCTCGCTTTCTACTTTGCTAATTCCACGCCTCCTTCCTTCCTTCCCCAAAACCTAGTAATGATTGTGTCTTGGAACGCACTCCTCCCTCTTCTTCTTCCCTACCTCGGTTTCAGTAACATAATTAAATCATCCCATCCATTACCACCACTATTACCCCTCTGGTCTGCTTCATCCTCCATGTGTTTTTTCCTTATCTCTTTCGTTTGATTTAGACAGAGAGAGAAGGAGAAATTATATGGTAGTTCGAGGACCACAGCTTGACCTTATTTTGGCCAGCTATAATCTCATCTCATGTGGTCCCATCTTGCTGAAGATCAAGCCATTCACAATCTTGTTAGTGGTCATTTTCAAAATTTCATCCAGCAGATGTTCCTAACATATGATGTTTTAGTTGTAAAATAGACATTAACCCAACAGGTTATAATCCTTTAACAACTCAAGAAAGCAGTAACTGAAATGATCAATGGATGAGATATGCACTGTTAGGCGAGAGTCACGAGCAAGATATGAATGGCGTGGATCTTCCAAAACTTAGGCCCCCATGGAGTTAAGAATTGCCGAAGGAGTAGCTCCCGTGTAGTATAGGACTACTAGGACTGCGAGAGAGAGAGAGAGAGAGAGAGAGAGAGAGAGAGAGAGAGAGAGAGAGAATTGGGTGTTTTGGGTGGTCATACTTGCTTCCTTGGTCCCCCATTCTTGTATCTTTTCTTTTACGCCTTATATTCAAAGATCTGATGATGCCACCACTAACATACCAACAAGGGGTCTGGTGGAGCCTTCACATTACGTCATCCCCATCGTATCATGACGTTCATCCCTCCAACATTAACATACAACCCCGTATATGGTGTACTCGCGTGCCAATTTCATGCCTTAGATTACTGTTCCCTCACTAACATATTTGTTAATTATTTGTTAACTAATTAGTCCCTCCTTTATTTATGTTCATTTTCCTGTCCATAACACATAAAATGCAAGAAACCTAGGTGAAGTCCTCATTTACGTCTTTAAACGACACTGAAATGAGTACAAGGTCGATCTAATCGGTGCTTTTCGCAGACCCCAAAAACGACCAAGGTAGGAAGAAGGTTAATTTCCCCAATAGACTGGTCTTCTTTGATATGGTAGACGGTGGTCAACAAGGAGAGTGCCGGTTGGGCAGTTTTTGCAGGTTCTAGAGTTCAGGGAACGACACCATAGGTCGGGTGAGCTTTCCGTATCGACTTTTCAGAAAGTGGACGATCAGGTATGAAACGCCATCAACCATCGGATCAAGTTTGGAAGGTGATAGGAAGTGTGCTCGTACTTGATTGCTTTAGTTCCTAAAATGATGAAGAATGTTAGGTCCACAGACTCCACCCCCACATTGTATCCTCTCCAATAGGATTTTCCAGCATGACACACCATGTCAAGACCACTTTGGATTTGACAGGTTAGTTTCATTATCTTGACCGTCCATTTTGTAGGCTCATTCCGGATCAACCACAATCAAGGGATAGGTAGGTAGAGACATATAATGTTGAGCTTGTGTAAGACCCCATTATAGCGACAGATCAATAGATTACTCAGAGCTAGGTGGGTGTGAGCTTTCCAGGAGGGGTTTGCAATCCTAGAAAACTTAAGCCAGTCCACTATCATTGGAAGGAACAATAGCATTATCTTCAGTGCAACAACAACAAACATGTATTCTTTAGCTACTTTGCACCAAGATCCTTCTAAAGTAATAGTTCAGAAACCAAAAGAGCTAATTTATCAGTCCAGTTCTTCTCCAACCCATCACTTATTAGCCACCCCATTAGCCAATCTATTTTATACATGGAAGGGGAAAGACGATAACACTGTGCAACAAAACTCCTATTAGGGTAATGTAATAAGTGAATCTCTATAAGAAATAAAAAATAAAAAAATCTCCATGGCCCATCAAGCCAGATAAGCCTAACCATCTTCTATCAGAATTTGGATGCAGCAATTAGCTCGGTAGAGTGGAAATTCAGACGCTGACTTGATCCTACACTCCTACTTGAGGGATTGAGTGAGGAGGTCTCTACGTGTTGTTTCAGCCATTTATGTTTGCAAGTTGCCTTCCTAAACAAGCCTTTCTAAACAATAGTAGGACTCTAGCTTATGTTGGCAAACCCTGGACACATTAATAGTGATCTTATTTATTATTATTATTGTTGTTGTTGTTGTTACTACTACTACTACTACTACTACTACTACTACTACTACTATTATTATTATTATTATTTGAAAGTTAGACATAGAGCCACCTAGGAACAGAGGAATTACCTGCCTGCTCCCCCAAATTGTGTCCTAAGTTACAAAATGATGCATCAAGGTGAGAGACTCTTCCTTGCACTATTAATGTATTGGAAGTCTTTGTGCTTTATTTCCTATTATTGAAGCCCAAAAGATAACAAATATTTTTAAATATAAATCAAACTGCTTTAATTAATCGATTGAATACCAGTAAGATTACCGTAATTAAATCAACATTTTAATATAATGAAACAGCCATAATAATAATTTGATCTTAGATTGATTTATGTATATATCCTCTAGGGCTGCCAATAACATGAAATGTATAATAAAAAATGGCATGATATATAACACTACGCAGGCATAAGGTTTTTCAAACTTTGTTATCCAGTAGAAAACAAGCCCTTCAAGAGTGCGCTGGACCTGAACAACTCATAAGAGCTTGGGTTTTTGAAATTACAATTATGATTGATTTCCTTAATTATATGGCATTTACCTACCAAACAACCATTATGACCTTCCAAAGAACAATTATGCTAGGGCATTCCATGCAGTCATAGGCTTCAGAAGTTGTGGGGAAATGTAAGCAGAAAGCATGTAAAGACGTGATTTCTTGCTGTAATGATGGAGGATAGGGAGCCTGTACATGCAGTGCTTGAGTTGTCAGCATGAAGTACTAGCAACGCAAGAAGTATTGGTGGAAGCCTAAACACAACCTGACTTCAACTTTCTCAAAAGAGGTGAGGGAAACACGCTAATTCCGAAGACCCACCAATCCAATAACTGTTTCTCCGTCTGAACGACTGGGGCAAGCGTTGAAAATCAAGTTTCTATTTTACTCCTTCAAAGTATTCCAAAACATGACTTTCCACAGCCATAGTTCCAAGTCTATGTAAGTCTGAGATGATCCTCTGATTTGGAGCACCTCGGGCCACCTGAAACTTGCATGAAATGATGAACCCCTATGCAAAATGTTGTCTCCTAGATGCCTTAAGAAGACCAAACAGTTTCAATACGGAACAGGTCATCATCACATTGTTTCAATTCACATGGTCGAACTTCAATGCCACTAAGTTCTACCATCGAAATTTAGGTGCAGGTTCCATTAGAAAGAAGGAATTGAATTCCTAACATGAGAAGGCTACAGGGTCGATGTACCTTCATATCATTAAGAAATGGACTTTTCCTTGGCCACAATGTGCAGCACGAGCTCGCCAGTGTGAAACCTTTAGAGGCTGTGAGTTTAACTGCGGGGACAAAATTATCCATGGATGGGCACTTTTTTCCCTGCCATTGGCAGCCTTTGAACATGGATAAAATTATTCTCAACAAACATTCCATGGTTTTAAGGCTGTTTTTCTTAGGTTAAAACATTGTTGTCTTTGTAGGGCTGCCAATAGCAAGGGACAAAATCAGTGGACATGGACTTAGATAGTTCTATAAATTAGCTTCAAAAGGTCAACTAGTGTGCAAGGGGCTGCTCATAAGGACACCATGGGCCACTAATGGGGCGCTTATACCACTCCAAAGATCATAGACGAGTTTCACTCTTCCACTTACGACACCCAAAGAGATTGATGTCGTCAGGATAATGGTTCTTAAACTCGCGAATCGACTCAAACTAGCCAAGTGAGTCGACTCAGTAACAAATCAACTCAGACTGCTTGGGCTGACTCGTTTGGCGAAAGCATTTTCTTCAGGCTACTTGGACACAAGTCTTTCAACAGGTGTAGCTTTTCTTTGCAGACGAAAAGGGTGGCTATTTATGAGAAAATTTGTGCTGTCCGTTTTATTCAGACCATACACTGATGCACGCAGTGCCTACTTTTGTGCCTGTGACAAGGTTAGGGACCTCAGGATAGCTGTCTTGGACAATAATAATACAAACATGTCTGCTTGTCATCTTCCTTACCTTAAATACCAATCACAACATAGACCATTTTACAACTTTTGCTCGTCTAGGATGTATCTTGATACAGTTTTCACCAAGTTCATACAAGAGCAATACTTAGTAAAACTAGGATGTAGGTCAATTTATCATTGCTTTTAGCAACTAGGGTCAAGCCGAAGTAAATTGATTTGGCTTGATACAACAGCAAATCGTTCTAAGATACCTAAGAGGGTGTTAGCGGTACTTAAGATGAGATAATCTGACTTGAGACTAGATGATGTGTGCCTTGTCAGTGTTAGTAGTGCTTGAGCTGAGATGAAATAATATCACTCATCTCACAGTTAGTGGTGCTTGAGATGAGATGAAAATCACTTCATTCCAACTCAATGCTAGTGGTGCTTGAGATGAGATCAAATCATTTTATTCTCACTCAATGTTAGTGGTGCTTGAGATGAGATTAGAAATTCGAATCTCATCTTAGCTCCCTGCTAGTGATTTGCATATATCTTCTATCACAAGCCCTCTCATCCATCTCATCTTATTCCTAGTGTAAATAAGAGTCATTTCTCCTCATCCCAAAATCTATCACCATGCTTGCATTTTGATTGAGATAAAAAAGGGTCATCTTATGTCATCCCAACCATTTCCTCCTACTTATCTCAGTCCCAGTCCCAGTCCCAGTCCTTGTACTCATCTCAATCCATTTTAAGCGATATTTTTAATTAAATCAGTTCATCTCATGCCAAATTTGAACCATCTTAACTCATATCTCATCTCAGCCACCGGGAACACCATGTAAGAAATGCTGAAAACAAAGTCTGCAAAAGCATCCTAAACATGGAATATGTCTCAAATGCATGTATCTTGGTAGTCGAAACCGTTTAAGTACGATCTCAGAACATGTCTCATTGTCATGGAAGGTGGCTTCGCTAATGTCATATCATGGGCTAAAGGTTCTTCTGTTGTTGCTCTGTGGAGCTTCGCTTGCTTCATCAATGAGATTGTCGATGCGGGTGGGCTCGTACTTCACTCATTTAGACAGATCAGCCAGCTCTTTTAGCAGATTCTCTTGCTAGATTTTTATTATTATCACTAATTGTTGAACACATACACAATGAACACCTCGAACTCATGAACCAATAGGTACCAAGTGAGAGGCCCTTCTTATGCCACCGCACTATAAGCATTTTCTCAATGAAAGGAGGCCGATAGATCATTTATGTAGATTGGACAATCTCTACCTAGCTTGCATTCATAGTCATAAAATTCTTTGAGTAATTAAAAATAATTTTTTATGTCCAACTTTTTTTTTCTTTTCAAACTATTCAAAAGTGCTTACATTTTGCGAAGTCAAAAGCAAAATTTTGAGGAATTAACATAAATTTAACTAAGAGGAATGCCTCACGTGGCTGAGTTCAAGATTGTGTACGAGGGGTGTGTGTAACTTACACAAAATAAAAACCTTTAAAATTCATAAATAAATTGTCAAATATTATTTGTAAATCTTATTAAAATTCAAATAAAAATCTTAAACTCCTATATGAAAAGTGCTTTTGCCTCTTCTTTCTAGAATTATTCACGAACATTTGCCAAACTTTTGAATATCTGCCTTGGTAATATATTCCTTAATTTGAGCTTTGTGACTGTGCTTGCTTCCAAACAAACATTGCATCAGAAGATGGTGAACATGAGAACCGAGTTCCAACTTCAACTCAAATTAGACCAGGTACGATAGGCCCATACGGGAACTGAACAGGCTATTGTGTCACCAATTAAGCTTGCAGGTATTCTAACTTCCAGGAACGAATCTTCATCCGTTCCTAGGAATATTTTTCCTGTTGGAGATATTGTTTAGATCAGGGTAGTTGACAATCTGCATCCGAAAGTGGAGTTTGTGAATCTCACCTCATACAATTTGATCGACAAATGAGGTTCCATGTCGTTGTGAAAGGCAGTATTTGCTTCCATTTGCGGGAACACTGCTTTTCTTAGATGTGCATAAACCCGGACCACATCTTTTATTTGGGTTTCCTGAATGTCCCACCACCAGGGATTTTCTCATCTCCATGGTTGTTCCTGGAGTGGGCTTGGTTCATAGGCGATTTGGATCAAAACATTACCATGTATTGGACGGGTCATCCAATTAATAGTTTGACAACAAGCGTTCACTGGGGATGGAAGCGGGGAGGTTTAACCGGGTCAGGTCGGAGTGAATGCGTGGGTACGTTGGGTCTGGATCGGGTTAGAGTCCGAGTAGTGCAGGTAGTGATATATTAGCCTCTTGTTTTTCTTCACATGCCCCTCACCAAAATGACATGAATGGCTATTAACTCTTGGTGAACCCGGATTTTTAAAAATCTGATTTGTTCACCAACCTTGTTCTTGACTTAGGTAATAGTCCGAAACTCATATCCATTGGATAATCTAGCTGCAGATAACTATGTGGGCATGGATCGATAACTATTGGATCATTTTGGTGGTGTGCAAGCCTTTATGTTCTGGATTGCGTAGTTTATTCGTCCATATGGGCCAAACTGCACACTTACATAACATAACCGTATATGGCCCTTAAAAGTTGACCGTTATGCTAATCCGACAAATGCTGTTGTGCCCAGCTTTGGTTGATTCGATCTATTCATCTGATTTTTATCCTTTGGATGACTGTTAATTCAAAATTCATGTAGATTGGATGAGTTTTAAATCTATAACAATTGCTACTTTTAATTACAAAGACCCGGATGGTCAGATACACGAGGAAGCTAAATAGATGCACCATGTAAGAATATTGGATACGACTCTTCTTGGAGTCCACCTTTGCATGATTCAACTCATTCATATGATTACTACATATCTGAATGATTCTGACGTCACCATTCTTTGTCAAAGTTTCTAACCATTCATTTTCAATTGCAACCTTTTAGAGCCAGATGATACACAAATGCCCTAGTCTGGAGGGTCTATATATAGCACTCCTCTATAACCATTGTTGAGAAAATAAATACAATGACTAAAAAAAGGTAATCTAAATGAGTTTTCATGGTGGTATTTTTGTAGATCTAAGTTATTCATCAAGTTTAAATATATTAGATAGTCTAGATATCAAATTTCATGCCCATTGAATGCTTTATGTGAAGGGAAGCCTTGGTGCAACGGTAGAGGTCACACGGGTTTGAGGCATGAAAACAGCTTCTTATAAAAATGCAGGATAAGACTGTGTATTATAGACTCTTAGAAACAGCCTCTTAGAACATATGGCTAAGACGATATGATATGGCTCATTTCCATCTCAAGCAATATGCATGGGGAGATAAATTTTGGGATCAAATGAAATAACTCTATTTTACATGGGGAATGAGATGAGATGGAAGTGAAATAAAAACTACTAACAGTGAGTTGAGATTATCTCAAGCACCGCTAACATTAAACTGAGATGAGATGATTTCGTTTCATCTAGTCTCAAGCACTACCAAATCTCAGATTCTCACGCCTCCTTACTCCATAGGGTGGCCGTGTTTGTGGCCAAGGGAGGGACTTCAAGTGGGAAAGGGAGAGCATTCGTTAGCACTCTGGGAAGTGAAATGCAAACTACTAATAGTGAGTTGAGATTATCTCAAGCACCACTAATATTTAATTGAGATGAGATGATTTCATTTCATCTTGTCTAAGCACTACTAACACTGTAAGCTGAGATGAGATGGTTTTCATCTCATCTTAGCACCACTAACACTGAATGAGGAAATTTTACTTGATCTCATCTCAGCTCAAGCATCACTAAGAGTGATGGTGTATAAGTCAGACTATTTCATCTCCAAGTACCCCAAACGCGCTCTTATGAATATGCATAGTGTGCCTCCTCACAAATGATGGCTGAAGATTTCATAAATTCATCTCTTCTAGGCCACAAAGTCGAATTTCAGCAGCCCCATTTTGCCTCTTTTAAACGGGTATTTACGGATGCCCGTGAATGTAGTGATCCCATATTTACTGGGTAGGATGTTTCTAAACGGATTTAATGTATCCATTTTAGCTGGCACTAGTGCGAGGTATCATAAATAAAACTCTGTACGATCGAAGAAAGGTGGACGCACCATTTAAAACAGTTCCATGAGTGTATCCAAGGTCTGGCAAATGAGATGAGTGGGAATGGTCAACGAAAGGCGAGGCCCATAATGTGAAAATCCGCTAATGTAGATTATTTGTACGGTTGAGATTGATCGCACAAATCTCAGCATCTTGTCCATGACATCGTCCCACATTACGCAACTCGGTCGACACTCGTCTCTACCCGCCGAGTCGTCGTCTTCCAAATATCCGCAAAACGAACGCCAACGTGTCAGCTGCCCAAGAGAATTAGTAAAACCCAGCTTTCCTCACGCAACCTTCAGCAATGTCCACCGCCACCACCACGGCCGCAGCGCTCGCTCTTTCTTCTTCCGTCTTTGATATCGAATGCATTGCTGGAACTTCTTTCTCCTTCCGATTCCGACACCCTCCAATTTCAGACGCTCCCCTAGTCATCGTCTTGTGTCAATGGGCGCTGTTTCGGAGCCCCTCGAGGTGTGCGTTAAAGATTCCATTACCACTCCTAACAAGCTCGGTGATTGGAAGCATCTCCTCTTCGCTCTTCTATGAATTTCATTCTCTTTCTGTCTTTTAATTGTAGTTGCAGTTGGCGTTCGTATTATGCTATTTTCCCATACGGAAATTGTCTCACAATTGTAATTGTTGTTCGCTTACTTGCCTGTGGAGACTTGAATTCTGTGAAAATCAGCTTTCTTTATACGCTAATGGAATTTTCTGTGGAGAATATTGGGAAGAACTATTAAGGGTTCTATTGCTGGTTATGTGCTGATTTTAAGTGATTGTGCAAGTGAAAACTATTAAGGGTTCTATTGCTGGTTATGTGCTGATTTTAAGTGATTGTGCAAGTGAAAACCATCAAATTCTGTCGATCTATGATCGGCTTTGGGAGCCATTTGCAATTTTCGTTTCTAAAGATTGGATTTTTAATTGAGAATTGGATGAGTAGGAAGCGATACCTGTGATTGGGTTAGATGTTTTAATGGTGGAGAGTTGGGTAACTCAGCGATGCAAGCTAAATATTTCTATACTTGTTACTTTCTTAAATCAGTGAAAGAAACAGTCAATAGTTTTGAACTGAACTTAGTAATTAGGATAGACTAACATGCTTTTGTTGTGCTTCCATTTATTCCTATGATGCCTTCACCTCATGAATCTGGGCTGTCTGGATTGCTAGAGAGCAACTTGTGATAAAAACTTGCCGAAGGATGAGTTGAATGAAGCTCTCTTGGTGCTTTCTATGGTGTTCTACTGTGCAATTCTTGGAAGGTGAAGTCTTGGGGCTTATCATCCAAGAAGGAAAAACAAAGTGCTAGGGCCTAGAATGAGGTGGATGATGGGGAATGAGATGAAAGAAAAAGGCAGAAAGAATAGTCTTTCTCTAATATGATTTAATCTATCTTATGAAGAGGATAGCTGAAGAGAAGAAGCGAGGACAGAAAACTAAATTATAGTGAACAAAACTGTATTCCCCTTACCTCAGCTGCATGATGTACAATGGGTCATGTATAACTCTCTTCAGAATCCAAAGAATTTAGGGTTTGTTACAATTTAAAATTGTTGGAAGGATAAGTAAGTTCAATTCTCCTGCCTGATAGGTAGAGAAGCACTGAGATATAATACTTGGATACCAAATTCAAAATTCCCCAGGTAACACTCTTAGCATCTGATGTGAAGTAAACACTGTAGAGAAGAGTTAGGATACCCTGAACCAGAACTACCAGTTCAAAAATGTATTGCTTTCCAGAGGAATAGATTAGGATCGAGACATTCTGGAAGATTATGATCCAGACATTCTCGATATCCCACCAGAACTATTTATTTTTTGGCACATGCATCTTTGTGCCTTTCACCCTGGATGCATCATTCACAACTTGTTCATAGTCATGAAATCTAAGATATGATTCTTTTGGATTTGTGAAAAAGGAAATACTATTAAACTCCCCATTTTTTTTTTGCAGGCCCCTTCACACAAAGGCTTTTGCTAACTCTGGAGGAAAGGCATCTTCCTTATGACATGAAGATGGTGAATCTAACAAGTAAACCAGAATGATGTGCTTGAATTTGTTATGTTAAGTTGATCAAATGTTGATGTATCCAAGCATCTCCTTACGCTCACTGCTCAGTTTTCAGTTGACTTTCTGATTGCTGTGCCTAGTTTCCTAAAAGTGAGTCCAGAAGGTAAAGTACCTGTAATCAAACTTGATAAGAAGTGAATTGCAGATTCAGATGTTATTATCCAAGCTCTCGAAGAAAAGTTCCCTGAGCCCCCATTGGCCACCCGCCTGAAAAGGCATCAATCTGTGCATTTTAAACTCCTCTTTATCTTAAAATCCATTATGTGCTACAGATCTTCCCGAGAAAATAAAGCATTTTACTTTGTATGCCAATGAGTATAAATTTGTCTTAGATGGCCGATGCAATATGATGCTTGTCGTAAATTTTCTCAACTTGCTGAAGGATCATGCTTTACATTACTTTATGTTTACAGCGTCCAAACTATTGCACCATCATCATGGTCATGTGGTAAATTTCAGTGAGGAAACTCCCTTTATTGGTTCTCTGATCATCAGTACTTGCTGTTTGCTATTAGTGTACTACATTCTGATTTTTAAAGTTTTAGAATGTGGGTACTTTCAGTAAGATTTGGTTTCTGCGGAATATTTGTAAGTTAGCAGGTGCACAACTTGCACCGACAACCTTTGGTTGGGATCAAACACAGCTTACAACTACGCTAATTGCTGATGCTCTTTTTTTCTGCAGAATTCATTTTGTTCAATATTTATCTCTTTCATCTCCATTTGAACTATACACATTACATATTTGGAAGAAAAATGTAATTGAAACCTTTGCTTTCTGAGTTATCATTGACCTTTCTTTTTTTTAATGGTTGACACACATAAATAATAACTATCATTCTTATCTCAAAAGCTCATTAGTGTTTGTTAGATATGAATTTCCACTAACTGTTTTTATTTTTCTGATTGTAGTGGGTCAAAGATATTTGTAAGTTTTATAGGTTTCCTCAAAAGCAAGGATCCAAATGATGGAACAGAGCAGGCATTACTGAATGAGCTGACTGTCTTTAATGATTACCTCAAAGAAAATGTAAGTCTTACTTTGCTCTGTTCTTACTGCCATCCCTATCATAATAAAAGAAAGTGACCGTACATGGTATATTCAGTAAGCAGCATTTTTTCCAAGTAAGTTCATAATGCATATGATGCAAGTGGAAGTAAGTACACTATCATAACTGGCCTTTGAATAAGCGAACTCAGTTTTTATGGAAATGACCTCAGTTGTATCATGGGCTTTCCTGCAGACTGCTACAGGAATATTCCTTGCAAAAAAGGGTAGCCCCGGTGCACGAAGCTCCCACCTATGCGGGGTCTGGGGAAGGGGCGGATCACAGGGCCTAAAGTACACTGCCTTACCTTGCATTTTGCAAGAGGCTGTTTCTACACCTTGAACCTGTGACCTCAAGGTCACACGACGACAACTTTTACCATTGCAGCAAGGCTCCCCTCCTACAAGAATATTCCTTGTCATTCAGGTTAAAACGTTTGGTGAGCAAATGATGTGTTATTCAACCACAAGGTTGAGTTAAACCGTATTGGGCAGTTTCAGTTGGTGGGAAATGTATTATTTGCTAACATAGGTTGAAGAATAAAATGTTGAAGCTCGTATAACAAAATTCTGAAGCTCCAATTACTGTAGATTATGCATCTGGATTGAATTTTAACATCGCATATAATTAGGAAAAAGATGAAAGAGGAAAGACTGACCTTTAAAACTTTAAGGATCCTTGACCTTCAATGTATGTGGATGGATATTGTCTTGTGAGAAGAAGTAATAATGGCAATAACAGTTATTTAGAACGTATACAGTATGTATTTTGTTATCTAAATACGCTCCCTCAACTCATCTTGCATGGAATGTGATGAGCAACCTTTCCCTGGTCCTCATTGTTGATGTCCTTTTGGGTGGCTCCCCTCAACTAGTTGAGTCAGAGTGGAAGAGTTCTTTGACATCCAATAAACCTGCTTGTCAATAGGGTGATGTCCTTTATCACACTAAGGTGTAACTTTCTATTGCATTAATGCAAGTAGCAAACTGTAAGATGCTTCCCTGCTGTGTTCTTTGATGTCTCATAGTTAGCACTCAAGTGATCTCCTATAACTGATCAAATAGGAGGGCTTCTGATGAGTACAAAAACTGAGGAAATATGAGCACAACCTGTATGAAATTCAAGCATGAGAGAAGGATCTTTTAGAAAGAAGTTATTACTCTTCTAGCTTCAGTGACTGCATATTTTTGTTTTTAGATCCTCGTGTATTACTCCCACAGTACAATTACAACTCTTACTCTAACTTTGAATTACCGACTAGTAGGTCCAGGAAACTGTTCTGTTACACATTTGATTTGCAATCACGAGACCATTCTGTCACACCAGCACCTTCAGTCAGACTGGCGGTCACTTAAAAGGGATCTTTCTGTTGTGTTACAATAACTTCTTCATAGGTGTCGCACCTAATGTGAAGAGATTTTTATATCCAAAGGCTGACAAGCAAATAGGTTTATGCACTGTACAATGTTCCTGCTTCTCATGACCAAATGCCCCAGAGAATGGCGTAAGGGGCTATCTGAGGTCTTCCTTTCCATGTTCTTTAATGCCTTTTTGACCATCTCTTCCTGAATCTTGTCATGGGGTCATCCTTTCAATGTTGAATCACTTGATTATGCTGCCCAGGCTCATAAATGAACAGGCAATGGACGAAAAGATAGTTTACATCCTCCTTTATACACATAATAGTATAAAAACACCTATTCATAAGTTTAAATTATTCTCCTTCAAATTTCTGCAAATAGCCACTTTACCTTGTGTCCCATCCCGAAAATGCATCTCTACTTGTGGTGTATTAGAGCACCCAACAACAATTCAACGGAGAAGTCCATTAATTGCTGGAAGTGATAAAGAGATCAACTTATCAAGAAACAACCTGGTCTATCATGGATCCAAGTTCTTTTGTGATATTCATGTGGGTCATGTCATCACTTTCTAGGAAATTGACCCCCTTCCTGACACATCTTGGGAAAACCAGCAGAGCTTACTATAAACAAGAACAGAAATTGCCTACTCATATATTCCTTGTCCATATCCTATTCTCCTATGGAGTTGGAAGTGAATGAAAACCTTCTGACAATTCTGCACCAATATTCAACCTTGGTATCTAAAGACATGCAATATCAGAGCTAAACAGAAAAGGGCCTTCCATCCAACTAGTATTCAACATGGATTCATGGATTAGTGTGGCACTTGGTGAGTTTTAGCATAACCCGAGATCATCATCATCATCAAGACCTTATCCCAATTAGGGGTCGGCCACATGAATCTTATTCCTCCATTCCACTCTATTAAATACCATGGCTTCATTTAGTCCCAAAGTTTTTAAATCTTTCCTCACCACTTCTATCCACGTTCTTTTGGGCCTTCTCCTTGCCCTTTTAGAACCTTCAACTTGTATTGCCTCACTCCTTCTAACTGGTGCCGTTGTTGGCCTCCTTTGAACATGTCCAAACCATCTAAGTCTAATCTCCCTCATCTTGTTACCTATTGGTGCTATCCCTAAATTTCTTCTAATATTTTCATTTCTAATTCTATCCTTTCTTGTCTTACCACTCATCCATCTCAACATCCTCATTTCTGCAACACTCAGCCTATGAGTATGATGTTCCTTAATTGCCCAACACTCTGATCCATAGAGCATGGCCGGCCTTATAGCCATCCTATAGAATTTTCCCTTTAGTTTGAGTGGCACCCGCCGATCACATAAAACCCCCGATGCACATCTCTATTTGTTCCAACCCGCTTGGATTAGCATAGCATAACCCGAGATAATTTCCTTTAAGTCCTTCCAAATTAGAATCTTTTCTAGCATGATGATTGGGTTCACTTGATTGCTTGAGTACTAGAATCTTCCTTCTCTCATCTTGGGAAGCAAGGTCATCCTTGGTGACTTCTGATTTTAATAGAGATGATAGATTCTACATCCTAGTTACCAATCTAGGTAGTTCAAAGGCTTTCCAAGTATCAACTTCTGCCCTTCCAATCTGGCAATTCCTGAACCATCTCTTTCTGGAATAGCTCCTCTTCATGATACTGGTTTCCTTACGGGCACTTTGCTTTCTGATCATTGGGCTGGTGTCATCATCTTCCTTTTCCATAAATGATGATTTGAGTTTTCACTGGTTCTTCAACACTAAAGAAACTGCTTCTTGTTTGTCTTTTTCACAACCTATAATTGTGTGAACTCCAAAACACGAATAGTTGGGAATGTCAAAAATGAGTTCAAGGTGGGTTGGGTAGGTTTGGCAACTACCCTTACAGGCATATATGCTGCATAAGCCATTTTGTCGAGAGTGCGGGCTGCTATTTAGTCATTTTTTGAGAAATCATGTTGCACAAAGACACACACACACACGCACACACACACACACACATATAGTACTTTCTTTAGTGTTTTTGCATTTGTGGCTTGTGCACCTACCTGCTAGTATTTTCCAAATAAAAGGGACAGCATACAAAGTTATCCAATATAGTACACCAATAATTGTGGAAGCTTATGAATGCATAATATATGGAATTGTGGGATGACCTTCAAGGTGTTAGGTTCTTTTACAACATTCTGTTAATAGGAAACTTTCAAACATGTTTTTTCTATTTGAGCCATTTGTCTCAAAAAAAAATTTTATTAATTTTTTTACTTTTTTATTGTTATTATTTTTGAAAGTTAGAAGCAAACCATCATGCACAGCCTCAAAACCTGGTCACCTAGGTGAGAAACTCCTCTTGCCCTAATGCTTTAGAAGGCTTTGGTGCCATGTGTCTCAAAAGCTTCGACCTTTCTAGAAGGCAATGTTTGCAAGAGTTCAGTACAAAGACTTGATACTTGTATTTCCTGCATTACTGTATGCTTAATTATTTTTTATTGATTCATGGTCCTTTTATTGACAGGAAAGAGGTTTCTGCTGCAGACCTGTCTCTTGCACCTAAGTTTTACCATATGGAAATTGCTTTAATTCACTAGAAGAAATGGTCAATTCCAGAATCACTTTCTTATGCGAGATCTTATATGAAGGTATGCCAAACCCGGATAAAAAAGGAGGGTCTTGCGTCAGGTGTCAGCCGACAAGGGGGAAGTTGAAGATGATTCTATTATTTCTTTCTTACAAATGAATATGCATTTGTATATTAGTTTGTCAGGAAGAAATGAAAATCATCTCCAACTTCTTAAAATATGGCCACCCTTGCGTCAGGTAGCCAGTCGGCAAGGGGGAAGTTGAAGATGATTCTCTTATTTCTTTCTTACAAATGAATATGCATTTGTATATTAGTTTGTGAGGAAGAAATGAAAATCATCTCCAGCTTCTTAAAATATGGCCACCTTTGCGTCAGGTAGCCATCCGGCAAGGGTGAAGCTGAAAATGATTTTAATGAAAATCATCTTCAGCTTTTTAAAACTATGGCAACCCCAACATGACATGAATCGAGAACTGACATTCGCTCAAGCTAGGGCGTTCGCCATAAGCGACGCGCTGCATCGGATTCCGGGTGCGGTGAAAAATAGGCAAGGGTTGCTAGGGCGTTCTCCCAGAAGCGATGCGCTACATCGGATCCCAGGTGTAGTGAAAAATTGGCAAAGGTTGCTAGAGCGTCCTCTCGGAAGCGACACGTTGCATCAGAACTCAGGTGCAGTGAAAAGTGGACATGGGTTCATACTATGGAGGTCGAGAAAGGCGATAGTAAATAGGGTATCTCTAGAACATAAGATTCGCATCGCTACATGGAATATAAGGATACTGACAGGTAAGAGTTTGGAGTTAGTAGACATGATGAAATGTAGGAGATCAATATCACTTGTATCCAAGAAACCAACTGGAAAGGGGTTAAACCTAGAGAAATAGATGAGTATAAATTATGGTACGTAGGAAAGGAAAATAACAGAAATAACGTAGGAATAATAGTGGATAAGGAATTAAAGGATAAAGTTGTGGACGTTAAAAGAATCAGTGATAGAATTATAATAATAATAATTATTCTAGGAGAACAGATTATAAATATTATAAGTGTATATGCACCACAAGTAGGGTTGTAAGATATAATCAAGAGACAGTTTTAGGAAGATATGGAGGGAGTCATGCAAGAAATTCCCAACATTGAGGGGATATTTATAGGAGCAGACTTAAATGGCCATATAGGAAAAGATAAGGAAGAATATGATAGAATACACGGAGGGTATGGTATAGGTGAACGAAATGAGATGGAGGAGAATATCCTCGATTTTTCTTTGTCATATAACTTATCCATTGCAAATATACTCTTTAAGAAGAGGGATAAACACTTAATAACTTTTAAAAGTAGACTTCATAAAAGCCAAATAGACTTTTTTCTACTTAGGAATAATGAACGATCTATATGTAAGGATTGTAAGGTGATACCCGGTGAGAGTTTAACCTCACAACATAGGTTAATGGTTATGGATATTCATATCAAAAGATGGAGTAAAAGAACTGAACTTAATACACATCCAAAAACTAAGTGGTGGAACTTAAAAGGAGAGAAAATAATCTCAATAAAAAATAAGTTGATGATAGAAGGAAATTGGACCTATGAACAGAAGTAAATACCATGTGGACTAATATGGCTGAGTCCATTAAGAAAGTAGCAAAAGATGTCTTAGGAGTATTAAAAGGTAAAAGGTTATTAACAAAGGAAACAATACAAAAAGCTATTAAAGAAAAACGAATGCGTTTTAAAGCATGGCAGAAGATTAGAAATAATGAAAACTATAAACAATATAAGAATGCTACAAACGTTGCTAAGAGAATATTAAGTGAGGCTAAACTTAAAGTATATGATGAGCTCTATAATAGACTAGGAACAAGAGAAGGTGAGAAAGATGTGTTTAAACTTGCAAAAGTAAGAGAACAGATGGGCAATGACTTAGAGCATATTAGGTGCATTAGAAGCGATGATCAAAGGGTATTAGTCAAAGATGATGAGATCAAATAAAGGTAGGAAATATACTTTCAAAAATTATTAAAAGACAATGGCCCTGAGAATATAGGGATTGAAAATACTATAAATTTAAATAACATTGGATATTATAGATATGAACGTAGGATTAGAATACCTGAAATAAAAGAGGCCTTGAGAAAGATGAAATCAGGAAAGGCCATAGGGCCTGATGGTATACCAATAGAGGTTTGGAAGCATATGGAAGATATTGGGTAGTTTAGTTGACCAAGTTGTTTAACAAGATTATAAAATCAAAGAAAATGCCTGATGAGTGGAGGAAAACCTCTATTGTACCAATCTATTAGAATAAATGAGACATTTATAGCTGCACGAATTATTGAGGGATCAAACTTATGAGCCACACCATGAAATTTTTTGAAAGAGTGATTGAGAAGAGGCTACGACATGAAACAAGTGTATCGGAAAATCAGTTTGGTTTCATATCTGGGAGGTCTACCATGGAAGCTATTTTCTTATTAAGACAATTAGTAGAGAAATATAGGGAGACGAGAAAAAACCTCCACATGGCCTTTATCGACTTAGAGAAGGCTTATGATAGAGTCCCTAGAGAGTTAATATGGAGGGTGTTGGGTGGTAAAGGGGTTTCTCAGGGGTATATAGACATAATTAAAGATATGTATCAGGGAGCGGTAACAAATGTTAAGACCACTAGTGGCATGACTGGTGATTTTCCTGTCACTGTCAGATTGCACTAAGGATCGGCATTGAGTCCATACCTTTTCATATTAGTTATGGATGAGTCAACAAAACATCTGCATGAGGAGATTCCCTGGTGCATGTTATTTGCAGATGATATAGTCCTACTTGATGAGACAATGGAGGGTGTAAACATAAAGCTAGAGTTATGGAGAGAAGCATTAGAATCTGAAGGATTTAAAATTAACTGAACTAAGATAGAATATATGGAATGTAGTTTTAGCAAGGAGAGTAGGAGTGGAACACCAGTCAAATTGATAACCAAGAGGTCCCTATGAAAGACCACTTTCTATACTTAGGATCATTGATCCATGAGAGTGGAGAGATTGAGAGGGAGGTTACCCAGAGAATCCAAGCGGGTTGGAACAAATGGAGATGTGCATCGGGTGTTTTATGTGATCAGCGGGTGCCACTCAAACTAAAGGGAAAATTCTATAGAATGGCTATAAGGCTGGCCATGCTTTATGGATCAGAGTGTTGGGCAGTTAAGGAACATCATACTCATAGGATGAGCGTCGTAGAAATGAGGATGTTGAGATAAATGAGTGGTAAGACAAGAAAGGATAGAATTAGAAATGAAATATTAGAGGAAATTTAGGGGTAACACCAATAGGTAACAAGGTGAAGGAGATTAGACTTAGATGGTTTGCACATGTTCAAAGGAGATCAACAACGGCACCAGTTAGGAGTGAGGCAATACAAGTAGAAGGTTCTAAAAGGGCAAGGGGAAGGCCCAAAAGAACGTGGATAGAAGTAGTGAGGAAAGATTTAAAAACTTTGGGACTAAATGAAGCCATGGTATTTAATAGAGTGGAATAAAAGAATAAGATTCATGTGGCCGACCCCTATTTGGGATAAAGTCTTGATGATGATGATGTTAATGCATGTTCTAGGTTTTGACAGTGTGAGTAAATTCAGTGTAACTTCTCTGATCATGCCACTCCTGTTATATCAGTTTTCCATGACTAATATCTAACAGAACAAAGATTATTCTAGTTTTGACAAGCTCCATGTGTCCTTTGCTGGTTCTTTGTGCCAGTGACGGCTGGAAATTTTGGAAGTACTCTTGAAGAGGCCTGTGTTTGAGCGAGAAGTCTTTTGTTGGAAGTTTTTGAATATCCAGGAAATTTTATAAATTCGAAGTGTTGACAGTCAACAATTAGAAGCTGAGATTCTCTTTGTCCAAAGACTGTATTATCTTCAAGTTGAAAATGGTCCTACAAAATGGCCATAAAACCCTCAACTCACATCTGGTAAACCAGAGGAACAAGTGGCATGAAAAGTCATTTTCCTTCTCTTTCTTTGCTGTTCTCCAGTTCTGCGTCACCAACAGGCATGCAACTACTTCAATGGCAGTAGGTGTAGAGGATCATTTAGTTTATGTCATCTTAGCATCTGCTTGTGAAGTGGGCCCACATGAAATTGAAACTAAGATATCAAATTACCATTTCCTTCATCTGATTTTACATGGGTTTCTCTGTTTAAAGAAACTCCATACTCTTTGGCATATTTTTGAATCCACGCGCATGGCCTGTTGCATGTGAATGGAAAGAAATATGCCTTTTGGTATTTGTATAGCGGTACATGGTGATGCCATTGAGCACTGTTTCCATGAGGAAGTGACACCAGTAGATAGTTGTCATGGATGTTTCATGATTCAAGACCCGTAGGTGATATTTCTTACTTAATGTTGACATTTAGTTAATGTGGTAGAGTTCGTTTTTAATTTGAATTACAGTTTGTAACTTGGTCTGATTTAAGGTAGGTTTAGCAAAAATGATATGCAGAGTCCTACAGTTAATTTAATGTGCTGCTTTGTTAATTACCTCTTTACTTAGATGATAATAGCTCCTTTAAGGATTGTCATAGCCTTTAAGCATAATGGTACTGGTGTAATTGAATATCTCGGTGCTATTATCATATATATAGGACTGAGGATGTCATTTCTCTTGGCAAATAGGTTTAAAGGTAGTGTGATTCTATAAAGCAGATTTTGTGTTTGAATATTCTGAAATTATTTCATGTTGGTTTTTCCTTAATTTGCCAACCCAAAAGTAATAGTTTCAGTATCTTTAATCACATGGTTGTTTCTTTGGCTGGGCATTCTTGATTCGTACATTGTCAGACCTTGGTGTCCAATACATTTGATATTAAATTAAGTCTTTGTGCCTATCAAATAGCTATGTAGTTGTGATCCTTCAACTGCATTTTCAAATACAGGTCCGTCTGCTATCTAGAGGCACCGATGCATTGACCTGATGAAATTGGATGTTACAAATATCTGTGCCTAGTAGCTATATTATCTTACTCTTGTTGGTTGTTGGAGTTAATGGATGTTTTTCCTCCATAACTATTTGTGTCAATTCTCTTGAGACCCTTCCATTTTTGGGAGTCCTTGTACAAGTTGTGTGAGAGAGTCGTATGATTGTGTTCTTAATGCATAATGATTCTTTTGTATAATCCTATAAATTTGTTCATGCAAAATCCAGAACACAAATTGGTAACTATGGCATTCATAGGAAACTTGTGACTCAATTTCTGTGAACGATGAATGTGCCAAGTGGTGCTTTCTTATCCATTTCCACTGATACGTGGAGCAGTAGATGAGTTGTCTTTGGTTCGCCAGCTAGCTGAACATTTTATTTCCCCATCGGTCTGGGCTTGTCTATAATGTTTAACATTTTCTGGAAAGCAATAGATATTTCTATGATGTTTGATATTCCTTATTGTCACTTCATATTCCAGTCAGTTTTCTCCAAGGATTCATTTGTGAAGACACGGGCTCAGCCTGAAGATATCATAGCAGGATGGCGTCCAAAAGTTGAAGGTTAAACATAACTTAAGCAGCTCATTCCTGCCGAAGTGTATGGATGTGAATGACTATTGCAGACAGATTCTGTCCACTGTGTATCCTGTATCGTTTACGAGCGAATTGTTTACTTGACTGGCAGATCAAATTTTAGTGCTTGCGAGCAAGTTGTAGATTTGCTCATATAATCTTATCCGTAGTTCTGCTGCTACCCTCATTTAGTCTGGATGTCGTCGGATTTTGTAATCAGTTTTGCCCGTTCAGTCACTAAACCTGTCGGATGATACCATGTAAATGTTTGAGAGAAGGAAAAGGGAAACTCGGGCGCTGGTTGTGCTGCAAATATTTAAAGAATGTCAAAGGAAGCTTTTAATGTTTTGTCTTCGCGACTTCTAGATGCCAGCTTGATTTATCTTTAACGCTGTCTACTAGTTGGCACAATTCAGCTCAGAACTGTAGGAACATTTGAAGGAAGTATACAATTCACAGTCAAGAACACAACATTCTCGACAGAGATTTGACCAACAAACTCGGGCCGTACATTAGATTACTCGGTAGCAAAGGGAAGTCAGGCCACCCATCATCCTTGTCCATACCAGCCTTAATGGACATTGTCGTCTTCAAAGTAGAGAAATGTCATCCACCAGGAGGGCAGAAAATTGCAGGAAATAAAAGGAAACGGTATTCAGTATGTTACCCTTCTGTATTTGGCAATGGATGCCTAAATGTTCTATTAGCCTCATGCCAGTTAAGTTGAACTGTGTCTGGATGGGCATGTCATTGGTAAATAGATTGCATATATCATTTCCAGGGAAAAGTGAATACTAAAGATGTTGGTATCTTTTTTTGTTTTGTGAAGGTCGGAGACATGCATCCATGAGCAACCTCGACCTGTGATCTAGCACAGAGAGGCTCCATGCACCACTGCACTGGAAGTTACGCCCATTAATTGAGAAGGTCTATAATCTGACATTTTCAGGTAGACTTCAATGAAATTTATCCTTCTGAGAATGCTTATCAGTGTCTCCGGTATGATTTCTATTTTTTGGCAATGCCCTTATGTTTGGGCTTATTTGTCTTGACAGGATAAAAGGCAGCCCCGGTGCACGAAGCTCCAGCCTATGTGGGGTCCGGAGAAGGGGCAGACCATTACCTTGCATTTTGCAAGAGGCTGTTTCCACGCCTTGAACCCGTGACCTCAAGGTCACACAAAGCTCCCCTTCATTTGTCTTGACAGGATCTGAACCATTAATCTGGTTAGCTTGACACCCAATAGAAAGGACTCCTCATGAATGAGTTGAAGATGCTGCACTACGGCAAGCTGCTGTGCAGCACCCCACTTTTGCATGACAGGCTAGACATTTGGTTGAACCATTCCTGTGGTTAGCTTAACATCCAACAGAAAGGCTTCCTCATGAATTAGTTGAAGACGCCACACAGCCGAAGCACTCCACTTGCATGACATGTTCCACCTTTGGTTGATCAATCTGATTTCTCTGACTTTGGACGACAACTGCTCCAAACATAGTGAGGATATCAGAAGTCAGTTGCAAGTAATTTTTATCACTACAACTATTCTCAAGTAGGTCCAAATCCATTGTGGGCAGGTGAAGATAATGAGAAATTCTATCCCAACTGAGTTTCCACTCCTAGACCCTGATCCATCTATCTTGTTCAGTCTCCCTTAAATTGCTAGAAACCAAAATTCATGAGGTTGGAAGATTTTAAGTATGCTGTTTTGAGGTTTTAAATCAGAACTATTGAATTTTTACTTAAAAAACTAGTCGCTAAATGCATCCCATGGCCATGATCTTTTGCAGATTGCCCAAATAGTGGAAGCCGAACAACATGATCATGTCATATCACACAAAGGTAGAGCCTAGCAAGCTAGTTCCAGAAACACGCAGTTCGGATCGCTTTTCTCGAATACAATACACCCAACACAAGCGAATCAGACTGGTTATGGTTAATCCGACGAATAAAACACAACTCACCTGCAGTAGCTCCTGAAAGATTTGATGCATCGGAGCACATGGAAAAAAAGAAACAAGTAAAATCACGAAGAAAGATCTCCTTAATCCAAATCTGGAAGTATACATTTTGAAATGTCCTTGTGTTAGACAATGTAACAAGTCCAATGACGACTAGTTTGTGCCGGATTAATCTGACGTTGGAAATGCTACTTCTCCACTTTTAAGCTTGTTTAAAAGCTATCACCATCCTTACTTGAAGAAGCCTGTGCTAGAACTGAATATAGATGAGGATGCTATAGCACAGCGCGACAAATTATATGGCAAGTATTAGTTTAGTAGCCTACTTTCGTATTAAGGGGGTCACCTTTCGATGATCTGACCTATTAACCGGTTTACTGTGGCTGGGATGTCTCTGTAAACGAAAATCTTGACAATTGAATGCTTTGAGCGTTCTAAAAGATGTGTTCTCGCATCATTATACTAGATTACATGAACCGTTTGAATAGGTAAGATATTAGTAATATGGCCTTTTGCTTTATCTAATGGCAATTCATTAGACACTTTGGAATGGTTAGGGTCGTGGTCTTGCACTCCTGGTCTACTGTACGTCTAGTAATTGCCGGTCAGCCATGGCAGTGAATTTGTTCCTGGGCCTTGTACACACCACCCATCATATTATGGGAGCTGGCCATGCCCAAAGTCATTACCTTAACCGCAAGGAGGGGGATGTCGAAGGCAGGGCTAGTGACTCAAGTGAAGTAGCAACAAGGTAGCTGTATTGGAATGTGCAGCTGGATTACCTTCTTTTCAAGGAGAGCTAATGCTTATTGGGTATTTTGGCTTGATATTGCTTCACACCCAAAAAGAAACAAGGTGCGCCCTTATTAATAACTAATAAGGCTAAGCTTGGAGATGGAAGTCTTATTTCATTTCTAGACGGTAAAGTAAGACCAAGCTCATGAGCTTATTATCCTAGGTTGGAACAAGTTGATAAGATTTCTATTTTGTGCCCAATGCCCTTCAATAAAGGAAAGGAATTAAAAATCCTATTATTTTACAACCCTTAGCCTTCCTCTTTGGTGGAATATGCACTTCCTAGATATCCTAATCCGTAGGATTGTTGCGAGTTAGTACCAAGTAGCAATATCACCCAAAATAGTACTTCGATCCATAACACATCCAGTGGTGCTGTCTTGCTAAGTTTGATGCTTTGTAAAAAATGACTCTGTAAAATTGCAACGATACTTCCACATCTCTATCTTTAACTGGGGATCTTTAGAATTACAACTGCTTGGCTTTCAATTCGCCTGCGAGCATTTGGGTTAAAAGAATGAAAACAGATTAGGGAAAGTTATTAACACTTAAATTAGTGGGCCAATAGTCCAAAACCACTAAGAAGCACAGCTTAAGCTCAATTGAGATGTACCAGCCATCTTCAAGAAGTAAGAACTGTAGAACACGACTAAGCTTGGATTTGCTAAGTCTACTCATCTTTCATTGTTTCTCCCCTTTCTTGCCTTTCCCGTATTTAAGATGTCTCATACAACATTAAAATCATCAAAGGGATGGAGACAGGCACTTTCCATAACAACATTAAAAGCACTTCATATATCAAGCCTCAAAATTAGTTAATAATATTTGGAAAATTGGACAAATTTGCCAAAAAGGAAAATGGGCAAAGTTTCACCTTCACATACAGTTTTAAAAAGTCATTTTTACCAAAAACCGATTGGAAAGTTGTATGAGAATCGTAAATATATCTATTAGATAAGTGTTTAATTATACCCAAAAAAGAAAAAGAAAAAATTGTTTTAGGGTACTCCAACATTCAATCTGGGAATTTCTAACCAATTAAGTGAATTGCCTTGATAGCGTCTACGATAGCGTCCGTATGGTTTAAAAACTCAAGAAGTAGACTCGAAAGTAGGACCACTTGAGTAAACTCCGATTAGATTTTGATCTCGGGATCTCTCAAACACACATTGCGTGGGGAAGTTGGATATGGAGTGTACTGTTGTTTGAGAGGTCTTCACATCAAAATCCAGTCCTAATATTCTTATTTTGGTAAGCAACAAGTTGCTGGTTTTCCCGCAGAGCCGAGGTAACTTGGACAGTTTTTTAGCGGACTCGCAAGTTTTTAAACTCAACAGTGGTCTACTAAATTTCTACGACCTCAATTGGGCGGTTTGGAGTGTGACCACGGTGCAAAAACTGCACTAGCGGAAAGCTCGTAAATTGGTAGTTGAATGAGAAAGCCATCTTTCCCACAGTAAACAATTTCATTTTGTTTTATTCTTTCGGCTGTAATCTACTTTCAAAGAATCTCCTGTGTCTCAAATAATCTATGTCCACAGTCCGTAAGAAGCAATCACCAATGAGTCAGAAAGAACCAAATAAGACTTAAAGCTAGATTAGGGCATGCTAATTAGATGCGAATCAAGACTTCGTAGCCTAGATTTCTTGCAAGTCAAACCAGACCGACAGAGGGAAACCTGAAAATGAAAGCAACAGTACCTGCTTGGATTCGACTGAAAGATGGCAACAATCCATACCATTGCTCATTTGTATGGTATCAATTTGTCGCCGACAACGCAGGACTACAACGTCCGGTACGGATCCAGTCCCCATCTCCTCGGGCCAAAATTATGATGGTGTCGTTGTCAATCCGATTGGTATCTGGCATTGGCGAATGGTCCGTTGTGAACAAAGTTTGATACTATCCACTGATCTAACCGTGATGGGGCGTGGTCCTGGCGCGGGCCGCATCCGTCGCCGTCTTGCCATTGATTAGGAGGTGATAAGATTCACACGTAGTGGAGTTCCAGAAAAGGTGTTTCAGTTGCATTTGTTCTTTTATTTGTGAATCTTGAACGGACTACAGAGGGCTTATCAGGTGGGCCCGTCCTGTCTCATGATCAAGACTGTTCATATGTTGGTTTTGTATGAATAGGCTATGTCACAGAAAATAAGTTTTCTGTGTGCCTATAATGGAAATTAATAGTAGGTAATACTCCATAATAAATTTCGCCGTGTGTCCCACTTCAGCCCATGTTAAGATTGATGATTAAAATAATAAAAACAAACTCCCCAAACTTTGGCCCTCATTCCAAAGAAAGGGATGAACAAAGGATCTTGTCCCTCTTGCTAGGAAAATTGGAAAGGCTCAAAAATCCAGCCATGGCTTTCTGAAGTTTGCTTGATCTGCAAACTTTTCTCCTTTTTGGGCCCATTTCCAAGAAAAGGGACGAAGAGAGAACAACCCACTGCAGTCTTGATTTTGCTTCATCTCAATCTGAAATTGTAACTACCTAGCCGAACCAAGAAGAACTTCCCTGATAATGGGAGGTGCCGCTATCAAAACAAGAGTTTGATCAAAGTTCTTGCTGTAGTTTCTTGGCTATAAATTCCGACTGCAGTCCAGTTATTATATCACACATGAGAGGTTAGTGTGAATGAAGAGGCTCCAGGAAACGTACTCGGTTTGCAGCACCAGATGCTTATGTTAAACGTGGGTTCCCTGCATCTTTATCTTCTGGCATTGTAAGAGTTTCCACTAAACAGGTATGATGTTTGTGCTAGGATTGAGAAAAGCCGAAAAACTCCCACAGGGTTTTTCTGGCAGATATTTCTTTTGAGAAATTATAGTGGGCCCACTTTTGCATGTCAAGGATTTACTTTTGGTCTAGGACTTGACATTATCTTTGGCTACATTATGCACTCACGTTGCTAATGGAAGCAGGTTGTACAAAGTTGAGGAGATCCGACAGCTTTTTTTCTTCTAACATTCTCAATCTATCACCCATCCAGAAACTTTACAATGCTTTACACTTTAGTTTTTGTTTCTGTTAATTTACTATTTTACTAGCCCATTTTTGAATAGAAGATCGTCTTATTCTTCTTATCACTTAGTAACTTTGATCTGATGCTTTATTGCTTACGAACAGTACTGTTTTTTTGTGCATATGAATAGTACTAATTTTGTTATGCAATTAACTAACCTAATGACTCTCTCCCCGCATTTAAGTAGACTTATCTATATTTTGGTAGATTATATAACTCTTGTTTGTCCTAAATGTGTGACAATTAATTTTCAGGGAAGATTCATTCGATGGATTCTACCGAGTACTCACTAGGCCGCTGTTCCAACGTAGAGATATGCAGGTTGGTGATTCATTTTGTATGTTGAGGTACTGCTAGATCTATTTAGATCTCTTTCTTACTATTGATTATATCTTACATTAAACATCTTGGTCTTTTGGATGAAGAACTTTTTATATCTGAAGCTAACTTCAGTCTTGGTTATTCATTATTTCAGACCAAAAAGCTTTAGCTGCAGCCCCCCTGCTATGTCTTGGCACACTCTTCCAATGCCGTAAATGACGAACCTTGGGGAGATTTTGTAGCTGCAGCAACTCCAATACCTCATAAAACAGAACTTGTATTGGCTTTTGGATATCTAGCATGTTCACCGATGCCGCATACCATTCTCTTGGTACACAATAGTAGCAGATGCTGCAAAATTACAACATCAGGCTACAATGCTGTAAATCAGTAGAAAAGGAGAGATGAGGCAGAAAATACAGTCCCTTCACATGCTGATATGCCCTTTTCTTTGCGTAAAATAGTCTGATGTTTCTCACCTTTTGCCATGTCTTCAACTTTAACTTTGGAATGCCACAATGGATTTGTTTATTTGGAAATGCAATGAAATACAATCTAATAAAGCTAGATGCCATCTCATGTATCACATTTCAAATTTAGAAGATCTTGCTGTTCATTGGTTTTTACAAGAAATTGCACCTTCTCATTGGGGTTCACATAAGATACTTCACTCAGCCTTGCTAAATTTACTTACGGGCGTACCTAGTGCGTCAGAGAATAACTGAGCAATTAGGACAGCCACAATTCAAAGAACTTATGCCACAAGTCTATTCAAGAGGCAAAAGAAAAGTGGTTTCATTACTGTAAAGATTTGAATACAATACAAGTACCCAAAGGTTAGATCAATTGAGCAATTATACCACATAAAACCAAAGTTATAACAATGTTGATCCTTATTTCAGAAGCAAGGTCAACATTGCTACGAAGCAAGTTACAATAAGCCCAACTACTGAAATAAATATCATCCTTTAACATGATAGGACTAAGCTGTTCATCTTCAATTCCGACTCTCTCTGAGTAGGGACACTCCCAGCTTGTTGTCTTTGAGCCATTTAAGGATGCCATTCAGTTACTACAACATCACGGCCAATAACAATATCTGCCCATATGAACTGATTACGTCTGATAAACGCCCAATAACACCATCATCTCTGATGCCCATTCCGGCAGAATCGTTTAAGTAATCTACAACGTACAGCAGAAGTTGTAGGCAAACAAATTGAATTACACCCACACGTACAAGAAACCATTCAGTAGCTTGAAGTTGAAATACTATTTAGTATATGCTAAGCATTCAATTCCAAAACATTAATTTTCAAACTGAAATACCAAGCTATTCGCAAGTTTTCAATCAGCAAAATGTTTGCTCGCTAAGAATTTTTCAATCAGCAATTAGAAATTTTTTAATCAAGCACAAATAGCATTAGGCTTAGAAGAACACCATCACAATTAAACCAAACACAAACATAGAATTGATATAACTGACAGATTCGAGCTACAATAGCATTCATGTAATGAGTTAATGTATGTCACATGGATTTGGTCTGAGTGGTTTCAGACGAAAAAATCTATATATGTTGATTGAAAGGACTCAAAATTTGAGCTCGTGCAGCTACAGTTCCTTGGATTTTCTTAGTATCTAGTAGTTTTTGGCAAAGAATTCTTACTCAATTAACCACTCGATTATAATTTTAGGCTTCTAATTGGCTGGATTGAGAAAATAACAACCCAAAATCGTTTTATAAAAGCGTCATCTCCAAGAGGAAGAAAAATGTTTACAGTGTTATGATTCCTTCCTCACTCTAGAGAGTGCCAATAAATAATCTAAATGCAAAGCAGAACAAACACCTATCCTTATTAAAATCTCCAATAAACACCAAGTCAAATTATCTAACCACTACCCAGCCAACCGTAACGCCAAGTTTTCTTCTACACTCTTTTTGGGACGTTGATTCACAGAACATAACTTATCATAGCTATAAATTTGAAAGGGAAAACAAAAGCATGTGCATATGGACTTAGAAAGGAAATCCAAGGAAGGGAAGTGCAAAGGAAAGCTCTGTCAAGCTTAATTTCAATGAAATAATGGCGAAATGAAATCCTCACTGTAAAATTAATAGCAATAAGCCTTAAAAAACCCCCAATGTATCAACAAAGAAGAAGAAAAGGAAGAAGAGAAAGAAATGGGCAGGGGCTTTACTGGGGCTGCTTTAATTTTTTTTAACCCAACAGTTAAAATAATAATAATTCTACTTTCTTTTTCTCCGTCAAAGTCGGTTACCTGTGCTACTTTCCAGTGGGTATATGTAAGAAGCGTGGCGGCCCAAGGTAGTGCCTCATTCTGAGACGCAGTTCAGGCGTCTCAGAATATGATGGTTTGTTTTCGTTTAGCTATGGAGCTTTAGGGGGATGGCTCATTAAAAATCTATGACTGTCTACCAACTCTGTTTATCTATTATAGACCCTCCACCACAAGAATATCATTCAGCATGAACAAACCTAAAATCTAGAGAGCCTCATGTTCGTGTTTCCATGTTTAAGACACTAGAAACATCTAAATTGGTAAACATTTTCACTAAATAACTGAGTTGGTAATTTTGAGTTAACATGGCATCCAAACTGTCTCTAAACGTACCAGGCGATCCTAAGAAAATGAAGCAATTGTGTGGGAAAAGAATGAATCTTAGTAGATCATGACAGCGAGGCTAATCTACCAATTACCTGATATATATAAAATATCAATTTATACAATGTACTGATTTTGTAAAATGATAAGCAAATGGCATCAAGCTCATCAAGCTTATCAACTTCCATGATACGCAGCACGTAAGTCACCTTATATGCATTTTGCAGGAATGACGAAAACAACTCCATCAAAAATTTCTTCATAGAAGGAAACTGAAATTGACAATCAACCAAAACGGGGTGTTGCGACTTAGTAGCAGTCATGGTTTTTGCTCCCGGTACACCGAAGTTCAAATTCCAGCCCTGGACCTATTCTAATGTGCCTGGCTTGTGTGTGGTTGTGCGCATCTGCAGGAAAGTCTTTTAATGCAGCGGCACAAGAAATTTCTCACCAAGGTAACCAGGGTTTCGAGGCTGATCATGAGTGTGTGTCTAACTTTTAAAACAAAATTTTCAAAAAATTGGTTCTACCATAAAAAGGTGGAAAAAATGAAAAAGAACAAGAAAAGAAAAGAAAAGAAAGAGAACTAAACTATAAAAAATCTCAAGGTCTTTAGAGCAGCTGCCTTAGTACGAAGAATCAAAGGATTATTTTTATTGACCAATGTGGAGTGATTATTGAAATAATAATACAGTAAAAGTGATATTTTCTTGACCCCATTGAGAGCTGACTAAAGATATTTGACTATCATTCGGTTTTGTCTCAATTTGGCCCTTCATTAGCAAGTTTTTCTCCATCATATATGTTTAATATAATCATGAGAGAGACGAACCGTAAACTTTATTGAATATCAAGGACCTTCTTTTGATTAATGCTTTACACGAAACCCACGCGAAGTTTAGTGATGGTTCAGTGGCATGGAGGAATGCTGTTGGTGGGTCGCTGAATTTGCAATCTCAGATGGTGGGGTAGTTTTTTTTTTAGAGAGAAAGAAGCAGTTCAACAATTAAGCTGTCCCAGTGTAGCCTAGAGATCACGGGTGGTTGGAGTCTTAAAAACAGCCTCTTGAAAAATGCAAAGCAAGGCTACTTACTATAGGCCCTTTCTGGTTTGCCCCTTTCCTAAACACTCATAGGAGCTTCATGCATGGACTGCCCTAAACCTTATAGGGGCATTTCAACGAATTTATCCGAAGAAAAGAGAGAGCCGCGTTTCAACTTTCAATCGTAAATAATTAAAGAATTTTAATATTGAATGTGATTAATTTAGAAGCTATGCCGTTTTACATATGGAATGAATCATTGAAGTAGTAGGTTGCTCGCTTAATATCCCACCTTACTGCTGACCATTCTACTTAGTTATAGCAGACAATCAAGAAGGCTCTGGGGACTGTGGAGAAGTGGACTCTTCTTTGTTTTATGCATGATGATAACTTTTACGTGGATCTAATTCCTTCATCATGTTTGGTATGGATTAGATGAACTACATATAAAATTTGATAACCATTAAAATGATTTTTAGAAGACGTTTCTTTGAATAGAAAACGATTACTTCTTTTTATTAATTTTTTATGTTCTAAACAAATGGTTGAATCATCCCAATTTACTACTTTCTGCATGTTATCTTATTTTGTAGACTGAACATGATGAACCACTTAGATATTTCAAAAGAAATGCTCTGAAGGTAGACTACGCTTCTCTACACGCGCCTTGACCGCTACTTCTCCACACACACATGTTCCCGAACTCACGGAATAATGATTCCAATACTGGGCCTCCCTCACCCCCACGTAATGCCCACCCCACCAATGGCTCGGAATTGAGACGGTGCTAGACATACACCACTTTCTTATTCTTTCTGTGTCTCCTTGTCATGTGTTCTCATCTATGGTATACAGCATATCCATCGTGGGTTTTCTACAGCATGCTACCATAAGCTCGTTCTCCTCTATTGCTTCTCCCTTAAAAGGTGACCCCACCGCCATCCTAGAAAGAGCAAAGAAGTGGTCCCATTCAGCAACATCTATTTATGATTAAGCACGAGATGCCACAGCATATGGACACATAAAAGGCCATGCAGTGGCAGGCTTTTTTCATTTATTTAATTACGAGATAGCTAAACGCTCTCACTGTCACAAGCACGTGCTGGACCTAATCACCGTGCCATTCATACTTAAGACACCAGGTAATAATTAAATCAGATGTTTTCAGTAGGACGTCAGCTCAAGCGGAAGCATCCTCCAGGTTGCTGCTAGAGAAGTGCCTCACTTTTGCACGAAGGGTTTCCACTTTGGATTATCCAACCCGGTCATCTGATTGTCCTGGCATTCTAGAACACCCTAACGAGCAACTTTGATGATGATGATGACAGGGTGATTCTAGCATCCGGAAAACATGTTTTGGGAGTTGAATTTAGACCGTTAATATATAAAGTTTCTGACTCATCCACTTTCTTTTTCCTGCGATCAAATGCAGATATTTTCATGTACTAATGTCATTCAATCCGCATGGTTTTTGAAATGCTAAACATCCAAAGGCAAACTAATCCGACCAGCGGGCCCGATCATCGAAAGATAGGTCCCTTCATGCAGGGTGCTTTTGTAGAAGCACGTTAAAGGGTGTTTTCCATTTAACAATAGCATTCCTCGTAGGATATGGATGTCATGAAAATCATAATAAGGAAAAGCAGAGGAAATAAATCAAATCAAAGGATCCCAGTCTAGACAAGTGCTGTCACGCACGCACGCACTTAAATTATATCAGCCGAGAGAGAGAGAGAGAGAGAGAGAGAGAGAGAGAGGTGGATGGATGGAAATGGAAGAGTATGGATTGTACAGGAAAAGGATGAAAAGGGGTGAAAGAGTGCACTGGAGACGTCAGTTTGGTGTGTTTTGATGCACGGAAAGTCGAGTCCCCCCTTGTGGGTAATGTCTGCCACTAGCAAGTGTCGGGTCGGCCGCTGTTGAGACAAAGCTTTGTGGGTTTGTCTCGTCGGTATTAGAGTGGCTCTCTCTCTCTCTCCTGATGGATGCCTCCTGTGTCATTGTGTCTTTGTTTCATTCCTCGTCTCCTTTCTCTCATCTGGACCAAGGATTCCCTTGAAATTGCTCCACCCAACCTTTTCTGTTCATTGCTCATCTCTCTGTCGTTGTCTGAATTGTCTGAGTGGAAACGGACTGTATGGTGAACATGCATGGGACTTGGAATTTGTGAAAGTTATTTTACCAGAGGAAGGATTCGGCCAACTATCTCCTTATCTAAAATCAGACACGTCGACTAACTGTTTAACTATAATCAGGAAGTGCCCACTTTGTTTATCGTATTAAGGTAGGAATTAGACAATCCTAACGATCTAATGATTATTGACTTGACGAAATTAATTGGAAGGAGTGGTTAGGATTTGTTTGCTGGAAACTGTCGGATAATACAAGAGAGAACTTATCTAAAGGATTCTCCAATTCACCATCACGTGTTCAAACCTAGTAATAAATCCCTGAAAAGTGGAATTCTCCAAAAAACAGAAAAAAAATATAGGCCCTGATACTCGAAACCATAAAGAAATCTAGCACAATATTATTAAGATTAAATAAAAGAGGAAATGGTCCCTTAATTAGAAGTTAATGGCTCCTATAAAGTTAGTCTATTCTTGGTAAAGATAAGGGTGCAAGAGGCCTCAAAAGTAAGGTTCCACTCGTGGCTGTTGATCTCCGGTCATCACTAGTCTTTTTTGTTAGGCGCAGCAGTTAGGATCTAAGTGCCACAGAAACACAATCACACACAGAACACAAAAGATTTTATGTGGTTCGGCTATGTATAGCCTACGTCCACGAGAGGAGAAAGGGAATATCTTTACTATGAGAAAGGATTACACCAGTTCTGTTCTAATACTTTTGGCTCTGCCTATAGAGGCCAGAGGTGGTGAAAAGTTTTTTAGTATGATTAGAATCCTACTTTCCTTTTCTTCTTTTTTTTATCTTTCCCTGATTAGGACTCCTAATCAGGATTACATAAACTAACTTGCCATATTTTTGCAGGATTTTTCGGGCATGATTATGAGAATGGACATCATCAATTCTCTCCCTCCATCCCCATGCCATACTCTACTAGTCTGAACTCATGCCTGCTATGTTTTTAGATAGCAGTAGCTTCTCATAGGTTACTACCTTTGTCAACATATTTTCAGGATTCTCATCAGTGTGAATCTTTCCAGCTTTAACATCTATTATTTTGTCACTTCTCGTATCCATAATATCGCATGTCAATGTGGTTGGTGCACGCGTGATACATTGAGTTCTTGCTTAGGTCTAAAGCATTCTGACAGTCACAATGTACCTTGTATTCTTTCTGTGTGAAATCGAGCTCCTAAAGAAATTGTTTTATCCATAATATTTCCTTGCCTGCTTCAGCTACGGCATATATTCAGCTTATGTTATCGATAGAGCTATGTACTTCTGCAACTTGGACTGTCATGATATAGTTCCCCTACAAAAGTGAAAATAAACCCTGATGTTGACTTCCTTCCATCAAGATCTCTAGCTATATCAGCATTTTTGTAACCTTCCAAGAGGGTATCTGTACTTCTGAAGCGCAGACACAACTTAGATGTGCTCTTTATGTACCGTAGTATCCACTTCAAAGCTTCCCAATGATCTTTGCCTGGATTTGAAAGAAATCTGCTCGCGACTTCTACTGCATGAGCAATATCTGGCCTTGTGCACACTATTGCATGCATCAGACTCCCAACTGCTGATGAGTAGGGAATCTTAGCCATCCTGTTTGTATCCTATGATGTTGAGGGACATGTCTTCTTGCTTAATTTGAAATGATTGCCTAGAGGAGTGTTAACTAGATTGGTGCTCTCCATGTTGAACCTATTGATTACTCGTTCAACATATTTTTCCTGTGCCAGCCACAACTTCCTTGTTTTCCTATCATGTGTAATCTTCATCCCCAAAATTTGCTAAGCTGTCCCTAAGTCTTTCATGTCAAAAGACTTAGATAACTTTCTCTTCAAACTGCTGATCATGGTCATATCTGCTCTAACTACCAACGTGTCATCTACAGAGAGTAGTAGAATGACAAATTTACCCTCAGGTAATCTCTAGATGTACACACACTAATTTGTAGTTATTCTTTTGAAACACTGACTTGTCATGAATGAGTCAAACTTCTTATACCATTGTCTTAGCTCTTGCTTGAAGCCATACAGACTTTTCTTCAACTTGCATACTAGATGCTTCTTCTTTTCGACTTTGAAACCCTCTGGTTGTTTTCCATATATATCTTCTCCTCTAGATCTCCATGTAGAAAGGTTGTCTTGACATCCATTTGTTCAAGCTCCAAGTTGTGTCTTGCCACCAATCCGAGTATAATCCTAATTAATGTCATCTTCACTATTGGTGAAAAGATCTCGTTAAAGTCTATTCTTTTCATCTGCTCAAAACCTTTTATGACCAATCTCGCTTTATACTTGATTGGTTCTCCATTACCTACTCTTTTCACTTTGAAGACCCACTTATTCTTCAGTACTCTTTTTCCCTTGGGAAGTATCATTAACTCACATGTCTGATTTTTCTTTAATGAGCTAATTTCTTCTTGCATAGCTTGCACCCATTTTCCCTTGTCTGCATGTGCCAGGGCTTGTTGAAAATTCTCTAGCTCCCCCTCATCAATGAGCATGATATATTCTGATTTGGAATATTTCTGTGATGGAATCAGAATGCATCCTCTTGTTGACATCTTTGGCTAAGCTTCTACTTCAAGTTGAGGTGATGATTCAACATCTGATGTTGTAACATCTTCTGGTACAAGGGACTGATGCTCCCCATGCTCAAGCTCCTCTGCCTCTCGTTCAGCTTCTAGTGCAGCTTTTGAGTTGATCTAAATGGGTGTTGAATCTGATACTAGAGCTGGAGTGCTAGTATCTTTAGCCTCTCTTGGATCTTCATAAAACTGATTCTCCTAAAATATTACTTCTCTGCTACGGATGATTCTTAGCGTCTCAGGGTCCCACAATCTGTATCCGAATTCTTCATCTCCATACCCGATAAAGATACATGGGGTAAATTTCAAGTCTAGCTTTTGTCTCATCTTTTTGGATACATGTGCAAAAGCTCCGCACCCGAATACCCTTAGGTGTGCATAGGTCACTTTCTTGCTGATCCACTTATATTTTGGAACTTCGAAGTCAAGTGGTGTTGATGGTGACCTGTTGATCAAGTAGCATGCAATCTTCATAGCTTCACCTTAGAATGGCTTAGGTAGTTTAGCCATATTGAGCATGCATCTTACTCTCTCCACAATGGTTCGGTTCATCCTCTCAGCTACTCCATTGTGCTATGAGCTATGTGGAACTGTCTTCTCATGTAGAATGCCACGTGTTGCTCAATATGCCCTAAACTCTTTTGATATGTATTCTCCTCCATTGTCTGTTCTAAGGCTATTGAGCTTCATTCTAGTTTGTCACTCCACTATCGCATGAAATCTCTTGAAGCATTCAAATACCTATTCTTTACAAAGTATACCCATACCCACCTAAATGCATCGTCTATAAATGTTACAAAATATTTGTTCCTGCCTCATGACTTTACTTCTATGGGACCACATACATTTGAGTACACCAAACTCAAGATTTTATTTCTTTTATTACTAGAAGAGCAGAAGGCAACTCCATGTTGCTTGCCAAATAAACAGTAATTGCATGGATTAAGAGTTATACCTTTGGCTAGTTTGATGAGCTACTTCTTTAAAAGTGTAAATAGACTTTTCTCTCCCATGTGGCCGAGTCTTCTGTCCAAAGGTTTGGAGATCTTTCATCCTCCACTACATTAAGGCTGTGTTTGGATATTCTTGTGTGGGTTTGGTACATTGTGTTGCATATGTGTCCTTTAGCCATGATCATAGTGCCTTTCATCAGTTTTCAGATACTGTTGTCAAAGTAGTTGGTGCACCCTTGTCTGTCAAGAGCCGGGATTGATATCAGGTTCAATCTGAGTTCTTATATGCATCACACATCCTTGAGTACTATTATGCAGCCTATGTTTGTCTTTATCTGCACATCACTGATCCCAACTATTCTTAAGGAACTGTCATTCCCCATCTTCACAGTGCCAAAGTCTCCTTCTTTGTATGTGATGAAGAAGTCCTTATGTGGAGTGGCGTGGTAGGAAGCTGCTATGTCTATCACCCACTCTACTTCGCTCTTGATCACGTGCAGGCATGACCCTTCCTTAATAGTGAGTACTACTATGTCTTGAGTAATGGTGACTAGTGTCTCACCATTGTCCTCCTTTGGCTTGCCATGAATCATCTCTTTCTTCAATTTTCGACAATCTCTGTTCATATGCCCTGGAATGCCGCATTGGTAACACTTGAACTGTCCTCTGGGTTGACTTTTTGATCTATTGCGAGTCTGTGATTTCCCTCTTAGCTTGCTCTTACTCCTCCCCCTTTGCTTGTCTCTCATAGTGTGCTTGTTTTCTATTACTAGGGCATGTTGTCGAGACCCCAATCCCTGTAGCTGCGGTTAGACTTAATCAAGCTTAACGATTGGCCGAGCTAGGCCTACGTGGCCTTGCTTCTTTTTTTTTCTCTCTATAATATATATCACAGCGGAAGTATTGAGAGAGCTAGGTGCTCTTATCCTCTGCAAGTCATAGTTTACTAGTAAAATATTTTTCTCCTTTAACTACCGAGTCCTACCGAAATTTCAATAGTCTCCCCTATTTTTTGGGCTTATGCATTTAACGCATGCAATGCAGTTTACTTGATAAACAACATTACAAGTATAAATCCTTTAAGGGAAACTCTATCTCCATACTATCTATCATAATACATCACTAACACCTGCTTACTAACCAAGAGTTCAAGTGAGTCTCATATGTGCCCTATCAAAATAAAACATATAGGATGCATAAGGATCATTGTTAAAAATAAGGTATAACTCATTTTCAACATTAGCACATGTATACATGTATATATATACAACTCAAAATTTAACATCTTCAATCAAGCTTTCTTCAATTCACTCAACCCCTTTTCTCTTATTAGCTTGACTGGTACCTACAAAATAATAAGGTGAGCTACGAAGCCCAGTAAGGGAAAAGAACTAAACCCATGCATATCCAGTCATTCTCGCTGCTACGCTTAAAAGCACATTCAATACGACATGAGCATTCATTTCCATTTTAACTGGTCATCTACAAAGTAGTTAACATGTGCTATTAAGTAAGGCATATGGGTATTAGAGTAGAATTACAGTTTTTCCCAACTTCAAATATGACGCAACAGCCATCGCATGCAAACAAGCACACCCCATAAGAATTTCCCATTCGTGTCCAACCACAGCACATTCAATAAATGAGTGACTAAGTCATGAACCTCATTCTAAAGTTAAATGCAAATAATAAGCATTATATCCAACAAAGTTGCATACTCATTAATGATTTCTTTAGTAATATTAAACATGTCTAGCACTACACCAAGATCCAGTAGTCATCTCCCTCAAGGTTTACTATCTTGGGCAGCCCACTATGAGTATCATCATCAAGGCAGTTAGACTCTCAGGATTTACCATCTTGGGCAACGCCAAAGTCAGGTTCCCTTAGGATTTACCATCTTGGGCGACTCCACCTTAGTCCAAATCAACTAGGCAGCCCTTTCTCTCAGGGTTTACCATCTTGGGTAAACTCAATATGCCAGCTCATCCCTCAAGGTTTACCATCTTGGGCGGCTTCACTGTGATCCCAAAAGACCAAGCAGCTCTTTCCCTCAAGAATTACCATCTTGGGAGGTTCAATACCTGACGGCTCATCCCTCAGGGTTTACCATATTGGGCGGCTCCACCATGATTCCAAAGAACTAGGCAGCCCTTTCCCTCAGGGTTTACCATCTTGAGAGGCTCAACACCTAATAGTCCATTCCTCAAGATTTACCATCTTGGGTGGCTTCACCTTAGTTGCAAGCAACCAGGTAGCCCTTTCCCTCAGGGTTTACCGCCTTGGAAGGCGCCATCATAGCTTACCGGGCAGCTCTCAGGGCTTACTATCTTGGGCTTGACCATTTTATAACAGTTTACATCATTATAACAGTTAAGCATAGTAAATCAGACTATAACATGACAATTTCAATAAGAAATTACAATTTCTATTATCCATTCAACCAAGGTGACAATATGTTCATTCAACACATGCATAAGGTTAATTTCAAGAGCACAGATCAACAAAAATTTAAGGAATAAAAGGGTTCAGGGTCCTTACCTACTCTCAAGGTACAACTTAAAATTTAACTACCAACGTCGTTCATACTGCGCTCAATCTCTACAACGAATACGAGTTCTAAGTAAATTTCAGAATTTCATGCAATTTTCTATAATTACTTCTCACTCTATATTCACCATGTTCTTGATCTAACCTCATATATCTAGATCAAGGATTTGCACACCAATTGGTCGCTATCCAATAGGATCAGCACCATTGGTCTTACATCAATGGTCTAGATCAAGCGCATACCTCTAGAAGTTTCAATTTCCAACATTTTAGGTAAGTTATTTCACAATTCAATGCTTTTAGCCATAATTCATAGTATGATCTCCTTTCCTAACCTTTGATATTCACTGATCGAATATTGGACAGCCAGATGAGATCTGTAATGACCCCGAATTTTTGTAAATTATTAAAAAAAATTAATAAAGTTTGAATTTTTAGAAATTCTAGGCTAGAATATTAGGTTATTGAAAATTCTCCTTTTATAGAGATTATATTATAAATTAAAACATAGAAATTATGGATGTACTTGGAAAACTGATCGAAACAACATTAAGTACGTTCAATTCTGAGTTAAAATAAAAATTCCTTAATTTTTCCATTTGGGGGTAAAATGGTGATTTTACCCATATCCCATATCCAAGAAATAAGACCTCAATATTCATAAAGTACTTAGAAATACGATTTCAACGCCACTAAGTACGCTAGATTATGAGTTTGGACAAATATTGCCTATTATTCTCCAATTTTGGAGTTAAAAGGAAAAAAAGGTCTTTTCACATAAAAGTGGGGCCCACAAAGTGGGCCAACGTTCTAGAAGCACCAATAATTACTCAATACATTATTGCTAATAGTGGAGATTGTAGTGGGAATGGAGAATGAATTAGTAATTAAAAATTCTAAAGTAATAAAATATCTTATCAAAAGAAACGACAAAATATTCAAATTTGGCTATAAATATGTCCCAAAAATTTTCACAACCTTAACCACGAAATTTCCAAATCTTCCCTGGAATTTCAGCCCCAAATTCCCCTTCATCCCTCCCCAAACTCTCTTTTCCTCATTTCTCTCTCCTCTTTCTAATTGGAACAAGAGACATAAATTCAATTAGGCACTCCGTTCTAGGAAGAATCTAATCAATTCCACCGTCCACAACATCCTATACTATAGTATATACAAAAACCCCAAATCAATTTCAAGATCCAACGGTTCCAACAATAGAACATCACAAAAAGGTAGACAATCAGGCTATATTATCATCAATTGGTAATTCTCTCAAATTGGGCATCAATTATATTTTTTTTCTCCAATCAGGTAGGTGGAATTACTTACCATAAATATTTATTATGTTTTAGTGTAATTTTTATTTTTCTATAATTTAATTTGATTGAAAAATGGTAAAAATAAAGTAAATAACAAACCCTTCAATTTATGGTGATAGAGAGCTCAGATGGAAATTCTGAGCATTCCAATAGATCCATAAGGGTCCAAAATCCCTAGGGTACAATTTTCAAGAAAATCTAACAAGGTTTGGAACCTCAATTGAGAGAGATTAATTCTGCTGGCCCTAGATCAAATCTAGACCCTAGGAATGGCTGTAAACTTCAATTTAAGATTGTGGAGTCATATGAACTCCAAATTGAGATCGGAAAGAAGCTATGAAAATCTTGTAATATCTAGCTTCTAATGAAGTCATAATATTTTTAAAAATTATTCCTGAATTATTCTGTATTTTGGAAATAATTGTCCAATTTCTAAGATCTGAGGTGATTAGATCTTGAAAATTTATTTTAATGATGATATAATAATATAATAAAGTAATATTTATGGTTAATTTAGACAGATCTTGGATAAATTAGGGAATCTACCCTTTATGGTAGAAAAACCCTAAAAAAATACAAAGGGACCCACTTGATCAATGAGATCAAGTATGATCAGTTCCTTGGGATGGATTAAAGGGATGATATTATGATGGAATCCAGTTAGATCATGGATGAAATGTAACAAAATCAAGTGGATATGATTTTTGGATCTTAATGGATTAAAAGCCCTAAAGGTAATTAAAACCCTTAATCTAAAAGAAAACACCTAAGATCTAATGGTTGGATCATATTTAAAGGTTTATAATAATCTTAATAAAATTAGTTTAATTGTCTTTTATTGGATATAGAAGTGTAAATGTGATTTATGTTTTAAGTTAGAAAGCATGATAATGTAATCTTTAAATTTTAGTATGATATGCCCTAAATGAGTAATTTGTTAGTAGATTTGATTATCTTAGGATCATGTTAGTATAAATTAGGATTTAAATATGATTTCATTATGATAGAAGATGTGTTTCATAACTTAAGACCATGTTAGTTTTATTTCACTAGCTTAAGTTACATTCACAGGAAGAATGTTAGTATATAGTTATTAAACTTATATTTGATTTATGCTTTCAAGTTGATGATTTAGTTATTGTCAAATTTTATTCAATTGTTAAGTAATTGTTAAGATATAAGGAGCATAAATCACCAAAAATGTAAATTAATGAAATATAGAAATTCATGGACAACTAAGATGAATGAATGATTTTGACTTAATAAGGGTTATAGTTAGTAGGACAACATAAGGAATGATTTATCATTTCCTTAGCCCAAAGTAGGAAAATAATGAACATCCATGGATGACATTGTGCATATCCATAGAAATTAATTAAAATAAATTAGAGAAGGGATTTAAGGTAAAGAGCTCATAGGAACCTTGTCAAAGGTTAAGCTAGTACCACTCCAGTAAACTCTGAACATTGTGGTTATAAGGGGTATACAAGAGCCAAGTGCTTTTCCCTCACCTCCCATTGACGTAAGAGAGGTCTAAACGCCTCCTTACATGAGGGTTGTATTAACTACTTTTTGAGTAGACTTTAACTGGTAAGTACTGGTCATCCTTAAATAAGGAGGAGTTGTCTAGTAATAAGAAGAAATAAATTATTTTCAACCAAGTAAGACACTAACTAGTTAAATAATAATAAGAACATAAAAAGATAGCAAATTATCTAACCCTAATAAAAATAGTAAGTGAGATAAGGATGATCAAACAAGATGAGATCTTGTAAGATTAAAAACAATAAGGAAAAAGAAACATCAATGTAAATTAGATTGTTATGTATGATATAGATAGTATTTATATAGATGATATTAAACCCATGGATATAGGATATTCAAGGAAGAAAGATTTAGATCATCTTACATAAGGATGATCAAAAGACCATGTAGTATGTACCATTGATTAGAAAAATGACATTATACATATGATTTGACAGATATATGTTGATCGAGACTATGGCAGATTTCAAGGAGTAAGAATACCTTATTGAGGAAGGTGGATTATTAAGAATGCCTTTACATGAAGATATATGTCTAATACATAATCTTATGTTTTGAAGTATTGACATGTATAATACCAATATATTAAGGTAAATACCTCAAATTGAAATATGATCCAACCAAATGATGAGGAAAATAAGTATTAAATGATCAAGTTGAGAATTGAGAACAACCCTAAGTGAATAGGAATGTAGAAAATATTCCAGTCCTAGATAAACAAACAAATAGTTTGATATGTATAAGTATTATTTTACATACAAGCTTGGAGGCTTGTGGTTTTGTTTTAAACAGGCATAGGCCTGAGGATGCTATGCTAGGAGAGTTAAGAGGGTTTGGCCACCCACTCTCTTAAACTTAATGATATTGAATACCAAGCTTAAGAAAGGCTAAAAGTCGAGTGGGGCATTTATGGGAAGGCCACCACTGTGACAGCCATGATCCTCCCATATGGACATGGATATTGTAATTTTCACTGAGAATGGTATAAGTGGATTATTGAACAATTATCCGGGCGCACTGTACGGATCAAACTACAAGTATAGTAGTCCTTGATTATTTTGCATTATGATGCATATGAAATTGGCATAGTGAAATGCCTTAAGGAATGGTATGATGAAATGTCAAGTAATTATATATTACCAATATTTTTCCCAAGAAGGGAAATTCCTTGTATAGTAACTGGCTGAGATACAAATCTCTTATAATGAAAGGAGTTGATCAGCTTTGTATAGAAATGATTCTTGATTGTTTTTACATTTTTAACGGATTTGTCCTTATACAATATGTATGCATAAAGGTGAACACAAATGACAAGAAAATGAAATGTCCTTATAACTAATAGTTATTAATGAATATTTTTATAATAAAACGAATTATGGGATACTTGAATATTGAGATTATATTATCAATAACTTACATTCTTATCCCCTACAAGCATAGCTTGCTGAGATATTGTAAATGTTCGAATGTTTACAATATCTCAGATAAAGAGAAGGAGACTTAGGAGCTCAAGACTTAAAGAACAATTGAAGAATAAGTAATTAGGGTACATCCCTTGAAACATTGTATTGAGAGCATGTATTAAACTTTGAACTTTGTAATTTGGATTGTATATTTGGAAAAGTATTGTCAGGATACAATGGGTTGTGTACTGTGAATCACTGGATGGATCCTGAAGTTTAATAAAAGAATATTCCTTTAATGAAATTTTATCTTATACAAAATTCTACTTATGTTATGTATGAGGTGGTGACTTAGGTTTTACAAAACAAATTCTAAAGAAAAGAATTTTCGCTTGCTTTGGTTTGCGAAATTTTTTTACTTTAAGGGCCCTATCTTTACAAAATGTATTATAAAATGTGTTATAAAAACCCGGGTCGCCACAAGATCTCCCATCAATTTATTCATAATTGGTTAGTCATTTCTATGATAATTCATCACCAATGGCTACTTGGAGTTATATTTGACCTAAATTTACTTCCCGATCACATTTTCAATGGTTGGGTGTTAAGGTCTCAAATTTTCCTATGCATAAACAAGCTTGTGATCACAATTTCGTGGACCAATCGATTCCCGATCAATGATCCATCTTCGTGAATGAAAAGATCATACGCGATTTGCCTATATTTGAAAATTTTCCATTTTTCACATTTTTAGGGTCGCCGAAAAATGTTGCCGTCGCCAGAGAAGGTGACCGGATTCCGGTCGTCGCCAGCAACACAAGGGACCTCGTTTTTAAGCAAATTTTCACGGGATGTTTAGAATTTATTGAATTTTTGTTTTCTAATGTTTTCCCCTTTTGAATTTTACTAAAACTATCATTTTTTGCCAGATTTTTCAAGGGTTTTTGAACTTACCCTAGGTGCTAGTTTTTGAAGATTTCGGTGTTGTTTCTCGACGGATCTTCATGAAACCGAAGGAATTTCACTCAGAAATGTTTAAGGAACAAGGTGAACGGTTGGATTTTTTATCCAATCTCGTTTCTCTCCCTATATACCCTGAATCTGACGGATTTCTCACCGCCTCAGCTCGTCGAAAAACGATAATGTGCATGGAGAGAAATGGAGAAATGGAGAGGAAAAAGAAAACAAGGGGAGAAGAGGGGTGGAGGAGAAGACTTACCCGACCTCTGTAGTGTGAGACTTCGTAGGTGGAGTGAAGATCTGACGAGATGGAGAAGGTTGAGGCAAGGTAGTTCCGTTTTGCCTGAGAAACAGGAACTACTTGGTTCTTCTACGGGTGGGGCTTGATTGGAAGATGGGGAGGTCTAGGGGAAGGGGGAATGGAGGATTGCTGGGAAAAATGGAGTGAAAGGGGAGGGGTTGCCGGCTTTAGCTTCCTCCTCCTTGTTTGCAGCATGTGGGAGTAGAGCTCCACGCGGTGAGTTCCACTCCCGCGTGTAGAGCTCCTCCCACGTGGCTCTTTGGGGTCACACTCATTAGAAGGGGGTGCCATTATCAATTTGGACCCCCTCTACCTCGATGGTAAAATCCTTGGGTCTTTCGCTCCCGATCTCCATTTCACGCATTCTTGGTGTCGTTGGAAAGCTCTCTCCGAGCACAATCTGATGAATGACTTTGCATCATTAATTTCTAATGTTCTTGATTTTTTTACGTTTTAATCCACTATTTAGCGCATGGGTGTGACACATGTACCTGGTTTATGCCGGCTTCTTTCCTTCTAGTCTGCTCAGTGAATAACGCATCTTTGACTATAGTCATGGTCAATTTTCCTTCTAGTGTTGAGTTGTTGATCAAAACCCTTAGGAAGGGTATTTTTTATAATTTTAGGGGTGCCCTAAATTTTCTGTTTCGGCAGGGGTGTCCTTATTAATTTAGGGGGTGCTAATTGAGCACGTAGGGGTGCCCTCTCTAATTTTGCACAGTTCTGTTTTAGACCGTAAAAAGGGTGTCGTTATCAATTTTTCTGTCTACTAAGTTTGGGCGCTAGGGGGTGTCTTGGTGCGGCATGCGGCAGCTTGCTACGCTGCTTCCTAAGGTTGAGGCGGCAATTTGTGCTACTACTAGGTGCGTTGTTCTCCAATAAAGGGTTTTTCGGGTAGACCGTTCTCCAGCATGGCTTCTCAAATTGTGGCGTTTGTGGGTGATCCTTCTTTACGATGATCTTTCAGTAAAGGTTTTTTGGAGTGTGGAAATCTCTAACGAGGAGGATCTTCTAAGATAAGAGTCGCCTTCCTTTTCGGTTTTTTTTTTTTTCTCTAGCGGTAGTTGCTAGCCGATCGAAACCAAGCTTCCCTTTCCTCCTTTTAGGTCTGTATAAGGGTTTTCGGTCAGCTTTTTCATTGGTTGGCCGAAAAAACTCTCTCTCTCTCTCTCTCTCTCTCTCTCTCTCTCTCTCTCTCTCTCTCGAATTTGCCGGCAATGGCGGTTTCCGGGCAGTTTTTCTACTGGCCGGCTAAACCCTTTTTCCCCCTTCTTTCTTCTTCTTCTTCCCGATGAGGAGATCGTCGGCCTAGAGTCTTTTTCTCTCTCCCTTTGTTCCAGCTGCAGCAACAAGGGGTTTTGGTCGGGTTTTTCTTTGGCCGGTTGAAACCCTAGTACCCCTCCTTCTGATTTTGATTTTTTCAATTAGAAGTCTTACTGGAGAATAGTTCTCAGGCTTAGGCAAAGTCTGATCTTGGGTCAGTGTCTGATAGACTGATATGGATCGCTCGATTTGAGTGATTTGGGTCATTATTCGGACGATCTGGGTCGTTCGATGGTCGAGCGATCTAAGCCCTCTGATCTAGGGTTTTCCTGTGATCTGGGCTTTCACTCAGCTGAGATCTGAATAGGATCTGGGCCGGAACTATTTGTGTCCAAGTGTTGTCTGGGCTTGGACTTGAGTTGGGCTGCACCTGGGCTAGTTCTGAGTGTGGACTTGGGCCGTACCAGGCCCAAGTCTGGACATGGATCTGGGCTGCTCCTAGCCCAAATCTAGATGAGGATCTTGGCTGCTCCTGGCCCAGATCTAGTCAATCTCCTGCGTCGCCGGTACTGTTTCCGACAGTCTTCTTTTGTGTTCTTCTTCTGTGTTCACCTGCTTTGATACCACTTGTTAGGTGCAGCAGTTATGATCTAAATCACACACACACACACACACACACACACACACACACACACACACACACACACACAAAAGAATATGAGAAAGGATTACACCCGTTCTATTCTAATACTTTTGGCTTTGCCTCTAGCCCTATTTATAGAGGCTAGAGGCGGTGAAAAGTTTCCTAGTAGGATTAGAATCCTACTTTCTTTTTTCTTTTCTTTTTTTCTCTAATTAGGACTTCTAATCAGGATTACATTTAACTAACTTGCCTTATTTTTGCAGGATTTTTTGGCATGATTATGGGGATGGACATCATCAGTTTTAAGATTCAGTCACTCGCTTGATGAGTTAGAAACCAAGATAACTTCCTTTATTAGGAGAGTAATTGTTGGTTTTATGGTTTAATTTCATTCAAATGTATATTCCCTCAAATAAAGCCTATAGCCTATTTCCATTCATGTTAGGACAGCCCGCCACCTGAAGTAATGATACATAATAGGGGCAGATCAGAAATGTCGATTTTTCTTGATTGTAGTTTCTTTTTCCAGTTAAAGTGCCATCACTTAGACCCACTCCTCTTTCTTTAGGTTTAGCTTGCTTGATGGAAGTTCAATGGCAATGGGGTAGCTTTTATCTCCAGCTCTTGTCAACACTTTCTTTTTCTGTTCACCGAATCCCGACCCAATTCATATCGAATCATCCTTCAGAACCAATTGAACCCAAGTAAATTACTCAAATTTGAAGAGAAGTTGGTCCGGTGCAAGTAGAGCCTGCTTATCACTGCGCTCGCACGACTGAAAAAGACCTGTGCAGCATTTAATATTTTCATGTCCGTCTCGCCACTTTTGGGGCCCATGAAATGATCAGTAATTAGGATCTTGTTTACATCCAATTTTATGTTGTGGATCCGTGGTCCAACTAAAATAGATGGATAACTCACCATTTATCCATTTAGTCATGTACACAATGGTCATGTGCCATGAAACCATCTTTTGAGGACGCAACTGTAAGTGGACCACATGGGTTAGTCCTTTACTTTGGTAGCGTTTTAAGGCAGTGTAGTTTTAACATGTGACGATCACGTGTCACCCAAACCAGACCCCTGCCAAGCTCTTAGAAAGATGAATTAGATTGACACAGAAGAAGAAGAGACTTTATGGTAGAATTAAGGAGGAATACAACTTCTTTGACATCTCCATCTCTTATCTTTTCACTTGTGTTTTCTTTTCCATCTTCTCGCAAATCCTTACTCCCACTCTTTTTAATTCCTATTCACCACCCCAGAACACCCACCATCTCTCTCTCTCTCTAGCTTTCTTATTTAGTTCTTCCAGAGGCATGGGAGGCACCATGCTAAATTTAAATGCAGGCCTACTTCTAAGTACACTTTCAATGGATCCAAAATATATATCTTCTTCGGCATTATTCAGATAGCCAGGTGCAAAAACCCATTATCATTAAATACTTTAAAGGCCTTCATTTCCTGATTAATTATGATTAAAAAATTAATTATGACAAGAACTCGCACTTGAATTTGGCACGTGCCTACACATCCTTCAGCATGGGATAAGAACTCTCTCTCTCTCTCTCTCCCCTAAAGGAATGGATGGGGTTGTGATGAGGACAAGCCTCTCTCTCTATTTTACGTTAGATTGCGAAGTCGCAACCACATTGAAAGACATTTTTGGTATCTATACGCCTATGCTTTATTTTTGTGGATTAAAACCTTCTCAGTTAACTAACTCATATCCATGTTATGACGTGAAGACCGACCTTCAGTCTTCATTAGTCACAAAGGAATCCCTCTTCCTTATGATATATTTAGATATAGAGAGTTATTTAAGGATAGTTCAAATCTTTTTGGCCTAATGTCTTACAATAATTAAATCTTTTAGTAGCTTACTTATTCAACAAATGAAAGACAAAGTATTTAAAAATTTTAAGTATAGGCGAGAGAGAGAGAGAGAGAGGGGTAACTTCAGCTGTTTCATGCACGTGTAAGGAGTATATGACATCTGATTGGTAGGAAAAAAGTATAAAACTGAAAAAGTTAAAGAAAATGATAATTAAATAAATTTTTCGTGGCTAATTAAATGTCACATGCTCTTTACACCTGCAACTCCTTACTGAAATTACGACTCCCATATATAAGAAGTATAATTCTTCAATATGAATATTTACTTATTTTCACTTTATCCTAGTATGATTATGCTCAAACTATTACTAAATGACATGCATAATAAGAAAAGGACATTTAAGAGATAATTCCTCCAAGATATATCCAAAGAGGCTTTCCATCTTATTATGAAGTTTTCCTCAAAAAGAAATAGATAACTATGGAAGAGAGGGTTAGATGTAGTGTTCCACTTGTTTTTCTCCTTTGGAAGAAATCAATTGGAGCCCACACAAAAGATGGGCAGATTCTATTATTTTGTACGCGGGTCCAAATGTTTTCCTCCAGCGGAAATGGGTACGAGCAACCTCCGTCCCCATTCAGATCACATCTTCTTCACCTAATAGTAGGGTCGGTTTTTCGCTTCTCTTTATGCCTCTTGGGCTCTTTTGTTTGTCCGCGAATGTCTTAAGATTGAACTTATCGCGCTTGGGATGTAATCAGCATCTCTCTTTCAGGTTTCTATTTTGGAAAAAATTTCATAGCTTTTCATTGAAAAAAATACACGTTGGCCTCATTGCTTGATTTTTCACTGATCAAGTTGTTCATTCGATTCAAGCTGTCCTAGATGCTTTACTTAAGAAAAATCTCAACTATTGGATACCTTTAACTTTTGGACCTTTTAGCATTATAAAATGAACTCTGAAATTCTCAAAATAATCTATTTCACAATCCTAACAGGCCCAAAAATCATGGTGTTAGAGGCATCAAATAGATGAGATTTTTTTGTACATTAGGCATTTAGGACAGCAGAATAAGACAGAGATCTTGGATTACTGAAAAATAAGTAAAAAAATCTAAGGAATGCTTTCCAAGATATATACAACAGGGTGTATCATATAATTATTAAAAATCAATAGTGAGCCTACTTTTTGGGATTTTCTTCGTGGTCTAAACTGTTTATCTAATTCCTCTCATATCAGATGGCTTAGAAACCAAAGTTCCCTGTAATAGATTTCTGTAGATATAGATCCTTTAATTTTAGAACTTTTGAAGAAAATATTAGACTGTTTAATACAAAAGTGTCTCAAAACACACAGTACTAAATGTTCCTTCACTTGAAAAAGGATAAAAATGAAGAGCATAGATAAGTCTAATACATATATATATATATATATATATATATAGAGAGAGAGAGAGAGAGAGAGAGAGAGAGAGAGAGAGAGAGAGAGAGAGAGAGAGAGAGAGAGAGAGAGAGAGAGAGAGGAATGGTCTCTAGGCCATATAAGACTAGAAGAATTGGATGGATGGTTTAAATGGACCTGCTATTGATTTTTGAGTAATCATTTGATACAACCAACTCTCTCTCTCTCTCTCTCTCTCTCTCTGTATGATAGTTGGCAGAGTGCAATATACCCGGGGCTGGTGAACTTGATCCAGTGTCCATCGTCTGTGCCACCTTTTCAATAGTTCGTAACACCAAAATTCCCTCATTCTGAGTTATAAAATGCATGATAAAACTGTTGATAATTTGTTCTTCAAGTAATGATATTCAAGGATATACTTTCTGCAAGAGAAACATACTTAGGATGTGTTTCCCTGGATATAAATCATTTATTTTATTTGTTCCCCTTTTCTCTACTACATGAGAAAAATCAGGCCAATTGAATAATCCCAAGCTTTATTTTTAAAATTTTGAGAATCAGTTGTCATGATTTTCAACTCAATATAAATACAAGCTAAAGTCATCCTGTCAACATAATTTTTGCATGTAGGTAAGTTTAGAGAGGTTGAATAAGATGAACAAATTAATCTTCCAGAATGCATGCCTATCCTGGGAAAGACGGAGCATCACCATGGAGGCAATCTCAGAATACCATTGTTCTTATTTTACAAGTCAGAATGGCAAATTTTAGGTCTTTGCATGGATGAAATTCAAGGCCATGGCCTATTTAACACAGCTTTGAAAATGAACATTTTGGATCATCAAACCACTGGGCACTTTACTTTTAACTAGTCGTTTCATATCTCTCTCAAAATAATATAGTAGTTCGAGCTCAGAAGAGCAATGAATGAAAGGAGACTGAAAGCGAGATCTTTTTTACATAAGCAGCCATTAGAGGGCCCGTTAGGAATGTTTGCAAGTGGTGGCGCGGATTAGAATGTGATGACCCCTCGGGAACACACATGCCTGTCCTTATGTCCTTATTTTGATCCCCAGAATAGGAACAGGACCATGTCTCCTAATGACTACAGTAACTATGGGTTGAGTTGGCACGTTCACTCTACCACACTCATGCTCCATGACGTGATGCGTGACAACGGTAGACGGAAATATCATTTTTTTTATTCTCCATGCCATTCAATGGATCCACCAGAGTCCTCTCTCTCTCTCTCTCTCTCTCTCTCTCTCTCTCTCTCTCTCTCTCTCTCTCTCTCTCTCTCTCTCTCTCTCTCTCTCTCTCTCTCTCTCTCTCTCTCTCATAATCAGTCGAAAGCAATTAACTTATAATCACTTGTTAAAGAGCGACAATCATAAGTCATATATGACAAGATTTGGTTTATAACGAAAGACAGTCACACGTAATTCAAATTAGAACGATCCTACTCAGATAATTTTTCTAATGGATCTAACATAAATTTTAATGGCAAGCATAATTACTTAGTCAGAATACCAATCATTTATCACCTTTTAACTCAGTGTCATGCTCTCCTTATTAATGGATTTACTCTCTTTCTCTTCATGAATTGGATCATTCGCTTTGGCTATATCTTGCTATCGTTGCAATGGTCCTTGCTCTTTCCTCTTGTTTTTATCAACCTCTTGCCTTTTCGTTTGAGTTGATAGCCCCTTGAAACTTGCCAACTGGGAGCAACTTCAGTAGATAGCTTTGTTGTCGACTTCAGTTTGTCTAATTCTAGCAATTAATGGTTATATACTACGTTCCTCCTGTCTATTATACTTTGGGACCATGCAATTCGGATCCCTAGTAGGAGTAGGTTTAGTAATTTCGACTTGATTAGGTTGCGCTACTGTATCGGAATTGGTAATCCAGATTGGAAGACTTATCTCATTGAAAAGCTTGCATTTTCGTATATTGATTCCGTTGTTTAACGGAGATCTCGAAGTTAACAATTAATAGTGTATATGTTTAAGGAAAAACGATGGGAGAACATTGGGCATGCTGCACATAACCCACAGCATGTGCTATACTTTTATATATCTATTAAGTCACTAAAAGCCATTTAGATTGCTTAAAGGCGATTACATCTGTCTTATCACTATAATTCCTACATAATCTTGAGGAATTTGGCATAACCAAAGAGGACATTTTGTCGTGCCAAACATACACCCTTTGGAAGATGCCGCCTCCTAGCTAGGATATCAGCTGCCCTAGAGAGAGAGAGAGAGAGAGAGAGAGGATAGACAACAGCGATTCATCTAATTTTAGGGGTCAAATGTAAAGGAGTCATTTTACTAAGTAAAGAAGAATAAACAAAACCATGGATGTTACCTACCCTATGTTCGGTTAGAGGAAGGTAGCCTGCAGATTTTGATCCTTGAACTATGGATTGGAACCCTTCCTACTTAAACCAAGAGCAGCTGCCTGGGGAGGAGACCCCGCAAATGACTCTAGCATCTGCAACACCAGACCGGCTCTCCGATGAAACCCGACATTTTGCCACGTTAAAACATTATGTATATGACACGTAGTTGCATATCTCGTAATTGTTCGACCTAGAACTTTCGAGGAAGGAATCAAAACCCATGAGATAAGGTAGATCAATCAGATCTTTGTTCTAGTTGCCCTTGATCTTTAGACAAGATTCCCTTCGATCATAATTCTTTTTTAGTTTCCTTTTTTCCTCTGTCAGGATCAAACAATTATTGATCGATACAGATTAGAAGGGAGGCCTTCCAATAAAGGAAGAGAAGAACTGATTCGGGCAAACGAGCATTTGCTGCCACAAACAGAAGTTATCAATCAAATTAATTTAGGTGGTCGTTTAAGATCTCCTCTGCTGAAGCTTTGCTACTGAATCCCATATTCGTGCAATTGGAAGCTTTATTCTATGGGGTTGTCCCCGTGAGCCATTCAGTATTGTCCACTAACTTCATCAAAGGGAAGCCATATTCCCACGTCTTGGTGAACAAAAGCAGCTTGCCCCCGGAATAGAAGATTCTATCAGCAAGATTAAGGCTCACAAAGAATCGATGGCATAAAGACATCTTAAAGAGCGTCATCTTCCTATATTTTTAGCTCCAAATTTAGAAATATGAACTTCATTAAGAAGAACAAGAGATAATAATGCTTATCGGCAGAGATTGCACAATGAAAGATGGTCGGGCTCTGATTGGAGCTCACTATTTCGCCAAATTTTATTTTCCTTCTGTGGTTTCTCTTTCCGATGAGCTCTTATATCATGTCGCTGCGCATCTAGAACCCAAGGTTTACACGTTTGGTTCCAACGGATTTTGTGGTCTACCCATCTATCTATCTATATATAATTATAATTAGCAGCAAATAATTACAGAGCAAATTACTCCCAACCATCCTCACTCACTGTCTTCAATTTAATCTCTGTCCAAAGAAAAAAGTGACAACTTAAACCTGAGATTTAGGAAGATGCCAAACTGTCATCTAGACATTTGTTAGCAGTCTTGATATTTGTTGATCTAAGAAGCCATGAAAGGAAGAACAATAAATTCTTGTCGATCTAAGAAGTTATGCAGCATGGAAGAACAATAAATTCTCTATCAAAGAGTAGGTTGGAGTTGTCTGATAGATAAGTTTCTAAAGGTATATGACTGGTTCGGCTGATGAACGGTTTGGGTGATGCAGCACATCAACCCCACAAGTGCTTTTAGCTGCGTCAATAGAAGTTCGTCAGGATATACCTCTGGGGTAGGGGCCCTTTATCCTTTGTATTGGTGGAAGCTCTAGGATCAATCAATGAGAGTGGGGCCGTGGAATTGGATTAGACTTTTGATGGTTGACAAGATTCTCACATTGCCAACCGTACACGTGACACAGGATCCAAAGCAAAAGAAAATTGGCATAGATGATGGGTCCATGCCTATGACATTTGAAAAAAAAAAAAATAGAAGTCAATATTTTATGCAGTAAAATTTGAAATTCAATACTAAAAGAACAGTAAAAAATTGGGACAAAATCAACACTCAAAATTGGCAAACAGAAATTGTGATTTGTCAAGATATGTTGGTTGCAAATCTTGACAATCAGATCATCTGCACCCTATAAATAGAAAAAATCCAATCTGTGCTAAAAAATAGATTAGTTGATTTGAAGAAAGAAAGAGTGTGAGAGAGAGTAGAGTCGAGTCGAGTGAGGATTTGGTTGTAATCCTCCTCTTCCATTGTATTTCTATTCAATCTAGTGAGTGTTTTCTTTTTTCCTTGTAGACGTATGCCAGATTAGGCCGAATTACATAAAGTCTTCGTGTTATCTCCTTCGTGTGTATTTGTGTTTTCTCTCAGTCAATAGTAGCTTTTACAACAGTAGTATCATAGTTGCGTATTTCCAACATGAGATAATTCGGAAAGAAAATTTACAATTTTTGAGATTAAGGACATATATATTTACATCAAAACTGGATATAACATCTCCAATTGGAATAATAGGATACGTCTATGGATCTAAACCATCCGTTTAGAGGCGCACATCCACAAGATTTCCATCAAAGGGTGATTCGCAACTTGCTGCAAATATTCCTACTTTTGGACGGTCGGCAAAAGTTGGAAGCAGCATCTACAAGCATGTTGACCGATTGGACAGTTAAAGATCATTTCACCCGCGTGATTTGTCAATCAAAAACCATCCAAAGATGACAAGTTCATCAGACGGTCAGGTATGACAGTCATATCTACAGTTTGGACGCATGACATGGTCAATCCACTGAGCTTTGTTGTACAAGTCTAGTTCAGAGAATCAGAGCTCTTCTTTCCAGTCAGTGTGCTTGTTGGATGTATGTCCTACAATGTAATTTAGGTGTTTGTTCGATTCTTTACATCTGGGATCCCTTTTTAGGCTGATTTGATCATCTCGATCTGCTGTACAGCCACGGGGAGAGCTATTCTCCCCCAATTAATAAAAACTACCCTTTCTTCGGAAAGAAGAAACTTGAGCAAGGAGTCAAAGGACAGTTAAATCATGCATGCACATGCACATATTTTCAATAGAAAAATATGAGCGGCTGGAGATATCGGATGGTGCTCACTTGTTCAACTATCAAGACCATTGATAAACTTGGTATCATTATCGATAGACCGTATGGTTGAACCAGTTTATGTTCCATCGATCAAGTTGGTCTCGCTATGTATAAAAAATTTCCCCAAGTTGAACCAGTTTACACTCTGTTAGTCGACTTGGTCCACTGCAAATCGAAGATTTCCCTAGTAGAACCAGTTTAAGCCTCTAAGCTAAGGAAGCTTTAAGCATCCATGTAAAAGCTAGACATCAGGGGCTAGAACTTCTAGATGGTGTCGAACTTCGGTGCATGGTTAATATAGAACCTGACCAATCTCATAAACGGTTTCTAGCGGTTAAAAACGTACGCTCCACTTCTACTTTTTCCTACAGGAGGTGGTCAATCCACTGAGCTTCCTTGTACAAAAAGTAGATAAAATAATCAGATTGGAAGAGATTCTTATCCAACTTATAAATGCTGCCTGTATGGACCCCATGCCACTCTAATCCATTATACCCGAAAATGATCAAATTCAAAAGCTAACGGCTATATTATCTCACTGTAAATATTTGGAAGAAGCCAAAGAGAAAGGTCTCGATCATAAGCCTTAATAAAAAGCGCACCCACGTGGACTAGGACCACATAGACTAGATAAGCCTTTGGGCCATTTGAACCCCACATTTTACGTGGACCGGATCTTAACTTAGGTTTGGTTGTGCAAGTAAACGCTAAATTCCAACAGGTACTTAATACGATCCTTTACTGATATAGACTCTATAGGATTGGTCCATTGCACTTTTGCCCACACACCAACTGTAACTGCGGCTGCGGCTGCTAAATTATGATAATGGAGCCCTTCCGATCCGATAAGTCGATCATCTGCCATTTCTTTGTTTATGTGGTTGTATCTGTGGCTAAATGAACTGCAGTAAGATCAAGGACTGCCACAGTCATCTGACCATTGACATTGACCTACCAATAGTGTCGTCCAAGATTGCAACGGGACCACGGGCAAAATGGCCTGGCTTAAGCCAGCACATGGTGTTCACAGTGATATCATAGCCTCATATTTTTCATCCATTCTCAAAATCTGATATTCAATACGGACTTACTGGGGCATAATTTTGTCACTAAATAATTAATTTTCAGTTATGATATTGGATCCAAGAGTGAAAATTCAGATATTCTAAAAATGTTTTAAATTGACCAAGTAGCCATTATTGTACCGTAAGATGAATCGTTGACATTCCTAATTTTACAAAATTGTTGGATTCCTATTGCATCCATGAGTCCTTGTCCCGTGAATATACAACCTTTTGCACACAATACCAGCTCTCTCCCTGAAAAGAAATTGTGCATTGGAATTCATTTCTTGAAGTGAGAAATGACTCCTTGTAATCTGATTCAGAAGGATTCCTTTCCCCCTGTAATCGAAGTGATAAAGTGAAAATGGGTGAGAATTCACGTGAAGCACCCAAGCGAAACAGATGGCATATGAATTCTAGTGATTCCGTAAGTGCAGTAGTACCCACGGATTTAGTTGTAGCAAAACACCTCACTTGAGAATTGGATTCTAAGCGTACAGGCTGCCACAGTAAGTGTTTGATTTGTTGAGAGTTTTTCGCCATGAAAATGATGGCTGATGCCGAAAAAGTAGCACGTGTAGCTTCTAATCAATGATGTGAAATTTGTCGGGGAAATGAAAAGGACCCCTTGATATTATTATTGATGCACGGTGACTTGAAGGTCTTTCTATCTGGAACTACATCTGCAGCTTCTATTCGGCTTTATGGTCAGTTTTGGGTGTACAGTACAGGCCACATGCACTTCGGGTGTCTACGGAGCAGACCTGCAAGTGGGCTGCACGCCGAAACTGACCCTTTCGTAATAAATATTTAACGAAAAAACTTTATTTTAGTACATCGCAAATGGAGTTATTAGATCCTTCATAAAACATGAAAAATGCCTTAAGTGGATGAATAATAATATTCATGCTTTATGATCGATAGGTCTAGGCCTTTGATTTGTGACATTTAGATGGAGGGCTAGAAACCGGTCCACAAATCTAAGGTTTACAACATCTGAAGGATCGATTTATACATGACGAATCCATAGCATGCACTGCTTGATAGAAATTGTGTGACTTTCCATTTTGATGATTCTATTCATTCATCTGATTGCTCCAGCTTTGAATTGGATTATTCTAGAATTTAAAAAAATTATACTTTCAATCATAGAAAACATACTGTTACAAATTTTATATGGACAACAGGCTAAACTCAACTCTCAAAATATATCGGAAATGTCTGATCATCTTGATTTTTTGTTTATAAGATACTGAAAGTCGGAGCACTCAGATGAACAGGTCTGATTTCAGTGGACGAGTCGTGGAGTGTCTGCTTAGCATTATGGCTTTCTTTTAGCAAGCTGCTTTAATGATCCGCTGCACTTAAGCAAAGCTGATGGACCCACCTAAGCACTTAATTTCTATCATAGTTGATCACATTCCCAGGCATAGTAACTTGATTTTGATGAAGCCAGCCCACGCGCCTAGCACCATTGCCTGATTTCTAGTCAAGTTTGGTTGAGGAGACAAGCACCTTAATGATGAAAAGTTCTGAGTGTTGCACTATGGAATGCAAGTCGCAGGACCGACCTTCTCGTAGCATGCCTGCTCTCCCCCCAATGACAGGTGGTTTAAGGCAACCACCCATTGGTTCACGCCCTAACACAAGGGCACACGTCAAATGACACAATTAAAGTCAATCTCACTTTTATTTGTAGCTAAACCAATAAAAAAAGGTGTTGGAAACACACTCAAGTAAGAATAGTTTCGTCTCTTTAATGGTCAAAAGTTTCTTACATCCCAAAGCTGACTCACTCTAAAACGCCAAACATACCCTTCAACAAATTTATTTTGGCTTCCAACTCTGAGCTTACAACCTACCAGAGCAACCAAACAGCCCAAGATTAGGGGAGTGATCTTCTAGACTTTTATGGCTCAAAAGCGAAATTTTGCTAAGAAGAAAGGCCCTTGTTGACAAACACTTTTCTCGCCCCATATGTGCTGCCACGCACGATCAAGTTCATTAATCTGACACTGTCGTAAGCGCCGCCTTCTTATTTTATTTTGATCGGTTGACTAGAAGCCCTATTTAGGATTTCATTAGCGAAATTCGAATAATCAAAAATGGGATTTCAATTAGGTAGGGTAACAAAACTAAATAGGTCCCCTTTTGATGATGAATCAACGCGTAGATTCTTCAGTGTGAGCCCATAACTCATGCTTATCTGTAGATCATGACAATTACTTTCTCCGTGGTTGGTCTATGGTCGTAAAGCCACAATGGCAGGAAAATTCATTGTTAGTAAGGAGGTTATGACATCCAATTTTCATTAGGCCATCCATTACATTCTCTATAATCATGTTTGCAGTTTGCATTTGTGAGGGTTGAGTGGCTTTAGCATTCCGCTCGCACAAATATTATTATAGTAACCAAAGCTGTAAAGAGGAAAGCGCTTTTGATTGGTTAGCATGCGCAACATGTTGTTGCTCACATAACATGAGATGGCCATGCTACGGCTGCCATTTCAAGGTCTGCTTTTGAGAACATTCAAATCCACCCGAAATCCCAGTAACAAGAGTAATATTATAAGGTAAAGCACTTTATCAAAAGCATGGAAAAGAGAGAGATAACAAGTAATCAAATGTGTAAATACGGCTGCGACCGAGGTAGAATAGCTGTCGTTTAATATGCGAAAGCAGTCTCCATCAAATCAAACACCTTGCCGTAATGGGAGGGGCCCTTTCTTCACTACCTCAATTCTCATCCAATTTCATCACCCAAACCTTCCCTGCTTTTACCTTTAGTAGACCAGACGAACCTCATGAATGAAAAAGGCAACTTTCAGAAACAGAAACCACGCAATCGAACAAATCTCAGCCCTTTATCTAGTTACCATGAACGTGAAGAAGTAACAAATAAAAATCCAGTACCATAGCTATCATCAACTACCACTTTTTGTTGCATTTCTTTTAGCTTTTTCCTGTTCTCTCTCCCTCTTTCGACTGTTCTATTGTTAAAGCTATGAAGAGAAGAACAAGTGATATGATAAACAACTCAAAAGAGAGATTAATTCACTAACGCATCATTTTACAATTTTCTAAGATAACGCAACTCGTAGGCCAATATCCAAAGATGGAATCGGGTTCGTTCGTTCTTGATCCATCCATCTCGATCTCATTTCATCGTTTTCGAATTCGTTCGTCGTGTAAAGAAGGCGAAAGCGGATGATTTTTTGCGTCACAGTCCAAGCAAAATGTAGTAAACTAGTGTAATCGGTAATGCAATCAGCATTCCGAAGATAACCCTGCAAATGTAATTGGAAAATTAATCAAATTATTCTGGATTTTGGGTCGTTAATTTTTAATTTAATGCAGATGGATGAGAAGAACTCACGCTGTGCTAAGAATATCTGGATGTACGTTGTATTCCTTAGCAAAAACAAAGGGGACAATGCCTTGAGGTAAAGCTGCCTGTTTATGCATTCAGAGTTCAAACGTTAGAAAAGGAAAAAGAAGTTTAAAAGAAAACCAGAAAAGCTGGAAAATTTAAAACAAAGGTCTACTTTTGATTTTTCTTTTCATTTTTCTCAATAAATAATTTTCTTTTGGTGTTTGCTTGTTGGATTCGTTTTGTTAGTGAACGAAGGAGAATAGAGTGAGAGAAGGTGGTGACCTGCACAATGGCGACGTGTAAGAGATCACCTCGCAATCCAACAGCAATGGAAGCAGCTGCCATGACCGCTGGGCCTGTAAGGAATCTCACGGCCATGGCAAAAGTTGCAATAGAATTCCCACACGCTATGATCCTCGGCTGCAATGCCATGAACAGTCCTGCCATAACCCAACATTTACACCACAAAACCCATTAAAAAACAGCCCCCATTTAATCACAAAACAAGAACAAAGAACCAAATAAATATACACTAAAAACAGTTCCAAATTAAGAAATATTCATATATACACTCACCCAAGCTGAACATTGCCATTCCTAGTCCAGCATCCGACAGTATGGCGATAGATTTGGCTATAATAGCAGGCATCTGAACATGCCACCTATAACAAATCAAAGATAAGAAGAATGTATTCTCTAGATTAATATAACATAATCCAATTTTAAAATCCAAATAATGTTTTTTAGTAAAATAAAAGAATAAAAAATAAAGTACCTGAACGAGACCAGAGACCAGGTGAGTCCAATTAGGCTAGAGTAGGTGTTTGGATTTCTGATCAGCTTCCTCCAAACCATGATCAGGATCAGTCTAGTCATAACACTAGCTGGAGGCATAGCTTTTGCCTTATCAGTACCAGTTTTGTTCCCATTCATTTCAGCATCTTGGACCTCTCTATTACCAAAACTAAAATCATCTCTCTCCATGTACTCTTTTGGGTTCTCTCTTTGCCCTTCACCTAACCAACCCAGAAAGGAAATCAGCAAATTCAGTCACCAAACTGAACCAAAAAAACAAAAACAAAAAAAAGACCGGAAGAAGAATCTGAAACAGTACCATTTCCTGGAGAAACAGCCATTCTAACTTCTTTCGGATCTGCAGCACCGTATTCCTGGCTTCCGAACACATCAGAAACAGGAGAAGCGCTAGAACTCCACACAAACATATGAAGATCTTTGGCTCCTTCTTCAGTTTTCGCTGGAACTTGACCATTTGCTCTCTTAGTAGTTGTAGTAGCAGTTGTCGTAGTAGTAGAAATGGATTTTGATGCAGTCGGTGAAAACATGCCAGGATTTGGCGCCGGATAATGCCCACCGCCGGTTTGGCCGTGGTAGTGAAATCTCGACTTCGGATTGCTGCTTTCCTCTTCGAAATTTGACGGTCTCGGAGTCGGGCCTCTCGACGGTCCGAATCCTTCCGACGGGCCGAAATTGGAGTTTCTCCCTCCAGCAACCATGGAATAGAAATCTGTATGGTTAAAACTGGAACCTCTGGGAGTTGGATTTCGGGAAGATTGTAACGAATAAATCTCGGCATTTGTGAGATTCGACGGCCGGGGAGTGGTGGACGATAAACCTTGAGACCGTCGGGAGAAAATATCGGACCGGGAAGCGTTTGATTTGCGGACAGTGATATGAAGTTTTCCGTCTTCTTTGATCTCAGCTTCAGTTTCTAGTGGTTCTCTGCCATCCAGGGACATGACATCGGAATCGACGGCGATGGAGACGATTGAACCGGCGGTGTCGGGAAACTGCTCAGTGATGAGAATTTTTGCGCCTCTGTATTCAAACATGAAGAGCATCAACGTATACCAGATGATGCACTGTAGAACAACGATCTGAACCATGAGACTGCCAGAGTACTCCCCGTACATTCCTTTGAGGAGAGGAATGCCCATAACAAGAGTGTTTGGGAGAGTCGAAAGGGAAAAGAGAGTTATTGTCCATTCCAAGCACCCTTTCTTGCTTACGTTCGCCCATATCGCTAAGACCGCTAGAACAATGAGTTTCTGAAGAGTATCAGCAGCAATGAAACGGAGATTCATGGTGTAAGGATCGTTGGTTGAGATGAAATGGAAGGACAGAAGTGGAACGGCAAAGAGCGCAACGAACCGGTTGATGCCGGAACATTGATCTGGGGAGAAAATCTTCCACCATTTGACCGACCCATAAGCTAAAATCATGGCAACGTAGAGAGGAACAACTGCGGTCATAACATGGTAGAAATCCGATAAGGTAATCATGGTTTCTAATTGAAGACGAAGATGAAGAACCAGAAGCAGCAGAGGAAGTTAAAGAGAGCTGGGAAGAAGAAGATGATGATAAGGTATAAGGAAGAAGAGAGAGAAGAGAAGAGAAGGTTTTAGGGCATCGAGGAGCATGTGTTTTGGTTTTGTTTTGCGCAGTGGGTCGTAGCAAGGATACTGGAGCAGTATTACTATAGAGTATTGATAGAGAGAGAGAGAGAAAGGGCTTTGAGAGTTGTGAGAGAGCTTCCCAGTCTCCAAAGCTAGATGGGGGGTTTTCTTTTCTCTTCTGTATTGGATGGGTTATTTTATTTTGAGTCTTTTGGGGAGCCTTTTTTGCTGGTTCTGGCCGTAATACTACTGGTTTGGTTCCAAGTTTTGAAAGGAATGGAAGAAAGAAGAGGAGGAGAGGAGAATGAGAAGGGCTTTCATCTGCAGTGGAAAAAGCATCTGATTCTGTGTAGTCTCTCTGTGCTGCAGTAGAAGTCGTATTTCCCTGTGTGTTCTGGGGGGTATGCGAAGTTTGCCTGCCTTTTCTTTTTATTTTGCCCACTGAAAAGAATGGGCAGAAAATGGAGAGGTGGGCAGAGGCAGAGATGATTAAAGATGGATTGGTGTTGGGTTTTGTTATATAGGCAGTGACTCACTAACGCACATTTCGAAGCACAAATTTCGGTAGCATTTTTTCCTTTTTCTGCCGATGGGAAAGAAACTGGTAAATTCTGTAGCCTTTTCTGTGAATACAAAGTTTAAAGACTAGACGGGAAAAGCACATGAGGACGCGCTCCTGTCAAGCTTGTCCCCGACATCCCTTTTATTTACTGACACGTTCACAAAAGGGTAAGATTCACTTTAATACGGGTGAAAATACGTATACGGTTTGGGATATGGGAATTAATTTTATGATTTAGGATCATAATTTCCTAATATTTGCTTTTGCTGTGGAGGGGATATTCCTCACGCGTGCATGCCCACCATCGATTATTGCAAATCTTGTCCACCTGCAAACTATAATAAATATGGAAATCCCTAGAATCAGGCTGTTTAGTATTAAGGATTAAAGTTATGTTCTGTGACCCCGGCGGTTACCGAGTCCTTTAGTCCTATCTTGTCACGAGGACCAAAATAAGGGGGCCAGAAGGAACCCATGGGCCAGTTTGATCATCTCGAGATCAACGGTGATTTGTAAACTTACTATCCATACTGAATAATCGAGGCCGTTTTATCTAGTGGAGATTGTAGTGGATTGGGTAGTAGATATAAGTTTTAGACCATGGGACGTTTCTCACCCTTTGATTCATGAAGGTTTTCATCGTTGACTAGATGGTTCATTCAAAGGTCAAAATTCAGAGCTTACCATGTTTCGATTCTCCAAATTGTTGGCATATAGCTCATTTATTGCTCGATAAGAGATTGACGGCTTCGGTCATTGACAAAATGAGCCCCACTTGTATTTTTCGCTGGCCCACTATTTCCAAGGCACTAATATGCCTGAACTTTCTTGCAAGGATCTTATCTCATTCATTTCTGCAGTATCTAATCTGCCCTTCACATTTTTGCTGTTTCATGGTAGGACCTCTGTTTTCCTCCAGTGGGAAAGGCTCTTCTAGTTTCGTTTTACTTTGGGTGCAAATCTGAGTGGAGGGTCTACATGTGGAAGTTGCTTAGGTTTTATGTGTTGGTTGTCATAATTATGGAGGTCATGGATAGAAACATAAATGTGATTGGCTTTTTCAGACGAGGTCCATACTCCATAGCAGCAGCAGAGTTGGTCATCTAAAAGGGACCCAAACTGCTGGTCCATGGTCCACTGACCATATGAACAAGTATCGATGTTTTCTTATTGCACTGCTGAATTGTCAGGGGATGAATAACCTTTAAGGTATGTCACTACTACATAATGGGCCTACCTTTGGTTGGCTAACCTCTTTTCTTTTTACGTTTTTTTTTTTTTTTTTTTTTTCCCGACAAGTATTGGCCTAACCTCATTTCAAGTGCCTTACTACATAGTGGGGCCAATCCTTGATTCATCTGAACCATTCATTTTGGAAGCATGTTGCACGGACTTGTCCCAGGATCTCATCTTATCTCCGAACCGTTCGTCTCATATTAGAAGCATTTACATGCATGCATTTTGTCCAACCTTGGGAATATGTAGTCGTCCTAACGCGTAGTAGTGCAGTTAGAGACTATCGAATGGAAAGTTTTTAGGGTTGGTCGGTGCTTTTCACGTTCAAGCGGTTCCTTCCAAGGTCACAAGAACATTTTAGTGGTTAGTCTTAAGCTACGTTACTCCTGGAGCTTCATTTCAGCATACAGCAATACACTAGATACGTGATAAAGAGCAAGAGTAACATCAAGTGATGTGAGCCTCCAAAACTAGTTCTTTTTTTATATGACCAACTTCATGGCCATGGACTTCAGGTGGTAAACATGCTCGAGAGTTAAATTGGGATTTCCCTTTGTACATAAGACTTTGCACGACCCATAGTACTATTTTCCTGGTCCCTGAACTACCGAACATATTAATCATATCACTAATTTACTTGTTACATAAGGTGAACCTTGATGTAATGGTAAAAGTTGTCATCATGTGTCGTTGAGGTGACGGGTTCAAGGCATGGAATTCAGCCTCTTGCAAAAATGCAAAGTAAGGCCGCTTACTTTAAGCCATTGTGGCCCGCCCCTGCCCCGAACCCCGCATAGGAAGGAGCTTCATGCACCGGAGCTGCCCTTTCCCTTTTTAATAATTTACTTGCTACGGAAGTAGAGGTAGCACTTGAGAGTTAAGTTGGATCATTACAGGAACTAGTGAACCAATGGGCGATTCAATATTTCATGGTTACTGATTCGCATTTGGATATAGTTTGATTAAACAGGGGAATCTCAATTTTAATGCAGGCCATTCTCGTTGTTGTTGATGAAGTTGGTAGTCTATTTCAATCTTTAGTATATACAAAGGAGCAGCTCCGGTGCACAAAGCTCCTGCCTATGTGGGATTCAGGAAAGGGGTGGACCACAAGGGCTTATAGTATGCAGCCTTACCTTGTATTTTTGCAAGATGCTGTTTTTACGCCCTCAACCCGTGACCTCAATGTCACATGACGACAACTTTTACCATTGTGCAAGGCTCCCCTTCATCTTTAGTGTATATATGACAATATATTGATGGGGAATGCATTAATCTAGTATCGCCCACATTCGTTGGACCAAGATCTAAAGCCTTATCAATTGAAATTCCTGTTTATTAAATCCTGGGACTTGAAACGGATAAGCCACAGAAGGAGATATTAGGTAAAAGTTCATTAAACAGACGGTTAGAATCATTAATTTCGTTCCCTTCTCAGATTGCTAAGTAACTTGGCGTCCCAATCACAAGTGCATGTCTGTTGTGATAAAAAATATTGGCTCTATGATAGTGCTGATCAACTTATGGACCCTTAAATAATGCAACTGAGTCTATTCAAACAGTTTGATCAGTGACTATTGACTACGGATTACGGTGACACTCTTTTATGAATCACCAACTTCTCGAAGCTGATTGCTGTAGCGCCAAGATGGTTAAGTACTGTCTCATGCAAACAAGACTATGACTTCGGATTCACTCACCATATCCTAAATCGGTTCTTAGTACTCTTTTCTGCATGGTGTATTTTTCTTTCACAGATTATAGTTGTCAGAAATATGGGTTGGTAAATGGTCAGGACTCTATAGAATCCGTTACTTATTCGAAGCAAAAGATCAGCTTGGCCTGCTCGATCCAAGTTGCAATTCTTTTTGTAATGCTATTTCGAACACATTGCCGACGGCAACAAGTTCCTCAATTCTATTTTTCTTGGCGTCCATGTGCAGGATTCCTGTCAACAATCTGTAAACGGAGTTATCCTGGATAATTATTTTCTTCCCTGCTATTTCCAACAATTAAAACAGAACAAATAGCCTTCAGTTTTAGCTATATGTTGGAATAATTTTATCTGCCTTTTAGACTCTGCCAATGGTAAGAGATAAGCTCACTATCCATCAACAACTCTATGCACCTACGAATTGTTATTTCCGTCGCAAACAATGGCTACCTAATTTCCATCTTATATGCTACTGATTCACCGGTGACACTACAAAATATTATCAAGGATCCAACTAACTCAGACATATTTGGTGAATTTGATGGCAATTGGTCCGACCATCTCATAAAGCTAAGGCTAGATTTCTAAGTGAAGAGAACTTTTCGCTTTGTGAGGATTCTCAAAAGAAGTGGAGATGAAAACGCCACTCTATTCGCTTTAACAACAAGAAGAAGAAAGATGCAATCTCGGAAGAAAAGACGGAAAAAAACTCATCTTTAAAACTAAAAGAACTGTTAACTCAATGATGTCAGTTTTAATTTGATCTACTTTTCTGTCTTTTAGGCCCCTACAATATTCAAATATATCTATCTTATCCTGTAAGATCATGTCCTGATCTCGAGATAAACTACTGTTCCAATTCAATTTGTTAGGTTGGGAATTTCTGGTTTTGCATAAACAAATCAAAGGGGACACGAGCTAGTTCTTGTATTATAGTAGTCTCGAGCTAGCACTAGTCTCCCCGCCAAACCGAACGGAGAACCGACGAAGGAAGTGTTAACGGAGTGAGTTAACTCACGTAGTGAGGGGGATAATAGCAAAACTATATATAGTTTTATATATATATGGTTGTTCCAAGACCGATCCTATCCTAATTGCTTTTATTGACCCATCAGAACGAGATTCACTTGATTGATACGTGTACCAACTCTTCCGATTCAAGCATAGATCAAATATATTTGATCGAATCATGTCATGAAGGGATTCGACTCGTACCTTGACCCGAATTCGCATAGAAAAAGAATCTGTTCGATTACTTGTCGATCCCTTCCCAGATTTACAGGTTCTACCATATTCTTAAAAAAAAACTGCGAATACTATTCGCATAGTATTATTGATCATTTTTTGATTCAAAGAATCGTCCCATCTCAATTGAAAAAGCAAATATTTTTTCAGGAAGAAATCTAGTTCCGCTTCCTTGTTGCTCTTGGATTGTCTTTTCTTTCTACCTTTTTTAATGTTTGATTCTGTGTAATCCTTTTCAAGATATCTTTCTTTGTTTTGTGCATTTGATCCAAGATTTCCGGATTCTTTCATTTCCATGTAAAGATCATTTCCTTCACGAGTACGTTCGCCTACTCCGCCAAATACAGATACACCTCCATGAGCTTTGGCAATGTTGTTGATCAATTCCATTATGAGTACTGTTTTCCCCACTCCGGCTCCCCCGAATAGTCCGATTTTTCCTCCACGGCGATAAGGAGCTAAAAGATCCACCACTTTAATCCCCGTTTCAAAGATAGATAATTTGGTATCTAACTGGATAAAAGCAGGCGCGGATCTATGAATAGGAGATGTTGTGCGAGTATCTACAGGACCTAAATTATCAACAGGCTCTCCAAGAACGTTGAAAATTCGTCCGAGAGTAGCCCCACCGACCGGAACACTTAGTTGAGTTTGTTTGCTGGGGGTTATATCCCGTTTCAAAATTCATCCAACAGAATCCCACTTACACTTACTTCGATTCATTTAGATATGGAGAATTCTTGATCTCTCTCAATATCTCTCTCAATTCGAAGATCCAGGATTTGAATTGATGTCGTTTCATTGATTCCTGTTTCATTGATTCCTCCTAAAGATTTCATTTCAATTGGAATTTGGTTATTCACGATGTACGATGATCCCTCCCTCTTAAGCATCCATGGCTGAATGGTTAAAGCGCCCAACTCATAATTGGCAAATTCGTAGGTTCAATTCCTGCTGGATGCACGCCAATGGGAACGTTCAATAAGTCTATTGGAATTGGCTCTGTCGTCGTGAGACAGTTCGGTCCATATCCGGTGTGGGCGTTAGAGCATTGAGAGGACCTTTCCCTAGTACGAGAGGACCGGGAAGGACGCACCTCTGGTGTACCAGTTATCGTGCCCACGGTAAACGCTGGGTAGCCAAGTGCGGAGCGGATAACTGCTGAAAGCATCTAAGTAGTAAGCCCACCCCAAGATGAGTGCTCTCCTATTATATTGAAGCACATAATTGGTTGAAGATCACAAGACGGTTCGAATAAGAACTTAATTCATTAGAATTTGCATCCATCAATCAAATAAAATAGATCGTTCCTATGGGAAGAGCTAATCGAGGAATTTCATTATATCCCTTCTAAGATCGTTCTGTTTCACCTGGTACCTCATAGGGATAAAGGATACGGATACAGTACAGAATTGATTCTTTTCTTCTGTGCTAATAAATACAACCATAGGGTCTTCTGAAAATCATTACGAAGTGTTACTATAAGATGTTCTATTTTTCCATGGAAATGTGTTCGCTCAAGGAAGGGTCCAGAAGATGTTGATCGTAAATAAGAGGCTTGTTTACAGAAAAAGACTAATATAGATTCGTATTCATATACATGAGAATTATATAGGAACAAGAATAACCTTTGAAACTTAGGTAAGTGCTTTATAAACATATGTAAAAAAAAAAAAAGAACGTATCTCATTTAGCTCCTTCATGCTTACTATAACTAGTTATTTCGGTTTTCTACTAGCTGCTTCAACTATAACCCCAGCTCTATTAATTGGTCTGAGCAAGATACGACTTATTTGAAATTAATTGAATGAATAATTTAGAAAATGAATATTTCTGTGAGATTTCAGATATTCGATAGTTCCTTCCCGCGTTAATTACCAATTCTTGATCATTGAGATTCATGGGCGATTCGGATTACTATTTAGGGATAGATATTACCCTCTCTTTTTCTCCCCTTTCAAACAAATTGAAATGATTGAAGTTTTTCTATTTGGAATCGTCTTAGGTCTAATTCCTATTACTTTGGCCGGATTATTCGTAACTGCATATTTACAATACAGACGCGGCGATCAGTTGGACCTTTGATTGAGTAACATCTCTTTTTTTTCAGTTATATAGTAGCGTTGACTAGTAATCTTTGTAATTCTCACTATCATCCAGATCCATGTGGATATCAGTATATAACCAACCCACCTTTCTGTTACAACAAGGCGATTTGATTTAAAATAGAAATAAATGATTTCGAATGAAATCATAAGAAGATGTATGCTGTACACCTCATTTCTCCGGGATTGTAGTTCAATTGGTCAGAGCACCGCCCTGTCAAGGCGGAAGGCTTGAGGTTCGAGCCCCGTCAGTCCCGAACTAGGATCCGATGAATCCATCAATTCATCTCTCCGTTTTCTGTAAAGAGGGGGGACAAGGAGCAGGATCTAATTTCCGGCGGAGGGATCCTTATTTCTTTCGTTTTTGTTTCTCTCCCACTTCACACCTCGGAACGCACTGTTCTTATAGAGAGAAAGGCGCTTTCACATCTTCTTAACCCGAAATAGGTCTGAGGTTCCTTTTTGAGGGTACTCCCGGGAACAGATCCAGTGGAGACGGGGTGGGGCCTGTAGCTCAGAGGATTAGAGCACGTGGCTACGAACCACGGTGTCGGGGGTTCGAATCCCTCCTCGCCCACAACCGGAGAGAATTTCTATCTAATAGATACTGCTATTAAGAAATTTGATACCCTAGTCCCAATTATTCCTCTAATTAGATCATTGGCTAAAGCGAAATTTTGTAACGTCTCAGGGCATCCCATTAGTAAGCCGGCCCGGACCGATTTATCCGATTCTGATATTATTGATCGTTTTGGGCGTATATGCAGAAATCTTTTTCATTATCACAGCGGATCTTTAAAGGGACCAAATTCGATTCCGTGGGATTGTCAACGCTACTAAGGCGACCGGTTAGGGAGCGCCTACTTGACTTATGAAAGATAATGAGAATGGGTTATTCAAAAAGGAAAAGGTGCTACTTAGCCCTACATTAGTAGAAGTAAGCGGCTGAGTTAGCCTAGCCTACCCTACTATATAGTCCAGTAGTATAGTAGGCGAGCGAGTTAGCGAAGACGCTTAGGCTAATAGATAAGAGAGCGTCGGTGCGTAGCCTTCATTCTACTACGCTACGCAAAGGTTACGAAGTAACTTAGCTCGACGTTAGGAGAGTCAAAGGTTATTCTTGTTCCTATATAATTCTCATGTATATGAATACGAATCTATATTAGTCTTTTTCTGTAAACAAGCCTCTTATTTACGATCAACATCTTCTGGACCCTTCCTTGAGCGAACACATTTCCATGGAAAAATAGAACATCGATTGGCCAAACCACCTGGGCGCTGGGTCCAATGTGAGTAGGATCGCTTAGCCACGCTTCATAATTGGAAAAACGGGCACCATGGAAGTACATACCACTCAGCCAAAGAAAGATGATGGAGAGTTGACCGAAATGAGCACTAAATACTTTTCGAGAGATCTCCTCCAAATCACTGGTATGGCTATCGAAATCGTGAGCATCAGCATGTAGGTTCCAGATCCATTTTAAAACGCGTTCGCAGAACGAATTAAGCAATTGATAGAATTCAATTACTCAACTCAAATAATTCAATTACTTAACTCAATTAGTAGTACTCCTAGAGTCCACTTCTCCCCCATACTACGAGTGAAAGGGAGAATGTAAAGACTACCATTAAAGCAGCCCAAGCAAGACTTACTATATCCATATGAATTATGTCCTTGTTGTTTGAAGAAACCCTCCGCTTCAATTGGTCTTTTTTCACGAAAAGCAGACATGAGATAACAAATCAAGTGTTTCACTAAGATTTCGAATAGCTGTCCCGAATTCAAGTTGATTATGTTTCGCTTCTTCCTCGGAGAAAGACGATCAAAGAATTCCCAATCATGGTCCTTGCGGATCGGATCATCCGTATAGGATACAAAAAGAAACTCCAGATATTTGATATCTTTCTCTTTGAATGAGATCTCAATTCCAGCTACGGTTTCATTCGAAAAAAGCCTTGTTCTTTGGAAGATCTATCTCGTGTCTGGTACTGCATGGTTCCACTCTGCAAGAACTCCGAATCATTCTCTTGAAACTCATCCTCTTTATGAGAAATGATCCGCTTGCCCCGAAATGACCTGGCCCAATAGGGAAATCCCAATTCATTGGGCCTTTCGATACAATCAAATAGATTGCCACAAGGGCGCCATATTCTAGGAGCCCAAACTATGTGATTGAATAAATCCTCCTCTATCTGTTGCGGGTCGAGGGCTGTGGAACAAAGGATTATCCCGGATCTACACCGAGGTATTGACGGTGATTCTCAAATATCGCAGAACAGAATGTGATACGATGAGATAGAATGCAATAGAAAGAAAGACAGGGAACGGGTTACCTACTCCTAACGGTCAAAGCGAGCCCTTTAATTAAGAATTAAAGAATTAATTTCATTAATCAGTAAGAAGACACTTCTTATTTCGCAGCGAATTTGGCGAATTCACCATTTGAATTTGAGTGAAATGAAGTAAAGAAACAAACTTATGGGACTAGGATAAATGGATCTATTTATCCACGATCGGATTATATTTGTTCGATACACTATTGTCAATATGAATTGAATGTTAAGAAAACAAATTTACTTAAAGAAAATAAATATTTGTGTTGGATTGGCACTACACAGATAAAAAACAAAGTGTGGATGGGGGAATAAATAAGGAAAAACAACGTCGATGAAGACGTATAGGTGCACTATTACGTGGTGGGGATTGCAATTTTCCATGAATTTCCCATTTTTCACTCAATGACGAAACTTTGCTTATTTCTTTTTTTGAGGATCGACGAATCAAATGATATTTCTGTTCCAATTTCTGCCTGGCCCATCAAAATAAGATTCACTTGATTGATATGATACATGTACCAATCCACATGGATACAAGATATCTCGTCGAATCGTGTGATCAAGGGATTCGACTCGTACCCGGAACCAAATTTTCTAGGAAAAAAAGAATCTTTTCGATTACTTGTCAATCCCTTCTCAGACTTACGAGTTCTATTTTGAATAAAAAAAAAGAAAATTTCTATCCTTTCGGAATTTCCTGGATTAATCTTAGTGTGAGATAGAGATAATAGGCATATCTCATCTTAATGATGAGTGAATTAATGAGTGAAAAAATGGAAGAAATGGGGATGGGTTTTGGTTTTTTCTGTCGGATAAATTACTCCCTTCAGGGATTTTAGAAATGATACCTTTATTCCCATGTCTTCCAGCTACTTTATCACCTACTTTGATTTCACGTTTCTGTGAAATATATACACGAATCGTTTCTGGATTATAACTGGAACCCCCCTTTTTCTGGATCCATCTCACATCAATAACTCGCCCCCTTCCGCCTATAGGTAGTTTTAGACAAGTTTCCTTTGCAGTGGATACCTGAATTCCAAGTATGGCTCTTAATAATCTATCCTCTGGAGCATACGACGATTCACTCCCTTTTCTTTTTCGGAGGTGTCTAAGGGTACACGTCCAGCTTAAACAGAAGACGATTTTTCCACTTTCATTAGACGCTCTCCTGGCTTTAGCGGAATAATGACGGTTGGGAATATTATAGGTAAGAAAGAAGCCAATGTCCCTAGTATCAGGAAGAGGGTATTAGGAATCATAGGCTGCACATTCATATTCAAGATGTTTACGAATAGGACTAGTTGCTTTAAGGCGATGAGAGAATCGTGGAAATTCTCCCTCGTAAGGCCTTCTCTCTGCTTTGAATAGCGTACTTTCGTTATTTGGGTACCCTATTAACTTCTTTGGGCTTCGATTGAATCGAGAAATAGGTTTGATTGTACATCTTTTTGATATATATAAGGTATCCTCCGGATAATTCAAATCGAAGCAATTTGATGTCCGGCTCGGGCCTATATGACATGACCGATCGATAGAAATACTCCAACACTCCACCTTTGTCATATATTCCATATATCACACTAGATAGATATCATATTCATGGAATACGATTCACTTTCAAGATGCCTTGATGGTGAAATGGTAGACACGCGAGACTCAAAATCTCGTGCTAAAGAGCGTGGAGGTTCGAGTCCTCTTCAAGGCATAATATTGAGAATGCTCGTTGAATGAGCATTCTCAATAACAGCATCTATCTTTCAGCAACTGAACGGGAAGATCTTTGATCAATTAAGGTGTTAGGTCTGCTTACGCTTACCTAAGGTAAGCTTAGCATTGGACCTCCCAACAACAACCCCATTTTTCTTTCCGGTCCCTGACGGCTATTCGAAAAGCAACAGGGGGCTTTTCGCCTTTTGTTAAGAAGGCGGTCTCATGGACAAGCTTCGCGGCCGGGTGGTCTTCTTAATAGAAGAGACATT